>OX422213.1:325434031-326684031 GCA_949130495.1 Sambucus nigra
CCTTAAGAATACAGGAGCTACATACCAACAGTTGGTCATTAAGATGTTTAAGGATCATCTAGGTGGCACCTGTGATACCCCGTCTAATTAAATATCGGGTGATCTGCCATTTATTAATTAAATCAAGAATATCCAGTTGGTTCAGATAATGCATCACTGTCGAAAATCATCAATTTTATTTAATTAAAACTAACCCCCAAATATTTAAAAAGGTTGATGTCAAAATTTTATCTTATTATTAACCATCACCAAGTAAGGAAATAATTAACTAATACTATTCATCCCAAAAACATAAGGAAAGAACTAACTGAATTAAAATAAATAACTGGAGTAAACACTTCCATTCAAAATCCCATACAATAATTCAAAGCTAGCCATGAAATAAAAGTCTACTAACAGAATAAAACATCTAAATCTCGAAATGTAAAATAGGAAGGGACGACATGTCCAACTGAAGTAAATAACTGATAGATAAAGAAGGATAGACAATGAAGCGCCTACTAGAAATGTCCTGTAGCTTCCACAACAACTACAACTCGTCAAATGAGTGGGATCTCCTAAGCCTGGTTTCCTTGTGGCTGAGCACCCAAAACAAAGGAACAAGAAAAGAGATTTACAAAAAAAAAACGGGTTAAAGCCGGAGTTGAAAATCATTTACAATAGAAAGTGCTTAAATTGGTTAATGAGTATATATATTATTCATGTTAACTTAGCATACTTACTTGAGATACTCACCTCTCATCTAATGTTCACGCCTAACGAGACGAACTACCCATACTAGTCACGATACTCTATCTGACTATACGTTGTGTACCCCACTATGTTGAATAAAATATCTTAGTAACCCGAAGATAATATTTCTAAGATTAGTAGTAGGATGATAAATGTTTTAATATATTCTCATAACATTCTAAATTCTCAGCTGGTGGCACAGTAAGCATATACACTAATAAATCGGCCAACATGCAACACAGGATAGGAAAATCAGTATACATATATAATCTCTCTATGTATACATACATTCATACATATATATATATATATATATATATATATATATTGCACCCATGGTTAAGAAACCCTTGGTGCCAAGCATACTCGGCTATTTAGTCCCATTGCAACTCTCACGCATAAAGAACAACAGGTTCAATCAATCAAGAACAAATAAAATATGTACACATATTGGAGGCGAACATAGTCCCAAGTCGATGGGATACTCACATACCTACACACCCATACGACCGTCATCACTATCGTTCTCACAGATAGCCCGTACCTAGATTCCATGTTCTAGTGATACGACTCAAAATCCCCCGAAGGCACACAAGATATGGTCGTCCACAATGCATTAACCTCTGTTCAATAGCCAGTAACTAGGTATGTCATACACATAATATCTCAAGTAATAAGAATTCACACAACTTATAAAATTCAATAGGCGTTCACGCAACCTGATTTCCATAGTACGTAAGTAGTATTATTAATTCTACCACTCACTGTGATTCGATTATATATTTCCTCTCTCGAACCTACATTCCCTCCTAGGTTCTATAAAATTTCTATATCCCGAGAACTATTAGAATCCCAACACACTAACAATTCGGAATTTAAGTCACTCGTTACTCACATAGGTCATTACTCTCACTTGGATAAGCCTAGGACGATTTTTAACTCGACCGGGCCCTAAAAAGCTATTTTGGAATATCATTAGAAGTCAAGGGAATCTCGTTCGAATGAGTTTGTTCGAACTAATTTCTCACTTCGAACGAACTCCATCGTTTCCTTAGAAGGGTCGTTGTAATTCTCATCGAAAGTCTCGTTCGAACGACCTGATCAAGTCATTGAACGAGAAATCCGGACAGACCCAGTTCTTCCCCAAATTCAATTTTTCTAATGTTTCAAACCCCAAATCCAACCCTAATTTCAACTAATCTCAAATAAGATAGTATTAAACTATTCGTAATCATTAAGGGGCATTCTCTAATACAATTTGGGGCTTAAATCCTCATACTTTCAAAGGAAAAATCAATAATTACTCAAATCTCTAAAATTTCCTTTCTAATGAACAATGAATTTTAATTGTCCAAAACTCTTATTATAATTCCTGATTAAGACATAAGATTCCCAAATTTTATTAGTCTAATAAAGGGAAAAACCTCTACATGCATACCCATCTCTAATTCATAAGGTTTCTTCACAATTCAGTCTAATTAAACCTAAGTTTTCATTGCACTAAGTTTATATCATCAAACCTAAATTAACAGGAACAATATATGCTAAAAAAGGAGCAAGATAAACACTTGCCTTTATATGGATTTCTGATTCTCTGGTTAAATTTGGTATGGGGTTGATCCTCTCGTCACGATCTACACTTTGGTGTCACTATTTGTGAGAAATCTCCAACTTTTGACTTTGTTCTCTAATGGGTCTCCTTCCTCCTTGGTTCTCCATCTCTTTATCTCTCTTTATCTCGTAGTTTGTAACTGACAGACCACTAACCCTCGATGTTCCTATTTTAATCCTATATTCGACCATTTCATTACTCAAAAATCCCAAAAGGCTAAAATACCCCTCCAGGGTATCATTTTGGGCTAAAATGCCCCGGATTCCAAATATAACACCCGAGTAGTGTTTTCTAACTTTTTCGACCCTTTCGGACACGCTGGCGCACTCTAAATAGTCATTTGAGTTATATAAATATAATTTATTTTTTTAATCCATTAAATTAGTTCTGAAACGACTGACACGTGCGTCCCAACTTAATATACCAAACTGTCGTATTTCCTACTCTCGACAATTTATAAAATTTCATAATTCCACATTACATATTCACACAGTAATATACCATAATTTTCATCAATAAATATTAACCCTTGGCACGCTAATTATAATTATTTTAATCTGAATTAATTAACTAACAAATTAATTTCTCACCTTTTTAATTTAATTAATCCAACAATAATAATTAAACAATAATAATTAATTTTATAATTATTTAATATCATAAAAATACGGGGTGTTACATATGCGACACCGCGCTTAAAATAATAACGGGTGGCCAGTCCTATACTAAAATAATCAGGAATCCCAAGTGGATTATTCTCTGCATCTACTGACGATACTAAAATAAACACAGCTAACTACCCATTGCTACAAAAAGAGGGTGACAAAAATTTAAAACATACAAAACAATAACCAACCCGAAACATAATAACTACTAGACAAGATAATGAACACACACATGCTATATAAAAGAGAAGAGTACTAGAGTACAATCAAATATACTAAAAGGAAATACCCGAATATGTTGTCGCGTCACAGACAATACAACAGTTTAAAAAAATAAATAACAACATAATGCTATAACTACAACTCTTGGGTGTAAACCCGATTTACAAAATGAATCCTAATCTAGATATACAAAACATAGGAATCGGCTAAATCAAAATCCTGCAACAGTCCGCTACTGCCACAGCTTCCTCGAACACACTTGATAGACAACATCAATGGTGTCCTTGCAGGGGAACACCTAAAATAATACAATATATATAGCAAGGAGAAAATATAAATGGGTCAGAGCCCGAGGTGTGAAAACAGTTTTAGCAAGTGCATTAAAATGCATAATAATTATAAATGCATTATAACATGATTAAAGTGGAGTCGCACTCTCCAGAAAAATTCAACTCACCTATCAACTAAAGCGCGCACCTAAACGTATTCACATGATCCTCAAATGTATGCCCAACAATATCTAGGGGCAAAATAATATAACCTACACCCAAAATTTATACACATTCAAACTTTCGTCTAAAACCTAACTATCAACTTCCAATTCCACCATGATCCCCGAATGTGCGTCACTTACTTAATATATAATTATAAATATGCGTATTCTCTTACTAGAATTTCTCAGATTCTAGCTATTGACATAAGTGAGTTATTAGCATCAAAATGCTAAGGACTAAACTTCTCCCAATTCTCAATACTGCACTGTGTTTCGTGCGTGGGACGTCTCGCAAGCAAAATCCAAACAAAGAACCCCCCAATACACCACTCCTTGACATTATTGATTATCGATATTCATTAGGACCTCAATGCATGACCCATATAACCCTCAATACTTAATTAATATAAATAATCAAAATATTCTCAACTCTCAACAGTGCACTGCGTTTCGTGCGTGGGATGTCTCGCAAGCGAAATCCAAACAAGGATCCCCCCGATACACTGCTCCTTGACACTGTCGATCGTCGAGATATAATAATATAGATCTGATTACTAAGGACTAAACTTCTCCCCACTCCCAACATTACACTGCGTTTCATGCATGGGACGTCTCACAAGCGAAATCCAAATAAGGACCCCCCCAATACACTACTCATTGACAATGTTGGTCGTTGGGGTCCATTATGCCCTCGGTACCCAACATAATATATATACTCATATAGATATGTACGAATCATATTCACTTTAATATAGTCATCACAATTTAAGTCCGGATAAAATCTCCTGGAATGAGATTCAATCATTAACCTTATATCTCTTTACACTAGATACAGATATATGATATCTCATAATCATATACAGGTAATGTACTATACACACAAGTACAATAACCATCCCAGTGAGCTATAACCCGAGGATGCAATTTCTCAATGCTATCATCTTCCAGGGAATCATTCACATAACATCCTGGGTACTAACGGTCAGAATTTCACACTGCCTTGGTAAAATAAAATCACAACGTATGGGAAGCGGTCATAGTTCCTCCCCGAAAGTGAGACAAAGCATACCTACTACGTCTCACCCCTAATAAAAATCACACAATAATAATGGACGCTATGACCTGGGGACTATACGCTCCCTGCTCCTCAAGCCAGGGGCCTCACCCACATTGCGCAACTTCCTGTGATAGCATAGAGGTTGTATGTTTCACATAAATATATATATCATAAACACAAGATATACATATCCTATCACATCATATAAATGCATACCATCACATAAGGTATATATATATATCAATCCATATAAGTACACATACTCTTATTACGCTCGTATGCGTAAATGAAATAATTTCATTTATATAAGTATACTTTTACTCTCGATATACAAACCGTTTCTAACTCTCACACTTTCCCACTTTATATACACGATACGATCCCTCACATGAAATTTACTCATTTATCACTTCTATTTGTATGAATAATCTCCCAATTCAATTAAGGTTGAGGATATTCTCTATATCCGTATGCACATCGATCCACATTCGTTATTCTCAATCCATAATATGGTTCAATTGATCATATGAAACCTTAACGTTATCACATTTGTGATTCAATCCAAAAATCCGATATCACCAAGTAAATCCTACCTCTCTCTTATAGACCCATAATTATCTCCAAATAGAAATCTCAATGATAGTGGGCTTCCCCACTAGTTGGTACGATAATCTCCAATCGATATTCTCTCGGAATAAGTCAATATGACCCCAATAATTTATTATAAGGGAAACTCCCTAAAAGTCTCCAAAAAATACTTCTCATAAGTTATATAGAGGTTCCCAATCGATAAACCCAAACGAAATGGGACGAAACTCGCTTTAAAGAAACCTCACCCAAAACTTCCCTGTTTTCGAATCGATTTGGCCCAACGAATCGATTCGCCCTTCAACGCGAATCAATTCGGTCCAAAAGACCTGGGCAACTGTGGTAGGCCGAATCGATTCGGCTTTGGGTCCGAATCGATTCGGTCACTCAGACCTTGAAAGCTGGAACATTCCGAATCGATTTGTTATATTCAGAAGCTACAAAAATGGCTATTTTCTTCAAAAGCCAAAATTTCCAAAACTCATATTAATCATCTTCTCACCATTTCTCTTCAACTTAAACATATATATAACACCAAGACTCATTATATAACTCAACCTAACTAATTTTATACCCTTAAATCCATATATACACCTCAAATGCAAGATTTTCCCAAAAATCTAGGTTTTGACATTTTAAACCCAAAATCCATAAATTTATCCACAAATCATGAAATAAAATATGCTCAAGAATTATTTAGAAAGTTTAATCACTTGCCTCAAAGTTGTAGAGGTTGAATCTTCCTCGAAATCATAGATTGGCCGAAATCTCCAAGTTTTTCTTCTCTTTCTCTTCTTCCTTTCCTTTTCTCTCTCTCTCTCTCTCTCTCTCTCTAGGGCTTTCTCTTTATCTCAAATGAGAATGGATTCTCACATAGGCTTTTAAGCCTTAAATCCAAGATACGTAACATTAAATGATAAAACACACTTTAAATGACTCGGTTATTCCTATTCGAGCCAAACGAACTTAAAATATTTTAGAACCCAAATAAGATCCAAGTACAGTCATTTCGACTATCTCGACCCTTCCGGAATCAACCAAACACTCATAATTGTCATTCGAATTACTTATTAACATCCTCAAATTTTGACCTCAAGTGCCGATTTAATTATTCTCCAATTAAAATAATATTTATTTCTCCCAAAAATAATTAATTTATTGGTCCAAAAACCTCGGGGTATTACAACATACTTCCCCCTTACAACGGAATTTCATCTCGAAATTCAAAAAAAATATACCAGGTACAAACATGCTAAATGTATGTTGCGCATCACATCATTGCGCTCCCAAGTGGACTACTTCGTACCACCCATATAGTACGCTATCGAATACCCTTAGAAATGAACACTCCACTTATTTTTATCCTAAACTCCAGGTTACCCTATCACGTAGGTTCTTGCCCAAGTCTTACCGTTCTAGTTTCACTACTGAAACTTTATTTTAGATATATTCGTTGTCTATTCTTCTACTATTCTCACTATCATTAGTTAGGTACACACGATCTCGTCTCGCAACCATCACACGCGCGTCGGTTATTGGCGTTGTATATACTTTACACACATTATATACTATAGATATCAACTCATCTCGAATCTTCGCAATAGGATTTGTTTCCCCCACCTTTTACCAACGATCATGAGAATAACAAGGTTTGCCGTGCCATATCTCGACTGGCACCATACCCAAAAGTTTGCTTATATGAGTTATTGTACACAAACTCGTTAGGTCTTAAGAACACAGGAGCTACATACCAACATTTGGTCATTAAGATGTTTAAGGATCATCTAGGTGGCACCTGTGATACGTCGCTTAATTAAATACCGGGTGATCAGTCCTTTATTAATTAAATCAAGAATATCCAGTTGGTTCAGATAATGCATCACTGTCGAAAATCATCAATTTTATTTAATTAAAACTAACCACCTTATCTAAAAAGGTTGATGTTGAAATTTTACATTGTTATTAACCATCACCAAGTAAGGAAATAATTAACTAATACTATTCATCCCAAAAACATAAGGAAAGAACTAGCTGAATTAAAATAAAGAAATAGAGTAAACACTTCCAGTCAAAATCTCATACAATAATTCAAAGCTAGCCATGAAATAAAAGTCTACTAACAGAATAAAACATCTAAATCTCGGAATGTAAAATAGGAAGGGATGACATGTCCAATTGAAGTAAATAACTGATAGATAAAGAAGGATAGACTATGAAGCGTCTACTAGCAATGTCCTGTAGCTTCCACAGCAACTACAACTCGTCAAATGAGTGGGATCTCCTAAGCCTGGTGTCCCTATGGCTGAGCACCCAAAACAAAGGAACAAGAAAAGAGATTTGAAAAAAAAAACGGGTCAAAGTCGGAGTTGAAAATCATTTAAAAGTAGAAAGTGCTTAAATTGGTTAATTAACACATATATTATTCATGTTAACTTAGCGTATTCACTTGAGATACTCACCTCTCATCTAATGTGCATGCCTAGCGAGACTAACTACCCATAGTAGTCACGATACTCTGTCTGACTATACGTTGTGTACCCCACTATGTTGAATAAAATATCTTAGTAACTCGAAGATTAAATTTCTTAGATTAGTAGTAGGTTAATAAATGTTTTAATATATTCTCATAACATTCTAAGTTCTCAGCTGGTGACATAGTAAGCATATACACTAATAAATCTGCCAACATGCAACAGAGGATAGGAAAGTCAGTATACATATATAATATCTATATATATATATATATATATATATATATATATATATATATACACCGTTGGTGCTAGACATACTCGGCTACCTAGTCCCATTGCAACGCTCACGCATAAAGGACAACAGGTTTAATCTCTCAAGAACCAATAAAATATGTACACATATTGGAGGCGAACATAGTCCCAAGTCGATGGGCTACGCACATACCTACGCACCCATCCGACCGTCATCACTATCGTTCTCATATATAGCCCATACCTATATTCCATGCTCTAATGATACGACTCAAAATCCCCCGAAAGCACACAAGATATGGTCCTCCACAATGCACTAACCTCCGTTCGATATCCAGTAGCTAGGTATGTCATACACATAATATCTCAAGTATTAAGCATGTACACAACTTATATAATCCAATAGGCATTCACGCAACCTGATTTCCATAGTACATAAGTAGTATTATTAATTATACCACTCACCGTGATTCGGTCATATATTTCCTCTCTCGAACCTACATTCCCTCCTAGGTTCTATAAACTTTCTATATCCTGCGAACTATTACAATCCCAACACATTAATAATTCAAAATTTAAGTCACCTGTTACTCACGTAGGTCGTTACTCTCAATTGAATAACCCTAGGACGATTTTTAACTCGACCAGACCCTGAAAATCCATTCTGGAATCTCGTTAGAAGTCAAGGGAATCTCGTTCGAATGAGGTCGTTCGAATGAAGTTCTCACTTTGAACAAACTCCATCATTTCGTTAGAAGGGTCGTTGGAATTCTCGTTCGAACGAGGTCGTTCGAACGACCTTGGCCGGTATTCAAACGAGAAAACCAGACATACCCAGTTCTTCCCCAAATTCGATTTTTCTAACATCTAAACCTCAAATTCAACCCTAATTTAATCTAATCTCAAATAAGATAGTATTAAACTATTCTTAATCATTGTGAGGCATTCTCTAATATAATTTGGGGTTTAAATCCTCATACTTTCAAAGGAAAAATCAACAATTACTCAAATCTCTAAAATTTCCTTTATAATGAACCCTGAATTTTAATTGTTTAAAACTCTTATTATAATTCGTGATTAAGACATAAGATGCTCAAACTTTATTAGTCTAACAAAGGGAAAAACCTCTACATGCATACCCATCTCCAATTCATAAGGTTTCTTTACAATTCAGTCTGATTAAACCTAAGTTTTCATTGCACTAAGTTTATAACATCAAACCTAAATTAACACGAACAATATATGCGAAAAGAGGAGCAAGATAAACACTTGCCTTTATATGGATTTCTGATTCTCTGGTTGAATTTGGTATGTGGTTGATCCTCTCATCTCGATCTACACTTTAGTGTAACTATTTGTGAGAAATCTCCAACTTTTGGCTTTGTTCTCCAATGGGTCTCCTTCCTCCTTGATTCTCCCTCTCTTTCTCTCTCTTTCTCACGTAGGTTGCAACTGACAGACCACTAACCCTCGATATTCCTATTTTAATCCTATTTTCGTCCATTTAATTACTCAAAAATCTCAAAAGGCTAAAATACCCCTCCAGGGTGTCATTTTGGGCTAAAATGCCGCAGACTCCAAATATAACACCCGAGTAGTATTTTCTGACTATTTCGATCCTTTCAGACACGCTGGCGTACTCTAAATAGTCATTCGAGTTATATAAAAATAATTCATTTTTTAATCCATTAAATTATTCCAGACACGACTCACACGCGCGTCCCGACTTAATATACCAAACTATCGTATTTCCCATTCTCGACAATTTATAAAATTTCATAATTCCATATTACATGTTCACATAGTAAAAACTGGGGGTCACGGTCCAAACTCGTGACCCATAGAGGAAAACTTGGGTCATGGTCTAAACTCGTGACCACCACACCATGGAGGGTTACGGTCCTAACCCGTGACCCAGAGGGGCGAATGTGAGTCACAGCCTAAAGATGTGACCACCATATCACGGGGATCATGATCCAAAATTATGATCCAAAGGTAAGAATGTGGGTCACGATCCAAAGTTGTGGCCACCATACCACAGGGGTCACTGACCAAAATCGTGATCCCTAATTTATTTTGAATTTTTTAAAAAATAGTTTGTCACGGTCGTGACCAAATATTTTTTTAAAGTAAAATAAATCAGGGGTCATGGTTTTGGATCCTCACCGATAATTTATTTTAATTAAAAATATATATTTAGTCATAGTTTTGGACCGTAACCAAATAAAATAATTAAAAATATATATATTTTTCTGCATCCCAAAAAATCATGTACATTTTTCAAACCTATTTACATTTCTAAAAATAAATATTTAGCAAATATATAATAAAATTAACTAATGCATGCTTACATGAATATATAATAATACAACACAAGTTAACTAACGCTTGTTTGCATGAATATGTAATAAAATACAACGCATGTTTGTGTGAATATGTACAACTAAAAAAAAATACAGCGCATGTTTGCGTGAATATGTACAACGCAAATCAACATACCGCGAATGTTGGCCTAAATATGTTCTAAATGATCCTTCTCCAATGAGGCCTCCAAACAAAACTTCAAAATGTCCAAAGTGGTAAGTAACGAAGGGCTTGAGCACAAAAAATAATTTTGAAACACCTATGTAGACAAAAATGGCATTAAAGTCCACGAAGTTCGTAAAATGAATAAGGTTGGGGTATAACCCATAATTCGAATCTAGTGTCTCTTTTGATTTATGAAAATTGAAGACAAATGTGTTGAAAGTGTAGAAATTTATGAGAACACTCTAAATTGGGAATTGGGGTATAGGTCCCCTTTTTCGGTTTTTATTTATGAAATATATGTGAATGCATATATGATAATAAAAAGTGTGGTTTCCAGTGACTACACGATCATATTATCAAGCCTAAGTCAAACTATTTCCAAGTTTTGTTCATATTCTTGAACCGAGAGTCCCGTGACTACGCGATCAGTTACTATATGCTACGTTGGTCCTCGTACGAGGTGTTCATGCCTCTTGCGGGGCCGTTTCGAGACTCTTTTGCATTTTCGCCCTTTAACGTCATATTTTCGAGCCTAAGTCTAACTATTTGCAAGTTTTGGTCATATTTTTAAATCGGGAGTCCCGTGACTACACAGTCAATTACTACGTGTTACGTTGGTTCGTGCATCTTGTAGGGCAGTTTGGGGGCTATTTTATATTTTCTCCCTTTAACGTCATGTTTTTAAGCTTAAGTCTAATTATTTACAAGTTTTGGTCATATTCTCGAACGGAGAGCCTCGTAACTACGTGGTTTATTGGTACGTGTTACGTTGGTTCCATGCGAGGTGTCCGTGCCTCTTACGAGGGGGGTTATTTTATGCATTCTCCCTTCAACGTCATGTTTTCAAGCTTAAGTCTAACTATTTACAAGTTTGGGTCATATTCTCAAACCATGAGTCGTGTGACTACGCGATCAGTTACGACATGTTACGTGTGTCCTGTGCGAGGTGTCTTTTGCGGGGCCATTTTAGGATAGTTTTGCATTTTCTCCCTTCAACGTCATGTTTTTAAGCCTAAATCTAACTATTTGAAAGTTTTGGTCATATTCTTAAATCAAGAGTCTTATGACTACGTGGTCAGTTGCTACGTATTACCTTGGTCCCGTGTGAGGTGTCCGTGCCTCTTACAGGTCAATTTGGTGTATGTTTTGCATTTTTTCCCTGCAGTGTCATGTTTTCAACCCTAAGTCTAACTATTTACAAGTTTAATCATATTCTCGAACCAAGAGTCCGGTGATTATATGATCAGTTACTATGTATTACGTTGGTCCCATGCGAGGTGTCCATGCCTCCTATGGGGCCATTTAGGGGTTGTTTTGCACTTTTCCCCTTAATGGCATGTTTTCAAGCCTAAGTCTAACTATTTGTAAGTTTGGTCATTTTTTAAGTCGGGAGTCCTGTGACTATAAGGTCAGTTGCTACATGTTACGTTAGTCTCGTGCGAGGTGTTTGTACCCCTTATGGGGCCGTTTGGGAGATGTTTTTCGTTTTCTCCCTCCAAAGTCATGTTTTTAGGCCTAAGTCTAACTATTTGTAAGTTTTGGTCATATTCTCAAATCGAGAGTCCCATGACTACGCGATCAGTTTCTACGTGTTTCGTTAGTTTTGTTCGACGTGTTCGTGCCTTTTAGAGGCCGTTTAGGGGTTATTTTATATATTCTCCCTTCAACAACATGTTTTCAGGCCTAAGTCTGACTATTTGCAAGTTTTGGTCATATTCTCAAACCATGAGTCCTGTGACTATGGGGTCAGTTGTTACGTGTTATGTTGGTCCTGTGCAAGGTGTTCATGCCTTTTTTCGGCCGTTTGGGGATTATTTTGCATTTTCTCCCTTCAACGTCATGTTTTCAAGCCTAAGTCTAACTTTTTGCAAGATTTGGTCATATTCTCGAACTAGGAGTCCCGTGAATATGCGATAAGTTGCTATATATTGCGTTGGTCCCATACGAAGTGTTCGTGCTTCTTGGGGGGCCATTTGGGTGCTGTTTTGCATTTTTTCCTTTCAACGTCATGTTTTAAAGCCTAAGAGTAACTATTTGCAAGTTTTGGTCATATTCTTGAACCAGAAGTTTTGTGACTACGCGGTCAGTTGTTACATGTTACCTTGGTTTTGTGTAAGGTGTTTGTGCCTCTTACGGGATTGTTTGGGGTATGTTTTGTATTTTCTCCCTTCAACGTCATGTTTTGAAGCCTAAGTCTAACTATTTGCATATTTTATGCATATTCTCGAACCGAAAGTCCTGTGACTATGCAATCAGTTGCTATGTGTAACGTTTATCCCGTGCGAGGTATTCGTACCTCTTTCTGGGCTGTTTGGGGGCTATTTTACATTTGTGCCCTTCTACATCAAGTTTTCAAGCCTAAGTTTAACTATTTGCAAGTTTTGGTCATATTCTTAAATCGAGAGTCCCATGACTATGCGATCAGTTATTACGTGTAAAGTTGATCCCGTGCGAGGTGTTTAGGCCTCTTACGGGGCCGTTTGGGGGTTGTTTGTATTTTTGCCCTTCAATGGCATGTTTTTTCGCCCAAGTCTATCTATTTATAGTTTTGGTCGTATTCTCGAATCGAGAGTCCCGTGATTATACGGTTAATTAGTACATGTTACCTTACTTTTATGCGAGGTGTTCGTGCCTCTTATGGGGTCGTTTGGGGGCTATTTTGCGTTTATGCCTGTCAACGTGATGTTTTCGAGCCTAAATCTAGATATATGCAAGTTTTGGTCATATTCTCAAACTGAGATTCCCATGACTATAGGTTTGTTGCTACATGTTACGTTGGTCATATGCGAGGTATTCGTGCCTGTTGTGAGTATGTTTAGGGGTTATTTTGCATTGTCGCCCTTCACGTTATGTTTTCAAGCCCAAGTCTAACTATTTATAAGTTTTAGTCATATTCTTGAATCGGGAGTCCTGTGACTATGCAGGAGTCCCGTGACTATGCAGCCAGTTTCTACATCTTACGTTGGTCTCGTGCAAGGTGTTCGTGCCTCTTACGGAGCCGTTCGGGGGTTGTTTTGAATTTTGTTCATTCAATGGCATGTTTTCAAGCCTTAGTATAGCTATTTGTAAGTTTTTCTCATATTCTTAAACCAGGAGTCTCGTGACTACGCGATCAGTTACTATATGTTACGTTGGTCCCGTGCGAGGTGTTTGTGCCTCTTATCGAGCCGTTTAAGGGTTATTTTGCATTTTTTCCCTTCAACGACATGCTTTTCAGCCCAATGTTTTGGTCATATTTTCGAATCGGGAGTCCTGTGAGTATGGGATCAGTTACGTTGGACCTATTCTAGGGTTTGGGAGATGTTTTACATTTTTACCCTTCAGCGTCATGTTATTAAGCGTAAGTTTAACTATTTTTAAATTTTGGTCATATACTCGAACTATGAGTCTCGTGACTATGCGATTAGTTGCTACGTGTTGCATTGGTCCCATGCAAGGTGTTCGCGCCTCTTGCGATGCTGTTTGGGGGCTGTACGACGTGTTTTCAAGTCTAACTCTATTCTTTTGCTAGTTTTGGTCATATTCTCAAACCGAGTGTCCCATGACTACGCGGTTAGTTACTACGTGTTACCTTGGTCCCGTGCGACGTGTTTGTGCCTCTTGCAGGGCCATTTGGTGACTGTTTTGCATTTTCATCCTTCAGCGGCATATTTTCAAGCCTAAGTCTAAATATTTTCAAGTTTTGGTCATATTCTAGAACCGAGAGTCCCATGACTACGTGATCAGAGTTTATTTGTTACGTTGGTCTCCTTCAAGGTATTCATGCCTCTCGTGGGGCTATTTGGGGGTTATTTTACATTTTCTCCCTTCAATGTTAGGTTTTCAAGACAATGTTTAAGTATTTGTCTCTTATGGTCCCGTTTGGGGTAAGTTTTTCATTTTCGCCCTTCAATGGCATATTTTCAGGCCTAAGTCTAACTATTTGCAAGTTTTGATTATGTCCTTAAATCGGGAGTCCCATGACTATGCGGTCAGTTATTACATGTTCCCTTGGTCTCGTGCAAGGTGTTCCTGCCTCTTGCGGGGGTTTGGGGGCTATTTTATGTTTTTGCCCTTCAATGTCATGTTTTCATGCCTAAGTATAACTATTTGCAAGTTTTGATCATATTCTCGAACTGGGAGTCCCATGACTACGCGATCAGTTGCTACTTGTTATGTTGGTCTCGTGTGAGGTGTTCATGCCTTTTATGGGGTTGTTTTACATTTCCACTCTTCAACAATATATTTTCAAGCCTAAGTCTAACTATTTTCAAGTTTTGGTTATAATCTTGAAGTAAGAGTCCCGTAATTACGCAATCAGTTATTACCGGTTACGTTAGTCCCGTATGAGGTGTTCATGCGTCTTGCAGGTCCGTTAGGGAGTTGTTTTGCATTTTCATCCCTCAATGTCATGTTTTCAAGTCTAAGTTTAACTATTTTCAAGTTTTGATCATATTCTCGAACCATGAGTACCATGACTATGCGGTCAGTTGCTATATGTTACGTTGGTCTCGTGCAAGGTGTTCATGCCTCTTGCGGGGCCGTTTGATGTCTGTTTTGCATTTTTGACTATTTATAATATTTATAATATTTGGTCATATTCTTGAACCAGGAGTCCCTTGACTATGCTGTCAGTTATTAAGTATTACGTTGGTACCGTGCGAGATGTTCGTGCCTCTTGTCGAGACGTTTAGGGGTTATTTTGCATTTTTTTCCCTTTAACGGCATATTTTTAAGCCTAAGTCTAAATATTTCAAGTTTTTGCCATATTCTCGAACCAAGAGTCCCGCGACTTTATGATCAGTTGCTACGTGCTATGTTGATCATATGGAAAGTGTTCGTGCCTCTTACGAGGCTTTTTAGGGGATGTTTTGCATTTTCTCCCTTCAATGGCACAATTTAAAGTCTAAGTCTAACTATCTTCAAGTTTTGGTCATATTCTCGAATCGAGAGTTTATGACTATGCGGTCAGTTGCTACGTATTATGTTGGTCCCGTGCTGGGAGTTTCTGCCTCTTACGGGGCCATTTGGGGATTATTTTGCATTTTTTCCCTTCAATGTCATTTTTTCAAACCTAAGTCTAACTATTAGCAAGTTTTGGTTATAATCTCAAACCATGTGTTTCATGACTACGCGATCAGTTGGCACGTGTTACATTGGTCCCGTGTGAGGTGTTCGTGCCTCTTGCAGGCCGTTTAGGGTCTGTTTTGCATTTTCGCCATTCAATGTCATTTATTAAAGCCTAAGTCTGACTATTTACAAGTTATAGTCACATTATGGAATCGGTAGGTCATGACTATGCGATCAGTTACTACGTATTACGGTTGTCCCGTGTGAGGTGTCCATGCCTTTTGTGGGTTATTTTGCATTTTTACCCTTCAACGTCATGTTTTCAAGCCTAAGTTTAACTATTTTCAAGTTTTAGTCTTATTCTCGTACCATTAGTCCCATGACTATGTGATCAGTTACCACGTGTTACGTTGGTCCCGTGGGAGGTGTTCATGCCTCTTATGGGGTCCTTTAGGGGTTGTTTCGCATTTTATCCCTTTAACGTCATGTTTTTAAGCCTAAGTCTAACTATTTCTAAGTTTTGGTCAGATTCTCGAATCGAGAGTCCCGTGACAATGCAGTTAGTTCCTACATGCTACGTTGGTTCCTTGCAAGGTGTTCGTTCCTCTTACAAGGTCGTTTCAGTTTTTTATGTATTCGCCCTTCAACGGTATGTTTTCAAGTCAAATTCTAACTATTATCAAGTTTTGGTCATATTCTCAAACCATTAGTCCCAAGACTACGCGGCCAGTTGTTAAGTGTTGTGTTGGTCTTATGCGAGTTATTAGTGCCTTTTACCGGGCTGTTTGGGGATTGTTTTGTATTTTCTCCCTTTAACATCATGTTTTCAAGCCTAAGTCTAACTATTTGAAAGTTTTGGTCATATTCTCTCGAATCGGGAGTCCCGTGACTATGCAGTCAGTTGCTACGTGTTACGTTGTTCCTGTGAAAGGTGTCCGTGCCTCTTGTGGGGCCATTTGGGGGCTATTTTGCATTTTTTCCCTTTAACATCATGTTATCAAGCCTAAGTCTAACTATTTGCATGTTTTGGTTATATTCTCAAACTATGAGTTCTGTGATTACACGGTCAGTTGCTACGTGTTACGTTTGTCTTGTGTGACGTGTTCATGCCTTTTACGGGTTTGTTTCGATTCTATTTTTTATTTTCGCCATTCAACATCATCTTTTCAAGCCTAAGTCTAATGATTTGCAAGTTTTAGTTATATTATTGAACCAAGAGTCCTGTCACTATGCGACCAATTGCTACGTGTAATGTTGGTCCCATGCGAGGTATTCGTACCTCTTTCGGGGCCGTTTGGGGGTTGTTTTGCATTTTTGCCTTTCAACGTCATGTTTCCAAATCTATGTTTAACTATTTACAAGTTTTCCATATTCTCCAATCGGGAGTCACATGACTATGCGGTCAGTTGTTATGTGTTACATTGGTCCCGTGCGAGGTGTTTATGCCTCTTGCGGGGCTGTTTTGTATTTTTGCCCTTTAACGACATATTTTTAAGCCTAATTCTAACTATTTCAAGTTTTGGTCATATTCTCCAACCGGGAGTCCTGTGACTATACGGTCAGTTGGTATGTATTGCATTGGCCCAGTGCGAGGTGTTCATGCTTCTTATGGGGCCGTTTGGGGGTTGTTTTGCATTTTTGCCCTTCAACGTCAAATTTTTAAGTCGAAGTCTAACTATATGTAGGTTTGGGTAATATTCTCAAACTGAGAGTCTTATGACTACCCGGTTAGTTGCTACATGATACTTTGGTCTAGCGCGAGGTGTCCTTGCCTTCTGTAAGACTATTTATGGACTGCTTTGTATTTTTTCCTTCAACGTTATACTTTAAAGCCTAAGTCTAACTATTTTCAAGGTTTTAGTCATATTCTCGAATTGAGAGTCCCGTGGCTGTGCGATCAGTTGTTACGTGTTACATTGGTCTCACTCAAGGTGTTCGTGCCTCTTGCAAAGTCATTGGTGGTTGTTTTAAATTTTCACCATTCAATGGCATGTTTTCAAGCCTAAGTCTAATTATTTGTAAGTTTTGGTCATATTCTCGGACCGGGAGTCCCGTTACTACGCGGTCAGTTACTATGTGTTATGTTGATCCCATGTGAGGTGTTCGAACCTCTTGTCAGGCCGTTTAGGGATTGTTTTGCATTTTGCCCTTCAAGGACATATTTGTAAGCCCAATTCTAACTATTTCAAGTTTTGGTCATATTCTTTAACCGACAGTTATGTGACTATTGGTCTGTTACATTGGACCTGTTTGAGGTGTTTCTCGAATCGGGAGTCCCATAACTATGTAGTTAGTTGCTACATGTTACATTGGTCCCGTGCGTAGTTTTCGCACCTCTTTTAAAGATGTTTGCATGTTGTTTTGCATTTTTTCCTTTCAACGGCATGCTATTACGTCTAAGTCTAAGTCTTCACTAATTTTGGTTATATTCTCGAACTAAAAGTCCCGAGACTACTAAGTTGATTACTACCTGTTACGTTGGTCACGTACGAGGTCTTCGTGCCTCTTGAGGGGCCGTTTGGGGGATGTTATGCGTTTTTATTTTTTAGCGGCATGTTTTCAAGTCTAAGTCTAACTATTTGTAAGTTTTGGTCATACTCTCGAACCGAAAGTCCCATGACTATGCGATCAGTATATGTGTTATATTGGTCCCGTGCAAGGTGTTTGTGCCTCTCGCGGGGCCTTTGGGGGCTATTTTGCATTTTCGCCCTTCAACGTTATGTTTTCAAGCCTAAGTTTAACTACTTGTAAGTTTTGGACATATTCTCGAACCGAGAGTCTCATGACTATCCAGCCAGTTGTTATGTGTTATGTTAGTCTCGTACGAGGTATTTGTGCCTCTTACAGGCCCGTTTGGGGGCTATTTCGTATTTTTTCCCTTCAACAGAAAGTTTTCATGTCTAAGTATAACTATTTGCAAGTTTTAATTGTATTCCCAAATCGGGAGTCCCATGACTATGCAGTCAATTACTACGTATTACCTTGGTCCCGTGCGAGGTGTTCGTGCCTCTTGTATGTCCGTTTGGTGGATATTTTACATTTTTGCCCTTCAATGTCATATTTTCAAGCCTAAGTCTAACAATTTGTAAGTTTTGGTTACATTCTCCAATTAGGAGTCCCGTGACTACACGATCAGTTGCTACGAGTTATGTTGGTCCCGTGTGAGGTGTTCGTGCTTCTTGCGGGGTTATTTGAGGGTTGTTCTGCATTTTCTCCATTCAATGGCATGTTTTCAAGCCTAAGTCTAACTATTTGTAAGTTTTGGTCATATTCTTGAACCAGGAGTTCCTTGACTATGTTGTTAGCTATTATGTATTACGTTGATCCCGTGCAAGGTGTTCGTGCCTCTTGCTGGGCCATTTAGAAGTTTTTTGGCATTTTTGCCCTTCAACGACATGTTTTAAACCTAAGTCTAATTAGTTCAAGTTTTGGACATATTCTTGAACCGGGAGTCCCGTGACTATGCGTCAGTTGCTACGTGTTACCTTGGTTCTATGTGAGGTGTTCGTGACTCTTGCGAGGATGTTTGGGATTATTTTGTAGTTTCGCCCTTCACTAGTATAATTTAAAGCCTAAGTCTAACTATCTTCAAGTTTTGTTCATGTTATCAAAGATGGAGTCTCGTAATTGTGCAATCAGTTATCACGTGTTACGTTGGTCCCGTGTAAGGTGTTCGTGCCTCCTACGGGTCCACTTGAGGACTGTTTTGTGTTTTCGCCCTTCAGCGTCATGTTTTCAAGCCTAAGTATTATTTGCACATTTTAGCCATATTCTCTAATCGAGAGATCAGTTGCAACATGATATGTTGGTCTGGTTCAATGTGTTCGTGCCTTTTGGGGGTCCGTTTGGTGGTTGTTTTGCAGTTTTTCCGTTCAATGGCATGTTTTCAAGCCTAAATATAATTATTTGTAAGTTTTGGTCATATTCCCAAATCAGGAGTCCCATGGCTATGCAGTTTGTTACTATGTGTTACTTTAGTCCCGTGCAAGGTGTTTGTGCCTCTTGTTGGGTCATTTAGTGGTTATTTTGCCTTTTTCCCCTTCAACGACATGTTTTTAATCCTAAGTCCAACTATTTCATATTTTGGTCATATTCTCAAATTGGGAGTCCCGTGACTACACGGTCAGTTGCTACGTATTCTGTTAGTCCCATGCAAGGTGTTGATGCCTCTTGCAGGGTCGTTTGGGGGTTGTTTTGCATTTTTGTCCTTCGACGTCATGTTTTTAAGCCTAAGTCTAACTGTTTGCTGAGTTTTGATTAGATTATCAAACTAAGAGTCCTGTAACTATGTTGTTAGTTGTTATGTGTTATGTTGGTCTCATGCGAGGTGTTATGCCTCTTACGAGCCCATTTGGGGGTTGTTTTTCATTTTCGCCCTTCAACTCCTTATTTTCAAGTCTAAGTCAAACTATTTGATAGTTTTAGTCATACTCTCAAAATGGGTCTCCCATGACTACGAGGTCAGTTACTACGTGTTACGATGGGCCCGTGCGAGGTGTTCATGCCTCTTGCGGGATCATTTTGGTATTGTTTTACGTTTTCACCCTTTAGCGGTATGTTTTCAAGCCTAAGTCCATCTATTTGCACATTTTGGTCATATTCTCGAACAGGGGGTCACGTGACCACGCGGTTAGTTGCTACGTATTACGTTGGTCCCATGCAAGGTGTTCGTGCCTCTTGCGAGACCGTTTGGGGTCTATTTTGTATTTTCGCCCTTCAATGGCATGTTTTCAAGCCTAAGTCTAACTATTTGTAAGTTTTGGTCATATTCTAGAACTAGGAGTCTCATGACTATGCGATTAGTTGTTATGTGTTACGTTGGTCCCGTGTGAGATGTTGGTGCCTCTTGCGGGGCCGTATAAGGTTGTTTTTTATTTTCGCCCTTCAATGGTAAGTTTTCAAGCCTAAGTCTAACTATTTTAAGCTTTGGTCATATTCTAGAATCGGGAGTCCCGTGACTACACGGTATAGTTGCTACGTGTTATGTTGGTTCCGTGTGAGGTGCTCGCAACACTTGCGGGGCCGTTTGGGAATTATTTTATATTTTCTCCCTTCAACGTCATGTTTTCAAGCCTAAGTCAAACTATTTACAAGTTTTGGTCACATTCTCGAACTAGGAGTCCCGTGAGTAAGCAGTTAGTTTCCACGCAATACGCAGGTCCCGTACGAGGTGTTCATGCATCTTGTGGAGCCGTTTGAGGACTGTTTTGCATTTTCGCCCTCCAACGACATGTTTTCAAGCCTAAGTCTAATTATTTGCTAGCTTTGGTTATATTTTCAAACCGAGAGTTCCGTCACTACATGATCAGTTTCTATGTGTTACGTTGGTCCCGTGCGAGGTGAACGTGCCTCTTACGGGGCTATTTTGCATTTTTGCCCTTCAACATCATGTTTTCTATCCTATGTCTAACTATTTGCAAGTTTTGGTCATATTCTCTAACTGTTTTGGTTTTACCCCCAAATGAGCACTTAATTAACCATGATATAGGAATAAAATGTTTACAAAATTATGTATATCAAGTACATAAAATGTGAGTTAAAGTAATGTATACCTAGTTCCGATGATAGTTTTGGAACTCTTTAATTGCACAATATTGTGTTTCTCTAGTTGCCTATTGTATTTCTCTTTAGCCCTATTTTCTCGAACGAGGTACAGTTTAAGGTCCTCGTTAACACTAGCGAGTTTCTCTCCTGCATATTTCCAAATCAACTTCCATTGCGAGCTTTTCTAATAAAAATTTCTCATGTTCTTTTTTAATGGTATCGTATTTGGTTTTCATGATTGATTCCCGATTCATCAATTTTTTTTTGACATTATCGAACTCGGACATGAGAAAGGAAGATTGGACTGGAGAAATGAGCTTCAGGAGAGTGCTCATCGAGGTGGCTATCCGATCATCCTTTCACATGCCCGAGTTAGATAATATAAAAAAAAATTACGATGAATCGAGAATCAATCATGAAAACCAAATACGACGCCATGGAAAAGGAACATAGGGAAATTATGTTGGAAAATCTCAATATGGAAGTTGATTTGAAAAGGTGCAAGTCAGAAGTCAAACACCTTAGAGAGCAACTCACTCGCCTTAACATGGACAACCAACTGTACCTCATACGAGAAAATAAGGCTCAAGATAAATACATTTGTAAATCAAACCGGGCATCCGTGCGAGGTGTCCGTGTTCCTAAACATTCATAATTCAATGTACATTCATAATTCAAACTAAACATTCATAATTTAAACTAAACATTTATAAATCAAACTAAACATTCATAAATAAAACTAATAGGATACAATTTGCATTCAAATTGGATATTCAAGGGTCAATATAATAATAGGATACAAATAGGATAGTCAAGGGTAAAGTAATGTTTTAATACTCAATCTTTATATAAATCAACTAAAGTTTGTTTAAATTTGGATTGTCATCAAGAGCATACTGAAACACTTTAGAAGCCTTTAATGTGTCTGCTTCAGTAGTCATACCCTTCGATGCATGCACAATAATAGACCAATTGCTATCATTTATACACTTCGAGTAGAATACATTCTGAAAAGGCACAAATAAATGGCCCATCGACCGATTGTATAGGGATGATTCCATAATTACGTATTCTTCAGCAATTGACCCTCTAATATATCGTGTATTCCTTTCGTAATATTTAAAGGTTTTCTTCCAATGCTCGAAAGAATACATCCAGCAATACCTAACGGGATCACACATGAAAACCTCATCGCATAATTGCACAAGAAGGTGGATGATGATATTAAAGAATAACGAAGGAAAATATCTCTCTAATACACATACTGTCTCGGCTAAAGTTAGTTTCGCAACTCTAATGTACTTTTTTTTACCACTTTTGCAAAAAGTAGGGTAAAACATAAACTGATTAGCACAATTACCAAATGGAGATCTTTATGTTCAAAGAAGCAATGCCTAAATAGTAAAGGGATTAATTGAACGATGACGTGCCAGTTGTGAGACTTGCACTGTTTCTAGCCATTTGTTTGGTAGCTTACTATCCTACGAAAATTACCGAAATAACCATTTGGAGTCTTCAAGTTGAACAACGTGTCTAAGAGGATCATTTTATCACTAGTAGTCAAAGTGAAATCAGTCGGGGAATATAAATTCTTCCAGTTATAGGATCATTTTTTAACTATAATTTATTCTTTATTTTCATACCCTGTAGATCGCGGCGCTCCTGTTCTCCATCTTTTGAATGAGATCCACCCAAACATGTTCCTATAAGATGTTTTGTAACATTCTTCTATGTGTTCATCACATCAATTGCATACCTTACACGATGATCTTTCCAATATGGCAAGTCAAAAAATATTAATTGTCTGGACCATGCCTTCGTTTTACTCAGGTCGTTCAGATTCCCCCTAGCTTTACACATCAAGTTTACAAATTGAGGGTGTTTGTCTACATATGTATTCCCCGCAATTGCAGCCTTTTCCTTCTCCTCGGTCTACTAATAAAAAAGGCAAGTAGGTTCCATCCTACGCTCGTGACCAACAAGTAAGAAGTTAGAATTATCGTTCCTAAAAGGGTGACTGGTCGACAAAAATCAATGATGACCCATACAACTCATCTTACCAGTATGAGTAAGACAACTGACTTCAATTTCCTCTCCACATATAGGACATCCATAATAACCATGAACATTGCAATCGGACAAGGTCCCATAAGCAAGATGGTCATGGATCCCCCTCATCACCTTTGCTTTAAAAGTGATTTTTCACCCTTATGAGAGTCAAATGTTGTCACGCCTTAATCCCACAACTCTTTAAGTTCTTTGATTAATGTGACTAATAATATATAAATATCATCGTCAGGAGCCTTCGGCCTGGATATTGATAAAGATAACAATGTGAACTCCTTTCTCATGTACATTGTCGGAGGGAGACTTAAAAGTGCCATGAAAACTACCCAATAACTCTGATTAGTACTTAAATTATCGAAAGGGTTAAACCTATCGATTGATAATGCAGGACGAACATTGCGCGGTTCCTTTAAAAATTCACGGTGTCATGCATTTGAATTTTTCCAGATGATGGAATCAACCGGATAACGTATTAGATTCCCACCCACCTCACATTAAGCATGCCATGTCAAGGCCTCTGTTATCCAAGGTACAATAAAAAGCTATTTTAACCATGGTTCAATGGTAAAATACTTTAAAACCTTTTGTCGAACTTGCGATATTTTGCAAACTTGACTTTTCAATTCTCACAAGGCGCATATCTAGGCTCACTGCATACAGGATGCTCATCCTTCTCTTTATTATCGTTGCGATACAATATGCAATCATAAACGCATGCATAAATATATTTGTACTTCAAAACCAAACCCTTCAACCTCTTCTTCAAGCTAGGTTAATTGTCTGGTAACGTGTTCTCTTTGGGGACAATGTTTTTAACCAACTTAAGAATTTCAGTTACCCTATTTCCCCAAAAACTAAATTGACTCTTCAAATTTTGCAAACCGATCATTTCATACAATACCGAATGACCTACTTCGTAATTTTTATACAAAGGTTTGGATGCATCGGCTTTCAATCGTATGTATTCCCGATCTTCAGGTAATTCAGCATAAACTTGTTCATTGACTTTGTCATAAATCACATTATCCATATCCATAAGCTGGTGGTTTTTATCATGGTGGAATCTATAAGCATCATCAATTAGGTTGGTCAAAGGACAATGTGCTGGAGAGTCATTCACCACTTCCACCCAGTGGTTTTCTGTCAAGCGATCATGTATTGGTAATTCTTCTGGAACATATGGTACATTTTTTCCCTATAGAATATCCATATCTTATTGTCTTGAATCATACCCTTACATCAGTAATTGTAGTTCAATGTCTTCCGAAGACTCAAATTTTCTATTTATACGATGGTTGCACGAGAACGGAAATCTTATCACTATTAAGATTTCTATTTGCATATTTAATAAATTCCTGAACACCCTTCACATGATTATCAGATACTTTGTGACTCTTTCCCATACAACCTTTGTATTATGGGAAAGCCACTCAGTAACCTTCCAAATTCAAAACAAAATCAAAGAAAATTCATTAAACTTAATGAAAAAGAAATATTACAAGCAAACTCATTCAAAGAAAATTCATTTAAAATAAACATATCTTACAACCAAATTCATTGAAATATATAAATTTCTTCAAAAAGAAAACATTGTTCAACACGTAGGCTTGACCAACAAATTAATTGGCTAAGTAATAAAATAATTTGTATAGTTTGAGAATAATGGCCTTTCCCCGTGGTCAACGTGCCCAGGCTCATCTCCACAACCAGAATATATTTTATCGACTAAAATTTGAGCTTCACCCATCACCAATAGTTAATTATGGACATGTGTTCTGATAATTAGGGAAATAAGAGTGCATGTGCCAATAACCTTGGTATCGGTCAAGTTTCATATATAATATGCCTCACCAAAGTTAGCGTGCATGGATGATAATGATTCACAGAATGTTCTAGGTGCAGGACTTTGCGAAGGGAATGTTTCGGGAGGAGGCATTTGGGAGGAAAATGTTCTAGAGGAAGAATATGGGAATGTTTGAGGCATCTAGGGGGTAACCCTAGATAGGGGAATGTTTGAGGCATCTAGGGGTAACCCTATTGTTGACTTAAGAGTCAAACCAACCCGTGTATTTCATTTATTCGGAGTGTCATGTCCTTTCGAAGCTCTGACACCTCTACTTTCGTCTTGGCACCTTCTTCCAATCGCCTCGCCACCTCACCCATCACTGAAGAGATCTTGTCTAATAATGGTTCACTGTGTTGTAATTTGGAACTTGGCATACATGATCCAACACCTCTTGTCCTCCCATTATGGTCCCTCCCTAACACCTTAGTTAGGGCATCTGATTGAATGTCATTGGGGCTACACTTAGACTAACTGCTGGAGATGCCCTCTATCATTTCTTGTAACATAATATTATATTTAGGACTACAATTAACAATAATAATACTATAACGTGTATATATATGATAACTAAATTAAAACTTACCAAAGTTAGCACCAGTTTGTCTGGGAATTTATTGTTCCTTTTTTTCCTGTCGAGCATGCAAGTACAAGTTAACCCGATTAGATTGTTTACCTTCTTATGGAGTCCCTTTGGTTTGTTCCGTCCATTCACCCTTAATATCATCATAAGATTTTTCCCCGAGTCTGTGAGCATCAATATGTTTTTTATCTATTCATCTTATTTCTTACCCTCTCATTCAGTTTTCCCTCCCTGGCCTCACTCTCAAAGAAGGCATTCCATTAATCAGTGGGCATTTCAATATTTTAAGAAACTTTGCCTTTCAGACCTAAAATATTAGAACTCGTTGCCCCTGGGGGGAAAAAATTCTTTCGAAAGTTCTTTCGATAAGTTTTTAAAGCATCTGCTACCTTGGAAAAAATATTTGGCTTCGAATCGGTTGGGAATGAAAATGTCTTATTAAGTTGCTCCTAAATGTCATCCTTTAAGGAACGATCAACCTTCTTCTAGTTGTCTACGCCCCTGATACCCACAATCATCTTTCCCAGAGATAGACAATGGATTTTAAAAGGTTGAACGTCGCCTTTATCACCGATTGGATTATCCCTTCTAATGGAGAAACCAAAGCGCTTCTGAGGGTTATCTTGGGATCCCACAGTAGCAGAAGTTGAGGGTGTCGGATCATTAATAGTTTATTGAGTTTGAAGACTCGGAGATGGAGTAGAATGAATCTCCAGCAGAATAGTGTGTTGATATCTCGGAGGAGTTAAGAATTGAGCTTGGGGTGTAGGAGAGGGCCTATTTGGCGGTGTTATGTTATTTTATTGATTATTGTCATTTTTTCCGACATTTGCTACAATTAAAAAAAATAGCTACATATGTAAGAAAATACAGTTTACGACTCTCTCCCTGTATATGTATATATATATATATATATATATATATATATATACATTTCGACAACATTTAAAACATGCTCGATGTGTCTGATTTCCATCCAATCAGTATTAGACTTGAAAAATCTATGAAATTTTACACGTGGCCAAGTAGGTGGAAGCGTGTCTATGATTGATGTATAAATATCCATGAAATGAATAAGGAATTCTTTATTATTCAACTTATTTTCAAGCTCATTTTTAATATGCATATGTCGCGAGACGTCGTAATCTAGGCGAATGCTCTCTTTATGGAATTGTATCCACAGAGGATGAATATTTTTTTTGCCTTTTCTAACTCCGTCACCAATGTCAGTGCCATATCGGGACTATGCACGGAAAATATATTCTCTACTACCTCATCCCAACATTCTGGCAATGAAAACAGAATACGATCGAATATGTAGTTTTGTGAGAGATGAACTCCACGATTTGTAAGGTAATAAAATTATTTAATTTTCCAATTACCATACTTGTAAATTGGAGTTCCCTCTATATGGCGCCCACTAATGAAAAATATTTTAGTGCGGTCAAATTGCACCCTCTCGTACTCTTGTTTCCAGTCATTATTACTCTGACTCATTTTTCCTGAGAAAATATATATATATGAGGGGGTGAATATGAGTCTTAAGGGTGAAGACACAATAAGTTATGACTCAAATTAATACTAAACAAATTATGGTTTTCCATCCAATTAATCAGACACAACAATTCAAGTTCATTTTAGTTTAATTAAACCTAAAATTATTATTTGTCCACCAATTGTGCAAGCACTTCTACCAATTGTTTAACCAAACAACAACCATTTAAAGAAAGGGTGAACACAACCACAACAAGCTAACCAACTGAATATATTATAAACATTTAATTATTAACATAAGGTGAGTGGTTTAAGTATCCATCATCCATATCAAAGCACGATCATTCAACACAAACCGAAACAGCAATCAACCCACCAATCCAACACAAGTATATCCCGTACTCCTTCTAAATCGTCTACTTGATTGATTTCCAACACAAGTTTATCCCGTTCAACATTACTAACCTAACAATTTTATATATCAACATTATTAACAATTAATATATCAAAATTATTAACATTAATATAAGAAACACAAAGTCAAATTTAATATACAAAGATAAACGCATATGTATTACTAAAATAAACGCTTCATATCCCTATGTATAATACTTTTTGAATGATAAATAAAAATAAATTTATATCTAATGTCTTGTGGTAAAAAAAATTACATTTTTAATTATGAATATTTGGAGCAACATAAATTCGAAACACACACACATACACCACAGAATCTCACACACACACGCGCGATCAATAAGCATACACGCCACACTGAAACACATGCAATAAACACACACGCATATACAACAAATAAGGGGTTGGAAATATACCTTTAATAGAGGTTAGAGATGGCCGAAAATGGAGGTTGGAGAAAGAGAGATGATTTTCGAACAGGGGGTGAAATGAAATCTTGGGTTCTGTTTTTATTTATACCCAAAATGGGGTCATGATCCAAAATCGTGACCCAATTTGTGACTTATTAATGAAACAAACATGTTCACGGTTCTGGACTGTGACCCATATATTGTGACCATTTTGAAATGGATTTAGGGTCATGATTTTAAACTGTGACCAGTGTTCAGAGCCATAATGAGTCATGAGGAGTTATGGCTTTAGATCGTGACCCCACGGTCACAGCTCCTGACCGTGACCCTTAATCCCGATCACTATATATGGTCACGGGTGGGTTACGATTGTGGATCACGACCACCATTGTGACAAAATAAGTGGGAAACTTGGCGCTATAATGCGTTATGGAGGAGTCACAATTGTGGACCGTGACCATTTTGGTCATGGCTCCTGAACGTGACCAACCCCTTAGTGAGGCCATCCTAAACATTGGTCACTTATTTAGTTATGGCAAGTAGTTTGGGATCACAATTTTGGACCATGATCACGGGGTCACGATCCAAAATCATGACCCGTTTACTATAACCATTTTCTATTTTTGGTGTAGTTAAAGAAAAGCCTAACTAGGAATAAGGAATGTGTAATGAAACTTGATGAAATCAAGTCCTATCTAAGCCTATCACTTTTGTTCATGGACACAAGTGTGGAAGATCCAGTTTACTTGTATCTCGCGAGGCCTAACCATGCAGTTAGATCGGCCTTGATGAGCGAGAAGGAGGGGAAAGAGTCCCCAATTTACTATATAAGTAAGACTCTCCTGGATGCTAAAAAATGCTACCTTCCACTAGAGAAGTTAGAATATTCTATAGTTATTGCTTCGTGAAAGCTGAAACATTACTTTGAAATGCACCCAGTCATAGGGTATTACTTAGAAAGGACGGCCTATTTGAACAGATGTCCAAATGGTCGAAGGAACTAGGGAGATTTGATAGTTATAATCCGTCGATGACTACAATAAAGGGGAAAGTGCTGGTGGATTTTACCATTGAGTTTACATGGGGAAGGAGCCCAAAGATAAGGAGTTTGTCGATCAAATAATTAACTAAGACTCTAACTAACTCAAAAGTGGACTCTATATAATGATGGGGCCTTCAACTCAAAGGGGTAAGGAGTGGGGATTTTCCTTATCACTCCGGATCAGACTATGATCGAATAAAGAATCAATTTTAGCTTTGAAGAATCTATTAACGAGGTCAAATATGAGGCCTTTATCATTGAATTTAAGAAATCTTGGAGCAAGTCACATTGGCATCTACTGCGACTCAAGGCTGATATCTAATCAAGTGTCGGGAGACTACAACGCCAGAGATGAACGGATGTTAGCATATTTACAAGTTGTTCAAGGCTTAGTAGCCCATTTTGAGAAAGTCCACGTTCAATAATTCCCACATGGAAATCACAATCATGCAGATGCTTTGGCCACTTTTCGTTTAACCATTGATTTTGATCTTAAAGGAACCATTGATGTAGAATAACTTGCCCAACCAAGCATTACAAGACCTAATGTCGTTGAACAAGTCCTTACGGTCCAATAAGCTCCTAACTAGGTGGTATTGATCATAGCCTATTTACAGAAGGATTTTTGTCAATCGATAAGAAGCACGCTCATAAAGTCAGGGTAAAAGCTATCTATAGGCAATCTTTTACAGGTCCATACCTCCAATGCATCCACCCAAGTGTTGTCGACCAAGTTCTGTAAGAATTTCATTAAGGGATATGTGGTAACCACACCGGGGGAAGATCATTGGCATTCAGAGCAATTAAAGAAGGATATTGATGGCCATACATGAAACAAAAAGCGGTTTCCTATGTTAGAAAGTACAAGAAGTGACAATAGTACTCTTCTATGATTCACTAACTAGCCAACGACCTAAATTCACTATCTATACCATGGATCTTTGCTATGTGGATCATGGACATTGTGGGCCCCCTATTTATAGTGCTAGGAAATCGAAAGTACTTCCTATTCGGCACATACTTTTTCACCAAGTGGATTAAAGTTGAACCCTTGACGAATATCAAATACACTGGCATGATAAGATTTACTTGGAGAAACACCATGACTTATTTTGTCATACCAAGGACAATCATCATTGATAATGAAACAAAATTTGAAAGTGGAAAATTTTAATACTTCTGCAATAATTACATCATCAAGCACTACTTCAGTTCAGCGGCCTACCCCTAAAAAAATGGGTAGGTTGAGGCCTCCAACCAAATAGTATTTGACGAAACGAAAAAAGGTTGGAGAAGGAAAAAATTATTTGGGTGGAAGAGTTTCTTCACGTCCTCTAGGCATATCGTACTATGCCTAAGAGGTCATCATGGGAATCTCCCTTTTCCTTAGCTTATGTAATGGAAGCCATAATTACTTTGGAAGCTGGCTAGCCAAACATGAAAACGATTATCATCGATCAAGTCATAAATAATGATATCATAAGGACTGAGCTCGACCTACCTGAGGAGTAGAGATAATACACTTTGATCCAACCATATTCTTACCAACAATAGTTGGCTAAATAATGTAACAAAGGTGTCAATTTGAGAAGGTTTCAGGTCGGAGATCATGTCCTAGAAAAGGTGCTAGGAAGCACGAAGAAGCCATAAGATGGGAAGTTAGGTCCTAACTAGGAAGAACCTTTCAATATTATTAGAGGCAGCCTCCAAGGATCTTACCATTTAACAATAATGGATGGTAGGGAGATCCCTAGGGCCCAGAATACGACTGATCTTAAGAACTTTTATTTTTAAAGTTTTGTCCAAAGTTCTTTATTTTATTTCATAGTTTTGTTTATTGAACTTTTTAAGGTTTATTTATTATCTTTCTCATTATTCCAAACAGCAGGCCAACTCTGTTGAAGCAAATTTATCTTCATTTATCTTATATAATCCTGATCGCCAGTTTGAATATCTTATCAAACCATGATCGACAGATTAAACGCTATAGTAAAGATTAAACTTAATCAAAACTTCAAAGTTATATATTTTTGTCATGAATAAACATGAAAGCATAAAAAATTTCCCAAGTAAGGAAAAGACCTACGGGGGATCCCAACTTTAATCGGTTAAAATTCTGAACAGGTGGATGGCCTTACAACAAGGTGCATTTTTGCCATAGTCTGACCTAGGCCTAAGATTGTGTGATGACACTCTCTAAAAGGTAAATCAAACGATAAAAAACATACTCAGAATAAAAGATGGAAAAATGAAAATTTTAACCATTTAATATATATTCAATGTGTTTTACAAAGTGGCCAGATCGACACGTTATAAAAATTTGCATATAATATACCATCATTTTATATAGGACAGGTCAGATAGAAAAATATTCTTACTCGAAGACTATCATCATCTGGATTTGGTCTAAGTTCATCATCGATGTCATGATCATATAGATAAATCTGTATCAATTTAATCAAAATGTCAATAACAAGAATCCATGATTCTTCACTCCCAGTCGGAGGAAGACAAATATGGGGGGAATCCACCTCATACCAATGCCATAACTGGGAATCCTTAGGCACCTTCATAATCGCTAGGGAATTAATACACCTATGTTTATAGGCAATATCCTAAGCTTTATTCAGGTGCTACAGGGCTTCGGTTCATCCGTCATCATAACTTAACGACCAAACTTCATGGGGGTTGTGACAAAATTGGTATTTTAGCCTCATTATCTTATTATGAAAACTAATCTTGACCATATGGTCATATTTACGGGGTTGATCAACTTCTTTAAGCCTCACCCTCATATCATTGTTCTCCCTTTCCAATAGTTCACCTATATCAACGACATCTTTGACTTTGGTTCTTAATGAAACGACCAAATAACCCTATTCATGAAAGCACTTATTATTTTTTAAAGATCCTGCCAAACAAAAACAAATGCTTCGTGAGCTTAGCTTCTAACATTACCAGGAATTAAATCTAGATCACCAGTGTTGATACAAAAATTAGTCAACTGATGTGGACCAATTATATGAAGACACGTGAGTTCAAGTACCGAGGTACTATATGTACCGAACTACTCAGTCTACCGTGCTACCCAACGTACTGAGCTACTTATTGGGAAGGCCAAACGACCAGACATATTCAATGTTTATTATATTACAATCATTCCTTACCATGTACGAATGTATACGCCCATTCGATAAAGGCATACAATCTATTCACATTGACAACCCAAAGGCTATAAATACATTGTAAATACCCCTCAGCAGGGTAAGCGAACATAACCGAGATCAAGGCAAGACACCCAGTAATACAAACTAGTGGACGTAGGCCATTTCCTTAAGGCTAAACCACTTAAAAAATCTCTTGTCTTATTTCTTTATTCATTTTTATCTTTGATTAACTAATTAGATCAAATCTAGTTTTTTACATCAACAGATTGACGTCGTTTGTGGGAACGAGTATACAAAAGCGTTTTTCACGAAAACACATCACCAATGGCTGAAATCCCAGAATTTGACAATAGGAATAATCAAGGGAATCCTCTTAATCCTTATTCACCCCCAAATGCGAACGATTTGACAGGATTCTTAACTAGGTTAGCCAGGGGGCAAGAGGTTATGCAAGAAACTATGCAACAGTTCATTCAAACTGTTCAAAATGAAGCATCTGCCCAGACAGGACAAAGAAGCGTCCAGAGAAGCCTGCGTCCTCCATCCTCGTGGTACAATGAGACACGATATGTATCACGATCCAGGCATACTGAATTCAATAATTCTAGGAATTCAAGTGATCCGTCCTAAGGCCCCGGTGTAACTTCCCCTATAAGAATTTTAGATTCTCAAGAACACATCACTCTAACACCATAGAGACCAAGTGCTCTGGGAAGGTTGAACAGAGCCTCTCCCTTTGATCGTTTGGTCTCCAGGAGGAATAAAAATGCTCATCGGCTTACGTCGAGAAATTTTCAACGACCAAATGATTTAAGGGAAGGCTCAACCCAATTACATCCGAACCCGAGACCTGTTGCTCGAAGAGAAAGATCCCAAGAGGAAAATTATGCGCGATCTGTTGCTCGGGCAAATACTAATAAGTCAGGGGCTAGAAATTATGCATGGAAAGGATCTATTCAGAGCTTGGAAGACAGGTTAGGAGTGTAACAACCCGCGTAATTTTTGGGGTATTTTCAAAATAAAGAGGAAAAATAAATTTTGAGATAAAATTATTTTTCTTGCTCAAATATGTTGGTATTATTATATTGTCTTTGTGACGACGGGTTGTTGGGTAATTTTTCTCTCCCTATATTTTAGGATGCCTTCTAGGTATGGAACTAGTGGATAGGCCTCTTGATGATTTATGCCTTCTAGGTATGGGACTAGTGAGGGTAGATTCTCGCTTTTTTTATCATCTTGGGGGTGGGCTGATTTTTGGTATTTTATCATCATTACGCTAGTCGAGGCATGAGACTAGGTCGAAGTTTAGGTTAGAAATTCTTCCTATACATAGGGTAGGACGGATTAATAACTTGGGGACCCTTAGTTATGGGACTAGGGGTATTTTGAGGATCTCACGTCGATTAAAAGGGTGGGGTAATTTATAAATTGAGAAATTGAGAATTAATACCAAAGATAAAAACTGGTATTAAAATTTGTGGCGACGTAATGTGTCGAGGCCGACAGTTTAAACGGGTCAGAGGGCGATTGACAAGGAAAAGTGTGACGCTTCAATAAAAAAAGTGAGAACTATAATAAAATTGGGTTAATTAAATAAATTAACTCCAAGGGGATTGGGAATTTAAAAATCATATTGGTGTGTTATTCTAAAATGGGGATCTCTCGGGTAGTTAGTGATTTATATTTATCGGGGTTAATTATTCATTTAATTAAAATATTCTATTGTGATATTTATTGCGTATAATGCTATTGTCTGGATTCAAGGATCCTATTTGAGGGGAGTAGTGTGTATTCTTGCTCGAGGCTTTGGCTCTGACCCATGCGTTGACTAATATTTTTTAGGATTAGAATTGGAGAAGCTTCATAAGTTTATCGGAGTTATCTTTTGGAGGTGCAGCCGGAGTTATTCATTTTATGGCATAGTTTAGTTAGACTTTCCTTTTCAGTCGTATTTAATTATGAGACTTCATTTGAGTTTTATCGGGCCATTCGGTTCCAAAGTTGTTTAGAGGATTTCTATTGGGATTGTTCAGATTTTATTTAATCATTATTGGATATTGGATTTTTTCGGAGTTAGCATGTGATTGATCTTTTATCGCTTAGTTGTTTATGACCATTTGAGATTGATTCAATTATTTATCTTATGGAATGAATTATTTATGTCTCATATCTGTCTCATGCTAAAAATGGTATTTATTTAGTTCACGCTCGACATAGTTCGACGGCGGTGGTTGGCCACCCCGTTTGTCGGATTGCGCGGGGTGTGACAATTTTCAACAGATTTGAACTCTTGTTTAAAATCTTTCTTATGCCGTTCATCCTCTTCAAGCTTGTTATCCATTTCTTCCTTGCCGGTAACAACGACCTTATGTTTCTCCTCTATCTCCTTTGTAGCATCCACAGCTGATTGCTTAGCCTTTTCAGCATCCTTGATTTTATTCCCCCATGAAGTTTTATCATCTTCGTATTTTTGCCGGGATTCCTCCAAAGATTTTTACAACCCAGCAAGGGCTTCTTCTACTTCACTAGAAGAGGAAGCAGATTTGATAGCTTCATCCTTTTCCAAGATATTATTAAAAAACACCAAAAACTCTAGGATAAAGATAAACTCAAGTTAGTGTATGAAAATTGAAAGCAGAATTGAAATGTCAAGGTAAAATAACACTTACTGATGTAAGGTAATGGGCAGCCAAATCAGAGACTTTTCCCCGAGGAGTAAAGGTCTCAGCAGCTATGTGATTTGGGAGAGTTCCAAATCAGATCAATTTCCTGGCCAAACCAGGAGTAATGAATGTTTGAGGACCAGCACTCAAGGAGGGTAATTCAGCCCCATCAGGTTGAGTAACAACATCAATGGTCTTTTCAGCAAAATCCCTTCTCGATCTTCTCAAATTTGCTGCCTCTTCAATCAAAGGTGTTGCCTCTTTTTGAGAAATAAGGGGCTTCTTGGTTACCTCCTTAACAGATGTAGTTGCCCCCTAAGATGGAGCAACATTCTTCTTCTTAATCCCTTCAATTGGGACATATTCTTTGTTCTTTTTTGCCCCTTTAGTACCAGGGACAAACTTATCAAAAAGATCAGGAAATTTTCTTTTCCTCGTCATTAGATCAGCAAGAGAGGTACCCAAATCAGAGGAAGATTCTTCAACAACTAAGGGAGATGCTGGACTTTGCTCAAGGTCAATCACCAAAGTAGATGGAATAATAGGCCGAGCAATAAAAGAGGAAGTAGTGTTTTTGTATCTCAACAAATAGGAAGCAGATCGCCTGTGCTCCCCAACAACTGATTGTTGAAGACTCCAGATAAACTTCAACTCTTTTATATTTACATCACTCTCTTTTGGGGGGGTTTCTTTTACTGTCAACTGTAAATTAAAATCATAGAAAGCAAAAGTCAGTGAAACATTTTATCAAATAAAAATAGAGCTAGTTTAAAAATAGAGAACATAAGGTGGACACCTGGGACCTTGGTACACGCGATTTCCATTTAATGGGGGGTGTTGCTAATTTTTCGTCACAACCACATATTCAAAATAATCCCTATTAGAATCGGGGAGATTGACCACTAAGGCTCTGTTAACAAACCTAGTTTTTAAATAAAAAGTGGTGTCGCTGAGGACCCATTTATAGTAAAACATAATTTCATGAATCCCGATATGAGTTCGATGTATTTGATTTAGCCTATGTATGTTATTAACTACCCTCCATGTATTTGGAACTACTCTTGCAAGTACAATATCAAAGTATTGGCAAAATTCCAAACACAGGGGATTAGGCGAGAAAGAAAAACCACATTCAGCTACAAAAATGGAGGGAAACCAGTGTCCCTCCGCTAAAGAAAATAAATCACAAGGATAAACAGGTTCTTCCAAATCAACCCAGGAAAGAATAGCAAAGTCGGTTCTAAACTTATCTAAGGACTCTATAGAGTAAACCATGGTGACTAAAGCAAAGAAAGAAGAAGGAAGGAAGAAATTCTTATAGGAGATTAAGGAGTCAACTAAGACAGATGATAAAAAGAATGTGCGTAAGAAGAAAAACTAGAAAATAAGGGATTTGGAAACAAAGATGGCTAAAGGTAGAAGACAATCATATTTTATCGTCTTTATATATGTTGCCTCGAAAAACAAGAAAAATAATAATTAAAAGTGACGACGGTTGCGTTCTCGACGGCTAATCAAAGAAAAAAGACGCAGATACCCAAGGGGTCATGAGAATTCAAAATATTTACAAATTTGCCATTTTATGCTCAAAACTATTACTCAGTGTAGAAAAATTTTACAAGTGTTGAAGATCGGTAATTAACCAAGACATGGAAAATATGCCTGAATAATTTTTTGTATAAAATGTTCCACACTCTCGCATCCAACTTCAACTGTGAAACATTAGGTTCTTCTGTTGATACAAAAATTAGTTAGCTGACGTGGACCAATTATATGAAGACACGTGTCATCCAACATGGCACAAGTTCAAGTACCGAGCTACTCAGTGTACTGAGCTAACCAATGTATCGATCAACTTATTGGGAAGGCCGAACGACCAGACACATTCAATGTTTATTATATTACAATCATTCCTTACCATGTACGGATGTATATGCCCATTCGATAAAGGCATACAATCTATTTACATTGATAGCCCAAATGCTATAAATACATTGTAAATACCCTCTCAGCAGGGTAGGCGAACATAATCGAGAACAAGGCAAGACACCCAGTAATACAAACTAGTGGACGTAGGCCATTACCTTAAGGCTAAACCACTTTAAAAACCTCTTATCTTATTTCTTTATTCATTTTTATCTGTCATTAATTGTTTAGATCAAATCTAGTTTTTTACATCAACAATCCGTATCTAAATGTAATGGCACCACTAACAATCTACTTTCAAGCTACAAGGATCAAGAGAAAGATATCTAGGTACAAGGGAGATAAATTGAAGGATCCATGGATAATCAACAATTGACAAACAACGACAAAGCAAGAATGGAATTTTTCATTAAGTCAGAATGTGGGATATGCCCTTATAACATTCAAAAGATAAAGAAATACAAAAAATTATGATATATAAGCTAAACCTTACTAGCTTGACCCGTTTTTCCTTCACATGTTCTTGGGCGGATGGAATATTGCCTTGGTCGGTATCCATCATCTTCTGGTCGGCCCCATCCTTCACTTGGCCATTACCTCATCCCTTGGTGGAGAACCTAGATTTTGATCCCCATAGAGTTTAAACTCGGGGAGAACCTCAATCTTAGTCAAGGTTAAATGCCAACCCTTCTTGAAGTTTGACTTATTAATATAAGCCAACTGCTTTTCGGCCTGGCCAAAAGCGTACAAAGACCTTTGGTCATAGGCTTGGTCTTTGGCCGTCGGCACTTCGGACAATACCTTAGCATTCTCCTTGACATCTTTTTTCAGCTGTTGGTTCTCCCAATTCAACTTGGTTATCTCTAATTTGGTGGACGTCCTCTCGAGATCATATGACTTCTTGACAACATTAAAAGACTTTTGAGAATTTTCCAAGGCTTGCTCAAGTTCATCTTTGGCTTTGACTTGGTCAGCCCTTCTATCGGGATATCGATGAATTCCACTACAAACTTTAAGGAAAGGACGATCTTAGGTAAGCTCAAGAGGAAAAACTTTAAGGATATAATCCGATCAGAAGTCCAACAGCTTACCGGAGATAATGCCTACGCGATGTAAGAGGGGAGCTGATCGGTAGTCAACTTATTGAACTACTCCTTATCTAGATCCAGAACGATCCCCTCAGTAGCTCGGGGGCCAAAGATAGTGTTTTACCATAAAACTAAAGTATGCCATGGACCAATGAAATATTAACACCTATCATCTTGAAATACTTATTTCGACACTATGAGCAACTCATTATCTTGGTCGGCTTAGTATTCTTTATTGGCCGACAAGATGGATGACCTTCAGCAAGTCAGTCTATCAAGGCATACATGCAAGATACACATAGGAATACATCCAATCTCTTTATATATGCCCACGTGGGTGTAATACCCCGTAATTTTTAAGAATTAAATATGAGAAATTTAATTGATAATTAATTTGGATTAAAATAAATATTAACTAGCGAGATAAGGGTTAGTCTTTATCGATGAGAATAATATTGAATATTACTAAGTGAAATAATTTATATATATATATATATATATATATATATATATATATATATATATATACACACACACACACATATATGATTATAAATTTATGAAAATTGTCATGAGTGAGAAATACGACAATTACGATAATTAAGTCGGGATGCGCGTGTCAATCGTGTCGGGAAAAAATTAATGGAATAAAAATTAAATTATTTACAAGTCACCTAAATGGTCATTTCGAGTACATCAATGTGTCTGGAAGGGTCAAGATAGTCAAAAAATTCTATCCATTGGTTTAGTTTGGGTCCCGGGATAGTTTTAAGCCAAATTGGCATCTCGGGAGGACGTTGTGGTAATTTGTATTTTTGGAGTATAATTGATGACAAAAAATAGAGAAATAAACTATCATGTACGTGGGTTAGATTAGGGTTATCGGTTTTTACACACGAAAAGGCCAAAGGAGGAAGGAGGAGGAGAGGTTTCAAGGGCTAGAACCTCTATTGCTACATCTTTTACAAAACAAATACCACCACCGCGTAGATCGAAGAGAGGGTATTACATCTATACCATCTTTTTCAAAGGATCAGACCTTCAATCTAGAGGCAAGTGTTTAAATTTACATATTTTTAGCGAAAATTATGTTCATATTAGTGTAGGTGAAAAATACACATGAATTGCATATGAATTGGGTGAAATTGGACGATTTAATTCATAAATTAGGTCTGAATTAAAATGAATTGAAATCCTTTCACCCTTGTAGATTAGAAGCCACGAAATTTGGATTTATTGATGAACGAATCTGGGTTAATTATGTTCTTGGATTGAAAGTTTGTAAACTAGGGTTCTAATGATAAAATTTGGGGATTTTGGATTTAATTAATGGTTATCGATGATTTAATGATTCTGGAGTATTAGAAATCATCCTTATATGTTATAATAATGATTGGAATTAATTTTTGGGAGTTTGGGAACGATCTGTAGAGGTTTTAGGATACAAATTGGCGGGAAAACGCAAGTGTTAGAGGTTGAAGACAAAGCAGCCCAGGTCGGGTGAAGTCTCGTTCGAACGAGATGGCTGTCGCGCGAAGAGGTCGTTCAAATGACCTGCTTATCTCGTTCAAACGAGATGCAGTCCTCGTTCGAGAGACGTGTCAAAATTCTAGAAAATTTGTTTTTGGTTCCAATTGTGCGACGTAGTTAATTCAAGTGAGGTTAAATAATGTACAATCAATTTCAGTGTAGTGCTGAATTATTGAAGTTTATTTGGGTATAATGCTTTAAGGTATTTGGAGCGGTGAGTTATACTTGGAAATTATGAGGGAGATAATATTCGTAATTTAATAAATATATTATAAGTAGAAATGAGAGTAATACTACGTATGAACTATGATAATTGGATGGTGTGTATACCTAATGATCTTGATAGGTTGTGTGAACACCTATAGTATTATTTATTATGTGTATGACATACCTACCGTACTTGCTATCACGTGAGGTCTTAAAGAGAGGACACTCTTATCTTGATGAGCCTTTGGGGGGATTTTAGATTGGTGCTTTAGAACATGGAACCTAGGTACGGGCGATCTATGATAATGATAGTGTTGACAATCATATGGGTGCATAGGTATGTGCATAGCCCATAAGCTTGGAACCATGTTCGCCTTCAATATGTGTGACTTATATTTATATGGTTCGAGAGCGACTGCAAACTGATAGTCCTTATTCAGTACGAGATGTACAAGGACTTAATAGCAGAGTATGCACGCACCGCAGCTAAGTCTAGGGGTGCCATATTAGTATTTATCTATAATAGTGCGATGGAAAATAATACTTGTGAGTTAATCTACGGTGTGAATATGTAGATGAGTATGTTAATGGTATTGAATCAATTATGTGAATACTCAACTTATTGTGAAATTCTTACTTGGGTTAGTAAATGAAAAAACATTTAATTACAATAGTATGTGGGGAATATGGGATATTACTACGGGAGAGGGTTTAGAATATTTATGACTATGACCTAGTTAGGTGTGAGAAAAATAATTAGAACAGTTTAGAAGTATGTTAGGCATGCACAATAGTCGAGAGGTCAGAATCTCAAGTGAGTGCTCGAAAAGCAAACATGCATATAATATTTGCTTTACTACAATTTTTATATACTTGTTAAATTATTTTAAAATCTTTTACAGTCAGGCTCTGACCCGTCACTTGCAAATCCATTTTCTCTTGTACAACTATTTTAGGTGACTAGCTAGAGGGGCACCAGTCATAAACCGTTGGACTACTTGACGTGCTGCAACTAGTGTGGGAGTTGTAGGTCCTCATATTTAGACGCCTCCATCCTTGTCATCTCAGTTTCATGATTAGCCATTTTATTTAGGGCAAGTGTCGCCCATTTCTAGTTTCTATTTATGTCACAGAGATATTGTACTCACTTTATTTTAGTACTCAGTTTTTCAGTTGGATTGATATTATTATATTTGCTTGGTTTTGATATTTTTTTGGAATGTTTTTTCCAGTTTCATTTGATTCAATTAAACAGTTTATTATTCATTATTATTCTATCCATGAAAATGGGAATGTGTTATCAGTGTATATTGTTGGATTTTAATTAATCGATTAATTATTTTTTACACTAGCTTAATTAATTATTATGTAATTAATAAATAAATATTTTAGACAGTGATGCTAAGAATGAACCAACTAGATACTTTGATTTAGTTTAATAAAGGACTAATAACCTGGTATTTTATTAGGCGGGGTGTCACAGGTGGTATGAGATCATCAGGTTCTATAGCCTTTTAGGATCGGTATGACTTATTATGCTTCCAGTTTAGCGTTCTTTGATATAAAGCCTTATTATTAGGATTGTTACATTTCGATTTTGTATTTACGTCTACACCTACTTTAAGAATTATTAAACTGTGGACTTATAAATTCTTTCTCATTTCAGATGCCTGCTTGACGAGCACCATGGGTCAGAAATGCCCAGTCCGAGCTGCTGCTAGCTCCGATTCAGGTTACGATGAATGCACTTGAGGTAGCCGCTATAGTTGCACAGGAGGTTAATGCAACACTAGCAATGGTTCAGCAGGCCCCACCCCAGGTGCAGGCAGTGGTACCTGCCCCGGCACATGTGTTTCCTTCTGCTTGGGAGCGAGTCAGGGATGCATTTCAGAAGGCATATCCTCCGGAGTTCTAGGGGAGTTAGGATGTGGTAGCTGCGAGATAATGGAAGAAGGATATCCAGATCCACCTGAGGTTGTATGAGTGCACGAAGGTGCAGAAGGAGATACTAACTACTTTTAAGCTAGTTGGGGCAGCGTTACAGTGGTGAGAGTCCACTACTACTGCAAATGAGTGTGATATTATGATGATTCGGGACTTCTTGGTGTAATTTGACCATAAATATTTCCATTCCACCATTAAGACTTAGATGAGGCAGAAATTGCTGGACCTCACCCATGAGGGGAAGATCGTAGCTGAATATGAGGAGGAATTTACAAGATTGACTAATTTAGTGCCAGATGAGGTACCTACTGAAGAGAAGAGAGTTCGGATGTTTATGGATGGCTTGACATGGAGGCTTCATCAGCACCTTCTGGGTAATATTTCCTTACAGTACTATGCAGATGTACTCAATACTGCTTTACTACACTATCAGGATCATCGCTTCCATGTTAAGGGAAGCATGTGAGTTAGAGAGTCCATCCAGCAGAGCAGGATCGAGGGAGGTAGTACCAGTGGGGCACCAGTAGCTCATAGTCAGCAGAAGTAGGGGGAGCAAAGGGATTCTGCTAAGAAATTCAGATCAAGGGGTTTCCATCATGGACAAGGAATTTTTAGGCATGGCCACCAGGGTCAGTAGGGCCATCAGGGCTAACAGGGCTACCCGGGCCAACAAAAGTTACGACAAGGCCATCAAGGGCAAGGGAGGGGTGGTAATGGACAGCAGGGTCAGAGAGAAAATTTTGCTGGTAGGTGTTTCATTTGCGGTAATACTGGCCACAAACTTCAGGACTGCCCGCAAAAGAATAGGGTCCCACAGCAGCATTAGGGAGCTCGTCAAGAGCCCCAAAGACCTATATTTCTCGCCGCCCTCCCAGCACCAGTACCAATCCCAGCTTTGCCTGCCATTCCACCAGTTCCAGTTCAGCATGGGCAACTATATTATGAGCATGTTTACAATGTCCACCAGACGGTAGTACCGCAGGCTCCACCCATAGTTGAGGGATTATTTTCTATCCAGGGGACTATGGGGCGCATTTTATTTGACACGTGAGCTTCATATTAATTTATTATCACTAGATTTTCATGTGCTATGGGGTTATAAAATGCAGCGGATAGTAATGTTACCTGTGTAGACTTACCGTTGGGTAATGGGACATTGATTTTCTTTATATGTTTGGGTGTGGTTATAGAGATTGGGAGTCTTATTTTGCCTGTCGACATGCTTATCTTGGATATGTTTGAGTATGACGCCATTATTGGCATGGATTGGCTAGTCGCGTATAGGGCCATGATTGACTGCTTTAGTAGGAGCATTGTTTTTACTATCCTTGGTTAGGAGATGTTTATAGTGACGATGCCTTACCCCGAGGGAGGATCGTCCACTCACTTATATTATATTGAGTAAGAGACCTCTAGGGGAGTTGTGATTCCCCTTGATTCTATTTCGGTTGTAAGGGAGTTCATCGACGTGTTTCATGAAATATCGAGGCTACCGCCGAGTAGAGAGATAGAGTTTATTATTGATTTAGCACCGGGAACTCGACCGATAGCCCATGCACCGTATCGTATGGCTCCTGCGGAGATAAGGGAGCTGAGGGATCAGATTGAGCAGTTGTTAGGATAGGGTTTCATCCGTATGAGTACCTCACCTTGGGGTGCCCCAATTTTATTTGTGAAGAAGGAGGATGGATCTTTACAATTGTGCGTGGATTATTGAGACTTGAATAAAGTCATGATACGGAATGAATATTATTTGCCTCGCATCGAGAACTTATTTGACCAGAGGAGAGGAGAAGCCTACTTCTCGAAGATAAAATTGAGGCCCGGTTATCATCAGTTACGGATCAGGGAGCGGGATGTGTCTAAGACGACTTTTCTGACGAGATATGGATCCTATGAGTTCCATGTTATGCCATTTGGGCTAACGAATGCACCGACTGTATTTATGGACTTGATGAATAGGGTGTTCAGAGAGTTCCTAGATCAGTTTGTCATTGTCTTCATATATGACATCCTGGATTATTCCCGTACCGAGGGGGAGCACGTCGAGCATTTACGTACACTATGTGAGCATCACATGTATGCTAAGTATAAGAAATGTGGATTCTGGCTGCGAGAGGTTAAATTTTGGGGGCATATCGTTGCTGAGCTGGGTATATTAGTGGACCCGAGCAAAGTGTCAGTGGTGAGGGAGTGGGGACAGCCCACGACACCGACAGAAGTGCGTAGCTTCTTGGGGTTCGTCGGGTATTACAGACGGTTCATTCGAGGATTTTCGAAGCTTACAGGCTCATTAACTAGTTTAACTCGTAAGGGTGTGCCGTTTGTTTAAGATGATGCGTGTTAGTTGGCATTTGATGAGTTGAAGGATAAGCTGACTTCGGCACTAGTATTATCACTCCCTAGAGCAGGTGTGGAGTACCTTATTTTTACCGATACATCATTACAGGGGCTTGGTGGGGTATTGCAGCAGGAGGATCGGGCTATAGTTTATGCTTCCCATAAGCTTAAGCCTCACGAGAGAAATTACCCCACCCACGACTTGGAGTTAGCAGCAGCTGTGTTCGCACTTTGGATATGGGAGCATTATTTATTATGGGAGAAGTTTCGGCTGTTCACAGATCAAAAGTCGTTACATTACCTGCTCACTCAGAAAGAGTTTAATATGTGTCAGCGCATGTGCCTTGAATTTGTGAAGGACTACCAGTTTGAGATCCATTATCACCCGAAAAAGGCTAATGTGGTAGCAGATGCGTTGAGTCGTAGGACAAAGGATAGCCTAGACAAGGTGTGGATGGCGAAATAGAAGGAGTTAGGACATCAATATGCGATTACTAGATCGTTCATATTAGCCATGACCATTACACCCCAGATTGTGATGAGGGTAGTACAGGCTCAGGCAGCGGATCCATTTTGTCAGGAGAGGATTAGACAAATTTTGGCCGGGGGAGGAGAGTCTTACTCAGTGAGTTCAGAGGGAGGCTTACGCTTTAACGGTAAACTGATTGTTCTTGAGGGGGAATAGTTACGACATGCACTGATGACAGAGTCGCATGGATCTCAATTTGTGATTCATCTTGGCGGGGATAAGATGTACCAGGATATGAGGTGACAATATTAGTGGAGTGGAATGAAGAGGGACATTTCTGAGTTTGTCTCAAAGTGTGACACCTGTCAGCTAGTAAAGGTTAACCACCATAAGCCAGCATGGTTACTTCAACCATTAGAGATTCCTACGTGGAAATATGAGAGCATTTACATGAATTTCATCACAAGGTTGCCTACTTCTCAAAGGGTACATGATTCTATATGGGTGATTATAAATCGGTTGACTAAGGTATCCCACTTTTTACCAGTCCGGACGGATTATACTAAGGCTCAGTATGCTTAAATTTTTATTGCCAAAATAGCGAGATTACACAGGGTGCCACTAGATATTGTGTTCGATCGGGATAAGATTTTTGTGTATCATTTTTAGGAGAGATTCCAGGAGGCTATGGGCACCGAGTTACGTTTGAGTACGGCCTATCATCCACAGACAGATGGTAAGACTGAGCGGACTAATCAGATGTTAGAGGATATATTGTGGATGTGTATTCTCGATTTCGAAGGAGTTTGGGAAAAGTACCTCCCACTGGTAGAGTTTGTGTACAATAACTCTTATTAGTTCACTATTGGCATGGATCCATTTGAGGTGTTGTATGGTAGGCCTTGTCGTTCTCTTGCTTGTTGGCTATAGGTGGGGGACAACAAGCTACTCAGACCAGAGGTGATTCAGGATACGTCATTCAGGATTGAGATGATTAGGAGTCGTATTCGGGTAGCTCAGGACAGGTAGAAAAGCTATGTCGATGCCAAACGGGTGAGAGTTTACTGTAGGGGACCACATACTACTACGAGTATCTCCTATGAAGGGGATTATGCAATTTCGAAAGAAGGAGAAATTAGCGCCAAGGTACGTTGGGCCATTTCCTATCATCGAGCGGATTGGGCCAGTTACTTAAAGACTTGGATTATATGAGCACTTGTATCGTATACATGATGTGTTCCATATTTCTTCGCTTAGACAGTATCTCCGGGATGAGTTGGCTCATACTCACATTGCGCTGGAGGAGATTGACCTACGCCCTGATAGCTCGTATGAGGAGAGGTTGGTGGCTATCTTGGACCATAGCGAGAGGAGATTGAGGTCGAACGTAGTCCCACTTATGCCTGTCCAGTAGGAATATCATAACGTCGAGGACTCTACTTGAGAGCGTGAGCATGAGATGCGCGAGAATATTCCATAGTTATTTTTACCAGGTATACTTTTATTTTCAAATTTCGGGATGAAATTCCATTATTAGGGGAGAAGTATGTAATACCCCGTAATTTTTAAGAAATAAATTTGGGAAATTTAATTGATAATGAATCCGGATTAAAATAAATATTAACTAGCAAGATAAGTGTTAGTCTTTATCGATGAGAATAATATTGAATATTACAGAGTGAAATAAATAATATATATATATGATGGTAAATTTATGAAAATCATCACGAGTGAGAAATACGACAATTACGGTAATTAAGTCAGGGCGCGCATCTCAGTCGTGTGGGGACTAACTAAATGAAATAAAAAGAAAATTATTTATAAGTCACACAAACGGTCATTTTGAGTGCGCCAATGTGTCCGGAAGGGTCAAGATAGTCAGAAAAGTCTACCCAGGGGTTTAGTTTGGGTCCCGCGACAGTTTTAGGTCAAACCGGCATCCCGAGAGGACGTTTTGGTAATTTATATTTTTGGAGTATAATTAATGATAAAAGTTTGAGGTATAAACTATCATGTACGTGGTTTATATTAGGGTTATCAGTTGTAATACACACAGAGGCCAAAGGAGGAAGGAGGGGGAGAGGTTTCAAGGGCTAGAACCTCCATTGCCACACCTTTTTCAAAACATACACGACCACCGCGTAAATTGGAAAGAGGGGATTACATCTACACCATCTTATTCAAAGGATCATACCTACAATCTAGAGGCAAGTGTTTAAATTTGCATATTTATAGCGATAATTATGATCATGTTAGTGTAGGTGAAAAATACACATGAACTGCATATGAATTGGGTAAAATTGGACGATTTAATTCATTAATTAGGTTTGAATTTAAATGAATTGAAATCCTTTCACGCATGTAGATTAGAACCCATGAAATTTGGATTTATAGTGATGAACGAATCTGGGTTAATTATGTTCTTGTATTGAAAGTTTGTAAACTAGGGTTCTTATGATAAAATTGGGGATTTTGGATTTAATTAATGTTCATCGATGATTTAATGATTCTGGAGTATTATAAACCATCCTTATATGTTAAAATAATGATTGGAATTAATTTTTGGGAGTTTGGGAACGATCTGTAGAGGTTTTAGGATAAACAATGGTGGAAAATGCAAGTGTTAGAGGTTGAAGACGAAGCAGCCCAGGTCGCGTGAAGTCTCGTTCGAATGAGATTGTTGACGCGTGAAGAGGTCATTCAATTTACCTTCTTATCTCGTTCAAACGAGATGCAGTCCTCGTTCGAGAGACATGTCAGAATTCTGGAAAAAGAAATTTGGTTCCAATTTGTGCGATGTAGTAAATTTGAGTGAGGTTAAATAATATACAATCAATTTCAGTATAGTGCAGAATTATTGGAGTTTATTTGGGTATAATGCTTTAAGGTATTTGGAGCGGTGAGTTATACATGGAAATTATGAGAGAGAGAATATTCGTAATTTAATAAATATATTGTAAGTAGAAATGATAGTAATACTACAGATGAACTGTAATAATTGGATGGTATGTATACCTAATGATCTTGGTAGGTTGTGTGAATACCTATAGTATTATTTATTATGTGTATGACATACCTACCATACTTGCTATCACGAGAGGTCTTAAAGAGAGGACATTCTTATCTTGATGAGCCTTTGGGGGGATTTTAGATTGGTGCCTCAAAACATGGAACCTAGGTACGGGCTATCTGTGATAATGATAGTGCTGACAGTCATATGGGTGCGTAGGTATGTGCGTAGCCCATGGGCTTGGAACTATGTTCGCCTTCAATATGTGTGAATTGTATTTATATGGTTCGAGAGTGATTCCAAACCAATTGTCCTTATTCAGTACGAGATTTACCGGGACTTGATAACAGAGTATGCGTGCATCGCCGCTAAGTCTAGGGGTGTTGTATTAGTATTTATCTATAATAATGTGATGGAAAATAATACTTGTGATTTAATTTACCGTTTGAATATGTAGATGAATATGTTAATGGAATTGAATTAATTATGTGAATACTCAACCTTATTGTCAAATTCTTACTTGGGTTAGTAAATGCAAACACATTTAATTATAATAGTATGTGGGGAATACGCGATATTACTACGGGAAAGGTATTAGAATATTTATGACTATGACCTAGTCAGGTGTGAGAAAAATAATTAGAATGGTTTAGAGGTACATTAGGCGTGTCGAGAGATGAGAATCTCAAGTGAGTGCTCAAAAAGCTAATATGCATATAATATTTGATTTACTGCAATTTTTAAATACTTGCTAAATTTTTTTAAAATCTTTTACACTTGAGCCTTGACCCGTCTCTTGAAAATCTATTTTCTCTTGTACAACTATTTTAGGTGTTCTGCCAGAGGGGCGCCAGTCTTAGACCATTGGACTATTTGACGTGTTGCAGCTAGTGTGGGAGTTGCAGGTCTTCATATTTAGATGCCTCCATCCTTATCATATCAATTTCATGCTTAGTCATTTTAGTTCGGGCATGTGTCGTCCATTTCCACTTTCTATTTATGTCAGAGAGATATTGTACTCACTTTAGTTTAGTACTCAGTTTTTCAGTTGGATTGATATTATTATATTTGCTTGGTTTCTAGATATTTTCTGGAATGTTTTTTCCAGTTTCATTTGATTCAATTAAACAGATTATTATTCATTATTATTTTATCCATGAAAATGGGAATGTATTATCAGTGTATATTGTTGGATTTTAATTAATGGATTAATTATTTTTGACACTACCTTAATTAATTATTAGGTGATTAATAAAATATATGTTTTCGGTAGTGATGCTAAGAATGAACCAACTGGATACTTTGATTTAGTTTAATAAAGGACTAATAACCTGGTATTTAATTAGGCGAGGTGTCACAGTGGGTTAAACATCCTGACTATTTGTGGGTACCTCATCATTAGTTATCATCAAGAATGTACAAAGGTGTAACTCCCTGACATAAAGGCATCCTAACTCTTCTTCTTTCTATTAGTATATCATATACCCTAGTTGGGACATATAGAGAACGACAGACACTAAACCCTAAAGAGATATCTGGGAGCTTATACTCACCTCTAATACAAAACATTTTTGCACTTGTGGATGTAGGCATCTTATTAAGAGCCGAACCATGTTAACATATTATCTCTTTATCCATACCTTATATCTCTCAAAGATCAACTTGTTTTCTTTTATATTTGTTATAATTTATTATTACTAATTCCTAGCTAAGACCTAAGAATATCTGTTTGCCCATTGTAGACAATAATATAATGGCATCATCTATGGGAACAATTAGATAAGTCATCTATTGTTCCTTCTAAGTTCATCTATTAGCCCCATTGTTTCGAGAAATGGTGGATAATACCTAAAGTAGATGCGCGAATGAAATAGTTCCTTCCACCACCCATGTGGGGATGGGGGACCTGTAAGGAATTTTGATGAGCATAGTTAAAGTTCAAAAGGCAATGCAGGAAATAGTGAAGTCCCCGACTCAGACACTCCAAGCCAGTAAGAGCAGGCCCATAGCAAAACCTATCACGACATCTGGATGATAACTCTCTAACAGGAGAGGAGAAATGTTACACCCTTCCCCCTATATTGATAGGAAGCCATCCTATCACGAATGAGCGCTACTAAACCCAATAGTAACACCCCGTATTTTTGCATGTTTTTAAATTAATTAATTCGAAAATTAATTAGATGAAATACATTCGTTTTAAATTACGCGAGTGAAGTAATTTAATGTGATTTAATTAATGAATGTGATTATTAAATATCAATCGAGAGATAGATACTGATTAATATTTTTATGATATTTACTGAGTGCAAATAGTAAATAATATATGATTATCATTATACGGCATAGCGAGTGATATGTGCGGATTCTAGTTTATCTCACCAGGAGTCACGGGTAGACAATTTTGAGGTGACGAATGAGAAATATATTTTAAGTGACTCAGATGAGAATTTAGAGGTCATGAATGATTCCAGATGGGTCAAAATGGTCAGAATAATATATCGGGGTATAGTTTGGGCCCCGGGATAATTTTGGACCAAACTGGCACCCATTAAGGGCGTTACGGTCATCTTTCTAAGACAGGTCAAGGGACTTACGAAAATTAGAGCCATATATATGATATTTAGATATTGGGGTTAGGGTTGATAACACAAAACATTAGAGAGGCCATTGGAGAAAAGAGAGAACCATTTTCCCAAAGCCTAAGGAGAGAATTGAGAAGGTGATGAAGGGTTTCTTGCACCTCAAGTCAATTGGAAAAAAAAATTGGAGAAGAAGCAATCAATCATCAACTAAAAATCATGAAATCAAATAAATCAATCTAAGGCAAGTGTTTATTGCAAATTGAATTGAAGTTATAATACCCCTATGTAGGGATTTCATGAACAGATTGATTTTTATTTCAAAACCTTGATGAAGAGTACTAATTGATTTCATGTTAGTTAAAATTGCATATAGTTAGGGTTTATATCTATAGAGGATTGTAAATTAGAAGAGTTTTGATTGTTACTGCGAATTTAAATTTGGGTTTTGAATGGAATTTAATGGATGAATATAAAACTAGTTCATGAAAGAGTTTTGGGGGGTTGATTCATTCTTAATTGTTTTTGGTGAAGTTTTAATGAGTTTCAAACGTTAGAAATCATCCTAACTCTGGTAGAAATAGTTAGGAGCTATCGATTGTGAATTTGGTGAAGAATTTATGAGGTTTTGGTATAAAAAAGGTGTAAAAATGCTGTTGCGAAACAGAGAACTGAGTTGTAGAAAACGAACCGGTCTGGATGTAACAGAAAACGAATCGGTCCGGCCTTAATAGAAAAACGAATCGGTCCGATCCTGGGTGGAAGATCGGTGCGGTGCTCTGAAATTTCTAAAATCTTTCTTTTTCTCTTGTATTCCTAAATGGACGTGGTGGGTGAATACGTATGCACTTGTGAAATTAATATTGGGAGATATATTATTCTATAGTAGGCCTACGAGGGGAGTACGAGAGTGAAGTAAACTCATAAATAAATGGTAAAGTACGGTAAATATTAGAGAGAATAATGTTTCGTACTAGTCTAAATAATTTGGTTGTGTGAATACCTATTATATTGATGCTTAGGCTGTGTGAATACCTAAAGTATGCTTAATTCGATATTGGGGTCAATGAGTATCCGGACCAATACATGAAAGCTCGATTTGGGGTCAATGATGATCCGGACCAAATCAAAGTTAAAAGATATTGGGGTCGATGAGTATCTGATCTAATATGCATATGCTTAGAAATTTACTTTGGGGTCAAGGGATATCCGGACCAATGGAAATGATAGGATGATTGGGGTCGATGATTAGCCGGACCAATAATCCTTATAGTATATATTATGTGAAATATATAAACTTCATGATATTCTACTTATGTGAGAAATTGGACTTGTAGATGATATATATATATATATATATATATATATATATATATATATATATATATATATAGAGAGAGAGAGAGAGAGAGAGAGAGAGAGAGAGAGATAGATAGATAGATAGATAGATAGATAGATAGATAGATAGATAGATAGATAGATAGATAGATAGATAGATAGATAGATAGATAGATAGATAGATAGATAGATAGATAGATAGATAGATTAAGTAGATATAAACTTAATTTTAAGATTAAAAGTAGATTGGGAATATCTATAATAAATTAAGTAGTGAAACTAAATTATGGAAGTCGAATGATAAATCTGAAATGCTTTATGAATTAAGTAGTGAGACTTTATTATGATGATTAGATATAACACATGTGAATGTTATATGAAAGCTGAAATACGCGAGGATGTAAATAATAAAGCTCGTTGTATGGGTGGTATGGGAGAGTGAATCATTTATAAGATCGGTTATATACTTTAGTTGAGATAGCTTGGGTAGGATGGCTAAGTGGGCAAAGTATAGGACGTTAGGCGTGCAAATTTGATGAGAGGTGAGGAGACTCAAGGGAGTGTGCGTGAGCCTAACATGTGTAATCAATAGCCGATTTTAGTTGCGATAAATTACTTATTAAATGCTTTCAAACTGTTTTGAGTACTAACTATTGCTATAAAAATGTTTTCAAAACCTTTTAGGTGTCCATCCACAAGGGTGACTTACTTGAGTTCATTCCAGGGATTTAGAGTTGTAGTATTGTGGACGATGAAAGGATCATTGAGTAGATAACTCTTTCATTCAGATCTAGCATAGGATCTCATTCTTATGTTTCATATGTAGACATGCTGTCAGTTGACTCCATTATAGTCCCAGATTTGTATCAGTTTTACTTTGCAATTGGATTGTGAATTTTTTCTTGGTTGTGGTTTTAGCCGATGGTTTATTCGGCTTGACTTAGTTGCTTTTACATATTAGTGTTGGTTTGGATTCTAGTATCTTGTGTATGTTGTTTTAGTTTTCAAATTATTCGACCATCCTGTTTTATTTTAAAGATAAAATTTCGCACCGATTTAATTAACATAGGTGGTTATTAATTAATTTATTTCTTGATAGTGATGCTAAGAATGAACCATATGAGAAACCTGTTTTAAATTGATAAAGACCTGATCACCCGATGTTTAATTAAACGGGGTGTCACAACTACCAGGATGAATATTGGATCACAAAGTGAAAGAAGCATATCTAGATATTCTAGATCAACAGAGCGTGTTTAAGAGGCTGAGCAAGGGCTCAATATTCGATCAGTTAGGTCCTCGAACGGTGAGGGAGCATTATCACATAGAGCCTAGAGGATCTATAAATCATCGAGAAGGATCCGTTGGGTTAAGGACCAGCGTGCGAGGATCAGAACGCTCCGAGCAAACTTCTTAGGAAGAGAGCTCAACACAAAATAATGATCGAATAGCTAAAACTATCTCGGCCAAGGCTAATCTAGATGATCAGCCATAAAAGGGCTCAATATAATGATTAGAGGATCGTTTGGGGGAGATAACCAAGTCAAAAAATCCCTTACACATGTGTTTCATGAAAGGATCACCTTTAATACCTTCAATTGTGAATTATCCCACACCTTTCAAGTTTAAGCCACCAGTGCTAACTCCAAAATATGATGGCAAAAATGATCCAACACTACATATGCAACATGCTAATTTGTCATTGTAATTATTCAGTTCCTAACGAGATGAGTTTTCGAGCATTCTCCAATACTATCACAGGGTCAACATAGATTTCGTATAATAATCTGCCACAGAGGCAAATTTATAGCTTTCAATAGTTGGTTGATTTGTTCATTAACAACATTTGCTTTGGAGCCAAGCTGGACAAAAGTGGTAGCTCGTCAGCTAAGTGTTCGCCGGAGACTTGGAGAAACCACTCACAAGTACATCACCTGATTTAATAGTGAATAGCTAGAGGTCATTGACTACGACGAGAATATGATGATCACCACATTAATGAGCTACCTACAGCCTGAGAAGTTATATTGTGCACTAGCTAAGGAGCCACCAAAGACTATGATCAAACTACTGTCTAAAGCAGATAAAATCATGAATGTCGAAAAGGTTATAACTTTTAAAGAGACCGACAACAAGACCAATGCCAATAAGAGCTCTTAGAAGAAAGAGCAAAAAGATAAAAAAAAAAAGGGTGGAGAATCTAAAGAGATATGATAAATACACTCCTATGATCATTGGCGTTCATCATATTCTATAAAACATCCGTGGAAATGGAAACCTAAAGTGGCCTGGAAAGGTGAAATCTCCTCCAAATCGAAGAGATAAAAGTAAATAATGTAAGTTCTATAGAGATCATAAACATAACACTAAAAACTTTGATGCCCTAAAGAACGAGATAGATAACCTAATCCTAAGAGGGAAACTTTCAAAATTCATGGATAAAGGAGATCGAATAGATCGCACGAACGAGCAGTAACCCAGAAGACGATCGAAATCTCCTTGTAAAAGAGGAGAGGACAAGAAAAGAGGCAGGGATGATGATTCCAAATATGATTTAGAATTACCAAGGAGACCTAAGGAACTTAAGCGCGAGGTAAAAATGATCTCTATTAGATGTAACTTTATTAGAGGGGGTGACGCAGACAGAGGAGATGAAATAGCAGAGAGGAAAGCCTATTTCAATGAAATAGCAAAGAGGAAAGCCTACCTAGAAAAAAGCCAAATCCCATGCTTATATTCGGAAGATCAACCTAACTAGTGATGTAGACACCCGTCCGAGGAAAGTAAAGAAGGATAGTTTGGTGGTGGGATTCTCAAAAGATAATCTGTGAGGAGTGCTCTATCCTTATGATACCCCCTGGTTGTCACGATGATGGTTCACAAAGGAAAGATTATTAGAGTTTTATTCAACAATAGTAGTTCATTCGACATCTTAATTTACAACTGCTGCAGAGGTTTGGGTCTGCGAGATAACAAACTTAAAGCTGACCACAGGCTCCTCACTGGTCCCTTAGGGGACAAGGTGTATCTTTTAGGAACTATTAGTCTAGAAATTATGACCGGTACCTGGTCAACCTGTCAAACTGAGAATATATGTTTTTTAGTCCTAAAAAAGAATGTCAACTCAGCGTATAATTATAAGAGCAAAATATATTATTGCTCACATTTTATTTTGATTTGGCATATTCCGTTACACAAATATGACACATAAACACATCTACGTCACTACTTCTCATTATTTGAAGACTATGTTGAATATCGTCAACGAATGTAAGATTTGGTCATCTCAACAATCATGGAAGAAGTACGCATTTGGAGTAGTAAGAAGGTTTGGGCATTTTCTCAAGATTGGTTATTTTTATTAGGCAATGTTTTATATAAAGGAACTCAAATTTTTTATAAGAATGTTTTTTCTAATTTCGACGCTTAGTTTAAACGAAGTTATCCCTTGTTCGAACGAAATTTGTTTGTCATTTGATTGTCGTTCGAACGAAATTACTAACGAGGTCCATTTGGCTTATACTGATATCTCGTTAGAAGTCCATGTTCGAAGCATCGTTCGAAAGACCAAGCGTGATTTTATTTTATAATGAATATCTTCCCAATCTCTTTTGTGTTTACCTTTTTTATCTTCCCTTCTTATAAAAAGGCTGAACGGGATCAGATATTCTAATAACTCTTTTTCAAAAAGAAAAACATTGTTTGAGTTTTTTTTTTGTTATCAAAACTCCTCATAATCATATTCCTCACCCCTAGGATATATTCGAGATCACTTTTATCATTCTCAAGAAGGTTTATTGTGATACACCCTTTGTAGAGACTTTTTTCTACTACTTAGATTCTGGAATGAGGTTCCACTGCTAAAGAAGGAAGAAAGTTAACTCGGGGGATATCGAGGGTAGACTGCTACATGTGGACGGCTCTGGAGCTCGGTCGTATCTGTTAGCGTTTTGAAGAACATGCACGTCTAACTTAGTGTAGCTAAGTGTTTTGTAACCTGAATGTATTCAAACTGTTAATAGTGTTGAGTAAAAGGTTTTGCCCTGCAAAGGGATTTTTCCTCATCTCGTGTGTTTTTGCATGTTTGGTCCGAAAATTGCAAATTTATATTTGAACACTATTCACACCCACACCATAATTAATTTAAGATTAAAATTTGGATTTGTGTGTTGGGGAATTTAATTAAATAAATTGATCCATTAGTTCGTGCACACTCTAAATAATATTATCGTTGGTAGGGTAGGATTAAAAATTTCGAAGTAGTGCCTTTTACTGTACATCAGCGTTTAAAGTTCCCTACTCATTATGAGGACGGCATGGTTAAAAGGAATCAAATTGAAGATAGAGAGTGCTACTACACTTCGGCCGACCAGGAGAAATAGAAGAAACTGACCACTACCTACTAGATAGAAACGTTGGATCCACGTGAAAAGGCAGAATTGGTCAAAGGACAAGTCGTTGAGGCCATGGAGTCACTTATCTTTGATGATGAACACCCGGAGAGAACACAGATCGGCTCATCACTAGACCCTTACATCATAAAGGATTTGGTAGATTTTCTTAGGCAATGAAAGAATGTTTTCTCTTGGATTCATGAGGATATGTTGGGGATTGATCCAGAGTTCATATGACATTAACTTAACATAGTAAAGGATGCCAACTCGATCAAACAAAAGAGACGTGTCATCAATTAGGAAAAGAATATGGCCATATAAGAGGAAGTAGATAAACAAAAAAAAGCGAGCTTCATTGAGGACATCAAGTACCCAGAGTGGCTTTTTAACATAGTGATGGTTATAAAGAAGAATAAAAATGGCATATATGTGTTAACTTTACGTATTTGAACAAAGCCTACCTTAAGGACCATTATCCTTTGCCAAGGATTGATCAATTGGTTGACACTACCGACGAATGTGAACTAATCAATTTCAGGGATGGGTACTCAGGTTATAACCAAATCAAGTTGAAAATAGAAGATAAGGAAAAACTTTATTTACAACCAACTGAGGTACCTATTATTACAACGTTATGCCTTTTGGGCTCAAGAACGCTGAGACGGCGTACCAAAGGTTAGTGAAAAAAGTGTTTGAAGAACAGATCGACGGGAACATGGAGGTATACATAGTCGACATGCTCACGAAGGGCAAGATAGTTGTCAACCATATCAGAGACTTGGGTCAAATGTTCGACCAATTGAAAAAGCACATAGTGAAGATCAACCTAACAAAATGTGTATTCGGAGTAAGAGAAAGAATGTTCCATAGATTCGTAGTAAACCGAAGAGGTATTGAAGCAAATACAGACAAGATCTAAGCAATGATTAACATTCGGTCTCCAAATTAAAAGAAAGACGAGCAGAAGATAACAGGCAAGGTAGCAGCGTTGAATCGGTTCATTTCGCGAGCTACCGATAAATGCCTTCCTTTTTTTAAGGTACTGCGAAATTTAGTTGAATGGAATGAGAAATGTGAAGTCGTCTTCTTAGAATTAAAGAAATATCTGGGATCCTCACCTTTACTCCCAAGGCATGTCATGGGAGAGAAAATCTATTTATACTTATATATGAGTCAACAGTTAGCTCAACGTTAGTTCGACTAGAAAATGGGGTGAAAAAGCCCCGTTTACTATATAGGTAAAGTGTACCGAGGAGAGAATATCCGATATCCAAGGTTGGTGAAACTAGATTTATCCCTAATTGAGGTTTCTCGAATAATGAAGTCATATTTCCAAGCTCATACCATTATAGTCTATACAGACCTTCCACTACGGCAAGCCGTTCATAAACCTAAAAAATTAGGTACACTATTGAATTGGGCTATAGAATTCGGAGAGTATGACATAAAATACGAGATAAGAATGGTGATAAAAGGCCAATCCATAGCAGATCTCATTGCTAAGTTCACATACGAAGAAAATCCACTGAGAAGACTTCTAAAGAAGAGAGCTCACTTAGGGAAAGGGAAAAACAGACTTCTGCAGAAGAGAGCTCATATTCACCTAAACAACAGACTTCTTCAGAAGAGAGCTCAACAAACAAGAAGAATCCTATGGAAGATAACCTAAACACCATTCCAGCCGATTAGATTACTGACATACCAGAATCATCAGCTAAGCAAGAGGAAATTTCTCACAATCTGAAGCAAAAAAATAAAGGGTTCAATTATGGGACCATTATAGAAGGAGATTTCAAAGAAGACCCTCGTGTTTGGGAGATGTACGTAGATGGTTCATCATGCGCCTTTAGTAGTGCAGCAGGCTTGATAGTCACCACGCCAGATAAAATTGACATATAATATACCCTCAGATTTCAATTGAGGCCTCCAACAATGAGGCAGAGTATAAAGTAATCATAGCAGGGTTCGGCCTAACGTCATCTCTTAGCGCCAAGCAAATATAAGCACATAGTGATTCTCAATTGATAGTGAACCATGTATTAGGAGTCTATGGGGAAAGAGAGGTGTCCATATCAAAATACCTAGCCAAAACACAAAATATGATATCAATATGTCCAGCGGTCAAGGTGATTGGGATCCCTAGGGCTGATAATGCCCGAGCAGATGCACTTTTTTGACTGGCATCTGCCACTAGAACAGAGCTAAGAAAAATGATCCCAATAGAAATCCTCATGCACTGGATCATAGACAAAGAGAGTGCCAACTAATTGAATTGGACTTGGGACCATTATAGATGGATACAATACAAAATTACCTAGAAAAAGGCATTATACCAACCGATCCTAAGGTAATACCCCGTATTTTTATGCATATTTATTTTATTACGAAATTATGGAAATTAGGATTAATTAATTTAAAGGGAGAAAATTTAATTTATAATTAATTTGATTTTAAGTTTAATGATTACTAGCATGACGAGAGTTGGTAGTTATCAAAAATAATTATGTTGAAATCATGTTGAGTTATAACTATATTGAACATTACGTAGTGAATAACGTAATACCGTTTCAAAAATAATAATATAGCCGGGGACGAGATACACGGCAGTTAAGATATAATTATTTGGGATGCGCGTATGAGTCGCGTCACTATTATATATTTGGAGGTTAAAAAGGTAAATTATTTTTATATAACTCGAATGACTATTTTGAGTGCGCTAGCGTGTCCGAAAGGGTCGAAATAGTCAGAAAATACTATTCGGGTGTTATATTTGGAGTCCGGGACATTTTCCCAAAATGACACCCCGAAGGGGTATTTTAGTCTTTTCGGATTTTTGAGTAATTAAATGGACGAAAATAGGATTAAAATAGGAACATCGAGGGTTAGTGGTCTGGCAGTTGCAACCTACGTGAGAGAGAGAGAGAGAGAGAGAGAGAGAGAGAGAACCAAGGAGGAAGAAGACCCCACAGAAGAACTAAGCTAAGAACTCAAGATTTCCCACCAAGAATTACACCAAAGTGTAGATCGCCACGAGAGGATCAACCATATATCAAATTCAATCAGCGAATTGGAAATCCACCCCAAGGCAAGTGTTTATCTTCCTCCTCTTTTAGCAAATATTGTTTATGTTGATTTAGATTAGATGATATAAACTTGCTGCAATGAAAACTTAGGTTTAATTAGACTGATTTGAAAAGAAACCTTATGAAATTTGAGATGGGTTTGCATGTAGAGGATCTTCCCATCTTAGACCTATAAATTTTGGCAATTATATGTTGAAATCACGAAATTAATTGGGAGTTTTGAAGGTTTAAAAAATTATGGGTTCACATTTAAGAGATTTATTAGGAATTGAAGAAATTGTTGAATTCCATTTGAGTATATAAGGATTTGATCTTTAATTTGTATTAGAAAGTATCTTAAGGTAATCTGGAATAGTTTAAGAACATTAAATTAGAGTTGGGTTGAGTTTTGGATTGATCTTGAGGATTGAAAGTTAAAAAAAATCGAATTTGGAGAAGAACAAGGGTTCGAGAGAGGAAATATATGATCGAATCACGATGAGTGGTAGAATTAATACTATTACTTATGTACTATGAAAATAAGCTTGCGTGAACACCTATTGAGTTATATAAGTAGTGTGCATGCTTATTACCTAAGATATTATGTGTATGACATACCTAACTACTGGCTATCGAATGGAGGTTAACGCATTGTGGACGACCATATCTTGTGTGCCTTCGGAGGATATTGAGTTGTATCACTAGAGCATAAAACCTAGGTATGGGCTATCTGTGAGAACGATAGTGTTGATGGTCGTATGGGTGCATAGGTATGTGCGTAGCCCGTCGGCTTGGAACTATGTTCGCCTCCAATATGTGTATATGTTTTATTGGGTACTGAGAGATTGAATATGTTGTTCTTCATGCGTGAGCATTGTAATGGGACTAGATAGAGGTTTCTTATCCATGGGTGCAGTATTGATATATATATATATATACATATTGAGATTTTATATATGTATATGGAGTTTCTATTATGTGTTTCATATTGGCCGCTTTATTATAGTATATACTTATTGGGTCAGTAGTTGAGAATTAAAAATGTTATGAGAATGAGTTAAATCATCTTTAAACCTATTCCTAATTAATATCAACATATTGTCTACGGGTTATTTAGGTATTTTATCCGGCATAGTGGATATACTACATATAGTCGGGCAGAGTATATTGACTAGTATGGGTAGTTAGGCTCGTTAGGCGTGCACATTAGATGAGAGGTGAGCATCTCAAGTGAGTACGCTAAGTTAACATGATTTGTGCTAATTAACCAATTTAATCACTTGCTATATTTAAATTATTTTCTACTCAGCCTCTGACCCATTTTTCTGCAAAACTCTTTTCTTGTTCCTTTATTTTAGGTGCTCAGCCACAGGGACACCAAGCTTAGGAGATTCCATTCAGTTGTCGAGTTGTAGATGATGTGGTAGCTACAGGACATTACTAGTAGATGCTTCATAGTCTATTCTTCTTTATCTATCAATTATTTACTTCAGTTGGACATGTCGTCCCTTCCTATTTTCTATTTAGAGATTTATATGTTTTATTCTATTAGTAGACTTTTATTTCATGGCTTTGGATTATTGTATGCGATTTTGATTGGATGTGTTTACTCCAGTTCTTTATTTAAATTCAGCTAGTTCTTTCCTTATGCTTTTGGGATGAATAGTATTGGTTAAATTATTTCCTTACTTGATGATGGTTAATAACAAGATAAAATTTTGACATCAACCTTTTTAAATATTAGGTGGTTGGTTTTAATTAAATAAAATTGATGATTTTCGACAGTGATGCATTATCTGAACCAACTGGATATTCTGAATTTAATTAATAAAGGTTTGATCACCTGGTATTTAATTAGGCGGGGTGTCACGGGTGGTATCAGAGCATCAGGTTCTAGTGTCCTTAGGATCTATACGGCTTATTATGTTTCTGTGTAGCGTCCTTTGATATAGAGCCCTATATTTTAGGGTTGTTGTACTCTTTACACTTTTTTTTATTCTTCAACTATTTTGAGATAATAACTGTAGACTTATGAAACTTTTCTCTCCTTTCAAATGCCTCCTCGACATACACAGATATTTCCTAGGGATGTTCAGCCCGAGCTTCAGCCTGCACTAGCTCAGGGTCAAATGAATGCCACTAAAGTTGCCGCCATTATAGCTCAGGCAGAAAATACGGCATTGGAAGTTGTGCAATAGGCACCACCTCAGGCACCGGTGGTGGATCCAGTTCATGCCCAGGCCAACCCGTCTGCTTGGGAACGTGTTAAGGATGCCTTACAGAAGTCGCATACTCTGGAGTTTACAGGGAGCTCCGATGTGGTGGTAGCGAGCCAATGGAAGAAGGACATCCAGAGACATTTGAGGATACATGAGTGCACAGAGGTGCAGAGTCAGATACTAGCCACGTTCAAGTTAGTGGGAGCAGCACTGTAGTAGTGGGACTCTATTACCACCACTGAGGAGAGAGACACATTAACGATTTGAGACTTTTGGGTGCAGTTCAATCGTAAATATTTCCCATCGATCGTCCAAAGAGAAATGAGATGGAAGTTGGTGAACTTGAAGCAGGAGGGAAATACCATGGCAGAATATGAGACAGAGTTCATCAACCTTCTAAACATTGTACCGGATGAGATCACGACTCAGGAGAAGAAGATTCAGCATTTTATGAATGTGTTGACATAGAGGATCCGCCACCATTTGATAGGCAATCTCTCCTTGGCCACCTATTCGGACGTGATTAATGCAGCACTACTCTACTGCCAGGACCACCATTTTCATCTGACAGAGGTTAAGCGAGTAGGAGAGTCCAACCAACAGGGCAGGACAGAAGGAAATGGTGTTAATGGGGCACAGGTAGTTCAGGGTCAGTATAGACACACTGATCAGGGTTCCCAGCAGATGGTTCCTAAAAGGTTCAGGTCATGAGGTTTTAAACATGGGCAGGGAGGCTTTAGACATGGCCAGCAGGGTCAGCACGGCTATCAGGGTCATCAAGGCCAGCAGCAGATTCAAAAGGGCCAGCATGGTCAAGGGAGGGGTGGTAACAACCATCAGGGTCGGGGACAGCAGGGACAGAGGGTATGACCCTTCCCAGGGATGTTTACTTGTGGCAACACTGGCCACAAGCGTCAGGACTGCCCTCAGAATGTTAGAGGCCAAGAACAGCAGTAGCAGGGTGCTCGCCAAGAGCCCCAGAGACCGTTATTTTCTGCAGCTCTCCCAGTACCCCCACATATGCCAGCACTGCCACCCATTCTAGTCGTCTCAGTTCAGCATGGGCAGCTTCAGTATGGACAAGTTTATAATCTTCACCAGGCTGTATTCCCATGGAATCCACCCGCGATTAAGGGTATGTTTTCTATCCAGGGGACTTTGGGGAATATTTTATTTGACACGGGGTCCACACACTATTTTATTGCCATGGGGTTTGCATGTACTACGAGATTATTTGATACAGCAGAGAGTATGGTTACTTGTGTATATTTGCCGTTGAGTAGAGGTTCCATGATTTTTTTTATTTGTCGGGGAGTGGGTATAGAGATTGGGAGATTTATCTTCCTCGCTGACATGCTCGTATTGGATATGTTCGATTATGACGCGATTATATATATGGATTGGCTTGTCAGGTTTAGGGCCATGATTGATTATTTTAGTAGGAGTATAGCTTTTTCCATACCCGGTAAGGAGATATTCCTGGTGGCGATGTCTCGCCCTGAGGGAGGATCGTCCACACATTTAAACTACATAGAGAGTTTGTCGATGTGTTTTAGGAGATTTCGAGGTTACCACCGAGTAGAGAGATAGACTTCGTCATTAATTTAGCACCGAGCACTCGATCGATAGCCCACGCACTTTACCGTATGGCTCCAGCAGAGATGAGGGAGTTACGTGACCAGATTGAGCACAGTTGTTGGGGTAGGGGTTTATCCGTAGGAGTACTTCGCCATGGGGTTCTCCCATACTGTTTGTTAAGAAGAGGGATGGATCATTGAGGTTATGTGTCGATTACCGGGAGTTGAATAAAGTCACGATACGAAACAAATATTTGTTGCCTCGAATCGATGACTTATTCAACCAGTTAAGAGGAGTTGCCTTCTTCCCGAAGATTGACTTGAGATAGGAATACCATCAGTTGCGTATCAGGGAGCGGGATGTATCGAAGACGACCTTCTTGACAAGATATAGTTCCTATGAGTTCAGGGTTATGCCTTTCGGGCTAAATAACGCCCCAGTCGTGTTTATGGACTTGATGAACAGGGCGTTCAGAGAGTTTCTGGACCAGTTCATCATCATCTTCATATATGACATTCTAGTTTACTCGCAAACCGAGGAAGAGCATTCCGACCACTTGAGGCAGGTTTTGCAGACACTGCGTCAGTATGAGTTGTACGCAAAATACAAAAAATGTGGGTTTTGGATGAAGCAGGTCCAGTTTTGGGGATATATCATCTCTGATAGAGGGATATCTGTGGATTTAGGGAAAGTTTCAGTGGTGAAGGAGTGGGGACAACCCACAACACCGACCGAGATACGTAGTTTCTCGGACCTAGACGGATACTACAGGAGGTTCATTCGAGGGTTTTCAAAGATAGCGGGTCCGTTGACACATTTGACTCGCAAAGGGGTGTCGTTTATCTGGAATGACGCCTATCAGTTAGCCTTTGATGAGTTGAAAGACAAGTTAACCTAAGCACCAGTGTTAGCATTGCCCAGGCCGGGAGTGGAATATCTAGTCTACAGTGATGCATCCTTATTAGGACTTGGGGGTGTACTTCAGCCGGAGGATCAGGCTATAGCTTATGTTTCCCATAAGATTAAGCCTCACGAGAGGAATTATCCCACCTACGACTTGGAGTTAGCGATGATCATGTTTGCACTTCGAATTTGGAGACATTACCTCGTGGGGGAGAAATTTCGCTTGTTCACAGATCATAAGTGATTACAATACCTTTTCACACAGAAGGAGTTGAATATACGTCAGCGTCGATGGCTTAAATTTGTGAAGGATTATCATTTTGATATCTAATATCACCCGAGGAATGCTAACATGGTAGCAGACGCGTGGAGCCGTAGGCCGGTAGGGGAGGTGGCCGAGGTGTGGAAAGAGAAATGAAAGGAGTTAGGACACCAGGATGCGGTATCTCAATCATTCATGTCTATGATGATAGTTACACCCTAGATTATTACGAGAGTAGTACAGGCTCAGGCAGCTGACTAGTTCTGCTAGAGTCAGATAATGCAGCTTCTAACAGAGGGGGTCGAGTCTTATACCGTGGGTTCAGATGGGGGTCTATGTTTTAATGGAAGGTTGGTTATTCATGAGGGAGAAGACTTGCAACACCAGGTGATGACATAGTCACACGGTTCACAATTTACGGTACATTTTGGTGGGGATAAGATGTATCAGGATATGTGGAGATAGTACTGATGGAGCGGGATGAAGAAGGATATTACCGAGTTCGTCCTGAAATATGCAACTTGTCAGCTAGTAAAGGTGGACCATCAGATACCGATGGGACTTCTACAGCCATTAGAGGTTCCTATGTGGAAATGGGATAGAATTTCCATGGACATCATCACGGGATTACCTATATCGCAGAGGGGTCACGATTCAATATGGGTGATAGTGGATCGGCTGACCAAGGTAGCCCAATTTCTGCCAGCAGGGACGAATTACACCACGGGACAGTACGCCCAGATATTCATATAACAGAGATAGTGAAACTTCTTGGGGTGCCTCTCAACATTTTATTTGATATAGATAAAGTGTTTGTGTCTCGGTTTTGGAAGAGTTTTCAGGAAGCGATGGGTACGGAGTTACGGCTGAGCACAGCCTATCACTGACAGACGAATGGACAGACCGAGCGAACAAATCAGATGTTAGAGGACATGTTACATATGTGCGTCATTAATTTTGGCGGAGGCTGGGAGTAGTATCTTCCGCTGGTGGAGTTTGCCTATAATAACTCCTACCAGTTTACTATCGGTGTGGCTCCATTCGAGGCACTATACGGCAGACCTTATAGTTACCCAGCATGTTGGTTGGAAGTGGGGGACAACAAGTTACTTGGTACGGAGGTGATTCAAGAAACTTCGATGAGGATTGAGTTGATACGGAACCATATTGGGGTTGCTCAGTATTGATAAAAGAGCTACGCTGATGCCAAACGATATTTTCGGGAATTCAATGTAGGGGACCAAGTTTTACTTCGGGTGTCTCCTATAAAGGGAGTTATGCATTTTGGGAAGAAGGGAAAGTTGGCGCCTAGGTACATAGGTCCATTCCCTATTATCGAGAGGATTGGGCCAGTTGCTTATAGACTTAGGTTACCAGAGCACTTACATAGAGTCCATGACGTGTTCCACATCTCTTCGCTGAGGAAATATCTTTGAGATGATTTGGCCCATACTCACATCGTATTGGAGGAGATCAACTTACAACCTGATAACTCCTACGAGGAGGGGCCGGTTGCTATCATAGCGTATAGCGAGAGGAAGTTGAGGTCGAAGATAGTACCACTAGTCCATGTTCAGTGGCGACACTAAAATATTGAGGAATCTACGTGGGAGTGCGAGGATGACATGCGTGAATGTTATCCAGAGTTATTCTTGCCAGGTACATTTTCATTTCCGAATTTTGGGACAAAATTCTGTTATTAGGGGGGAAGTATGTAATACCCCGTATTTTTACGCATATTTATTTTATTATGGAATTATGGAAATTGGGAATAATTAATTTAAACGGAGAAAATTTAATTTATAATTAATTCGATTTTAAGGGTAATGATTACTAGCGTGACGAGAGTTGGTAGTTATCGAAAATAATTATGTTGAAATCATGTCGAGTTATAACTATATTGAACATTACGTAGTGAGTAACGTAATACCGTTTCGGAAATAATAATATAGTCGGGGACGAGATACACGATAGTTAAAATATAATTATTTGGGACGTGCATACGAGTCGCGTTACTATCATATATTTAGGGGTTAAAAAGGTAAATTATTTTTATATAACTAGAATGACTATTTTGAGTGCGCCAGCATGTCCGTAAGGGTCAAAATAGTCATAAAACACTACTCAGGTGTTATATTTGGAGTCCGGGGCATTTTAGCCCAAAATGACACTCCGGAGGGGTATTTTAGTCTTTTAGGATTTTTGAGTAACTAAATGGACGAAAATAGGATTAAAATAGGAACATCGAGGGTTAGTGGTATGTCAGTTGCTACCTACGTGAAATAAAGAGAGAGAGAGAGAGAGAGAGAGAGAACCAAGGAGGAAGAAGACTCCATAGGAGAACTAAGCCAAGAACTCAAGATTTCCCACCAAGAATTACACCAAAGTGTAGATCGCGATGAGAGGATCAACCACATAGCAAATTCAATAGGAGAATCAGAAATCCACCCCAAGTCAAGTGTTTATCTTATTCCTCTTTTATCAAATATTGTTCTTGTTGATTTAAATTAGATGACATAAACTTGTTGCAATGAAAACTTAGGTTTAATTAGACTGATTTGTAAAGAAACCTTATGAAATTGGAAATGGGTTTGCATGTAGAGGATCTTCCCGTCTTAGACCTGTTAAATTTGGTAATTATATGTTGAAATCACGAAATTAATTAGGAGTTTTGAAGGTTTAAAATATTATGGGTTCACAATTAAGAGATTTATTAGGAATTGAAGAAATTATTAAATTTCATTTTAGTATATAAGGATTTGACCTTTAATTCGTATTAGAAAGTATCTTAGGTTAATTTGGAATAGTTTAAGAACATTAAATTAGAGTTGGGTCGAGTTTTGGATTGATCTTGAGGATTGAAAGTTGAAAAAATTGAATTTGGAGAAGAATAGGGGTCTACCCGGATTTATCGTTCGAAGTCTGCCCAGGTCGTTCGAACGCCCTCGTTCGAATGAGACTACCCATGAGAATTCCAATGACCCTTCTAATGAAATGATGGAGTTCATTCAAAGTGAGAACTTCGTTCGAACGAGATTCCCTTGACTTCTAACGAGATTTCAGAATGGCTTTTAGGGTCCGTTCGATTTAAAAATCGTCTTAGGGTTATCCAAGTGAGAGTAATGACCTACGTGAGTAACGGGTGACTTAAATTATAAATTATTAGTGTGTTGGGATTGTAATAGTTCTCGGTATATAAAACGTTTATAGAAACTAGGAGGGAATGTAGATTCGAGAGAGGAAATATATGATTGAATCACGGTGAGTGGTAGAATTAATACTACTACATACGTACTATGAAAATCAGGTTGCGTGAATGCCTATTGAGTTATATAATGTGTGTGCATGCTTATTACTTGAGCTATTATGTGTATGACATACCTAGATACTAGCTATCGAATAGAGGTTAACGCATTGTGGACGACCACATCTTGTGTGTCTTAGGGGATATTGAGTCATATCACTAGAGCATGGAACCTGGGTGCAGGCTATCTGTGGAACAATAGTGTTGATGGTCGTATGGGTGCGTAGGTATGTGTGTAGCCCATCGACTTAGAACTATGTTCGCCTCCAATATGTGCATATGTTTTATTGGTTCCTGAGAGATTAAACATGTTGTCCTTCATGCGTGAGCGTTGCAATGGGACTAGATAGTCGAGTATGCCTAGCACCAAGGGTTTCTTAACCATGGGTGTAGTATTGATATATATATATATATATATATATATATATATATATACGTATGGGTGCGTAGGTATGTGTGTAGCCCATCGACTTAGAACTATGTTCGCCTCCAATATGTGCATATGTTTTATTGGTTCCTGAGAGATTAAACATGTTGTCCTTCTTGCGTGAGCGTTGCAATGGGACTAGATAGTCGAGTATGCCTAGCACCAGGGTTTCTTAACCATGGGTGTAGTATTGATATATATATATATATATATATATATATATATATATATATATATATATATATTTATATATTTATATGTATACATATTGAGATTTTATATATGTATACGGAGTTCCTATTATGTGTTTAATATTGACCGCTTTATTATAGTATATACTTTTTAGGTCACCAATTGAGAATTAAAAATGTTATGAGAATGAGCTATAGCATCTTTAAACCTATTCCTAATTAATATCAATATATTTTCTACGGATTATTTAGGTATTTTATCCGGCATAGTGGTTATACTACGTATAGTCGGGCTGAGTATATTGATGAGTATGGGTAGTTATTCTCATTAAGCGTGCACATTAGATGATAGGTGAGCATCTCAAGTGAGTACGCTAAGTTAACATGAATAATATTTATGCTAATTAACCAATTTAAGCCCTTATTATATTTAAACTATTTTCTACTCAGCCTCTGACCCATTTTTCTGCAAAACTCTTTTCTTGTTCCTTTATTTTAGGTGCTCAGCCACAGGGACACCAAGCTTAGGAGATTCCATTCAGTTGCCGAGCTGTAGCTGCTGTGAAAGCTACAAGACATTGCTAGTAGACGCTTCATAGTCTATTCTTCTTTATCTATCAGTTATTTACTTCAGTTGGACATGTCGTCCGTTCCTATTTTCTATTCAGAGATTTAGATGCTTTATTCTGTTAGTAGACTTTAAATTCATGGATTTAGATTATTGTATGGGATTTTGACTGGATGTGTTTACTCCAGTTCTTTATTTTAATTCAGGTAGTTCTTTCCTTATGCTTTTGGGATGAATAGTATTAGTTAAATTATTTCCTACTTGATGATGGTTAATAACAAGATAAAATTTCAACATCAACCTTTTTAAATATTAGGTGGTTTGTTTTAATTAAATAAAATTGATGATTTTCGACAGTGATGCATTATCTCAACCAACTGGATATTCTGGATTTAATTGATAGAGGATTGATCACCCGGTAATTAATTAGGTGGGGTGTCACAAGCCTGGAAACTCCAATACAAAGCAACGAGGTACGCCTTAGAAGGAGAACTCCTATATAGGAGAGGGTTCATCATTTATTTACTCAGATGTGTCCATCCAGCTGAGATCAGTAACTTGATAAAGGAAATACATGAAAGTTCCCATGGAGCACACTCTGCAGGAAGATCATTAGTCAAGCGAGTATCCATACAACCCTATTACTGGCCCAACATGAAAGTAGATTGTGCAAACTATTCATGACAATTGGATAAGTGCCAAAAATACGTCGTAATCCATAGAAGACCGGAGGGTTCACTAGCACCGATCATGTCCCCTTAGTCCTTTTCCATATTGGACATTGACTTGGTCAACCCTATTAAAAATAAGAGGAAGATTCAAATACCTAGTCGTGGCATTGACTACTTCACGAAATGGGTGGAGGCTAAACATCTAGTAGAAATGCCATATAAAAAGGTATTACATTTCATTTGGAAGAACACCATTTGCCGTTATGGGATACTATATGCCTTCATCATCGAATACAACACACAATTTAATAACTAGGAGTTTGAAAACTATTGCATTTGCTCCCAAATTTAGAAACTACATGCAGCACTCGGTCATCCACATTGTAGCTGGCAGACGAAAGTAACAAATAATTTTTTTCTCAATGGAATAAAAAAAAGATTGGATAATGCCAAAGGAAACTGTATCAATGAACACCAAAGCGTACTCTGGGCATATAGGACAAAGCCAAGAATGGCTACCAACGAGACTCCTTACATTTTGGCCTTCGGGACAGAAGCAGTCGTCCTAATAGAAATTGGTCTGCCAAGTCACTGGGTACTCAATTTTGACTCGTCGAAGTGCGACCTCATGAGGAGGTTAGATTTGGACCTAATAGAAAACATCAGAGAACAAACAGCACTTTGGGTGGCAGCCTGTCAACAGAGGATTGGAGAAGTCAAGCAATCTAAAAGAAGGAGACTACATGCTCAAGAAAGTACTCCAGAAAGGAAACAAGTTAGAGCCCAATTAGCATAGTTCATATCAAATTTCTGCTATCGTCCGACCAGGGACTTATAGAATTAAAACATTAGAAGGAGAACGATTCAAGAACCCTTGGAATGCATAGCATTTGAGGAAGTACTATTAATAATTACGTGAAATGTAATTTCTTTTCAACTCCCTGTAACTCATTTTCATTGATCAATAAAAATTGTTAATTCCCAGTAGGCATTATTGTTTTTTTTATATTTTTTTTGTCCGAGTGTTCTAATTTAAAGACAACTCAACCACGCAAACTAATAAAAAAACTAAACTTCATGTATGACTGTAACACCCCTCATTTTTCATGCATTAAATATTTAATTAATTCGGGAATTGAAAATTACTTGTGAGTTGTAATTTAATTGAATTAATTAGGGAAATTTTATTTAAATATTAATCGAGGAGTAAATGGTTAATATTTACGGGAAGTTATTTACTAAGTGAATAGTAATTATTTATTTAAGTCATTTCGAGTATTAATGACAGGTTATGCACTTATCTCAACCGGGAGTCGGTATAGACTAAAGGGGTGAGGGGATAAACATTTTTATAAATTAATTCGGATGCCAATTCTGAGTGTACGGTTGAGTCCGGATGGGCCAAGATAGTCGAAAAAGTGTACCCGGGGGTAGTAAACGGGTCACGGGGCATTTTTAGGCATAGCCGGGCCCACACGGGGGCATTTGGGTCACTTAGGCTTGGCCCATTAGGCAAAAAACGGGATTAGGTAAATTAAGGAATTGGGAGGAATAATAAAACGTATGATAAAGTTTTAGAAAAGGCTAAGTGTATTAAGGAACCCTAATAGCAGTTAAGGGCAGCTTTGGGATCAGTAGAGAGCCAACAAGGATCGTCTTCAACCTTAAAAATTCATCTCCGAATCAGACACTACGAAACCTAAGGCAAGTGGATAACTTGCGATAGTATTGAATCTGTTTTGAAATTCATATTCATGTGATGTGTTTGATCAAAATTCGTTTTGGGTGTTCATGGCATAAACATGAGGTTTTGAAAAATAATAATTTGATTTACGAATTTGAATGAGGATTCTTGTAGAAATCTGATATTATAAATTGATACATATCTGGTAGGATGATATCTGGATAATTAGAAACGAATTTGGTGAAGGGATTTGGGATGTAAATGGGTAAAGAATTAAAGATGGATATTTCCCCCAAATTCAGAAATTGTAATTAATGGACGAATTAATGATGTTGGTGGACATTCTGGCGGTCCCTAATAAGGTTTCTCACATGTATTGATGTTAAGAGGGCTTAAGGTTGCTGGTAGAGAAAACTAGGGTTTGGGAAAAATCGTCCATGGCTGAATCTGTCTTCGCGAAGAAGACGAAGACCTGCTCGATCGATCGATCGGAGGCCTGGGGTCGATCGATCAAAGGTTGGCAGATTTTGACAGTTCGCCCAGTTTTATTTTATATAAAGAAAATTTAATTTAATCTTTTTCCATGAATTAATTTGGTGAGAAATTTATACATGGGTTTCAAATCTAATTAATGGTGAATAAAATTAATTAGAATTTGGAGACGACTTAGTGTGACATTATAATTTAAAATTGTTGGGTTTTGGAGAAATTAGGTGTGACACACTAAGGTTGAATTTTTATGAAGGTGTTTGGAAGAATTATATATAGATGTAGTGAACAAGTCCGTGAATAACGGTTGAGGAATACCGAGCGATCAATCTTATTTAGGTAAAGGCTAAATAACTCGGAAGTCGAGAAGTTAGACTCGGGTGAGGGTAATTCGTATTTCGAGAGTAAGTTCAATTTTATGGTGAGGGCGACACCAAAGGTGACTTAATTAATTAATATGCGAATTAATTAATAATTAAAGTTGGACCATAAACTCTTAATAAATTAAATGGGCTTATGTTACGGGTTTTGTACATGGTGTAGCCGGGACGTTTTATATATATATATATATATACGGAGTGTGGTAGTATATATATATAGTGTGTGTGCATTAATATCAGTGATTGAATATTATTAGTATGTACTCTAAGTGCTATAGGGGGAGGTTGCGCGTAGTGGATGAATCCCCTAACTTGAGGAGTAGGGCGAGTATAATTCCAGGTCATAGCGTCCATTATATGGGTGAGGGGGATCTCACTTTCAGGGAAGGAATATGACCGCCTCCAATTCGTATGTTAAACTAAGTTAGTGAGCGAATCTAACTTGGATAACTAGGTTACGTGAATACACCTAGTGTGATAGCACTTGGGAAAATTTATATTTTGTGAGTATTTTTACTCGGTCGAAAGTTTGTATTAAATGTTATTTCAGTATGTTTGTGAATACTGTAATATGATTAAATATATAATTAGGTAAATAATTATATATGGGATAATTAATACATAGTGAAAAATGTATTATGTGCATAACAGGTGTGAATATTATATGAAATTAAAAGGAGTAATGATTTAATTAAGTTTGACGTTTGTAATAACTTAAAAATCATGAATTAAGGCATACTCGGTTAGAGTAGGTAAAATTCAAGGGTTAAAATAAGCATTGGGTCAGGAGCGCAGGACCTAGTAAATTAAATGGAAGCGTTAGTAGTGCACATTAGAGGATAGGTGAGGAAGTCCTCAAGAGAGTGCGGCACTAACTAAAATATGAAGAGTATGCATATTTATTTATTACTGCAAGTTAATCATTTGTTAAATGTTTTCAAATATTTTTGGGTACTAACCCTTGCTATAAAATTTTTTTAAAAACCTTTTAGGTCTCCAACCACAAGGGCGCCAAGCTTGACTCTATTCCAGGTATCCTTTGCTGCAGCACATGTGGATGTTGCGGGGTTTTGATAGATGCCTCCTTCTTTCATTCGTGCAGAGACTCTCTAATAGTTATCTGAGCTTGTTGCTCACAGTTCATTTATCAGTATTAGACTTGTTGAGATGTTTTCCAGATATTTACTTGTATTGGATATTTGGACCGATGGTTTATTCGGTTAGGTGTTTTATTTGTGGATGGTTATTTTAATCAACTGTGATTGTGTATGATTTTATGTTCCGAATGAGTTTTATTTAATTAATTGAAAGATAAAAATTGGCACCAGTCTACTTTTCTCACTTAGGTGGTTAGAAATTAAAAAGACGGCAGTGATGCTAAGAATGGACCAACTGAGAAACCTTTTCTAACTTGATTTAGGACTGATCACCCGGGATTAATTAGGCGGGGTGTCACATATGGTATCAGAGCATCAGGTTCTAGTGTCCTTAGGATCTGTGAGGCTTTCTACGTTTCAGTGTAGCACTCGTTTGTTATAGAGCCCTATTATTAGGACTGTTGATTCATTTTCCGCTTGTGAGATATCGTATTTCTGCAGTGTATATTTTTGTGTAAATTGTGTACTTATACAATTCAATCTATTTCAGATGCCACCGAAGAGACTGAGAGCGGAGAGGGCTGAGGCTAGGGATGAAATCAGGGAGGCTCATCAGGAGCCACCGGTACCGCTACCACCGCCCCCACCCGAGTTGATTTCCACTACTCAGGTGGCAGTGATAGTGGCCCAGGCGGTCGAAACAGCAATGAGAGCTATGGAAGCTCACTTTCCACAGCCCCAGGCACCGCCTCCAGTGGCACCAGTAGTTCAGGGTCCAGTGGGGCCACCATCTTAGCAAAGAGTTAGGGAGACCTTTCATAAGGATCACCCACCTGAGTTCCGGGGTAGTACAGATGTGATAGAGGCTTGTGACTGGAAGAAGAACATTCAGCGCCATCTGCGCATGCTAGAGTGTACCGAGGTACAGAAGCAGATGCTTGCTACCTTTCGTCTATCAGGGGCAGCCTTACAGTGGTGGGAGTCAGTTACTACCGCCGGGGAGCGAGACTTGATGCCGATAGCAGAGTTTTGGGTGCGGTTCGACCGCAAATACTTTCCACCAGCAGTAGAGACTGAGATGAGGAAGAAATTCAGTGATTTAGTTCAGGGTGACTGATCAGTGGCAGACTACGAGGAAGAGTTCACACGTTTGGCAAACTTTGTGCCAAATGAGGTGAGCGATGAGGAGCGAAAGAAATCGAGGTTTATGGACGGTTTAGCCTGGCGAATCAGGCAACACTTGATTGGGAATTCGGCGTTAGTAACGTATACAGACGTCGTTAATGCCTCACTTGTACACTGCCATGACCATCGCTTCCATGCGAAGGGGAGCAAGCGAACAGGGGAGCCGATCCAACAGGGCAAGGCTGTTACTAATAGTGACACAAGTGGTGCTCAGCAGCAGGCGGGTAGTCAGCAAGGGAATCAGGCTAAGAAGTTTAAGCCTGGTGGTTTCCGACAGGGAGGACGGGGGTTCAGGCAGGGGCAGCCGGGCCCGAATCAGCAGCAACAGGTTCCTCAGGGCCGTCAGGGCCAAGGGAACAATGGGGGAGGCCAGCAGGGCCAGGGCCAGCCGCGTCAGGGCCAACAGGGCCAGGGCCAGGGCCAGCCGCGTCAGGGTCAACAGGGCCAACGACAGGGGGATGGTCAGAGACGCTGTTTTGTGTTGTCCAGCCAGGACATTTCAAGAGGGAATGCCCACAGAGGGGCAGAGGTCAACAGCAGGAGGCCCAACAGGGGCAATGGGGGAAATTACCACCAGCAGCACCAGCCCCACCCGCCCCACCTCAGCAGGGGTAGATGTACTACGGACGTGTGTATAGCGTCCGAGATGTTCCTAATCCCCCGACGCAGTAAGCACCGCCAGCATTTGAGGGTATGTTTCTCATTCATGGTTATGAGGGTAGTATTCTCTTTGATACGGGAGCATCACATTCATTCATTAAATTAAATTTTGCTAAACGGGTCGGACTACTAGAGACCGCAGGAGGTCTTAGGATGTGTGTAGAGTCGCCAGTTGGCAGCGGGGCTACGATTCACTCGATTTGTCGGGGTGTGGACATTTTGATCGGGAGACTTAGTTTAGCAGCGAACCTACTAGTGTTAGATATGGAGGGGTACGATGTCATCTTGGGTATGGATTGGTTGGCAGGTTATCGGGCGACGGTGGATTGCTACGAAAGGACTATCGTGTTCTCCATTCCAGGGCAGGAGATGTTCTTAATAGAAATGCCACTACCCGAGGGAGGGTCACATACACACTTGTATTACATTGAGGAGGAAACCTCACAGGAGGTGGCTATTCCATTGGATTCAATCCCAGTGGTGAGAGACTTTGAGGATGTGTTTCAGGAGATACCAGGGTTGCCACCTAGCAGGGAAATCGAATTTGTGATTGATTTAGCACCGGGGACGAGGCCAATTGCTTGGGCCCCATACCGTATGGCCCCTTCAGAGATGCATGAGCTGAGGGAGCAGATTCAGCAGCTTCTGGGTCATGGTTTCATACGACGGAGTACAACGTCGTGGGGTGCACCGGTGTTATTTGTGAAAAAGCGATATGGCTCACTACGGTTATGCGTGGACTATAGAGAGCTGAATAAGGCCACGATACGGAATAAGTATCCGTTGCCTAGGATTGACGACCTATTTGACCAGTTGAGAGAGGCGCCTTATTTCTCTAAGGTCGACTTAAGGTCAGGATATCATCAACTACGTATCCGAGAGGAAGATGTTCCGAAGACCGCTTTCCTGTCGCGGTATGGATCTTACGAGTTCAGGGTGATGCCATTCGGACTCACCAATGCACCAGCAGTGTTCATGGACCTCATGAACAGAGTATTCAGGGATTTTCTCGATCAGTTCGTTATCGTGTTCATTGATGACATCCTGATCTACTCGCGTACCGAGGAGGAGCACGCAGAGCACCTGCATATAGTGTTACAGACATTACGGGATCACCAACTCTATGCCAAATTCGGTAAGTGTGGATTTTGGCTACGGGAGGTCCAGTTCCTTGGCCACGTGGTGTCATACCGGGGTATTGCGGTGGATCTAAGTAAAGTATCGGCGGTGAGGGAGTGGGGACAGCCCACGACACCGACAGAAGTGCGCAGTTTTCTGGGGTTAGCCGGTTATTACATACGGTTCATCAAAGGATTCTCAAAGATTGCGGGCCCTTTGACGAATCTTACCAGGAAAGGGGTACCTTTCACTTGGAATGATCACTGTCAATTAGCCTTCGACGAGTTAAAGGACAAGTTGACATCTGTACCCGTGCTTGCATTGCCAAAAGGAGGATTAGAGTATCGGGTTTACACTGACGCATCCTTACAGGGACTTGGGGGTGTGCTTCAGCAGGAGGAAAGGGCTATAGCTTATGCGTCTAGGAAGCTAAAGCCCCACGAGAGGAATTACCCCACTCACGACCTGGAGTTAGCAGCAGTCATTTTTGCTTTGAGGATATGGAGACATTATCTCCTGGGGGAGCAGTTCACGCTATTCACGGATCATAAATCACTTCAGTATCTCTTCACTCAGAAGGATTTGAATATGAGACAGAGGCGATGGCTAGAATTCGTGAAAGACTATCAGTTTGATATTCAATATCATCCTGGTAAGGCTAATGTGGTGGCAGATGCATTGAGTCGGAGACCGACTGGGGAAATATCAGAGTTCTGGAAAGCGAAGTGGAGAGAACTTCGATATGAGGATGATGTAGCCAGGGCTTGCATGTCAGCATTATCCATCACACCCGAGATCATTATGCGGGTTGTGAGGTCTCAGGCAGAGGATCAGACATGCCGGGATAGGGTGAGCCAGTTGCTAGCTGAGGGAGCAGAGGGCTACTCGATCAGCTCAGAGGGAGGCTTACGCCATAATGGGAGGTTGATTGTGCCAGAGGATGCGAAATTGAGGCACGCTGTTATGACGGAGTCTCATGGGTCGAGATTCGCGGTACATCCCGGTGGGGATAAGATGTATCAAGATATGAGGAGGCAGTATTGGTGGGTAGGGATGAAACGGGACATAGCAGAATTTGTTTCGAAATGTGCCACGTGTCAGCTTGTGAAAGTTGACCATCAGAGACCATCAGGGATGCTACAGCCACTTGAAATTCCTGTGTGGAAGTGGGAGAGCATCTCTATGGACTTCATTACAGGGTTACCGACATCACAGAAGGGTCACGATTCCATATGGGTTATTGTGGATCGATTGACTAAAGTGGACCACTTCCTACCGGTTCGCACAGACTTTGAGATGATGCATTATGCACAGCTATTCATAGCGGAGATTGTTAAACTGCACGGGGTACCGATTAATATTGTGTCGGATAGGGAGAAGATCTTTGTGGCCCATTTTTGGCAGAGTTTTCAGGAGGCCATGGGCACGGAGTTACGTTTGAGTACAGCCTATCACCCATAGACTAACAGGAAGACCGAGAGAGTCAATCAGATGTTGGAAGATATGCTCAGAATGTGTATACTAGACTTTGGGGGAGGTTGGGAGAAATATCTTCCTCTGGTAGAGTTTGCGTATAATAACTCTTACCAATTCACGATCGGCATGGCACCATTCGAGGCATTATACGGGAGACCTTGTCGTTCACCCGCTTGTTGGTTAGACAACAAACTGTTGGGACCAGAGATTGTTCAGGAGACATCTTCAAAGATAGAGCTGATCCGAGGGAGTATTCGGATAGCTCAGGATAGGCAGAAAAGTTACGTTGATGCTTCACGGAGACACGTGGAGTTAGAGGTTGGGGATCAGGTATTGGTCAGGGTGTCCCCCATGAAAGGGGTGATGAGGTTCGGCAAGAAGGGTAAGCTAGCACCGAGGTACGTGGGACCTTTTCCTATTATCGAGAGGGTGGGACCTGTAGCCTACAGGCTGGGATTACCGGAGCATCTTCAGCAGAAACACGACGTGTTCCATGTAGCATCGCTGAAGAAATATCGTCGGAGTGAGAGGGCCTTCTGGCACATTCCACTCGAAGAAATTGATTTACAGCCAGACATCTCATATGAGGAGAGGCCGGTGGCTATCCTAGACCGTAGCGAGCAAAAATTACGATCCAAGGTTGTTCCACTAGTTAGAGTACAGTGGGGTCATCACAACATTGATGAGTCTACCTGGGAGCGGGAGGAGGATATGCGGGAGCAATATCCAGAGCTTTTCATCACAGGTATGACCTAATTTCGGGAACGAAATTCCTTTGTAAGGGGGGGAGTATGTAACACCCCGCATTTTTCATGCATTAAATATTTAATTAATTCGGGAACTAAAAATTACTTGTGAGTTGTAATTTAATTGAATTAATTAGGGAAATTTTATTTAAATATTAATCGAGGAGTAAATGGTTAATATTTACGGGAAGTTATTTACTAAGTGAATAGTAATTATTTATTTAAGTCATTTCGAGTATTAATGACAGGGTATGCACTTATCTCAACCGGGAGTCGGTATAGACTAAAGGGGTGAGGGGATAAACATTTTTATAAATTAATTCGGATGCCAATTCTGAGTGTACGGTTGAGTCCGGATGGGCCGAGATAGTCGAAAAAGTATACCCGGGGGTAGTAAACGGGTCACGGGGCATTTTTAGGCATAGCCGGGCCCACACGGGGGCATTTGGGTCACTTGGGCTTGGCCCATTAGGAAAAAAACGGGATTAGGTAAATCAAGGAATTGGGAGGAATAATAAAACGGCTGATAGAGTTTTAGAAAAGGCTAAGTGTATTAAGGAACCCTAATAGCAGTTAAGGGCAGCTTTGGGATCACTAGAGAGCCAACAAGGATCGTCTTCAACCTTGGAAATTCATCTCCGAATCAGACACTACGAAACCTAAGGCAAGTGGATAACTTGAAATAGTATTGAATCTGTTTTGAAATTCATATTCATGTGATGTGTTTGATCAAAATTCGTTTTGGGTGTTCATGGCATAAATATGAGGTTTTGAAAAATAATAATCTGATTTACGAATTTGAATGAGGATTCTTGTAGAAATCTGATATTATAAATTGATACATATCTGGTAGGATGATATCTGGATAATTAGAAACGAATTTGGTGAAGGGATTTGGGATGTAAATGGGTAAAGAATTAAAGATGGATATTTCCCCCAAATTCAGAAATTGTAATTAATGGACGAATTAATGATGTTGGTGGATATTCTGGAGGTCCCTAATAAGGTTTCTCGCATGTATTGATGTTAAAAGGGCTTAAGGTTGCTCGTAGAGAAAACTAGGGTTTGGGAAAAATCGTCCATGGCTGAATCTGTCTTCGAGAAGAAGACGAAGACCTGCTCGATCGATCGATCGAAGGTCTGGGGTCGATCGATCGAAGGTCGGCAGATTTTGACAGTTCGCCCAGTTTTATTTTATATAAAGAAAATTTAATTTAATCTTTTTCCATGAATTAATTTGGTGAGAAATTTATACATGGGTTTTAAATCTAATTAATGGTGAATAAAATTAATTAGAATTTGGAGACGACTTAGTGTGACATTATAATTTAAAATTGTTGGGTTTTGGAGAAATTAGGCGTGACACATTAAGGTTGAATTTTTGGGAAGGTGTTTGGAAGAATTAAATATAGATGTAGTGAACAATTCCGGGAATAACGGTTGAGGAATACCGAGCGATCAATCTTATTTAGGTAACGGCTAAATAACTCGGAAGTCGAGAAGTTAGACTCGGGTGAGGGTAATTCGGATTTCGAGAGTAAGTTCAATTTTATGGTGGGGGCGACACCAAAGGTGACTTAATTAATTGATGTGAGAATTAATTAATAATTAGAGTTGGACCATAAACTCTTAATAAATTAAATGGGCTTATATTACGGGTTTTGTACATGGTGTAGCCGGGACGTTTTATATATATATATACGGAGTGTGGTAGTATATATATATAGTGTGTGTGCATTAATATCAGTGATTGAATATTATTAGTATGTACTCTAAGTGCTATAGGGGAAGTTGCGCGCACTGGATGAATCCCCTAACTTGAGGAGTAGGGCGAGTATAATTCCAGGTCATAGCGTCCATTATATGGGTGAGGGGCATCTCACTTTCAGGGAAGGAATATGACCGCCTCCAATTCGTATGTTAAACTAAGTTAGTGAGCGAATCTAACTTGGATAACTAGGTTACGTGAATACACCTCGTGGGATAGCACTTGAGAAAATTTATATTTTGTGAGTATTTTTACTCGGTCGAAAGTTTGTATTAAATGTTATTTCAGTATGTTTGTGAATACTGTAATATGATTAAATATATAATTAGGTAAATAATTATATATGGGATAATTAATACATAGTGAAAAATGTATTATGTGCATAACAGGTGTGAATATTATATGAAATTAAAAGGAGTAATGATTTAATTAAGTTTGACGTTTGTAATAACTTAAAAATCATGAATTAAGGCATACTCGGTTAGAGTAGGTAAAATTCAAGGGTTAAAATAAGCATTGGGTCAGGAGCGTAGGACCTAGTAAATTAAATGGAGGCGTTAGTAGTGCACATTAGAGGATGGGTGAGGAAGTCCTCAAGAGAGTGCGGCACTAACTAAAATATGAAGAGTATGCATATTTATTTATTACTGCAAGTTAATCATTTGTTAAATATTTTCAAATGTTTTTGGGTACTAACCCTTGTTATAAAATTCTTTTAAAAACCTTTTAGGTGTCCAACCACAAGGGCGCCAAGCTTGACTCTATTCCAGGTATCCTTTGCTGCAACACATGTGGATGTTGCGGGGTTTTGATAGACGCCTCCTTCTTTCATATGTGTAGAGACTCTCTAGTAGTTATATGAGCTTATCGCTCACAGTTCATTTATCAGTATTAGACTTGTTGAGATATTTTTCTGATATTTACTTGTATTGGATATTTGGACCGATGGTTTATTCGGTTGGGTGTTTTATTTGTGGATGGTTATTTTAACCAACTGTGATTGTGTATGATTTTATGTTCCGAATGAGTTTTATTTAATTAATTGAATGATAAAAATTGGCACCAGTCTACTTTTCTCACTTAGGTGGTTAGAAATTGAAAAGACGACAGTGATGCTAAGAATGACCAACTGAGAAACCTTTTCTAACTTGATTTAGGACTGATCACCCGGGATTAATTAGGCGGGGTGTCACAATGACATCACAAGGTAAAGAACAATGATAACTAGAACTTTTGTGTCTATTTTTCGTCGTTGTTGAAAGCCAAGTTAATCAAAACCTTAAAATTACCTACAAAATATATCAAACTCAAGTGTAGCGGTAAGTAAGGGTATCAATCCACATCAAGGGGGTAAGCTAGAGACAAACTCAATTGTAATTCAATTTTATTTTATTTTCGTGTTTTTTCACTTTTCTAATTTTTTTGTCTTTTCAAATATTAAAACAATTGGGTGAGGTGAGGTGCAATAACACTAAACTAAAATGTGAGAAGAAAACAACTAACTAGAAAGTGACTAAATGTGAAAAATAAAGTCTAACACTAAAATAAGAGATAAAGTGAGGTAAATAATTGTGAGAACAATCAAGGAATGGGATTACACCACAAATTTTAGTTATTCTAATTAATTAATTGAATTCTCCCAAATTAATATCAAATTTACAAATCAACTCTCGTTGCAAATGTAATTTTAATACTAACCTTTTAGAAAATTAAGTTTAACCCCCCCACAACTCTAGAAAATAGATCTACACTCCTTTTAATTAATCACCCACTAGGATCGATTTATCAAAATTTATGTAAATCTAGAAAATGAATTTTAGAGTTGAAATTCAAGGAATAATACCACACTTAAGAAACCCCTATCTCTTTTTCGAATCTAAAATGGGTATTATAACTTAGAATTTCGATTTTCTCTCAAAAATCAATTTCCCTCTCTCGAGGCGTAAATTTAAGGGTGAGGGATCAAAATTAATAATCAAAGGGAATTTTCAAGTAATCAAACTAATTAAATCAAAATAACATCAAATAAAGGTTCACCACACCCCTTGAAAGGGGATTTAGCCTAACATAATATCAAATATGATAATCAAATGATCAAAGGCTAATAAAATAAAGTAGAAGATAAGAACAATTAAACCAAATCTCTTTGAGTGAAATTGGACTCCAATCCTTGAATTTGCAATTTACATCCCTCCAATTTGTGTGATCAAACTAAAATTACATCAACAATTACACTCAAAAATGGATTCTTACTATTATATTTATTGATTCTAAACTAAAAACTACAAAATAAAAAATAAAAATAAAGGATAATGGATGAATTCAAAATGGACAATTAAATAATAAAAGAGATTTGCTAAATATGCAAATCCTAACATTATAAAATTGTACATTAGAACTCATCCAAATAAATAAATTCTAGATCATTACTTTATATTGAGATAATTGCTAAAAATGCAAAATCTCAACATAAAGGAATGGATTAGAATTTACCTCCCATAAGGGATGAATTCAACTACATCAATCTATTTTGAAATAATTGCTAAAAATACAAAAATTCATAATAGAGGGGTCGGGTTAAATCTATCCTAGAGATAAATTCCACTACACACCTCTAAATTCATATATTTTCTAAAAATGCAAATACTCAACATAGAGGGATGGAGAGAATTTTATCACACAACGCTTAAAAACTAATTTGGAGATCCCTTTCAAAATGGTCATCTTCTTCTTTAAATAGGAGATGCATGGCACACATGGGGCTAAGGGGTATTTTTGGGAATTGACTTGAGTGTGCATGGAAATGGTGAGAGGAGCATGGGCTGAGCACATGTGCATGGCAAAGGTGTGAGCTAATAAAATCTGAATTGTGTGCACATGAGGGTAGTTGGGAAGGTGAGCTAAAAGGTGTTGGGGACATTTTGGGTAAAAGGGGATAAGTTGGTAAAGTGGGAGTTTTGGGGGTATACTAGGAATAAGGGTTTGAATGGTTTGATTTTGGTCTTTATTATTTGGTTATGCAGGTAACAAAATGATTTTGGCTTTAGTTCAAGGTGAGAAGGCTTTTGGGTCTTGATGGAATTTGGGTAGGTCCGAAGGGTGGTGGCGGTATTGGAGTCTCCGAGTTCGAGTTTGGTAAGGGGTGTACGGGTTTGGGGTTTTACCGAGTTAGCCCCGGATTGGTAGACACGGGGTCGCCACTGCAATGGTAGTCACCGGAGGTTGCGGGTTGGGGTATGAGATTGCGAATTAGTTGGTATTCCGGCCATGGGCTCCGGTTTCGGGGGTCACGGTTTAGGAAGGTGGGTAAGGTGGGGTTATGGTGATATGGGTAGAGGTTGAGAGATGGAGTTTTGGTTGAGTTTGTGTTTTAATGGAGGTTGGTGGGTTTAGAGGAGAGAGGAAAATGGTGTTGGTGAAGAAGATGGAGAGGGAGGTGATAGGGTGTGTGGGAAGTGTAGGAAATATGGTGTGTGTGGATTAGGATTGTGTTGTGTGTAGTGTAGTGTATGGGAATGTGGGTGAGTGAGTATGTTTGGGATGGGGTGTGAGGGGTTATGTGTTTGTTTAATTCATGACCCTTTAAAAATATCTAACTAAAACTAATAAAACTAAAAATTAAATCCTAAAAATAAAAGTAAAAACTTAAATAAAATAAAAACTCAAGTTCAAAAAAAATAAATTAATAAAATAAAAATAAAAACTAAAGACCTAGAAAAATGTAAATCCAAATAAAACTAAAAAATAAATGAATTGCTAAAAAAACAAATCCTAATAAAATAAAATAAAAACTAAAAACTAAAAACTAAAAATCAAAATAAAACAACATTAAATAAAAAGAAATAAAAAATAAATCCTGAAAATAAAAACGATTCAAACTAAAAATTAAAAATATAAAAAATAGGAAAGGGAACAAATCAAACACACACGACTCGGGACACAGTTTAGGCTAGATTAGGGCTGGCTAGGGTTAGGGATTGGTAATTAGCTCCATAAGCTACACAATTGCCTTGAAATACACATTTGAACACCGCAACGTGCATTCGACCTACAAAATAGATATTAAAGCGCATAAGAACCATATTATCGAGAATTAGCAACTAAAGTACGTCTATTCGGGGTATAAAATATACAGTTTGGGGTGCTTATCACACCACCCCCAGATAGAGTGTTGCTAGTCCTCGAGCAATAAGATAGAGAGAAAGAGAAAGATAAGAAACCAAAAGTGTACCACTTTCGCGGGCACTTGCGATTGCACTTAGCATGTGCAATAAGCCTTTAAACCTATAGGTTTTCCTACATGACGTCTCGTGAGGGTTTGCAGGGAATATACCCACAAAATTCTTATTTGCAAAGATTTATTGAAGGGCAGTCAATCTCTTATTAGACAAAAAATAATCGCACAATCCATCATATGAGAAATATTTTGAGAAATACAAGCTAGAATTTGTAAAAAGTTTAGCTAAGTAGATACTCAAGGCACATCTTTCCTAGAACTCAACGTGTGTAGTGTGAATCAGTCAAAATGGGTCGAGTATCACAAGAGTAATTCTTAGATTTCCTTTTCGGAATCAACGCTTCAACTTCAAAATCTCACTGGATATAGCTCTCTCAAACGAACTCTCTTGATTAAGGTTAGTGAATCGCTCTTGTGTGTGAGGAGGTGAGTAAATATAAGCAAGTTCAAATGTCTCACACACATATAAGAAAGAACGAACATTTAGAAATGAAAATGATCTCATGAAAGAATGCTAATCACTATAGTGAGAACGTCGAGTTATTCACCACGTCGACTTTCATTTTCCCGAACACCTAGGGGAAAATGTGGATGTATATGTGTGAGGGGGAAATGAAATGGGATATGTGGGATGAGGTGAGGTAGGATAGGATGGGATGATGATATGATGTATGTATGTGAGGTAGTATAGGATGGGATGATGATATGGTGGATGGGTGGTGGATATTTGAGAATAGTGTATCACTCATAGACGAACAAATGGCTTTATTTCATGACTGCAACTTTCTCTTTTTCTTATTTTTCAAATACTCATCAATGTATGAGATAAATCTGCTAAAAATACAAATAACGCCAACATAGATTTGTATTTAATTTTTCTCCATCTGAATCAACTTCGGGAGAGATATTCGCTAAAAATGCAAACACTCTCTATGACAGATCTTCTCTCTTTTTTTTTTTACTTTTTTTTTCTTTTCCAAATACGCATCAATGTATGAGATAAATCTGCTAACAATACAAATAACCCCAACATAGACTTGTATTTAATTTTTCTCCATCTAAATCGAACTTTTGGGAGAGATATTCATTAAAAATGCAAACACTCTCTTTGACGGATCTTCTCTTTTTACTTTCAACACTCTTCTTTGTGGCTGGAAAATGGAAGTGGATATGGAAATGGGTGGTATGATATATGGTGGTGATATGGAAAATAGAAGGTGTATGAATGTATGATAAAATGTAATTTGGTTTGTGTATGGGTTAAAGTATGGTGATCGGGACAACTTCAAGATACGTGTTTCTTACAACTCGAAAGTGATGTCATTCTCAGTGATCAACTCAAAATTTTTAATGAAGAATAATGAGATCAGACAACGATTTTAAGTGCGGACCCAAAGGAAGTTGAATCAACTCGTGACTCGGAGATTACGTAAAATACTCTAAAAGATGAAAGGCACAAATCTCACAAGCTAAAGTCTCCACTAGTGATCCTTAAGGTTTTCTTGAGAATTGTAATACTCTTCAACTCTAAACCGCAGTGACGTGATAAGTGCGCAAATTTGTTGAGTCTAGCAATTCATGGTGCAACATACCTTGGGACGTATTATATAAGATATTTAGAAAAAACAATATATTCTAGATTGATTCCTAGACTTTGAAATATGGATGATTGAAAATTCACATCAATGACTGAGATGAAAGAAACTGCGCGAAATTTTAAAAATCAGGTTTTAAGATCAATTTTTTTTTAAAAGAGGCACGATTTTGATAAAATTTCCCACCCCCAAACAAAAAGGAACATCGTCCTCGATGTTAAGTAAAATGATTTTTTTAAATTGAGAGCATAAGGTAGGAAAGATAATACCATAATCAACCGCTAATGAAGTGGACAAATGAAGCCAGAATAAACCTGAATAAATGATAAGAGAAAAAAAATGTGTATAAGTCTACAAAGAATGAGATAGCACTGGGTGATGTGAAACACCACCCCCGAACAGGATGAGACTAGTACAAGAAACGTGGGTTGCCTCCCGGTAGTTCTAAGTTTAATGTCTTCATCCAGACCGATGGAATCTCACACTAAGGATAAGAACGAGGAAAGTGTTGGGCGGCAGAAAAATCGGGTGATGATAATCACCCGCAAACAAGACTGAAGCGTCAGTCTTGCTAGAGAAAGGATAAACATGGTCAATGCACTTGTATGGCGAAGTGCATCACACGATGCAAAGCATCGTTGGACCATGGACGGGTGGGTATTAAGGTAAGGGTGGAAAGGGTGAAGATTTATCGGCCACGGGCCTTATTGACCTGAAAGGTGAGGGTAACTAGGGCCCTATAAGCATGATGCTCTAACTGGTGACGGAGGAAAAATGGTTTCGTAAGTGGAATGGGCTGGGCCTCAGAGACATCACACGATCGTTTTATGAATGGACGATGATAATGGTCATGCCGTGACACACCAGGGAGCTGTTGATGAAAAAGATCAACACCACAAGGGAGTGGCGGACATGGAGGAACAAGCTCGGTGTCACGGTGGAGAGTAGCACCAAAAATACTCTCATGGGTGGGGGATGGTTTCAGGTGAGGATCTAAAAATATAGATGAAAACTTGAAATGTGTAAAGTTAAGATCCAAACCAGACGGTGGGGTGAAAGGGATAATGGGTGGGTCAGGTGTAGAGGTATGTTTCGGCTGGATCGGATCGGAATAGGGGTGTTCGGAAAATTTTCCAAAATTTTCGGAATTTTAAAATCCATTCCAAAATCAAAAAAATCAATTTTGGAAAATCAATTTCTTTTCCATGTCGGCGACTTCGGAATATTCGGAAATTTCAGAATTTTTGGATATTTTTTTATTCGGAAAAAACTAGGAATTGTCGAAAATTTTAGTTTTATCTTTTTCGGATAATATCGGAAATACAAAATTATCAATTTTATCTTTTTTATTTCACTTTTATGGGGGGTGGGGGTAGTCTTATTTTCATACAAATGTCAATTTCAAGCAATATTGAATATTGATGCTAAGCTTAAAAGTTGAACCTCATAAGACCAGATGAGCAGTGTACATTACTATGAGAAAAAATAATCAAATAATAACACTAATGTTAGTAAGCAAACAAGGAAAACACTATGATTCCACAAACATCCCAATCATAAATTGCAATTATTTACAGAGTTATACAAATACAACAAGATGCAGGAAATATACGATGACTATACTATGTTTCAATGAGAAAAGATGGATGAAATCATTGATGGGAAGTTAAGTCAAAAGAAGGCTCATATATGATTAACAAATAGAGCTAAAAAATTGTGTTTAATTGATCGGAGAGGTATGAGACCATACCTGACTGAGTGAGAGGAATGGGAAATGAAAGGATTCAGGAATGAGAGCGGTGTGAGAGCGTTGTGGTCTTTCTAATTAGGTTAGAAATGATAAAAGAATGGGGCAAAAGAACCTTTATATAAGTAAAAATAAAGGGTTGAGATTATTTTAAATGAACGGATGGGATTGTTTTAAATGAAGGGTGGGATTATTAGGAAGTTTGATGAGTAAAAATTATTAAAATGAATAAAAATATTATTATTTCAGAAAATATTTTGGATAAATCGGATCGGCGTGATATCGGAATTTTTGGAACGTAAAATCGAAAAGTCGGAAATTTATATATGATTTCCAATTCCATTCCAATTTATATAGGAAAAGTCGAAAATCGAAAAAATTCGGATCAAAAAAATTAAAATGGTGCCAAAATTGGAAAAATTCATATTGGAAATCGAAAAATTCGGAAGTTCGAAAATAATTAACACCCCTATAGTCGGGTGGGATAAACGGTGGAGGAAGATGATCCAACTCAAGCGTTGGAGACACACACTCATTGGGAGGAGTAAAGGAATACTCACAAGGGAGTGTGGTTTTTAAAGATGGAGTGGTCAACTTCTCCACAAGAGTAGCATCAATGAATATGGTGGGTGGGTAAGACGAGGCACCAAGATCTAAGATAGAGGAATCACTAGAAATATCGGGCTCAAAGGGAGACATGCATGGTTGGATATCATCTATATCTGGATAGTTAGGAGCTATCACGGATTATATCTCAGGAATATGGTGAGCACTCGTAGCCGAAGCTAGCCTAGGATAAATTGGTTCCTCGGGAACACAAGGGTGAAGCTCGATAAGTGTAGACTCGGGCATTGTTTTGGATTCAGCGGGAGTGGGAACCTCAAGTGTGGGTTCCTTTGGATTTGACGGGAGTAAATCAGTCTCACTAATGAAAGGTAAGTCGACACAATTGTCGACTTGGGACTCGGATCATGAAATGGTCTCAATTTCGTGATTCTCGAGAGGATAGGGTTGGTCACACTCATAGTCAGTGGCACAAGATGACGCATCATCACTCCACGTGGGGGAAACAATGGGTTGACTTGGAGTGAAGTCCGACTCTCGCTTACACTTAATTGCATTATAGCGTTGTTCAAGCCTTTGGAGGGCTTCATCTTGGATTTGAGTGGCTTGATCTTGCTCGAGTATGAACTTTTGCAAGAGGCTTTCGAGAGTGGATGTGGATGGAGGTGGTGGTGGTGGAGTGATGGGTGGTGGCGGTGGTTGAGGTGGACACAACTCACCGTGGATAGGACTATACGGAGAATACTCAAATGAACTATGTGGAATGGGGTCAAGTTCATCATACACGAAAGGATCGCCTTCGTGATGGACAAATGGTTGATACACATTGGGTGCGTAGTGAGGGAACTAATCGTGAATTGGTGCACAAGGTTGCCATGATGACTGTTGGAACGTGTGAGCATCCACAACATCGGGTTGGGATTCGTATTGCGTGAAAGGGTGATCAGGCCTCCACGAATAACTAGGGTATTCACACAACTCGGGATTTGATAAATCGTGATAATAGGCCGAGGTGGGTTCCGAAACAGTGTCATATGGATACACATGTTCCATGGTGGGTTCGTAGGAATATGACAAGTACGAACACTAATGGGACAAGTGATCGGCATAGGAATAATGGGTGAACGACAATATTTGCGACACGCTGACACTCATCATCGGAGGCAAAGAAATATGAGGTGCGTGCATAGATGAGTCAAGAGTACCAACAATACACGTGAGAGAGGTGAAACCACTAAGAATATCATAAAGAGACAGCTCGGGATCACTCTCAGACGTGTCGCGTGACAATGGAAAATGATCAAAGTAGTCCCGTAAAGGACGTTCTTCGGCCATGTGGAGAGAAATATTTTTTGAAGTTTTTAATTTTTTCAAAAGGAAAGGAAATATTTTTGGATTTTCTAAAAATAATGGAAGAAAATATTTTTGGATTTTTGTGAAAAATAAAGGAAGAAAATAGTTTTGGATTTTTCTAAAAGGAAAGAAATAAAATATTTTTGGATTTTTTTATAAAAATGAAAGAAAATATTTTTTTTTTTTGTAAAAATAAAGGAAGTAAATATTTTTGGAGTTTGGGGAAGAAAAGGTGGGGAAAAATATGGACTAGCTGAATTTAACGAACTCACTAAAACTGACTACCGAAAAATAAATTGGACGCACACACAAGTTGAGGAGAATTTCTAACTAGCACATAGCCAATTTTTATCTTCAAATTTGATGAAAGGGTAGTCAAATTTTAATTAAGTCCGCGAGCGATAAAAAATCATGGAATTTATCTTAGTGATCGCCTTTGCAAAAATGTTGTCCTATTGGGCTACCTAGTTGATTGATTTTAAATTTAATGATAGCTAGGGTAGCACACAATGGTAAGCAAGTGAGTCGAGTGATGAAATCCCTTCTCGTGAGTGACCGGGTGTAGGTCTTAGTTGATTAATTCATCATACACATCCGAAAATAAATGCGAGAATAAAATTAAATAAGAGCACACAAGCACACACAATAATTGACTCGCTAACAGGAGTGGCGCGAGGGTTTAGAAATATACCTCCCATGGTTTTTAGGCCGTGGGGTGCCGAAAAATTTGAGTCGACCGGGAGGAGATCATGCCAATCTCAGTCGTCACCGAGTGTCCTACCGACCCAAGATAGAGAGGCTTCTAAATCCTCGTCTTTGGATGCCCTCTCTCTACCTTGTCCGGTTTCCCAATCACGCTTTCTTCGATTATTACAATTTTTTTAAAATGAAAAATAAAATAAAGGTGTCTCTATGCACCACAATACAAGCAATGATAAAAATTTTAATACAAGCCTTCTAAAAATATAAAAATGGTACAAAAAAAATAATAAAGTGCAAAAAAAAATGAACTACAATTTGAAATCTGCTCCAAGTGCTTCACGCTCCCAAGAATGGCAATGACGCCATTTGATAACTAGAACTTTTGTGTGTATTTTTCGTCGTTGTTGAAAGCCAAGTTAATCAAAACCTTAAAATTACCTACAAAATATATCAAACTCAAGTGTAGCGGTAAGTAAGGGTATCAATCCACATCAAGGGGGTAAGCTAGAGACAAACTCAATTATAATTCAATTTTATTTTCTTTTTGTGTTTTTTTTACTTTTCTAATTTTTTTGTCTTTTAAAATATTAAAACAATTGGGTGAGGTGAGGTGAAATAACACTAAACTAAAATGTGACATGAAAACAACTAACTAGAAAGTAATAAAATTGAAAAATAAAGTCTAACACTAAAATAAGAGATAAAGTGAGGTAAATAATTATGAGAACAATCAAGGAATGGGATTACACCACAAATTTTAGCTATTTTAATTAATTAATTGAATTAATTGAATTCTCCAAAATTAATATCAAAGTTACAAATCAACTCTCGTTGTAAATATAATTTTAATAGTAACCTTTTAAAAAATTAAGTTTACCCCCCATAACTCTAGAAAATAGATCTACACTCCTTTTAATTAATCACCCGCTAGGATCGATTTATCAAAATTTATGTAAATCTAGAAAATGAATTTTAGAGTTGAAATTCAAGGAATAATACCACACTTAAGAAATCCCTATCTCTAGTTCGAATCTAAAATGGGTATTATAACTTAGAATTTCAATTTTCTCTCGAAAATCATTTACCCTCTCTCGAGGCGTAAATTTAAAGGTGAGGGATCAAAATTAATAATCAAATGGAATTTTCAAGTAATCAAACTAATTAAATCAAAATAGCATCAAAATACAGGTTCACCCCACCCCTTGAAAGGGGATTTAACCTAACATAATATCAAACATGATAATCAAATAATCAAAGGCTAATAAAATAAAGTAGAAGAGAAGAACAATCAAAACAAATCTCTTTGAGTGAAATTGGACTCCAGTCCTTGAATTTGCAATTTACATCCCTCCAATTTGTGTGATCAAACCAAAATTACATCAACAATTACAGTCAAAAATGGATTCCCACTAATATATTTATTGAATATAAACTAAAAACTACAAAATAAAAAATAAAAATAAAGGATAATGGATGAATTCAAAATGGACAATTAAATAATAAAAGAGATTTGCTAAAAATGCAAATCCTAACATTATAAAATTGTACATTAGAACTCATCCAAAGAAATAAATTATAGATCATTACTTTATATTGAGATAATTGCTAAAAATGCAAAATCTCAACATAAAGGAATGTATTAGAATTTACATCCCATAAGGGATAAATTCAACTACATCAATCTATTTTGAAATAATTGCTAAAAATGCAAAAATTCATAATAAAGGGGTGGGGTTGAATTTATCCTAGAGATAAATTTCACTACACACCTCTATATTGAGATATTTGCTAAAAATGCAAATACTCAACATAGAGGGATGGAGAGAATTTTATCACACAACGCTTAAAAAATAATTTGGAGATCCCTTTCAAAATGGTCATCTTCTTCTTTAAATAGGAGATGCATGGCACACATGGGGCTAAGGGGTATTTTGGGAATTGGCTTGAGTGTGCATGAAAATGGTGAGAGGAGCATGGGGTGAGCACATGTGCATGGCAAAGGTGTGAGCTAATAAAATCTGAATTGTGTGCACATGAGGGTAGTTGGGAAGGTGAGCTAAAAGGTATTGGGGGCATTTCGGGTAAAAGGGGATAAGTTGGTAAAGTGGGTGTTTGGGGGTATACTGGGAATAAGGGTTTGAATGGTTTGACTTTGGTCTTTATTATTTGGTTATGCAGGTAACAAAACGATTTTGGCTTTGGTTCAAGGTGAGAAGGATTTTGGGTCTTGATGGAATTCGGGTAGGTCCGAAGGGTGGCGGCGGTATTGGAGTCTGCGAGTTCGAGTTTGGTAAGGGGGACGGGTTTAGGGTTTTACCAGGTTAGCTCCGGATTGGTTGACACGGGGTCGCCATTAGTATGGTAGTCACCGGAGGTTGCGGGTTGGGGCATGAGATCGCGGGTCAGTTGATATTCCGGCCATGGGCTCCGGTTTCGGGGGTCACGGGTTAGGAAGGTGGGTAAGGTGGATATGGGTAGAGGTTGAGAGATGGAGTTTTGGTTGAGTTTGTATTTTAATGGAGGTTGGTGGGTTTAAAGGAGAGAGGAAAATGGTGTTGGGGAAGAAGATGGAGAGGGAGGTGATAGGGTGTGTGGGAGGTGTAGGGAATATGGTGTGTGTGGCTTAGGATTTTGTTGTGTGTAGTGTAGTGTATGGGAATGTGGGTGAGTGAGTATGTTTGGGATGGGGTGTGAGGGGTTATGTGTGTGTTTAATTCATGACTGCAAAAAAATATCTAACTAAAACTAATAAAAGTAAAAATTAAATCCTAAAAATAAAAATAAAAGTAAGAACTTAAATAAAATAAAAACTCAAGTCCTAAAAAAAATAAACTAATAAAAGTAAACAATAAATTCCTAACTTAAAAATAAAAACTAAAGACCTAGAAAAATGTAAATCCAAATAAAACTAAAAAATAAATGAATTGCTAAAAAAACTAATCCTAATAAAATAAAGTAAATACTAAAAACTAAAAACTAAAAATCAAAATAAAACAACATTAAATAAAAAGAAATAAAAAGTAAATCCTAAAAATAAAAACGATTCAAACTAAAAATTAAAAATATAAAAAATACGAAAGGTAACAAATCAAACACACACGGCTCAGGACAAAGTTTAGGCTAGGTTAGGGCAGGCTAGGGTTACGGGATTGGTAATTAGCTCCATAATCTGCACAATTGCCTTGAAATACGCGTTTGAACACCGCATCGTGCATTCGACCTACAAAATAGATAATAAAGCATATAAGACCCATATTGTCGAGAGTTAGCAACTAAAGTACGTCTATTCGAGATATAAAATGTACAGTTTTGGGTGCTTATCAGAAAAAAACTTCATAAATGACCCCACAGGGTCAAGAACGAGAAGTTTACCAAACCAAATTAAAGAAATCCAGTGCAGTCAGTCATATGGACAACAAAGACCAACTATAACTGGTTAAAAGCAAGGATTCATCCTACCACATTTGGTCGCTACTGGTAACTAATGTTCGGACTTAGTCAAAATGATAAGATCCGCTTATGAAACTAATAGGATAAATTACACATTAGTAGGACCTAAGGAAGAACAACCTATGTTCGTCCGACATTGATAACTAATAAGGCAGATTAGTCAGGCTACAGTCGACCATATAATCATAAGGCTAAACTACTAGTAAACCATTTTTAAAAAACTAACAGTAAATAAGTTGATGCAAGAAAAAGAATGATATAAGTTCTCATTAATCATGAAGAATTATTACAATGCCAATAAAAAAATATAATAAAATATCAAAGGGTATGGGGTGGCTCGTTTGACTCCTTCCTAACATTAGCCGATAAACATCCAAGGCATAAGGGGTAACAGTAGTACTCACATCTCTAAGTCTTATCTGGTTGTTGGAACTTGCCATGTTTGTCAAATGCAATAGTCGACTAAGTTCGTCATCAGCATGCAAACCATAATCCCCTAGATATTTTCTGATCAAACTCATTAGAATATCATCTGGAGGAATCCATGAAACATCCATCTTGAAGGGAGGAGTAGGGTGCTCCAGACACCCCGGGTCATGCAAATACCATAGTTCACTGTCTTTAGACACTTTCATTACAATCAGAGCATTGAGTCAACCATGTTTATAGCAAACTTTACGGGCATGGTCAAGTTCTTCGCTCATGTGTGTGAGAGCCTCATCATAACCATCTATCCTGACAGTGTGAGGTTTCTTATAGAATTAATACATAAGGCGATCAACTTTTTTATTCGACCTTTTGATGGTCAATGACTGATTCTTTATTATCGTGGCCTAGTCTAAACCTTGACTAGTTACTAAGAATACTGACCTTTGCCCTTAGACTTTTTTAATTACTCCAACTCTTCCATTAAACGGGCATCCTCTTATTCTAAAAAAGAAGCACCTTCAATCTGGTCGGCAGATAGTAAATTCTTAAGATCCTTAAGCTTAATGCGTAATGAATTATTTTCTTGCTCAAGCAACTTGGCAACTTCTCTAGAGCTTTTTAACTCTGAGTTGAAAACAAATTCCTTATTAGAATAAGTCAAAGAAAAGGATAGCCACTTCTGATCAAACCCACTGCCCTTTTACAAGTCAATAAGCTTTTTCTCATATTTAACATACAAACTTGCCACTACTTCCTGGTGACTCTGTTAAAGGTTGAGTATCATTTCATGATAAGCAGCGTTGTTTGCCACTGCTTGGTGAAAAAGGCGACGTATATTTAGGAATGCTCCCTTAGTTTTAGCAGACACGTCTTGGCTGAGCAATTCCTCAATCCCCTTTTCATCCATCTATACTTAACTAACATCGAATAGTTGTTTGTGCCTTTATTAAAGGTCATTCTGAATAGCGACCAAATAAGCCAACCTAGTGTTAAACTAAAAATAAATGGTCGGATATAAGTAGGTGCCAAGAAAAGGAGAATTATAATAAACTGATCAAGATATCTGGAGAATAAAATTTCATTTTATTGAAATATAAAGAAAGTTACATCAAGTCGCTACATTTACAACGTAAAAATTCAGAAAGCGAATAGAAAGGAGAAATATCAGACTCCTAAAGCTATTGAGATCCATCTCACACCTTCTTTTTATCCACCGCAACATCATCCTTCGCTCTCTCGGCGACCACTAGCTGATCCTTGGCCGCCACAGGCTCACCAAACTCCTCCTCATCATCAACATCATTTTATACCTGAGGAGGAGTGCCAGGATTGTGCAGAAAAAAGAGCTATGATCCCTATGCAGTACTGACCTTAGTAGGGGCTGCATTCAAACCTTCCTTAAATGAATATTTTCTCACATATTTAATCCATATGGGTGAGTTAGAGAATGCCTTATCCTAACTCCTGGCAAAGGCATCCTCTCTATCCTTGGCAGCCTTAATCTTTTCCTCTGCCACTTGAGTGTTTTCCTGGTTGGAAGCTCTCCTAACATCATTAGCCACATTTTTTACGATAGTCGTAGCTTCATCTGCCGTGATCTTCTTCTGCTTTAATAACTTAACCTTTTCCCCTAGTTTTTTCTTTTCATCCTCATGGGTCCGACCAGTAACTTAAAAGGACTCCCGCATCCCTTTCAGAATATGACTCTTTTAGTTTATTGTTCCTCCTCAAAAGTTGGTCATAGTTGATCAAGAACTACAATATAAACATTGAGAGAAAGAAGTTAGCAAAAAGAACGGTAATAAGTATCGAGTGGAAAATACACTTACAAGGGCCAGATTATGATTTGCCCGATCCACTAGCCTTGAGTGAGGGAGAGAAGATGTGGATGCTTCATTAACAGAAAGAACTCCATCTCCAATTAACCCGTGAGCGAGCTCAGGATTGCCTGCTACAGACTGAGCAGTACCCTTACCATATCAGTAGGCTCCTTTCCAGCCACTTCCATGGACGGAGCTGGACCTCCTTAACCTCTTATATCGAGGTTCATGAACCTTAACTGTGGATGTTTCCACTATGACGGGATGGTTGGATCCCCCAACTTCAGGATTTTTACTCGCTGGAGGAGATGGTCTGGTCCCGACGAGGAGATTGCGGATCCTTTTTTTCACCATTTTTGAAGGACTGTTGCTCGGCACTAAAGATACATCTAGGGGTTCACAAAATGACGAAGTGCTCTCTATCGAGAAATTCCCCTTTGCTCGATAGGAGGACTCATAACCAATTCTCGAGGTATTAAAGGATAAATAAGGCAGGATCATCCAAGTTAATGGGGGGTTGAGGGCATCTCCTCAGTTGGTCTGGCCATAAAAGAAGTGATAGAACTCTGGTAGTCGAGCAAGAAGGAAGACGAGTAGGGATGTTTTTAAAATTTCAATCCTTTAATGAATAGACCAGACTATTTCCAAATCAGTGAAATTAACTTTGAAAATATGAGGAATATTTTTCTTACTCTTTTCTGCAAAATAGAAAACAGAGATATACAGTTAGCTATAAAATAAAAGGCAGAGATCAAAAAGAAAAATATCAAAGTTGTGTGTACATGTGCCGACCTATTCCTTGGCCCTCATGAGGGAACCTGGAGCCATTGTACACCTCACCCTCGGGAAGAGGGGCAAATTGCGAATCATTTATAATTAGACCATGATCCCAATAATATTTATTGGAATCAGGTAGATCACGATAAGAGCTTTGTTGGATTATCTTGTCTTAAAATAATAAATGTTCTCGTTGGTGGTACCCAGCTATAGTAATGAATCAACTCTTTTATTTACACTATTTGTCTAATATTTTTCATTAATGCGGTAAACCCCATTAATGACCCACTAAGTATTTGGGGTAACTTGGGCGGGAACTATATCAAAATATTGAAATTTTTTAGGCATAAGCAATTAGGGGGAAAAGTGACCCCACATTCAATAATAAATATAATGGGCAACCAGTGGCCCTCCGCTAAAGTTCAGAGGTCACAGGGACCAACTAATAACTCGGTTCTTACTTAGGGAGGGATTTTATAAGTGGACCTAAAAATCTCCGGTGAACTCTCGTCTATTGTATAAACCATATTTTCAGTAAAGAAATACTAAAGAAATACAGAGATGGAGAAGTTCTTACAATGAAAAGGAAGGAACACAACTCTCACGAATGAATACGACTCTCACAAATTACAGGAGGGACTTGGAAAAGAAGAAAGAGATTTTGAATTAAGGATGCAGTGAAGGAGGGAGGGAAATGATGCTTTATACGCTCAGTGATGTCTTTCCAATTACCCAGAGTTGATATGGCTAAAAGTATTTGTAGTTTTACTATGATGATAGTCCATTACCCTACGAGTTTTATTACCAGCGTGCCCTCGGACACTTCGCGATTCTTACCATTGTTTATAAAATTGCCACTGCCTTAAGAAATAAAATCATTTCCCCCAAAATGCAAACTTTCAGAGATTGGCTGCCGACCAAGCATATCAATAAGCCAAGAACCATAACATAATGCTTACAACCAAGTTGCCAAGAAACATACTAACACGTACTGGTAAATACTCCATCCCTTCACTCCACTAACCATTGATCATTCCAATCAGGAATGAAGTATTGGGGGCTTTTATTTTACCATAAAAATAAAGTATGACGTGAACCAATGAAATCATGACACTTGTCATCATGAAATACTTCTTTGGGCACTGTCAGCAACCCATTATCTTGTTAGACTTAGTATTCTCCAATGGTCGGTAAAATGTCCAACCATAAGTAAGTTAGTCTATCAAGGCATACGTGTAAGATACACATGGTATTGCATACAATCTCTTTATATATGAGCATGTGGGTTAAACATCCTGAATATTTGTGGGTAGCTCATCATTAGTGGTCGTCAATAATATAAAAAGGTGTAACTGCCTATCATAAAGGCAACCTCTTCTTCTTCCTATTCCTACTATAAATAACATATCATATCCTTTAGCTGGGAAATGAAGAAAACGTCAGACATTAAACCCTAGAGAGACATCTGAGATCTTGTACTCACTTCTAATACAAAACATCATTGCACTTGTGGATGTAGGCATCTTATTGAGCCGAACCACATTAACCTCTCATCTATTTCTCCATCTCTCATCTCTCTCAAAAATCAAAATAATTTCTTCTATATTTGTTATAGTTTATTATTGATAATTACTGGATAGACCTAAAAATATCTATTTACCAGTTTTAGACAAAAACAGACGAATTATTGGCCACTAACATAATTTGGTGACCCTTTCCCGTGCTGTAGGCATCTACTTCTTAGTGGGAACAATGGGAACAATGGAAGTACCAACATCAATCTTGCTTTTCTTTTGAGTATTGTCCTTGGATATCCAATAGAGTAATGAGATCGAATGGTTCTCCTACCTTATTTCTTTTGGAAGGCTTAGCATTCGAAAAAGTAGGGAGGTCAGAATCGTCCACTAAAGTAAGGGTTTCCAACCTTGGAGTCATATCTTCCTCTGTGGCAGGCAGAGCAATAGGAATAAAGTTCACATCCATATGTTCAAAGGAAGCTGAGGTAGACGCAGTTGAAGACTTTTCACTAGTTGAAGGAACTGGTATCCCAGGAATTGAGTCGATATTCTTGGTAATGAAGGAAGTGGCATTGGTTGTATACTCAATTAATAAAGATGCCGACATGGGGTACTCGAAACTAGGTAAAAAAAAGTCTCCTCAAGTTCAAAACCTCTATGAGTACGAGCCAGTTAACGTGAGAAGCAACAATCTCCTTTTTCTTAAAATCTTCTGCATAAAGATTATGAAAAAAAAGTATTAGCAAAACATTTCATACAATGACTGATCGTAACAACATAAACAAAAATTTACCTATCTTGTGCCTTCTATTTGGGCATCTAAAACTATGGCACCTCACCTAATTAAATATCGGGTGATCAGTCCTATATCAAATTAAAACAGGAATCTCATGACTGTCGAAAACTTTTTAAAACTTACTAACCACTAAGTATTCAAAAGCTGATGTCAAAATTTTAATCTTTATTAAACAACAACAACAACAACATGCAAAAAATATAATTTAAGCCATTCACATAATCACCGAATCAATCAATACTGAAAATGAATAAATAAAATCCTTGCCGAATAAACTATCGACTACAAATCTCAAATCCAAAATAATAAACCAACAGAATAATAAACTGAGTATAAAATTCGACTGAAATCAAAAGAAATAACTAGGACGTCATGCCCAGATGAAATACAACTCCTACTTTAGGAGTGAAATAACTGAAGCGACTAAGTCTAAATCCTGCAACATCCACATATGTCGCAACTGCGTGACCCTGGAATAGAAACAAGTCTGACGTCCCTATGGCTGGACACCTAAAAGGTTTTGAAAATATTTCATAGCAATGGTTAGAAACCAAAACATTTCGAAAATATTTATCAAGTGATTAAAATAGAGCAATTAAAAGGCATGAATGCTCTTCATATTTAAGTTGGTATCGCACTCCCCTGAGGACCTACTCACCTCCCAACTATTGTGCACACCTAATGTTTTTCTTTATAACCCACCTAGTCATCTACCCCGTAACTAGTCCTTGTTATAACTCCTTTATGTCATACTACTCTAACCCGAGTATGTTTAAAATATGATTTATAAGTCATTTATCACATTAACTTAACTAATCATTTTCCATTTAAGACCATATAACATTCTCATTAGTTATATATAACAATACAGTTCACTTCGTGTATTTTACCCGTGTATAATTATCTGCATCACGTATACGTATTATCATATTACAACATTCACCCACATGTCGTAGATATATAACTATCCTCCCGAGTAGACATTCACCTGATGTTCTCTAAAATGCTATCACCCCAGGTTTACTCATCCATCTGGACACCCCGACTCGGTTAGCTCCCTGAATCAGTGAACCAAAAATAAACGTAGTGGAGGCGGCCATAGTTCCTTCATCGAAAGTGAAACTGAATCATACTCTAAAGCGGTTCACCCCTGAAATAAATCTCACAAGAAAATCCTGGACGACTATAACCTGGGGATTATACTCACTCTGTTCCTCAAGCCAGGGGATTTACCCACATCGCGCAACCTCCTGTGATAGCACTAGAGGGGTATGTATTCCTATAAATATAATTCACACTAATATTTATAAAACGCACATATATATACATTTAAATAATCCCGGCTACTCTGTGCACAATTACTATAACACTAGTCTAACATTATCAAGTCTATATATCGACTTGTGATTTAAATAAATTTTACATTTATTTATTTATCACTCAAGTTGTGTCACCCAACTAAAATACCCACACTCGCTCCTTCGGTCCGAAATTCCATCTCTCAGAATTTATTCCTCAAAATACCGTTATTTCGGTTAACACCCTTATTAATTTTAATATACCATAATTTATTATATAACCCTATAATAAATTAACCCGGCTAATCCATGCCCGAAACTCGTAACACTAGCCTAAAATATTCGAATCAATTCTCGACTCTAAATTTTAATTAATTTGCAAATTAATAAATTTTATTAAAATGACATCACCTTAATCAAAATACCCAGATCCATTTACTCGGCCCGAAACTTTGTACCTTATTAAAGTGTATCATTTTCAAATCCCTCCACAATTCCCCTTTCTCTGAATTTGTCCCGTTGTCTATAAGTATGGGGGAAGCAACATATTATCACTGCTGAACCCAAAGTCACCAAACAAATTCTCAAACAAAAAAAAAACGAATTGGGTTGTTTACACCAGCGTTGTTTGAACGATACTCCAGGTCGTTCGAATGACCTGTTGAGATTCTGCCCTCTTCTTCTTCCTACGATGTTTGTCCGCCATAACCAACCTTCCAAGATTTTAAACTCAATCCAAAAATCCAGCATTATTAATAAACAACAATATACCCGAGTTCCAGCAAATCCCAACATCGTAATATCACCATTCACCAATACTAGTGTATAGAACTACAAATCAAACAAAAAAAATGAACTAGGTATTCGCGGTTTCGTCAATACCATGTCTTTACAGTTTGGGTAAACCCTTGTTGCTTAAAATGTTTTTTGACTAGTATCAAATCCCCAAATATAACACTTGTAAATTTCGTAGGTCTGAGTTAGCAGTACGGGTCCTAGCTATTTTTGGCAAAATCATCCCCTAGATTTATAGAACTGTTAAGACTTTCTACCCATTTTGATTTCACTAATCACCAAATTAACCACGACGACTATCTGGGTTCAATCATAAGTCTAAATACCCAACAGTACCCTTGAATTAAAAAATTTCTTCAATACAAGATATATATGCGGTGCTGAATTAATTGGAACCCAATTTATATGCCCACTAATACCAAAAATAATAGATTTATCACCCCCACTATGATGTTAATCGATTATCACAAATTTTCATTTAAGAAAATTATCCACTTGCCTTATAGGATTCGTAGGTTATGAATTCCTTTGGTGTAGATGAGTATTTGATGAAGAACACCCACACTTGTTCTTGATTTTGTCTCCTAAGGGTTTTTCAATTTCCTCCCTCTTTTCTCCTCTAGATATTTGGGTTTTCTAAAATGAGTTGTGGTTGCCACTCCCTCTCACTTTTAGGATTTATTAAGCCAATCTCGTTTTTAGGCTTGTGGGCTTTATTAAAATGGCCCAAACACTCCCGTGTGGCCCCGATTATGACTAAAAATGTTTCGAGACCCATTTACCACTTCGGGTACTCTGTTTCGACTATCTCGGTCCTTCCGTAATCAATTGTGCACTCAGAATTGTCATCCAAATTATTTTACTAAAAGTCCTTATCTTGACCCCAATATAGTCTATATTCGACTCCTTGATTGAGATAAATTAATACCACGTCACTATCACTCAATATGACATAAATAAATTATTACTATTCACCTAGTAATATAAATTCCATAAATATTAACCATTTACTCTCCAGATCAATATTTAAATAAATACTAATACTAATTAATTCAATTAAATTACGACACACAAGTAATTTAAAATTAGCCAAAATAATTAAATATTAAATGCATAGAATTACGGGCTGTTACATAAACCTCAATGGGAATCACCACCCTTTAAAATTGGTGGATGTTGCCATTGCCTAGCAATGAAACCGTGACTCCAATAGCCCTTATTGGAGTTAGGAAGGTTGACCATAATGACTCTGTTCGCCTTCCTTACTTTCAAGTAAAAAGTATTGTCATTCATCTTGACCCATGAATAACAATACCTGATCTCCAGAATTCTAATTTGAGTTCCATACAACTCATGAATTATGTGCATCCCATTCGCAATCCTCCATGTGTTTAGGGTGCAAAGAGCTGACACCACTTTGAAGAAATCGCATAACTCTAGGAAAATTCGATATGGGTGGAAGGTTATGCCGCCCTTAGCCATAGATTGGGTGTACATCAAATTCCCCCTTTATGTTGTAACAGTCCCCTAGCTCCTTAACACATTCAATGCCCACCCAATTCGGGTATCGAAAACCTTTTTCTAAACTGTCTTAGGATTTTATCGTTCAGTGCATATTCCATTTTTTCCAAATCAAAAAGAAAGATCATAAGAAATTTCAAGGAAAGAAGAAGCAAATTGTAGTTTAAAAATAAAAAATACAGAGAAAAAAAAGAGAGTTGAGAAGACTTACACGTGAAGGAAAACATAGAATAGCTCTTAACGTCTTGAATAGTTGAGGTGAGAAGTGAAAAATGGCAGTAGAGAGAACTTTGAAACTGCATGGTTCAACTCCCAATGTGACTCACCATTTGAAAGAAGATCCAAGGTGATGACAGGCACATGCACGTCCAAACATTTGGTCTTTTCATGCACTTTTTACCAGCATAATCTTGAGAAACTAGGATAAATTCCAAGCCCCCCCTCAAGTTTAACGGGTAGAAAAAATGGATATTTTCTTTGCAAGATTTGGCACAAGTGTTGGTGTACTTCGGACCTCATTCTGAGAGTGCGCTATCTCGATCTTAATGGAATATTTTTATAATTAAGTGACCGATACACACAAGTCCAAATTTTATCTTATTAACCTAAACATGCATTTAGATGACAAAGCTGATAAAACAAATTATGCAAACACGATAAGGCAAATTAAGGAAAAAACCCCTTTTGGGTAAAACCTTTTTTCATCACTTTAGAGAGTTTACATGTCTATCGACTTACAGACTACTTGATAACTGCCACAAGTATAATGTGCAGTGCCTAGCAAATCTCTAAAGAATACGGCTCCGTCTAGAGTCGTCCACATACGGCCTTCCACCCACGCTATCCACCGACCAGCCTTTGTCGCCAACAGTGAATTCCCTCGGGTATCACAAGATCAACAGTGAAGAAACTCTCTCCACAAGAATTTTATGCTAGATACAAGCTGTAGGGTTTAAACTTTATTCACTCAAATAAACTTTCGGGATGATGATTTGTGAATCCAAAAGTTTTTTTCAAAACAAAAGGTTGAAAACTTTTGTAAAAGGATATATAGAATCAGTTTTGGCAAAAGTCTTAAAGAAATAAAACACGAAACAGGTTGTTGATGCAAAAAAATGGACTACATCCCATTTTTATGATCACAGATAAATTGATAAAAGCAATCCAATCAAACACATGAGAGATAAGGATTTTTAAAGTGGTTTGGCTATGAATAAAGCCTACGTCCACTGTTCTTTTATTCCCAGGGGTATATAATAGCGCAATATGGTGTACAGGGAGAGATGTGTAGAGAATCGCTTAGTTATTTAGATTGTGGGTATCTAGTGTATCATGTCTCCCCCCCCCACCCCCCCCCCACCCCCTTTGGCCAGGAGAATGCATGTATTTATAGTGATGGGAGTCCAAGAGATGGAATGTCTTTATACATTTAGACATTTACATCTATATAAAATGAATATAACTATTGGTATTCAAGACATTGTATCTATATACAATGAATGTAACTATTGGTCTTCAAGGGTTCCATGACCATTAATGAGTCTTCTTCTAATGGATTTTGATCTTATGGATAGTTTGTCTGCCTTGAGTTAGTTGGTATGCCGAACAACTCTCCTCGGGTGCCGAACAACTCTCCTCGGGTGCCGACCAACTCTCTTCGGGTTTCGAGCAAGTCTCCTCGGGTGTCGAGCAAGTATGAATATTACCATGTAGGATGACAGGTGTCCCTTTCTGATTGATCCACGTGTATGCGTAATTTTTTGCGTCAACAGAAGTCCCCAATGCTATCACCCCAGGTATACTCATCCATCTGGACACCCCGACTCGGTTAGCTCCCTGAATCAGTGAACCAAAAATAAACGTAGTGGAGGCGGCCATAGTTCCTTCATCGAAAGTGAAACTGAATCATACTCTAAAGCGGTTCACAGTGCTATAGGTCGGGACAGCAGTAATAAAGCTCCCAGTGCTATAGAAGCTGAATCTGACTCCTGAACTTTAATAACATGTGCATAATAACTCCTGAATATGTTTCCTGAACTTCAACAACATGTGCATAATAACTCCTGAATATGCCTCATGAACTTCAACAGTAAAACTAACTCATGGATGATGATTGATTAGTGATATGTCTTATTCTGCTATGATTTGAAGCTGAATCTGATGCTCGGCTGATACTGCATGATGAGAATGTGCTACCGAATGAACAATTAATTATGTAGTAAAAGCCCCCAAGTCTGGCATATGAACGCTGAATGCTTTCTTGGCCTTAAAGTATGTTGGTCTTGCTAGAAAAGATAAGGTCGAGGAAATGTTCCCTGAAATGACTTCCCAAAAACTTTGCATGTTGCATTTCCATACTATCCCGATGTGACCAAATAATTAATTTGCCAACCAAGTAATTTTGGTTGAGTAAAACTGCTTGTAACATATAGTCCAATTAGAAATGTGTTGGCATTCCAATTAGGAATGTGATATATTCCAATTAGGAATATGTGGGCATTCTAATTAAGAATGTGATATATTCCAATTAGGAATATGATTTTGGGGCGTGCCATTAATTGGCTCATGTGGATCCCCCAGTTGGGCTTAGGAGACTGGATAATAAGATGATGCCCGAGCATTTCTCAGGACTTGATCAAATGATCCAATAATAAACCTGATTGAGCATAATATATAATTTGCATCGAATATCCATGTTAGTAAGAAATCCATATAGAAGCGCTGAGAAATCTAGATAAATAATAAGAGTGCCGACCATCTGTCGGGCTTAATAAGAAATCGATATAATAAGAGTGCCGACCATCTGCCGGGCTTAATAAGAAATCCAGATAATAATAAGGAAGGCATCGATTGATCCTGCATTTTTAGAGAATAACAGATTTCCAGGGCATTCTTCAAACAATAATATATAATCATGAAATTTATCTTCTGTTAATCTCTGTATATGAATTGACGATTTGTCAATTTGTGTTTGTCTTAGTGTGCCTAGGCAATGGAATTTTTATCCCATGCTCCTGCCTAGTTGTAGCGATCTTTTGATCACCCATAAATGCCTAAGCAATGGAATTATTTTCATCCCATGATCCTGCTTAGTTGTAGTAATCTTTTCAGGATTACCTTGGTGCCTAGACAGTGGATGCCCCGTGAGGTCACCCATCTTCGTGCCTAGTTTGGGATTCCCCGTGAGGTCACCCGTAATCAAACAGGCTTTACCTTGTATGATTGTTATGCCAATATTATTGGTTAAATTTATAGGTGTCGACCAACCGTGGTTGGTGATTGCTGATGTGCCGACCAACCTTAGTTGGTGGTTGCTGATGCCGACCAACTTTTAGTTAGTGGTTGTTGAATATATAGAGAGAGAAGAATTTTCCCGACCAACAGTCCGTTGGTGATAATATCATAATTGATGCACATTTCCTTGGAGCTGAATATATGATACTAAATATTTTGTTGAGATCCATGCTGAAATGAATATAGAATATGCATAGATATAAAGAATGATTTAGAATAATAATAAAGTGTTTGGATGATCTGTCGAGGCAAAAATGAATAATGCCGAACAAGGATAATATTTCCAGAACATAAGAATATGGTCGATTACTTTGTCGGGACTGAATATAAATAAGAATTACCCAGACCAACTGTCCATTGGGGGTGAAATATAATAACTGTTGTAGATCTCCTTGGAGCTGAATATAAAATAATAAATATTTTCCCGAGCTCCATGCTGAGATGAATATAGAATATGCATCCGAATGGATATAGAGAATGATTCATGCTTGAGTACGTATCGGAGCAATAATAAAATAAATAGTGCCTCGTTGAGGTAAAATTTCATAATGCCAAACAGTGATAATATTTTCCAGAAGTTTAAGATTGTGACCGAGTACTTTTTCGGGATTGAATCTTGTACCTGTGGAATTTAATAAGTTGCTCAAAAATCTGTGGAGGCTAAATCAATTAATCATGAGAAGAATTTTGTCATCCAATCAATATATGATATGTATTTGCTCAGGTAATAAAAATATCAAAACATAAAATAATATGTTATGCCGTATGTCAATATGAGCAAATTTTTATCAAATACATGCCATAAGTAAGGCATAATTATTTAATCTAGAATTTTTGTAAACTTATGAAACTGGCCAATGTAAAAATATATATTAATTTAAAAACTTATTCCCTTGTAAAGCTTTGAAATTTTATTCGGTAAAGTCAGGTCTCAGACCAAAGCATTTATCCGTGTTTGATTTCAAAATAGTATAGAGTGGGGGTATTTTCAACCAAGCTGGTGTTATTCTAACAAGACAAAGAAATTTCATTCCTGTTTAATCTTCTGCTGCCGACCATTTTTTCGCAGAGGCGACCAATATATTTTACTATGCCGACCAACATATAGTTGGTCAGGAGCACCAATGCCGACCAATAATTGATGTTGCCGAGCAATAATAGTTGCCCCCGACGAGCATTTGATGATCTCGATCTTGGCATTGGTCCTTAGGCCATGATTTTTGGTTTTCAATCTAAGTATACATTTCTTGAGCTGATGATATACTTGCCAGAGACGAGATCCGAGGTGATTGGAGCAAAAATTTCTATATATATAACTAGTTAATTGGTTTTCAACAGAAACTTTGTAGCGTTGTTCATAGCTATACGCGGTCAGGATTCTCCGACCTGTAATATCTGATATCGATCAACAAAAATTAGTCTAAAGTCGATGCCGACCAACATTAGATGGTCTGGAGCTGACATCGACCACCGAGTTCCACGATCTTCAAAGAAATTTTATTTTGTTTTTGTCCCTGTGATGGTCGTCGACCTGTTGCCAAGATGAAATTTATGGTTCTGGTGATGAAGATCAGATCTGGGTGTATATGGTCTTTAATTATATATGGTTGCTGCTGAACATAAGGAACTGTAATAAATAGCATGCTGGTCGGACCACAACTGCAGTTGATCATCTATGGGGAAGCCCCTAGGACCTGTCCTATGCAAATCTTGATTTAATGGAGCCCTATTACTGTAGCCATGTCTCCGACCACAAATAAGTGCCGCTGAACAGCAAAAAATGGTGGAGATATCTTGATCTGATGATTTTGACTAACAACAGATGCGCCGATCGCATGGAATGGTACCGACCAGAATTAGATGGTCGGAAAACCTTTGTTCAGCCGACCAGCCATAAAAAATTGTAATTACAAAAAGAAACTTCTTGCCAACTAAAGGTTAAGATCAATAGTGGATGCCGCCACCCAACCATAGCAGCACTTTTTGCAGACTACGATGACAACTGTGGTAATCCCCGACGATAATTTTTCTTCAACGATAAATAGGGAATGGAAAGGTTGTAGATCAGACTTGACAAACGTCAATAATTTGTTGTAGAGTAGATTCAACTTCACCATGTACTAGTTTTCAGAGTCGATCACTATTCCGGTCCCTTGCCTGGTGTTGCTACCATAATCTGATAATTTTTATCAGAGAGAGAGTTTGCATTCTCATATGATTTGAGGAAATCAAACAGTTTCAACAGTATATTCATACAGGTTTTAATAAAGAAAAATTTGGAGATAGACGACCCCAATTTTATTATTTTTGTTATTGTAGAACGCTGACACCCAAAGTGCTGATATCGGATTTATTGTTGAGGGATCAAGATCTGGGATCTTTGATTTAAGATTTTTCCTTCTCAAAACTAAAATTCCTCTTACAATTGGTAGAAAATCATATGATGTATTGGCAGAACTATTGGAATATTTTTCTTCAGGTCAGAAACTTTAATATATTGGAGTCAACATATGGGTATCTTTATCCCCTCTGTAACCCTACGAATGGGTTTGTCTAAAAAATGGCCTTGAAGCAGAGGGACGAAGATTTGCAGATATCTTAAAAATTGAATACAACATATATAAATTAAATGGACGAGAACAGTAGATATGGGTCAGAGTTATAATTTTCTAAAGAAATAAAAATTGTTCTTGATTTTAACTTTTCCCATTCTCTGACTACGGATAGGAAAATATGATTGCAGATCTTTCAAAACTTTTTTAAAAAACCATTAAGATTATCAACATATGACATGGTTTTCTAGATCTACAAGTGAATAATAATTGAGTGTATAATTCACCAACATAATGAAATGATATGGTTAGCATCCATGCCAGAGGAAATAGTTTTTCTTGAAGAGAGAGAAAATAGATCTCTGTCTCCAATACAGCATAAAATCCGGATATTCTGAAAATCATGAGATAATCCATTGAATCGATAATTGTTTAGAGAAATTTTCATCACAAATTATACCCTGAATGAAAATTTGTGGTTACCATCTCTGGATTTCAGATTGCATAAATATATAGCAGACCATTCTATATAATTGTGTTATATGAATTCTAAAAAATATGCAGTTCATGAACATATGTACGAGATTTATGATTGAATGGAATTATACATGTAGAACACATAATTGTTCATATAAAAAGATAGAAAGACTTAGCTTTTGACGATGATAATCTTCGTATCTTCTAATAAGAAGGGAATAATTCTTGTGTCGAATTCCCACAGACGGTGCCAATCTGTTGATGCAAAAAAATGGACTATATCCCATTTTTATGATCACAGATAAATAGATAAAAGCAATATAATCAAACACATAAGAGACAAGGATTTTTAAAGTGGTTCGGCTATGAATAAAGCCTACATCCACTATTCTTTTATTCCCAAGGGTGTACAATAGCACAATATGGTGTAGAGAGAGAGATGTGTAGAGAATTGCTTAGTTGTTTAGATTGTGTGTATCTAGTGTATCGTGTCCCCCCCCTGGTCCAGGGGAATGCATGTATTTATAGTGATGGGAGTCCAAGAGATGGAATGTCTTTATACATTCAGACATTTACATCTATATACAATGAATATAACTATTGGTCTTCAAGACATTGTATCTATATACAATGAATGTAACTATTGGTCTTCAAGGGTTCCATGACCGTTGATGAGTCTTCTTCTAATGGCTTTTGATCTTCTGGATGATTTGTCTGCCTTGAGTTGGTTGGTATGCCGACCAACTCTCTTCGGGTGCCGACCAACTCTCTTCGGGTGCCGAGCAAGTCTCCTCGGGTGCCGAGCAAGTATGAATATTGCCATGTAGGATGACAGGTGTCCCTTTCTGATTGATCCACGTGTATGCGTAATTTTGTGCGTCAACACAGGTATTTATAGTTAGTTCACAAATTTTGAGGCGGTGGTGTCATTCGAATGAAAATACACTGTTGTTGTAACGAGATAATCATCTCATTCGAACGAGATATGTCTCGCTTCTAACGACATCAACAAAATCAAAACAGTAAGCCCTCGTGAGAAGTTCGATTGAAGAAACCTTTATAACTAACCCTTTTAACGAGATACCAATCTCATTTGAACTAGATTACCATCTCGTTTGAACAAGATACATGAACAAAAAATTATTTTTACATAAAAAAAAACTGCCTCGATTTTTAAAGAAAAAATCTTGTTACTAATTTAATAAAAATAAACATCCCAAAATATATTTAAGGAATAAATTCAAACACTAAAGCATTAGACCTTCAAAGTATGGAGATACTTGAACGTTGGAGATGTTGGATCTTCGGACTTCGTCTCGACTCGAATAAAATGGTAACGGGATATGCCAAAAACTAAATGTAAGCCTAAGCTATTTGAGCAATGAGCGAAAATATGCTCTTACAAATCTCCCCCCTTTTGACTATTCTGGTATAAACATAAAATCCAAATCCAAATCCAAATTACAAAATATTCCCTTAAGACGAATATAATATCTTAATACCGTCCGAAACCTTAAAATGGATAAGTACAAGATAAAGTTGTCTTTAAATCAAAGTCTTCAAGTCTCCTTCAAATCTCCACTTCTTCTTTGACTTCTCTGGGCCACTTTGTCTTCATCGAGTGTAATCCAAATATGATCTTTCAAAATACCTACATACACGAAACAAAGAAAATACCCCGTGATGCATCGAGTTTGAAATATATAAATAAAATGCATAAAGATATGAAATTTCTCCCCCATAAATCACACTCTCCCCCGTAATTTATTCTCCCCCTTTTATTTTGTCTGAAATAGACAAGGAGTAGAAACTAAATATGGAATATAGGTAGGGGTGGTAAACGTACGGATACGAATCGGATACCATATTTTCCATATCCGTATCCGCTATCTGAATGTACTATCCGTATCCGTATCCGTGTCCGCCCGGATAGTTAAAACAACTATCCATATCCGTATCCGCTCGGATACCTCGGATTCGGATAATATCCGTATCCGTTTACATTATTTAGCCATCGCAAAAAATAACAATTAAAATATCCAATCCAATGAAATCCAATCCAATCCAATCCAAATAAATATATAACAAAATTACCGCCTCCTAACATCAACAATTATGGATTTCATAATAAAAGTATCATTCCATAATGATAATATGGCTTAAAGTCATCCATACTTTACAACCATATAAGCTTAAAGCCATCCGAAAAAAAATAACAGTCGCATTCCATGATAGTAGAAATAAATATGCACCTTTTAGATTAATCAAATTTATTGAGAATGATAACCTCATGGACCTTTTGTCTTCAAAATATACTGATATTTTTATTTTAATAAGTATATATTTTTATTTTGTATATAATATACATGTTGTTAACTTCAGTTCTCATCACAATCAAAACCATCTCTTTACTTTTCTGTTTCTCTCTTACATTATATTATGTTTCTCTCTTATATTCTTTTCTGTTTCTCTCTTACATTTATTTATAATTAAGGAAACTAACGAACAACCATATGAGAGTTTCTTTTCTCTTGTTTTGTACGAAAGAGAAATGAAACGAAGTTAATTTTTTGTTTTTGTTTTGAGTAGAGTATATGTTCTTTAGTCGGTGTATGTTGTGTGTGATAGGGTGTATTGTAACCTATGAAGCACGGACACTCTCTCGGAAGCTAACATGTCGTGTCCTACAACGTGTCGGACACCTATGAAGCACGAACACTCTCCCGGAAGCCATGAGACAACTTTGACCTAAGTGATGGTGATTGTGCTTTATTTATGATTCTTAAGGTCAAAGTGTGTTTGAATTTTATTTTGTATGGTCCATTTTCTTAATTTCATGCTAAGAATGCTCTAATAATGTATTTTATGGAGAAAATCTTTTTTATTTCATTAATATATATTTAAATATACATTATATATTATATGTATCATAGCGTGTCGTATCCTAATTTTTGGATCAATCACGTGTCGCATGTCGAAACACATATTACGTGTCTGTGCTTCATAGATTGTAACTTTAGTGTAACTCCATGAAAATATACCCAATAAAATAATAATACATGACATTTTATAATATACCCAATAAAATAATAACTTTAGGGTGTTTTTGTTTTGAGTGGAGTATGTGTTTATTTTGTTTGGGGGAATAAACGATTAAGTTTTTTTTAATATTATTTTATTAGTAATACTTGTACTAATATTATTAGTAATATTTTAAATATATATTTGACGGATACGGATATCCGGTAAAACGGATATCCGATAAAATGGATAATCCGCATCGAATACGGATTATCCGTGTCGGATACTAGTACTACCCTTATCCGTTTTCTCGGATATTTTTATAGAGTATCCATATTCGTATCCGTTTCCATATTTTTGGATAAATATCCGCAAATTTGGATTCGGATATCGGACGGATGAGGATTTTCGAATATTCGTTTACAGCCCTAAATATAGGGAACATCACTGAAAAGAATAAGATATTATCACAAAAATATATCAAAGAAGCACATGCAATGATAATCTCAAAGGCTCCACAAACTATTTTTTCAAGTATAAAAATAATTTACAAAAAACAACACACCATGTAGAAACACAAAAATAATCGAATCATGGAAACGAAATGTAGGGGTGTGAACACATTTTATGGGTTAATCAACATATACAATCATAACATATGTGCATGAAGGAATTAGACACCACTAATGCAAGATCTCAAAGTCTTCCTTAGGTGTAAACATGATCAACTTGTAACGCCCCAACTCGAATTTAAGCATTATAAAAGGGCTAACCTGATTCGTTGGTATGTTAATTGTGAAGTGCAATGAAATAACCTGAATAATGTTTCTAATCCAGTTTTATTACTATTTAACGTTATACTCATTAGCATGCGAGTCCGATTTAGTCACAATGTGATATGACCTAAGGGAAGTGCCCCCGTCCCAAAGTCAAATAAACAGAGCTACTAACCATAAAAGCAAGTAACTACTTACCTGTATAACGCTCTCAAAGTACGGAAGATCATGCAATTTGTCGTAACAAAAGAGGGATGTGAGTCGAATGCTCAGTGGGATTATGTACAAATGCAATATAGAAACGAACGACATAAAGGAATACTCACATGCTACACTATATGCATATGAAAATATGTATATATCTACATATATACTATTGGAAAACACACATCCCAATGCATTATGCCATTTTATTTCAAAAACATTCTTTGAAACCTTTTATCCTCCTCGTCTTTACAAAATAATCATTTTGTATTTAAAGCTTAGAACTAGCATATTCTTCCCGTAAAATAACCCAATTAAAGAATTAACAATTTTTGGAAAAGATCTTCCATTTACTTTCAAACGTTTATTACCCAACGTTCATTAACTCATGCCATGTTATTAATCATTGCTTAAGACTTGCTCTCAACGTACACATACACCGTGTTTACAAATATCATCATTTTCCATAGAAAACCTTATATAATACACACTTGTATTCATTATGGTTCAAACCTCATTAGGTAAATTAAACATCATTACACCATCTTATTAAGTCGTCCCATGTTTCCACATGAATAACAAACATTTAATGCGTTATTCTTTCATTAGCAAATCAATGAATTAATGCCATTCATTTATGCCTCTTTCATGAATATTCGATTCATTACTTAGCATTAGTTTTGGAATTTTACCAACAAACGCTCACAAACTTCGTGGCTTCACACCACCAGTCTCCACCGCCATATACTACTGCAATTGGCTAAGGGTCTTTCACCAGTAGGAACGTCATGTCCTCCTTAATATTTTCTCTCGGCATTATCCAATATCATTATCTTGCCAATGTGTTAAACATTTTTATAATATTTACTTTACTTTGCATTTTTTAGGCCGAAGCTAAAGCCTTGGACTTAACCGCCCATTTTTCCCGTTATACTCAGAAAATTGTTACTTTCTCCTTAAGTCCTCTATTCACACACACGTTGATTTTTATATAAAAAATCATTCATGTTTTAGGACTTAATTCAATTTTACCCATAATAGTATAAAAACATTCATTAACATTTTTAATTCATAAAAATGTTCCACTTTAGGTAAATTACCAATTTACTTTTCATTAACCAAAACTTGCAGTTTAACTCCCTAACAAGTGTCATTTCTCAAAACATTCATTAAGTTTACACCTACACATTTTAACGCTTTTAGCCATTTTAACACTCGTTTAACATCACACTTTTGCCCAACTTTCATACTTGTCAATTCAACAATTTCATTATATGAAATAATATCCTTTTGTCTTACTTTATGTTTAAACCCAATAAAACCTCTTCTAAACTCGCTCACATATTTATTCATAAAAAACTACGAGTTTATATGCATAGAAAATGTACCGTCTAGAATTTTATACTTTTCACAGCAAATGTATTTTTCAAGTAAGTAAGGCATTCTTAACTTCCTTAAACTCGAAGATGACCATTTATTCATAAAGTACTCCATTTTACAAACAAACGTAGAAATATTCACTTCATAAATATTTGACAAAGTTAAATATTTTCCACATTTTTAGTTCACAAAAATGCCCATTGTTTCCCTTGAGATGCCCAAAATATCAATTCTTCCCATTTTTATTTCTACGAAAATGTGCATCATACCTTTTCACTAGGACTATACCCAAACACTAATTTCTTACACTTTTATCATACAAAAATGTCCCATGTTTCTTTTTACTAGAAATATACACAATTAATATTTTTCTACATTTTTATCTCCCGTAAAATGTATAATTTTATTTTCATTAGGAAGACTACACATATACTAATTTCTTACATTTTTATCTTCCATAAAAATGCACCTTTTCAGTTTATCATTTCTATTCATATGAATCCTACTCTCAAACCCAATAATAATAATAACACTACTATATACACTAAATAGAGCCTCAAATATAAAGGGTAGGTTTATCCCGCCTCAAACACTCCAAGTATGGTGGTGGTGTTGAAGAAGATGGGTGACTCCCCCGCCTCCAAAGGTGGCCTTCAAGGGAGTCACACAAAGCTCCACCATGAAATCTCCTAGAAAAGCTCCAAAAATGCTCAGCAACCCATCTCCAATATAACCCCCTTCAAACCCTCATCTAACTCTAAATATTACACCATTTTCATCCCAATAAAATAACTCCGATACAACTATATTTCGTGACTTATTTCTTATCAGCGAGGAAGGATACATATTTCTTTGGTGAGGGTGTATGAGCTACACTGGAAGACCAAATGGGGAGTGGCAGATCAGGGAAGAGAGAGAGGGAATCAATCGAGGGTTTTAGCAATGGGGTTCCAACCCCATGCCTCTTTTTATATACAACACAAATTTTTAACATCATAAATTTGATCAATGATCACAGTGCACTTTGCAGACCCATGACCCATAAGTCCCTTTCACCTTGTGCCCCTTTTTGTTGTACTTGTGTTCCTTTCTAATGCACGACAACACCCAAAGAAAAAAGCCATATATACTTGTCTTTATTTAATCAAAACCCTAGGCCTACATGTCTTCATCTCAGAATGTTAGGTCTCACGCCAACTGAAAGTCTTAAACCACGAACCAAGGGGTGACAACACTTTGATCGATCTATAGTTCACGTTTCTTCTGTTTGCTTACTGCAAACCACATTTGAGAACTGACATGGGACAAACTTGATGATCGGAGGGAAAAAGCTTGACAGCAAGGAGAAAGCAACCTGTCCCTTTCACCTTCGCTTGAACGACCTAACTCGTCGCTCAAGCGACACACCTACCCCATTTGAGCAACTAACCCACCCGTTTGAGCGACCAGCTGGGGCTTCTCTGATTTTTGTTCACATGTGGCCCATCCAGTATCTTGCAACCATCGCTGATGCAGTTCTTTTATAATCCAACTGTATAATTTGTTTCAAAGATAGAGATAACCACATACGGGTCAATTTTGTGAGGAATTTAAGTTTTGGGTTCGGATCTAATGTCCTTGGGTCAGATTATAGGAGAATAGTTTTAACAATGAATTGGCTACCAATAAATATTTAGGAACATGTCTCCTTTCAACTCGAAAGGCAGTGCGGTTAAATGGTAAATGGGAGGACAAACCCACTATTCTTTATTTGCACATTTTCCCCATTTAGTTTATAAAATCTCAAAGAGGCCTATAATTTATAACTTGAGGGTTCCATAACTCTTATGTTACCCTCATTCAGATAATTTTATTTGTTTAATCCAATTCGTCACCCGCTATTTCTTATAATTAGAATTTATCCATCCTTAAATAAATCTATATAAAATTCATGATTTAATAATTTCCCTTGACTTTATTTCAAATCCCAAATTTTTATTATTTTTTTAAAATAATCATTCTCAAGTTTTCAAATTAATTTGAATAGGAATGTAACCTAATCATAATCATCCAAGTCCCTATGTTTTTCGTTTTATCACAACTTTATGCGGGGATTAAATAAAATATTTAGGGCGGGGTATTACAAAACTCAAGGGAAATCAACTGAACCTATTCAACTAAACAAGATCGCGAGTGATTTTGACACCAATAACGCCCAAAACTATATAATGCTTTTACGATAATTTTTTAGGATGTGCAAACCCATTGATATTCGACTAAACTCCCTCAAAACTAACATATTGAATTTTTCTCTCAACTTTTTTTGTTTGAAGAAATCAATGCTCATATGCAGCTAAGCATCAATGTTCTTTTAAATTGGACTGCCACCATATATTTTTTCTTTTTATGTGTCTTTAATATTTTAGGCTCTTTTCTTTTTGCAAATGGTGACTATTCACTCAAAGACAACCTATCTCTCGCAGCCCGATTCCATTTATTTAAATATAACACATTTACCAGAGATATGATTTTCGATTTTCCAATCTGAGCAGTGGTTCTTACAAGCATTACTTTCATTATCTCATTTTATAACATTTGGTTCATTTTAAAAGCAAGATTGAGATGAAAGCACTACAACCGATACGTGAAAGGTAAGTGCAATACCCAAATAGGTTCGTTCTCATGTGCATTAAAGGTGACAAAGACTCAAACATGTAGTAAGTAGTCATCATATCACATCATAATGACTTTACACAATATTAAGCACAAAATAAAATGATGTCACGTCACAAAACCCTATAAAATGGTCTCGTGGATATGGAATGAATGGGTGACTCGAACATCTTTAATGTTTATCCGCATATGGTGCAAAAAAATACAAAACTCTTTTTGGATTTTTCAAAAGTTTTATTAAAAATAAAATATTTTTTGGCTTTTAAACTTTTTTTTAAAAGAAACCGAAAATCTTTTTGTATTTTTTCAAAAATTTTCGAGAAAAACAAAACTCTTTTTGGATTTTTCAAAAAAATATCAAAATGGAAAAAGATAAATACAATGGTAGTACACACTAGCAATAGTCATGAAGATATGGACATAAAAAGCATCCTATGCTAGCAAACAATTCAAAACCTCAATCATTGGGTCCGGAGGAGTTCTCCAAAGGAGATGACATCCAATGAAAAACATTCATCAGTTTTGACCAAATACTCAACTTGCTCTCGAAAACTCTCAAAATCTTTCATATAATGTGCGATAGCATGCAGAGTAACATATGTGGGAGTGCGTGTGAGAACATGTGTAGTAGCATATTATGGAAGATACCTATGAGACGCTACCCAACTTAAAATAAAATTTCCTAAAGAGTCCTCTTTGATTGCAATGGGAACAAACATACATGGGCTTAGGACCACCTCTCTCAAACTGTATAAGATGCACTCTCATACGTGGAATCGTACGCCTAGGTGGGTTAGGTCGAGCACCATATGGATCCAATATAAAATCGAAAATCGGCTCGAGTGCAACATGGGAAGTGGACGCACCGTTATAACCTATTCCTAGCCTCTCAACATTACCCAAAGCGGGATCGAGAAACATCTTTCAAACTTTCTTATGTGTGTCCTCCAAAGTAACTTTAATCTCTCAGGCACATTCGAGAACTTTCTCGAGTTGGGATACACGGGCTTCAAGTTTCTCACGAGTCTTCAATGAAGATTGAAGATCTCCCGTAAGATTATGCACGGTATTGGTCAATTCACTATTTTTCTGACCTAAGACGATTAACTACCCACACAAATAAACCTTCACCTTCTCGAGTTGACTCGTTGATGCCTCACACACCCTCAAATCTTTCACCTCTCTCTCAAATCTAACACCCTGAGACTCAAATCTTTATTCAAATTTTTGGTTTTTAACATCTCGGTGTATAAATCACTAAAGGCTTTTTGGATATCCCCTTCTCCCTCACTAGCAATCTCATCCTCACACTCACTTGAGTGGCTCAAAATATCATCAAGGCTTTCACGTTTACATGTATCCTTATCGTCGTGGGACATACTAGAAGTACTCACGTGACTATCCATGAAAGCAACGCACTTTTCATGTAGTGATTCTCCCCATGAATCAACCGATTTGTTGTCACTATCGCTAAGAGTGGCTTTATTTGCAATCTCTATGCCCTTTCTCTTTAGCCTAGCGGGACACTCATTTGTCTTGTGCCCTTTCCCCTCGCACTCATAACAACTTTTATCTTCCTCTTTCTCGCCGATATCATTTAACCCATTCTTCTTTTTGTTTTTCTCAAAACTCTTTTTTAGTGGAAGAATTGTTTTTGGAAAATTTAGGAAACTTTTAAAAAAAATTCGTAAACAAAGCCAAGTCATCAAAATTAACCTCACCCTCATATTCAGACTCACAAACTTTTTCCTTTTCTTCTTCTTAGCTTGAGTCTTTAAATTTATCCTTACTTCCTCAAGTTTAATGGTTTTAGGGAATATATCTACCTCATAAGTCTAAAGGTATCCTACGAGCTCTTCTAACCAAAGAGTGTCTAAAATCCCCAAAGAGTTAAGCACGGTGACCTTGAGAATAAATCGGGAAGGAAGTGACCTCAAAATCATTTTAACGAATCTCGTCTGCGGAATTTTCTCACCCAAATTAAAACTAGTGTTTACGATGTCCGACAACCTAGCATAAAATTCATCAAAACTCTTGGACTCTAAACATAGTGATGGTCTCAAATTGGGTGGTTAAATTTGTAAGCTTAGACGGCTTGACATCATTGGTACCCTCATGTGTCAGCTGGAGGATATCCCATGCTTCCTTAGACGTAGTTCACGTCATGATACGTCGGACCACGTCATGGGTGACGACTCTAGAAATAGCACTAAGGTCGCGAGAGTTGTAAGTACTCCACTTAGACTCATCATCAGTTCACGAAGAGACGAGTTTAGGATTTATGACATTATAAACCGTGATCATGGGAGAAGTTCACCCTCTTTTACAACTAACCAGACTCGCACATCTATGGCTTTTAAAACGGATCTCATCATAGATTTCTTGTAAGCATAATTTGTACCATCGAAGATGGGCACTAGATTATACAAATTCTCCATTAAAATCAAATTTTTTAAAGATTAATAATTTTCAGAAAAAAATTGAGATTAAGAGAAAAAATTACGGAAAAGATCATATAATAAATTTGTGTAACAGGCTCTAATACCAATTTGAGAGTGCGCTATCTCGATCTTAATGGAATATTTCTATAATTAAGTGACCGACATACATAAGTCCAAAATTTATCTTATAAACCTAAACATGTATCTAGATGACAAAGCTGAAAAAATTAATCTTACAAACACGAGATATGTCTCGCTTCCAACGACATCAACAAAATCAAAATAGTAAGCCCTTGTGAGAAGTTCGATTAAAGAAACCTTTCTAATGAACCCTTTTAACGAGATACCAATCTCCTTTTAACTAGATTATCATCGCGTTTGAACGAGATACACGAATAAAAAAATATTTTTAAATACATAAAATTTGCCTCGATTTTTAAAGAAAAAATCTTGTTTCTAGTTTTAACAAAAACGAACATCCCAAAATATATTTAAGGAATAAATTCAAACACTGAAGCATTATACCTTCAAAATATGAGATGCTTGGACGTTGGAGATGTTGGATCTTCGGACTTCGTCTCGACTCGAATCAAATGGTAACGGGATATGCCAAAAACTAAATGTAAGCCTAAGTTGTTTGAGCAATGAGTGAAACTATGATTTTACCCATCCTTAACCGATAATCAGGAATCACTGTTGACTAGAAACGATGCTCATCGGTGATCAAACCTCTTCACCCCTCTCATGCTCATTGGATTGGGTGACACCTGCCCGACAACTCATGATAAATAATCATAACTTGGGATAAGAACAAAGAAGAATTTGATCTGAAACAATCTCGGGGCAAGATCTATTTGACCATGTTGCAACCCTTAACCATTAGATATGTTTGGCCATGCTGAAATCTCGGGGCTATATCTAAAATTCTTAGAGTTATACACGGCTCACCCTCCTTATGTTCTCCATAAATACAACCCTTACCCTAGGGAAAAAGGGGCATGTAATTCTTATTATTGCGATCTAATCAATAAAACGATAGAGAAACACCTCGTGGACGTAGGCACACTGCCGAACCACATATACCTTTGTGACACCCCGACTAATTAAATACCGGGTAGCTACTCCTTTATGAAATTAATACAGAATATCAAGTTGGTTCAGTCTTAGCATCATTGTCAAAAACATTTAATTTATTACTAGCCACCTAATATTTAAACAGATAGATGCCAAATTTTATTAATTAAATTAACAATAACCAAGTAATTAAATCATCAACCATCAATCGCATAAACAATCTCATATGAATAACCGACGAAATGAAATAAACTGAGTCTGGAGTAAACACTCCAATGATAATAATACCAGAGTAAATAAAATCCCAATACATGAGTCTGAATAAATCAACCAACATCTGAAATAATGAAAGTCTGTATCTACAATATCTAGATAAGAATGGGCACCATGCCCTAACTGATATGGATGACTCTGAAGGAACCAAGGATAAGTGTGGAGGTGTCTAATATCGAGATCCTGTAGCTTCCACATCAGCTACAACACGTCATTCGAATGGAACTCCAATACTTGGTATCCCTGTGGCTGGGCACCTAAAATATTTTTACAAAACAAAAATAGATTTGGAGGAAAATGGGTCAGAGCCCGAGGTGAAAACAATTTAAAAATATAGCAAGTGTTTAAATTATAATTAAACAACACATATTATAAACATGTTAGCTGCGTACTCTCACATGAGTTTCTCACTTCTCAACTAATGTGCACACTTACCGTATACCCTTAACCCATCCTAGTTATGCCGCTAACTAGCTAGTCCGTACCACTCCTACTTTCGCATTTTAACATAGGGTATATACTTAGTACACCCACATAAGTCATATTTATAACCCATATTCACATTCATTAGATTACTCATCTCAAGTGTTAATTAAATTCTCACATTCTTAGCCCATTCAAATATCTTAGTTATTCACATTTACTAAGCAACAGTGAACCAGTCACAAGTACATAAATAAATCACTCTCAGTACAATTATACATATATGGCACCCCTAGGCTAAGCTGCGGTACATGCATACTCTGCTATCAAATCCATGTACATCACATACGTAAGGATCACGTGTTCCGAATCACTTAGGAACCGTCTCAATACAAATCACACATAGTGGAGGCGAACATAGTTCACATACCCATGGGTCACGCACATACCTACGCTCCCATGGTCAACTGACTTATCAACTCACAAATAAGTCATTCACAGTCCTATGTCCTTAAGGTACCAATCTAAATCCTCCCGAAGGCACACAGATAAGATGGCCCTTTTCCCGAAAACTAACCTCCCGTGATAGTATGGTAGGTATGTCATACACATAAGAAATCCATACACTAGGCATTCACACAACCTAAGTAATCATATTTCAATATAGGTATTCACACATTACATCTAGTAAATCTCGTACGTAGAAAGTTTATCTCGAACATCCTACGTAATATATATTTATCTTGATAAATCTCATGTCGTATCAATTTGAGTACTTAAACCTATCCCAAAAGGTTACTAGGTCTCCTATTAGTTTCTAATGTTATCTCAGTAACTTAAAGTCCCTCCGTTACTGTTCTTATCCTTACATCCTCATTCATTCCCATTATAGTTTCAATTCAAATGATTTCTAACCGTACCTCACTCGGTTGACGCTTGTAAGTAATAACATTCAATTCCATAAGGTAAACCATTTTTTCGGGCATCAACGAAAACCCTACTGACCTTAACTAAGTCCCACATTATTAAATTAATCACCCTAAGAATCAGTATCGATTTTGGGATTTTCATTAAACCTTAAGGGGAAATAATTACCAAAAATCAGAAGAGGTCGATCGATCAAATAAAAGGATCGATCGATCGACATTCTTGAGTCGATCGATCGATCAAGAAGGTATTTGCCCAAAATTCTCTTTGACAGTTACGGGTTCTTCCAATTTTACACCCCAAATCCTCCATTACAACGTCCCAAACCCCCAAGAAAGTTCACTAATCATCCTATTAACATATTAGCGTAATCTTTAACGTATTAGAATCATTAAATCATCATAGATTATCAGTTTCTTGGATCAAAACACTCAATTTTCATAAAAAACCTATTTCTTCTATTTCCTTCAAAATCTTCATATAACTCAACATAAATTCACAATTCCCTACGCATGGATCATGGTTTCATAACTAGTATATGCCCAGAAGTTTATCTACATGAAGCCTACCCATATTCAATGTTTAATTCTTCAGTTTCACAATTAATTCACTTATTTACGATAAATCATCAAATCAAAACTATCATATAAAATATATGCTTTGAATCTTTGCAAGATAAATCACTTGCCTCTTATTAGAAGTTCTGATCCGTTGATTGGTTGTTTCTCCCTCTCTTTTTAATCACAAATTCGGCGATGGTGGTGGTGTGTGGTGGTTGTTTTTCCTTGAAAACCCTTGGAGTTCTCCTCAAACCCTTTCTTTCTTCTCCCGTTACTCTCTCTTGTGTTTAACAAATAATGGCCCTAATATCCGTAAGTGTTGGATGATAAATAAAACCTAAAATTCGTAGGGGATTCACCAAAAATAAGAATGAATAAAATACCCTCCCAGGTTGTTGGTTAGGCCTAAAAATGCCCCGGGACCCAAACTAAACCCCCAGCCAGTGTTTTCTGACTATCTCGACCCTTCCGGATACGTTGACGCACTCAAAATGATCATCCAGATGACATACAATAAAATACTTTTAAATCCATTAAATTCGGTCCTGACACGACCGACACGCGCGTCCCAATTTAATTATCGAAACTACCGTATTTTTAACTCACGACAGTTTTAATAAATTCAATAATCACATATTACCATAATCACTCAGTAATATTCAATATTATCATCATATTTAAATACTAACTATCGTCTCGCTAGTTATTTAAATCCGAATTTATTTTCAATTAATTATCCCAAATTAATTTAATTGCTCCCATAATTAAAAGCAATTTCATTTAATTAATCTCATAATTAAAAGCCATAAAATTACGGGGTATTACAACCTTGTCCTCTGCAATCGTGTGATTTATTTTTCTTATTCGTCTATGTTTGTTTGGAGTCACTCTTAGTAGGATTTTACCACCCACAAATACGTTATAAAATATTCTAATCGAAGTTTAAAAAATAAATAAAGTGAGACAAAAAAAAAAGGGTATATCCAAATCAGATCCGATATGGTTTCCAATCTGCGCCCAATATTATAGATCTGGTTAGGGCTGGTTATCGGTCGGGTTGATCAATATTTGGTGTAAACCAATGTTAAAATCGGTTTTGATATGCTCAAACCGAAATTAACGATTTTACCGCTTTAGATAACTTAACTTAAACTGAAACTGAACCGCACGATACATCGGTAAAATCGATAATTTTGATAAATTCTAATTTTTTTGTAATAATAAAGAAGTCAAAACTTTTACATCACCATAAAAATAAACTAACAAGTATTAAGAGTACACACAAAAAAAAATTTGAAACTCAAATGGGCCTGCTCATTACAGTTTGCCTAACTTAGATGGGAGGTATAAAAAAAATTAATAAAAGAAAAACAAATAAAAAATTAGATTACATCATTTTACTTAGTTAATTTCTTTTGACCAAAACAATAATGATCACAGATTGATTCTCAATTAATTGGCCCTCTCATTACAGCTGACCAACTTAAGTGTAAGAAAAGTATAGTGGAGGTGTATTTATAAAATGTGATAGGAGAAATTTCTCTTCACTAAACCGATGTGGGCCTTGTTCTCGGTAATCCACTTCACCAAATTTCCTCACGATAAGGCATTTCACCTTATGGTTTTATTATGAGCATGAGCTAATGTAAGAGGTATATATCATATTCTTAAACTTTTCTTTATTTGCAATCATTAATGACCACATTTGTTTAACACACAACTTTTTTTGTTTTGTAATAATTACTGTCCATATTTTGTAAAGCCTCAATTTCTTCAACTTTTGATTAATCACATTTGTTTAATAACAATTTTCATTTTACCCACGTAATAAATTATAATATTATTTCCTATTTTTTCATCCAATTAATGGTTGAAATCAACATATATAATATACATATTTGGTACTTTTAGCATACTAATCGTTATATTGCGACGGTATTTTTGGTATACTGATTTCGGGCGGTATTTTCGATAAATTATTTTTTGAACTGTCTAAACCAAAGCCAACAACAAAGTTTCTACTAATTTTGATTTCGGTAATTTTGATTTCTGGTAATAAAAATGAGTCTCCAAGTGAGTTGGCATAATGTTAAAGCATTGTACTGCGTCATTATTACAATTAAAAATATAATATGTAGTACTATTTCAACTTATTTAAGATATGATTTGTGATATTTTTTAGGATTCATATCATCATTTTATGAAAAATATTAAAACAAAATTATATTTTTTCGGAGCAAATCCGTAAGTATGATTAGGCCTGTTAATCGGGCTCTATGAGCCGAGCTTATGGTTGTTCAGGCTCGGCCCTATTTTTACTAATTTGGCTCAAGTTCAAGCTCGACCCGAACGAGCTTAAGAGTGCTTGGCTCAAGCTCGGCTTACAAAGTAAATCGGGCTTCAGGCCCAATTTGAGCCGGCCCGAATTGAATATTCAAATACATATTTATTTATTTCAACAAATTAAATTTTATATTTCAACAATAAAAAAACACATTTCAGCACTAAAATAACAGATAACAGTACTAATATTTGACATTTCAACATTACAAAACCAAATTTCAGCATTTAAATAACACATTTCAACATTTTAAAAACACTTTTCAGCACTTTAAAAACGCATTTCAGCAATATTATTGACATTTTCAGCATTAAAAACCCACGTTTCAGCACTAAAATAACAAATATCAGCACCAATATTTGACATTTCAGCATTACAAAACCAAAATTTAGCACTTAAATAACAAATTTCATCACTTTAAAAACACATTTCAGCAATATTATTGACATTTTCAGCATTAAAAACCCACATTTTAGTACTAAAATAGCAGTTATCAGCACTAATATTTGACATTTCAGCATTACAAAACCAAATTTTCGCACTTAAATAACAAATTTCAGCACTTTAAACACACTTTTCAGCACTTTACAAACACGTTTCAGCACTAAAAAACGGATTTCGGAACTAAAAAAAAGAAAATTCTGCACTGATATTGATATATAAAGCTATTTTGACAGCATTAAACACCCAAAATTCTGCATTCTGAAATTCTGCACTAATATTGATATATAAAGCTGTTTTGACAGCATTAAACACCTAAAATTCTGCATTCAACACCCAAAATTCTGCACTGATATTGATATATAAAGCTATTTCGACGGCCATTTGCAACACTTTTAAAGTCTGAAATCTGACAGCTAGTCGGTCGCCGTGCATATGTTCAAGTCTGAAAATTGTAAGAAATAATTACATTAGCTAAAGATAGGGTTGCAACTGGTACGGTACGGTCGGTAACGACCCCTTACCAATACCCAAACCACATTCTATATGGTAAAACCGTACCGTACCAATTTACCGACCGGTACATCAAAACAAAAACCAAAACCAAACCGACCGATTTTTTGGTTTTTTCGGTATTTTTGGGCTTTTTTGGTTTCGGTAATTTCGGTTTCAATTCGGTTTTTTCCCGATAAATAACAAAATTTCAAATCGGTTTTTTCCCGATAAATAACAGAATTTCAAATCGGTTTATGCATTCGGTAAATCTAGTATATATTTCGATATACTCATTTCTAACTGTTATAATTTCTAGCATTTCTAGTTTTTTGGAACAATTAGAAACATACACAAAGAGGTACAATTTCTAGCATTTGGAACAATAGATTTAAATAGATACGAGACCAAACTAATCAATTTGCTTTTGTCGACGCTGGAGGAGAGTGAGACGAGATGAGGGAGCTGGTGCCTGAGGAGAGTGAGTCAAGATGATGAGCCTAAAAAAATGAGGGAGCTGTTACCTCAAAAAATGTTCGCCGGAAAGTCAAAATCATCCACACCTCCAACACCGAAAAAACAAACCTTTGCCGGAAAAGCCAACTCACCGAAAAAGCCAACTCGTCAGGAAAAAAACTCACCGAAAAACACGGAGGGAACTTAGATCCGAATACAGCCGTCGTCGAAAAAATTGTCACCGGAAACCCGATCTCAAGACGAAGTAACCACACCAAATCGAAAGCCAAATCTCAAAACAAAAAAATGGTGTTGTGAAATAAAAGTCTCCAAAAAATTATTTCTCAAAATCAACCCAAGGTTGAAGAAGAAAAAAAATTAGAGAGAGAGAGAGCTCAAACAAAAATGACGGCCACACTTTTTGAGAGAGAAGGAGGTTAAAAAATGAAATGAAAACCCTAAAAAAAGATCTCTACACAAACCACAATATAAATCCCAAATGAAATAAGGGCAAAACGGAAATATAGCCAACAAAACAAACGACTCTTTTTATTTTAACAAAATACTGCCTAATTCATTTTGTGTTAAATGTTTGATTAATTAAACAAAATATATGTTTAATTAACATGATTATTAAACACTTAAACCAAATTCTCAAATAAATAAATTTAAATTCAAAGAGAATATAAAAACTCACTCATGAGAAATAAAATAAATAGAAGTAGTATGATATCCAAAACAATTTGACACTGCACAAAAAGTTTGGTACGGTATTTCGGTACGGTAATTTTGGTACGATATCGGTACGGTAAATTCGGTAAATCGGTTTTTTGTATCTAAAAACCAAAACCAACCAAACTTTTGACGGTATTTTCGGTTTCGGTTAAATCGATTTTCGGTATTTCATAATATGAAATCAAAACCATTTTTTTCCGAACCAAAATGGTACGGTACGGTACGGTAAAAACCCGTACCGGTTGCACCCCTAGCTAAAGACAATCCACTTACATAAGCTAAATAAGATAAAAATTGCAATAGGTAACATATGATAAATTACCAGCAAATGTAGTGTCAATTTCATCTTCAAATTCAGTTTGTACGGGTGCACTTTGAATCCAGTCTTGGGCACAAATCAATTATTCAACAGTAGAAGGAAGTAATGAACTACGAAATGGGCTAAAGACAGGCCCCCTGGTGCTAAATGCACTCTCCGAAGCAACATATGACACAGGAATAGCAAGAATGTCACGCGCCATCATCGATAAGACCATAAACTTGGAAGAGCCGTGCTTCCACCATTGTAAAATATCGAGATCATCATCATTGGTATTTTTGCTTGGATGGAGATTTTCCTCTAAGTACACATCTAATTCTGTTTTATTACGAGACGTACATTCTTTTTCATTGATTTTATAAAAATCTTCCATAAAATCCATCCTTTTGGAAAATGAAGATGTGCTAGAGGACATAACATTATTTATTTTTTCACTCTCACTAATCTCTTCCAAATGACAAGAATTTTCATATAAAGACATGTACTCATCAAACAAATCATGAATCACACTATGCACGCGGCTCATCAAACTATCAATGGTGGAAGGACCGTATATCCTCTGGTAGCAAAATTTCAAATACTTGTCCTTAAACCTCGGGTCAAGGATAAGAGCGACAAAAAGTAATATGTTTGGTTCTTTTTCCAACCAATATTTTTCAAATTTCACAAGCATGTTTAATGCCATACGCCCAAGCAATGAATTTAAATCCAATGAAGTCTCTCGCAACAACATAAGAATTCGATAAACCTCACAAAAGAAGACATTAGAAGTACACTTATTACGTGAAGAGAATACATTTGTCACGATAAAAAAAGCGTCTAAAAATTGGTGAAAAATTTCAGCTTTCTCCTAATCTTCAGAAGTTGGTGGATTCTTAAAATTTAGGTCATGTGTTTTCAAACGATCATATGCTTTCTTGTAATGAAATGCAGATCCGAGCATTAAGTATGTTGGATTCCATCGAGTGGACACATCTAAAACTAACATCTTACCTCGGGGAATACGTTCTTGATCGGCGTATTTACTTAGTTCAAGTTTCCTTCTACCAGACCCTTTAACATATTTCACCGCATTGCGTACCCTACGAATGGAATCCTTAATCTCGTCCAGTCCATCTTGAACACATAAATTTAACACGTGTGCCCAACAACGGACTTGGATGTGCGCTCCACCAAGCAACAACAAACCTCGAGATGAATAATGATCCGCTAAATTTTTAGCAATAATATCATTGGCGGTATGATTATCCATCGTAATGGTGCATATCTTATCGACATTCCAATCGAGTAAGCAACTTATGATGACGTCCGAAAGATTTTCTCCGGTAGCTTACATAGGCACCATCACAAAGTTGATAATCCTCTTATGTAACTTCCACCCTTTATCAATGAAATGAGCCGTGAGTGCCATAAATGGCAAGTCTTGACGAGATGTCCAAGTGTCGGTTGTTAGACAAACTCGCGAGTAAGCGCTTGATTGCAACATTCCCTTTAAAATTATTTTTTCATTGATGTAACGTTTCACACAATCACTCTTTACCGTGTTCTTTGATTGAAACTTATACTTCGGGTATATACCCCGAATATATTTTCGAAAATCAGGATGTTCTGTGAAGTTGAAAGATAATTCCGCACAAATAACAAGCTTAGTGAAGTCACTCCTAGAGCGCTCTTGATCAAATTTTCATGGAACAAGATTGTTACCCTCCTCCGATTTCCCTTTTTCTAAATTAAGAAATGTTTGTGATCCACCCCCCCCTCAATAGGATTCTCTTTATTATAAACCGAACACAACCTATTTGTTATGTGACGAAGCAAATGGGTTGTTCCACCCTTACTCGGACAAGAAAATAATTTCTTACAATAATTACACTTACATTTTTGTAGTCCAATGCTTATTTCAACCCGTGTGAAGTGTATCCACACTAGAGATCTCATTTTCATTTCTCTTTTTCGCTTCTCAACCGACTCGGTAGGGACACTTGGAATGATAGACTGCGTGGTAGTAGTATTCCCAACACCTTCATTATTTGCATCTGACATTGACATCATGAACTGAACATAATAAAAACATAACATGAGATTAATTTTTGCACTGAAAACTTCATGAATTGGACATAATAAAAAAAACATAATAAAAACATAACATTGACATCATGACCATTGAAGCAAAATAACCAGTACATATGTTTATTGACTCACTAAATATCCAGTACACATGTTAATTGTAAAAAAGATCTGAATAATTGCTAATTATTATGTTAATAAAATTTTGGGTTCTTCATATTGTTGGTTTTGTATATAAATCAAACCCATAAATATACACAAATCAAACCCATAGATTTTGGGTTCTTCATTACTCACCTCAGATATACAGTTCCGAAAAGGGTGATGAAGAGAACAGCGACCGAAAAGCAACAACTAAAGTATACAGTTCACTTCGGGTTTTGCCTGTACCTGATCCACAAATAAAGCAATAACAAATGAAGTTTTCAGTCCCGAAAAGGGTGATGAAGAGAACAGCGGCTGAAAAGCATGACGAAGAGAAAGGGCAAATGAAATGGCAACAAACATATGAAGAGAGAGGGCGCAAATGAGCTGTATACCTGATCACGCGGCGCCGAACAACGGACGATTTTTGCCCTAGATTAGAGTGGAGAGAGAGAGAGAGGGAAATGAAATCTTCTTAATGAAATGGGTTGGTCTCCTGCTTATGTGCGACACGCTTATAAGATTAAGTTAAAAGTTATAACTTTAAGTCTCTAAACAACCTTATTTTTATTTCTCTAATATTAAGTTCAATAATTTATTAAAAAAATTATTTTGTTTTTACATATCATGAAAAATAAATAATTCCGTAAATATATAAATATTATATATATATAAATATATATTATTTCGGGGAACCTAGTTCGGACTTGAAAGTGCTTCGCTCGTGCTCGGCTCAAATTGAATTCGAGCTTAATATCTCGACTCAAACTCGGCTCGGCTCGGCTCAAACTCAATAAAAGTTCGGCCCAAATTTACCGGACCAAGCAAGCGAACGTCGCGCCTGCGCCGCTAAATTGACGGGCTTAAGTATGATAAAAAATTGTAGGGTAAACACTCACCACCCCGACCCAAAATGTGGTAAGTTCTCAATAAACGGATATGGATGATCCCGACCCGACACATTTAGGATCCTAGTTTAGGCCCTCATAAGAATTAGGAGCAGGAGCATAGTTTGGCAGAGGGTGGATCTTCGTCTTGGTTTGTTAGTGAGCGGATATAAAGATATTTGTGAGTGGAATCATAGGAGAGAGTGAAAAAAAATGCAGAAGTGGTTTGCGGTAGGTGGAGGAGAAGGTGATCAGATCCAGAGACAAAATCAAACGTCGCCGTCTCTTTTGGCTGATTGGAACTCATATGCATCGTCTAGAGCCTCAGAAGAGAGCGGTACCTTCGTTGGCTCATTCGATCTCGAATCTGCTGTCAGGTCCGCCAACGACTCCGTCTCTGGCACTTTCGACGCGTAAGTAGCCTAGGCTTTCGCTTATACATATCATATGCTTCTTCATGTTTAATTATCTTTGAGTTTTTAACTGTATTACCACTCTAGTCACGAGCCTAAAATTAAAGGCGTTCCTCTTTTCGTTTATTCTTTCATTCATTAAGGTCCCGTTTGGTTGCGTAAATTATTTAATTTTATAAATTGATCAATTTGAAATGAATAGATTGTTGATGTATTAATTTTAAATGGGTTTAAATCTAATTTGTGGTGTGTTTGGAAAAGAAAAATGGAGTTATTTACTTTTGATGTGTGTGTGTGTGTGGAGAGAGAGAGAGAGAGAGAGAGAGAGTAGTATGATGAGAGTATTTTATGGGAGTGGTGCATTTAAGATTCATGATGTAATTATAAATTGTGCAATTTCAAGCTTTTGGTGAAATGAACTAATTTAAGTTTTTGTGAATCAACATGAATTGGTTCATTTTTGAATTTGTTCATTCTTGTAACCAAACACTAATAATAATGCAATTCATGAATGAGTCCATTTTAAATTGGCTAATTTACAATTTTGAGGACAACCAAACAGGCCCTAATAAAATTTCTACTTTGCCTATGTGCCATTGGTGGTTTATTTGCTAATTGCTGGTATTAGAGCCCCCTCCTTCTTTGGTGTGTGTGAATAACTTAAAGTGAATGTGTTATGTGGTTTTACGCGAATTGAGAAATAGATGACAAACGTAGACAACAAAGGAGGAGAAGCGGAGGTGAGTGCTACAATTGCAGAGTCCACTTCGGATAAGCCCCGCACAGTACCTAACGACTGTCCCCGAGATGCTCTTCAATCTATGGGCTGCTTAACTACTTTCTAAGATGAGCGTTTTCAGTTGGTTACACTCCCTCCGCACAAGTGAAAAACTTTCATTAACACTTTTTCATGCCTCGTCTCTCCGTTGAAAATAATGCGCCAATAGTGGGAGAACGCTACACAGTGGCGGCACGTTTTGGTCAGGAACTGATTTTTTCAAATCTTACCAAAATAAAATATTCTTTAAAGCTGAATAGTGATTATACAAAGTAAGATCTCTAGAAGGTTCTTAAAAGTGCGAGGTACGAGGCGGACTTGTGATGAGGCCTAAGCCTAGGTCATGACCTGGACCCGTTGGTCCACGGTCGAAGCATCATAAACACCACATTCCGTCAACCTTAGGTTCAAGAATGCCTGCAAATAGTTAGGTTAAGCCCTCTTAATCGTTCTAACGGGTTGGTGAGAAAGTACTCTCACTGTTTCACCGCCACCTCCTACTCAATACAATTTATCCTAGAGTATTAAATGACATTTAATGCTCCTAGTAACCACCACTATAGAGCTAAAACTCTTTTCATCAACACTCCACGTTTCTACTATTGTGACATATTTCAAGGGATGGTTGCCATGCCGCAAACATTCCATCTCATTAGCCCAAGCAGCTGGTTGTATAATGAACACTTGGGAGAAGCAGAAGGGGATCAGATATAAGTTTTCTAAAGTAGAGTATCGAATAAAGTATATATCTTTCGTATCCATAACGAGAAATGACCACTTCCTCCACTTAGATTGTATTCAAGACACTACACTTACGTGTCTTGGTCATATTTGAATCTCTCGAGTCCTAATTGATCCTTCAGTGCTTAACAGAGTCACTTGATTACTTCTTAAGGACTTTTTGGTTTTTACAAAGACGTTAGACTACTTCAAACTACCTTAGTCAAAGTACAAGACTGGTCATGTTTGTACTAGTCTTCATTACACAGAATATAAAAGAGAGAACCAACTTCACATTGGACATAGGTACCTCAGGAGAGACACCGTACCACTTTACATCCTTTCTCATTGTTATTATTAACTTAAGAATACATCCTCCACCTTCTTAGGAGGATTATTTGGTGTGGCTGAGGTGTTAACCAATTTCGGCCCTATGAAAGAGAAAATTGCTCCAAGAAAAATGGAATAAAAAGTAATTACTAAAATTTACACTTTGAATGAGCAGAAGAGAGGGTGGAGATGTGTTGATCCCACCACCAATAAAGCATATGTCTTGCCACATGTTGTCTTTGATGAGGCATTATCATAGTGGTCTACCAAGAATGTAGTGTTGCCAAACTCGAAAAGTTTAGACACGAGTATGCGAGCGTAGTTATCAGAGCGGCAGGTGGTTTTTGTCGGGAGCAACTCAGGACCAGTAGAGTCGCCAAAATCGAGTTCATGAACTGGCAGTTCTTTGAGCCCCATTTGATAGAAGACAGGTGTTCGCGAGGTTCAAAGTCCAAAGCCAAAGCCCATAAGCCATAAGCCATAAGCCAAGGAAAGTCTTCTCCAAGAACTGGAGAGAGTAGCTCACGAACAAAGTTACGAGATAGTCGAGAGAAGAGACCACTACCAATGGAAGACATCACCTCGTGTCAACCCCAACCTCTTCCCCAGCAAGATACGACAATGCATTCCCCTATTCCACTAGTTTTGATGCGTATTGCGCAAAAAGACTCCTCTAGTCACCTTCTTATGACCTGCGCTCCAGTTCACTTATATCAAGAAGTATCGAGTCGAGGTTTGGAACGGGTTACGTGGCTGCTCATCAATGTCTCTATTTGACTTCTCCATCCGCCTCGAGCACTGATACCCTGTTGGATACGAGTGAAATGCTCGAGTCGGGGGATATTCAATACGTCTTCGCTAAATGTTGAAAAGGTGCAAGGAAAAGTGCACGGCACTCAAATTTCTCAAGGCGTGATTCAAATTTAAAAGTATGAAAACCAAGTCAGGAACAAAGTTTAGAAAATATTTGTCAAGTCTTGAGTTAAAAGATTTTGAAATACTTCAAAGGGGCACAAAAGAAACACAAAGTATGAATAACACAAAGACAAATATTTTAGACGCGAGAAATTTGATTTGTGAAACCTTGTTGGCAAAAATTCTTCTTGTTATTAATGGTGAGCAAAACTAAGCTAAATAGCCAAATGGATTGTTGGGATGTCATTAACTTGTGTAAAACACTCGAATGCACCTATGACCAAATCTTAGCTACGAGATCTTGGAGAACTGCCTTCGTTGTCAGTGTCGTGATTTCTTCACTGCAGCAAAGCAAGGCTTCGCTGGAGCGAACATCCAGTAACTTTGGTACCAAAGTCCTCTTAAGGTTTTTGGGAGCAATGAAATCCCTTGGTGTAGCAAAAGATGTCTTTGTTGCGACGAATTACCAATAAGAGGAGGTCAATAAAGGAGACGAGGAATTTTCATGAAGTGTCTTCTGAGTTCGAGGCCAAAGAAGCAAGGCTTCATTACATCGAGGAAATACTTTCCAACGAAGATTTGTTATTCAACATATGAACTAGTCTTCTAATTGCACCGTTTGTATATTTATACATAAGTTTTTATATAAAGATTATATTGTACATCTTGTTTGAAAATTCAAAAACAACAATGTTAAATTAAAAGATTTTCCAATTTGAGAAAATGTTTACCCATCCCAAAGTGGTGTACACAAGGCAATGTCAGCAAGGATGATCTTGATCTTGATCAATTAAACTTTTCGGAGACATCGAAAACAAGACTTCAAGAGTATTTTGGGTAAGGAATTCTAGACGACCCTACATAGAGGCACAATGAGTATACTGTATTCTTACACTCTCCTTATTCGTTAGGACTCTGAGACAAAACACGCAATTAAAATTACAAGTGAATGAATTAAATCTATCACCATTACACGACTCGCCCAACCAAAAATATAAATGATAGAAATTACATCATGTAACTGAATGACAAGATGCTCAACAACCTTCAAAAGAGCTCTGTATATTGTTTTCCAGTCATGGATTAGTAAACACATCAAATACCAATATGTAATATAAAGATAGTGAAATCATATGAGTAATAAGATGAACCAAATATGCCTTTAATTCATTAAACTGTTAAAGTAAGTTCCCCCTTACGATTCATTTTGCTCTTTATATACGTTTATAAGATAAGACACTCTTTCGCCCATGAATAATAAATATAAAATTACCTAATAGGTTACCAACATGATCAGTTCAATAAAATCATTTCCCGTCAAATTCGAAACATCCTTAGAAACCATTCCGCTGCAGCGATACATGCTCATTGGGCGCAAAGTCGATTCTTTGTGGAAGCGAAGGCCGCAAAAACTATTCGTTGTAGTGAAGAATTTGTCGTAAAACAACACAATGATCCCATTCGTGTAAAGCAAAAACACAACATGGTGTACAGTGAGATTCTGTAATAAGGTGCATTACATCCCCAAAATAAACTTTGATATGATCAAAGAAGCTACAAAAGTTATACTCAAGACTTATGGTTATACTAAATACTTTATGCAAATAATGTGTAAGCATTCAAAGGCATAAAGCCAATTAAGCCATTTGGCTTAAAATAGAGTGATTTAAAGACATAACACTAGAATAGATAACAAATAAAATGATCATTAATCGGTAATATAAGAACACAGATTAATATTATAACTCACTTTGGAAATCTTGGCATTTTGCAACAAAGATAAATCCTTATTCTTTCTTAAAAAGGTAAAATTTTCAACTATCACTTTTTTCTTCCTCATAAGTGATTTATGATTAAATTCTTTTTGGTCATGATATTACTCAATTTTGGATAGATATAAATCTCCGAGACATTGTTTTTTCAAAATTTCTTGTAAATGACGGCTTTCACTCTTGATAAGGGCTTGGAAAAATTTCCAAGTTAACGGTAAGCATCCCACTATCCCAAGTTGCAACCCTAATCACTTCTTCTCTCATATTTTTTTTAATATATAACATGTGCTTTTCAATTACAATCATGATAAAAAAAACTCACATGCACAAATGATTTGACATCCTTTTTCCAAAATCACAAAATTTAAGTTCCTTTGAGAATAGAAAACAAATAACTTAATTATATTTTACATGGAAATCACTTAAGTTATTGTATGGTGTAAAGTGTATGAGTTATGAAAAATATTTTAGGATTGCAAGCTTAATTTACCACGGCATTTTAAGCTTTATAAGTCGTAAATAAAACCAATTTTACAGTATCTAAATATGTAGGTTTAAAATGAAGCACATGGGATATATATATACCTACAAACATTGAAAATAAATTTTCCAAGGCAAAATCTTTCCGGTAAGAAAATCGGAAAACTCACAAAAAAGTGAAAGATGGAACCGAGTTGAAATGATACCAAGGACTAAGATGAGAAATCTAAAATGCATCCTAGGTACATCCAAAAGACCCAACCCTAACCACTAGCGGATGAAGCCGATAAATGATCTCTAGAGGCCTCTAACTCAATTTATCTTAAATGTGTTTTGACCCAACTACGAATCTGCGATGAATGCGTTAAGGTTTCAGACATAACTTGGGAGGAACGAGTGGTGTTGTCTCCCGTTAGTAACCTTTGTAAAGGCTCCTTGCTTCTTCTTACCCTTCTTCTCAAAGCTTCCACTACTCCTAGCATGCTCCAAACGCGTGGATGGCCTAAGTGCAAAACTCTCTAAGATGACTCATACTATGGCAATGGGTACACTTAAAACAATTTCGGCTCTATGGAAGTTGTTTTTTCAATTTGAAGCAAAACTCTATCGACTGCTCCTTTTTATGGTAAATGAAACACATGAACCTGACCGCACCTTTGTTGTTCATGGATGAATCAGTAGAAGAAGTAGCACTTGTGGTAGGCACTAATGGGCAGTTTGGCTACTTGTGGATGAAGCCTCTCTTCCGTTGAACCCTAGCACGCGTTTGTCTTTTAAAGATAACAGGGCTCTAAAATCATCCACCTCAACTTTTGAGATATCTCCATCAAGTCTAACTTCATAGTGGACGCGAAGATAAGCTTGATCTCAAGCAAATAAGTCCTGTTACTTAAGGCCAATATAATCTTCATTCTCTTTTTAACGCTAACTCAGTACTTTACTTTACTTTGAAGGAATACATTATTTCTTGCCACTAAACCAAGTAGTTCATCAAACACCACTTGCTGAGCATCCACATTGCTCATAGAACCTTCTCTCATCATAGTTTTTCATTCTCAATTTTGGCCAATGGAGTGGAAAGTTCGTTAAACCTTAGCTTTTAAAGCCATACTCTTCTCATTGTTGGACTCCCCATGATAACAATTCAATTTCGACTTGTAGATTTGAAGTGAGCCAACCAATTTGTTCATCTTCAGTGGAACGTCAAAAATATAACTTTTTCAAAGGCATAAGCTATACTGTTGAACCTCTTAGTTAGTGAATGGAGGATATTGTCAACAAGGACCTTATTCAAAATCTTCTTCCCTAATGCAAAAATCGAGGTCATTATGTCATTAAGTTTGTGAATCGAACTCATTAAAAGATTCGTTCCCTTTCATTATGACGATTTCGAACCTAGTGGTAACCGTTGAATTCTGGCATGCTTCACAGCGGAGGTTCCTTCACGGGTCACTTCCAAAATGTCCGACGTCTCTTTGGACGTTGTACAATTCGAAATACATCTAAACTAATTAGCACTTATAACTCCAAATATAACATTGAGCCCTCTAGCATTTGAACCGCAGTATCATTGATAATGGTAACATGCCACTTCTAACCCGTTAGCTCACAGTTCCATATACGCTCATTAAAAGAAATTAAATATGCTGTCACTTGTGCCTTACAATAGGAATATTTGTTACTATTAAATGATGGAGGTCGAAGAGACACACTACCGTCCATGACGCATGGAAAAGGTTCTATTATAGGTGATGAAACCTAAATACAAAGAAACTTACTCTGATACCAATTTAGAGAGTTTAACAATTTAGAAGTAATCACGAAGCTAAAGATTGTTTTTTTTATATTAAAAAAGGCAAATATATATCCGTCGTGTGATTGTTTTACATTTTCCCATCTTTGTAATCATTTGTCTTGATTAAGATAAAAAACGAATTGATTCTAACTTTGGTGAAAGGGTTGGACATTTTAAACAATTCCATATGCACTCATCAAGAGACATTAAATATGCTGTCATTCGTGCCTTAAAATAGGAATAGTTGTTACCATAAAATGATAGAGGTCGAAGAGACGCACCACCGTCCTTCAGGCATGAAAAAGGATCTTTTCTAGGCGATAAAACCTAAATACAAAGAGACTTACTTTGATACCAGTTTAAAGTGCGTGATCTCGACAGTAGCTACCAAATTAAAAGTAATCAAAGTTGAAAGATAGTTTTTCTTGTATTCCAAAGGGCAAAAAAAATATATCCTAAAATGTCTATGGCACTTTTACCAAAGTTAGATACAATTCATTTTTTATCTTAATCAAGACAAATGATTCCAAATATGCAAAAAAGTAAAACAATCACACAACAGAAATATAAGGAAAAATCCCACTAACGAGAAAAAGCTCTGGCTGATTTGAATGACAAATGTATTAAGGTGAAGAAGTACAAAGATAAATCGCATCTTACACTTCTTTCACATAACTTTCACTGACACTCTTACAATTTATCTTCCATACAAGGGAAGGTGAACGCTACACAACAGTGACATGTTTCGATCCGTAATTATGACTTTAAATCTGACAAAAAATAGATTTTCTTATAGTTGAAGAGAAACTTGCTCCAAGGAAAATTGGACCAATTGAACCAAGAGTAACCACTAAAATCTACACTTGGGTTGCATTTGTTTGCCACGAAAGGAAAAGTGATGGAAAGTTGCTTTCCTGCATTGCGTTTGATAGGAAGGAAAGTTATGAACAAGTCTTTTAAATACGCAATATGCATTTTTAAACATATGTTAATATGCAAGGTATATTGCACATCGTATTTGGAAATTTAAAACTACAAGGTTAATTTAAAAATATTTTTCAATTCGAGAAAATGTTTAATCATGGGGTGAATATATGTCCTTTAGTCCAGTATACCTTTATTCTAAAGCGGTGTACTCAAGGCAATGACATGAATGTGAGAGTGCACGTGATCTAATGGATCAATTTATATAATTAAATGCCACACACACAAATCAATTTTTAATCAAATTTTATCTTCAATTAATTATGGTGTGCATACGAGATGATTCCAAATTTTAATATCCAAGCATGCAAATAAACATGAGATGAGGAAAAATGTGCAAAACCTTTTTATATCCACATTATTGAATGTTTTGAATATAATTGACTTACAAAACACTTAGCTACACTAAGATAGATGCGTAGAGTCTTCAAAACGCCAATAGATACGACTCAGCTCCAGAGCTGCCCACAAGTAACGATTTACCCTCGGTATCAACCGATCAACCTCGTCTTCTTCTTCAGCAGTGAAATCTCATCCGACAATCTCTGCAGTAAAGAAAAGTCTCTACAAAAAGAATCATTCTTGTGAAGTGATCTTGAATAATTCACTGGGGTGAGGAATATGATATGAGGTATTTGATCACAAAAAGAGAACTCAAAAGGTGTTTTTATTCATAAAAAAAAGTTCTTAAAGTATCTGATTCCGTTACGCCTTTTTATAAGAAGGTTGGATACACACAAAAGATTTGGGATAGATATCATTAAAAAACAAAATTACTCCCGGTCGTTGGAACGACACATGCAACTCGTTAGAACGACTTCGAACGAGACCCGCTAACGAGATTCTAGAGTAACGAGGCAAATGCATCGTTTGAATCTCGTTCGAATGACTCATATAAACTCGTTCGAATGAACGGCATTCTCGTTCGAATGAAGCGTCGTTTTTCAGGCAAGTTTTTCTAATAGAAAATTAAGTTCATGCAAAAAGAGCCTCATAAGCAATAAGTAAACCCTAGAAAATATGAAGGACCTTTTACCACTCATGATCATAATCTTCTACCATGATTGTTGAGATGAACAAATCTTCCAATCTCTTTGGTCTTCAACAAAGTCTTCGAGTACTGGGAAGTTGTGTCGGTGCCGTGTTTATGTAACGGGATACGCCAAACCATAAAAATAAAAATGCGAGCAATTATAAAACTTGCTCTTACAAATCTCCCCCTTTAGCTATTCTAGTACAAAACACAAACTTTAGTCAAATTGAATCCTAATACAATAACTACCCTCCCAAAATTACAAAAAGTGGAACGTAGAGATTGTGCATGTCTTCGAAACGAAGCTGGATCTTTCCTTTGGCTAGCAATGTCTTCATCCTGTGTGGGTCCAAATGATCATCATCCAAGCGGAACGTACGGCACATGAAACAAAAAAATACCGTGATGCATAGAGTTTTAAACAGAAAAATACAAACTCCTCAATTTGTTCTCCCCCTTTTTGTCCGCGTAATAGACAAATGAGTTGAAACTAGTCGATATATATAGGTATCACACGAAGAAGTTAGATATCAAAAGGCAATATGTACCAACTATTTTTTAAAATTTTTATTTTAAAAAAAAAATGTATAAGATGTTTAAATACAACACACCATGAATTAACACTAAAATATCCGAACCGTAAATACGGAATGTAGGGTTGTGAACATTTTCCATAGGTAAACAGCATAGACAGTCATAACATTTGTGCACGAAGTTTTTAGACACTTCTAACGAAAGCTCTCCAAGTCTACCTTAGGTGTAGAAAATTGTGAAGTCGTGTGAAATGGACTCACCTTAACATGTCACCAAACTATGTAATATTTTTTCGAGACATTTTAGTTGTGCAAACCCATTAATCTTCTACTTTAACTCCCTCAAATTCTAACATATATGATAATAAACTCTCAATGATTTTTGAAGAAATTAATGCTCATATGTAATGAAGCATCAATGAATCAAAAATTGGTCTGACACTTCTATTTTTATGTGCCTCTAATCTTTTTAGCTCTTTTATGCAAATGGTGGCTTTTCGCGCAAAGATATTTGATCTTTCGTAGTCCCTTTCCATTGCTTAACAAATAACACAATTTTTCGAAAAAAATAACTTAAATCCAGACAATAGTTCTTACGTGCACAACTTTATTTCTTTTTTACATTTGGTTCGTTATTAAGCAAAATTGAGGTGATAACATCGTATTTAACAAGTGACAAGTGCAATGTTCAAACAAGTTCGTGCACGTGTGCATTAAAGGAAACCAGGAGTCAGACATGTAGAAAGCAGTCTTCAAAGATCAACGTAATGACTCCACACATTATTTAGCACACTATAGAATCGACGTCATGTCTCAAAACACTACGAAAAAGTCACACGGAAAAATAGAATGAATGGGTGATCTGGACATCTTAAATGTTCATCCATTTATGGTGACAAAAGAAATACAAAAAACTTTTTGTTTTTCAAAAATTTTATCAAAATAAAATCTGTTTGCCTTTTTCTTAAAAAAATCGATTTTTTTTTTTTATTTTTCAAAATTTTTCCAGAAAAACAAAACTCCTTTTGGATTTTTCTAAAAATATGAAAGGAAAAAATATAGATACAATGATAACACAATGATAATACAATCTAGCAATAAAAATATAAGATATGAACATGATAATCATCCTATTCTAGAAACAAGCCTCAACCTCAATCATTTGGCTCGGAGGAGTTCTCAAAAGGAGAAGCCACGCTAAGAAATTCCTCCATCAAATATTGTGAAGTATTGACTAAATACTCTACTTGCTCTCGAAACTCTCAAAATCTCTATGGTGATGTGCGGGGAGCATGCGGAGGAACACATGTGGCAGTGCGTGCAAGAACATGTGTAGAAACTCGTGTGGGAGCATACCGAGGAACATGCATATGAGAAACTCTTTCTAGCTTAAAACAAAACTCTCTAAGGTGAGCTTTTTGTTTGCAATGGGTACAAACATACATGGGCTTGAGTCCACCTTGCTCAAAACGTCTAGGATGAGCTCTCCTAGTTAGGTTAGGTCTTCTAGGTGGGTTAGAACGAGGGCCGTATGGATTTATCACAAACTCGGGAACTGGCTCGAGTGCGGCTTTGGAAGTGGATGCACCGTCATAACCTATTCCTTGCCCCTCAACGTTACCTAACACGGGATTGAGGAGTATCTTTCCTACCTTCTTAAATGTTTCCTCGAAAGTGACCTTGACCTCCTGGGCACGTTCGAGATCAATCTCGAATTGGGATACACGGACTTCAAGTTTTCTACGAATTTTCAAAGAAGATTGAAGATCTTCCGTAATACTAGCCACGGTGTTGCTCAAATCGGTTTTTTTCCTACCTAAAACAATCAACTGCTCACACAAAGAAATTTTCACCTTCTCGAGTTGACTCACCGTCACCTCACACTCTTTCAAGACTTTCACTTCCTTCTCTAAATCTAACACCCTAAGAGATAAATCTTTATTAAGCTTTTTCGTTTTTAAAGTCCAAGTGTAAAGATCACTAAAGGCTTTTTGGAGTCCACCGTCTCCCTCACTTTAATTCTCATTCTCACTCTCACTTTCTGCAGAATGACTCGAAACATCGTCGAGGCTTTCACGTTTAGATATGTCCTCATCGGCGTGGGACAAACTAGAAGTACTAACGTGATTAGCAAAAAGCGCTATATCGTCTAAATCAAAATCATACTCGGAGTCCGACGACACTTTCTTTTTCTTTTTAGATTGTGCTTTTAGTGTAATTCCCGTTTCCTTAGGCTTAATAGTTTTAGGGAATATATCTATCTCGTACGTTTGAAGGTCTTCTACGAGTTCTTCCTAAGAGTATCTAGAATCCCTAATGAATTTAGCATGGTAACCTTAGGAATAAAACAGGCCGAAAGAGATCTCAAAATTTTCTTAACTACACACGTCTTAGGAATTTTCTCACCTAAATTGAAACGCGAGTTTACTATATCAGACATGCGTAAAACTCATCAAAAGATTTAGACTCGAGCATAATGATAGTTTCAAAGTGTGTGGTGAGATTTTGCAGCTTAGAAGCTTTAACGACATTGGTTCCCTCGTAAGTGAGATGGAGGGTATCCCAAACTTCTTTAGACGTGGTGCACGTCATAATGCGGCGGAACTCGTCAGGAGTGACGACTCCCGAGATGGCACTCAAACCGCGCGAGTTAAAATTGCTCCATTTAAAGTCGTCCTTTATCCAGGAAGAGACAAGTTTAGGGCTGACGACATTGTCAACAGCCACAGTGGGTGGTGTCCACCCTATTGCACAAAGCAACTATACACGTTCATCAATAGATTTTAAGGTTGACCTCATCCTAACTTTCCAATATGCATAGTTTGAACCATAAAAAATGGACATTCGATTATACAGATTATCCATTAAATCCAATATTTTTAAAGATCAACAATTTTTGAAAAAAAAAAATTGATATAAAAAAATCTTGCGGAAAAAGTTCACACGATATTTGGGTGTAACCAATTCTGATACCAAATTGAGAGTGTACGTGATCTAATGGACCAATTTATATAATTAAATGTCACACACATAAATCAATTTTTAATCAAATTTTATCTTCAATTAATTATGGTATGCATACGAGATGATTCTAAATTTTAATATCCAAGCATGCAAATAAACATGAGATGGGGAAAAATCCCTAAGAAGTGCAAAACCTTTTTATATCAACACTATTGAGAGTTTTGAATATAATCGACTTCCAAAACACTTAGCTACACTAAGTTAGATGCGTAGAGTCTTCAAAACGCTAATAGATACGGCTCAATTCCAGAGCCGTCCACAGGTAACGATTTACCCTCGGTATCCAACGATCAACCTCGTCATCTTCTTCAGCAGTGAAACCTCGTTCCACAATCTTGAATAATTCTTTTTATAATTCTTTTTATAGGTAAAGCGGTCTTGAATAATTCCCGGGGGTGAGGAATATGATATGCGGTATTTGATCACAAATAGGGAACTCAAAAGGTATTTTTGTTCTTCAAAAAGTGTTCTTAAAGTATTTGATCCCGTTCAGCGTTTTTAGAAGAAGGTTGGATTAAAGGATAAGCACAAAAGATTTGGGATAGATATCATTAAAAAACAAAATTGCGCCCGGTTGTTCGAACGAAAAGGCAGGTCGTTCGAATGACACATGCAACTCATTAGAACGACTTCGAACGAGACCTTCGAACGAGATTCCAAAGGAACGAGGCAAATGCATCATTTGAATCTCGTTCGAACAACTCGTATAAGCTCGTTCGAACGAACGACATTCTCGTTCGAACGAAGCGTCGTTTTTCCGGCAAAATTTTTTATTAAAAAATTAAGTTCCTTTATGTAAAAATAGCCTCATAAACAATAAGTAAACTCGAGAAAATATAAAGGACCTTTTACCACTCATGATCATAATCTTCTACCATGATTATTGAGACGAACAAATCTTCCAATTTCTTTGGTCTTCAACAAAGTCTTCGAGTACCGGGAAGTTGTGTCGGTGCCATGTTTGTGTAACGGGATACGCCAAATCATAAAAATAAAAATATTAGCAATTATAAATCTTTTTCTTACAGAATGATCCGGCATGAACGATTTTTATTATTGAAGCTTTTCGGAGACCTTGGGACAAGACTCGAAAAGTATTTTGGTTAATGAATTTTAGACAACCCTAATCATGAAGGCACAATGAGTATACTATACACACATGCTCCTACATATGAAGTGGCCCTTAGGCATTCAAGTGTTATTAACCCTTTTCCGGGTTTGCTGCAAATGTTATAACAGTATATTTTGTTAGCTTCCAAATCTCATTGTCATTATCCGACCCTGGGTGTCTTTTTGGGTGTATATGGACTAAAAGAACAGGAAGGCCTAGGATAGGCGTGAAGTACAAACACATTAGTTTAACATGTGCCTACCCTAGGCTGTCTGTTTTATAATATTGGAATTTAATCACTGAAAGTTGTCACGAGTTATAATTTTGGACGAATTGGGCCGGTGAAATAGCTTGTCGGTTTATGTTTGTCAATTCTAGTTTTAATAAAATACCACCTCCAGGACGTTTATCCAGCGATATTTGACAAGTGAGGAAGACGCAATATTCTGATCATTATAATTGGATTTAATATTGAAATGATAGTTAATTGTGCATTATCACATGCATTTAATAGAAGAAATAATTGTGTATTCTTAGATTAAAAAATGAATTTATTAAATACAGTAAATATCTCAAGAGGCTTGCACTTTGTGATAAATTTGATGGCTTAGCTTGGCTTCTCATGAAATACATTCATATATTTGCGGTTACCAACTTGACCTTGTGTTTTGTCTTGTGGGCGAATGTTTGGGTTTCGGGTTGTACATGGTTAAGATCTATTTGTATGATTTATTACAGCTATCATCCTGTTAACAGATCTTGTCTGGACAATGTTCAGGGTATCGAAAGGAGTGAGAGATTTACCGGGGAACTTTCAATCTGCCACTAGTAGTATCCCTTCAGGAAAATTCCTCGTCTATTTTGGCTTACTTCTGGCGAGTGGGATTTTCTTCGTTTTCATGGCATTTTTTGTGTTCCTTCCGGTCATAGTATTGGTGCCTCAGAAATTCGCTATATGCTTTACTCTTGGGTGTGCTTTTATCATTGGGTCTTTCTTTGCGCTTAAAGGTCCGAAGAATCAGTTTACACACATGTCATCAAAAGAGGTATAAAAGTTAAATTTTATTTATATGTTTCTTGTTAATCATATTCTACATGCTTGTCACATTCTTATTTTCTCATTCTTATTTCTCATCTTATCACCAGAGACTTCCATTTACGTTGGGATTCCTAGGCAGCATGATTGGCACCATTTATGTTTCCATGGTGCTTCATAGCTACATTCTCTCTGTGTTCTTCTCTGTCATACAGGTATTAAACTCTTTGCCCTCCCTAATAATGCTCTTTTTGAGTTTTCTGTTCGTGACATCCTTTCTACATTATTGTAGCTCTCTTGTTATTGACTTTAACCAAATCAAGATGTTCGCAAAAAGCTTGTGCTTGTTTAAATCATATATTGAGCTCGTTGCTGTATCTTTTTTTTTTTTCAAAAAAGATCTAGATTTCTCAGCTTGAACTACTTTTCATTATGTTATTTTTTGTATGAAAGATGGAACCAATTACACAGCTTGGGGGTTGGCCTTTTCCGTTTTAATCCAGTCCTATGGTGAAACTGTCCCTAGCGGCATTTGAATCAGGACCGCCTCTGTAAAAAGTGGGTAGTCGTATCTAGGGGTAGCAATTCGTGGTTTTGAGCTGGGTATGTGCCTGACATGACACGACAAGACAAGCACCATTTAGATATAAACACAACACGACATAGAATCGTGTTTCTTCTAACACGAACACGACCCATTTAAAACACGTTTAATCATATTTACACTAAATTACACACGCTAATACACGAAAACGCAAGTAAAAACACGAATAACATGGTTAACACAAAACATTTTGATATGAACATGACTTTATGTCAAAGAATCCCGACACAAACACGACATATCGTGTCAATTTCGTGTCGTGTTATCGCACTGTGTCTAAATTGCAACCCTTAGTCATACCATGCGAGCCAAAGCTCCTTAGTTCGCTCCTTAATTTCATAAGTCGAGATCTAATAATATATTAAGTCTTGTTTATTAAATGAGCCGAGCTTGAATGGAAGCTATCTCAGGTTAAGTAGGTGAAAAACGTCGCTAATGCCGTTTAATACAAGATTAAACTGTATAAGCAACTCCAAGATGTTTGTTGAAGAAACCCTTTTCTTTTGAAAATAAAAATTATAAACAAGATGTGTTTACAAAGAAACTTATGTACGAGAGTAATTAAGACTGTGTAATCAGTTTTTAAAACTAAGGCAGTTTCAAAAATTCAGCACACTTATAGAATGAGATGAGTAGATGAAGATAATCAACACGCAGTTTTTAACGTGGTAAAACCTCTCCCAACAGAGGAAACATCCACGGTGACTTCTAAGTCACAAAAGTAAAAATCCACTAATAACAAATAATAGTTACAAACAATACAACATGCAAGCACACAAATCAACCTATTCTAAGTTTAGGAATATACCCCACTTGGTGTCCTTCTAACTTCTCATAGATCTGATTTGTTGATGATGTTCTTCCAGTTTGCTAACTTCCTTTGCTTTAGCTTCCTTATGTCGACTCAATGATCTCTGATCTTATACACAACACTTCCAGTGTAGTAGTGTGTTAAGTGTTTGTGTAGTGATTCCTACCAACATGCATGAACTCACACACACTTAGATTTACAGACAGTCCTAGTAAATTATATATAAAGACTATATGCAGTGATTTTAGTTTATTTCTTTCTCACAAAACTTGAAACCTTTTTGACCTTTATTCTATCCCAGATTCCACGGATTTCTCGCTTTTAAAATCGGTCAAGATCTTAATCAATCTCTTTTTGAAAACGTTTGTGAGATTGAAAATCTCCAAGTGTGAATCCAACTAGGTCAGGGTTAAGTTTCGTAAGAATAGAAACCACAAAACATTTTCAAAACTAAATCAGTAAAGATTTTCTTAAATCAAGTAGTAAATATGCAGATCTAGTGAAAATGTAACATGCAGAGTGTAGATCTAAAGTTTCTATGAAAAAGAAACAAGATCTTCACACGAATGTTTAAGTTGTGAACAAGATCAAAGACAAGGAGGTTACAGCTTCGATATGAACAAACCACTCTCTCTCTCTCAAACACTCAGGGTTGTGTTTGGGGTTGAATATACGAAGGTTTGTTTCAGAGTTGAAGTGTTTAGGGTTAGGGTTAGGGTTTGGCTAACAGTTTTCCTTTCTCTCTCTTCTCTCTTTTCTTTTCTCTCTTCTCTCTCACTTCTCTCTTATTTTTTTCTCTCAGAAAGACGAATGCTCAAAAGTCTTCTAAGGCTGAGAAGTGGAGGGTATTTATAGGGCTGAGGGAAGGTTCTGGATGTTCGAGGGAAATCAAGGGCTGAGATCAAGTCTTGCAAACTTTGACTTGATCCAAAGGTTATAAAACAGCGGTGATTAAAAGTGATTGTGATTGGTTCATATGGATAGCACCGGGATTAACTAAGAACACATGCAGACCCTCGATTAGGAATGATCCAACGTTCAGCAATCAACCATCCAACCTTCTCACATAACAAACACAAATAGGTACACCCGGAGGATGACAAGTGTTGACATATGAGAGGCTCACACACGCGCGTCCAAAGTAATTACAGAAGGCACCCTGAAGTCTCTAGCGCTTTGAGATTCTACCCAACCAAACATTCGAGTGAGAAATGAAGTTTACAAAATAGAATATCAACCCCACAAATTTTGTAATCCCATTTTATTAATAAAAACATTTATTTAAAAAATGTTTAAAAATGTTTAAAAAAATATTTAAAAATTCCCAAAAAATTATTAAGGCTCCAATTCAAGGGGAATTAAACACACACTCAATTTTAAGCAATATGAACACATGTATGCACTTCTAATTGTGTGTAGTGTGATTCAATTTATACCTTCATGGATCATTGAAGAGGATTAGAGAGATAAGATCTGAGGCTCTTTGGATTCTAAGTTGGACAACCAATTTTGTCACTATTTCCAAACTAGTTGAACACTTATACAGTATAGACTTAAGCAAGTCAAAGGTATAAGGTGCTTCAATCTCCCCCTTTGGAAATATGAGACAAAATCTCCTTTGAGTTAGCTTAAAACTCGTAGGGAACCAAAAAAAAATAAAACCTAGTCCTATACAAAAGATACTATCTACCCATTTCCTAGAAAGTCAAAAATTACATAACTCAACTATTTACAAATTTTTGCACTAGAAAAGGTAGACAATCAGTAGAAGAGATTCCTGCAAATATACACACTAAGATCAAGCAGTTTAGATGAAATGTGAACAAAATATTGAACTCATAAAACTCAAATTTCTCCCCCATTTTGTCTCAAATGGACAAAGGGTAAAACTTAAGGTCTTAAGAGTTTAATCAGCGCATACCATGCCTATAGAATTTCGCAAATACAGAAATCTGTTATAGTCTAGAGGTTTAGTGAACATGTCTGCAAGTTGCAGATCAGTAGGCAGGTAATGAATTTCTAATTCCTTAGTTTCAACAAGTTCGCGTATAAAATGATGTCTTATTTTAATATGCTTAGTTCGCGAGTGTTGAACCGGGTTTTTAGATATGTTAATGGCGCTTTGATTGTCACAATACAATTGTAGTTGATCTTCTTTAATCCCATAATCGCTTAACATCTGTTTTATCCATAATAATTGAGCACAGCAACTTCCTGCTGCTATATATTCGGACTCAGCTGTAGATAAAGATGTGCAATTCTGTTTTTTACTACTCCAACCAACTAAATTATTGCCGACATAATAACAGGCACCTGATGTACTTTTACTGTCATCAGTACAACCGGCCCAATCAGCATCAGTATACCCTATGATGGTGCTACAGGTATCCTTAGTGTACCTAAGTCCAAGATTGAGAGTGCCTTTTATGTACTTTATTATACGTTTTACACACGATAAATGGCTCTCTTTAGGGTTATTCTGGTAACGAGCACACAGACATACAACATACATTATGTCTGGTCGTGAGGCAGTTAGATAGAGTAGGCTACCAATCATACTACGGTAAAGTGTGGAATCAACTGACTTACCATTTTCATCTTTGCTTAATTTAACGGTAGTACTCATAGGCGTTTTGGCAACTTTAGCATTCTCTAAACCAAATTTCTTAACAAGGTCTAAGGCATACTTAGTTTGAGAGACAAATAGACCATCAAAATTTTGTTTCACTTGAAATCCTAAGAAAAGTTGTAGCTCCCCCATAAGGGACATGTGAAACTCCTTGTGCATAATAGCAGAAAAGGATTTAACTTCAGAGTTTGAAGTTGACCCGAATATGATGTCGTCTACATAGACTTGGGCTATAATAATGTTTTTGTCAAAATGTTTGACAAAGAGAGTCTGGTCATTTCCTCCTCTCTTAAAACCCTTATCCAACAAGAAGTTGGAAAGGCGTTCATACCAAGCTCGAGGAGCTTGTTTTAAGCCATACAGAGCCTTTTTTAGACGAAAGACATGGTTAGGGTATTTAGGGTCAATGAACCCTTTGGGTTGTTCTACATACGTTTCTTCGGACAGAATTCCATTTAGGAAAGCAGATTTGACGTCCATTTGATAAAGTGTGAATTTTAAGTGACACGCTATGGCGAAAAGAAGTCGAACAGATTCAAGACGAGTGACAGGGGCAAATGTCTCGCTGAAATCTATCCCTTCTATTTGAGAGTAACCTTGAGCAACAAGTCTAGCTTTGTTTCTAAGAATCACCCCATTTTCATCAGATTTGTTCTTAAAGATCCAACGTGTTCCAATAACATTTTTGTTTTGAGGCCGAGGTACAAGATACCAGACATCGTGAATGACAAATTGTAAAAGTTCTTCGTGCATAGCAGAAATCCAGTGTGTGTCATTCAATGCTTCATTAACATTTTTCGGTTCCACAAGGGAGACGAAACATGCATAATTAGCATAATTTCTTAACTGGGATCTAGTACGAACTGACTCATTAGGATTACCGACCACGTTGTCAATGGGATGGTCTTTAGAGACCCAGCCAGGTACTTCTGGACTCTCAGTAGGTAATGAGTCATCTATTTCTGGTGAATCAGTTTTGAAATCATTTTCAGATTCAACCACAATAGGTGATTCAGATATCTTATTTTCGACAATAGTGTCGCTTACAATTACATTTATCGATTCCATAAGGGCCTTAGTACGCAGATTGTATATACGATAAGCACGACTGTTTGGGGAGTATCCTAAGAAGATGGCTTTATCACCACGAGCTTCGAATTTAGACAAATGTTCTCTGTCTTTACAGACATAACATTGACTTCCGAAAGTTCTTAGATATTTCAGATTAGGCTTCTTACCGTACCACAACTCATAAGGGGTTTGTTTAGAGTTTTTCCTAAGGTAAACCCTATTAATGATATGACATGCAGTTCTAATGGATTCTACCCAGAAGTATTTAGGTAGGGATTTGGCATGGAGCATGACTCGTGCCATCTCTTGAAGAGTTCGGTTTTTCCTTTCGGCAACACCGTTCTGCTGAGGGGTCTTAGGTGCGCTGAATTCGTGTTTGTAACCGTTGTAGTCACAATATTCAACTATTCCTGTGTCTATGAACTCTCCCCCTCTATCGCTACGAATACGATTTACTTGTGTGTCCTTTTCATTTTCAATTCTAAGTAAGATTTTTAAAAAATTCTGAAACGTGTCAGATTTATGTTTCAAGAAGGCAACCCAAGTGAATCGTGTAAAATCATCAACCATGACAAGGATATAACTGTGTCCACAAAGACTAACAGTTCTAGAAGGACCAATAAGGTCCATATGGATGAGATCTAGAGGTCTAGAGGTGAGGATGTCTTTAACATTTTTATGCGAAGTCTTAACTATTTTTCCTTCCTGGCAATGACCACAGACAACACTTGAAATAGGTTTAATTTTAGGAATTCCTCTAACTATCTCATGACTAGACAATCTACCAAGGATATCATAACTTAAGTGACCCATACGATTATGCCAGATTTCATTGTCATCCATTCTGACAATGTTACAGGTTTCAGAACTAGTCTTGACAGTATAACAATTGTCAGGTGTTTAAAATCCTGTAATAATGCATTCACCTTTATCATTTAGAATTTTATAATTGTTCTTTGAAAAGGTGACTGTATGATCAGAGTCACAAAATTGTGATATACTTAGAAGGTTGGCTTTAAGGCCTTTAACTAATAGAACATTTTCGAGAACAGGCATTCCTTCTTCTTTTAGGGTTCCTTTACCTATGATCTGAGATGAAACACCGTCACCAAAAACTACTTTGCCACTAGCAAATCTTGTTTTGTTTAAAAGTTTGGTTTCATCTCCTGTCATATGTTTGGAGCATCCTGAATCTAAATACCAACCAGATGAAGTGTGTTCAGCTTTTAAAGCAGTGATGACAATGTTACACTTCATTTGGGGTAAAAGATCATCTTTTCTAACCCAAATAGCTCTAGTTTTAATTTTGCGTAAGTTTGCCCTCATTTGATAAAACTTTCGAGAAACAACTTTTTGTCAAAAAACATTTGGGGCAACAAACTGATTATTGTGGAAAATTTGAGCTTTTGGTTTAGGAATGTTTCTGGGAGCCTTTCTCTTAAATGAACTCTTAGTTTTGGTCTTTCTATTTCTGTAGTTAGAGTTCTTGTCAGGTTGTCTTGGAAGGACATAATGGTTACGATTTTGCCTAGAATAGTTAAAGTTCTTGTAGACAGAAGTGTTATACACAGGAGTATTTAGACGTCTAGCATAGCAACCTTCAAAGGAATGACCATAAATGTCACAGTAGGAGCAATATTGATTGCTTGAGGGATGAACTTCCTTAGGAAAACTTCTAAAAATGGGTTTAACAGCATTCTGTTCAGTATTGTTATTCCTAGGAGGGATGGTTTTAAAGGTAGATTCAGCCTTTCTGATCAAAGGACAGACGTATTTAGTCTTAAGTGTAGTGTCAGCCTTAGAATTACTAGACTCTCCAATGTCTTTATGTTGTTTCTTTTGATCAAATTCCTTTTTAATAAACTGAAAATCTGGACATGTTTCAATTGGTCTTTTGCCCCCAGACACAAACTTAATAGGTTCAAGTTTTGTAGTTTGTGGTTTGTTCTTAGGACAAAATCCAATACCGGTTCTATCATCAGAATTGGTCTTGGAGTCAACAACAAAGTCAGTAAAACAATTTGAATTGCTTTCAAACTTAGAAAACTTTTTGAAAACAGTAGCTGTCTTCGTTTTTGCTTCCTCCAGTTCTAATAATGTTCCCTTGTATTTCATTTCCAGAGTTTCATTAATTTTAGTCAACTCTTTTAATTTTTGATCAAAAGTTTCAATTTCAAATTGATGAGACAGACACTGGTTAGTGTACTCTTCGGCATTCAACTTCACAATAAGACTTAGATCATCTAATTTCTTAGTCAGGTCTCTAATAGTCTTCTCCAATCTAGTGCCTTTTTTAAGAGTTTTAGCATACAAAGTATGGATATCAGGGAGGTCATCTGTGTCTGAGTCGCTAAGTGAAGTGTGTGTAGTGACCCCTAACGATTCAGTTTTAGTACTCACGCACCCATTTGCATCGTCATTATCGAGATCACTTTGACTCACACACACGGAATTAGAACTAGCAACATTTTCAGATAATAAAGCATCTAGGCCAGTCAAAACAGTATTCACACAAGCAGGAGTAGAAGCATCATTATCACACACAGGCATATCATCATTGTAAATGATCTTAGCATAAAAAGACATGCAAGGGTCAAGAACATTTGATGACTCAAGTTCCTCTTCATCAGATTCACTTGAATCATCCCAAGTTTTACAGACATTGGCTCTATTGTGTGTGTTGGCTTTATTTAGATTAACTCTGCAATCGTGAGCAATGTGACCTAGTTTCCCACATCTAAAACATTCAATCTTTTTAAGGTCTCTAGTGGGTCTGGAGTTGTTGTCCTTAGGATGTTTATCAAGACCTCTCTCATGAGGTTTGGGATTAGACAGAGTATGATAATTAGGCTTGCCTTGTTTAGATGGCTGTTTGTTTCGAAATTTGACAATTTTCTTAAATTGTTTAGACATCAAGGCAATCTGATTATCTAGTTTGTCTATATAGCACTCCTCATCAGAGTTGGTCAAATTAGACTCAAGTTTGGGTATCTTAGAGGCAAAACTCAAGTTAGAGTTGGGCTGTTTTCTTTGGGAATGATTTAATTGTTTCTTAAAGTCTAATTCCATTTCCACAGTCCTAAGTTTGCTACCGAGTAACTCAGGGGTAAGGTTTTGATCATTCATTTCCTCAATAGCATACCTCTTACTGTCAAACTTTTGTGGTAATGACCTTAGGATTTTAGAAACAATTTCATTTCTATCATAAGTAATACCATTAGCATGCAACTTAGTGACTATATCAGTCAAGTTCATGTAAAAATCATCAAAAGACTCAGAATCAGACATGATCAAAGAGTTGTACTGCTGGATAAGCATTTGAGTTTTAGCAGCTTTAACTCTTGAGTCTCCTTCATGGGCAGTGATTAATGTGTCCCATGCTTCCTTAGAAGTGGCACAAGATGAGATTCTCTTGAACTCATACTCATTAATAGACATAAAAATGGCATTCTTGCCTTTATTGTTATTTCGAGAAATAGTTTTTTCTTCTTGGGTAAACTCACTTAAGATTTTCTTTACCCTCTCATCACTTCCTTCAGTGGTTGGTTTAGTAGGATAAGTGTATCCGTTTTCAATAATGTCCCAGACATCATCTCCTAAAGTCCCTTGGATGAAGGCAACCATTCTTACTTTCCAGTAAGCAAAGTTGTTTCCATCAAAGAGTGGAGGTCTGGACAGATTACCAAACCTTTCATTCTTCTCGTCCATAGTTAGGTTTTTCAGAAAACGATTTCAGAAACACAAGATCTTTTGAAATAAAAGTTAACAGGGCTCTGATACCAATTGAAAAACGTCGCTAATGCCGTTTAATACAAGATTAAACTGTATAAGCAACTCCGAGATGTTTGTTGAAGAAACCCTTTTCTTTTGAAAATAAAAATTATAAACAAGATGTGTTTACAAAGAAACTTATGTACGAGAGTAATTAAGACTGTGTAATCAGTTTTTAAAACTAAGGCAATTTCAAAAATTCAGCACACTTATAGAATGAGATGAGTAGATGAAGATAATCAACACACAGTTTTTAACGTGGTAAGACCTCTCCCAACAGAGGAAACATCTACGGTGACTTCTAAGTCACAAAAGTAAAAATCCACTAATAACAAATAATAGTTACAAACAATACAACATGCAAGCACACAAATCAACCTATTCTAAGTTTAGGAATATACCCCACTTGGTATCCTTCTAACTTCTCATAGATCTGATTTGTTGATGATGTTCTTCCAGTTTGCTAACTTCCTTATGTCGACTCAATGACCTCTGATCTTATACACAACACTTCCAGTGTAGTAGTGTGTTAAGTGTTTGTGTAGTGATTCCTACCAACATGCATGAACTCACGCACACTTAGATTTACAGACAGTCCTAGTAAATTACATATAAAGACTATATGCAGTGATTTTAGTTTATTTCTTTCTCACAGAACTTGAAACCTTTTTGACCTTTATTCTATCCCAGATTCCACGGATATCTCGCTTTTAAAATCGGTCAAGATCTTAATCAATCTCTTTTTGAAAACATTTGTGAGATTGAAAATCTCCAAGTGTGAATCCAACTAGGTCACGGTTAAGTTTCGTAAGAATAGAAACCACAAAACATTTTCAAAACTAAATCAGTAAAGATTTTCTTAAATCAAGTAGTAAATATGCAGATCTAGTGAAAATGTAACATGCAGAGTGTAGATCTAAAGTTTCTATGAAAAAGAAATAAGATATTCACACGAATGTTTAAGTTGTGAACAAGATCAAAGACAAGGAGGTTACAGCTTCGATATGAACAAACCACTCTCTCTCTCTCAAACACTCAGGGTTGTGTTTGGGGTTGAATATACGAAGGTTTGTTTCAGAGTTGAAGTGTTTAGGGTTAGGGTTAGGGTTTGGCTAACAGTTTTCCTTTCTCTCTCTTCTCTCTTTTCTTTTCTCTCTTCTCTCTCACTTCTCTCTTATTTTTTTCTCTCAGAAAGACGAATGCTCAAAAGTCTTCTAAGGCTGAGAAGTGGAGGGTATTTATAGGGCTGAGGGAAGGTTCTGGATGTTCGAGGGAAATCAAGGGCTGAGATCAAGTCTTGCAAACTTTGACTTGATCCAAAGGTTATAAAACAACGGTGATTAAAAATGATTGTGATTGGTTCATATGGATAGCACCGGGATTAACTAAGAACACATGCAGACCCTCGATTAGGAATGATCCAACGTTCAGCAATCAACCATCCAACCTTCTCACATAACAAACACAAATAGGTACACCCGGAGGATGACAAGTGTTGACATATGAGAGGCTCACACACGCGCGTCCAAAGTAATTACAGAAGGCACCCTGAAGTCTCTAGCGCTTTGAGATTCTACCCAACCAAACATTCGAGTGAGAAATGAAGTTTACAAAATAGAATATTAACCCCACAAATTTTATAATCCCATTTTATTAATAAAAACATTTATTTAAAAAATGTTTAAAAATGTTTAAAAAAATATTTAAAAATTCCCAAAAAATTATTAAAGCTCCAATTCAAGGGGAATTAAACACACTCAATTTTAAGCAATATGAACACATGTATGCACTTCTAATTGTGTGTAGTGTGATTCAATTTATACCTTCATGGATCATTGAAGAGGATTAGAGAGATAAGATCTGAGGCTCTTTGGATTCTAAGTTGGACAACCAATTTTGTCACTATTTCCAAACTAGTTGAACACTTATACAGTATAGACTTAAGCAAGTCAAAGGTATAAGGTGCTTCAGTAGGCTCCCAAACATGACTCACTATTGGAAGTTTGACTTGAAAAGGCCCATGAAATGGCCCATATTGGTTGTAATTATATCTTTCTCCTATCTATATATAACTGTTATGAAGAATGGGCCATGGCACAAGGAATTGATTCAAGACAAGTTCGATTTTATATTTAATTGTTATCTAATTTTTAGTAGTATATATACTAGTAGAATAAGGGGTATTCTTTAGGAATTTTCTCCATTAATTAGGGGTAGCTTAGTAATATTAGTCATTGAGGTTTATTACTCAGGCACCAACTTAGGGCCACCTATAAATATTTTGTATACCCCTCCTTTCGTATTCTTGGATATATTATGATTGTTGATATATTGAGAGGTTCAATCCTAATTATCTTGTGTGTGTCCCCTTGCGTTTTTGTTAGCGTTTATATATATATATATATATATATATATATATATATATATATAATACAGCTCTTGTGCGGACTAGTTCGCATTTTAAGAATACGGACTGGACATGTGTCACCTGGCGGTGAGCCCAGAAAAGAGAGAGAGAGTGCCTATAATTTAGCCGATAAGTTCTAGGCTCACCGCCATTATAGGCACTCTCTCTTTTCTGGGTCACCGCCAGGTGACACATGTCCGGTCCGCACTCTTAAAATGCGAACTAGTCCGCACAAGAGCAGTACTGTATATATATTTTATGCCCGGCCATACCAACATGGGAAACCTAGCTTCCCTCCCTTTGAAGTGCATTTATCAGATCAGCTCCCCGAGTCACTAGAAAGAGGGTGAAAGGCCCACTACTTTTGCATTCATGGCTATTTTTTGATTGATCTCCCTTTCGTATTCATTCGACCTGAGGCAAAAGAGAAGTCATACAAAGAAAGGTTCTTTCATGCTATATATATATATATATCTAAACGAGCTTTATCAAGGTGAGCCTAATTGAATCCGGTGTATTATATATATATATATATATATATATATATATATATATATATATATATATATAATACACCGGATTCAATTAGGCTCACCTTGATAAAGCTCGTTTAGTTACTCGTGCTGAGCTTGAACATTGTTTGGACTCGCTAAAATCAGCTTGATTGAATTTTGACAGACGGAACTCATATATTCTGTGGTTCAACTCGTCTCGGCTGCTCCCCTGTTAATTATTCATAATGGTCATTAGTAGTTTTTGGATTCACGTCTGCTGTTATTTTACATATAACTAACAATATGCCTTCTTAATCTTGTTTTGGGGTTAATATTATACTCAATTATTTTGGGTGATTATTGATGTTTCTACCATCATTGTAGGTTCTCGCACTAGCATACTATGCTATTTCTTACTTTCCTGGTGGATCTGCTGGGCTGAAGTTTATTTCATCTTCTCTGTTATCTTCAATATTTAAATGCTTCGGCAGGTGACATCCTTGTGTTTGTAATTGTCGTGTCTCTTCTTCAAGCTTTGAGTTGTACAATATTTCTCTGGAGAGCTTTCCACGTAAATGAAGCATTACCCTGGACTGGATCCATTAGAAACTTGAAAGTTTACACCAAATAAAACTTAGCCTGTACTGGATCAATTAGAAGCTTGAAATGGCATAAGTTTTGAACTTATGATATTGCTTGGGGAATTTGAGATGACTGAGAAAGATACTTTTCCTAGGTGTAAAATTAGACAAGGCTTGGTGACAGAAAATGTGCTTGAAATACACAAGTTAAGTAAGCTGGGTGGGTTTAGTCATTTGGACTGGGTATCCCATATCCGTTTATTAAAAAACAATAATCGGACCTTATCGGATTTTGATCACATAGCGGATCTTGAAAACTCTAATCCATATCCGAATCGTAACGGATTATGATTGAATCAGTAATAGATATCTATTTAAATAAATATAATACACTGTTTTTATAAATATAAAAATAACTTAGATAATAAAATAAATAAAATCAAGCTTATATAAGTATGTAATATGTAATATCTATTTCTAAGTGTAATAATAATCATGAGAAAATATAAATCAGTGAAATAAAATAATAATATTAGTTTTCTATTTACCTAATGAGTAGTTCTAGGTAGCCCTACAAATGTGACCTATTTGGAACATAATGCTTATGTGTTAAAGATGGTGCATTTGACCCCACATGAAAATGATTAACAGTGGAACAGCAACAGTTTGGAGTTGTCATAAAAGCGTTGGATCCCTAAATTAGGGCTGCATAGAGTTTTCCTTATTTTATATTTCGAATCAGATCGGATTCTTAGCAGCACCAATCTGAATTTAATCTAAATTCGATCTATTTACTAATAGAATAAAGTAATAATTGGACTATTGGGTTGTCGAACTGCATTTCACCAATTCATATCCGTATAGATATACTCTATTCCTATCGAATTGAGATCAATTACATCCAGTCACACACTCCGGTGGAGTATATCTTTAACCTTCTGTTTTTATCTCTGTACCATTTATATTAATCAGCTTGAATCATTTCATTGGACAATTGGCCTGGCCCAAAGCCATAAGTGGTGAAAGGGATGCTTAACATCCGTTTGCTTTGTTGAATTTGTTACTAGCAATACAATGGAAAGAGTTTTATCATAAAGAAGTTTGATTTCGAAGCTTGAATACAAATGTTACAAATGTTGCGTGTGTGTTTCTTTGTGCTCCACATGTTATGTTTTAGGCAAAAAAGTTGATTTATTTAGCTAAACTCCAGGAGATTGTATTCCACTAAATACCCACCTCTCATTTAATAATCTTGAAAAGGTGTGTTTAAGATGACAATTCCAGAAATTATGGATAAGACTAGGACAGCAACAATGCACTCAGAGGACAATGATTCGACCTTTTAATATGGACCGATAATCCAAAGTGTTCTTTGAGGGTCATGCAACATAATATAAAGCAAGAGTAAGTGTAAAAAAAACAAAAGCCAATGCCAAAACACTGGTCAAATTCCGGAGTTAAAAGTCTGTCACATTGAATCAACTATTGGTGTATGACAACAATATGGACGCAGGACAATTAAAATACTTGGAACATGGACTTTCTTTTCAAAATAACTTGGTAAATGATTCAATACATTTAAAAAGAAAGAAAAGGAAACATCATGATTATTAGCGACACGATAACACGACATGAAATGACACGAAGTTATAAGTTAATGGGTGGACCCTTAATGGGTTCGAGTCATATCGGTGTCAACCCGATAAAACATGATAGTTAACGGGTCGGGTTAGGGTTAGGGTTGACTCTCTTCACCCGTTAATACACGATAAAATTCGTTATGACCCATTAATTTAAATAAATAAGATATGCTTTTGAAATTTATAAATAATTTATGTAGCATAATGTTAATTTAATCATAATGAATTTTACTAAATGAAAGATTTAGTAATGTCAATGAATTAATGAGTCTATTTGGGTTAAAAAATGAGATAATATGTCAACTTATATACAATTCAAAATAATTCATTATCTTAATGGGTATTAACGAGTGAACACGACACGATAACATAACGGGTCGGGTTTGGATATGATTTTTTCACACGATAAAAAAGTCACCCGTTTAGATACGACCCAATAAGACCCGAATACGATAAAAAAACGACACGAACACGATCCGACACGACCCATTGACATGTCTAATGATTATTAGTGTGGATTTTCGGGTCACCAATTAAACCATATATTCTTCTTGACCCAAATAATATCCAAACGATGTTTGGTTTGCCAACTTGGTGAGGAAATGTGATACAAGAGAATGAAAAGATCATTTTGTGCCATATTCGTTCTTCCCCTTGAATAACATTTGAAAGTATAACAGTTTTAAAAGTTAAGAACCAAGAAAATAAATAAATAAATAAATGGATTAATTACGTTTGGCCCTCTTGAATTTTATCCATTCTTTCACTTCACCATCCGAACTTTTGTTTTTAACACGTAACTCCCTCAACTTTCGAAACGGCTTTGAGTAACCCCTTAGGCTATCCACAATGGGCACGTTAAACCCATTGTGGATCCTTTAGTTTGAGCAAAAATGAGTTACAATGGGTAGCATATACCGCAGCAGGTGAGGGAGAGGAACCATTGTCTTCCCTTAGATTTGTGGAAGCATTGAGGGATCCTATAGAGGAGGGGAGAAAGTTACAAACGTGTAACAGTTATACTTTTGGAAGGCTAGACGTGACTCTATTCCACGTTTGTTACAAATGTGGAACAATTCCACCTCTCCCTCTAGACGTGTAATCGTTACACGTTTATAATCCAATGGTCACTTGATAGGTTCCAACCGTTATATAACGTTTATAATATTTTTAGTTCTATAGATATTGCATGTTGACCCTGAATAGTTCACGCTATCTTCTCCCTTCTAAAAAATTTTAAGCTTCTACAACATAAGAAAATTCGTAAATGGCTTCTCCCTCTCAAACTACAAGACTTCCCAATTTAAGCGAAGTTGATGAAATCGCACTGTGTCATGCATATTATAAAATTTCCATAGATGGAAAAATGGGCACAAAGCAAAGAGGGAGAACGATGTGGGCAAAAATACAATACGAGTTCAACAATACCGAAGGTGTATTGTATCACCGATCAATATAAGTCTTGTAAGGCAAGTGACAAGCCATTAATCGTGATTGTTTGTTGTACGTTGCGAAGGTGACTCGTGCATTTGGAGCAACCAGAGGGAGCGGAACATCACGCGCTAAATGGGTATGCCTAAACTATAACGTTTCGACCTTATTAATATATAATAATTTAATAAGTTTCTTTTTTTAATCCTGTGGTAATAATTTATTTTGTACATTCTAAATTTATGTTTGATCAGATTCAACATGCTCTCGATGACTTTAAAAATGAGACTGGACGTAAATTTGCGTATGATTATTGCTATGAAATTTTAAAAGATGTGCAAATTTTTTATTTAGTAAACAAATTCATTCAGTTTATGGATGAAGATTCAGGCCCATCAACATGTGGCGAAGACGTTGATTTGACTGAGGACTTTGAAGCAATGCATACCCCATTGGAACGACTATCAGGGCGTAAGGCTGAAAAACAGAGAGCTAAACGCAAGGCAATTTCTAGCAGTTTACAAGTTCACAACGTACTAATTCAGAATTCGAAGAATTTTATTGAATTGTACAAAGAATATTCTGCAACAGCACGACGTAGCTGAGACGATCTCAATACAAAGTTGGATGATTTAATTTTAGTAAGAAAACAGGAAGTCCAATCCCAACTTATCAGGGATGAGAATGCACATTTTCATGGATACCTCTCACTTTTCTCCAATTTAATTACAGCTTCATGAAATGCAAACCAATCAGATACTTTCGAGGAGACATGCAGAAAGTTAGCAAAACCCACCATCCCGAGACAATTAATGCTACTATAAGTTTGTTTTGTTTAGTTATGTTTGGTTAATTATTATTGTTGTATTCATTTTTTTTATATTTTTTTAAATTCCATTTAATTAAAAATTTCTAGGAACTCTAAGCAATATTCAAAATAATAATACGAAACTGAATTACAATATTGTTTATATCAAAACATAGATTTGCAATAACATATAATAGCATTGCAATTACATACACTAGTATAACGATAATGTAATATGCCTTCTCAGGGTACTCTTTGAGATCAACATTTTCTTGTAAATTCCAGACATGTTCCATAAGGCCATCTCTTAATTGATTATGTTTTTCTTTATTGTACATCTTTGCCTCATGCACTCTGTACTGATATGCAGTACTGAGACTGTCTCGACTGATTGGTGAAATTGGATCTATAGGATCAAACTCAATACGCCAATTATGACCCAGTCGTTCATCCTCTAGTATCATGTTATGTAATATTATACACGCTTTCATAATTACCTTAAGATCTTTATATTACCAGAACCTCACCCAGTTCTTTTTGAAATAGACTTTTGTTGTAGTATTCCAAATGCGCGCTCAACATCTTTATGTGCTCCTTCTTGAAATTTGGCAAACACACTTTGTTTTTAAGTTGATAGTCTTTTGAAACTCTTAACAATGGTTACTAATGGTGGTTGTATACCATCGACTAGGTAATATCCCATGTCATAAGTGTTCCCATTTATTTCATATTGGATTGGAGTTGTGTCGCCTTCCAATAATTCATCAAATATTGTTGATTTAGCTAAAATATTTAAGTCATTATACACCAGGCAAGCCAAAGAAAGAATGCCAAATTCATATATCGTACGAAGCTATTGCCTCAAGGATTATAGTGGCACCTCCAGCATGACGACAATTGTGCCATTCCCAGTGCATAAAGCCAATGCTTCCTATCATTTCAGGAAATTCCCTTTTCACATTCTCTGCTTGCATCCGTACAATATCTTTTGTAACAGGTGATTCGATAATATTCTCTTTAGTAACACCGAACAATTATTGTGTATGCAAAATTCTTTACAGACTCAATGACAGTTGTTTCACCAATTCATATATATTTATCCGTCATGTCAGTGGCACAACAATATGCCAACATGCGCATTCTAGTGTAACATTTTTGCAGACAACTTAAGCCTTTTCGACCTAGGGTATCGCATTTTTGAACAAAGTAGTCGGCCTTGTGTTCAACGGCTTCCATTATTCGCATAAATAATGGGCGATGCATTCGAAATCGTTGACGGAGTTGCTATGGAGTATACACTGCATTTTCAGTGAAATAATCTGCCCATATACGGTAGTGAGCAACCTCCTATCCCGACGTATAACTCTTCTTTTCAAAATAACTCCAACATTATTTAGTTTTTTAGATATGGAAGTACTTTTTTGGAATTGCATATGTAAACCGACACTTTTACCACGTGCCTGTATACGTTGGTTGGTCGATGAAGCTGCGACCACTAAATATTCGTCTAGTGTATCGTGTGCCATTTTTCAAAAATTGAAGAGTTGAACACTTTTTGTATAGTTTGGTGGTTGTACAATTAATTTCTTGAGTTTTGAGGACTTGCAGAAATGCATACATAATGTCGCCTTGTATAGTTTATGTGGAAGTGAGAATGTTTCCCGTCTGCACAATGCTAAAATGACATGACATTTGCTAAAAGTGGAAACGTTTCCCGTTAGCACAATTATGAAAGGACATTTGCTAGAAGTGAAAATGTTTCCTGTCTGGATAATTATGAAATGACATTTTTCAGAAGTGGAAATATTTTTCATTTGGACAATTATGAAATGACATTTGCCAGAAGTGAAAATATTTTTCATCTACAGAATGTTGAAATGACCTTTGTCAGAAGTGAAAATGTTTCCTGATGATGCTGTAAACAACACCACCACCAGATAAAGAGGTAGTAGAGCTCAAACAGGCATAACAATGTCAGCAAATAACAACACAGATATGTAGAAGGAGATGAGGAGAAGAGGAGAAACACACCAATATAAGTGGTTCGGCAATTGCCTACGTCCACTCTGCAAGTGAGTGTAAGCATCACTATCAGAATAGGGCTCTAATGGCCTTAGCCATACAATCACTCCACTTTCTCTCTCTACTATAATTGCACCAGAGTTTGGCTAGGGTTTGTAATTGAGAACCCTTTATAAAGTAGGAGAAGACAAGTATATATAGTGCCTGGGGGGTGTAGTGTACCTCCAGGTATGTAATGAGCATGTGTAGGATGGTCTAGCCAATCTAGTGAAACCACCTGTCACTGTCACATGTAGAGAATGGTGATGAAATATTCCCTCACGTGCTAAGAAGATTTGGTCATAACGGTTTGTCCACGTGGGATATGACATGTTGGGATCTTATACTGCTCGTATGGTAGATGTCAGTCTCGACCTAGAGTCTATCATCCTGGCCCCGGCTGAGGCTGAGACGACGTTGATGCAGGAAAGGGTCGAGGCCGAGTTGATGAGTCAGTCCCCTGATGGGAGTCCTCCTTGGTCTCTGTCATCCTAGTCTCGGCTGAGGCCGAGATGACCTTGACGCTGGAGAAGGCTGAGGTCGAGGCACGATGTGATGAGCTATGAGGCTGAGGCCAAGGTTGAGCTACTATATGAGAGCTATGAGGTTGTGGTCGAGGCCAACATCTTCTGTTCTGACCCTTAGGCCGAGGTATCAAGTTCACTGCATGATGGCGGAGGTTGCCTCCATGATGTATGAGGTTGCCAATAACAGATTGATGATCTTGCGCTGATAGGTGCAAAGGTAATATCGGCTGTAGTGATCAGGTCGAGGTTGATTAGGACATGACCGACCCTACTGAGGCTGACCCTCATTTGGACGACCCTGCCAATGATTAAGCCATGGCCGTCCCTACTGAGGTCGACCCTTATCTGGACGACCCTGCTAATGATTAAGCCGTGGACGACCCTTATCTGGCCAACCCTACCAATGATTAAGTCGTGGCCGACCCTACTGAGGTCGACCCTTATCTGAATGACCCCGCTAATGATTAAGCCGTGGCCGAACCTACTGAGGCCGACCCTTATCTGAATGATCCTGCCAATGATTAAGCCATGCTGAGGTCGAGGCTGAGCTGTTGATTGAGAGCTATTAAGTTCTAGCCGAGGCCGACGTCTTCTGTTCCGACCCTTAGGCCGAGGTATCAAGTTCACTACATGATGGTCGAGGTAGCTGCCATGATGTCTGAGGCTAGCAATAACAGACTGATGATCTTGCGCTGATAGGTGCAAAGGTAGTCTTGGCTGTAGTGATTAGGCCAAGGTTGATTAAGCCATGGCCGATCCTACTGACGTCGACCCTTATCTGGACGACCCTGCCAATGATTAAGCCATGGCCGACCCTACTGAGGCTGACCCTTATCTAGACGACCCTGCCAATGGCCCTACTGAGGCCGCCCTTATCTGGACGACCCTACCAATGATTAAGACATGGCCGACCCAACTGAGGCCGACCCTGCCAATGATTAAGCCATGGCCGACCTTACTGAGGCCGACCCTCATCTGGACGACCTTGCCAATGATTAAGCCGTGGCTGACCCTATTGAGGCCGACCCTTATCTGGATGACCCTGTTAATGATATGTGAGGCTCTTGTAACGACTCAGCCGTGAGATGTGATGCTCGTCGTCCTAAGAGACGAGGGTACATTTTGGTCATATTAATTACCCCCTAGCCCTTAGTCTTCAATGTAGATAGAAGGCTGATAGATAAAGTATCTTTGGGCCAAGAAGTTGATGAGACGTTGTTTCATGTGGTGGACGAGGTCGAGGTTGCTTGGGTCATAAGACCTCTGATACCGCTGTTACCGCTGTTACCGCTGGGTCATAAGACCTCTGGTACTGCTGTTGGTCGGCCTTAGCCGAGGGGTCCTTTCCGGGATGAGACCGAGATAATAAGCTAGTCCTTTGGCAGGATGAGGCTGTGTTGGTCCAGGACGAGATGATGAATCGGTCTTTTGATAGGACAGTTGCTGGCCTCGTTCATAACAGATATGAGATCACCAAGTTAATGATGTTTGTCTCAGATATGAGACCACCAAGTTAATGATGTTATCTCTCATGTCACCAAGTTAATGGTGTTTCAGATATGAAATCACCAAGTTAATGATGTTTGTCTCAGATATGAGGCCGCCAAGTTAATAATGTTAACTCTCATGTCACCAAGTTAATGATGTTTCAGATATGGGATCACCAAGTTAATGATGTTTGTCTCAGATATGAGGCCACGAAGTTAATGATGTTAACTCTCATGTCACCAAGTTAATGATGTTTTAGATATTAGATCACCAAGTTAATGATGTCTCAGATATGAGGCCACTAAGTTAATGATGTTAACTCTCACGTCACCAAGTTAATGATGTTTCAGATATGAGATCACAAAGTTAATGATGTTTGTCTCAGATATGATATCAGCAAGTTAATGATGTTAACTCTCATGTCACCAAGTTAATGACGTTTCAGATATGAGATCATAAAGTTAATGATGTTAACTCTCATGTCACCAAGTTAATGATGTTTCAGATATGGAATCACCAAGTTAATGATGTTTGTCTCACATATGAGGCCACCAAGTTAATGATGTTAACTCTCATGTCACCAAGTTAATGATGTTTCAGATATGAGATCACCAAGTTAATGATGTTTGTCTCAGATATGAGGCCACCAAGTTAATGATGTTAACTCTCATGTCACCAAGTTAATGATGTTTCAGATATGATATCAGCAAGTTAATGATGTTAACTCTCATGTCACCAAGTTAATGATGTTTCAAATATGAGATCACCAAGTTAATGATGTTTGTCTAAGATATGAGGCCACCAAGTTAATGATGTTAACTCTCATGTCACCAAGTTAATGATGTTTCAGATATGAGATCACCAAGTTAATGATGTTTGTCTCTACTCGTCTTGTCCTTGGCCGAGAAGAGTATAACAGAATGATTTTTCAAATTTAGGTTTACCGAATTACGGTGTTAGACCACATCCCCTCTCGTCGTTTTCAGAGTGTATGGACGAGACGACCTCATCCATATATTGTCTTTTCGTCGAGAGGAGCATAAAATGATTTTTCAAATTTAGGTTTGCCGAATTACGGTGTTAGACCACATCCCCTCTCGTCGTTTTGAGAGTGTATGAACGAGACGACCCTCATGCATATACTATCTTTTTGCCGAGAGGAGCATAAAATGATTTTTGAATTTGAATCCACCAAATTATGGTGTTCTTCCACGTCCCCTCTCGTCGTTTTGAGAGTGTATGGATGAGGGTCGTCTCGTCCATATACTATCTTTTCGCCGAGAGGGTTTCTCATCAAAATGATGATGTTTTATAGTTTAAGACGAGTTAAAACATGCAACTGAACACTTCGTATGAGAAGAATATGAGAGAGAACATTTGAAATTTTTCATTGACCTTTTGTTATAAGACAGATAGTCGATATATATGAGGTAGCGAGTACATTAAAAGTCACTTGATAGAGAACACTCGCCCCAGTCTGAGATAGCAATGGGTCGTCTTTGTGGATGAAGAGTACTTTTGATGAACTTTTAATGCAGTCGACCCTTTGGAGCAATATCTTATGGTGGGAGGTCGGGGTTGACTTCTCCACAATCGTCGGATTCTTCATCGTTTGTGTTTGTTTGGACATCTCGTCTCGGCTGGCTGTACTTTTTCTTGGAATCATTATTATCGACACTTTTGTCAACATACATTTTGAGCTTTCCCTTCTTTAGGAGCTTCTCAATCTCGTCCTTGAGGCAAAGCATTTGTCAGTTGTATGACCGTGGTCTTCATGAAACTCACACCATTTACTCTGGTCCCTCTTATATGGAGGAGCTCTCAGCTTCTCAGGCCATCTCAAGTCTCTATCTTCTTTAATCTCATTTAAAATTATATCAGGATTTATTGTGAGTGGAGTGTAGCCGATAAATTTGTCATCAACCGACCTCTTCTTCCCGTCCTTATCCTTGGATTTATGAGACTTGCTTCCACCAGCTTCATCCTCTTCTTTGGAAGCCATGGCTTCCTCGTCATTCATGACCTTTCCTAATTGTGCGTAACAATGAGGCACAGGAAGGGTTGTGTCAGCAAGTTCCACAATGTAGGGATATACGTTGAGAGGTTTCGTATCTATTTAATGAATTTAAGAGAGCCTTGTACCTCCAACAGTCTATCTAAAGTGTATGCGAGTTTTAGTATTGGTGCATTTACTATTTCTACTTTGAGGCATCCATTTTCCATTTCAATTTAATAAAATGTATGCGAGTATTCAAACATTCAGGTGTATACATTAGTTTATCATAATATATAAAATTATGGCGACATAAAAAAACAATGAATGAAATACTAAATAATTTATGCATCATAAATTATCAATCGAAACGAATGGAATAGGTAACAATGTTCGTTGCGTAATGCCCGATAACTTGGATGACAGTTGCAAAACCTTTCCCATGCATCTTCCTCATCAATGACCAAGATATAGGTTTCTTCATCCCACCCGCACTGACCAACACTTGTAGCTTCCTCACATACAAGTCAAACTTCAATTTATGCGTGAACCAACGTGCACATATTTCGTTTTTCGTACGTCCTATACTTGTATTAGGTGGTGTCATCCAACATTGCTCGACTGTTGTGAAAGTGCTCGACGATACATGGATGTGTGGACTTAAAGGTAAATCGGAGTTGGTTATACAGTTAAGTAGCTACAAGTTTTCATTTATTAGCCATGGATGTGAATGTTATTGGTAATGATAGTACAAAAATGAGTTTCCATTCAAGTCTTATTTATAATGTTTCCCTTCTGCAACATTATGATTGGACATATCACAGAAGTGGAAATGTTACCCTTTTGCAACATTTTGATTATAGCAGAAGTGGAAATGTTTCCCGTATCAACCTTTTTTATTTGACGTGCGTCAGAAGTGCAAATGTTTCCCGTCTGCACCTTTTTTGATTTGACGTGTGATAGAAGTGGAAATTTTTTCCGTCTGCACTTCTACAATAATCACTACTGCCTGTTTGAAATGTAAATAAATAACCCCTTCAAGTTCTGTTGAGATCAACAATAATGTCTTCTCCCATATATGGACACAATTGTTTTCACCATGACCACGATCGTAATATCTGGTATGGGAGGAAATGACTTTTTAATAACGAGGCTATTGACACATCCAATAGGTTTGAACACCCATGTGGTCATTTTCTTTTGCATCCACCAGTCATAGCTGTTCATGCTTATGTGAGACCAAATTATGTTAGCGGTTTAAGGAGGCCCAAGAAATACGACGAATGATGCGATCTTGGGGTCTTGTGTCGATATCATCAGATACCTGTGCCAAGAGGGCGTGCTGCCAAAATTTTCATTATCGCCCCACATTGGCGGTGATGACATAATTGATTTAGTAGATGAAGATATTTGGAAAATGAAAAAGAGACTCCAAAGATACCATGATGCCCAATTACCCAAAAGAGGATCAAGCAATGTTAAAGAGAAGTTATTGGAAATATATTACGATAAGACCTTATAATCTGACTGTGAACTATCCGACTTTACGCATTCTGAACATGATATGTTTGATTATATCGATTCGGAAGTTGATGAGGATGACTATGAACCTGTTGTTAAAAATTACAATGCATTATATATCCACTGTGTGGTTTGAAATAAAAAAAGCAATTTGTTATACATCACACATCACAAAGTTGCATTTCATACGCCAGTACTTTTAGGTTGTGCTTTGCTTTATGTAATGTCATTTTTTTTATGTAATATAATTATCAAGTTATAATGTGAGTTATTAATATTTAAATAATATTTCAACAACAAGCCAAAATGTAATAAATAATGCTACAACTCGTCACAATTTCAACTACAGTGCAACAAATACATCAATATCTTTTACAATTATCCACAATTTCTATATAAGTGTAATAAATACATCGATTTTTTCATACATATCAACGAGGAGATCTTCGAACAGTTGGAAAAATACCTGGCATTCCCCAATTTTCGATGTCGCCAGAATTTTATGGGTCAGGAACATATGAAGAAGACGCAATATCTCGTGGCATGAAGTCATCTTGTAGGTTAGGAGTTGGATAAAAATGTTGAGATGGGCTTGGTCCTTGATCACACAGATTATTAATTTCAGCAATATGCATTCTTTCTCTCTCAACATAATGCTCCCGAATACTTTTATAATAATCTTCGCGTACAAGGAACATTGTTCTCCAATCCTCCATCGTGTATGTATTAGTTGGAGGTGTATGGCTGCGTTGATTAGGCCTCACTATTTCCACCACCCTTGTCCTACCATCATAACCAATCTCTTCAATTTCCCACCTTAATGGAATTAAACTTTGAGATGATTCCGTGGGATGTTGTGTCTAATAAATAACATTGCCTGGTGTCGACGGAGGTGCAGTAGGAATTCTAACGTCATTAGGTTAACCCAACGAAATAATGGAGGGAACATAAAAGCATGAGAGACTCTACTCGAATAATTGTTCCACTCTGTTTGGTTATTATGGATTGAATCGTCGCCAACAAGATTTTAATTATTGTTCTGATAAAAAAAATGTGAGTGCCCCAAGTAGGACATGGGGTATGGTGGATTCAACGAAATGGAGATATTACTTGTCAATTGTCTGTGACACCTATCGCCTAATTATTATGTAACTCCCAATTCTGGATCCAATACCATATATCGGCGCAAGGAAAAGTCTCTATCCATTTGCAACCAACCTTGTTCATTTTGTATGATCCCGTCAAATGGTTACCAAGTAATAGACTCGAGCAATCAAATATCTAATTGCTTTTGGATTGTAGTTGCTTTGAACCTCACTTGGCCTGAAATAACCACCATTAATTTATTCCCCAACTAGTCATTCGAGGCCATGTGTCTTCAGCATCTACTAAGCGAAGTGGAGTAGTGATATGTAAGTACTCGTAAGCCTAATGTTGCCAAATTATAAATTAATTAGTAATATCCAATTTCTCTAAATGTAGTAATATATATAAAATATACTATGAAATGTATTACCTCTAAGAATTGCCACATGTAATTGAATTGTTTGACCTCTAGATGACTCACTACATTTAATGCGTGAAATATCCGAAAAAATATAGCAGAGCCCCAGTCCAATAACGTTATATTTTGTAAATTGTCTAGGTACTCAACCCAATTAATTAGAATAACGATATTCAAATTAGAAAAGAATACCGTGCTGAGAACAAACATTATAAATATCCTAGATATTTGTAAAGATGTAGCAAGGTGACTCTCCCATGTAATCCACCATACTTGTAAATAATTTTTACAAAAAAAGGCCATATTTCTCTGAGTAATGTTATAATTATTAATACCGAAAAAATATGTTCCAATCAACCTGTCAACGGTCTTAGTGGATTCGGTTGGAAATGGAGGCAATGCGTCTCCCAGACATATTGTAATTCCTGCAAATTATAAATAATTTCATTTATTCAAATTGTAATTAATGTAATGAACAAAATGAGCAAAATTTAATTAATTAAGTACCTGTTAAATGAATAAAATCTAATGGAGTTATTCCAACCTCAAAATACGAAAAATAAAATGTATCGGTCATAGAGGACCATTAGGATGCTAGGCACTCCACTAATTATTGTTTGAATTAGGGAACCCTCCGGAAAAAATGCAAAAAAAGCTGAACATATTAATTCACTGTTTCACTTATTCGACACCTTAAATTTGGGAATAAATCTCCCACGCGCCAAGAATATTACTGCGCATGTTGATAAAATCAACATTTGGCGATGTTGTTATGTTGACAATTTCGCTACTGACATGTCACTCGTCACCGAATAAACGTCATTGATCGAGATACACTGTCTTTCTTTGGAGTGCTGAAGGGTGTCGATTGTCGGGGAAGGGTCTGGCTTTTAAATTCGCAAATCTTCTTTGGAGTTTTACAATAATCTCCATATCGTAAAATATAAGAATATTGAACATTGCCACAAGTTATAAAAAAAAGGTCGAAAGAAGATTTCGTGAGTGAAGAGGGTCATATTTAGAGTGAAGAATGAAGAATTTGTGTGGGTTGAAGTGTAAATATGAGGGAGAATATATAGGGACTGGTAAGTGGAAACAATTGTAAACTAATGGTTGGATTGCAACGGTTACAAACGTGGGACATTTTCACATTTATAGCAGACGTGGAAATGTTCCACGTTTGTAAGCCAAACGCGTAACATTTACATGCTTGCAATCTAGCGGCCCTATGTCCCATGCTTATCCGTATATTTGCCATATCCCACTATGACTCAACCTCAGATTTTGCATTCTAAACCCATATATTTAGGGTATCCCATTGTGGATGGCCTTACCGTTAACTCCATTAACTTTTTGGATGGAAAAGTGGTCACATGCCATGCACATGAGGGCATTTGAGGGTATTTTCGTCATAATATATATATATATTTTAAATTATGAGAACTCTGGCAAAAATTATATTTAAAAAATAACAAAAATACTAAAAAACTATTTTAAAAATATAGAAAAACTTTAAAAAATATTTAAAACATTTGAAAATTATGAAAATATATTTCAAATTTTTGAAAATTAAAGAATAGCATTTAAAAAATCTAGAAAATACTTAAAAATAGTAAAATACAAAAAAAATTTAAAATTTTGAAAATGACAAAATATTATAAATTCCAAAAATGATAAAAAACATTGAAAAATAATAAAAAATGTATATAAAAAACCCAAAAATATAAAAAGAAAATTAAACCTTTTGAAATTGACAAAAAATAATTATAATATATGACAAAACATATTATAAATTCCAAAAATAATACGAAAACATTGAAAATTAATAAAAAGTTTACAAAAAATCGGTGAAAAACTAGAAATTAGATTTTTTTTGGAAAGAAGGAAAGTATTAAAAAATATGGAAAAAAACTAAAATTTATAGAGTTATTAAATTTATAAAAAAAGTAGAATTTTCTTTTAAAAAAATAGAATTTAAAAACGAAAATAACTCCCCCAAATTTGGAAAAATCAAAATTTAACTAATAATATTAAAGAAATTACAAAAAAAAATTAAAATCTTTAGTACAAAAATAAATCTAGGTAGATCTGGGGTTCAAATTCATCAACCCATTTCAATTGTAAACCCTTTTCAAAGGGTTCAAATCCATAAATCCACCTCCACCTCCACCATCCTCAGTAACTATAACTGCACCTCCACCTCCACCTCTGCTAAAACCCTGCCTTCGTTGAAAACTCACCTCAACCCAAAATCGAGAGAAGAGAAAGAAAATAAAGAGAGAAGAAGAGTGAAGCAGAGAAATGGTGTCAACACTGGTCGGGGGGGGGGGGGGTTGGGTTTGAGGATGGCTGTACACGAACTATTTCTTACCGAGAAATGGTTCGTCTATATGCGCGCGTGTGTGTGAGTTCTTAAGAGAGAAAGAAAGAGTGGCGTCAGTGGTGATGGGAGCTGGGGGTGAGGGCAGCAGTGAACAGAGTGGCCCATGGTTGCCAGGGGTGGTGGGGTGGGGTAGTGTTGGTGGTGGGAGATGGACTTGAAGGTGAGAATGAACCCAAAGAGAGAGAGATGGAGGGGTTTAGGGTTTGGGATTTTATCCTTTTATCCTCAAGTTATGCACAAAATAAAATATCCTCACATGCATGACATACCAACTCTTTTTCGTCCAAAAAGTTAACGGTGTTAACGGTAGGAGGTTACTTAAAGTCGTGTTGGAAGTTCCCGGGGGTGGGGGGGGTGGGGTAGGTGTAGAAGTTGAAAGTTTGGGTGATAAAGTGAAAGGAAGAATAAAGTTCGGGAATTTAAGTGTAATTAACCTTAAACAAATAGAAGTTACCAGTAAAAGATAAAGATTATTAAAAAAAAAATACTTTTCCTCTATCTTAAGGTACAAGTGCGAAGCTAAAATTACATACAATCGTTGTGCACGACAACTCAATTCAATCCAAGACCAAAATATGACAAAAATAATTTTACTATATATAGAGATATAATCAACTTTAAACGTTGTAACAGGGAAAAAAGTGATTTAACCATTGTAATGAAACAAGTGACTTTGTTGCCTAGAAAAATAATTAGCGGGGAGGGTGAGATTAGTTTATGACAAATTTTGTGAAATGAAAGTTAAATTATCGCAAACAATATTTTTTCACAAGAGTATACAAATAATTATAGCAATAAAAAGAGAGTAGAGAGATCACACTTCACAATTTTTTACGTGGTTCGACGAACTATTCCACCAACATCATGCCATGAGATGGCATTTGAGTAAATTATATATTATGATTTTCTTCACGTCTGAAGACCAAACATTTACAAGATGCTTACTTATATCAACTTCTAAAAGTGTGAATTGTACACATCCAAGGTAAAAACAACCTATTTACTTGAACAAGTAAGAACATCTCTTACTCAGTAAAGGGAAATCACCTCTCTCTATAGCAAGAACAATATCTTGCTTTACAAAGAATGAAGTTGAAGACCAAGACTGTTGTCAGAAAAAGATGACGGCACTCTGGCCATCACTGACTGGGCCAATAATCCCGGGACTGGATTTTTCTTATGATTGTATATTCTTTTTACAGCTAAGCCCATACTATCACTCGTTTTAGGAAGGTACTCGAAGAATTTCCCATCATCTCGAGACGGGTGATCAATTGGGATAAATCTAGGATTACCTTTGGACCCTCAACCCCGAGAATGGTAATACGAACAACGTGGAGCATGTTAAGGTTTCACTATAACCCCGACAAGGAAAAATATCTCGGCCTCCCTCTTATCAAGGGGCGTGTTACCCGCAATATGTTTCTCGATCTAATAGAGGATCTTGACACCCGATGGTAGACGTGGTACTCTCATGTTCTCTCTTATGCAGGCTGGGCTAACCTTATTAATGATGTCTGTACATCACTCCCGGCCTATAGTACCCTCACTAAGAAGATTAAAACTTTCTTTTGGAATGCCACCATGTCCTGGTATACAACACCCACCATTCCCTGGTCAACCATTACCCTTCCTAAGCAATATGGTGGGTTGGGAATTAAAAGCCTTCATAATCTTAACACGACCTTCATGCTTAAGATCCTATGGAAGATGTTCACTGAGCTACATAATATCTGGGCTCACGTACTTAAACATAAATATTACCCGCATTCCACGTTAGAAGAGGCCCCCTCTTTCCCAAAGCGTCTTGGTTTTGGAATCGAGCAGTGTTGCTCATTTCCCCACTCCAGCAACGAATCAAATGGAGTATTGGACCTGGAAATATTACTCTTGGTAATCACATTTGGGTTCTTTAGGAACCCCTCAAGGAGTGATTTCCCACCTCATCCCATATCGCTCGTAACATCCAGCTAACCCACTTTATTACCAACCACCAATGGAATTTTTCGGCGTCAGCTCAATATTTCCTGATCGATTTCTTGTTCTATATGCAAGCGGTTCATATATTGCCCACGGCTGATCGGGATCTTACTTACTAGTGGCATAGCAGCACAGGTACATTTACGGTGAAAGATACATGTCGATGGTTGAGTCAGGACTCTATCCATCAACACACCCATCCCTGCCACGGATGTTGCTATGGCAAAGTGGCCTGCCACCCAAATTGAAAACCTTCTTGTGGTTTATGGTGCACCGTGGATTACCCACTACTGATCGGCTCCATTACGACCAACGCCCCTCTGCTGACTGCTCATTATGTGACCTGACGGACTCCAACACCCACATTTTTATAGATTTCCCAACGTTTTTTAAGTGCGTCTGCTCCCCAACGAGATGGATTCCACCCCATTATCCATTCTTCGGAGTTTAGCAGCACGCTGCGAGAACTTTCTGACAACTAATCAGGCGGTGAGACCATTTTGTTCCTTAGGGCCTTATGGATCGCGCGCAATGAGGCTCTCTTCCACCATAAGCCGATAGTTAAATATTTTATTCACAATATGGTGTCTGAGCAACTTGTGCAGTTGCTCCACATCTGTGATATACAACGGCCCTAGTCGGAAGTGTTCAAGAGGCAATTTTTTATTGCTTGGACTCCGCCCATACAACCTTTCTTTAAATGCAATACCGACGGAGCAAAATCCCACGTCATCGGCCTTGCGCCCATTGGTGAACTTATCAGAAATTCACCGGGCCAGTTCCTCTTCGACTTTACTCGTAATACTGGTTATATGTCATCATTTACAACCGAGCTTTAGGATTTAAAAACGGGACTTGAGCTAGCTTTTCATGCGGGAATAAAATGTATTGAAATAGAAATCGATTGCTAAACTGCATTCTGTATGATTACCAGGAAATCATCCCTACATCAAGCTCACGTGGATTTGACCCTCACCATACATGACGCCCTCCTATAATTCCACCATGTCACGTTAAACCTTTGTTTTCGTGAATCCAACACTTGTGTCGATGCCCTTGCTGCTATGTCTGTACAAAGTCCATTTTGTTTTACTGTTTTCTCTCTTGTACCTCAATTGCTAGTTACTTTTTTAAACTTTGACCAGAGTCATGTTCTGCCAGTTAGGTCTGCAACTCAGAACATCACTTGTAAAATACCTTGGTTTTAAATAAACTTCTATTTTGGCAAAAAAAAAAGAATGAAGTAGAAGATGTTTGCTTTGAGGGGATTTTGGGAAAAGGTACATTCAATTCAAAAGTTTGTAAAAATAGGATACACTACGTAAATTTGTAAATTTAGCCCCTTTACTAAAATTAACCAATATACCATTTGACAACTCATACAAAATAAAAAACCCATCAAAATTTTAAAAGTCCACAACTTCAAATCTACAAATCCAGAATTCAAAAAAATTATATATTTGAAATCTACTTGTCGAGATCTATCCAACACCCATTTTCGATAAACAGATAAATTTACTATTTCAATAAAACTTCCATTTTTTCAGCGAAAAATCTTCTTCTCCAGCTCTGGCAATGGTTCCGCTGTCGCCGACCAAAAAAATGAAAGAAATAGACGAAGAGAGGAGAGAGAGAGAGAGAGAGAGAGAGAGAGAGAGAGAGAGAGAGAGAGAGAGAGAGAGAGAGAGAGAGAGAGAGAGAGAGAGGAATAATCCGATGAGGATTCCAGCGGTCTCCGGTGAGAATCCCAACAGACTATTCCAACAAGGATTCCTGTGGTTGGGGTGGGATTATGCGTTTATTTTTAGAATGAGTTTTAAATGAGTATGAGTAAGGGTACTAAAACAAATAAAATTACCTATTTTGTGAACTCCTAACTCTAAAGGGACTACACAAATAAATGTTATTGTATCACATAAACTATATTTATAAACCTAGAAGCTAGTGTCCTATAAATTCAAATATACAATGGAATAAGACCTTGAGCCAAATTATCTATTGATTTGAACAAGAATAACTCTTAATTGCATTGGAATACAAACTGAAGGTGACCCTAGAGTTGTCTTAAGATAACAATCTTGACTCAAAACTAACCATATGAATGTACGTTTAATTTAAACTTTGATTTTCGAAATATTAGTTTTAATGAAGCTTAAAAAAATGAGAATGATTACTTCAATTACGATTGAAGTGTGTTAAAAAGCTTCCAAAGATCTCATTTTACCCCTTATATGTGCACACCTCAAAACTAGTTGTTATAACACTCAACAACTAGATCCGAGGCTTTACCGTTTGAGAAGGAGGCAGTTGACTATTTATTAATAGTCGCCTGTCAACAGGACCCGTTGATACACATAGAAAATAACAAGCACCGAAACATTTATTTTCCATAAAATGAAGATTTATTCAAAAGATGAGGATATTAAAAGTGATATCCCTCGATGTATGCCTGATCCTAGTGCTATTACAAATGTCAGTGAATAAAACTGACATAAAAAACACGGAGCCTGAGCATAAAAATGTGACACCCCGACTATTAAAATACTGTGAGTCTAGCTAGCTACCAAAATAAAATGATAGTCTCATATGGATCATTCTTAGCATCATTGCCAAAATATACATTAATTACTAACCACCTAATTAATTTTAACAAGCAGTACCAATTTTATCTGTCATTAAGACATAACATAATAAATAATTCTACAATAGATCCATACACAGCAACAATATAAATGAAATCACATGTAAAGTCTAAATATGGGATAAATGAATAAAGCCCCCGAATAAACCATCGGGTATAAATTCAATACATGAAAACCAACCATCTAAAATAATATGAAATGCATAAGTCTGAATAAAACAGGTAACATGCCCAACCAACAACTGAAACAAAGAACCTAATCACGATAGTAATAAATGAAGTGACTACTTCGAATCCAACAAGCCTCAACATTAGCTGAAGCTACATATCCATGGAAAGAGTAATCATCTTTGGAATCCTTGTGGCTAGACAACTAAAAGTTTTGAAAATAGATTTGACACAGGTGAGAGCCCAAAACTTTTGAAAAATATTTTGTAAGTGTATAAGATGCGTAAATGAAAATGTTAAGCACTTTTGATATTAATAAATTGATAGTGCACTCTCTTGAGTCACCCCTCATCCCTCATCTAAAGTGCACACCTAACATACTATCTTAACCCGCCTTACTACGCTACCCCTCCTAACTAGCCTTACCACTTGTTGTCAATACTATACTATCCCGCCCCGAGTATAATATTTACCTTTAGTTCATTAATTAGTTTTCACCATTGCTAAATAAATATCTAATTAAATTATCACAATTTAATATATAACTTTACTCTAGTTACTCAATTCCACATTCACATTCATAAATTATTACTTTATTTTCAATAACTGTCACTAGTTAATTTAAATCGTTACCGCTTACTATTAACCCATATATTTGTATACACATAAATATACATAATAATATACTACAATAAACGCATATATATCGCCTATAGTCGCCATCCCTTAGAGTAATAACTCACTGGATGCGGGTCTCTTCAATGCTATCATTATCCAGGGCATACTCACATTATCTTGGTTACCGGAGGTCGAACTTTCGCACCGACTTTGTAAAACTCGCAAACGAATTGGAGGCGATCATAGTCCTTCAATAGTGAGTCATAACTATACCCACAATGACCTCATTGCGAATATAAATCACACAAACATAAACATGACGCTATGACCTGGGGCCGATACTTAGCCTGCAGAGGTTTGCCAAGGAAGATCACCCACATCGCGCAACCTCCACTGATAGCACTAGAGGGGTATGTTTCACATAATATCATACACACACACACACACACACACACACACACACACACACACACACACACACATATATATACTGCCTATATCCGTATATATGTAAAATCGACCGACTAATCCGTGCCCATCCCTCGAAGCACTAGTCTAATAATCCGAGTCTAACCTTGACTCTTATTTAATTAAATTCTTCTCTTAATTAAACAATTTAATAAATCTTCTCGTTTATGAGTTTTTTGGGCATTCTCAACCTATCCTCTGAAGCCACGCGATCACGTTCCGTGCATAACGTTTTGAGTATTTTCTCTCCTAAATGCCTAATGTACATCCGTTTCTCCTCTACCGGAATTACCCTTACTGAACCCATCTCTAGAATATAATAATCATTTACATAACCTCAATAAATTTTTCAATTCCAAAAACTACCCTTAATGCACAACAAAAGACCAATGTGTTCCTCATAGCAGGTCTGAATCGATTCAGGTTCATAGCCAAATCGATTCGCCTATAAAGGCCGAATCGATTCGATTCTGGGCAGGTGCTCAGATCCGACGTGAAAGTGACGGGTTTCCACATCCTTAGTCACCCAAATCAACCCCAATAATGATCCAAACAATTTTCCAAGTCTTTTAATGATTTTTTTTATAGGAACCTAATCAATTTTTCACTCTTATATTCATTAACAACATTAAGATTCAATCCAAAACTCATAAAATCCACCACCATGAATGTAACACAATATCCATCAATTTTAATCTAATTTTTTCCTACCTAAATTCAAATTATAATAGAACCTATCACCAGTATAAATTGCAATTAACTTCCATCAATTATTCATGTAGGTTTTTCTCCCCAAACCCATTTTTCATGTAGCAATCCTCAACCGATAATTAAATTGATCTCTACCAATTTTTATATGAAAGAATTACTACACATAAATCAACAGATTAAGATATACACTTGCCTTAAAACCGTCGAATTCTGAATTCCTTTGTGTTGATTTGAAGATGGGAAGATTCCTCCTAAATTTCCTTCTCCAGATTATGCCCTTTGGATCTCTTAAGTATTTTACCTCCTTTTCTCACCAAAAGACTATTAGAGCTTTAGATTGTATAAAGTGGATGCCTCCTAACACTAATCTCTTATTTAAACCTATCAATTCCGAATTTAGGTTAACCCCTTAATAAAAAATGACCTAAATGCCTCCAAATGGTCCATGACTAGTCTAAAAAGCTTTTGGTAACCAATCTCTACCCCTGGCTACTTGATTTTGACTATTTTGACCCATTCCGGTTCAACCGTGCACTCGAAATCACTATCCGAGTCACTATACATTAATATTCCATTTCGACCTAAAAATAGCCTACCCGTATGTCCCAGTTGAGATACCGTCAGTCCCCGTTATTATTACCCACTACGACGTACTATCAATTTACCAAAATTAATTTAGTTAATCAGACATAGTTAGTTTTATTTCCACATAAATATTAATTTCATTCTCACTACTTAATATTTATTAAATAAGCAATATTATTTTGAGCACATGTGTAATTAAAATACTAAGATTAGTTATTAAAAAATACGGGGTGTTCCTAAAAGTTGAAAACAAACAAACATGACACTGAGACAACAACGAGAACATCAACACACACATTAGCTTCACGAAAACATAAATTGTGGGAAACATGTAGGAATCTATGAAACCCATCACGGATGGCTTGGATCAAATCCCCGTGAGTTAGACTCTGGTTGCTTTCCTGTAAATCATATTAAATACAAGTTGGCAGTCGGTTTATAATTCAATACATGCTATGCCCATATGATATGCTAGGTCTAAACCAGTTTTAATGGCCCAAATTTCTACAAGCATCGATGGCGCATACCCAATATTTTTTGAAAAGCGTAGATGAATTCTTCTTTAGAATTATGAAGGATTTCACTAATAGAAGCGTGTCCCGTAACATGGGATTTAAAAAAAAAGGAGGGGCCGATCGGGTCCAGCGAATATTAAAATCTATATAAGGCTCAGCTAGACGAAGACTGGGGGTGGGTTGAGCATTGAGGAATTATAAAATCTGATGGGATAGAGTATGTAAAACAAGCGGCTTAGTAATGGGCTTATGCTTGAGAATAGCCTCATTTCGAGCATGCCAGAGTATCCGAAGAAGAATAGAGGCTGAAGCAATTGGTAGTTAACAACCGTTGGGTGTCACAAATTTGTAAGATTGTTAAGAAGAGGAACGACCGAAATATTTACCAATGCATCGTGCGTATAGAGTTGTAAGAAATCAGGGTAAGTATTGTAAATATGGGAGTTACTGTCTTCCAACTCACATAAGGAACACAATGGCGAAGGAAGTTTGTGGTAGTTAAAGAGTGGGTTTGCCATGGGCAATGCTTAGTGAACACGGAACCAAAGGAACATTTTAAGTTATGGGGGTATCTTACTCTGCCACAACCACTACCACGGCAGAGCCGGACACTGTTGTGCATTCCTAGGAGAATTAAGCCAATGGTATGTATCTTTAATTGTAAACGCACTAGTACTGCTTGGCCACCAATACGAGATATCTAACGTAGAGTAGGTGGGTATATAAATGGACTGGATATAAGGTAGAAAGTCCAGTGGTAACCATTATGCTAGAAGAGGGAAGTTCCACTGATGGTTAATGACGAAAGATTTTAGAGGAGCATATAGCACGGACAATGGAAGATGTGGGAACCATAGACTCAGAGGTTCTTGTAGAACCCAGATATGATGGCAATTTTTTTTTCGAGCCCGATACTCCATTTAATACCATGCTGGAAAATGGGCAATAATTTGAGATCTTGGTCCAAAACCATGAGGCTCGGGTACGCCGTGGGGCTGTTAAGAGGGTTGTTGGGGGAAAATATTTTTGTTTAATCGCTTTAGACTAGAGGTTCTTTAGCTGAGAAAAGGCCTTCCAAATAAGTTTAAGCATATAAGAAGTATTTAATGTATGGAGATTTTGAATCCCCAATCCTCCATACTGTTTAGGTAGGTTTATCGTCGACCAAGGAACAATCGACATTTTACGAGAAAAGTGGGAAGTATTTAAAAAAAGGCCTTGCTTTTTGTCATCAAGGTCTTAAAAATGAGGACAGGGAGTGGATATGCTGACATAAAATATGTGGGCATGGCTGTACATACTATATTAATGATCATGGCACGTCCAACATAGGACAAACAATCATTATACCAGGCTTGAAGCCGACTATCAAGGGTCTCATTTAGGTTAAGGAACATCTGGAGGGTGACCCGACCTGTGATAAGTGGGAGTCCAAGGTATTTATCTCGGCCCCGACTTTTATGAAATCCAAGTAGATGCATTATAGTCTGTCGAACAACATGCGGGGCGTAGGTTCCAAAGATAATAGTAGATTTGTCGCTATTAATAGTTTGACCCGAGACTGTCACAAACTTTACGAGAAGGGAGTTAAATCAAGCTAGGGTATGAAGCGTAGGTTGAAGGAAAAAGATGCAGTCATCATCAAAGGAGAGGCCAAGAATTGTAGGTCCTTTCAGAGAACTCCTAAGCGCTGTCATTTACTTCAGAAAGTACTCGCGCTCAACCTTCTGTTAGAGCACATCAAGAGACAAAATGAATAAATAGGGAGAAAATGAGGCCTCTGGAAGGGCAGAATGTATGCACAACTTGGCCTTTGATGAGAGTGCTGAACGATGTGAAGGAGACACATTCTATAATATAATGGATCCAAAATTTTGGGAATCCATGTTGTTGCAAAAACCCACTGCAGAAAAGGCACTCCAGTTGATCATAGGTTTTAGTTAAATCACTTTTAACCGCACACCTTCTTGGATATAGACTTCCGCATCGACTGTATAATTTCATGATTAATAAGAATATTATCCTGAATATGTCTGTTATCAATGAAACCAGTTTGGTAAGGGGACACTAGATATTGAAGAATGGGCCGCATACGCGTAACCATAATAGATTAAATAAGCTTGTATATAACATTACATAGTCTAATAGGTATGAAATGTTTAACTTGAGTGGGGTGATGAATTTAAGGGATTAAAATGAGAAGAGTACGGTTAAGATCTCGGTGCATTATTGCAGAGCATAAGAAACCATGGATGAGAGTGCAGATAGACGGTTCATAATATGCCAATGAATTTGGAAAAATTCAGCAGTGAGTTTGTCCCTTCCCGGGCTTTTATTTTTTCCCATAAGTTGCAACGTGCGCCAAATCTCTACTTTCATAATTGGTTCTAGTAATCGGGATTGATCTAGAGTGTGTACATGCACAAAAAATACTCCTCAATCGGTGAAGGCAGATACTAGCATCAAATTACTTAAATTGATTATGAATATCGTGTTGTGACCTATGCTAGCCAGTGTCTGGGTGAAAAATAGCGTGTATAGTGTTTATCCGATAACGGTGTGTAACAAAAGCATGAAAATATGTAATATTACTATCACCCTCAAGGGACCACTAAATTTTGTGTTTGTTATTCTATTATTGACATTCAAATAGAAGACATTGGGTAAATTGAGTCTGTAACTGGGTTTCACGAACAATAGAGGGTTGATTCGAAGATCGATCAATATGGTGCTAGAGAATTTAAAGTTCGTTTTGTAGGTTTAAAATAAAGAACACCATATTTCCAACGTCTTACGTTTCCATGCAATAGCAGCCTACTAAAAGAAATGAGATTTTTGAGAGAAGCAGACTGCAGGCGAACTGTACAACAAACGACTCCATTGAGTTTGGAGCATGTCATTAAAAGAAAGGTACTGGGCCCACTTTTTACAATAAATAAAACATTGAGATGGCTTAAATCGAGTGGGCAAGGCATCTAACAACAATGGGTAATCCGACCCTGCATTCGGTAAATGAGTGATAAGGGAATATGGGTACAGGGACAACCACTATCATTGCCAAGGCCTCGATCTAGATATTCACTAACATGATGCCCTAACGATGTATTAGCTTTCAAAGTAAAGTAGGTATGCAAAAATCCAAATCATATATATTGTAAGAGCGCATAAAGGTGGAAAGGGGGCACACCTGTGCCGCTTGAAAAGGGTTACCTCGCAGTTTCTCATGTGGGCCTAAAATAATATTGAATCTCCTAATAGGGGCGAAGGGTGATGAACCGTAATATAGAGTTGATGAAGAGATTGCCATACCTGAGTCTGATCCACTGGCTTAGGCAGTATATACACATCCTTAAACTCCACAAGTACCACTTTGGGGTCGTGCTCTACCGGCACATGAATAAACCTAGGGGACACTGCTAGTTCATGCGTCACAATAGGCCCGTCCATCCAGAGCATCCAAATGCCACCCAATTGACCCACCGCTAGTGAAATAATATTATTTTGAAAAGGCAGACGATCAATCTTATTGATTGGTCTTATAGTGTCCATGCGAGTATCTAGAATGCAAAAAATATGAGGACGATGCAGACGGACAAAGTTCATGAGTTTCGCGTAGAAATTAGGTCGACACGCCCCTCTAGAACTCCACAGTAGGATCCTTATGAGATGGATTGGTGGGTGTGACATCCTCAAACTTCTCTTCGATAGGATGTCCACATACTCGTTTGGTTGAATATGACTCATCAAAAGTTTTTCTTCGTTGAGGATTTAGTGTGCGTGATATGTGTAGATCGACTCTGTGTCCTCATGAAACCTATCCCGATGCTGCATGACTTCTAAATGAACGCGACGTCTTTGGAGCTGGTAATGTAAAATGTGTGTCATTATGTAGAAGGGCTGGACTAACAGACCGTTGGGACCACTTTGAATATCTTTTTCTCTATCTGGGTTCGCTCGTGATCCAATATGTTGATGGCGTCCAATGATATCCATGTTTAGGTGGGGGGACTGATGAGGTGTGGATAGTCTCTGTGCTGAGAACTCAAACCTAGGATGAAGGATTGGTTCAGATAGTGGGGTGGAATTATCACTGGGTGTGGGGGCATACGTTGGAATAGGTCAGAAGTGGCGTAGTCCAGTGGGTTGTGGCTGATGGTTGCAAAGTCGGGACTTGGACTCGAATGCTTCATGAGTCTTAACTGGAGGAGATTCGTCGGGTTCACTCTTTAAGACAGTAGGCTCAATTATGGAAAGAGGCGGTATATGAGCTTTATATATGACATGCATGGGGACGTAACATGCATATCCTTAGGTTTGGTTTCCAAACTATTTCCATGTGGGATTAGTATTTGACGTGTGAGAGTCCTACTACTTCACTAAGTTGGTTGGAGCTAACACATTGAGAGAGGTTTTTTATTATCCAGTTCGGTCGTTTGCTTAACCCAAGGTAGGACCCACGGGATGAGTTTGTTTCTCAGTAAAATTTTGCAGCATTTCTTGGCTCATACGGTTGGCGTGATATACACTCATTATGTCACTGTTACATTGTTCCAGTAGGGCACTACCAATATTGCATATTTGTTGTTGCTCGAGGATTTTTTGTGGATTAAGATGCTGTACGTAATTCTTTAGTTTCCAAACCTGGTTTCCATCCACAATTGGGTCTGGATCACTAGTAGCCATTCTAGGAGTATCTGAGTCCACTAACTTTGTTTTTGTACTATTGTGACTTAGTGAGACCGTATTTAGCCCTTTAGTTTTCTTCTGTTGCAAATGACGAATCACCACACTCCATGTATTCGCACTACCCCTATTCCCGTGGACAATTTCCATATCTTGAACCTTATTTCGAGGACACCCCATTCGAGTATGTCCCACAATGCCACAAAAAATAGACATCTGTTTTCAGTTCATACACGAGATTCCGAAGAATGCGGTCTATTTTAATTTTTTGGGGTAGTGATTTTTCTATATTAAATTCTACACACAGTCGAATATACCAAGCGCAACCCACAGACTCAATGTAAATATCAATTTTTAGGGGCTTGCCAAGTGAAGCAGAAATGCGGTGAAGAATGCTCTTGTCGTAATATTCAACCGATAGTTCATGAATCTAGAACCATAAACTCATGTGCTTAATCGTATCTGTAAATGGTCGAAAGTTTTTCCTCCACCTTTGGACTGAAAGATAATGGTTCTCTAAAAACCACGGTCCTCCCAAAATAACGGACAAGTAATCTTCCGGCGAAGATAGTTTAACGAGATAAAAATTGTTGCCCAAATTCGTGATAAAAATGTCCGCCTTTAATTTCCAGAGCTTAGATAATCTCAAAGCCAACCTTTGAAATGAAAGATACTTACCTAGTATTTTGATAATCAGTGTGTTTGTCGAAGTAGTTGTTATTCTTGTCTCATTATTGGTACCACATGTGTGTTTTTCGATAATTCATCACCGTCCAACTCTTAATCCTATTGGTTCAATTCCAATTCCCACGTAGAGAATAACAGATGCCCTGGTTTAGCATGAATGTCTCCGTGTCTCGTAGGAATCCCATCCACATGACTAGTAGGCAAGGCACTAGGGTTACTCAATAATTTATCTCTGTATAAAACCATCCCATCCACACTAGGTTCAGCCCAACAGGGCAGGGATACCGTAGGGTTCTCACCCCGCACAGGTTCCATGGATGGAGGGAGAATACTAGGGTTAGGTGGTTGAGAAGGCAGATGGAAGCTAAGGTTAGGTGGTTGAGAAAGGAGAAGCCGAGAGAGGAGAGAGACCTCCTGTTCGTCCATTTTTTTCTCCCTTACAAATGTAAACGTAACGCCAAGAACCACAACAATTTTCGGTTAAGTTGTACGTCAACAGGTACTTTGAGAAATCTGTTATCTTATTGAAATTTGGCATCTATAACATTCCCAAAGTATGAAAGATTACATCTTTACACATAAGTATGGAAAATGACATTTTAGCCCATAAGTAAGGAAAATTTATCTTAAGCTACAAAACTTTAAAGAAACACTTGAGAAAACTAATGTGATATTTTATGCATAATAAAAGCGTTCATAAAGAAATTTTAGATTCATAATTGTTAAGATAAATTCAACCAAAATAGGTAACTTTAACAAATATACCTCTAGGGGATAATGCTTTTTAATATCAGTTTTATAAAAAATATCAATGAAAATTGATAAAAGAACATAAAGATGTACGTGGTTCGGAAGGTCATCTTGCTTACGTCCATGGGGTAAAAGAGTGTAAGGTTTTATTACTTTTGGCAAGAGAGGAAGACGATGACTTGGAGTGCTACAAATGCTAGCTGATAGCCCAAGACATGGATACCATGATGTGCTATATCCCTTTTATTATTAGGATTATGCATATTTATAGATACAAGAGTTCTAACCACATGAGTTATGTTATAAGACTTCTCTAACGGTAGTCGACCATTATCCTTGATCTTATCTCTGAAATAGTTGAGTTATGATAGAACCGAATCCTATCATTTTAACTATTATCTCCAACTATTTGCCTTTAACTACTTTGTGATCCCCGATCGACTAGATCATTACACCTTCTAGGAACCACGTGTTATGTCACGTGGCATATCCAACTCATAATCCATTCAACCGTCCCCAAAAATGGGGTATCAGTCTTTAGGTCTGGTCGATCTTGTCGTATTGTCCACGTGTGACGTGGATTTCCTCATTAGTTGCTTACTAATTTCCACACATCCCACTTAATCCTTAGTGAGAGTTTAATCATGATAATATGCATATGTAATCCCTATATTTACAGCTTCATGCGCTGCAGGCTGGTTCCCCCATGTAATCATTGCGTGTGAAGCACGTGTTTACATCATAGACCTAGTCAGAGGTGGTTATATGTTGGTTGTTACAATGATTTAAATAGAAGTTGAGGGTGGTTTAAGGTTGTTATTTTATGATTTAGAATTAGAGGTTATTTGGAGGCAAATATAGGTAGTCATTGTATAAAAATAATTCGAATTCAAGTTGGAAGTTATTTGGAGGCAAAGTGAAGTAGTTATTGCAAATACTTAATTCTAATTCAAATTGAAAGTTACTTGGAACCAAATAAGAAATAGTTATTGCATAGGAATATATATATATACAAATGTGGAACAAAATTAGAGGAGGAATCTCCACAAGTTAACCATTTTACTTCACTTTTATTTTACCACTTTATAGTTTCTTTTACCAGTTTATTTCTCCTTTAAATTAGTTTGTAAGGTTAGATTTACTTCTTATTTCTATTTGCCTATAACTTTTTGACTAATCTACCATTTAGCCTACAATTTTATTTTACTATCGAATTGTTTTATTGTTCCTTCACTTTTCAAATGCATTTTTTTTTTCTCTTCTTTAAACTTCTTTATTGTTATTTTACTATAATTTTCTATTTTCTATTTTTAGTTTTTTTGTTCACTATAATCTTAAAACAAAAATACAATTTATCACTTTATAAAAAGTGCTCTTAACTGAAGCATTAGAGTGTAGGATAATCCTTTGATTATTTATAGTCTAAATATATTTGATTTTGATTGGCAAGACCCATAATCCTTGTCTGGCATGATCATAAAATTCTGATAAATCAAGCCACCAAAATATATTGTTTGGCACACCCAGTGGGAATTGATTGAATTATTATGGCTTGAAGAAGAGAAGAAATAAGGAAAAAAAGTTTCAAGTATCGTTAATTTTGTTTTGTCGTTTGTAAAAAAATCTTTTTGTAATTAGGCATGCCTATGAACCCATAATTATTTTGTGTGGATGATCCCATATCCTTTTACGAATGAAATTTCCAGCAAACATATTTTGGCATCATTGTCAAGGGGCCTTAAACTATCGAGATGACAAAACAAGTCATTCCCGCTATAGATTAAACTTTAATAGAACTGATTGTTGTACTGCTCGAGGGCCGAAAAATTATCATAAATAGTCAATAATACTTCCTCATATCTTCATAATTTGGTTGTAACATCTCACGTAAAACCTAAAGCCTAGGAAAAATCTATTGCACCAGAAATCAGTGACGAAAAAATACCACAGATTAGTAGAACATGTTTAACGACGATCCTCCTAGTTTTTCATCACAATTATTTAATGACGAATCAAAACTCGGGGGTGGGGATCATAAAAGAATTTTAGAACTCGTGGGGTCTAAATTTTTGTGTTTGAACCAAAATTTGGGCTGTAAGAAGATGTTCAAAATCATTTAGAGTCGTGGTCTATAATTACCAAGAATTTATGCTTTGAACTAATTCATGGGGGATCCCTCAGAGTTTTTAAATTGACTATTACAGATGATAGATCACAATGATGCTCGATACGAATTGAGTAGACCATTATTTTTATAAAATTTATAGCCAGTTGGCTTGAAAAAATATAGAGCCACGACCATATGGAAGAAGTTTAAAAAAATTGAGATTACTCACCATAATTGGTGACCTTCAAGTTGAAAAAAGTTGAGATTATTCACCATCATTGGTGACCTTCAAAGTTGAAAAAGGTTAAGATTATTCACCATCATTGGTAACCTTCTAAGTTAAAAAATATTGAGATTATTCATCATTATTGGTGACCTTCAAAGTTGAAAAATGTTAAGATTATTTACCCTTTTTGGTGAACTTCAAAGGTAAAAACGGATGAAGTTTTTCACGCTCCTTGGTGACCTTATAAATTGAAACTATAAAATGAGAAATATTGTTGTAATTATTGTCATCAAATACTATTTTGAGAAGGAAGAAGTTCTACGCTTTCCAAATTTCGATGAAGTTATTCACAGTTGTATTTATGAAGTTTCAATTATTTTATCAAAATTCAGATGGTGCTGGGGGGAGGGGGTATATTTACACTATGTTTGACCTTTTTTATTCCCTAATAATTTTATGATATGTGGCTGGAAATTGGGAGAAGGCAGAGCTGGTTATTGCAATAATTTAAATGGAAGTTGAGTGTCGTTTAAGGTAGTTATTATTTAAATTTAAATTAGAGGATATTTGGATGCAAATAGAGCTAGTTATTGTAGAGAATTAATACGAATTCAAGTTACTTGGAGCCAAATAAGAGTTAGTTATTGCAAGGGACTATATATAAATAATTAGAATATAAAATTAGAGGAGGACTTTCAACAAATAATCCGCTTTACTTTATTTTTATTTTACCATTTTATTTCTTCTTTTACCAGGCTATTTACTAGTCGAATTTGATTGTGAGGCTATATATAATTTTCATTTCTATTTCCTTGTAACTTTCCGTTTAATATACCATTTAACTTACAATTTAACTTCAAGTTCTCAACATTTTAATTTGGTTACTTTATTATTGAAATGTTTTATTTTTTCTTCACTTTTAAAATGCACTTTCGTACTTTTATTTAATCATGTTTATTGTTCTTCTACTATAGTTTTCTTTTTTTAAATTTGTAGTTCATTGTAATCTTAAAGTGAAAAAACAATTTATCACTTCAAAAAAGTCTTCTTAATTGAAGCATTTGAATGTAGAACAATCTATTTATTAATTGTTGGCCAAATATTATCAATATCGGTTGGGAATACCCATAATCCTTGCTTGGCACACATGCAAAATTCTCATAAATTAAGACACCAAAACAATGCGTAACCTAGGGAGCATAAGAGTGAGGATCTCTTTCCAAGAGATCCGCTAGTTGAGTTTCCCTTTCGTTCCAAAGAGTATAAGGGGTTAAAAACCCCCGTTGGATCCTTACTTGAAGAAAAATGTACGAAAATCATTTTATTTCTCTATCTTTCTTGTTTGAGTTGCTGACAAACCATACTTTAAGAAATCTTCATATTCTTAATTTTTCTTTCTTATTCTTTACTTTATCAAAGTCTGGGAATTTGAGGAAGTACGAAGTGATATCATAAAATGATTTTAAGGCATTTCATACTAAGTATAGCATCCCAGTCACTGTCAAAATATGAACCTCTCCTGCCAATCAGAATGTTTATAAAATTGATTGCAAGCTGGCGTTTATGACAAAGACAATAATATTGTGTGTGTGTGTGTGTGTGTGTGGGTGGGGGGGGGGGGGTGGGGGTGGATGTGCTCATTTACCCCTCCACCCATTATTGGTGGAATTGATTCATTTTTACGGACTACTTCAATCCAGTAAAATGGAAGTTTCTTTTGGATTGTAATGGGTACAGTCGCTATAAACTAGGTTTTTGGGATTAACCCGTGCCTGAATAAAATCTAAGTATTGCTATGACTTGAGGACTTATCCCGGGTCTAGATAATACCATTTCTAGGATGGGGATAAGTCTTAAAACTCGGTAACTTGGTTGACCAGGTCCTAAAAAGATACTGATAGAGATGTCTTGGTGTTTTCTAGGCAAATTTATTACGAGAACTACACAAATCCTTCCGTGTTTATGCTGGACGGATCTCGTGGTACGTTCTTTACCATTAATTTAGATTTTATTGAAGGCTTAATTTTTTTTTATACTGATCGACCTTTATTTATTAGTTTAGACCTTTATTACAAGAGAAATCTCAAATATTTTGAAGTCTGACTTGCCGACTTCAAGAAAGTTTGGGACCAGCCAACTCCATTTGGGGTAAGGTTTCATGGGAGATCTCCCCACATACTTTTTGGCTACGAACTAACAGTTGCTTCAACCACGAATTTTGCAACCATCCTCTAGGTAACAAGAACTGATTACATGGGGATAAAAAAAATTCTCCAATCCCAACAATTACTCTCATCCTTAATGCAGAGGTAAAGGGAGTATACATCGATTAAGTATTGTGTCTCACCTACATGATCTATACTAATTCAGAGGATGTTTAATCGATCTAAGAGCCAAAGGAATTTTTATTCAATGATTTCACTCCCCTATTTTCATACGAAGAGGTAGGCACTTCAGGTTGCCTCTGAGAAAAGATTGAAGAGGAGGAAGGAGATAGAGAAAGACAAGATTTCATCTTTTCCCCAGTCCCTCAAGCTTTATAAGTTATGATTGGATGCCCAATACGCGTGGTTGATCTTGATGTTGCTAGGGTGAACTTAAAAGGCAAGGACGTCCAAACGGACCAGGCTGCCTAAAGTGCAGCAGATATAAAAAAAGAATAACTTTCACTCTAGAGAAGGATAACCCAGAGAAAGAGAAGGATAAAGACAGAGATAAAGGGGGAGAGAGAGATGCCGAATTTTCAAAGGAGAGGAGAACATACTGAAATCCTCCCTCCACCCCTTTTAATGGAAATAACCAACCTTTGGTGATTACCCCATGACATAATGCACTACTACCAACTTCAACATCCACGGTTCACCTATATATGATCAAGTTTATTAGGGTTAAGGAGCCCATCACTATCCATGACTTTATGTTTCATAATGTCGAGGTCGGTTTATCAGTAGATAAGGCCGCCATATTACCTAAAGACACGTCGACCTTGAGGAATTTTATTTTAGAGTGCCATGTCAAGTAAGGTCTGTTTAACATGACTCTCGTAAGTTAATCTTAAAACTTGATTATTTTTAAAGTTTTTGAGATCATTTTGATGGTGATCAACTTGTTTTCCTTTCGTTTTTTCAGGTCATACAGGTGATGCAGGAGACGACCTCTCGACCTAGTAATTTGGCGAACATAAATGATATTATTCATGACCAAGCCAACATCATGAAGAATAAGTTGTGTAAAAGGTTGAATGCTCCGATACCACTATGTTAGCGTGTATGAACATGCTCGACAAGGATGGTCATAAATACATTTTTTATTTTTATATTTTTATCAATTTAAATCCCGAACAACACAAATCCACTATTAAATTTTTTTTAATATTTGATTAAATTAGATATGCATACGATAAAAGTTCCAATCACAGAAAATAAACTATGCATGTAATCAACCACGACATATAAGGAAAAATCCCTTTTCAGGGCAAAACCTATATTCCAGCACTTTAGAAAGTGTTACAAGACTATCAACTTACAGATTACTTGATACTCCCAGAAGTATAATGCGTATTGTTTTAAAAACCTGTAAAGAATACGACTCAGTCTAGAGTCATCCACAGGTGGCGGTCCACCCTCGGTATCCACCGATCAGCCTTCTTTAACCGTAGCCATAGATATCTCCCACAAAGTGTGTATACAAGATACAAAACTTTAATAGTTTTTAAAAAGATTCATAAAAATATTTGGGGATACAAAGTTGTGAATTAAAAAGTGTTTGGAAACCCAAAATATGGAAAAACTTTGGTAAAGATATTCTGGTTACGTTTTTTTCCAAAGTCCCACAAAAAAAGAACTCAAAATAGGTATTTGTAGACATTGCACAAATTTTGGGGTGACGATTCGTTCGAACGAAAATCCAAGTCATTTGAATGAGATTAGCATCTCGTTAGAATGAAAACCTAGGTCGTTTGAAAGAGATAACCATCTCATTTGAACCATTATTTAACGAGCTTCTAATGAATTGTAATAGTGCACCTTCGTTGGAAGTTCATTTGATGTTGGATCTCAAGAGGCATCAAACGACAAAGCAAAGTCGTTCGAACGAGATACCGATCTGGTTTAAACGAGATTAAAAAAACAATATTTTACTTTTAAAACTTTGAAAAATTCTAGCCTCGATTTTTCATAAAAAAATACAACCCAAATAAAATTATGAATTTTTGTAAAATTCTTAAACCTTTATACCTTTTTGAGATGTAAAAGATTCTTGAACTTGGAGATGTTGAGGTTTGGTTCATCGTGTCAACACGTGTCGGTTTGTAACATGATATGCCAAATGTGCCAAAGTTGCAAATAAAATAAATAAACAACCTATGCTAAAATATTTGCCCTTATAAATCTCCTCCTTTGGCTATTCCAGTGCAAAACTAACTGAAACCCAAATTACGAAAAAATACCTATATGTCAAAAATCCTAATACCCTTCCCAAACCTTATAAATGGAATGGCATATGTAAACTTTGTCTTCAATCTCTACTTGTTCTTCTTGTTCTTTTCTTGATCACTTTGTCTTTATGCAGTGCAATATGTTCTTCGATTGGATACCTACACACATAAAAAAAAGAAAATACCCCGTAATGCATTGAGTTTGAAATAGAAAATAAAAACTCATAAAGCAATCTCTCCTATAAATCAAACTCACCATCAAACCAAATCTCCCTCTTAATTCCCCCCCCCCCCCCCCCCCTTTTTTTAGAGAGAGACAAAATATTAGAATATAAACATGAAGTATAAAGCATCACATAGAATAATTAAGATATCATCACAAAGATATGTAAACATTGCACGTGTAATGATAATCTCAAAGGCATCACCAACTATATTTGAAGTTTTTCAATTTTTTTAAAAAGTTTAAATTTTATAAATATAACACGATACCATATATAATCTATGCAAAATATATCAAATAAAATCCGGCATACATATATAGGTATAAATGACCACAAAACTCGACACAAAATACATAATCCTTGCACATTAGCATAATATTGATGTGTCTAAACATGTGGGATGGAATGAATGGGAGTGAACTAGATACAAATGAATAATGATCCAAACACTCAAATATGTTCAAGAAGTTCTAATTGATCGTAAAACTTTATTAAACTAAGCTTTAGGCTTAAGTGATAATATAAAGTGAACTTCGATGAACATAGATGCACAATGCTCACAAGCCTAGAATATCGATGATTTTACAAATTAATAGTGTCATGACAAAATAAGCATGACTAGGATTCATTGTACAAAATCGTTGATATTCAACTAAACACCCTCAAAAGATGAACATATTTCATATTTTCATCTATTCTTTTCTTTTTCCTTCTTTTCTTTTGAAGTTATTTCTTTTGAATGATCAATCATTAAACTATGTTGGCCCCTTTTTAGCAATTTTTTCTATTTTTATTGCCTTTAATATTTTTATTGGGCTCTTGACAATTGTGACTTTTTTGCAAAGGAGATTTACTCATTTCATAGCCATTTCCTGCACACACTCTTTTTTTAAAATACTAATAAAACATTCTCACGGTCAACTGTTCTTACATACACAATAAATTCCCCATACTCATAAAACATGTAGATGAAAAAATTAATGGGAGAACATCTCACAAAGCTTAAATATGCACGTAAAGTTATCGTTCAAAAATCCCGTGCATGTGTGTGCGGAGGCATATAGAAAGTTAGATCCTTAAAACAAATCAAGTTTGAAATAACTCCCTGAAAACATGATTTAGAACAATATAAGTATCTATAATCATAAGCAAATGCCCTAGCCATATGGAAATTACGAAGTGAAGGGGATTCAAACACACCAATATGCCATACTAAATGTGTAAAACTAAAATACACAAAAACCAAAAATCCTTTTTTTGTATTTTTCAAAAAAAATTATCAATATAAATTCTTTTTGTATTTTTCTAATATGACTCAATAAAAGAAAAAAAAATACAAAAGATACACATGTCAAAACAATAGCAATTATGCATCATGAAGAACAACCAAAGTATGACAAAAAAATTATGCAAGCAATCATCCATAAGATATAGCATGTGAAGAGTCATATGCAAGCATGTGAGAATCAACCAAGCTAGTATTTAACGTCTCTAAAATGGTTTTCCTAACCCAAATAGATGTATACCTAATGCGTCAAGTTTTGGGAACTAAGGGGACACTAGACTTCAACTTCTTATGGTCTTTTCTTAGATCATAGCAAAAATGCCAAAGGTGACCCTTCCTACAATAGTGTGTACACGTGTAAATGCGATAAGGAACAAGACATTTAGGTTGACCTTTTCTGACACCCTGAGATGTAGTTAACCCTCTAAAACAAATAATGGTCTTGGATTTGACACTGGAAGCATTGAAAACATGGGAGCTAGTACCATCACTACCAACACTACTAGAGTCTTTTAAATTATCTTTTAACTTCAAAATTTTAGACTCAAGCAAAGAATTAGACTCTTCAAGTTTTAGTCCCTTCTTCATATTTTTAATCATTCCTAGAAGGTTATCTCGCTCCCCCCAATGCAAGCGAACTTATCCCTAAGAGTCTTCTCACGTGCTCTCAAATCATTAATTAATTTATCCTTATCCTCATTGGCACGTAAACTAAGCCTAGAAATTTTAGATTCTTCTGATCCTTTTTCTAACAATCGAACTCTATCATCACTCTGTTTCTTAAACAATTCAAAACTTTTAAAATCACGGTTTATGTCCACAAGCTTTTCACGAAAGAAATCTCTTTGAGTTTAAACAGTTTGCAAAAGTTCCATAAAAGCTTTAAAATGAGAATTTTTATTTTCAAGAATTTTAATTCTTTTAGTAAACTTCAAATTCAAATGAGATAAATTTTCACTATGGCTATCCATCGAGAGAAATACAAATAAACAAACACAAGAGAGATGAATAAGCAACCAACCTAAACAACACTAAACAAGGATCTACAGGATAAATTAGTGTTACCCTCTCTGATACAAATTTATTAAAGGTGGAATGCTTCCATACCACTATTTTAGCGCGTATGAATACGCTTGGCAAGGATGGTCACAAGTACAAATTTTATTTTTGTATTTTTATCAATTGAAATCCCGAACAACACAAATCGAGTTTTAAACAAATTTTAATCTTTGATTAAGCTGGATATGCATATGATAAAAGTTACAATCACAGAAAATAATCTACGCATGCAATCAACCAAGAAAAATAAGGAAAAATCCCTTTTGAGGGAAAAAACCTATATTTCAACACTTAAAAGAGTTTTACAAGACTATTGACTTACAGACTACTTGATACACCCACAAGAATAATGCACAATATCTTCAAAACCTGTAAAGAATACGGCTCAGTCCAGAGTCGTCCACAGGTGGCGGTTTACCCTTGGTATTCACCGATCAGCCTTCAGCCTTCTTCTACCGTGATCCCCCGGGTTCACAAATTCAGTCATATAGATCTCTCTCCACAAAAAAATGTGTATACAAGATACAAAATTTTAAAAACTTTCAAAAAGATTCACAAAAATATTTGGGGATATGCAAAGTTATGAATTAAAAAGTGTTTGGAAACCCAAAAGATGGAAAAACTTTGGTAAAGATATTTTGGTTACGTTTTTTCCAAAGTCCCACGAAAAAAGAACTCAAAATAGGCATTTATAGATGTTGCAAAAATTTCGGGGCGATGATTCGTTCGAATGAAAATCCAAGTCGTTCAAATGAGATTGGCATCTCGTTAGAATAAAAACCTAGGTCGTTCAAATGAGATAGCCATCTCATTTGAACTAGTATTTAACGAGCTTCTAACGAATTGTAAGAGTGCAACTTCGTTGGAAGTTCATTTGATGTTGGATCTCAGGAGGCAAAAAATGACAAAGCAAAGTCGTTCGAGGGTTGCTGATCTCGTTTGAACGAGGTTAAAAAATAATATTTTATTTTTAAAACTTTAAAAAATTCTAGCCTCGATTTTTCATAAAAAATACATCCAAAATACAATTATTAATATTTTTAAAATCCTAAAATATTTATACCTTTTTGAGATGTAGAGGAGTCTTGAAGTTGGAGATGCTGAGGTTTGGTTCATTGTATCAGCACGTGTCGATTTGTAACGGGATACGTCAAATGTGCCAAAGTGGAAAGTAAAATAAATAAATAGCCTAAGCTAAACATTTGTCCTTAAACGTTGTTCAAAAACAATATCCTCATCATCGACTTTCAAGGCAATATGAAGGTTGAGGTTTCCAACAAGGAGTAACTAGTAATAGAAGATTACGCTTTGCAGTTAGGGTTTAGCATGGTGGAATTCTAGTTCACCGAGCTTAAGAAGGCCTCCGCCTGTAATACTATGGAGAATTTAATTCTCCAAAGATAAAAATGGGCCTTAATTGCCAAGGGAGAGGATAATCAAGACAAAATCGTTTAACAAAGGCTTTGAGGCTGACATCTAGGAGGTTACTACGCATTTAGACTACCACGAGTTAGTTGCATTCAATAAACGCTGGATTGTTGGCCTTAAGAAGGGAAATATTCCCCAAAGCGATTTTTCCAATGCCCAACACCATTCTCTTAAATAGCCTATTACTGGTGATGGTGAAGTTTCCTTGGAATCTAGATAAGAGGTCAATCAATCGACAATTAATACGGCTATCCCTGAAGGACAGGGAGAGTAGGGCAATGACGTAATCGAATGTTAGGGGGAGGTCAATTCTAGATTCCTAGTTATTTTAATGTTTTATTTTTTTATATGCTCTAATTGTAGGCCCTTTGACCAATCCTTGGAAGCCCTATGCCATTTTTATGTGGATGAAAGAGTTTTCCATTTATGTTTATCACCTTGTTTATAATGTTTCCATTTATGTTACCAAATCAACTTATTCCTATGAATTTAATAAGTAACATCCATATTTAACTTGTTCATCAGTCGGTGGAGTTGGGATCTATGATCGACTTCATCAACTTTTAAATTAATCAAAAAGTTAATGTTAAAATTAACTTACTGATTTGAAACTAAGTAAGTTAACGTTCATATTTAACTTATTCATTAGTTGGTGGAGTTATAATTTGTGGCCAAATCAATTGACTTGTAAAATTAATAAAAAAGCTAATGTTTAAATTAGATTATTGAGTAAAAATTTGATAAGTTAACATTCTTATTTAACTTATTTATTGGTCCCCTAATTATTGGGAAGAATTGCGCCTGTTATAGGCAGACTAACCAAAACATTGGGGCGTAACACCATTTACAGGTGTATTTAATGCCAATTCATAGGAGACCGACTTATTCCAACTGTACCACTTCTTGACTGGGTTTAATGTGAAATTGTAGGTGACTGACTTGTTCAAAGTCATATCCCTGCTTGAGTGGGTTAAGTGCCATATCGTAGGAAATCGAATTATTCTAAGTCTGACCATTGTTTGCGTGGGTTTAATGCCAAGTCATGGGTGACCGACTTGTTTTAAGTTAGGCAATTTCTTGAGTTACTTTAATGATAAATCGTAGGTCACAGACTTGGTCCAAGTCATACCACCCATAGTTAGGTGGGTTTATGTTTCTAGGATGACTAACCAAAAATTAGATTGTATCACAACTTTTCAGGTGGGTTTATGGTAGAGTTTAACTAAAGAATGTAACTACGTTAAACAACTAAGTTTGTTAACGAGAATTATCTTTATTTGGCTAAACATTATAAAAGTAAGTCTAATCCACTTAATAGAAAACTTCTTAAGATTCATGGCATTCCATGACCTAGGTAATATTATCCCTTCCAATTTTTCTAAGTGATATAAAGAACGTCCTAACACTTTGTAAGGCCCTTAACAGTTCGGTTCCAACTTTTGATTAGCGGGTTTATTAGCAGATGTGAGCATCTTCCTAAGCACCATATTGCTGACTTGAAATTCTTTAACATTGATTTTCTTATTATGTTGTTGGGAAAGTTCTTGCTAGTGAGCTACAAGGTGGATGGGAGTATTCTCTCCTCTCTCTTCCATAAGATTAACTATGTGGGCCCATCGATCTCTATTATAGACGTCCTAAAAGATTTTAGTCATGAGAGTCAATAGAATAATCTGTAGATGGATCCACTTCCTTTCTATATGCCAATGCCTATTGTAAGGAGAAACTTCTAAATCTAGTCAATTTGTATGTTTTGTCTTAATTCCATTTGGACTAAATCTTTGAGTCATAGGTTAGGACTTGAGTTGGTTTATCCTTAAAAGGCCTATGATGTGTTTGATTGAAGATTGTAGAGGCCATGTTAGAGATTCTACATCATCATATCGTGTTTCGTGCTATGTTTCATTTTCAACATTTAAGGATATTGTAAGGTATGAAGGTATATTATTTTGTTCCTTGGATTTTATGTTTGGGGATGTTTTAAATCTTGTTTGAGGCTATTTGTTATAAATTGGGTTTTTGAAAGAAAAAAAAATCCTTTTATTTTAAAGCAGTTTGAACAAGATTGTTAAGTTTGTTAGAACGAGTTAGTGAATGTCATTAGAACGACCTTCAAATGAAGTTCAAATGAATTTCGTCTGTTCATCAGCAGAATCTCGTTCAAAGCTTGTTCAAAGTTCATTCGAACTAGATATGTTAGTTCGTTCGAATGAAATGAGTGTGTGCTCAAACGAGATTGATGTCTTAGTTCGAACGAACCTACTGTTTTCGTTCGAACGAGATTTCGTCACCTTGAAAATTGTATATTGTATAAATAGGCATAATAGGAATTTTTTTATGAGAGAATTTTTGGCAAAAATTAATTTCTCTATCTATAATCAAAAGCCTCGAAACCCTAATTTTAACCCAACTAGTTTGAGTTCCAAGATTCAATCTTTATATGTTTTGAGATCTCAATTTTGAGCACTAAGGTTATAAGGACATATTTTTATAAATGTCCGTCACAATTAATTATGTCATATACCGTTACAACCGTCGAAGAAGTTCAAGAGAAATCTACATCAAGACGGATCCGAATATATCAAGATTCTTCATCAAAAAGCCTCCACAAAGTTTACTTTGGTAAGGTTATGTTTTAAATACCTTAACTTTGTACTTAGAGTTTTGGGATATTTTTACAAAATATTTTTGAAGTGTTGGAGCGAACTTTTTCGTCAAAATTTGAGAATGATTATTTTTTCTAAGTGTTGGAGCGGATATTAAAATAATATTTTCTGACGTTCCAGTCGTTCAAACGACTTTGCTCTGTCGTTCGAACGACATTGCATTATTGCGCGATGTCGTTTGAACGACACATGCATCTCGTTCAAGCGAGACCTCCATTTCGTTCGAACGATCGAGGCGATATGATTTTCTATAAATACTCATTAAATGGTTTCATTTTCATTAAGAAGTCCCAGCATTTTAAAAGGCAGAAAACTGCAAATCTGAAGAATTCTTTTTGACTTCTTCTTTTAGGATTTTAATCCCTTTTGTTTTCAATTCATAAAAATCCCATATGCTTTGGTGAATTGTTTTGGTGTTTAAGAACACACTTTGCGTTTGTTCATTCTTTGTGAGGAGAGATCTGCAACCGACAGCTTCGTACTATTATGGAGGGAGTCCTTGTGAAGATTTTAGACCGCGTGTCTGGATTGCGCATCCTGGTGGTATAGCTACGTGCGAACCATTGCTGATTTATTTCTAGCCGTTTCTTTGGAGGTTTGACGAAGACACCGTGAGTTACTCTTGTGGGCGAAAGCAAGATGGTATGTACGTCAATGGTCTTGTAAACTTTTCAGAGTTCTAAAAATAAAAAGGTTTTGCCCTTCGAGAATTTTTCCTAAAATTTTGTGTCGCATGCTATATCTTATTTGGTTTGATACGTAGTTGCATGTTTAGGGGCTGAATTAATTTGGTTTAAAAATAGACTATAATTAAATAAGTGTGCCAAATTAGAAATTTATGATTTTAACCAATTATCACACCTTCGCATTTTACAAATTGGTATCAGAGCGGGTTGCGCTAATTTATCGCGTATTCCTATTTTTCGTAAAATTGTGTGATATTGAATTTAAAAAAAAAATCAATTTTGTGAAAAATCGAAAATTTTCCAATGGAACATTCATTTAATACGGTGCCTATTTTTGATGGGAAAAATTACGCTGATTGGAAAGCTCGCGTGAAATCTAGTCTAAAGGCCATTGACCAGCGTGTTTGGTTGTTTTACGAAAATGGATGGAATCCTCCCACTGTTACCATTGAAAATATCACATCTTTAAAGCCCGTGTCAGATTGGACTGAGAACGATTTTAAAATGTCGAAATTTAATTCCCATGGACCGAGTGCTATTTCTGAAGCTGTCACTCCGATGAGTTTCGCCGAATTATGACATGTACCACGTCTAAAGAGGTTTGGGATGTTTTGAAATTAACACATGAGGGTACGAATGCCGTTAAAGAATCAAAATTACAAAATTTGGCCGCCCAATTTGATACTATCACCATGTCTGAGTCTGAATGTTTTGATGATTTTTATGCACGTTTGTCGGACATTATAAACACCAGTTTTAATTTTGGTGAGGTGATTGATAACACGTGTGTCGTTAAAAAGATTTTGAGATCTCTCCCCATACGGTTTATTCCTAAGGTCATGGTGATAAATTCCATGAGTACTTAAAAAAATCTCAAGTTAGAAGAGTTGGTAGGAGATCTTCAAACCTATGAGATTGACATGTTTCCTGACACCCTTAAGCCTAAGGAGAGTGGAGTTGCACTTAGAACACATTCTGAGAGGAGAGAGAAGAAAAAGAAAGAAAGAGTTTGTGAGTCTGAGTCTGAGGAAGATTTTTATTTTAAAGATATGGCCTTGTTTGCGAAAAATTTTAAAAAATTTCTCAACATGAACAAAAATAATTCTTCGAATAAGAGATTTTTTGAGAAAAATAAAAAGGCCAAAGAAAGCAGTGAGAAAGAGAAGGAGAGAGAAAAAGAAACGGAGAGTGAGGAAAATTTAGAAAGTTTGACATGTTTTGAGTGTGGGGGTAAAGGGCATAAGGCGTATGCATGTTCCACTAGACTTAGGAGAGAGGGAAAGAAGAGGCTATGCCTGCCACACTTAGTGATATCGACATAGAGGTTTTTGATTCGGGTGATGAAAAAGAGCACGGTATGTGTGTCACATTTTTAGATAGTCGGGATAACACACCTAGTTTGGATGGAGATGAGGGGACTAGTTATCATGAGACCCCCGATGAGGATGATTTGAGTGTTTCGAGTGAGGGTGAAGGTGAGTATAAAAGTGGAGATGAAAGTGAGATCCAAATTTCTTTTAGAGATCTGTATGCTGAGACTTTAAAGACAAAAAAATTGAATAAAGAGTTAAGTCTCAAGGTGAAAAATTTGGAGAGAGAGATTGAGAGTTTGGGTGAGTTTGAGGTCAAATCAAGTCAACTTGAGAATGTGAAAGTGAATTTGAGTGAGCAGTTGATTGCTTTAGGTAGGGAGAAGTGTTATTTGACCAACACGGTGTCTAGTCTAATCACACGTGTATCCCAACTCGAGAGTGATCTCGAACGTGCCCGAGAGGTCAAAGTCCCTTTAGAGAACGCATCTAAAAAGGTTGGAAAGGTGGTTCTCAATCCTATTTTGGGTAATGGTGAGAGTTTAGGAATAAGTCATGACGATGCTTCTACTTCCCAAGTAGTACCCGAGCTGGTTCCCACTTTAGTGTTAGATTCACATGAGTCTCACCCTAACCCACCTAGGCGTCCCATTACTATTAGAAGAGCGCGTCCTAGAGTTTTTGAGAGAGGTGTTCCTAGGCCTATATATATTTGTTCCCATTGCAAAAGGAGAGGACACCTTATAGAGTTTTGTTTTAAGTTGGGTTATGTGTGACGTTTTGCTACTACACGTGTTTCTGCCACATGATACTTTACATGCTCCAAGAGACTACATGAGAGAGTTTGCACATCTAGGTGAGCAAGTTAAGTTTTTAGTCAAAACTTCACAAAATTTGATGGAGGTTTTTCATAAATTGACTCCACCTTTGGAAAACATCTCCGCACCTAACGATTGAGGTTTGACTTTTTTACTAGCATAGGTTGATTTGCATGATGATATTATTTGCCTATGTCTAGTTTGTACCTTGTTTGTATGTTTTCTATTTTTTTGATTTTTTTTGAAAAATATAAAAAGATTTTATTTTGATAAAATTTTGAGAAAATCCAAAAAGAGTTTTGTATTTTATTTACACTGTTTATGGATGGACACTTAGGATGACCGTGTCACAACATCATTTCATTTTTCATGTGACTATTTGATAGTGTTTTGAGACAATATATCATGTCATCTTTGTGCTTTATAATGTTTGGAGTCATTATGATGTAATTAGTTATTACTTCCTACATGTTTGAGTCATGATTTCCTTTATTGCACACGTACACGGATTTGTTTGATTATTGTGCTTGTCTTATCACATGTTGGTTGGGTGTTTTCACTTCAATACTGTCTTTAAAAACGAACCAAGCGCGATAAAATTTGACAAGAAAGTTGTGTATGTAAGAACCATTCGTGAGTTTGTGTGCTTTATTGGAAAATGGGGAAGGGCTGCGAAAGGTTCACATTTGACCTTTGCGAATACTAAGCCATCGTTATATCGGAGCTAAAAAATTGAGGAATTTTAATTATCCGGGGTCCAAAGAGGATAAAAGACCCGGAAAAATTTAATGGCAATAAAAAGAAATTCATACCAAAAAGGGGCCATTAGGGTTTTGCACCAATTCTCCAATGTTTGAGAACTTATATTACCTCTAAAAGAAAATATGCACGAGGGAGTTTGGATGGAATTTAAAACGGGTTTTCATGTCCTTGAAAGTCTTGAAAAAGCGTTAAATAGTTTTGGACATTATTGGTGTGGGAATCACTTTGACTTTGATTTGTTGATTTGCTTAAACGATGTCATCTAAATTCAACAATTTTTACACCAAAGGATTTTTTGGTGTTCATTCGTTAGTGGTACACATATTCATCGTGTACATCTGATTGATTGAGTTGATTTACCTATCGAATGTGTTCACACCCATCCATTCCATTTCCATGACTTGGTTGTTTTAGTTAAATCCATGGTGTGATTTTTGTAACATTATTTTTACTTTGAAAAAAATTGAAAAATCTAAAATAGTTTGTGGAATCTTTTGAGATACTCCTTTGCATATGCGTAGTTTGATTCATGTTTGCAATGCATTTTGTCGTGACACTCCATGTTTTGATTATTTCTTCTCATCTGTCTATTTGGGGAAATCATAAAATGGGGCATAAAGAATTATCATGTTATGGGGGAGTTTTTGGAGTATGGGGGAGATTTGATTTATTATTTTATCATTTCAAACTCGATACGTCACGAAGGATTTTGCTTTATCTCATGTGTGAAGATACAAAGATTGATGATCATTATGTTGCGCACCCTGATGAGAAAATCTTCGTGATTTGATGAAGATTTTTGAAGAAAAGTTTGAGATCTTGCAAATGTGTACCCTTTTAGTTTTGAGATTTATGGGAGGGGAGATTTGTATAGGCATTTTGGTATTTGATAATTCAGATATTTTTATGTATATTCTGGCATAGACATAAGGGGAAATTTCTAAGGACATATTTTTATAAATGTCCGTCATAATTAATTATGTCGTACACCGTTACAACCGTCGAAGATGTTCAAGAGCAATCTACATCAAGACGGATCCGAATATATCAAGGTTCTTCATCAAAAATCCTCTGCAAAGTTTACTTTGGTAAGGTTATGTTTTAAATACCTTAACTTTGCACTTAGAGCTTTGGGATATTTTTATAAAATATTTTCTAGTGTTGGAGCGGACTTTTTCGTCAAAATTTGAGAATGAGTATTTTTTCTAAGTGTTGGAGCGGATATTAAAATAATATTTTCTGACGTTCCAGTCGTTGAAATGACTTTGCTCTGTCATTTGAACGACATTGCATTGTCGCGCGATGTCGCTTGAACGACACGTGCATCTCATTTGAGCGAGACCTCCATTTCGTTCGAACGATCGAGGTGGCGCAATTTTCTATGAATACTCATTAAATGGTTTCATTTTCATTAAGAAGTACCAGCATTTTGAAAGACAGAAAACTACAAATCTGCAGAATTATTTTTGACTTCTTCTTTTAGGATTTTTATCCCTTTTGTTTTCAATTCACAAAAATCCCATATGCTTTGGTGAATTATTTTGGTGTTCAAGAACACACTTTGCTTTTGTTCATTCTTTGTGGGGAGAGCTCTGCAACCAATAGCTGCATGCTATTATGGAGGGATTCCTTGTGAAGATTTTAGACTGCGTGTCTGGACTGCGCGTCCTGGTGGTATAGCTGCGTGCGAACCATTACCGAGTTATTTCTAACTGTTTCTTTGGAGGTTTGATGAAGACACCGTGAGTTACTCTTGTGGGCGAAATCAAGATGGTATGTACGTCAATGGTCTTGTAAACTTGTCAGAGTTCTAGAAATAAAAAGGTTTTGCCCTTCGAGGATTTTTCCTAAAATTTTGTGTCGCATGCTATATTTTATTTGGTTTGATACGTAGTTGCATGTTTAGGGGTTGAATTAATTTGGTTTAAAAATAGACTCTAATTAAATAAGTGTGCCAAATTATAAATTTGTGATTTTAATCAATTATCACACCTTCGCATTTTACAAAGGATTATTCTCTACATCTTTTGGAGGATTTTTGTATGAGGTGGATTCCATACTTGATGTTTACTATTTGTATACGGTGGACTCCATGTTTGAAATGGATGCTGATCCTGGATTGGTAGATACCGAGACGTGTGTGGACTCACACGTTGTGGCAGCTTCATGGGTGGACTCTTGCCTATAACTGTTGTGAAAGTTGAAGGAACAAAGATATGTCAAGTCTTGTGAGGGCGTAGAATCGGTTGTGTAAGTAATCTTTTGTGTCCTTTTTGTAGTTCTGTACATAGTGAATTTGCATGGCTGGACCATCCAATACTATTCTTATTGTGGGTTTTCCTCATATATTGACGTGTTTTGGATTGATTTATTTTATCTTGTTGTACTCGCCTAGATGCATGCTTTAGATTAAGATAAAATTGGTTAATCATTTAACACAACTTTCATTTAATCGGTTCTTGGTTTTAATTTGGTAAATTTAATTTGAATTTTTTAAAATTAGTGGTGTGTGTGTTTTTGGACCTTTTCCATATAAACCCTCGCACGTAGTTTACGTCTTTCAAGTGATATTAGAGCATGAACACTAAGTTATTGTGTTGGATCCATTTTTAGGCATGAATATGGGAGGTTTTAATATCGAGGGTCAGTTATTTTCTAGACCACAATTGTTTGATGGGTCTAATTACGCGTACTAAAAATCGCGTGTGAAATAAGCTCTTACGGCGATAGATGAACGGGAATGATTAGATGTTGTTAAGGGTTGGTTACCACCCATGAATTTAATAGGTTAATATAGAATCCTTAAACCCGTTGAGAATTGAAGTGATGATGAGCATAAACTGTCTAACTATAATTCTCGTGGCCTGAATGCTTTTTTTGTGCAGTTACACTGAAGGCGTTCCGTCATATTACGAGATGTGAAACGCCTAAAGAGGCTTATGACATACTCCAACTCACTCATGAGGGTACCTGTGCTGTTAAATCTTCCAAACTACAGAACCTCACCACTCGATTTGAAACCATTAGGATGAAGGAGATTGAATCCTTTGATGAGTTCTATGCTAGATTGTCTGACATTGTGAACTCGTCTTTTAACTTGGGAGAGAGAATTCTCAACACTAGAGTAGTCAAGAAAATCTAAAGGTCCTTACCTGGAAGATTCAATTCTAAAATGACTATTTTGTATTCCTTCGGTAATCTAGACTCTACGAAACTTGAAGATGTTGTGGGCGACTTACAAACCAATGAGCTTAACATGTTTTCCTCCAAAGATATGAAGAAAGATAATGGCATTGCTTTAAAATCTCGGAAGGAGGAAACACTTGTTTCAAATGATGAATCTGACATCGATTATAATGATATGACCATGTTTTTAAAAAAGTATGAGAAATTTTTCAAGTTTTAGAAAAGAAAGTTTGACAAGGCTGTAGTATTCCCTAAAAATCGTAATGATAGTTTTAAGAGGGGTAATTTAGATAGATGCTTTGGATGTGAGGGTTATGGACATAGGACAATCGAGTGTTCCATTAATCTAATGAAGGAGGGAGAAAAGTTGAAGGCATACAATGCTACCCTTACCAATAGTGAATCGGAAGAGGAACCTAATTCTCGCATTGAGCATAATTTCATCGCGTTCATGACCAGGTGTGGACTCCACGATTTTCCATCATGGTCCCCGATAAGTAGCTCTTTGGGTATATCGTTGTTGTCTTCAAAAGCCATTCTCAAAATTCCCTTGAGTACCTACAAAACTTGTCTAAAAATAACTCGTGTTGCGGTAAGTACGGGTATCAATCCAACTTCTAAGGTGAAACAATTTATGTGAAAACTTGCAATCTCAATTTTTTTATGAAAATCCTTTTATTTTTTTATCTTTTTCAAAACAATTTCAAGGAAAAAATTAACTAATTAAATGCTAAAATTATAAAATGACCAAATAATGAAAAAGAACGTGCAACCGAGTGTGAAATAATGTGAGAAGGTCAAGAGATGGGATTACACTGCACTTTCAATTATTTTAATTTCTCAATTTATTAATGTGAAATATTTTGAGATAATATTAAATTGATAATCTAACTCCCGTTAAAATTATAAATTTAATAAAATCTTTTTCAAAAAATTAATTTAAAAATATCACACAATAAAAAATTAGGACTACACTATTATCAGAAAATTACCCGCTAGGATCAATTAAATGAAAACAATATAAATCCTCAAATTTCAACACCAAATTAATATTCAAATATCGGAAAAACCTATCTCTAGTTCGATTCCTAAATTCAAATATTAATTTGTTCAATTAATTTACTAACTCTCGTTACATAAATTAGTTGGTGACAGTTAAAATTAATGAAACCATTCAATTAAATTAACATCATTCACAGTGCATCCCACCCCTTGAACGGGGTGTTTAGACAAACATTCTCATGTTAGAATAAACAATATTCAATAAAATATCAAAAGATGACATAAATTTAAATAGAGAAATAGATTACAATACGCAAGTCTCCTTGTCGAATCGCATTCATGAAATGCGTCTCATTCTTCTCACCAATCCAGCACTTGATTTCACCAAAAAGAATAAAAAAAACCTAAAAATTTATTTTAAAACTAAACTATTTTTATTTTATTTTTTATGACCCTAAACTGTACATAATATACACCCTTTCTCTCTCTCTCTTGCGTCTGGTCTGTTATTCTGTGGGAGTCTTCGTATTGTTTTATAAGCCACGATCTCGATGTTTTTGAGGAGGTATTTTTGGGATTTGCATATGGCTAAGTCAAATGTAAAATGGGAGCTCACGTTTTTTTTGGATTTGGTTTTGTTCCATGGGATAAAATTTTGATTTTAAAGGGATTTGGGTGAGGTGTCGGTTTGGCGAGTCGGGTCCGGGTCTGGTGGAAGCTCCGAGTTTTGGAGTTGGATTTTGGGTTACGATCGGTAGAGGTAGTAGCTGGTTGGGTTTCTGTTGCCGAATAAGGGTGGTTTGGGTTCCGGGTTTACATCTGTGGGGAAGGGCTGGCGGAGCTACGTGGCTGGCGAGTTAGCCGATCGGGTTGGTTAGAGGTGGTTGCCGGAGGTGGGTCGCGGGTTCAGGCGCCAGGGGGTTCGGACAGCTGGCAAGTAAAGGGTCTCGGGTTTTGGGTCGATTTGGCCGAAACGAGGAGGTCGTCTGGTGGGTTTCAAAGGGTTAATGGGCCTTTTGGGTTTGTGGGTTGCTGTTGGGAAATGGTTATGGAGTCTTTGTGGGGTGTTAATAAAATAACCTAACTAACTAACTAAAAATAAAACTAACAAACTAAAAAAAATTAAAAGCATCTAAACAATAAACTCCTAAAAAAAACTCAAATAAAAAATTAAATTCTAAAAATTAATTAAAGATGAAAACTAAAGATTAAAAAAATAAACTCTAATAAAACTAAAAATAACTTCCTAAAAACTAATCCTAATAAAATAAAGATTAAAAATTAAATGCTAATAAAAATCAAAAATCAGAATAAAGAATTATAAAAGTAGAAAATAAATTCTAGAAAATTCTAAATAAATCTAAAATAAATCCTAAAAATAAAATGATTCAAAATAAAAATCTAGAAAATAATAAAGGTACAAACTCAACACACACAGTCCCGAGTGATGGACTGGGCTTGGTTTAGGCTTAGTTTAAGGTTACGGGACTCGGTTCGGGACATCGAACCTCTTCTGTGCAAGCTCAATGTGGAGTTAGACTTCGCGGTCGCTTTGAATTTCTTCATTTATCTCTTTTGACCGCTATTGAGTCGCAATTGATTGGACTAAGCATCATTTAACAATGCGACTGCTGATTGACTTGCAATATAAATAAATACGAACATAAGGCCAATTTTAGTTAAAATGAGTGACTAAAATGCATCTATTTGGGGCATAAAATAGACACTTTTGGGTGCTTATCACACCACCCCCAAACAGAACATTGCTAGTCCTCGAGCAAAAATTAGAGAGAATATAGAGATAAGTAACCAAAAGTGTGCCACTTTCGCAGGCACTGGCGATTGCACTTAACATGTGCAACAAGCCGTTAAACCTATAGGTTGCCCTACAAGATGTGTGGTGTCTCGTGAGGGTTTTCAGTGAATGTACCCACAAAATTCAAACTTATTTAAAATAAGTATCTGAGTAGATGATGAAACACTATACAACCCGACTTAAAGGACGTCAAGGAACACCGTATTCAAATATCTAAATAAGATATGAAATTATTTAATACCAAAAGAGTAATCTTTCCTAAAGCTCTGCGTGTGTAGTGTGAAACAACTTAAGTATCATTAGAGTAATTCTTAGATCACCCTTATAAAATCAAAATTTTGACTTCAATTCTCACTGGATATATCTCTCTGAATCTAACTCTCTGAGAATTAGGTAAGCGTATCTCTCTAGTGTGTGAGGAGGTGAGTAAATATAAGCAAGTTCAAACGTCTCTCACACTTTATAAGAAATGACGGATACATGAAAAAATATGATCTCATGAACGAATCCTAACCACTATGTTGAGAATGTCGAATTATTCACCATATAATCTTTTCGTTTGCCCGAACACTTTACCAAGGGTGAAAATGGGGTTTATGTAAGGCATGAAGGAATAATGAAATGAAAAGGATTTTCTAGGGCGTTTTGAGAAGAGTGTAACACAAGAATAACTAATGTCTTCATCTTTTGAATTTATGATCGCATCTTTATTTTCTTTTTCTTTTTCTTTTTCTGCTTCTTTTTCTACATTTTTTTTATTTTTGTTTTCTATTGCGATACATTCTTCTTTTCATAACATAAATGAAGACAATTTACATGGAAAATTTCAAACACTCTTTTTCTAAAAAATGATGGCAATGATGGATGGTATTTGGGACATATGGATAAGGGTAATATGGAAAATGATAATGGGTGAATGATAATGTGAAAGGGAAAATGGTAAGTGTATGGAAAAATCGGTTTAGTGCTCGGGACAAACTACAAGATACATGTTTCTTACAACTCGAAAGTAATGTCATTCTCAGTTATTAAGCCAAATTTTAAAAAAACTATGAGACCTTGCAACGACTAAATGTGGTACCCAAAGAAAGTTAAGTCAACTTGTGACTCGGAGATACTTAAAAACCCTCAAAAAGGTGAAAAGCTCAAATCTCACGGGTTTAAGTCGCCACTAGTGATCTTTTAAGGCTCTCTTGAAAATATTGTTACTCTTCAACTTTTGATTGTAAAAGTGACAGTGCAAATTGCCAAGTTTAGGAATTCATGGTGCAAGTACGCTTAAATGGGTATTAATTAATTTATTATAAAAAGCACAATCGTAGGGTTGAATACAGGTATTCCGAGATTTCTAAAAGAGGGATGATAGACAAATCATGCCATAAAAATTTAAATTTAACTGCACAAAATGTTTAAAATAACTTGTTTTTGAATTTTTTTCAAAAGAGGTATGATTTTGATAAATTTCCCACCCCCAAACAAAAGTTAACACCGTCCTCGATGCCTAAAATCATATATAAGAATGAAAATCACAAGGGAGGAAATATATTACCATTATGAACCGCTAGTGAAAGGTACCGCGATATGGAGCATAGATGAACCTGAAGAAAAAATGCGATACAAAAATATGTACAATTCTATAAAGCATGTGAAAACCATTGGGTGGTGTGAAACACCACCCCCAAATAGGATAAACTCATACTCAAAAACAATGAATGACGGGATGCCTCCCGGTAGCGCTAAGTTTAATGTCTTCATCCAGACCGATCGGAACTCACCCTAAGGATAAGAACTAGGAAAGCACGGGATGGAAGAAAAATGGTATGATAAGAATCACCCCCAAATAAGACTGAAGCGTCAGTCTTGCTGGATAAAGGCTAAAGAAGAGGCCAATGCACTTGTATAGCGAAGTGCATCACTTGATGCAAAGCATCGGTGGACTAGGGGTGGGTAGGTAGGAGGGTACATGGACGAAGGGTAAGGGTGAGGATGTACAGGCACCGGTCACGGGCCTTATTGAGCGTAAATGTGAGGGCAACTATAAGTATGGTGCTCAAGTTGGTGGGGGAGGCAAAATGGTTTGGCAATAATAATGGGGTGGGCCTTAGAGAAAGTGCACGACCATTCTATAAATGTACGGTGATAATGGTCGCATCGTGACACGCCAGGGAGCTGTCGATGGAAAAAATCAACACCACGAGGAAGTGGTGGGCATAAAGTAACAAGCTCGGTGTCACGAAAGATAAGAGTAGCACAAATACTCTCATAGATAGTGGTGTTGATGAAAAATGCATAAATGTGATCGTGGAGTACTAGGGTGGAGGGTGGATGTAGGTGAGGACCTAAATGCTTAGATGTGAAAAGGGAACGTATAATAGCAAGGTCCAAACTAGGCAGTGGGGTGGAAGGGGCAGTGGGTGGATCGGTTTGGACAAAGGGTGGGGGGAGATGATCTAAATCAAAATTAGGGGACACACTCTCATCGAGAGGAGGAAGGGAAGACTCAAACTGGAGTGTGGTAGCTAAAGATGGTGTGGTCAACTTCTTCGCCCGAAATTCACCATCCGAAGTAGTGGAAAAATCCAACAAGGCATCCAAATCCGAGATAGATGAATCAACGTTAATATCTAACTCAACGGAAGCCAAGCAAGGTGGGACAGGATCCATATCTAGAGCGATAGAAACCATGTCGGGTTTAATATCAAGAAAATGGTGAGCACTCGTAGCCGGAGCTAACCTAGGATAAAGTGGTTCCTCGGGAACACACACAGTGGGATCAATAGGTGTAGGCTCAGGCATAAATAAGGATTCTATGGAAGGGGAAAGGCGAACCTCAATGGTGGGTTTGAGAGGGTAGGGTGGTGTGGGAACAGTCTCACAATCAATCGATAGGTCAACACTGATGATGCCGGAATTAGCACCACCAGGTAAGGTGTTTTCAAGCTCAATATAAGAATAACAATGGCAGCACAGTTATATAAAGAGATAAGAGAATGAGATGAGGATAAGAGGAGAGGGCACCGGTATATAAGTGGTTCAGCCAATTTGGCCTACGTCCACTGTGAGTGTGTGTGAGTAATATCACTGAATGAAGGCACTAATGGCCATGGATACAACCTCTCAATCTTTCTCTCTCTACTGTATATCTAGACAGAGTTTTAGCTAGGGTTGAATATCTGGGATCCCTTTGCAAGTTAGGGGATGACCCCTATATATAATACCTAGGGGGTGTAATGTACCCCCCATGCATGTAATGAGCATGTGTGTGGTAGCCTCACCAATGTGGGAGTGCCATCTGTCACTGTCACATGTAAGGAATGATAATGAAATATCCTTCCCACGTGTGGAGAATAATCTTGTTACAACTGATTTGTGCCCATGTGTCCTTATCCAAATGTCAACAGATGCTCGGCTGCCATATTGGTGCATGACCTCGGCCTGGGAGAGGCCGAGCTGTAAAGGCTCGATAAACGTCTTTCGAGATGTGCAATAGGGAGTCTCGGCCTGATCTCAGCCGAGACATTATGCTGGGGTCGGCCCCAGCCTAGGTTGGACTGATTCCATGCCAAGGCTTCTTGTCACCTCGGCCCAAGCCGAGGTTGGGCTGGTTCTATGCCAAGGCTTCTTGTCACCTCGGCCCAAGCCGAGGTTGGGCTGGTTCCATGTTGAAGGTTACCAAGGCTTCTTGTCACCTCGGCCTACACTTGGACGAGGTTTCCATACCCAGGTATATGAGAATGTTGTTGATGCCTGTGATGCGCATTGTGTGCATTGGAAATGTAGGTGGAAGTGTCGGCCTGGGCCGACCTTAATAAGGCCGAGGGATGATATCGTGGGCCCATAGCTTATCCAGGGTCGATCAATATCTCGGCCATCACCTCGGCCGAGGTTGGTGTCTCTGGGCTGAGGTTACACATGGGGCATATCAATCACCCCCCAACCCTTAGTCATATGTGAGAGCAAGGTGACTAGGGGATTAGTATGCATCCGAGGCCTGTCTTCTTACGAATCAGTACTTGCTTGACACTTGTCCAATGTTGGAGCGTGCTCGCTTGGTAGGCGTGTGCTTTCAGCTGCCCTTTGGGGCTCCCAAGGCAATGATGGGCCTTGGGAAACGTGCCCACGTATTTAAGGGTTTCAAAACCCTTTTCCCACCTTCTTCTTCACTTCATTCCTGTGCACGCTTTGTTCTTGAAATTTTCTCTCTCTAAAGCTTCTCTAATCAACGCTCTTCTGCAGAGGCATTTGCTGGTTTTCTTGCGAGTTTTCTTCATTTGCCCTCATCGTTTCATTTCTAGGTATTTTCTCCCTTCAATTTCCTTTGCTTTTCGCTTTTGGTTTGCATTTTTCGGCGAATTTATAAGTTTTTCGGCGAGCACCATTATTTCAGGCGAACTGTGTTTGCCTCAAATTTCTTGGTTTGATCTTTAAACTCCTTTATTTTACAAGTCAATCCTGTTTGTAGTTTTAGGAGTTATTCCCAAGTTTAGGGTCGTCCTCTGATGCTCAGACCTTTATACCAGCTTCTTGAGGATTACCCCTCTCTCAGAGAGAATACCCTAGAAAAGATTAGGCAAATAGAGAGAGCTCAGGAGGAAGCTCGTAGGTCACAAGGGTTTCCCATTAGACCCTTGTTTCCACCACCTCTGAGAGTGATATATCCTGACCCCCCGGAGAACTTCTATCAGACAGGGGCTCCTGCTGATCCAACACCTATGTCTGAGTCTGAATCTTCTACCTCAGACCCCATGTCTGTGGAATCTTTTCAGGAAGCCATGGATTTCACACCTCGGCCTGGTCAGGCCCCTGATCAGGCCGAGGTCTCCAGCCGAGCCTCATCCCATAATGCCTCAAGCACCTCAGCCTCTTCTTAAGAGGTTGAAATTATTGAGCCGAGTGTGGCTGTGCCACCCATTCTTGACGCCATCCCCCTGTCGGCCGTCACAGGGTCAGAGTTCGTTCAGAGATTTGCTAGTAACCCATCTACATCTGCTCCGACCGACGTTGAGCTTGATGATGATGAAGATGCTGGAAGCGATGTGAACGTCTCTGAGGCGGCCGAGTTCGAGAGCACGGTAACTGAGGTGGATCTTCTGTGCTTCATATATTTATACTCCATTAGTCCCTCCATAAAATTAAGAAGACCTCTGAGGGAAGAGAGGGCCTATCATGGCCGAGATGGAGAAATCTTCCTGTCCGAGCAGATATTTAGGTTAGGGTTTCGCCTACCCATTCATCCCATCATTAAATCCATTCTCTCTTATATCAACTTGGCCCCCTCACAGCTATCTCCCAATGCCTGGAGAGTTATCATAGGGGCCATTATCCTGTGGAGGACAGTCCACCACTCTGACCTCCCAGTTCAGGTCTTCGTTGGTTGTTATGTCCTAACCTCGGCCAAAAACCATCCGAGCTACTATCATTTTGTGGCTCGGAGGTCTGAGAAGAAAATGCTCCAGGTGACTCAGACCTCAAACCATAATTGGAAGCCCCGCTATTTTTTCGCCTCTGGACCATGGTAATTTGGCCCATGCGTTCCCTCTTCCACACTGGAGCCGAGGATACCCCTCAAATGGGGTAAGGTCACCATGTATGCCAGGGCCGACCCTGGTCTAATTCTTCAGAATATCCAGAAGGTGAAAGCCCTACAAGACCAAGGGGCACATGGTCTTTTTGTTAAGTTCGAACATTTGCTGACCTCCCAGTATCTCTCTGGGACGGGCCTAGGTGGAAGTCCCCTTGTTGACTTTGGTAAGGATTTTTCTTTTTTTTTATGTTTAACCTCTGAACTCATTCATATCTGATCTCTAACCCATATCTTTAAACTTTTGCAGAGCGACCACAAGACATTACAGACGAACTGTGGGAGATGGCTGCACCGAGCTTAGCGAGACTTACCAAAAAAGCTGTTCTGAACGCTCCTCCCCCAGCTCCCTCTACATCCAAATCTCAGGCCTCAAAGAAGAGGGCCCCAGAATCGCATGCCTCTGAGGATCAGAGGCCGACCTTGAGACAGAAGAAGGCCTCTGAAGCTGCAATTCCAATCTCCTCGGTCGACATCCTGACGGCACGTCTGGAACAGCTGAAGCTAACCGATAGTGTGGTCAGTCACAGCATGCAGGCCATGGATGCCATCGGCTATGTAATGACCGAGGCTGACAAGCGCTTTTTCGGGGCTATGGACACCCCCCTGTTGATTGAGTTCGGCCTTCACAGAGCCATCCAGGTATGACTTGTCCCCTCGTCAAAATTTTATAAGTGCAACATCTGACTTTTCTCCAGCTTAACCTCTTCATTAAATGTGCAGGGAGTGACTGCTATGCACCACCTATCAAACTGGGATCTGAGGAAATTTCCCCTCATCCAGAAGGGGCAAGAGGCCGAGAAGGTTCAGAGCGCCCTAAATGCTGAGGTCGACCGTCTGAAATTAGAGCTGCAGAACTCTGAAAATAAGGTTAAGGGGTTGGAGAAAGACATTTCTCTACTCGTCAAAGATCACGCCAAAGCCCTGAAGGCCAAAGATGACGTTCTGCAGCAGAAGGTCAGCTCGGCTGTCAAGGCTGCCCTTGAAGATGCCTCAGCCAAAATAATTTCTGACTACAAAGCCTCGGACGAATTCATGGGTTTTGGCTTTGAATATCTCGAAAGAGGTATCAAGGCTACTAACAAATGGGCTGAAGTCAAAGAGAAGGAGATCGGTGCTCTAAAGGCCTCTGACTTTGTGGGTCTCGGCTTTGCTGACCCTCAGTTTGCTCAGGCGCTTCAAGAGGTGGAGGACGAGGCTGCTGCCCCTGCTGAGACTGCAACTCTGGGAGGAACCGAGGTCGGAGGGGCAGACCATACTGATGACGTGGCCGAGGTTACTAACGCTGATCAAGCCAATCAGGCCGAGGTTGTTAATGTTCCCCCCCAAACCTTTAGGATTTGTAACTTGTAACAAATAATTTGTAATTTGTAACTCGTGACTTGTAACACCATGGTATTTTGTATCGAAGGAATATTTGTAACAATGCCTCTGAATGCTATATGATCTCTTCCCTTTACTGAATGTCACGTAATCTCTTTTACTATTTTGTTGTAGTGATGTCTTGTTAATACTCAGTCAATAATTCTGACCTCAGGTCTCTTCACCACTAATTTGTAACTAGGCTCTGAGGTCGTCACCTAAGACGTTATCCTCACAATTAATCTCACCAAATTAATGATGTTAAGGGTCTGAGGTCATCTGCTAAGGTGTCTGAGCTCAGACCTCATCACCACCGAGTGATGTTATGAAGGTCTGAGGTCGTCACCTAAGATGTTATCCTCACAATTAATCTCACCAAATTAATGATGTTAAGGGTCTGAGGTCATCTGCTAAGGTGTCTGAGCTCAGACCTCGTCACCACCGAGTGATGTTATTAAGGTCTGAGGTCGTCACCTAAGATGTTATCCCCATAATTAATCTCACCAAATTAATGATGTTAAAGGTCTGAGGTCATCTAACTAGGGTGTCTGAGATCAAACCTCTTCACCACCAAGTGATGTTATGAAGGTCAGAGGTCATCACCTAAGATGTTATCCCCATAATTAATCTCACCAAATTAATGATGTTAAGGGTCTGAGGTCATCTGCTAAGGTGTCTGAGCTCAGACCTCGTCACCACCGAGTGATGTTATGAAGGTCTGAGGTCGTCACCTAAGACGTTATCCTCACAATTAATTTCACCAAATTAATGATGTTAAGGGTCTGAGGTCATCTGCTAAGGTGTCTGAGCTCAGACCTCGTCACCACCGAGTGATGTTATGAAGGTCTGAGGTCGTCACATAAGACGTTATCCCCATAATTAATCTCACCAAATTAATGATGTTAAAGGTCTGAGGTCATCTAACTAGGGTGTCTGAGATCAGACCTCGTCACCACCGAGTGATGTTATGAAGGTCTGAGGTCGTCACCTAAGATGTTATCCTTATAATTAATCTCACCAAATTAATGATGTTAAAGGTCTGAGGTCATCTAACTAGGGTGTATGAGCTCAAACCTCTTCACCACCGAGTGATGTTATGAAGGTTTGAGGTCTCACCTAAGATGTTATCCCCATAATTAATCTCACCAAATTAATGATGTTAAGAGTCTGAGGTCATCTAACTAGGGTGTCTGAGCTCCGACCTCTTCACCACCGAGTGATGTTATGAAGGTCTGAGGTCATCACCTAAGATGTTATCTCCATAATTAATCTCACCAAATTAATGATGTTAAAGGTCTGAGGTCATCTGCTAAGGTGTCTGAGCTCAGACCTCGTCACCACCGAGTGATGTTATGAAGGTCTGAGGTCGTCACCTAAGACGTTATCCCCATAATTAATCTCACCAAATTAATGATGTTAAAGATCTGAGGTCATCTAACTAGGGTGTCTGAGCTCAGACCTTGTCACCACCGAGTGATGTTATGAAGGTCTGAGGTCGTCACCTAAGATGTTATCCCCATAATTAATCTCACCAAATTAATGATGTTAAAGGTCTGAGGTCATCTAACTAGGGTGTCTGAGCTCAGACCTCTTCACCACCGAGTGATGTTATGAAGGTCTGAGGTCATCACTTAAGATGTTATCCCCATAATTAATCTCACCAAATTAATGATGTTAAGAGTCTGAGGTCATCTAACTAGGGTGTCTGAGCTCAGGCCTCTTCACCACCGAGTGATGTTATGAAGGTCTGAGGTCATCACCTAAGATGTTATCCCCATAATTAATCTCACCAAATTAATGATGTTAAAGGTCTGAGGTCATCTGCTAAGGTGTCTGAGCTCAGACCTCGTCACCACCGAGTGATGTTATGAAGGTCTGAGGTCGTCACATAAGACGTTATCCCCATAATTAATCTCACCAAATTAATGATGTTAAAGGTCTGAGGTCATCTAACTAGGGTGTCTGAGATCAGACCTCGTCACCACCGAGTGATGTTATGAAGGTCTGAGGTCGTCACCTAAGATGTTATCCTTATAATTAATCTCACCAAATTAATGATGTTAAAGGTCTGAGGTCATCTAACTAGGGTGTCTGAGCTCAGACCTCTTCACCACCGAGTGATGTTATGAAGGTCTGAGGTCATCACCTAAGATGTTATCCCCATAATTAATCTCACCAAATTAATGATGTTAAGAGTTTGAGGTCATCTAACTAGGGTGTCTGAGCTCAGACCTCTTCACTGCCGAGTGATGTTATGAAGGTCTGAGGTCATCACCTAATATGTTATCCCCATAATTAATCTCACCAAATTAATGATGTTAAGAGTCTGAGGTCATCTAACTAGGGTGTCTGAGCTCAGACCTCTTCACCACCGAGTGATGTTATGAAGGTCTGAGGTCATCACCTAAGATGTTATCCCCATAATTAATCTCACCAAATTAATGATGTTAAAGGTCTGAGGTCATCTTCTAAGGTGTCTGAGCTCAGACCTCGTCACCACCGAGTGATGTTATGAAGGTCTGAGGTCATCACCTAAGATGTTATCCTCATAATATATCTCTGGTCTAAGAATGAAGCAAAAACTGTTATGGAAACTGATCTTTATTAATAACCTCTTCTCAGTAAGATGGTACATTTACATAAAATTCTACGCAACATTATATGTAATATCTCTTTAGGTGGTCAGCATTCCATGGGTTGGTGAAAGGTTCTCCTTCTAGGTTTTCTAGCCTGTAAGTGCCAGGCACAACCTCTTCTATTACTTTGTAGGGGCCATGCCAGTTTGGGTGTAGCTTATTTGCCTTTTGTAGGGTCTTCTTTAGCACTAGGTCTCCTACTGCAATGGGTCTTGACTTCACCCTTTGGTTGTAGAATTTCGCTGCCCGCTGCTGATAGGCTACTTTTCTGACCTCTGCGTCTTCTCTTCTTTCTTCGATAAGATCCAGGTCTATCCTCCTCTCTTCCCCATTACTGTATGGGTTGTAGGTCTGAATCCGATGAGTTGGTAGTCCTACTTCCGTTAATATGACGACCTCTGATCCATGTGCCAGCATGAATGGGGTTTCTCCTGTTGGTGTCCTTTCCGTGGTTCTGTAGGCCCATAACACAACGTAGACCTCCTCTATCTATCTCCCCTTCGCATTTTCTAACCTCTTATTGATTCCGTCCAAGATGGTCCTGTTTGTGACCTCGGTCTGGCCATTTGCCTGAGGCTGACCAGGAGATGAGAAGAACTGCTTAATCCCCACTCTTAGGCAATACTTTTCTAAGGAGTAGTTCTTGAACTGGGTCCCATTATCCGAGATGAGAGTGTTTGGGAGGCCGTATCTGCATATGATGTTCCTCCAAATGAACTGGAAGGTCTTCTGCTCTGTAATGGTTATCATCGGTTCTGCCTCTACCCACTTTGAAAAGTAGTCAATGGCAACTATCAAGAATCTATAGTTATTGACGGCTCTTGGTAAAGGTCCTACCAAGTCAATTCCCCATACCGCAAATGGCCATGGAGAAGAGATTAACGTCATAGGATGATGGGGTTGATGAGGGATAGTGGCGAACCTTTGACATTTATCACACCTCTTCACATAGTCTGCAGCGTCCTTAGACAAGGTTGGCCACCAGTATCCTTGTGTGATGATCTTCTTGGCTAAGGGCCTTCCCCCTATGTGGATAGAGCAAGAACCCTCATGAACCTCCTGTAAGACCCGGGGTACTTCCATGGAATGCACACATCTGAGGAGAGGCAATAGAAACCCCTTTTTGTACAAGACATCTCCTATCATTGAGAACTTGGCAGCCCTGTATCTCAACTTTCTCCTTTTTATATTGGACTCAGGCAACTCTCCCTCTCTTAGGTATCTGACGAGCTGGTCGATCCATGAGTCTCCTAGGTTCACATTGTGACATGGGCTACATACCTCGTCCTCCTCGATGGTTGCCTTTCCTAAGACATCGATTGGAATGGTCTTTCCCATATTTGTCTTCCCTGCTGAGGCCAGCCTTGCCAATGCATCAGCGTGATTGTTGCTCAGTCGAGGCACTCTCTTCAGTTTTGCTTCTTCAAAATATTCTAAAAACCTTCTTACCTTCTTCAAGTACTTGGCCATCCTTTCGTCTTTGGCCTCGTATACCCCCAATACTTGATTGACAACCAAACTTGAGTCGCTATGGAGTAGGAGTCGCTTTACTCGAAGAGTTTTTGCCAATAAGAGACCTGCTATCATGGCCTCATACTCGGACTCGCTGTTTGAGGCCTGGAAGTTGAATCTCAAGGTGTATTCAATGTTGGCGCCATCTAGAGCCGAGAGTATTAGTCCCTCCCCGCTTCCACTATCACAGGAAGAGCCATCAACGAAGAGGCTCCAGACGTCTGTATCTGATGAGAAGACCCCTTCTCTCATAACCCCCTTCTTAAAGAGGTATCGATCTTCCTCGTTCTCTTCTATTTCGCTCCAGGTTTTGCCTGAGATGACCTCTTCCCGATCTCAGAAGACGTTTGGTGCCATCTCTTTCGAATCTCGGAAGACACAACGGTTCGTCTCTTCCGAATCTTGTAAGACACTACGGTTCGTCTCTTCTGAATCTCGAAAGACACTACGGTTCGTCTCTTCGCCGTCATCTAAGACTTTCACTATCTCGGCCTCTTTCAAACTTCTACCGGCCTCTTCCCAGGTGAATTCTGCGACAAAGTCTGCGAGGGCCTGCCCCTTGATGGCTGTCCTAGGCTAGTAGGTAAGATCATATTCTCCTAGTTCGATGGCCCAGGTCATCAACCTTCCGGACTTCTCAGGTTTGTGCAGAACCTGCCTTAGTGGGGAGTCAGTGAGGACTACCATGGAGTGAGCTTGGAAGTAAGGCTTCATTTTCCTTGAGGCATGTATTAGGGCATAAGCCAACTTCTCCATGTGACACCCCGACTAATTAAATACCGGGTAGCTACTCCTTTATTAAATTAAATCAAAATGCCAAGTTGGCCCATTTAATAACATCACTGTCGAAAACATTTTATTATAACTAACCACCTAGTATTTAAAAAGTAAGTCGTCAAATTTTAATTAAAGCCTGATTAACATGCAACAAGTGTAACGAAGAATAATAACACCATTCACCATAATGAAGTAAATAGAATAACCGTCACATGATATAAATAAATCCGGAGGAAAACTACTGACAACAATTCCCACAACTGAAATAAGTAACGAAATACTGAATACTAAATCAATACATGCCAAAGTCTGAAAAACTGAAATGGAAATGTATCTAATAGAATTTGGGCAACATGCCCTACAACTGAGGAATACTGAGTATGGAATCCAAATGATATAAGCGTCTATAAGCAAATCCCTGTAGCTTCCACAAGCAGCTACAGCTCGTCATCTGAGTGAGAATCCTATGCATGGTGACCTTGTGGCTGGGCACCTAAAATGGTTTTACAAAAAGATAGATTTGAAAGCAAACGGGTCAGAGCCCGAATGTGGAGATATTTTAAAAACCTGCAAGTGCTTTAAAAACAATTAAAACAGTATATGCAAAATACATGTTAGGACGTGCTCTCACATGAGATACTCACCTGTCGTCTAACTGTGCACTCCTAACGTTCCTGTACCCATTCATGTGTTTACTCGTAACTATCTAATTCTAAATAGTTTCTAACACTTCTACTCGGTTCACATTTAAATTCCAACCTTAACATTTAAATAGAGAGTTCTACTTTAATTCCCGGATTCCCAATTATTAACAAATCCATTTATAGATATAAGTTCCCTTTTTATCTACATAACATTACCATAACTATACTCACAATTTAACATAGTAGATTCCTTCTCGTTTTACCGTATATTTTCACATCATAAATATACAATACAAGCACCCAAAGACTAAGCCGCGGTGCACACATACTCTGCTATCCATCCCGGTACATCACGTACATAAGGATCACGCATTCCGAATCTCTCAGGAATCGTTCAGATAATAACATCACAAATAGTGGAGGCGAACACAGTCACATCATATGGGTCACGCACATACCTACGCTCCCACGACCAGCAAACTTATTAATATCCCAATAAGTCCTTCTATGACCTATGTTCATCGAGGTAACCAATCTAAATCCGGGCAACACAAGGATAAGAAGGCCCTAAGCGAACGTAAACCTCCCGTGATAGCAAGTATGGTAGGTATGTCATACACATAAAATTATATACTAAGCATTCACACATCTTAGATATCTCTATATTAATAAAGGTATGCTCTACATCTTTATACCATTATTCCAAATTCATATATTTCAAGTAACCCGATAATATAGAAATTAAACTGTCGACACGTCTCACGTCGTAGTTTCTTAAACTTAAAACCTATCTCAAATAGACTATTAAGTTCCCATTATTCCCACATATAACATCTTTATACCTAAGGTCTTTACTTCTGCCCCAAACCTTATTTCATCAAATTATTCAAATTTGCACTATGAACCCAAATATTATCTCACATATCGAATTTCATTAATTTAGAATAATTTCTCAAATTAAATTCCAATTAAAGTCCAATCTCATAATCATGCCTACTGGTCTTCCTTAAGGTTAAGGGTATTCACAAGGTCTCCAATAATATCATTCCAGGATTAACACCATTAAAATTTAATTAAGGAAAAACTTTACTCATTATGGGAAGGTCGATCAATCGACCTTTACCTTCGATCGATCGATGGTGGTCGATCGATCGACTGAAGAACATCGATCGATCGAACGCACCAGGTATGGTTACGGACTGCTTCGTTTTGCAGTTACCAATTCGTCCCAAAACACCATTTTTAAGCATGAAACTCTAAGACAAGGTTAAAATAACATCATACTAACATCCTACAACAGTATTAACATTCCAAGTTCCATAATTAATCATTCCAAGGCTTAGTTTAGATCAAAACTATATCAAATATTTCCAGAATTCTTCTTCATTCAAGAACATCAATAAACTTCTTCCAAACTCCATTTTTAAATCATCAAAGGTTCTTTTTAGAACATATAACTCGTCCAGAATATCACTACATGCAATTCCTAATATAATTCATGGCTTTTAACTTCCAATTTATGGGTTTAAATTATCTTCCAAGAACAATTTCGAAAATTTCCTAAACATGAAAACATAGCTTGAATCAAATGAATTTAAACCACTTGCCTTAATCTTTCTCTGAATTTGGTGTTGAATCTTGAAAGCTAAGTTGTTCTCCCTCTCTCTTTCTGCAGAATTCTCTTCCTTCTCTCTCTCTCTCTCTCTACAAGTTCTTCCCAAGGTTGAAGACAATGGAGGTGTGGTTGGTTTTTGGTAAGTTGGGATTATATTTCAACTTCTCCCGTAGCCCATATAGTCCCTTAGTGTAGTAGTGGGTTTAGTGGGTTAAAGAGGAAGTCATATTTCTATTTCCTATTTTCGTCACTTTTAATTCCCAAATTTCTGAAATTACCAAAATGCCCCTATAAGTTACCGGTATGGCCCAAAAATGCCCTGGGACCCAAACTTAACCCCCGACTAGTGTTTTCTGACTATCTCGACCCTTCCGGACGCGTTGGCGCACTCAAAATGAACATACGGGTGATAAAAATAAAATTCATTTTTTAATTAAAATAATAAAATACCATGACGCGGCGGTCACACGCGTCTCAACAAAATTCCCAAATTGCCGTATTTAAATCTCGTGACAATTTCAATATTACCAATATTCATATATTGCCAAGTATACACATTATAATAAAATACTAACTCACATCTCGTTAATATTTTTATCCGGATTAATTTCCAATTAATAAACATTTAATTCAATTAATCCCCAAAAATAAATATCACAGAAAATACGGGGTATTACACTCCATTCGGGGATAATTTTGTTCAGACCCTTGAAGGGCCTTACTGTTGAAGTACACATGCCTCTGGACCCCATCCTCTTCCCGTATGATGGCCGCACTGATGGCTGATTCAGAGACTGCCAGATACACAAACAACCTTTCCCCCGTGATGGGCCGTGACAGTAACAAGGGAGACCCTAAGTAGGACTTGAGTTGGTTGAAGGATTTTTCACACTCTTCGTCCCATTGGAAGGCCTTTCTTAGAACTGTAAAGAATGGAAGGCACTTGTCCGTTGCCCTAGAAACAAACCTGTTAAGGGCAGCTACTCTTCCCGTGAGTCTCTGGACATCCTTGATACTCCTAGGAGTCTTCATGTCGAGTAATGCCTTGATTTTCTCAGGGTTCGCTTCAATCCCCCTCTGATTAACAATGAATCCCAGGAACTTCCCAGATCCTACTCCGAAGACACACTTTGCTGGGTTGAGTTTCATTCTGTATGAGTCCATGACATCGAAGGTCTTCTCAAGGTCTGCTACGTGAGTACATGCTTTTAGGCTCTTCGTTAGCATATCGTCTACATATACCTCCATGGTCTTACCTATTTTCTCTTCGAACATCTTATTGACAAGACGTTGATACGTTGCCCCCGCATTTTTCAGACCGAAGGGCATCACCTTGTAGCAGTACGTCCCTTTGTCAGTAATGAAGGCTGTCTTCTCAGAGTCTTCAGCATCCATGAAGATTTGGTTGTAGCCTGAATAAGCGTCCATGAAGCTCATGAGCTTGTGCCCTACCGTTGCGTCCACCATCTGGTCTATCCTAGGTAAGGGATAGCTTTCTTTCGGGCAAGACCTGTTCAGGTCAGTGAAATCTACACACATTCGCCACTTCCCATTGGCCTTAGGCACGATGACTGCATTTGAGAGCCACTCCGGATAGGTAACCTCTCTTATGAACTCGGCCTCTTCCAACTTTTTTACCTCTTCCCGGATGACGTCATACTTCTCCCTGGAGTAGACTCTTCGTCTCTGCTTGATTGGCTTAGCATCTCTGTCCACGTTGAGCTTGTGGCTCATGACCTCAGGGTCGATGCCAGGCATGTCTGCGTGACTCCATGCGAAGACACTCTGTCTCCTCCTGAGGAAGTTTATCAGCTCTTCCTTAATTCCTGGCTCTAGGGCCTTACCGACCTGGATGGTTTTTTCTCGGTCCTCATTGACTCCATGCGAAGACACTTTGCTCGTCCTCATTGAGGACGATGGATTCTACCTCTTTCGCGGCCTCACCCTTCTTCAATTTTGTTTCGTCTCTTGGGTCAAGAGTGTCGATGCTGTAAGTGGTGGTTGATCTCTTATGGGCTTCTCTCTCTTCAGCCGAGTTGAAGTAACATTCTCGCGCCGTGGTCTGGTCCCCTTGCACTTCCCCTACTCCATAAGGATTCAGGAATTTTAGCATCTGATGGACCGTCGACGGCATAGCTTCAAACTCTTTACGGGCCACCCTTCCTATGATGAGGTTGTAGGTCGAGAAGACGTTTTCGTCCATAACGAAAAAGTTTATCTTCTTGGTCAGCATCCTAGGCCACTCATCCCCCATCCGTACATCCATCTCATACATGCCCAATGGGTGGACCTTTTCTCCACTGAAGCCTATCAATGGGTGATGATAGGGCACCAACCTTGCCCTGCTAAGACCCAGGCTCTTGAAACAAGGCCAGAACATCACGTATGCTGAGCTTCCCCTGTCTATGAGGATCCTCCGTACCTCGCACCCATGCACCCTTATTGTTATGACCAAAGGGTTATTATGGGGAGCTAAGATACCCTTGAATTCGAGTCTGGAGAACCCCACTACGAGGGTGTCCATGTCTACCTTCTTCCTCTTTTGCACTAGATCAGAAGACGTTAGATTCACAACTTCTATCTTGGCCAATGACCTGGCCTCTGCTACATGAGCCTTCTTATCGGCTACCTCAGAGCCACCTCCTGTAAATCCCCCACATATGGTGCTAACACCAAAGGAGATCATACCGACCCTCTTTACCGGGGTGTTGTCATCCTTTGGCGGAAGATTCGGGTCGTCTTCATCATCTCCTTCTGAATCATCGCCCCTTCTGGCCGGGATATTGCCGCGGCATCTGTCATCTCTTCTTTTCTTAGGGTCATCTCTTCCACCCTTTGGAGCCTTACCATCCACATACTTCCTTAGCTTCCCAGATTTCAGCATCTTCTCAATCTCATCCTTTAAAGCGAAGCATCTATCTGTGACATGGCCATGATCCTGATGGAACTCGCACCATAGGTTTTTGTTCCTCTTATGTGGCGGAGCCTTCAGTTTCTCTGGCCACCTCAGAGTCCGGTCAGTCTTAATCTCATTGAGGATGTGCTCACAGCTAACAGTCAGAGGAGTGTAATGAGCGAACTTGTCATCTCCTGACCTCTTCTTCCCCTCTTTCTTACCTTGGTACCTTCCCGTGCTACCGCGGTTCTCCTCCTCATACTTAGCGGCCATTGCCTCTTCCGCATTCATCACTTTCCCTGCGGTTGCCAGCAGCTCCGCCATGGACCTAGGGGATCTTCCGCCAGCTTCCATAATAGCTTCCCCTTCTGGAGGCCTCCTATAAGGGCGGTCATGGCTATGCTCTCCTCGTAATCTTCCACCTCCAATTTCTCTTTGTTGAATCTTGCTATGTAGTCTCTTAGGCTCTCACCCTTGGCCTGCTTGACATACAGCAGGTGGGTAGTCTTCTTTTGAGGTCTTACCCCAAAGAAGAAGTTATGGATGAACTGCTCAGCCAACCCCTTGAAGTTCTCAATTGAGTTCTTCGGAAGGGAGGTGAACCAACTATGCGCTGCCCCTGTCAAGATCCCTGAGAAGGCCCTACACTTCATCTCATCGGGTATCGAGTAAATGTCTGCTGCCGACTGATACATCTCGATATGGTGTACAGGGTTAGTGCTGCCATCATACTTGGGAGTCACTGTAGGAGGCTTGAAATTAGCTGGGGTTGGTAACCCCACTATCCTAGCCACAAATGGGGAGCCCTCTGAGTAACCCCTTTGTATTGGGTCCCTGCTTTTAATGAGGTCTCCTATCTTCTCCTCAAGGCATTGGATGGAATCATTCCAGGGTCTTCTGTCATCAACTTGGCCGAGGTTATCCCCTGCCACTTCCCTGCGATGGACAGAGGGTTCCCCAGCCACGACCCGTTGGCTGTTGACCTCTTCCTGTTCTCGGCCTCTTCTTTCACAGGGTCGGCCTTGGTCTGGCCGACCCTACCTACCCCCTTTCTGGGAGCCTGCTGCGCTCCTTGACCTCGACAGCCTCTGTCTTAGGTCATTCACCGGGCCCAGTCTCTCGAAGGCCGACCCTCGGCTCAACCTATAAAAGGCTGACCCTCTTTGTTGGGCCTCTTCACCTCTTCGGCCGACACATCCTTGACTCTGCCTAAGAGGTCGTATAGTGTTATTTGACACCTCATACGGCTCCCAGCAGTCTTCTGGGGCTTCCTCAGCCTCTAGGTCATCATACCTGTCCTCTGGGCAAGGGTTTCCCTGCCTCCCCAGGCGCAACCACCTAGGGTCAGCAACGTCCCTTCTTCGCTGGGGTGCAGGCTGGTCCTTCATTGGCGCCTGGGGTGGTCCCTTGGCATCCGGATGAGGCTGAACTGCCGCCGAAGTGATCATGTCCGGTGAGACTCCAGGTGGCCTCATCATAGTTTGACTGAGCTGATCAAATTGCTCCTTCATGGCTTATTGTGTTGCAGCTAAAGATTTCAAGGATGCTACTACCTTCGCCATTTCGGACTGGGGGGCGCCTGACTGGAGCTAGGCCCCCCACCTCCGGGCGGCGAAAGAGCCGGTGGTAAGTCTGGTGCTATAAGTTAACACTAGAGAGCTTGAGTAGCAGATAAGCTTAGTACCTCACAGGACCTCTTTCAATGGTGAAACAGCTCCACGCTAGGGGGAGGCCTGGTTCACCACCAGAGTCTCCGGTGAGGTTAAGCAAAAAAAGAGGAAGAGATAGCTTCTCGTTTCCCACAGACGGCGCCAAAATGATGATGCCGGAATTAGCACCACCAGGTAAGATGTTTTCAAGCTCAATATAAGAATAACAATGGCAGCACAATTATATAAAGAGATAAGAGAATGAGATGAGGATAAGAGGAGAAGGCACCGGTATATAAGTGGTTCAGCTAATTTGGCCTACATCAACTGTGAGTGTGTGTGAGTAATATCACTGAATGAAGGCACTAATGGCCATGGATACAACCTCTCAAGCTTTCTCTCTCTACTGTATATCTAGACAGAGTTTTAGCTAGGGTTGAATATCTGGGATCCCTTTGCAAGGTAGGGGATGACCCCTATATATAATACCTAGGGGGTGTAATGTACCCCCCATGCATGTAATGAGCATGTGTGTGGTAGCCTCACCAATGTGGGAGTGCCATCTGTCACTGTCACATGTAAGGAATGATGATGAAATATCCTTCCCACGCGTGGAGAATAATCTTGTTACAACTGATTTGTGCCCATGTGTCCTTATCCAAATGTCAACAGATGCTCGGCTGCCATATTGGTGCATGACCTCGGCCTGGGAGAGGCCGAGCTTTAAAGGCTTGATAAATGTCTTCAGAGATGTTCCATAGGGAGTCTCGACCTGATCTCAGCCGAGACATAATGCTGGGGTCGGCCCCAGCCGAGGTTGGACTGATTCCATGCCAAGGCTTCTTGTCACCTCGGCACAAGCCGAGGTTGGGCTGGTTCCATGCCAAGGCTTCTTGTCACCTCGGCCCAAGCCGAGGTTGGGCTGGTTCCATGTTGAAGGTTACCAAGGCTTCTTGTCACCTCGGCCTACACTTGGCCGAGGTTTCCATACCCAGGTATATAAGAATGTTGTTGATGCCTGTGATGCGCATTGTGTCCATTGGAAATGTAGGTGGAAGTGTCGGCCTGGGCCGACCTTACTAAGGCCTAGGGCTGATATCGTGGGCCCATGGCTTATCCAGGGTAGTTCAATATCTCGGCCATCACCTCGGTCGAGGTTGGTGTCTCTGGGCCGAGGTTACACTTGGGGCATATCAAAAACAATTGTCAACTTGGGGCCCGGACCACTGGGTGGTCTCAACTTCAAGATTCTCAGGATGATAGGGTTGGTCACACTCAAAATCCGTGGCACAGGACGACACATTATCATCCCACGTAGGTGTAATAAATGGTCGACTTGGGGTGGAATTTGTCTTGTTCGCACACTCAAAATCATATAATCGTTGTTCAATCCTTTGGAGTGATTCGATTTGAGATTGAAGAGTGTGCGCGAACTTGTGCAAGAGACTTTCGAGAGCACATGTGCAAGGTGGTGGTGAAGTATTAGCGGGTGGCGGTGGTGGTTGAGGTGGACACAACTCGCTATGGATAGAACTAAACAGAGAATTCTCGAATGAAGTGTGGGGAATGGGGTCAAGTTGTTCATACACGGGAGAAGCATCTCCCTGAGAGACAAAAGGGTGATCAACATGAGGAGCATAGTAAGTGGACTGATAGATATGAGGTGCACAAGGTGGAGATGACGACTGTTGGAAACCTCAAGGATCCACAACATGGTGTTGTGATTCAGATTGCCTGGAAGGGTGATCAGGCCTCCATGAATAGCTTGGGTACTCATGCCCTTCGGCATTGGATATGTCGTGAGAATACATCAAGGTTGGTTCCGAAACAGTGTCATATGGAGACACCTGTTCCATGGTGCATTCAGAAGGAGAGAATATAAATGGGCACTGATGGGACACATGATTGATAAGAAAGCAGTATGTGCATGGTGAAGCATGGGATGGGTTGACACTCATCACCGGAGGCGGTGGAATAGGAGATGTGGGCGTGGATGACACACGAGTATCAACTGTGGACGTTTGAGAGTTAAAGCCATGAATTAACGAATGAATGTGTGATTCGGGCTCAACATCAAACAAACTTCGAGAGAATGGGAAATGGCCAAAGTATTCCCATAAAGGACGTTTTTCGACCATGACAAGAGGAATATTTTTCGGTTTTTAAATATTTTTCAAAAGAAAAGAAAATCTTTTGTGATTTTTGAAAATGAGAAAAGGAAAATCTTTTTGGTATTTTAAATATGGAAAAAAAAAAGAAAATCTTTTTGGGATTTTTGAAAATATTTTTAAAAAGAAGGAAAATATTTTGGGCTTTTTCGAAAATATTTTTTTAAAAAAGGAAATTATTTTTGGGCTTTTTCGAAAAATGGGAGAAAATGGACTCTGGATGTGATCGAACTAACTAAAACCGACTACCTAAAGAATGGAATTGGACACACAGTCAAGACAAATCCTCACGAGCACGTAGCCAATTATTATCTTCAAAATTAGTGAAAGGGGTAGTCAAATTTTAATTAAGTCCGCGGGAGACGAAAATTACGAAATTTATCTTTGTAATCGCCTGTTGAAAAAAATGTATTCCTACGGGGCTAGCTAGTTGATTGATTTGAAATTTAATGACAGCTAGGGTAGTACACAATGGATAAGTGAGTGAGTCAGGTGATGAAATTCCTTCTCGTTTCAATGACCGGGTCCAGGTCTTAGGTAAATTAATTCATCAACCATTCAATTTAAGTGCAATGCATAAATGAAAGGCACACAGGAGCAATTAGTCACACGAAAAATGATCTCGCTTGCAAGAGAGCCGCGAGGGATAATAAAAAATATACCTCCCACGGCTTTTACACACGTGGGGTGAAGACCGAACTGAGTCGACCGGGGGGAAGCTCGCCTAACTTCAGTCATCCTCGGGAGTCCTACCGACCCAAAGTAGAGAGGCTTCTAAATCCTTACCTTGGACGACCTCTCTCTACCTTGCCCGGTTTCCCTTTTCGCTTTTTTTGTTTTTATGAATAATTATTACAAAATAAACTGGTGTCAAAATCCATCCCAAATAAATACACAATCTTCAAAAATCCTATACAACCAGCCTAGGGAGGAGGGAGGACGAATAATAATTACAACTAATTTTCTTTTACAAGTCTTCAACTATGCTTCCAGGCCAAGAAAGCGGCAACGACGCCATTTGATAAGTAGCTCTTTGGGTATATCGTTGTTGTCTTCAAAAGTTACTCTCAAAATTTCCTTGAGTACCTACAAAACTTGTCTAAAAATAACTCGTATTGCGATAAGTACGGGTATCAATCCAACTTCCAAGGTGAAACAATTTATGTGAAAACTTGCAATCTCAATTTTTTATTTTTTTTAAAACAATTTCAAGGGAAAAATTAACTAATTAAATGCTAAAGTTATAAAATGACCAAATAATGAAAAAGAACGTGCAACCGAGTGTGAAATAATGTGAGAAGGTCAAGAGATGGGATTACACTGCACTTTCAATTATTTTAATTTCTTAATTTATTAATGTGAAATATTTCGATATAATATTAAATTGATAATCTAACTCCCGTTAAAATTATAAATTTGATAAAATATTTTTCAAAAAATTAATTTAAAAATATCACACAATAAAAAATTAGGACTACACTATTATCAGAAAATTACCCGCTAGGATCAATTAAATGAAAACAATATCAATCCTCAAATTTCAACACCAAATTAATATTCAAATATCGGAAAAACCTATCTCTAGTTCGATTCCTAAATTCAAATATTAATTTGTTCAATTAATTTACTAACTCTCGTTACATAAATTAGTTGGTGACAGTTAAAATTAATTTACCTAGAAATATAAAATTAATGAAACCAATTAATTAAATTAACATAATTCGCAGTGCATCCCACCCCTTGAACGAGGTGTTTAGACAAACATTCTCATGTTAGAATAAACAACATTCAATAAAATATCAAAATATGACATAAATTTGAATAGAGAAATAGAATACAATACGCAAGTCTCATTGTCGAATCGCGTTCATGAAATGCGTCTCAATCTTCTCACTAATCCAACACTTGATTTCACCAAAAAGAATAAAAAACAAACCTAAAAATTTATTTTAAAACTAAACTATTTTTTTATGACCCTAAACTGTACATAATATACAACATTTTTCTCTCTCTTGCGTCTGTTCTATTATTCTGTGAGAGTCTTCCTATTGTTTTATAAGCCATGATCTTGTTGTTTTTGAGGAGAGATTTATGGGATTTGCATATTGCTAAGTCAAATGTAAAATGGGAGCTCACTTTTTTTTTGGATTTGGTTTTGTTCCATGGGATAAAATTCCGATTTTAAAGGGATTTGGGTGTGGTGTCGGTTTGGCGAGTTGGGTCCGGGTCTGGTGGAAGCTCCGAGTTTCGGAGTTGGATTTTGGGTTACGATCGGTGGAGGTAGCAGCTGGTTGGGTTTCTGTCGCCAAACAGGGGTGGTTTGGGTTTCGGGTTCAGATCTGTAGGGAAGGGCCGATGTAGCCATGTGGCTGGCGAGTTAGCCGATCGGGTTGGTTAGAGGTGGTCGTCGGAGGTGGGTCGCGGGTTCAGGCACAGGGGGTTCGAACGACTGGCAAGTAAAGGGTCTCGGGTTTTGGATCGGTTTGGATAAAACGAGGAGGTCGTCTGGTGGGTTTCAAAGGGTTAATGGGCCTTTTGGGTTTGTGGGTTGCTGTTGGGAAATGGTTATGGAGTCTTTGTGGGGTGTTAATGGTGGGAAGAGTGAGTGAAGAAGATAAAGTTGGGTAGGTTAGAGTGTGTGTGGGTGTATGGAAAGGTGGGTGTGGGTGAGGGTTTAGTTGGGTGTAAGATAGTTTGTAGGTTAGTTAGGTGTGAGTGTGTTTAAGTTTGGGGTTATTTAGTGTGTGTTTAATTTGTACTCCTAAAATAAAACAACCTAACTAACTAACTAAAAATAAAACTAACAAACTAAAAAAATTAAAATCATCTAAACAATAAACTCCTAAAATAAAAAACTCAAATAAAAAATTAAATTCTAAAAATTAATTAAACATAAAAACTAAAGACAAAAAAAATAAACTCTAATAAAACTAAAAATAACTTCCTAAAAAATAATCCTAATAAAAAAATAAAGATTAAAAATTATAAGCTAATAAAAATAAAAAATCAGAGTAAAGAATTATAAAAGTAGAAAATAAATTCTAGAAAATTCTAAATAAATCCTAAAAATAAAACGATTCAAAATAAAAATCTAGAAAATAATAAAGGTACAAACTCAACACACACAGGCTTGGGTGATGGACTGGACTTGGTTTAGGCTTAGGTTAAGGTTACGGAACTCAGTTCGGGACATCGAAACTCTTCTGTGCAAGCTCAATGTGGAGTTAGACTTCACGGTCGCTTTGAATTTCTTCATTTATCACTTTTGACCGCTATTAAGTCGCAATTGATTGGATTTAGCATCATTTAACAATGCGACCGCTGATTGACCTGTAATATAGATAAATACGAATATAAGGACAATTTTAATTAAAATGAGTGACTAAAATGCATCTATTTCGGGTATAAAATAAACACTTTTGGGTGCTTATTAGTCCCGGGATGGTTCGTCCTATTCCAAATAAACTTCGAGCACATACCTCACGAAAAATCTCAAGAAAATCCAATTTTTGTAACCTACACTAAGGTTTAAAGTGTCAAAAACACAAGAAAGCTGGGTATTTGGGCTAAAGTATAAATAATGAAAAAACCAAAAACCTACTTAATCTATTAAAGAAACCAACAAGCTACCCCTCTAGTGGAATTATTCGATCAGCTAAAGGGCTAGTCGACCGATCAATGCTTCTAACAAGCAAATCTTGTCCAAATCATTTTTTAGCCATTGATAAAAAATCATCGACCCTAAACCATTGGCCGGTCGGCCATCCAATCCGTCAAAACCCTTGTAAATATAGGTCCCCACCCTCCATTTCAAGGCACCCCACTTAGAATCTAAAGATAATAACCCAATGTTGATTCAATTTTCTAGCTTTATTAATGCCGATCGCTTGAGATACTCGATCTTGTTTTCTGAGAAGTCCCGAAGGGCTCGTACTTCAGAAAAGTCACTTTTTCGAAAGGAAAAGCTTCAATTAAGTGCCCCCCAAAAGAGGTTAGTACTAGAAATTTGCCTCCGAGAGATAAATAGAGTCAAACCCTTGCAAAAAGTTCGCAAAAGTCAACAATTCTAGCCGAAGCTCTGCCCAATTAAAAAGCACAAAAAAACATAGCTTTTAGCAACCGTAAAAAGTTGGCTTTCAACACGAAGTTAAAGTACCTCTGTTTAAATTTTAGGGAAACATCCCAAGTTTATACATTTGTCATAAACTGTACATAGTTGTATAGTATCTTTACCCCAGCTCCTGTTTAGGGGACTCGATATGTAATTTACAACATTTATATTTTTAAACCTGGTTTCTAATCCAACACCTCCACTTGTGTCATAAATTGACATACTCATATGATAAATATATACTAATCAAATGACATGATTCCAAAATACAAACATGAAAACATACTTTTCAAAATGCGTTCCCAAGAAAATGCCACTGAGTTGCTTTTAACGCAAAACTTTAAACGTTAAAGTCTAAAATTCGATTACACTCACCACTCTTCCGAGCAAACAAAGCCCACCAGCGCACGGCACCCCAAATATGTGTTTTCATTTCAAGACTAATCAAACATCCGCATTTGATCAATGAGTTAACTTAACATATAAATATATTAATTGGACACAATGAAAATGCAATACTAAGGACCATGCTTCGTAAATATCGCCTACACATGTGAATCCACCTCGTGGGTAAACTACATTGGCTTTGATCCCAAGTCTCCTTAGGTATATAGGCACTATACTGAGCTAAACGTGTGAAGTCCAAGACTCATAATACGTCTCTCGATGTACTATTTTCTAAATATGCCATTTTTAATCCCACACCCCTATATATATACACTTTGTTTGAGTGAATTACGTTGGCTTTGATCTCGAGTCCCCTTGGTTATATAAGCGCTATATTAGGGTAAAATCGTGAAGCCCAAGCCTTATGATGTCTCACGATGTATAATCTACCAGGGTTTCCTCTATACCTAATCCTAAATATCATGACTTCAAACTTTTCTTTCCCAACCGAGGGATGTTTATCAAATTCCATCTTAAATTCTACTCCCCCAAACTAGTCTGAAGGATCACGCCTTTTGTCTAGTAACCACATGGCTATTGTAAGGTTATGAGCCAATATTAGAAATCTTTAGGTCCACTCCCATTCTGATATTACATACACCAGTCCTACCCTCTTCAAGCAAAGTCTTACACTCTCACACACATCATGTTCAAAAATGTGTTACAACCGAACTATCTAGGCTTTGATCCTAATTCCTCTTGGGTACGTAGGCATAATACCGAGTCTTTCTCGTGAGATTGAGCCTCGAAAATATGTCTCCTCATATATTGTTTCCATCAAGATGCGTCCATCTCTCGAATTTTTTCTATTATACCTAAATAACTCAAAATGAGATATCAAAATATCTCAAAGTTGTGATCGTTTGTGAATCCCTACAGATACTCTCATAAACATAAATCGGGATTTCAAACTATCTTAAGATCGGAATTCCTAAATATATTACAATATACAAACATGAAAACATGTATACACTAATCACAATAGAGATTCACCCATCTTTCACGTTTTTATCCATCCTCACAAATATGAACGAGATATCAAACTATCTCAAAAGCCGACCTCCCTCGCACATTTATATACACATTGACGACCACCTGTTAGACAAGTCAAGCTTTCTCACATACTTACTTAATAAGGGATGGATTCATGTAAAATCAAATCTTGTGTACTTTCACTGGTTGAAGAGATGTTTCTATACCTCTCACAGATACCATTTTCCAACCGAAGCACCAATATACCTTTTTAAGGGACCCTTTCATTAAGGTCTCTGAACAAATTCTAAAAATAGATAAAAAATAATCAATGAACATAAAGATAAATAATAAGCATAGAATTAAGGAAGCTATAACCACCCCATTCTAATACCCCCTAACATCTCCTTAGGTCCCTAACACCTCCCTAGGTCCCTAACACCTCCCTTCATTATTGCAAACCCAAGTCATACCCCGGGTACTGACCTAAACGCCATCGAACACTCCCAAGCTCCGTTTGACTAGAAGTCAATCTCTTCAGCTCGAATGAGACTTAATGAATATTCGAAGGGCACTGAATCCCCTTTCCAACGGTCCATCCCGTGCGTAAGTCTGACTTACGGTGCGGACGAATGACCCGTTTTCCCTCGAAACTCGACCAGGAGGTCATCGGACGTTCCCAGGCTCCATTTGACCAAAGTCAAATCTTCAGCTCAATCGAGACTGAATGAATCTTTAAAGGGCACTGAAACCCCTTTCCAACGGTCCACCTCGTGCATGATTCTGACTTACAGTACGGACGAACGATCAGTTATACTATGAAAGGTCACCGAACGCTTCCAGGCCCCAGTTAACCAAAGTCAACTCCTTGAACCAGGTCAAATTCTTTGGAATACATCTCCTCACCTTTCCAACGGTCCACCCCGTACGCGATTCTGACTTACCATGCGGACGAACGATCTGTTTGCGTCCGAAGTTTCCCCGTCCAAAGGACCAACAACACTTTCGAGCCACATTTGACCCAAAGTCAACTCCCAAACTCGGGAGCAGTCCAAGGACTTTTTAAGGTCTCTGAATTAAATTTCCAACAGTCTACCCCGTGCGCAATTCGGATCAACGGTTTGCACTTTACGATCGATTTTTTAAAGGAACCTGAAAGAGACTGCCAAACGGCAGATTCTAGACCCTTCCTATCGGTAGTGTGCCTAAACACACCTGCCGATTGGCAGGACCAGGGCTATGCCGATCGACAATGCCTCGGGCCTATATAAAGGAGGGCCTCATTCCAAAAGGAGGAAGATAAGAGATCCATTACTCTCAGCAAGCTCAGAAAACCCCTCTCGAAGTCAGCGTGATTTCCACATCCAAATTCCTTTTCAACCTTCACCTTTCATCAAATTTTTCATCAAACTTGGTGAATTAAGCACCCTCCATCATCACCCAAGTGCAAGGGTTGCTCTCCAACATCTAAGATCAAGCTCAAGATCTTCAAGAAGGTCCAACTTTCTCCGCTCTCTCCTTAAATTCTCATAAATTCGCATTAATTTATTTTGTTACTTAGTAGTTTTATTTTCTCATCTCACATACCCTAATATAATTTTTATCTAGTATTATTGCACATCTCTTATTTTCATATAAATAAAACCCAAAAAATAAGAAAAAGATGATTTGCTCATAAATTCCAAACCGAAATTCTCACACTTTTATCATAACTAAAACACCTTTTTACACACACACAAGATAAGTCCCCAATTGGATTTATGGGATAAATCCCACCCCTCATTTGCAGACGAACTACGTGGACTTTGGTGCCTTTACAAGCTACGTAGGCATCTCTGGGTAAAACCCGAGACTCGAGTCCTTTTCCTACTTTTTTTTTCTATGTTCTTTAAACTTAACTACCTTAGATTATATATATTCACATATACGTATATTTATGCTTAGTGTCATATTATTCCATATGTGTTATCGTTCCGTTATAACGATCAACATTAGGATAATCACGTAAATCCTATTTTTCTAATATTACTTATAAGAACATTCCTATGGATGACTCGCTTTATCTATCCCATGATACAAGTCGATGATTCCTATCTTCACCACGTATACACATGCACACATATCACGGGGCAATAAAGGAAAATAGAAATAACCCATGAGAGACCGTTAGGGAGGAAAGGGTTCCTAACTCCTCCCATTTCGTAACTTAGCCTCCGAACCCTTTTCGAATCATTTTGGTTTCGTATGTATCAGTATGTCTTTGGATGCTGTCCTTCGGGATGGATCACTTTTTTCTTTTATCTGTTTTGAGTAAAATATACTGGCGACTCTATCTATCTACATTTTTCACCTCATCAACAATGCCGACCGAAGCACTCCCGAGAGGGATGCGCGGGACCAGGATCCTCTCCCATCGAAAGGATCGGGGATGGCCACTGTGGCAACTCCACTACGTAATACTTCATTTTGAGGGCTAGACTCTATTTACATGGATGTTTTATTTTCTTTTATATCCCCCCATTTGCATGTTCCCCTTTTACTATTCATGTGTACCTCATGCTTATGCTTCTATTGACACACTTATAGAAAATTCTCCATGTACACTTCACACCACATGCACCTAGGATCACATGTATCTCCATGTTGCACGCATCACCCACCCATACTTGGTATACCGTTGGTACTCATACTTTTCTCCCTGTTGGGCATCATCAAGAAAGATACTCTCACAAGATACTAATAAGAGAATCATGTATGGTTCACACGATATCAACAAAGAGCATTGTGAATGACCAAATTTTGTCCAGTAACTGGAGGGTCACTTCATGATGGGCACTGGTCCGGTAGGGCGCAGTTAGCCTAAGAGATATGACTCTCACCTTCCACTGGCCAAATACCTTCGATGTATATCGAACGGTTCCCCCGCATCGTACCACTTGATCGAAGTCAAGACGAGAGGTATATCGCAGGGAACTCGTTCATGAACGCCAAGTATATTAAATTCACTCTCACACATACTGTCCCCACGAGGAATATAGTGAGGCAATTCACGTACACTCAGGTATATCAAATGGCTTATCCACACGTACCAATTGCCCTCAAAAGCAAGACGTATATCGTGGAAGCCACGCCAAAGGGGGGAACCCTTTTCGATTCACCCAACCAACTGCATACCCACATATAGGTGTCAAGCCTAGGACACAAATGTTAGATTGTCGGTTTGAACCCAAAACTCTGCCGAAATTCCCGGTCGTCCTACCGCCCAAAATTTTGCCCATTTTTAAAATAGGACCCTGCCTGTGAGCCCGGTTACATGTCCAGCCATAGCTTTGCATATGTTACAAACCCAACTTTTCCAGGCTCGGGTCCCGTCCGACATTTCATTTTGCATTTAGGAGAATTTAATTCAAGTGAGAACATAATAATAATAATAATAATAATAATAATAATAATAATAATAATAATCATGCTGAGACCCATATCCAAAACATTCCTCCCTTCTTTATCAAAAATTCAAAAACATTTCTCCTTTCTTTACCAAAAATCCAAAAACATTTCTCCTTTCTTTATAAAAAAATCCTTTCAATCTAAAAAAAAAGAAAACGTTAAAAATATTTTCCTTCTTTCTTTTCAAAAAATAAATCCCATTTTACGCCTTCTCAGGTCGATCGCACGCCCTTGGCCTGGATCTTTATTGGCTTCGGTCTTCAGTCAAATCACCCCGGAGCTCCTTCCGTTCCCCTACTACTTCTTCTGAGTCCGATATCGATCCTCTTTCCATGGAGAACACAGATCAAGTGCCATTTGCGCAGCCAGATCTGATGGCAGTTTTAGCTCAGCTCGTGTCCAAGATTGACAACCTTCAAACTGAGGTTCGAGAGATGCAACGAAACCAGGTTCCTGTTCCTCAAGAGCCTGAGGCCTTATTTCCTCATGCTATTGGTCCAACCGAGCCTATATGGGTTTCGGAAGAGTATCAGCATGCTCCACGTGCCCCTCCTGTTAATGGGTCATCGCCTGCCCATATTCCTATGCCAAATCTTGCCCAGCCTGGGGCTAACTTGCCTATGATCGTTGATCCGAAAGAGAAAGAGTTGAACAAGGCCAAATAAGATCTCAAGATGCTAACTAAGAAGTTCAACCAAGTCAGAATCTTTGGGAATTACATGGACTACACCCACATGTCTCCTTATCCTAAGCCGAGGTTACCCGAGAAGTTCAAGATGCCAAATATTGATAAATTCGGAGGAAGTGGACCTCCGATTGTCCATCTTCATAGTTATAACCGTGATATGACTCTCCTAGGGGCTTCAGAAGAAGTGATGGCCTAATTGTTTCAGCAAACTCTAAAGGATAGCGCTCTTCGATGATTTTTATCTCTCGAGGAGTCCAGAATCCGTAGCTAGGAAGATGTAGCCCGTGAATTCATGTTTCAGTATAAATATAACAAAGAGCTTGAGGTCACCCGACATGATTAAGAGATGCTCAAATAGAACTCTGGGGAATCAGTCAGTAACTTCATAGCTCGATGGAGGGAAAAGGCAGCCACTATGACCAATTGGCCATCCGAGGAAGAACAAGTCAACATAGTGAAGAAGAACTTCTTGCCCCATGTCCGAGCAACCATAGGAGGACAATACTATCCCCACTTACGATCTCTCAGAGAAGCAGGAGTAAAAATCGAGGAAGGTCTTGCTAAAACAGAAGTTGAACCAAAGAAAGTGTCCGGACAGTTCACCCCCGGAAAATATGACAAACCTGCCAGTGTTGCAGTCTCAACCATCAACAGCATCTCTCAACCAACCACTTTGTGGGCATCATAAAGCCGCCCTGTCCCAGTCCGAAAGGAATACACTGAGCTCCATGTTCCCCTCTCCAAATTTTATCAAGCCCTGTTAAGACGAAACCTCATCAAGCCCTTGGGTCCCCATCCATTACCCAATCCACTTCCAAGAAACTTCAAGGCAGATGCCCATTACGCCTTTCACTAAATCGCTGGTCATACTATCGACCAATGCTTTCACCTTCAAAATATAATCCAAGGTCTAATTGACCGGGGTACCACTGCCCCACCAGCCAATCCTAAGATAAACATTACTCACAACCCACTCCCAAATCATACCAATGCTATCTTCCTAGAAATGGACCCAGAATTAGATCCCTCAACTCAAATCACACCTATACACTCTCCCAAGCCTCTCCAAATTTGCCCATATTTCCTCATTCACCCTATTAGCCTCGCTGATCAGGCACTATTACTCCTCACCAGAGCATGCATTGCTGTCTGTACCCATTTTGAAAATAGAGGTTAGAATTATCAAAAATGTTAAACCAACTCCTAGAGTTCGGACTGAAATTTCCCTCACAGGTGATCATTGATTGTCAGAGGTTCAGCACGCTGTTCTTGGAAGCACGAAAATGGTCTCGAAATTCAGACAGTTGGGTGGTACCAACCGATGAAGTCAGCCTAGATGACGTTGTCCAGATCATAGAAGAATTATTCAGGCAAACCAATGATATTTGCAATATGACCTAGTTACTTGATACTCTAAAGTTACAAGGGCGCCTTGCCCCTTCACCCTTACATATCCCCACATAATGGGAAGACTTGTATGAAGAAGCCATTGAAGTTGGGAATGCATTGACTTTACATGGAAAGACAGAGTTGTTGCCACCGGATGGGGGGAAGAATTTAAAGATTCTAATGAAGAACAAGCTTTCTAAAAAACTGGCCCAATAGCCGACATGTGTGGGATGATATCATTTGTGAAGATCCTCAAAAAAATAAACAAGGTAGCAGAACAACCCGAGATCGACGAAGAACAGGGTTCATATTCTTCCCTTCGTCAATAAATCACATGACCAGACCAGGAAGACATTACTAGGTCCCAAGATCACTACCAGCTAATGACAAAGGGAAGGGAGTTGAAACCTTACTATTCCAGAAATAACCCTCGAGGAAAGAAAGATCCTCGATCAACTGAAGAAGACTCAAGCTAACATCACTCTATGGGGTTTTTTTATGTCTTCCCAGCTGCACATAAATGCTTTGATCAAATTTCTCACTGGACCCATAGTTCCTCCTTCTACCACACCAGAAGAAGAGATAAATTTATTCGGATCCTTGACCTCTACCCGAATGCTATCCTTTACCAAAGAAGAAATACCCAGAATTGGGCCAAACCACAATCATGCACTCAACATCTCCGTCGAAGTTATGGGGAAGGTCGTACCACTATCTCTTGTCGATAATGGATCCGCCTTGAATGTCTTCCCATTAAGAACCTTTAGATGTTTAGGACTGAAGGAAAGTGATCTCGTTGTAACCTTCGCTGCTATACGTGCCTATGATAATACCCGTCGGGAGGTGATGGGATCCATAAAACTTATAATATGGGTTGGCCCTATAAACCCTATCATTGAATTCCAAGTTATTGACATCCCATTTTGTTTTAACCTGTTACTCGGACGACCTTAGCTCCACGGTATCAAGGGTGTGTCTTCCTCACTCCATCAAAAATTGAAATTCTTCACCGACGGACGAGTCATCACCATTTTGGGCGACAACGACAATGCCAAGGGTGAAAGCACCAGCAACCCAACCCTTGAGATGCAGCACGGGTCAAATGATATGCTCCTATCAGGATTCTGAGTTGAGCCACTTCTACTTCCGACAGGGGATAATTTCAAAGAAAGTGTTTGTCCGGAATACGACCCTCATGGCAATGTCAATGTGATTCAGATGTTTATAAATATGCACTTCATGCCTGTGTTGGGGCTAGGAAAAAGACATCAAGGGATACTTGAGCCCATTAAACTCAAGAAAGCTTTCCCTCCTTATGGTTTGGGGTATCAACCATGAGAACAAGAGCTCGGAATGATCCATCAGTCTCGACCAAAGAGAAGATTAGACTGCACACAGACTATCCCAAGTGACTCCTTGAATGGAAGATTCATCAAAGAGGGCGAAGATTTCCCCTTTTATGGCTTTTCTGAACCATGATATGACCATACAGACAAGAAGATGAAACCTAGAATGGAGATCTTTTTCCAAGACAGCTACCCATGGGCCAAAAGTTCCCAACATCATGTATAACTTCTCATTAGAGATACCGAAGATTCTGAGGAAAGTGACTCCGAGGGATCGTTCAACTTGTAGACGCTGGGGCTGGCACTCTGCATGGTTCATTCAAGCACTACATCACTGGATCCATCCCACTTGATTAAAGCTACTAATACACCTCTCCTTAACTGGAATGCTGCGCCAGTTCTACCTACTGAAATCCTACCTAACCCCAATGTTTACCCTATTTCTTCTTCTGTTGTCTATCGTTGCCAAAATGTAATCGAGACCTCCTTTGTTGAGGTTCTCAATGCTATTTTTCCTATTAATGAAATAAACGAATATTTTGAGTATCTTGCTGTGCCTTACATTAATTGTTTAGATTCTAATCAAATTTTTGATGATGATGATTTTGCAAATGAATAATTTTTAAATGATCTAAATAAGGTTAATAACAAATAACATAACCGCATTCAAGTTAATGAAGAAGAGACTTCTATTACTAACCTCGATTCTAGTAGCCAACTGCATGAGATTAGGATAGGGGCTAGCCTTGACAAACATGAGCACGCACAACTCGAAGAATTACTGAAGGAATTCGTGGATGTCTTTGCATGGTACTATAATGATATGCCCGGTGTTGATCCTAAAATAGCTCAATATGAGATCCCTACTCTTCCAGATTACAAGCCGGTTAAACAAAAGCTGAGAAAGCTCAGCACCAAATGGTCACTCAAAGTCAAAGAAGAGGAGGTCAAACAGTTAAATGCGGGTTTCATTCGTGTGATCGAATATCCCACATAGCTAGCCAATATAGTGCCTGTGCCAAAATCAGGAGGGAAAGTTCGGATGTGTGTAGACTATCGAGACTTGAACAAAGCCTCTCCAAAGGATGATTACCCATTACCCAATATCGACATGATCTTGGATAACACAACCAGTCATGCTCTCAAGTCATTCATCGACAGGTTTTCCGAATACAACCAAATCAAAATGCACCCAGATCATCAAGAAAAAACTGCGTTCATCACCCCATGGGGAACCTTTTGCTACACTATTATTCCATTTGGTTTCAAGAATGATGGGGCTACCTACCAGAGGGTTGCCACAACCATACTTCATAATCTGATTCACAAAGAAGTCGAGGTCTATGTAGATGATATTATTATCAAATCCAAAATTAGAGAAGGTCATGTTCCCACTCTCCGAAAGTTTTTCGAACGACTGCGACGATATTAGATGAGACTCAATCCACAGAATTGTGTCTTCGACGTTACAAAGGGAAAAATCTTGGGATTCATGGTTAGTGAGAAGGGGATATAAGAAGATGCTGCCAAGCTAAAAGTCATACTTGAGATGCCACCTCCCCGAACAGAGAAAAAATTTCGTGGTTTCCTTGGAAAATTACAATACATTAACCGGTTCATCAACTAGCTCACCTCTATTTGTGAACCAATTTTCAAACTTCTCCAAAAGGATTCAACTAAAGTTTGGAACGAGGCCTGATAAGATGCCTTTGAATGAATCAAACAATACTTGACTCAACCTCCGGTACTCATGCCACCACAGCCTAGTATCCCCTTTCTCCTATGCCTAACCATATCCGACACTACAGCTGGGGCTTTGCTAGCCCAATACCTTGAACATTCCCACAAAGAAAGAGCCATCTATTACATCAGTCACAAATTGGTCCAGTACGAAGTCATCTACACTTTATAAAAACATGCGTTACGCTTATTTGGTTCACCCAAAAGTTGCGACACTATATGCTCGCCTTCCCCATTAAGCTTGTATCCCGAATGGACCCCATCAAGTACCTGTTTGAGAAACCCTCCTTATCCAGTCGAATGGCTCGATGGTTGATGCTCCTAGTCAAGTTTGATATCGTGTACGTCATATAAAAAGCCATGAAAGGAAGAGCCATCTATGACTACCTCGCTGACTACCCTATAGAAGAAGCTGATGTCTGGATATCTGAATTTCCTGATGAAAACATCCTCTGCGCTGCTCAAAATGACATTTGACGAAAAATGTTCTTTGATGGTGTGACCAATAAAAAGGGACATGGCATTGGGATACTTTTGATCGCCCCAGTTGACTCCCACACTCCCATAGCCATCAAATTGGATTTCCCCTGCACCAATAACATGACTGAATACGAGGCGTGTACGATAAGCCTCAAAGTTTCTCTCGAGAAAGGTATACAATGCCTAGATGTCTACGGGGACTCTGCCCTCATCAGTGGTCAAGTTCTCAAAAAATCGAAAGTCAAGGATGAGAAACTTCAAACCTTCAATGCCCACTTAGAAGAACTGGCCTCCCAATTCCAAGACATCACCTTTCACTACCTACCTCGAGCAAAAAATAACCTAACCGATGCCCTTGCTACCCTAGCCTCCTTAGTCGACATGCCCGAAAGGAATAATAATGTCCCCCTTCTGGCCTAAAAGCAAGATAAACCAACCCAGTGCTACCACATTGAACTCATCACCAAAGGAGATCCCGAGCTAGCCAATTGTTGGTATTATGATATATGGAACCTCCTCAAGCATGGTAAGTATCCCGAGGGTTCCAACAAGAAAGATCGGGCAACCCTTCGAAGACTGGCCACCTAGTACATCATCTGTCATGAGGCACTATTGAAGAGAAACTTCGATGGAACCCATCTACACTACATCGCAGGGGTTGACATTGAAGAGGTAATGCAGAGAATCCACAGTGAGGAATGTGGACCCCACATGAACAGTCACATGGTTGCCAAGAATATCATCCGACAAGGCTACTACTGGACCACCATGATCCAGGATTACATCGCCTATTTTCGGAGATGCCTAAAATGCCAACAGTTCTCCAACCTTCAATAACTACCTCCGCGAGCATTATACAACATGACTTCTCCTTGGTCGTTATCTACCTGGGGCATCGACATTATAGGAAAGGTTACACCCAAGTCCTACAAGGGGCATGATTTCATCCTGGTTGCCATTGATTACTTCACTAAATGGGTCAAATCCGAGTCATACGCAGTCCTGAACGCCAAGAAAGTGGCCACATTCATCAAGAAAAACATCATCTGCCGATATGGGTTTCGACACGAGCTAGTGTAAGATAACGAGTTGCATTTCAAGGCAGAAATCACAGATGTGGTCAACGAGTATGGGATCCAGAGACACAAATCTTCTCCCTACCGACCTCAGACCAACGGTATAGTCGAAGCTGCCAACAAGAACCTCAAAGCCATCATCAGTAAGATGACCAAAAGCAGTCGAGATTGGGCTGACCAAATCCCACACCCTTTGGGGCTACCGAACCTCAATCCGAACCTTTACCGGGGCTACCCCTTACTCTCTAGTCTACGGCATGGAAGCGGTCCTACTTGTGGAGCTATAAATACCCTCGTTATGCATCATGCTTGAAAGCAAGGTCAGTGAGGAGGTCTGTCATCAAAGCCGCCTCGACGAGCTGTCACTCTTGGACAAAAGGAGGCTGAAGGAGTTGTATCACATACAAGGGTACCACTGTCGCATAGCACGTTCATTTAATAAGAGAGTCAAGGACTGCGGTGTCCGAGAGGGGGATTTATCCCTCAAAGAAATAGTAGATCCCATCTGGGACCCCAGAGGGAAGTTCAAGCCCAATTGGAGCGGCCCATACATTGTCAAGAAGATATTGTCCGACGGTGCCACCATGCTCACTGACTTAGATGGAGAAAAGATGGCTCATACAGTCAACCTGGACCGTCTCAAGAAATTTTACCCCTAGTCCGAAATCTCGGCGCGCTATGACTCTTCTCATCACCCTTCTATTCTAAAAAAAAAACTCTTCATTTCCCTCTACCCAGAACTACGCGAGCTTGATCCTTTAAAAAAATTATTGTAAAAAAAATTGAAAATTTTCAAAAATCCGCAGAGGTACGTAGGCATCTCATACATCTTACATGAGCACGTCCCTTTCTTTTTCACAAAAAAACTATTCTTTTCTTATCTCTGAGAACTATAGTCCATTCTAACATATATTTGAACAAAAGGATTATGCTTGCCTTAGCGATCGGTATAGATAATTCAAAGTACAAATTTCGTTAAAAGGCACAGCTAGATGATAAAAAACTTGTTTATTTTATTAATAAGAAATTACAGTGCAATTACATAATGGAACGGATAACTCCCTTCCCCATACCTTCCTAAAAAGCCAAATAAATTCCCAAATTTATTTCCGAGTACAAAATAAACTCCCCCTAAGAGCCCTACCCATAGCTACTAGAGGAGCCCGCTCCATCATCATCATATACATCCTGGAGTCCCCAAGCTTCCCCTGTCTGAATGGAGTGCCGCAGACGCTCCAAGGACCGATAAGCTCGAACCGGCCTAAAAAAAACTACCACACCTCCCTCCATGGTATCAGATAAAGCAAGCCACCTTTGTCCAGTCTCCACTTTCAACATCTTGCTAACCACTCTCCTCCACAACCACTTTATATAATCCCCAGGGATGTTCCAAACTCTCCCAGTAGATTGAGAGGGACGGGTCGATTGATGTCGACTCTCCCACAAAGAGCCAAGATGCATGCACAGATGCTCTGTCAAATCTTCTACAGGAAATAAGTCTAGTGTTCGAGGTGGCACGATCTTCTCCCAACCAAATTGGTGCAGAAATCGCCAAGGGAAATAGAAAGAGGTCTATTTGAGACCAACCAACCAGACGTACGGGTATTCCCCCAGCTCCAGAATAGGTAGCAACTGTCCCCACCAAGCTACCGACTAATGCAAATTTAGATCCCCATACTGCACAAACCAGTTCTCCCAGCTCTTAATAGCCAGGCCAACACTGATGAAATGGCGTGAAAAGAAGTTATGTACAATCGACAAAGGGTATTCCGTAGGAGTCACCAGACAACCACATCAATAACATCACAGGGCTACCCCTCAGAAAGTCAGAACGACCTTCTCGCCAGGCATCTAAGCCATTCAAAGTCTCTGCCAGTATCACCGTCATAGGATTGTGATAGTAGGACATCAATAAAGTAATAACTGCAAGTTATGGGTCCACTAGCAGCTCCCCGATCACCAGTAGCAATTTTGAAACCAAGCCTAGAACGACAACTCAGGTATATCCTGCATCACCAACCTCCTGCAAATGCACGGACCACAACACCGCCGGACGAGAAATCATACCTCCAGCCACCAATGATCGGGCCACCGAGGACGAAATATAAAGAAGCCCGACTAATAACTCCCGGGGAGAATGGGAAAACTCACGCAAAGCCGCAGTAATGCTGGGATTTATCCCCAATATGGCAGAAAACTCATCATAAGTCGGACAGACATCTTCCAAGACAAAGCGGAATACATGGTCTTTAGGGTACCATAATTGTACCGCTACCAAAATCATGTTCCACTCTATGGGCTGATTACGCCAAAAAGAAACTCGGCGCATGTTGTAAGCATCGTTGTCGATGTTATAGGAGCACATTGCCTCCAAAGTCTCGAGGTAGTTGGCAAACTCAACACTACCAGGGAGAGCCATCTCACATAACAAAAAAGTAGGAATGTGAAGGTGTGAGAAAAACACTCATCTCTTACCCCTCTTTTATACCTGAAAACTCCCACTAAGGACATAACCTCTACAGAAATCGGAGTAAATATTGCCCCACAAGGTACCAAAGGATGAAGAGGGTACAATCAAAGCTTTGAATTAATGGGACTGGACTGACCTGTCGATAGGCAGGATAAGGTGCTTGCCGATCGGTAACCTCCTACTTTTGAAAATTTTCCTTTTTCCTCTTTCGTCAAAATTCAGAAAACTCAAAATAATTTGATATTATCAACACAATTTCAAAAATCCCCTTTCAGCTTTATATAAATTCTCATTTTAAATAAAACTTTCCTCCAAAATACCAAAGATATTTGTTTTTACGGTCTCAGCAGCAAAGTAAAAAGCACATGTGCATGCATTCATTCATTCATCACTAATAGAAGATAATTAAAAAAAATTCCATTGCATTGCATAGATATGTTTCTGCATTACATCATTTTGGTAGGAAAATAAAGAAAAAAAAAACAACGGGACTCTGCCCGAACCCACATTCTCCCTCTCTCTCTCTCTCACACTTAATCTTCACCTCTCTCCTAAGAGCTTTCACCCTTGCGACGCGCTCTCTTTCCCCGACGACAAGATGACGCACCACCGCTACCCGAACTAGATTCCTCCTCGGATGAGGCAGACGACACCAAGCAAGAAGGAACAGGAACAACATACCAAATATGGGCAGTCTCCGAAGATATCCAATCCCTGATATCCCTCAGCTAAGTGGTGGGAACCCGAACGTGCTGCAAGAAAAGGAAGAATCAGTATCAAGCAGAAAAGATAAAAAGAAACCAAAAGAGAAGAACAAAAAAGATATACCTCAGGACGAAGTACGTCCTCTGTCAATCCCAACCCCTCTGGGTCCATCGCATGAGGACGATGCAGCATAGGCACCATCCCTCCATCAACCGCCGGATATTGTATGAATGAGTATGCAACCGTACAAAGGGGACCTCCGAGGTTGCCTCCATCGCAGATGTCGACGGACCGCCACCATTATGGGAGGACCCCACTTGCTGACTCGAACCCGCATGAGGGAAGGGTAGTGCATCATATATGCTGGGCACCATCAACCAACTCGTCACAAAGTCCATATAATCATACGGCACAACCGTATCTATGTATAACAGGTAGGACTCGCCAATCATCACCGCGATGCTTGTATCCTCTGGCAGTAGCCGCTCAGACATGGGTGGCTTCGCAGGAGGCACCACCACCTCCCCCTCGGCAATCTGTCGGACCACCCTCTCACCGAGATACCAAGAGTGTCCAAACTCGTGCGCCAAGAAATGACTCATCTGTGCATTTACTACAGTCAACCATGTGTCCTGAATGGTCGTCCCCCAAGGGTAAAAGGTCACCTGAAAAATTCCCAGCAAAATATAAGGAAACATGGAATCAAAGCACACAAAGGTCTTAGACTGAAGAAGAAAGAAGTCTTACCCTATCACTGTCCAAGCCATTCAAGACCTGATGCAGCGTCTCCAGAGAAAGAGACCTCCTCGATTACCGATTGGCCTTGTGCCATCGATGCAACCGGTAAAAGTCCCCATCGGTCTCGTCCTTCAAAGTGATCAACTGGGTATTACACCCAATCACCTCATAGAACCACATCTTCCAAAGACAATAATTCCCAATCAAAAGAGGTGCATAAGTAAAATGCAAATGCATGAAAGAAAAATGCGCAAATTAAAGAATACCTCAAGAAGATACATGGCTCCAGTGAAAGACTGTCGGCAGCACCGCCTAAATGCATCCAAGAAAAAATAAAGGGTCACCAAAGTCAGGTTCCCCCAATCATAGAGAGGGATGTTCGAAAACGTCCTCAGATATGGTAAAAAATAATACGTGGACAATGTCAGTGCTCGATGCCACCAGAAATCCCCCCAACACCAGCAAAATGAATAATCGGGCCATCTCCCTCACCTGCAACCCGTCCTCTATAACACCCCGTATTTTTGTGCATTTATCATTTAATTAATTCGGGAATTTAAAATTACTTGTGTGTCATGATTTTAATTGAACTAAGTATGGAAAAATATATTTAAATATTAATCGAGGAGTGAATGGTTAATATTTAGGGAAATTTATTTACTAAGTGAATATTAATAAATTATTTACATCATTTCGGGTATTAATGACGGAGCATGTACTTATCTCAGCCGGAAGTCGGTATAGACTAATTTGGGTGTGAGATAAGGATTTTTATAAATTAATTTAGCTGTCAATTCTGAGTCTACGGTTGAGTCTGGATGGGCTTAGATAGTCAGGAAAGGGTACCCGGGGGTAGTAAATGGGTCACGGGACATTTTTAGGCATAGCCGGGCCCACACGGGGGGCATTTGGGTCACTTGGGCTTGGCCCATTAGGCAAAAAATGGGATTAAGCCTAATTAAATAATTATAAGAAAAAGGAGAACGACTAAATTAAGTTTAGAAAATACGTAGTGGGTTAGGAAACCCTAAGAGCAGTTAAAGGCAAATTTGGGGGACAAAGGAGAGCCAAATCAAAGGAGTTCATCTTCAACCTTGGGCATTCACAACTCCAAAATCAGACACTACGAATCATAAGGCAAGTGGTTAACTTTCTGTAGCATGTAAATTGTATTTCAATTCATATTCATGTGATGCGTGAAGTCAAAGAAATTTGTTTTGGGATTTAAAGGGTATGAACATGGGATTTTGTAAACCATTATTTTGATTTCTAAATTGGGTAGAAATTAATGTAGATTTTGAGATTTGCATATATATATATGGTATGATGTGTAAACCGGAGGAATTAGAAACGAATTTGAGATAAAGATTTGATGTTTAAATGGGTTAAATGTAAAAATTGGATTTTTCCCCAATTTGCGAAAATAGTAGAAAAGGTAAATTAAATGGTGTTTGTGGACTTTATGGGGGTTCCTGATAAGGTTTTTAGTATAGTTTATTGAGGAGAAGGCTTGTGATTGATGGTACAAGAAGTTAGGGTTTTTCGAATTTCATCCATGGCTGAAACAGGCAACTCGAAGAAGATGATGACCTGCTCGATCGATCGATCGAGGGTTGGGGGTCGATCGATCGAGGGTCAGCAGAACTGGCAGTTCGACCAGTTTGTTTATATAAGGGAAAATAACTTTCAAATCTTCTCCTATGCTTTATGTAATGAGAAACCAACGGGGTATAATCAAATTAATTGTGAGTAAAAATTAATTGGAATTTGGAGGAAATTTGTGTGTGACACACTATGGTTAAACTTTGGGAATAATATTTCAAAATAATTAAACACGGATTGAGTGGGAAAGTACGGGGATATTGGTTGAGCGATACCAAGACGTTAATTTTAATTAGAGTGAAGGCTAAATAATTTGGAGTCGGGGATTTAGACTCGGGTATAGTTTTATTTCGGGCCACGAGAGTCAGTCCAAATATATTGGTTGAAATGACACCAAAAGTAATTTAATTAATTAATGTGCAAATTAATTAATAGTTAGAGTGGGACCATAAACTCATAACAATTTGAATAGGCTTGTGTTACGGACTTAGTACACGGTATAGCAGGAATAATTAATATTATTTATATATATATATACAGTGTACGATAGTATATATACATATATATATATATATATATGGTGTGTGCATTAATATCAGTGGCTAGATATTATTATTATAGTGCTATAGGGGGAGGTTGCGCGTAGTGGATGAATCCCCTAGCTTGAGGAGTAGGGAGAGTATAATCCCAGGTCATAGCGTCCGTTATATGGGTGAGGGGCATCTCACTTTCAGGTAAGGAATATGACCGCCTCCATTTATATGTTTTCACCAAGTTAGTGAGCGATTCTGACTTGGGTAACTAGGTTATGTGAACATACCTAGTGGGATAGCACTTTAGAGAATTCACATCTGGTGAGTTATTACTCGATGGATGTTATTATTAATAACTATTTCAGCATGTTTGTGAATGTTGTAATATGGATATAAGTATATAATAAGGTAAATCATTATATACGGTTAAAATTAATACAGGCTGTGAATTTTATTACATATAATGGGCGTGAAAATTATATGAGTTTAAAAAGAGAAAATATTAATTAAGTTAATGTTGAAGATAACTTAGAAATCATAATTGTGGCACACTCAGTTAGAGTAGGGTGGTTGCACGGGGTTATATAAATTATCTAGTCATGAGATATATAACTAAGGGAAATTTATTAAGGCGTTAGTAGGGCACATTAGAGGAGAGGAGAGGATGTCCTCAAGGGAGTGCGACACTAACTAAAATATGGAGAGCATGCATATTTACTTATTATTGCAAGTTAATCATTTGATAAATCTTTTCCAAATGTTTTGGGTACTAACCCTTGCTATAAAAACTTTTAAAAACCTTTTAGGTGTCCATCCATAGGGACTCCAGGCTTGACTCATTCCAGGGACCCGTTGCTGCAGCATATGTGGATTTTGAGGGAGTTGATAGGCGTCTTATTCCATTTATTTCTATCATAGAAATTTCCCATCAGTTATTCGAGCATGTTGCTCCCTGTTTTATTCAGTACTTATGTTAGACTTGTTGAGATTTATTTGCTTGTCTTTATTTCGGTTAGATTTTGAACGGATGGTTTATTCGGTTAGTTAATTAATTGTGAATGGTTGAATTCAGTTAATTGTGATTGGCATATTATTCTGTTTCCGCTTGAGTATTTCATTTCAGTTAATGAAAGATATAATTTGACACCAGTGTAATTTTCTCACTTAGGTGGTTAGTATTTAAAAAGGCGACAGTGATGCTAAGAATGAACCAACTAAGAAAGCTGTTCTAATCTAATTTAGGACTGATCACCGGGGGTTAATTAGGCGGGGTGTCACAGATGGTATCAGAGCTAGGTTCTAGTGTCCTTAAGTTCTGTGCGTCTTACTAGGTTTCAGAATAGCGTTCGGTTGTTATAGAGCCCTATTATTAGGACTGTTGATTCAATTTCGCTTGTGAGATTTAATATTTTTTGCTGATGGTTTTTGTATAAATTGTGTACTTATACAATTCAATCTATTTTCAGATGCCACATAAGAGGCAAAGAGCAGAGAGGGCTGAGGCTAGAGATGAGCTCAGGGAGGCTCATCAGGAGCCACAGGTACCGCCACCCCCACCCCCACCTGAGTTGATCTCCACTACTAAGGTGGAAGTGATAGTGGCTCAGACAGTCTAGACAGCGATGCAGGCCATGACAACTCATTTTCCACAGCCCCAGGCACCACTCCAGTGGCACCAGCAGCTCAGGATCCAGTGGGGCCACCGTCTTGGCAGCGAGTTAGGGAGACCTTTCAGAAGGGTCACCCACCCAAGTTTCGAGGTAGCACCGATGTAGTAGAGGCTTGCGACTGGAAGAAGAACATTCAGTGCCATCTGCGCATGCTGGACTGTACCGATGTGAAGAAGTAGATGCTTGCTACCTTTCGTCTGTCGGGGGTCGCCTTACAGTGGTGGGAGTCAGTTATCACCGTTAAGGAGCGGGATTTGATGACGATAGCAGAATTCTGGGTACGATTCGATCAAAACTACTTTCCACCAGCGGTAGAGGCTGAAATGAGGAAGAATTTCAGTGATTTAGTACAGGGTGTCCGGTCAGTGGCAGACTATGAGGAAGAGTTCACCCGTTTGTCAAGCTTTGTGCCAAATGATGTGAGAAATGAGGAGCGAAAGAAATTGGGATTTATGGATGGCTTAGCCTGGCGGATCAGGCAGCATCTAATTGGGAATTCAGCGTTAGTGACTTATACGGATGTCGTTAATGCCGCACTGATACATTGACAGGATCATCACTTCCATGCGAAGGGGAGCAAGAAAGTAAGGGAGTCGAGCCAACAGGGAAAGACAGTTACTAGTGGTGACACGAGTGGTACTCAGCAACAGACTGGTAGTCAGCAGCGGAATTAGGCTAAGAAATTTAGGCCTGGTGGATTCCGACTGGGAGGACAGGGGTTTAGGCAGGGGTAACTGGGCCCAAATCAGCAGCAGTAGGTTCCTCAGGGCCGTCAGGGCCAAGGGAACAATGGGGGAGGCCAGCAGGGCCAGCCACGTCAGGGCCAATAGGGCCAACGACAGGGGTACGGTCAAAAATGCTATTTTGTCTGTGGCTAGATAGGACACTTCAAGAGGGAGTTCCCACAGAGGGGCAGAGGTCATCAGCAGGATGCCTAACAGGGGCAGATGTCGCCAGCATCACCAACTCCACCCGCCCCACTGCAGCAGGGGAAAATGCACTACGGGCGTGTGTATAACGTCTGGGATGATCCCAATCCTTCAGCACAACAGGCACCGCCAGTAGTCAAGGGTATGTTTCTCATTCATGGTCATGAGGGTATTATTCTTTTTAACATGGGAGCATCGCATTCATTCATTAAATCTAATTTTGCTAGACGGGCCGAGTTATTAGAGATCGCGGGTAGTCTTTGAATGTGTGTAGAGTCACCAGTAGGAAGCGGGACATTAATTCACTCGATTTATCGGGGGGGTGGGCATTTTGATTGGGAGGCTTAGTTTAGCAGCGGACCTCTTAGTGTTAGATATGGAAGGGTACGATGTCATCTTGGGTATGGATTGGTTGGCAGGTTATCGGGCAACGGTAGATTATTACGAGAGTATAATCGTGTTCTCCATTCCAGGATAAAAGATGTTCTTGATAGTGATGTCGTTACCTGAGGGAGGATCATGCACGCACCTGTATTACCTCGAGGAGGAAACCTCACAGGAGGTGACGATTCCATTGGACTCAATCCCGGTAGTGAGGGACTTTGAGGATGTGTTCCAGGAAAAACTAGGGTTGCACCTAGTAAGGAAATCGAATTTGTAATCAATTTAGAACCGGGGACGAGGCCTGTTGCTCGAGCCCCATACCGTATGGCCCTTTAAGAGATGTGTGAGTTAAGAGAGAAGATTCAGCAGCTTCTGGGTCAGGGTTTCATTCGGCAGAGTACATCGCCGTGGGGTGCACCGGTGTTGTTTGTGAATAAGCAGGACGGTTCACTTCAGTTATGCGTGGACTATAGGGAGCTGAATAAGGTGACGATATGGAATAAGTATCCGTTACCCAGGATTGATGATCTATTTGACTAGTTGAGAGGGGCGTCTTACTTCTCCAAGGTCGGCTTGAGGTCAGGGTTTCATCAACTACGTATCCGAGAGGAGGACGTTCCTAAGATCGATTTCCTATCGCGGTATGGATCTTATGAGTTCAGGGTGATGCCATTTGGGCTCACCAATGCACCAACAGTGTTCATGGACCTCATGAACAGGGTTTTCAGAGAGTATCTCGATCAATTTATCATCGTGTTCATCGATGACATCCCGATCTACTCGCGCATCGAGGAGGAGCACGCAGAGCATCTGCGTATGGTTCTACAGACACTACGGGATCACCAGCTCTATGGCAAATTTAGGAAGTGTGGATTTTAGCTACGGGAGGTACAGTTTCTTGGCCACATGGTGTCAGACCGGGGTATTGCGGTGGATTCGAGTAAGGTGTCGGCAATGAGGGAGTGGGGGCAGCCCACGATACCGACCGAGGTGTGCAATTTTCTAGGATCGGCCGGTTATTACAGGCGGTTCATTAAAGGATTTTCAAAGATTGTGGGTCCTTTGACGAATCTGACTCGGAAAGGGGTACCTTTCACTTGGAGTGATCATTGTCAATTAGATTTTGACGAGTTAAATGACAAGTTGACATCTGCACCCGTACTTGCTTTGCCGAAGGGAGGACTAGAGTATCGGGTTTACACTGACGCATCCTTACAGGGACTTGGGGGTGTGCTTCAGCAGGAGGAAAGGTCTATAGCGTATGCATCCAGAAAGCTAAAGCCACATGAGAGGAATTACCCCACTCACGACCTGGAGCTAGCAGCGGTGGTTTTTGCTTTGAGGATATGGAGACATTATCTTCTAGGAGAGCAGTTCACTTTATTCACGGATTACAAGTCACTTCAGTATCTCTTCACACAGAAGGATCTGAATATAAGGCAGAGGCGGTGGCTAGAATTCGTGAAAGACTACCAGTTTGATATTCAGTATCATCCTGGTAAGGCTAATGTAGTAACAGACGCATTGAGCCAGAGATCGACTGGGAAATATTAAAAGTCTGAAAAGCGAAGTGGACAGAGCTTCGATATGAGGATGATGTGGCCAGGGCCTGCATGTCAGCATTATCAATCACACCTGAGATCATTATGAGGGTTTTGAGGGCTCAGTCAGAGGATCAGATCTGTCGGGATAGGGTGAGCCAGTTATTAGCTGAGGGAGCAGAGGGTTACTCGATCAGCTCGGAAGGAGGCCTACGCCTTAATGGGAGGTTAATTGTGCCAGAGGATGAGGAGTTGAGGCACGCTGTTATGAGAGAGTCCCATGGTTCGAAATTTATGGTACACCCCGGTGGGGATAAAATGTGCCAGGATATGAGGAGGCAGTATTGGTGGGCAGGAATAAAACGGGACATAGCAGAGTTTGTCTCAAAATGTGCCACGTGTCCGCTCATGAAGGTTGACCATCAGAGGCCATCAGGGATGCTACAGCCGCTAGAAATTCCTGTTTAGAAGGGGGAAAGCATCTCAATGGACTTCATTACCAGCTTACCTGCATCACAAAGGGGTCACGATTCCATATGGGTCATTGTGGATCGGTTGACCAAGGTTGCCCAGTTTCTGCCGGTTCGTACAGACTTTGAGACGATGCGTTATGCAAAGCTATTCATAGCAGAGATTGTTAAGCTACACGGGGTGCCGATAAATATTATATCTGACAGAGACAAAACTTTTGTGGCCCACTTTTGGCAGATCTTTCAGGAAGCCATAGGCACGGAGTTACATTTGAGCACAACCTATCACCCACAGACCGACGGGTAGACTGAGAGAGTCAATCAGATGCTGAAAGATATGCTCAGAATGTGCATATTAGACTTTGGGGGAGGTTGGGAGAAATATATTCCTTTGGTAGAGTTCGCATATAACAACTCTTACCAATTCACGATCGGCATGGCACCATTCGAGGCACTATACAGGAGACCTTGTCGTTCACCCACTTGTTGGTTAGAGGTGGGGGACAACAAGCTATTGGGGTCGGAGATTATCCAGGAGACGTCTGCCAAGATAGAGTTGATCCGAGGGCAGATTCGGATAGCTCAGGATAGGCAGAAGAGTTACACCGATGCTTCACGGAGACATGTGGAGTTAGAGGTTGGGGACCAGGTATTAGTCTGGGTGTCCCCTATGAAAGGGGTTATGAGGTTCGACAAGAAGGGTAAGTTTTCACCGAGGTACGTGAGACCTTTACCTATTATTGAGAGGGTGGGATCAGTAGCATATAGACTGGGATTGCCAGAGCATCTTTAACGGATACACGATGTGTTCCATGTGGCATCACTGAAGAAATATCGAAGGAGCGAGAGGGCCTTCTGGCACATTACACTCGAGGAAATTGATTTACAACCAGACATCTCATATGAGGAGAGACCGGTGGCTATTCTGGACCGTAGTGAGCGGAAGTTACGATCCAAGGTTGTTCCACTAGTTAGAGTACAGTGGGGTCATCACAACGTTGACGAGTCTACCTGGGAGCAGGAGGAGGATATGCAAGATTAATATCCAGAGCTCTTCACCACAGGTACGACCTAATTTAGGGGACGAAATTCCTTTGTAAGGGGGGAAGTATGTAACACCCCGTATTTTTGTGCATTTATCATTTAATTAATTCGAGAATTTGAAATTACTTGTGTGTCGTGATTTTAATTAAACTAAGTATGGAAAATATAGTTAAATATTAATCGAGGAGTGAATGGTTAATATTTAGGGAAATTTATTTACTAAGTGAATAGTAATAAATTATTTACGTCATTTCGGGTATTAATGACGGGGCATGTACTTATCTCAACAGGGAGTCGATATAGACTAATTTGGGTGCGAGATAAGGATTTTTATAAATTAATTCGGATGCCAATTCTGAGTGTACGATTGAGTCCAGATGGGCCGAGATAGTCGGAAAAGGATACCCGACGGTAGTAAACGGGTCACGGGACGTTTTTAGGCATAGTCGGGCCCACACGGGGGAATTTGGGTCACTTGGGCTTGACTCATTAGGCAAAAAACGGGATTAAGCCTAATTAAACAATTATAAGAAAAAGGAGAACGACTGAATTAAGTTTAGAAAATACATAGTGGGTTTGGAAACCCTAAGAGTAGTTAAAGGCAAATTTGGGGGACAAAGGCGAGCCAAATAAAAGGAGTTCATCTTCAACCTTGGGTATTCACAACTCCCAAATCAGACACTACGAATCATAAGGAAAGTGGTTAACTTGCTGTAGCATGTAAATTGTATTTCAATTCATATTCATGTGATGTGTGAAATTAAAGAAATTCGTTTTGGAATTTAAAGGGTATGAACATGGGATTTTGTAAACTATTATTCTGATTTCTAAATTGGGTAGAAATTTATGTAGATTCTGAGATTTGCATATATATCTGGTATGATGTGTAAACCGGAGGAATTAGAAATGAATTTGAGATAAATATTTGATGTTTAAATGTAAAAATCATATTTTTCCCCATTTAGCGAAAACAGTAGAAAATGTAAAATAAATGGCGTTTGTGGATTTATGGGGGTTCCTGATATGGTTTTTAATATATTTTATTGAGGAGAAGGCTTGTGATTGATGGTACAAGAAGTTAGGGTTTTTAGAATTTTGTCCATGGCTGAAACAGGTAACTCGGAGAAGATGATGACCTACTCGATCGATCGATGGTCAACAGTTTTCGACAGTTCGACCAGTTTGTTTATATAAGGGAAAATAACTTTCAAATATTCTCCTATGCTTTATGTAATGAGAAACCAACGGGGTATAATCAAATTAATTGTGAGTAAAAATTAATTGGGATTTGGAGGAAATTTGTGTGTGACACACTATGGTTAAACTTTGGGAATAATATTTCAAAATAATTAAATACGGATTGAGTGGGCAAGTAAGGGGATATTGGTTGAGCGATACCAAGACGTTAATTTTAATTAGAGTGAAGGCTAAATAATTTGGAGTCGGGGATTTAGACTCGGGTATAGTTTTATTTCGGGCCACGAGAGTAAGTCCGAATATATTGGTTGAAACGACACCAAAATTAATTTAATTAATTAATGTGCAAATTAATTAATAGTTAGAGTTGGACCATAAACTCATAACAATCTGAATAGGCTTGTGTTACGGACTTAGTACACGCTATAGCCGGAATATTTAATATTATTTATATATATTAAGTGTACGATAGTATATATATATATGGTGTGTGCATTAATATCAGTGGCTAGATATTATTATTATACACTCTAGTGCTATAGGGGGCGGTTGCACGTAGTGGATGAATCCCCTAGCTTGAGGAGTAGGGCGAGTATAATCCCAGGTCACAGCGTCCGTTATAGGGGTGAGGGGCATCTCACTTTTAGGGAAGGAATATGACCGCCTCCATTTATATATTTTCACCAAGTTAGTGAGTGATTCTGACTTGGGTAACTAGCTTATGTGAACATACCTAGTGGGATAGCACTTTAGAGAATTCACATCCGGTGAGTTATTACACGGGATGATGTTATTATTAATAATTATTTCAGCATGTTTGTGAATGTTGTAATATGGATATAAGTATATAATAAGGTAAATCATTATATACGGGTAAAATTAATACAGGCTGTGAATTGTATTACATATAATGGGCGTGAAAATTATATGAGTTATAAAAGAAAAAACATTAATTAAGTTAATGTTGAAGATAAATTAGAAATCATAATTGTGGCACACTTGGTTAGAGTATGGTGGTTGCACGGGGTTATATAAATTAACTAGTCATGAGATATATAACTAAGGGAAATTTATTAAGGCGTTAGCAGGGCACATTAGAGGAGAGGCGAGAATGTCCTCAAGGGAGTGCGACACTAACTAAAATATGGAGAGCATGCATATTTACTTATTACTGTAAGTTAATCATTTGCTAAATCTTTTCCAAATGTTTTGGGTACCAACCCTTGCTATAAAACCTTTTAAAAACCTTTTAGGTGTCCAGCCACAGGGACGCCAGGCTTGACTCATTCCAGGGACCCGTTGCTGCAGAATATGTGGATGTTGCGGGGGTTGATAGGCATCTCATTCCGTTCATTTCTCGCATAGAAATTTCAGATAAGTTATTCGAGCATGTTGCTCCCTGTTTTATTCACTACTTATGTTAGACTTATTGAGATTTATTTGCTTGTCTTTATTTCGATTATATTTTGAACGGATGGTTTATTCGATTAGTTAATTAATTGTGAATGGTTGAATTCAGTTAATTGTGATTGGCATATTATTCTGTTTCCTCTTGAGTATTTCCTTTAAGTTAATGAAAGATAAAATTTGGCACCAGCCTAATTTTCTCACTTAGGTGGTTAGTAATTAAAAAGGCGATAGTGATGCTAAGAATGAACCAACTGAGAACCTGTTCTAATCTAATTTAGGACTGATCACCGGGGGTTAATTAGGCGGGGTGTCACATCCTCCACATAGATCACGCTGCCCAATAAAACATCCTTCAGCAGTGACAGACAAATGGAGTCCCCAGATACTATCCTGCCTGCATCACCAAGCACCACGCGCATCGCCTCTGGCCTCACCCACAAGGAGCGATCCACCTCTATCCGCTCTCCATCGCAATCCAGCCCTAGCAGCTGCTGCACATCTATGGGACTCACAGTTATCTCCCTAAAACCAAAATAAAAGGTATGGGTAGTATCCCACCACCTCTCCTCGAGGGCACATAAGACCATCATCGAACGAGGCGTCTCATCCAGCACAGACACCAACCTCCCAAAGCCTACTGGGGATACCACCCAATGCGCCATAGGTGGAAGATGCTCCCAGACTTCCTTAAGCCCCGTCGTCCCGCGGGCACGCATATTCAGCAAAGAAACATCAGACTGCCAAAATAGAAAAACCTTGTCAGAATCCAAGAAAAAAGGAAAACCATAAAAAAAAAAGAATGCCAAAGGTCATTTTACTTACATAACCGCTAGGGTTCACCACCCTCGAAGAGCGATGGCGTGACGTCTCCCGCCGCTCGTCCGCTCGTCCGCAATTGGCTCGAATGCATCAAAAGAGTTCTCGCTCCCCAAAGCAAGAGGCGCCCGGGCCCTCCACTCCATGTTTACCCAGTCATCAATAGCTAACCATTCCCGATGTACAGTAGTGCTCACAAAAGTGGCCATTTTTTGGATTGCGGAATGATAGAACGATTCGTAGAATAAAATTACAGAAAGAGAGAAGGCAAGAAGCTGTGAAAAATGAGGGGAACCCACCCCTTTATATAGGATGCGAAGGGTCATGCCGATCGGTACTTCACCCCCATCTATCGATCGACACTGACCCTTTGCCTTCTCGAGGTAGCTCAAAAGTTCGTGCCACTGCTGAATGGCACCCTCCACACCTTGCCAACCGGCACCCCCTTAAATTTTTGTACAGAAATTCCCAGAAAATACCAGAAAACCCTGAAAAATCCTTAGAAATTCCCAAAAAGGATTTAGAACATTTTTACCAAGAAAATTTCGCACTTCCTCAAGCGGAACCCCTATTTCCCTAGCGAAACTCTCAAAATCCAAGTGAATCTCTCCCCCGTAACGTCCCCAAAGGACCTCCAAAATAGCCAAAACGTCAGGATAACCTCCTATTACCCAAAGGTTTCTAATTTCCCCGAGAAATACGTCCAAATCCTGGATCACCTAATCACTTCCCCAGCATCAAATTGGTTATTCCCCCGATAAAGTCTCCAAAAGACACGAGGATTTCCCCAGCAATCAGCTCCCCAGCTCGAATCAAAATCACGAGGTAATTTTCCTGGCAAAGTTCCCCGAGAACATCTCAACCTAAGCCCTAAGAATTGGCTTCAACCTGCGAAATTGGTCATCTTAATTTAAGCCCTCCGAATTGGCTTCGACCCGCAGAATTGGTCATCTCAAATTAAGCCCTTAGAATTGGCTTCGACCCGCTGAATTGGTCATCTCAACTCAAGCCCTCAGAATTGGCTTCGAACCTGTGAATTGGTCATCTCAACTTAAGCCCGAAAAATTAGCTTTGACTCGTAGAATTGGTCATCTCACCCTAAACCCGCAGAATTGGCTTCGACTTGCAGAATTGGCCATCTCAACCTTAAGCCCGCAGAATTGGCTTCGACCCGCAGAATTGGTCATCTCAGCTAAAGCCCGCAGAATTGGTTTTGACCCACATGATTGGTCATCTCAACTAAAGCCCGCAGAATTGGCTTCGTCCAGCAAAATTGGTCGTCCCACCTTAAGCCCGCATAATTGGTTATATCAACCTTAAGCCCGCAGAATTGGCTTTGACTCGCAGAATTGGTCATCTCACCTAAAGCTCGTAGATTTGGCTTTGACCCGCAGAATTGGTCATCACACCTTAAGCCCGCAAAATTGGCTTCAACCCACAGAATTGGTCATCTCAACCTTAAGCCCACATAATTGGCTTCGACCCGCAAAATTGGTCATCTCACCTAAAGTCCGCAGAATTGGCTTCGACCTGCAGAATTGGTCATCTCACCTTATGCCCGCAGAATTGACTTCGACCCGCATAATTGGTCATCACAACCTTAAGACCATAGAATTGGCTTCGACCCACATAATTGGTCGTCTCACCTTGATCCCGTAGAATTGTCTTCGACCCGCAAAATTGGTCATCTCAACCTTAAACCCTCATAATTGGCTTCAACTCGTAGAACTGGTCACCCCCATCATTGCTTTGGTCATCACTTCCTTTAAGACCATCCCCAGTATGCTCCTTATTCCCGCAGAATTGGCTTCGACCCACATAATCGATCACCCTTATCTTCAAGCCCGTAGAATTAACTTCGACCCGCAGAATTGGTCATCCTCATTTTTAAGCCCTCAGAATTGGATTAGACTCGCAGAATCGGTCACCCTCATCTTCAAGCCTGCAGAATTGGCTTTTACTTGCAGAATTGATCACCCTCATCTTCAAGCCCTGAAAATTTACTTAGACCCACAGAATCGGTCACCCTCATCTTCAAGCCCGTAGAATTGGCTTTGACCCACAGAATAGGTCACCCTCATCCTTAAGCCCTCAGAATTACCTTCGACCCACAGAATCGGTCACCCTCATCTTCAAGCCCTCAGAATTAGCTTCGACTCACAGAATCGGTCATCCTCATCCTTAGGTCCTTAGAATCTACCTCTTTCAAAGGCATCATGTGGTGTCTATTAGACGGCTATCATTTGTTCCAAACTCACCCGCCGAGGGGCTATGTAGACACCCCATTCTAATACCCCCTCAAACCTCTCCTTAGGTCCCTAGCACCTCCCTTCATCATTACAAACCCAAGTCATACCCCGGGCACTGACCTAAAGGACATCGGGCACTCCGAGGCTCTGTTTGACCAGAAGTCAAACTCTTCATCTCGAATGAGACTAAATGAATCTTCGAAGGGCATTAAATCCCCTTTCCAACGATTCATCCTGTGCACAATTCTGACTTACGATGCGGACGAATGACCCATTTTCCCCCAAAACTCGATCAGGAGGTCACCGGACGCTCCCAAGCTCCGTTTGACCAAAGTTAACTCTTCAGCTCAACCAGGACTGAATGAATCTTCAAAGTTCACTAAAACCCCTTTCCAACGGTCCACCCCGTGTGCAATTCTGACTTACAGTACGGACGAACGATCCGTTTTACTCCGAAAGGTCATCGAACGCTTCCAGACCCCGGTTGACCAAAGTAAACTCCCCAAACCCACTCAAACTCTTTGGAATGTCCAAGTACATATCCTAACGTTTCCAACGGTCCACACCATGTGCGATTCTAACTTATAATGCGGAGAAACGGTCGGTTTGCATCCGAAGTTTCCCCGTCCAAAAGATCAATGAGAGCTTCCGGGCCACATTTGGCCTAAAGTCAACTCCTGAACCTGAGAGAAGTCCAAGGACTTTTGAAGGTATCTAAATTACATTTCCAATGGTCTGACCCATGCGTGATTCGTATCAATGGTTTGCTCTCTACGACCGATTTTTCGAAGGGACCTGAAAGAGACTGCCAAATGACAGGTTTCAGACCCTGCCTATCGGCAGTGTGCCCAAACACACCTACCGATTGGCAGGACCAGGGCTATGCCGATTGAAAATTACCCTGGACTATAAAAAGTAGGGCATAACCTCATTCCAAACGGAGGAAGATTAGAGATCCATTACTCTCAGCAAGCTAAAAAAAACCCTCTCGAAGTAAGCGTGATTTCCACATCCAAATCGCTTTTCAACCTTCACCTTTCATCACCTTTTTCATCAAACTTGGTGAATTAATGACCCTCCATCATCACCCAAGTGCAAGGGTTGATCTCCAACATCCAAGATCAAGCTCAAGATCTTCAAGAAGGTCCAACTTTCTCCACTATCTCCTTAAATTCTCCTAAATTCACATTAATTTGTTTTGTTACTTAGCACTTTTATTTTCTCATTTCACATACCCTAATATACTATTTATCTATTATTATTGCACATCTCTTATTTTCATATAAATAAAACCCCAAATATAAGAAAAATAGGATTTGCTCATAAATTCAAAACGGGAATTCTCACACTTTTCTCATATTTTTCTCACAACTAAAACACCTTTTCACACACACACACACACACACACACACACACACATATAAGAGAAGTCCCCAATTGGATTTATGGGATAAATCTCACCCCTCATTTTCATACGAACTACGTGGACTTTGATGCCTCTATAGGCTACGTAGGCGTCCTGGGGTAAAACCCGAGACTCGAGTCATTTTCCTACTTTTTTTTCTATTTTTTCTATGTTCTTTAAACTTAACTCCCTTAGATTCTATATATTCACATATACGTCTATTTATGCTTAGTGGCGCATTATTCCATATGTGTTATCGTTCTGTTATAACAATAAACATTAGGATAATCACGTAAATCCTATTTTTCTAATATTATTTATAAGAACATTCCTACGGATGACTCATTTTATCTCTCCCATGATACAAGTTGATGGTTCCTATTTCCACTATGTATACACATTCACACATATCACGGGGAAATAAAGGAAAATAGCAATAAACCATGAGAGATCGTAAGGGAGGAATGGGTGCCTAACACCTTCCCATTTTGTAACATAGATTCTGACCCTTTTTGAATCATTTTGATTTTGTATGTATTAATATGTATTTGGATGCTGTCCTTCGGGATGGCTCCCTTTTTTCTTTTGTCTATTTTGAGTAAAATAGACTGGCAACTCTATCTCTCTACATTTTTCACCTCATCAACGACTCCAGCTGAAGCGCTCCCGAGCGGGACTAGGATCCTCTCCTGCTGCGAGGATCGGGGATGGCCACAGAAGCATATAAAATAAGTGAGGCACCTAACACATTCCACACTCATAATCCCGTTCCCAAACCTGCACAACAAGAATCTTAGGACCAAACGTAGACTTTAAAACCCGCCTTAGGATTAGCCCGAACCTCTTTTTTTATTTTTATATAAAACAAATCGAGGACTGTAAACACTGTATGAAACTCCCTTCTTCCACACGAAGTCCACACCTGACAAAGGGGGGTGCACTAGACCTGGACATGGAAGGTCACTTTATCTAAGGGGACATTCATACTTCAGAAAATTCACATATCCCCGGTAGAGAGGTTCGTGCTTTCGAGAAGTCACTTCCCCGGATAAAGCTCGTACTTCAAAAAGTCTCTTCCCCAAAAGGCTAGTCGCCAATGAGTGTCCTAACTCATTTCATTCACCCGTTTGGTATATTAAAAAACTTCTCTCTTGATCCCAAAGTCTCGATAATAGGAAACTTTTGAATTTTGTTTAGTACTGGGGTATATCGAATAGTCTTTAATAGATATTCAGTGCTAAGGTAAGGTGGTGTCACACGCACCTTAAAGGTTTATCAGTCCAATAAACTTGTTAAATCATGATCCATGGCATTGAAAAGTGATCCTCTGGTAACCAAGTCATATCGCCCCTTTTGCTTATAGAAAAAGATCTAGTAACACACCCTATTGCACAAAAAGAACATATACTTACGGGCATTTTCTTGACAAAATTTTCAAAAATTATCAAACAATCGAAGGCTAGTCTAAAACCTCTCAGATTTTGGATGAACATATTTCTTAGACAAGGCGGATCAATAGTATGAATCCAAAAGTCAGCGTAAAAACAAAGGCTCACTTAAATACCATCTCATCTAGACAGAACTTCACCGGGCCTGACTTTGGAATTACTTAAATCGGATTCCATAATAACGAGCAATTTCTTTAAAAAGAATCATTTTTAAAAGCGTATAATTTCAAACAAGTTTATAAAATCAACTTGGATTTGTTCTAAATTTTAAGTTTTGATTAGTGAATTCTTTATCATATTTTACCAGCATAACTACTAAGTAAAGCTATAAAACAATAAATTAAGACTATAAAGATGCATTATAACATTAAGATTACCTTAAGATGAATATCCCTAAGAAATTCTTCTTAAACTTTCTCACACTTTCTCTCACTATTTCTTTCTATAATTCTCAAGTAATTGGCGTGAGTTTCAAATGATCCCCAAAGGCCCTATTTATAGTTTTCCAAAGATATTTAGGTGTTGACACGTGTCTAGGTGATAAGGTTTTACTTTGGTGAGTCGTCGTTCACGTGTCGTGCAACGGATCAGCCTTGCAGTCTTGGTTTACCAAACAGTGACACGTGTTTTTCCTTTTTCTAGAGGATTTACATAAGTTTTATCCTTTCCTATAGAGGTGACACGTGTGCAGTGGATATGTTCAAAAGAAAGCACGAGGTGGAAATATTTGGGTGGTACCTTCCCAGCTGGTTTATCGCTGGTGTGCCCTAAACAAGGCGTTGTTCCAGAAATCATGATTATTTGTCTGTGATGTTATCGGGTGGAAACATTTGATAACACTATCTGTCTGGGTATTAGAGTGTACATGGCCATTAAAACTGAATAATTGACACATGCTCAATTGTTTTATCTGTTCTGTTCTGAACTGTTTATTCTGAATATATATATTGTCATTTACTTTATATATATTACTTGAAATTCCTATCTCTATGTATATACTTTCTCTTCTAAATTGAATAGGTATCTATTTTTTGAAAACCTTGGAATATTTGGAGATTGAATCTCATCTAGCTTTTAGCTGACGTTGTATAAATAACCATTTTTCAGAAAATAATTAAGTTCGTGGATGGAACGAAAAAGGACTATGTTGAAGATTTAGCTTTTAAAGCTCTTTTTGCTACCTTAAGTAGAAGTTTGTTTAATTAAATAGAGCATGTTTAGCTCTTTGTGTCAAGTTGTAACTCGTTGATATTTTAATACAAATGAAGTTCCCTTTAGAAAGCTCTGATGATGTAATTCCTTCACTTTCAGTACTTTACGATTCATAACCATGTGATTAATGAGAGCTCACCCTATTCACATGAATCTAATGGGACTCTGTTCAATTCTTATCCTTTGAATATACTACCAAACGAAAGAACTTAAAAATAAAATATTCTCCAAATACGGTTAAAAACAGATAAAAGAATTGCATCATATTAAATCATTGCATATATGAGTCCTTGTCCCCCTATGTATTATCCTTCTATCAGTCCTTCTGTTCGTAAAAACCTGAACGAATGTGCCTCGACTTTTTCTACAGTTGTTACCATCAGCAGAGAGATCACATTAAGTTATTACCCTAAATTCCTGAGTTCGCACACTGTGCGATTGATTATTTTTCTTCATTGAGGTATCTACCCATGATTTTCATATCTGCACCATCGTACGATCCACGTTTACCAAAGAAAACTATATCCCGCCAGCTATGGATCAGATTCTAAGATAGCTTGAGAACACCACTACTTCCCCAAACACCATGCAGTAAGAGATTAGGGTACTAGGATAAACCTAAGCTTGCATGTAGTAAACCCACACCATAACACTAGAGGATGTCCTTCCACCTCCAATACCCAACATAGGTACACCACCCACAGTGGCTGTTGAGGGCATACCCACCAACCCCTAGGATCATCCTGTCCAAGTTCTAGCTCTAGACCCCCCTGTTAACATTGGTTTCCCCTACTTATGAGTACCATTTCCCCCATATGGTGATTTTGAGCGTTACCATCAGTGCCTGAGTACCCAAACAACACTTTTCAAGTTTTCCATAAGCTGAATCTTTGGCCCCTCCTCTAGTTTAAGAGACCATTCCCACCTTGAACCAAGACATAATAGAAGTCCAATCGGAACTAAATATCCTCCAAGAAGCAATCATTAAAATGAAAACCACAAATGAGATTAATAACAAGAAGAAGATGGACCTCCATCCTAGAGGCCGTTTCTCAGACAATTTCAAGATGCCAGTTTTCGAAACCTACAAAGGGGTTAAGTTTCCAATCGCTCACTTATCTAACTATTACCTCCTGATGCAGGTAAAAAATCTTTACCTAGGGGTAATGGAAAGGATGATCTCATCCACACTTGCCGGAGGAGCCTCACTTGGTACATGAGTCTTAAACATGAAGGGATTGCCAAAACATGGATGATGAATGTTGTGATTTCCTTAGGCAATATGAATACAACAAAGAACTGGGCATCTCCCATAAGGATTGAATAATACTAAAATAGGAGGAAGGAGATGAAATTGGCATCTTTATCACTTTTTGGATAGAAAAAGCCGATCAGATGGTCAATTGTCCTGTACAACATGACCAAATAGAGACTGTAATAAAAAATCTAAGGATGGAAGTTCAAAATGAACTCATGAGCACCTGAATCCTAGATTTCAAAGCCCTTAGTCATATAGGGCATAAAATCGAAAAAAGCTTGGCCGCTAAAGCTTCCAAAACCACTGAGCAATCTCGTTGCACTACCAATCAATTATTTACCAATAAAATCTTGCTAAAGGCTTCCACATCTCATATCACCACCCTCGTGGTCAGTCCACCACAAGAATATCACTTGGTTATCCATACTACCCCACCCATAATAGCCACTGGTGCACCTTTCTTATCAGGACCCCTTGTTAAAAATTATCAGACCATGCCTCCTCCTAAAAAGTTTCGTGCTCGGTCGAGAATCTTCATTAACTTGTAAGCCCCCTTAATCGCGTCTTCGCGGCTCTAAAGTTAGATTGTCGTCTCAAACCAATTAACCCCAGACCAATCCCAACCACTACGGATACAAATTGTATATTAGACTCACACTATGAGTTATTCCATGGACTCATTCACATCACCAAAAACTATTGGGCCTTAAGGTACACCATCTAGGACTTTATCGATGTCGGTAGCCTCGCTCTAAACAGCTATCTTCCTGGGCACGCCATCGCTCACCATACAAATCATCACCAAGATTAATCCCACCATAGACCTCATGTTCATAATGTCCATGCACTTCTTGTAGACTAACCATTGCAGTCCAGGCCTCCTCTTAGTAATAAAATTCATGCTTTCCAAATAGTCGGGACTTATTATCCCTTCTTAGCAGATTTTGATCATTCAGCCAAATTAAAAGAAATATATGATGAAGTCATCCTGGAAACATAACACGTCACCTTCACAGTACCTATACAGTCCACCGAATAAGAATAATCTACCCCATAGGTGCATTTGTTCACCCTCTCGAATATAAAAACTAGTTATAATACCATCTCACCCCGCACTCCAACAACGGATTCTACTTATTAGCAAATTCACTAGCAGCCATTTGAACTACACCTTCTTCCTCAACCAAAACAGGGCCCTAATAAAAACACGTTGTTCTTGGGGGAAATTACATCCCCACCAACTTCAACATCCTCTTTCAGTCTCTATTCCCCCTGACTAGCTGCAGCAAGATTTGCACCCTCCTAGTTAAGGATGGAAGACCTGAATAGAGTGACAAGGACTTGTCCATTCGGAGGAGGGGGAGCAGATGGGGAAGTTTGAACAGGAGCAGGAGCCTGCGCAGGATAAGGCAAAAAGAAGTTAGAATATTAAGATGAAAAAGGGATAAGAACTTAAACAAGCAAGATAAATAATCTTACCATAGGCACTGAAGAAACAGGAATTTGGGACTTAGGAGCATCTCCAATGATCCTCACATCAGGAACATTCTTCTTAAGACTAGCCTACTTGCACAAAAAAGAGGGATTAGGCGAATAGACGCTACTGGACTCAGATTATGTATTAGAAATAACGACACCTAGGGGGAAATGTGAGGTTACTTGAGATGTAGTAGGGGTATCTATCTCCTACGGAGTTCTCTCCTTTAAGGAAGGGAAGGTTGCACCATCTTTTTCCACCCTCCTCAATATCATCGTGCATGTCACCTCGCACATCAACCTAAAAAAAAATAAGAGAGTTGGAGTAGAATGGAGTTATTAGCACATAAATAAAATAAGAGAATTTTAGATCAAGGGAAATAGAGAGCATACTTCTTCCTCTCCTATAACATCTTCTAAAACTTCATAATCTGGGGCAGGCGAGGCTGGTTTGGAAGGAGAAACCATCCTCCTTAACCTATACCTTCGAACCAATGCCGTTTCCCTTCTTCTTCTTCTTCTTCTTCTTCTTCTTCTTCTTCTTCTTCTTCTTCTTCTTCTTCTTCTTCTTCTTCTTCTTCTTCTTCTCTCTCTCTCTCCTCATTATCCTCATCTTCATCAGCATCACCACCAACATTAGCAGCTACATGCCTCTCGGGAAATTCTTCCTTGCTTGACTCAGACGATCCCTCCATCACGAGCTTAAGAGGACTAACGGCCTTCCATTTCTTGCTACTACCAATAGTGTGAGGAGCATACAAAAAGCCCCAAGAAGCCATTTTAGCTAACATAAATGCCCTGTCTTCCTCACTAATATTCTCCCAAGTCAGTCTAAGCCGCTCAAACATTCGGTTGACTGCTTGGTTGACTTTGAGATCAGGAGTACGGGCCACTAGAGTTTCTTGGGTAGTCTTGTGTTTTTTTGTTGAAGGTCTCCGGGTATACCTAACAACTGCCCCAGATGAGTCAATGCATGGAGAATCACTTTTTTCAACTGGTCTTGAGTGACCAAGGGTAATGGTAGCTACCTCGGCCAGAAGGGAGGTCTGAGATGCTTTTTTCTTTTTGAGAACTTCTTGGTCCACCAGAGCTAATGGAGGCATCTCAGAGGGGATGGTGTTATTGGAAGTATTGAGAGGGAATATGGAAGAGAAGGTGGTAAAATTTCTCAAACCCAACTCTGTGGGTGGCTATCTCTCAACCTCGGGGTATCAAGGTTCCTTTAAAATGTTACTCTGAAAATGGACAAGTTGGTTTTGCTAGAATACTGTTATATTATTGGTCGAGCTCTTTCCTCGAGCTTTTTTGCTCGAAATAATAAAATTGGCTGGGTAACTGGCGCACATATTCACAACAACTGAAGTCAAATAATTTGCAAAAGCAAAGGAAAAGTTTATTATTTTTTCACGGGTAAAATGGATCAACAAAGGGGTTCCTTGATCGCAGACAAATTGTAGGGCTACACGTTGGGGAATGTAAATAGAATAAAAACAAGACCATATCGTGTACAATGGTAAGTAGTAAGGGATCAACAGAAGTGTGACATTATTCGAGAGAAAATTCCTCGCAAGAGCTTCATCAAGGGGAGCAATGGGGCATTCCTCCTCTGCAAAAAAGTCATTCGTAAAAAACTGATCCACCCCAATGTAGGGGCGGTGTAAGAACCTTTGGGACCGATTGATCAAAGAAATGAGAAGATTCTTGACACTTTTATGATTCCATAAATAATTATGGGGGACCCTTACAGGATGAGAACTGGGGTGGTTACCAGCAGGAGCGCAGTCGGGGAAATGGGCATTAAGGAAAGCTGTTAAAAGGACATGATTTGCATAATTAGAGACATTAAACATGCCGATGCTCCATGAAAAATCTTCCAGCATGCGATCTCACCAGGTCTACAATGAACCAAGAATGATATCATCAAGAGGGATCTTCACACTGCTTGCCATCCGAGCAACCATATTTATTAAATGCTTTTGGGGAAATCGCGGGGCTTGCCCGGAAGGAATATTTTTGATAACATCACCTAGATATAGTCAGCCAACTCGATATGAGAGTGAAATCCTTTTCCTTCCATGGGTTGTTCGAACACTTACTTTTCTCGAGGATTCTCCATGGCCGCCTCGCTGAATTTAAGCACAACTTTATCTTCGATGAAGTAGCAGTATCTAATCACTTCGGAGTAGATGCACTTGTTGTAAGTAACCATATAGTCCTTCACCATTTCTTCCAGTTCATCCCTTAAGGTATTTTCTTTGCTAGAGATCGCCTCCTCAAAAAAAAGTATCAAACCCTGCAGCCTCCAACCCCATAAGCTCGCATACATCTTCCAAGGTGACAGTGAATTTCCCCTAATAGGCCACAAATGTGTGTGATCTGTGACTCCAGCGAGAAATGAGAAGTTGAAGGGCGATGTTATTTTTGGCAAGGTTAAGATAACCTATCTAGAGGGAACAAGACAAACCAACAAGAGCCAGTTGTATAAAATATTTAGAGTATATGTATTCGATCCAAGGACCTAATCCCTCACAGGCATATGAGGAAGCTTCAAACTCTACTTTTGAGAAGGGGAAGTTACCACCTTCAATGTGGAAGTGGGTGACGGTAGCAGTAGGGATATATGCAAAGTCTTTAGCATCTTCCCCCTCCTCCATTAGCAGATTAGGGTCCTCAGTTGACTCTAACGCATCGGGGAATTTCTTTGCTGTTTGTTAAAAGTGGCCAGGCTCACCAAAATAGGGCGCACGATGATAACACGCCCACTGGTTTTGGCGTGCTTGGGTTTTGGGGGAAGCACCCCTAGATGAGTGGGTTCTTTTGACGATGGGTGCCATGGAATCTTAAAGGGAATGCAGTGAGGGAATAAGATGAAAAAAGTGAAGGGGGAGAAGAAGGAAAACTCTCACAAAGGCCGGACACAAGAGAATGAAAACCCAAAGGTGAGTGTTTGAAATGAGGATACCCCTTTCTATAGGGGTAACACGGACCCCAATAGGCGAAAAAAGGCGACGTTAGAAAAGTGTGGTAATGAACAGATTAGCTTGTGTGTTCGTCAAGCATGTGCGGTTGTAGAAGATTAAGGGTTGCAGTGATTACATTTCAGGGGACAGACGCGTGAATTAGGAGCGTGGGGAACACACGCATACCCTGGCACTGCCATGTGTCACATTCAAAAGTACAAATGACAATCTCATTTAATGAGACATGCTTGGGTTTTTTTTTTATCTTGAGGAATGAAGAGTTTTGGGGGAAATTTAAATAAACCCCTTAACTTTCCCCAAAGCATATGAAGCCTCACAAAAGAGAAAAGGAATTATTTAAGTATTGCAATATATTCGTTAAAACCAGTAAGGTGTCTCAAAAGATAGAGGAGAATATAACTCCTCTATTTTTAATAATTTGTTGTTTCTTATAAATCAAGTGCCTAGGGATATTTAAAACTTATTGCAGGAAAAAATTAAAGATCAATGAAGGGTTTGGTACAAATATTTCTTCATGCAATAAATAAATATCTCTACGAAGGGAAAAATATAGGGGGAGTCCCCCCCCCCCCCCCCCCCCCAAAGAGTGATTAACTTAGTCAAACATATTGAATAACTCATGAATAAGGAGAAGGAAGGCCGCCCGAGCAATTTACCTTGAAGAGGCTCTACAGAATTGGCTCGAAGGACCCACCTCGAAGATTATCCATAGAGGTTGCTCGAAGGACCTAACTCGAAGATTCTCCAATGGACCTAGTTCGAAGGATCCAACTTATAGATCAAAGTCATTTGAATGACGATAGTTTATAATAAGAAATAAATGATCTGTATCATGTACTTTATCTTATAAATATATGTTGAGTGAGGTGATTTGGTACCCACGAGGGATGATGCCTGGCAGGGCATGGGAGAGCTAACATGATCTATCAAGAAACATACTATTGGGAACTTGCAGGGACATGATTTGTAGGATTGAGAGAAAGGCAATGTTAGGAATACAACTACTAACCTTTTTGGCGCACTTGGGTAAAACTTCACTTAGCACATATGGTTGATCGGGCCATTACAATCGAGCCACCTCAACCCTTACATGTTCGAGGGAACCTTCTCAAGCTACCTCAATCTTGAATCTTGGTTATAAGATAGTTCTTAGCCAACAAATAGAAAACCAAACACTCGGGCTACCTACTAGCCGAGCAACCTTAAAAGCAGACACCATCACGCCTGACTGATGGGATCGTGTACTTAATAGAGTCACTATTTACCCACTTTTTAACGTCATAACATCTGACATTTAGGAACTCAAAGTTACGGCACTCAAGTGAGTTTACCCTCAGCACAGTAGGTCTAGTTCACCAAAACTGACCTTTTAGTTATCCTAAGGTAAACTCCAAGCTGTCATGTCACGTCCCTCATTAATGACCACCATACCTCCAGCCAATGAAACAATTTCCCGCCTAATTATGAGATCACATGCATTTAATGCAATATCTTCTACATTAATGAGAGGTACTTATGCATTTAATACGATCGATAATATTGAATGTGGGAAAGTTCACTCGAGTAACCAGTCCTTCATATAAATACACCATACAAACAGTTTAACGAATATAGCTTTTTTATGAATCTAGAAGTGCTGCCCAACTTCCCCCATACATGAGAACTATTATGAGAACATAACTTCCCATATCTATTGAATACCCATATCATTGAGCATTAATTGATCTTAAAGTTCCTGCCTTGCCTTTATTGTGCCTAGAGTGCTTGTTCTTTCCCCCTCCGACCATGCTACCTGCTGGTCCCATCTATTCATTATGCCTATTGTGTATTTATTGTGCCAACATATCCTTTAATACAAGTCTGAATATTTAATTAATTTGTCTCTTATTCACATGTGTTCATTGTTAATATTTAATACTGCGCGATGTTGATCCCGATCTTGACAAGGGGTTACGCCTCACTTGCCATTAATCGTATTCCAAGAACCCACATCTTACACATTATAAATCCATTCTCCAATAAATAATAGAAGCAACACAACTGTCAATTATCAAAATAGGGAACTTGTGATTCGACCAACTCCATACCTGAGTCCCCCAATATAGTCGAGTGAGGAAGATCAAATATTTTGCCTAATGATTAAATGAGTTGGAAATACAAAGCTCATCACCAGCTGTTATATATCGAGGAGGAAAGGAGAAGAGACCAATACATCCAGAGAGACATCGCTTGGGAAACCAATCTAAGGGCCAATAATGGAACTATCTAGTACAAAGATAACCTAAAGCTCCAAAAAAAAAGGTGGAACCGACTCGTGAGAACCAAAGGGATGTGGTCGCACAAGTCTTATTCGAGTTAGCATACGAACCAAAACATGGATTACTCCCCCTATCCTATCCCATTGGACTAGAAATTTAGGTATACCCCTTTGGTACCATCCATATGATATAGACTGACTTCAGAGGTGATATTGACCATTCGCGACTGAGAGGCCTACAATAAACACCTTCACTGTGAAACTCCACGTTCAGCCTGGAAGATCTTACTTAGAAACCTCTTGCACCTAGTCCCTACCATGTGTACTACACCGACCTTCCCGAATTGGGGATTATCGATTTCTTTGACCACCTTCTCATCATCGAAGGAAACAATTCCTTGGGTCTCGAAGACGAGTTTATTCTCAACCCTCGGGTATGGTAAATGATAGTACAATGGAACTAATCCCTTAAAAAGGACTTGGAATACATGAACAAGGACCCACGTCCTTTGAAGCCCGTGACCTTCAAGACTTCAGATTCAGGATCGGTTACACAATTATAATAGAAGAGCTCGACCAGCTAGAATAACACAAACACTGGACATGCCACGTGGAAAACGAGGTTACTCAACAGATAGATTATAGTCCAGCTTGTAATATGGGGAATCACCTCTCCCATTTTTAATAGAAAGGGAAGGCACTGGCATCCCAACATTGATGTATATAAAAGCATCCGAGCCACTAGGTGGGATGATCTACCCCTAAAAATAAAAGATACTGTGTGCAACTTCATGGTATTACACAATGACCCCCCTGAGCTCCGCCTATTTGAAGAATATCCCGTCAGTCCTTAAGATAAATTAGTCTTGCTAGTTTCACAATTGGCCTTCGACCTTTTCACCCTTAAGATATCACCATAGTCCCACCATCATAGATACACGGGGCATAGTTACAGATACTCGTACCTAGACACAACCCATATCATTGGTATTATCTAATTATAAGATAAGATGACCCACTGAGGTAGTCCCTTACAAAGACTCCGCTCCCCATAACCATACTCAAGGGAGGTTTTATAGTCTATAGTACATGGTATCTGTACTGACTTTCGTGTAGTTTATCTATGATATTTTCCCCTGGGGAGCCGAATATAATGAATACCAGTATTACTACAGAGATATCTTATGCAAAGTCGCTTGCATCGTGAAAGTAATGGATCGAGGAGAGCCAGACCCATCGCTGATGATGAAGGGTAATAAGAAAATGCCTCAGATAATTCCATTTGGTCGGGATCCTCTATGTCTAACGAACCTTTACTCAAGTCACTTGACCAGAGAAATGCCCAGATCTTAGCCACAGTAGCAAAAATTCCCACTTCCACTCCCAACTTAGACATAGCTATACGGTGGATAGATATCTCCATGTACCAAGCTCCGTAAAAAAGACCGCATAAGGCTCTCAAGAACTCGGTATAAAATTTCAATCTAGACTGGATTGAGGTGATCGAAGCAAATCCAACACTGCCTATCTTCGATCCCACATCCCTGACTGATCTGCTAATACGTCTAGACAAATCTGAATGAAAGTTCTTGGAAAAACCCTCACCCGCTCCATAAGGAATTCGATTTCCTCACTAGGTCAGGTCAATATTCTGCTCTACTTAACCCTTTCAAAAAGTAGAAAGCTTCCCTTGAGGTGACTATTAGACCTCCTCCTCGGGAAAATAATAAAATCTAGGAGAAACTTCAAAAAACCTCAGCTAACATCACCATTTGGGAGTTTCTAGATATCTCCCGTGAGCATCAAGATGCTTTCGTTCGCCTACTATCTCAGCATCTCTGCCTAAATATTTAACTCCCACTGAAATATCGGCCACTATTGGATCGATCACCATGAAACAATGGATCAAATTCTCTGATAAGGACCTCCCCATTCAAGGTCCAAACCATCGATTCAAATGACATATCACTACTGAGGCCCGTGGGCAGATAGTACCCTTGGTACTAGAAGATAATGGTTCAACCATCAACATATGCCCTCTTCGCAACCCTACTGGTATGGGATACACTGCCTCAGAAATTTCACCTTCCTCTACGTCCATCGAGGCCTATGATAACACTTACCGAGAGGCCTTAGGTCCATCACTCTTACTCTCAGAATAGGGCCTGCTAAATGTGATGTTGAATGTTAAGTACTAAATATTCTATCTAGCTTAAACTTCTTACTCAGGAGGGCCTAGATACACCCTATGGGGCATTGCCCTCATCACTTCACATGACAGTCAGGTTTTCATTTGACACTGAGGTCATTACCATCCAGGGAGATAATTTTTTGGCCACTGTGGCTATTATGAACGCTACTCCTATCATAGACACTCACTTTGATATCAATGCCATCATTTACATGAAAACATTGGGGCGAGTTATCCATAATATAGCCATCTGAATCATTCAAAAGATGGGATACATTCAACGATCCGATCTCAGAATAAATCAATAAGGAACCCTCGAAGCTGTCACCACTATAAAACATAAGGGAAAGGCCGATCTTGGGTACATCTTCGATCAAAAAGACATAACCAAAAGCCTATAAGACCCCCATCAAGGGTGGAATAACCACTTCTATCTCCAGGGAGAGGACTTTCCCTTTTATGTGCTCCCCAAGCCATAGTGGGATGATATAAATAGATCGTTGTTACCAGGAAAGGAAATCCTCTACGAAGAGGGATTGTTCATGAATTACGAGAAAATTCATAAAGCCAATGAAGGTGAACTCAACTTATCATGGGTTACCATGAAAGATAGAGAAACCCCTTAGCTAGAGCCTGAATTGGGATTACCTACACTATTTCTCGATGCGGCTGTCCTGGTAGTTATGCTAAGATCCACTGACTCGACCCCTATAGAATGTTTCCATGGTTGGTACACCACCTCGACGGATCAAGACAACATATCAAACAAAGGATGATTGGTCAGTATCCCTAAATTAAACCTCTACTTTTGTGTACCAAGCTCCACCATTCCCCCGCTTAAAACACCGCCTTCAAACAAACCTCAGGACACACCCATCGTACCCTCGTACGACAATCAGTGGAATGAGAAAAATCACCAGCGCTTACTGAAATCCCTCTCCTCACACCTCCGCGCACTAAGCCTGATGCGAGCCTCGCTAATTAAGGACCCTAAATCCTCCCTCAAAAGAAAAAGGTCCCAACCCAAGAGACGTCGCCTACCGCAGCCTTCCATCAGTAAGGAGGTTGTAAAATGCTCAAAGGTTTCTCTGAAGGTACGTCGGCATAACCCTAGTCACATCAGCTCTAACATCAAGTGAATCCCATAATTGAAAAACTGGACATTTACTAGATGAATCCCAACACTCGTCATACCGAGGCCCTTTGAGTTTGTCCTATTAGCTAAAGAGTCCCCCTTATCCCTATCCTAATGTTTCCATCTACGAAGCAGACTTTTTACCTACTATCAATGATGTCCTTCCTCCTTTTGATGGCATAATAAATGAAGTTTTCTAGTATTTTCCTCCGTGTGTTATATATGATGATAATGAATCTAACAATGGATTGGAAGTCACCCGTAATAATGATAACTTCATGGACTAAAAATACTTAAAACATTTATAAAAACTTGACCCAAGCTAAAACAATCGTATGTCTCCTAATGAGGGTGACACAATTACCATAAACTTGGGTACTCCTGAAAATCCTAAGCAGTTACAAATAGAGTTCTCTATAGATAAGTATGAATAAAAGGAACTCACAGATATCCTTGCTAGTCTTATGGATCTTTTTTCTTGGTCATATGCCAACATGGCCGACATCGCCTATACCTACTCTCTCTGAAGCTAAACCAGTAAAACAGAGGCTCTGCAAACTGATACTTGAATGGTCCTTAAAAGTTAAAGAAGAAGTGGATAAATAACTCAATGTTGGCTTGATTCGAGTGATGGAGTATCCCACTAGGCTATCCAACATCATACAAGTACCCAAAACTAATAACAAAGTTCTAATATGTGTAGACTATAGGGACCTCAACTGGGTCTTCCCCAAATATTATTTCCCCTACCCCATATAGACCAATTAGCATATTATACAACTAATAATGTGCCTAAGTCCTACCAAATTAAAATGCATTCAAATCATTAGGAGACGACTAGGTTCATTACCCATGGGGGACGTACTGTCATATAGTTATGCCTTTTGATAAAAAAAATGCTAGTGCAACTTGTCGTAAAGAGAACACAACCATCCTACATGGCCTTATACACAAGGAAGTGGAAGTATTTGTGGACGACATGATCAATAAATCCAAAGACCGAGAAGGACACATTCAAAAACTTTGAAAGTTCTTCTAAATATTGCGACCTTTGAAAATGGGGCTAAACTCCTAAAAATGCATCCTCGGATTCTCTAAGGGAAAAGTTTCTCAGATTCATAGTTTTCAAAGATGGAATGGAGGTAGACTCGAAAAAAGTTAAAGTCATATGGGAAACGGCCCATCCATAACAAAGAATAAAGTACGAGGGTTTTTAGGTCAAGTAAAGTTTAAAAGACCGTTCATCACCAACTCACTATAATTTGATAAACCATTCCAAATATTCAAAAAGGACTCACAAAAATAGTGGGGCGCTCAATGCCATGAAGCACTTGAGAAGAGATAAAAAATACCTCACTTACTCCCCGATGCTAGTCCTCCCTCAACCAGGACAACCTTTCTCGCTCTACATGAACAACTGACATGGATGCAGGAGACATCTTAGCACACTACGTTGAAAGCTCCCAAAAATAATGTGCCATATACTATGTAAAAAAAACTAGTATCCTATGAGCTCAAATACACCACCTTGGAAAAGGCTTTTATGTCCCTCATATGGATCACTCGTAAACTTTGGAACTACATGATGTCATTTAGAATATTACTCATCTCAAGAATGGATCCCCTAAATTATCTATTAAAAAAACCTTCCCTCTCTAGAAGAATGTACAAGTGGATTCTCATGCTATTAGAGTTTGAGATCACGCATGTCACGCATAAAGATACCAAAAAATGAGCCATCTCTGAACTCCTTACAAGGAAACGCCTATCAAATGAGGAAGAAAATACGAAAGAATTCCTAGATGAGGATATCTTCGCTCTAAATAGTAGAGAAATTTCTGAACTATACTTTAAAGGAACTTTCAATAAAAGGTGATTTGGCATCAGGATGCTCATCATATCCACTCCTGATGACTATCCACAACCATCAAAATCACATATAAGTGCACCGAAAATATGTCTGAGTACGAGGCTTGCATCATAGGTCTCGAAATTTCCCTGGAAATGGGGATCACTGACCTGAAAGCTTACGGAGATTCCAACCTAGTTATCAATTACCATGCATACTTAGAAAATGTGGCCTCATAATTTGAAAGCCTTGAATTAAACTTCCTCCCGAGGGCTAAGAGTAATTTTTTAGATGCACTTGCCACTCTAGCCTTTATGATAGACATGTTGGAGGGCATTATGGAAATCACGTTCATCATAACCATCCGAAACACCCCATCATAATGCTTCGAGGTTGAGGCCATCGAAGTATCAGAATGTGGGACCTACATTCCAATACTATGATATTTGGAACTTGCACAATTCATCATTTATGGGGGTCAACTCTATAAAAGAGGGTTCGATTGTATACACTTACGATGCATCAGGGAGGATATAACCCTTAAAATCATGGACAAAATCCATAGCATCAAATGTGTAACGCATATGAGTGGGCACACTCTGTCTAGAAAAATATTCTAATAGTCATACTATTGGACCACCATGCAAAAAGACTGTACAAATTACATTTAAATGTGCCTTAAGTTTCACGACCCCGTCCCAAAATAGTAGTGGGGAACGATTGTCTTGACACGCCACCAAGGCAACAAATATTCTGGATTTAAAAATATTTATTAAAATAAATGCAACGAAAATACAATCACATGGTTATGGATCGTAAAATACTGAAAGTGAAGGAATTACGTCATCAGATCTTTCTAAAAGGAAACTTCATTTATATTAAAAGTAAAGAGTGACAACGTAAAACAAACTTTTATTACAAAAGAGCCAAACATTCTCTATATGATAAAACAAACATTTTTTTTAAAATAACAAAAAGAGATCTAAAAGATGAATCTTCAACATAGTCCTTTTACGTTCCCTCTGCGAGCCTACTTATTTCCTTAAAAATTCTTACAATATCAACTAAAAGCCGAGTGAGATTCAATCTCCATACATTCCAAGGTTTTTCGAAAAATTGATACCTATTCAAATCAAAAGAGAAGGCACATATATATATGGATAGGAACTTGCATAATATAATTTGGAATGATAGTATATAGAAATGATTAGCTCAGAATAGAACGGATGCAATAAATCAAAGGCAATAACTTTTTCTTTCAATCATATCATTTTAATGGCCAAGTACACTCCAATACCGTATTATTCTACCGTATTATTCCCAGGTATTTGAAGGTCAATCGAACTTGTTCATCACAATGCCATATTTAGGGCACACCAGCAATAACCCAGCTGGGAAGGTCAGTCAGTAAAAGAGGTCTCTTAGGTCGAATCTTATTTTTAATATTCAATATCATTTTCAATATTCATTTTAATCGGTATGTCTATATGGACAAATATAAACACATCACAAGAAATCAATTAGTGGTATCAGATGAATTTTAAGAATGAAAGAAGTTCACAAATGATACATAGTTTTCATAATATCATATAATTAAAATGTACAAGGAATGTCAGAGTAAGTTATCGATATTGAGTCTTAGATTACTTCATTAAGTTGAAACTTCTTCTTAAACTTACAGAACTCCTTCTTAACATATCAATCTTTCTTACTATAATTATCGAGGAAATGGTACGAGTTTAAATGATCCTAAAGGCCGTATTTATAGTTTTCCAGGGATTTTATGGTGTTGACACGTGTCCACCTGACCAAGCCTTTACAACGGCGAGTCAGCATTGAGGTGTCACGTAACAGAGGGGTCTTGCAGCCTTATTTCATTGAGCAGCGACATGTGTTTTTAGCTTTAGCTATATCGATGACACGTGTTAGCACGAGGTGTCAAACATGAGGTGGAAAGGTGTTAGGGGTATAATGGTCATTTTACACATGAAGGGCCTTTTGGTAATTTCACACGATATATTTTCAATATTCCTTAGAGGTCCCTGAAAATATTTTATTTACAAAATGGTCATTTTTATATTTTAATTTTAGTCCCTAAAACTTTCTTTATTTAAAAGCAAGTCCCTAAAGTTTCATAAAATTTCATTTTCTATCTCAAAACTTATCATTTAGCTTAGGATATGCTATAAGACTTTGATTTAATCCATTTTGATGAAGAAGGAGGTTATTTGATAGTGTGTAAGTCGGCCAAACTAGTATCCCCTTCCAACCAATCAAAATATAACACATGGTGTGGTAGTAAGACAAAATACAACTTAAAGGATGGACATATTTGCCCTTATTTTGCAATTTTTGTATAACTTCTTGCTCGAACCTACGTTTAACACACCATTTATTGTGTTACAAACCTAATTCACATATCTACAACTTTTTATTTTTTACCTCAAGTCAATTGTTAGATTATAATGGTCAACACTAGTCTCCAATATGAACACTCCTACCGAAAACTTTAAAATTTTATGTTTGTAACTAATTTGATATTTCATGATTTATGAAGGGAGGATTAGACTAAAAATAATAAATTAACATTATCCATATCACATATGAAATAATAAAACATGTAAAACTATATATGAACACATAAAAATGGGGTCATTACATTAAGTGCCAAACCTACACACCCTGACAACATCTACCTCCTCGAGAGCTATACTGCATAACCTCGCCCTATCCATTATCCACCTAAGGGATTGACATTATAGGGAGGGTTAATCCCAAGTCCTACATGGGTAATGAGTTCATCTTAATCTACATCAAATACCAAATGGGTCGAAGCCAAATCCTACGCAGTTTTGAATGCTAAGAAAATGGAAAAATTCATATGATGCAACATCATCTGCCACTTTTGAATGCCTCATGAAATATAGTCAGACAATGGGTGTCCATTCGAGAAAGAGGTCTCAAACCTACTGCACAAGTATGGTAGCACACGTCGAAAATCATCCCCCTACCAGCCTCAAACCACCGGAGCATTTGAAACTACTATCAATAATGTAAAAAAAATTATTAGCAAATTGTCTAAAACTTACAGCAACTGGTCAGACAAATGCCCATATGCCTTTTGGGGATACCGTCCTATATAGATAAACTCCATCGAGTCAACCCTACTCACTAGTTTATGTAATGGAAGTAGTCTTACCCTCCTCGCTAAAGGTCATGCTTGGGAGTCCAGTAACCGAGGCTGACTCAATCCAAGCTCACTACGATAAAATAGCTCTCCTTGACGAAAGGAAGATAAATTTTTCTTACCACAACTAGGGATATCAATAACGTATCGCCCAAACATTCAACAAACATTCCAAGAAGCAAAATATCCAAGAGGAAAAATATCCAAGAGGACAACCTAGTCCTAAAAAAGAATCTCAAACTAGCCTAGGCTCCGTGAGGAAAATTTGCACCCACATGGGGAGGACCCTATCGAGTCATCAAAATAAACTCTAAAAGGGTGTCTACCTTAGCTGATCTCGATGGAGTCACGTTTTCCCAACCCCTCAATCTAAATCGATTGAAGAAATTATTTCCACGAGCCTTCTCAGGGTGTAAAAGAAAAGGAAAAAATAATCGGTCTTGAAAGAAGGGAAGACTATGCAAGCCCATACATATTCCCTAACCCTATATCAAAAAGCCCATTTGAACCACCAATCTTTCTCCTGAAGTCATCTAAAACACTTTAAACCCCTTTATCGGTTTTTAGAGGGAACTACGGGGACCTAATTCTCCGATATATTTTTATCTTAAACAATTAAACATATATGCAACGGTCTTTAAATTAGAGATACATAGGCAATCCGAGATATCACTTCGGGCTCAGTCTGAATAAACATAAAAAAAACTATTTTATGGGAAAACCCTGCCTATGGTTGTTGTGCCCTTGCTTTAAATAAGACTAACACGATCCAAGTAGACTAAACATCAAGTAAAATAAAATAATGCTCTAAATCATTTTAGAGACTCGGTAGGGTCGTCTTTATTAACCTACACAAAAAGACTAATACCACGAAAAATAAAAAGAATCTTGAAAAGGAGAACACACTACCCCTATATGATTCTTCTCAAAAGTCAAACTCCTCTCTCCCTAAAAACAACCCTCAAACCGGGACAAATATCGAGGTAGATAGATTTACCCAGGGTTCCCTACTATTAGGTACCCTATTTTTGGTAAAGGGATGGCACACCTACCTCCGAAGGCTCTCACCCCTCTCCCTCAAAACACCTTTAAAATTGGGACAAATATTGAGATATACAGATTCAGCAAGGGATCCCCGCTAATTGGTACCGTCTTTTTGGGTAAACGGAAGACATTCCTATCTTTGAAGCTATCTTCGAAGGATCTGACCTCTCTTTCTCAAAAAACACCGCAACTCGGGACACATATTGAGGCAGACGGAATCCCTAAGGGCTCCTTAATAAAATACATCCTATTCTCTTGGTAAAAGGACAATACTCCTATATCCAAAGCTACCTTAGAAGGCCCTTGTCTTATCACACTCCAAAGAAAAATAGGATTTCCCTCTCCTACTCACACCCATTCAAACAATGTGGCTCACCAGTAAGACGCATGAAGTTGTCTCTCCTCATGGGATAAATATCCAAGAAAATGGGCACCTATTGTTTTTACCTCATCATATTACTATTACTATTATTATTATTATTATTATTATTATTAATCATTTATTATTATTATATTTATTACTGTTTTCCATCAGTTTGCATAAAAAAGGGGGCTTAAGCCCAAGTCTTTCTATATATACGACATGCATGCAAAGAGAAAATAAAAAAATGACATATACTACAACAAGACCTCACAAGGGGTAATATCTTTATTTATGTACACGATGAATGAAATAAGAATCCCTATACAAAATTAAAATATATTGAGTATTCCTAAGGATCCTGAAGGAACACACAATCTATATACTTATATCCAAAAACCAAGAATTAACCTATATCCCTAAAACCAAGAATGATCTTTCCAAGGATTATATCAAATCTTCTTGAAAGACCTACCAATGACACCACACCCACCATCACCCATCAAATATGGGGCTTTTTCCTCGATGCCCTCCTTCGTAGATCCCACCCAGAGCCCTCATATTTGCTCCCTGAAAACCACCTCAAAATAGGCACACCTATGGGAGGAGAAAATCCTACTATGCACTGTACTAATCTAGTAGAAACTTCAGATAATCCATTTCTGCATCTTGGGCAACCTACGATGTTAGTTGACGCATGATGCGCGGACAACCACTACATGCAAATCTACTTCAGGTGACCCTCATTAGTCAACGTTTCCTGAAAAATCAAAAAATAAGAATTCCATCAAAAATGATAAATTAAGGTGGAGGGATGCTACAAAATAAATGAAAAGAGTCTAAGGGATATTCACGTCATAAAAAAGAAGGTATAGGTCCAGATCCGGCACCAACATCCCCAAAGCAGCATCCAGTTGGAAGATGTGCATGAATTGGTCCTCACTTAAAGGCTGACAATAACTTCGACAGTTAATAACTACCCACTCTAGGCCGGGAGGGGGAAATTATACCCAAGGACAAAATAATAGTCCTTTTCGCAATCATAGGAGTAACTAGCATGGAAGTAGAGGCATGGGAGCTGATGAGGCTGGAAATAGTACCACCAGTCAAGGTGTTTGTATGCTAAAAATAGTGATAACAATGGCAGTATAAGAATATTAGAGTATATAGGAGAAGGAGATGAGGATAAGAGGATGAACACGAGCGTATAAGTGGTTCAGCCAATTAGGCCTACGTCCACTGTGCAAGTGTGTGATTAATATCACTTCATGAGGGCACTAATGGCCATGGATACAATCTCTCAAGCTTTCTCTCTCTACTGTATATTTGGACAGAGTTTCAGCTAGGGTTGCCAATTTTGGATCCTTTACAAGGTAGAGGATGACCTATATATATAGTGCCTGGGGGGTGTAATGTACCCCCCAAGCATGAAATGAACATTTGAATGAGGATCGAACCAGTATGAGAATGAAACCTGGCTGATCTCATTAGATAATGATGACCTCAATATTCCCTCACGTGAGGGGAATGATTTGGTTATAACTAATTGTGTACACGTGTTCCCAACAATACATATGCTGACAAGGACTCGGCCATCTGTGAATGGTCCCATCCTCGGCCTGGAAGAGGACGAGGTGGGGACCTTGGCTCAGTGGGAGAGCTGAGGTAAGGCATGTTGAGCTGTGACGTCGGCCTGGGACGAGGTAATGGTAACATAGCAGGAACATCAGCTGATCCCCAGTCGAGATTAGTTATGATGACGGGATGGAAACCTCGGCCTGAACCAAGCCGAGGTTGCAAGCCTTGGATGACCAGGTGGATGACCGCCTCTGTGGATTATGAAGACCTCTTCTGCTGAGGTAACTTGTAACGTCAGCCATGGCCAACCTTGCTTAGGACGGGACCGCTGGGGGCCAATCTAAGGCCCTTCTAAACTCGACCATCTCCCTGGACGAGGTTTATATCTCTAAGCATTTGGGCACATATATGGCGTATCAATCACCCCCTAGCCCTTAGTTATATGTGGGAACAAGTGACTAACTCTGAGGTTTTTCTTCTTTGTGCCACTATTCCTTTGACACTTGTCGATAGCTGAAGTAGGTGGCGTGCCAGACAAGCTTAATGATGTCAGTCTTTTGGGCTCCCAAGGCAATGATTAACCCTCATTTCCTGTCTTTCTTCTCCATTTTTTTCATTCTTTCGCCTACATTTTCTCTGTTCTCTCTCTCTCTCTCTCTCTCTCTCTCTCTCTCTCTCTCTCTCTCTACAAGAGCTTGGTTAGCAGCGCATTGGGTGGATTTTCCTTGCCAATTCGTCCTCTGTTCTCATTTCACTCCATCAAGTACCATCCATCATCCCTTCTTCTCCTTTTTTCTTGCTTTGTTCCTGCTTTTTGCATTTTTCGACGAGTTCTTTGAGTTTTTTTTACCATCGCTTGTGTTTTCTGGTGGCCTTGGTTCTTGCTGTTCTTGATCTAAAAACCCAGTTTGATTCTTAATTCAATTACCAATCTTGTTTGTTTAGGAGAGTCACAAGTGTAAGGTCTGATTCACATGCTCAGGTCCCTTTACCAACTTTTAGAGGAATTCCCATCTCTTAGGGAGAAGACCTTAGATAAAATTAGGCAAATAGAAAGAGATCAAGAGGAAGCTCGTAGGGTAAAGGCATTCCCACTCAGACATATCTTTCCACCCCCTCTGAAGGTCATATACCCTGAGCTAGCCGAACAAGTTAAAACATCAGAGGTTCCAGTTGAACCTACCCCACGTCTGAGTCTGAGTCGTCCACCTCAGACCCTATGTCTGTGAACTCCTTTCAAGAGGCCATGGACTTTTCTGTTCAGCGGGATTAAGTCCCTGATCAAGCCGAGGTTTCCAGTCGGGCCTCATCTCACATGAGTTCAAGCACATCGCACTCTTCCTCCGACGTTGAGGTTGTGGACCCAGCGTGGCTGTTCCTCCAATCCTTGAAGCCATTCCCCTATCGACCGTCATAGGAGCCGAGTTCGCTCAGAGGTTCCCAGGTGGGGCCTCATTGTCTGCTCAGACCAACGTTTAACCGGATGATGATGATGATGGGGGTGAGAGCGATGTTGACACCTCGGAGGCAGTCGAGATAGAAAGCACTATCACCGAGGTCAACCTTCTTTCCTTCAGGCATCTATATTCCATTAGCCCCTCCATAAAACTCAGGAGACTTCTGAGGGAAGAGAGGGCTTTTGGCGACCGAGATGGTGAGATCTGCTTGTACGAGTAGATGTTTAAGTTGGGGTTTCATTTGCCCATTCATCCCACCATTAGTGCCATAATTTCCTACATCAACTTAGCTCCTTCCCAGTTATCACCCAATGCCTAGAGGGTGATAATAGGAGCTATTGTCTTATGGAGGGCAGTCTATCATTCAGACCTTCCTATTCAGGTCTTCACCGGATGCTACATCCCTTCCTCTACCAGGAATCATCTGAGCTATTACCATTTCTTAGCTCGAAAGTCAACTAAGAAGATGTTGCAGGTCACCCAAACTAGTAATCATAATTAGAAGTCACGATATTTCTTTGCCTCAGGGTCATGGGAATTCGGACCTTGTGTCCCCCCCCTTCAAACTTAGAGCTGAGGATACCCCTGAGGTGGGGAAAGGTGTCAATGGCTGCCAGGGCCGACCTTGGGCTAAGCCAAAATAATCTTCAAAGAGTAAAATACCTTCAAGATCAGGGGGATCATGGTCTGTTGGTCAAGTTCGATCATCTGATGACCCCCTACTATATCTCTGAGACCGGCCTTGGGGGGGAGTCCTCTGACCGAGCTTCGTAAGTGCTTATTTTATTATTTTAGCAAGTTAAACCTCTGACTTTTTATGTCTCTGATCCTCTAACTCAGACCTTTCCATTTGCAGAATGTCGTGACGGCATCTCAGACGATATTTGGGAGATGTCTGCCCCAAGTCTCACAAAGCTGGTGAAGAAGGCAGGCTTGAGTTCACCCCCTCCTCCCCCACCAAAGAAGAGTGTCAGCACGTACAAGGCCGATGCCACAAGAAAGAGGAAAACTACAACCATTTCCCCTGAGGATCATAGGAAAAGTAAGGCCCAAAAGGCTATCCCCATATCCTTTGAAGATGCATTGGCTGCTCGTCTGGAGCAGCTGAAAATTAATGATAGTATAATAGGCCACAGTGTGCAGGCGTTGGATGCCATCGGCTCTGTTATGACCGATGCTGACAAACGCTTTTTTCTCTCTATGGATACTCCGCTGCTGGTTGAGTTTGGCCTTCACAGGTCCATTCAGGTAAAATTTTGGATTTCAATTTAATTCCGAAGTGTAACCTCTATTTTGAATTTGAACTTATACATTTGATTTCTTGATTTGCAGGGCATCGTTGCTATGCACCATCTTGCCAACTAGACTTTGAAGAAGTTGCCCCTCATCGAGAAAGGCCAAAAGGCCGAGAAGGTGTAGGATAATCTGAATGCCGAGGTAGATCATCTGAAGTCTGCCTTTGAGGGTTCTGATAAGAAGGTTAAGCAGCTCTAGAAAGAGATCTCCAATCTTAAAAATGAACACACCTCTACTCTGAAGGCCAAGGACGGCGCTCTCCAGAAGAAGGTTGATACTGCAGTAAAGGAAGCCCTTGAAGATGCTTCTGAGGGGATCCTGGCTGATTACAAAGTCTCTGATGAATTCATCAGCTTTGTATTTGAATACCTAGAAAGAGGTATTAAGGAAACTGGCAAATGGGCGGCCGCTAAGGAGAAGGAGTCAGGGAGCTTGAAAGCCTCTGACTTCATTGGTCTGGGTTTTGCCAATCCTCAGTTTGCCCAGGCCCTTCAAGAGGTTGAAGAGGAAGATGCTGCTCCTGCAGAGACTGCGCCTTTGGATGTTACAGAGACTGAAGGTTCCAATCTCCAAGATGATGGGGCCGAGGTCACCAACGTAGGCCAGGCCGAGGATGCTCACAATGTAGCTGCAAACCCTTAGGGCATTTTTGTGAAGCCTTTTGTACTTTTTCATTATGCATTTAAACTGTAACCTCTGATGACAAACTCGACTAGCTTGTAGCTTATAACTCTAACTTTAATCTATATCTACCTATGATGAGGGATTTATTTCTTTATTTGCTGAATGTTCTCTGAATGATTCTCTGAATGATTCTATTTGCCATGCGATGTGTGTTCATCTCTTAAGTATCAATATAATGTTTCACCAAATTAATGATGTTAAGGTTCTGAGGTCATCCAAGTATGATGTCTGAACTCAAACCTTGCCACCAAATCATGATGTTATAAGGTCTGAGGACATCCAAGTATGATGTCTGACCTCAGACCTTGTCACCAACTCATGATGTTATAAGGTCTGAGGCTATCAACTAAGATGTTATCCCCATAAATAATTTTCACCAAATTAATGATGTTAAGGGTCTGAGGTCATCTAAGAATGATGTCTGACCTCAGACCTTGTCACTAAATCATGATGTTATAAGGTCTGAGGTCATCAACTAAGATGTTATCCCCATAAATAATTTTCACCAAATTAATGATGTTAAGGGTCTGAGGTCATCCAAGAATTATGTCTGACCTCAGACCTTGTCACCAGATCATGATGTTATAAGGTCTGGGGTCATCAACTAAGATGTTATCCCAATAAATAATTTTCATCAAATTAATGATGTTAAGGGTTTGAGGTCATCCAAGTATGATGTCTAACCTCAGACCTTATCACCAAATTATGATGTTATAAGGTCTGAGGTCATCAACTAAGATGTTATCCCCATAAATAATTTTCACCAAATTAATGATGTTAAGGGTCTGAGGTCATCCAAGTATGATGTCTGACCTCTGACCTTGTCACCAAATCATGATGTTATAAGGTCTGAGGTCATCAACTAAGATGTTATCCCCATAAATATTTTTTACCAAATTAATGATGTTAAGGGTCTGAGGTCATCCAAGAATATGTCTGACCTCAGACCTTGTCACCAGATCATGATGTTATAAGGTCTGAGGTCATCAACTAAGATGTTATCCCCATAAATAATTTTCACCGAACTAATGATGTTAAGGGTCTGAGTTCATCCAAGAATGATGTCTGACCTCATACCTTGTCACTAAATCATGATGTTATAAGGTCTGAGGTCATCAACTAAGATGTTATCCCCATAATTAATTTTCACCAAATTAATGATGTTAAGGGTCTAAGGTCATCCAAGTATGATGTCTGACCTCAGACCTTATCACCAAATCATGATGTTATAAGGTCTGAGATCATCAACTAAGATGTTATACTCATAAATAATTTTCACCAAATTAATGATGTTAAGGGTCTGAGGTCATCCAAGAATGATGTCTGACCTCAGACCTTGTCACCAGATCATGATGTTATAAGGTCTAAGGTCATCAACTAAGATGTTATCCCCATAAATAATTTTCACCAAACTAATGATGTTAAGGGTCTGAGCTTATCCAAAAATGATGTCTGACCTCAGACCTTATCACCAAATCATGATGCTATAAGGTCTGAGGTTATCAACTAAGATGTTATCCCTATAAATAATTTTCACCAAATTAATGATGTTAAGGGTCTGAGGTATCCAAGTATGATGTCTGACCTCAGACCTTGTCACCAAATCATGATGTTATAAGATCTGAGGTCGTCCAAGTATGATGTCTGACCTCAGACTTTGTCACTAAATGATGATGTTATAAGGTCTGAGGTCATCAACTAAGATGTTTCCCTATAAATAATTTTCACCAAATTAATGATGTTAAGGGTCTGAGGTCATCCAAGAATGATGTTTGACCTCAGACCTTGTCACTAAATCATGATGTCATAAGGTCTGAGGTCATCAACTAAGATGTTATCCCCATAAATATCACCACTCGGGCATAATGAACCAAGAAATGACACAGGAATTTTATCTTCTCATTAATAATCTCTTCATAAGAGGATACATTTACATGAAATCTCTTGCAACATCATATATAATACTTTTTTATATGATCACCATTCCAAGGATTGGAAAAAAGGTTCCCCTTCGAGGTTTTCTAGCCTATAGGTCCCGGGTACAACCTCCTCAATCACTTTGTAAGGACCATGCCAATTTGGGTGAAGCTTATTCGCCTTCTGCAATGTCTTCTTCAACACCAGGTATCCTATAACTATGGGTCTTGATTTTACCCTTTGATTTTAAAACCTTGTTGTTCTCTGCTGGTAAGATGCCTACTTAACTTTTGCGTCTTCCCTTCTATCTTCAATCAATTCTAGGTTGAGTCTTAACTCCTCCTCATTCTTCTCAGGGTCATAGGTCTGAACCCTATGAGTATGGAGTCTTACCTCTGTTGGTATGACGACCTCTGAGCCATGTGACAACATAATTGGGGTCTCTCCCGTTGGTGTCCTAGCCGTTGTTCTGTAGGCCCATAGCACAACATAAACCTCTTCAGTCCATCTACCTTTTGCTTCTTTTAACCTCTTCTTGATCCCATCAAGGATCATTCTGTTTGTGACTTCGGTTTGACCATTTGCTTGAGGTCGTCCAGGAGAAGAGAAAAATTGCATTATCCCAACTCTTTCGCAGTATTTTTCCAGGGAAGAATTCTTGAACTGTGTTCCGTTGTCTGAAATGAGGGTGTTTGGGAGGCCATGCCTGCATATGATGTTTTTCCAAATAAATTGGAAGGTCTTCTGCTCTGTAATCTTGATCATCGGCTCTGCCTCTACCCACTTGGAGAAGTAATTAATGGCAACTATCAGAAATCGGTAATTATTTCTAGCCCTTGGCAGGGGTCCTACTAGGTCAATTACCCATACTACGAATGTCTAAGGGGAATTGATTGACGTCATAGGCTGATGAGGATGATGTGGGATACTGGAGAATCTTTGACATTTATCGCACCTCTTCACGTAGGCTGCTGTATCTTTGGCTAAGGTCGGCTACCAATATCCTTGCGTGATAATCCTCTTCGCCAAAGGTCTCCCTCCTATGTGACTGGAGAAAGAACCCTCGTTTACCTCCTGTAGGATGTGGGGAACTTCTGTGGGATGAACGCATCTGAGGAGAGGTAATAGGAATCCCTTCCTATACAGGACATCTCCTACTATTGAGAACTTTGCAGCTCTGTACCTCAGTTTCCTCCTTTTTAACTTTGACTCTGGTAGCACCCCCTCTCTGATATATCTGATAAGGGGATCCATCCATGAGTCCCCTAGGTTCAAATTGAGGCAAGGGTTACTGACCTCTTCTTCTTCAATGGTCGCTCTGGGCAAGATCTCAACAGGGACTGTCCTTCTGATATCTGTCCTCGTTGACAAAGCTAGCCTTGCTAATGCATCTGTATGACTGTTGTTTTTTCGAGGTATTCTCTTCATCTTTACCTCTTCGAAGCCTTCGAGTATCGTTCTCACCCTATTTAGGTATTTGGCCATCCTTTCATCCTTGGCCTAATAAACCCCCAATACTTGATTAACAACCAACCTTGAGTCATTGTGATGGAGGAGTCATCTTATCCCAAGGGTCCTTGCCAAGGAGAGGCCTGCTATCATGACCTCGTATTTTTACTCATTATTTGATGCCTTAAAGTAAAACTTTAGGGCATATTCGATGTTGGTACCATCCGGGTCTGAGATTATCATCCCTGCACCGCTTCTAGTTTTGCAAGAAGACCCGTCAACGAAGAGGTTCCAGATGTCTTTATCTGATGAGAAATCCTCTTCTATCATGATTCCCTGCCTGAAGAGGTACCGATTTTTCTCATTCTCGGCTATTCCATCTCTGGCTCCCTTGGACATAACCTCTTCTGGGTCTCGGGAAGACGTTACTATTTGACCTTTTCGCAGTCTCTAGGTTATTCTCAACCTCGGCCTCCTCCCATGTGAACTCTGCGATAAAATATGCCAGTACCTTCCCTTTGATAGCCACCCTGGGCTGATAAGTAAGGTCATACCCCTAGTTCAATGGCTCATGCCATCAATCTGCCCGACTTCTCAGGTTTATGGAGGACCTGTCTTAGTGGGGAGTCAGTGAGGATGACCATAGAATGGGCTTGGAAGTAGGGCTTCATCTTCCTAGAAGCATGTATCAAGGCGTAGGCTAACGTTTCCATTCGAGGGTAATTCTGTTCAGATCCCTGAAGGGCCTTACTGTTGAAGTATACGGGCCTTTGAACCCCAACTTCCTCTCGTACAATGGCCTCACTTATATCCGATTCAGATACTGCTAGATAAATAAATAGCCTCTCTCTCGCTATTGGCCGAGATAAGAGCAAGGGAGATCCATGGTAGGACTTGAGTTAATCAAAAGCCTCATCACACTCTTTGTCCCATTCTAAGGCCTTTCTAAGCAACTTAAAGAATAGAAGACACTTGTCGGTCGCCCTGGAAACAAATCTGTTGAGCGCAGCTACTCTTTCAGTGAGCCTCTGAATGTCCTTGATACTCCTTGGTGTCTTCATGTAGAGCAAAGCCTTGATTTTCTCAGGGTTCGCCTCTATTCCCTTCTGATTGACAATGAATTCGAGAAATTTCCCAGCTCCTATCCCGAAGACACACTTTGCAGGGTTGAGTTTCATTCTGTACAAGTCCATGGTGTCGAATGTCTTTTCCAGGTCTGTCATGTGGGTGCAGGACTTTAAGCTCTTTGTTAACATATCATCTACGTATACCTCCATAGTCTTGCCTATTTGGGCCTCAAACATCTTATTCATAAGACGTTGGTATGTTGCCCCCGTATTTTTCAATCCGAAGGGCATAACCTTGTAGCAATATATCCCTTTGTCCGTGATGAAGGTTGTCTTCTCCGAGCCTTCAGCATCCATAAAGATCTGGTTGTAGCCTGAATACGCGTCCATGAATCTCATGAGCTCATGTCCTGCAGTTGCATCTACCATCTAATCGATTCGGAGTAGGGGATAACTGTCTTTTGGGAAAGACTTGTTCAAGTCCGTAAAATTTATGAACATTCTTCACTTTTCATTGGCTTTGTGCACAATGACTGCATTTGATAGCCACTTCAGATATATCACTTCCCTGATGAATTCAGCCTCTTCCAACTTTTTAACTTCTTCTCGGATGATGTCAAACTTCTCCCTTGAATAAACTCTTCGTCTTTGTTTGATTGGTTTAGTATCCTCAGATACATTGAGTTTATGGCACATAACCTCAGGATCAATGCCAGGCATGTCCGCATGGATCCAAGCGAAGACACTCTGCCTCTTCTTCAAGAAACTTATCAACTCTTCCTTGATCTCCGCTTGTAAGGATTTGCCGACCTGGACGGTTTTTTCCAGTTCCTCCTCATTGAGGACGATGTATTCTACCTCTTATGCGGCCTCTCCTTTCTTCAACTTTGTTTCATCTCTGGGGTCAAGTGTATCAATGTTATAAGTGGTAGTTGCTCTCTTATGGGCCTCTCTCTCTTCAGCCGAGTTGAAGTAGCATTCTCGTGCTACAGTTTGGTCACCCTGCACTTCCCCTACCCCATACGGGGTCAGGAATTTTAGCATCTGGTGGACCGTCAACGGTACGGCCTCAAACTCCTTAAGGGCTACTCTTCCTATGATGAGGTTATAGGCCGAGAAGACGTTTTCATCCATAACGAAGAAATCAATCTTCCGGTTTAACCTCTTAGGCCACTCATCGCCCATTCGCACGTCCATTTCATACATGCCTAATGGATGGACCTTTTCACCGCTGAACCCCATCAACGGATGATGATAGAGTACCATCCTAGCTCTGCTAAGACCTAGGCTTTTGAAGCAGGACCAGAACATCACATCTGCTGAACTTCCTCCATCTACAATAATTCTCTGTACCTCGCATCCATGAACTCTTGTTGTGATTACTAAAGGGTCATCATGAGGAGCTAAGATGCCTTTGAAGTCGAGTCGGGGGAACCCGACTATGAGAGTGTCCATGTCCACCTTTTTTCTCTTCTGCGTTGCCTCGGAAGATGTCAAATTTACTATTTCAAGTTTGGCCACTGACTTGGCCTCTACAATATGACCCTTCCAGTCAGCCACTTTAGAACCACCCCCTGCAAGTCCTCCGCATATGGTGTTAACACCAAAGGATATCATGCCCACCCACTTCATTGGGGTGTTGTCATCCTTTGGTGGGAGGTCTGGATCGTCCTCATCATCACCATATGAGTCATCATCTCTTCTTGTTGGGGTATCGTCACGACACTTGTTGTTTCTCTTCTTTTTGGGGTCATCTCTTCCCCTCTTGGGAGCCTTGCCATCAACATATTTCCTCAACTTTCCTGACTTTAACATCTTCTTGATCTCATCCTTCAAGGCGAAGCACTTATCTGTAATATGGCCATGGTTTTGGTGGAATTCGCACCATAAGTTCTGGTTCCTCTTATGTGGAGGAGCCTTCAGCTTCTCTGTCCATCTTAGGGACCGATCATTCTTTATCTCATTGAGGATATGTTCGCAGCTTACAGTAAGAGGGGTATAACGTGCAAACTTGTCATCAATTGACCTATTCTTTCCATCCTTCTTTCTTTGGAACTTCCCGCTGCTACAGCCATTCTCGTCCTCGTATTTTGCAGCCATGGCCTCTTCGGCATTCATGACCTTTCCCGCGATTGCCAATAGATCTGCCATGGATTTGGGAGGGTCTTTTGCAAGTTTCCACAACAGCTTCCCTTTCTGAAGACCTCCTGTGAGGGCGGTCATGGCAATATTCTCTTCGTAATCTTCAACCTCAAGTTTTTCTTTGTTGAATTTGGCGATGTAGTCTCTTAGGCTCTCGTGCTTGCCTTATTTGACATACAACAGATGGGTAGTCTTCTTTTGAGGCCTTACCCCAAAACAAAAGTTGTGAATGAACCGTTCTGCTAAACCCTTAAAGTTCTCTATCGAGTTCTTCAGGAGTGAGGTAAACCAGATGTGTGCAACTCCCATCAAAGTCCCAGAGAAGGCCCGACACTTCATCTTATCTGGTATTAAATAAATATCCTCCGCTGACTGGTACATCTCAATGTGATGTACAGGGTTAGTACTACAGTCATACTTGGGAGTCACTATAGGTGGCTTGAGCTTGGCTGGGGTAGCCAAGCTCACTATCTTAGCCACAAACGGAGAGCCTTCTGAGAAACCTCTTTATAATGGATCCTGACTTTTGATGAGGTCTCGTATCTTGTCCTTAAGGCGTTGGATGGAGTCAGTCCATGGTCTTGCAGCGTCGGCTTAGCCGAGGTTATCCTCAGCCACCTCTAAAGGATGGACTGAGGGTTCCCCAATCGCAGCACAACGTCTACTTTTGACCTCTTCTTGGTCTCTTCCTCGTCCCAGTTGAGTTCGACGTTGTCTCTCTTCCCTTTGTGAGCCGATTGCACTTTTCAACCTTGACAACCTTTGTCTTAGGTCGTTTATTGGGCCGAGCCTTTCAAAGGCTGACCCTCTTCTCATCTGATCAAAAGATGATGCTCGTTGTTGGGCTTCTCCACCTCTTCTTCCCCCATAACCTTGGCTCATTTGGATAGGACAGACTGTATTGTTCTAAACCTCATACGGCTCCCAACAATTTTTGAGACATCTTTCGCCTCTAGATCATCAAAGTTGTCCTCAGGGTAAGGGTTTCCTTGCCTCCCCAAGCGCAAGGGCCTAGGGTTAGCAATGTCCCTCCTCTGCTGGGGTGTAGGTTGGTCTTTCCGTGGTGCCTGGGGTGGTCCCCTGGCGTCAGGATGAACTGAACAGCTGCCGGAGTGATCATTTCCGATGAGACTCCTGGTGGCCTCATCATATTTTGACTGAGTTGTGCGAATTATTCCTGCATTGCCTGTTGTGTTGCAACCAAAGACCTCAAGGCTATGGCCACCTCCGCCATTTCAGATTGGGGCGGTGCCTGGCTGGAGCTAGGTCCACCAGCCCCAGGCAGCGGAAGAGGCGATGGTAATTTCAGTGCCATGTGTTAGCACAAAAGAGCTGGTGTAGTAGATGAGCTTAATACCTTACAAGACCTCCTTCAATGGAGAAACATCTCCATGCAAGGGGTAAAGCCTGGTTCACAACCAGAGTCTCCGGTGAGGTTAAGCAAGAGATTAGGAAGAGATAGCCTCTCGTTTCCACAGACGGTGCCAAACTGATGAGGCTGGAAATAGCACCACCAGTCAAGGTGTTTGTATGCTCAAAATAGTGATAACAATGGCAGTATAAGAATGTTAGAGTATATAGGAGAAGGAGATGAGGAGAAGAGGATGAACACAGGCGTATAAGTGGTTCAGCCAATTTGGCCTACGTCCACTGTGCAAGTGTGTGATTAATATCAGTGCATGAGGGCACTAATGGCCATGGATACAATCTCTCAAGCTTTCTCTCTCTACTGTATATTTGGACAGAGTTTTAGCTAGGAATGTCAATTTCGGATCCTTTACAAGGTAGAGAATGATCTCTATATATAGTGCCTGGGGGGTGTAATGTACCCCCAAAGAATGCAATGAACATGTGCATGAGGATCGAACCAGTATGAGAATGACACCTAGCTGATCTCATGTAGATAATGATGACCTCAATATTCCCTCACGTGAGGGGAATGATTTGGTTATAACTGATTGTGTACACGTGTTCCCAATAATACATATGCTGACAAGGACTCAGCCATCTGTGAATGGTCCTAACCTCAGCCTGGAAGATGACGAGGTGGGGACCTTGGCTCAGTGGGAGAGCTGAGGTAAGGCACGTTGAGCTGTGATGTCGGCCTGGGCCGAGGTAATGGTAACGTAGCAGGAACGTCGACTGATCCCCAGTCGATATTGGTTTGACGGGATGGAAACCTCGGCCTGAACCAAGCTGAGGTTGCAAGCCTTGGATGACCAGGTGGATGACTGCCTCTGTGGATCATGAAGACCTCTTCTGTTGAGGTAACGAGTAACGTTGATCATGGCCGACCTTGCTTAGGACGAGACCGCTGGGGGCCAATCTAAGGCCCTTCTGACCTCGGCCATCTCCCTGGACGAGGTTTACGTCTCTGAGGAGCTTATAGGAATACTCCTTGGAATAGATAAGAAATGGCACATCAGACATGCCAAAGACGAAACCGCTTCCATGATCCATGACATCGCAAGAAAAGGACATGTGAAGCTAACATATATAAATGTCGTGAAATACAGACAAAGTCAGGATGCAGATGGAAGAACTAAATAAGGATATACGGGTTTTTTCACGAAATATCAAATCTCTTTGCATTAAATAAGCTTTGGCCTGATGTAAGAGTTAGCCGATGGGATATCCATTTCCAACAATTGACCAATCTACTAATCTAATCCCCTTCTCCTTTCAGTCAATTGGCTAACCCTTAGAATTTTCTAAAAATAATACTTTCCTCCCTTTTCAAACGGTCACCCATAGTCCCCACAACACTTCCAAAATAGGAAAACCTATTTTGTTGAGCTCTTATTTCAACGAAGAGTATCCGCAAGCGCACATTCTTAGTTTATCACCTCTGTGGACATATAGATTTTAAATCAAAATCTCAGGATGCTTCTTCCTATTAAGAATAAACTGCGAGCATGTATTTCGAGAAAAATCTCTATAAAACCCAACTTTCGAAACCTACACTAAAATTTTGAGTGTTAAAAACATAAGAACCCCGAGTATTTGGGCTAAAGTACAAATAATCAAAAAATTAAAAAACTACTTAATCCATTAAAGCAACCAACAAATATCCCTCTGGATCTTTAGCCGATCGGCTAAAGGCCCCTTAAGTAATAGGCGATCGACCTAAGCTTCTGACACACAAATCTTATCCAAATAGTTTCTAAGCCATTGATAAAAAATCAACGGCCCTAAAGGAAAAACCCAACATTGATTTGATTTTATATCTTTCTTAATCTTGAGCTCTCGAGATATTCAAACTGATTTTTTTGAGAAGTCTCGAAGGGCTCGTACTCAGTAAAGTCACTTTTCCAAAAGGAAAAGCTCCTACTTTTGTGGAGTCACCACCAAAAGAAGTTCATACTCCTAAAAAGTTACCTCCGAGAGATAAATAGAGTCAAACCCTTACTGAAATTCTATAAAAGTCAATATTTCTTACCGAAGCTCTGCCAGACTGAAAATCACCAGAAAATAGGGCTTTCCCCCAACACAAAAAGTCGGCTTTTGCTGATAGGATAAAAAACCATTGCCTAAATTTTGGGTAAACACCCTACATATATAAAGTTGTTATAAACTATACATACTTGCATACTCTCTCTAACCCGGTCCCGATTTAAGGGACTAAGTATGCAATTTAGAGCATTTATATTTGTTTAAGCTTGGTTTATAATCCAACACCTCCAATTGTGTCATGAATTAACATATACTCATATCATAAATTAATACAAATTATGTTCCATGATTCCAAAATACAAACATGAAAACATACTTTTCAAAATACGTTCTCAGGAGAGTGCTATTGAGCTGTGTTCATCGCGAAACTTCGATGCCCAAAGTTTGAAATTTGTCTACACTCACCACTCCTCCCAGGGAATAAAGCCCATCACTGCACGACACCCCGAATATGTGTTTTCATTCAAATATTTTTCAAACATCTGTATTTGATCAATGTATTAAATTAAAATATACATATATCAATATGCCACAACAAAAATGCTATATTAAGGACTAGGCTCAATAAATACCGTATTACTGTACCTTGTATAACCAATATCTCGTACCATATACCTATAAATCCAACTCGTGGGTGAACTACGTTGGGTTTGGTCCCAATTCTTCTTGGGTACGTGGACACTATAAAGAGATAGACTCTTAAAGCCCAATCCTCACAATACGTCTCTCGATGTATTATTTTCGAGGGATGCCTCCCTCTATAGTCCTAGACCCTTATATATACACCCTGTTTGAGTGAATTACATTGACTTTGATCCCGAGTCCCCTTGGGCCTCAGTTCCTTCGTAGCGACATGTTTCACTGCAGTGAAAATCAGTTACTAGCATCCTTTTCCTCGTCCAAAATTTCTTGTCTTCTTGATCTTATCACCTTAGGTTTACCGCAGTGATGCATTTTCCCACTATAATGACACTGATATGGTGGCGTCTGATCTAGTGCATAAAGTAATTTTGACCTACATATTGCATTGTAAAATGTGATATTCTCTTTTTCTATCATAACTTTTGTTGCCTTAGGGAAACAAACTATTTTTGTGTTGTTGATAATGAGTTAGAAGGTTTGGAAGTTTTTGTCCACATATTTGAAAAATCAAAACTCCTATTTATCACACTCTCTTCTATTAATAAAATAAAGTTAAGAATTTTAGATAGGTTTCATTATTTTATCAAGACAAAAGAAGTCAGATTTTTTTAAAAGTAAAAAACCTTTTTTGTATATATATATATATATATATATATATCATTCTAGTTTAAAGTTTTTGAAGTTTGATTACTTCTATCAAGTCTGTAACAAACATTTTACAAAACTTGTTCTTGTGAAACTTTTAATATTTTTTATATCTCAAAAATACTTTATGCGTTTATTTTGATTAGCCAAACATCTTTTAAAACTTCCTTCAACCTTTAATACACTCATATGCTAGGGAGTTAGATCTATAAACAGTGGATTTTCACTTGTTCCATTTTAGAACATAAATTCTTCAAATTTTAAAAAGAAGAAAATTTTCTCCTCAAACTCTAAAATAAGAAATTTGGTTTGGTGCAAACGCGAAATTATCAGCAAATGTTGACATCTGCGACGTGGCGAATAGTCAAGGAGCGATCCATGCTTGCTCTTCCAGCTAGGAGGTGGAAAAAGTGTCTTGTGTAGGTTGTGAATTATTGAGTCTAGGATAGGTTAAAGTATGTAAGTCATTTATTTATTTTGTAAATCTTTACCTATTTAGTGGAAGGTTTCGGTTTAACCCAATATTTTCCCCGCTAAGTTTTTTTCTCGTATAAATCCTTGTTTCAAGTCCACGATTTACTATTCTGCATTTTGATTTATCTAATATACTTCATAAACATATACTGATAAATTAAATCAACTTTTAAATCACTATTTTATTACTAAGACAGTAGGATTAATTTTTTCCCGAATTTGGATTAAAATCATAATTACCTTTATTTTTTAATTATTCTAATTTTTGCAGTCCCTCTCTACATGCACAAACTATCAATTGATATCAGAGATATAACTCATCTTTGTTAGGTTTAATCAACTAGAGGTATATCTTGTGTGTGTATAAATGAATTGTTTGTTTGACATATTTGAGGATTCTCCTTATAGCATGTCCAACACATCACTCTTTGGATTGTATTCTCGACTCAACTTTACTTGTCATCCCTCACTCGTAAATGAATATATATTAAGTAATGATGATTGTAAAGATTTTGGTTTCTCAGCCTTTTGTTATGAAGAGTCTTTTAAACTTTTCAAAGAGAATACTTTATTGTCCTCTAAACTCAAAGAATATATAAGAAGAACAATAAGCTATAACTTAAAGCATCTAAAGTTAATCAACTTCATGTTAAATATACTAACATAAGTGAGAAGTTTAAGTTGTTAAAGAAAGAGCCTCCAATTGTTGATTAAAATTCAATAAATATTTTAAAAGATGAAAATAGATCTCTTAGAAAAACCATCAAAACTCTCCAAAGAGAAAATTTGGAGTTTTGTAATGAGCTTGCACATTTAAAAGATGAAAATAATTTTTTATGTATTTTTGAATCTCAAAGTCCTATCCTCTTTAAAAAGCATAAGAGTATTGATCTTTCTTTTTCATTTATTTTATACTTTTTGGATGAGTTAAAAGATAAGAACCTCACTTAAAAATAAGAGGATGAAAATTTAATCAATTTTGAAGAAGAGATAAACCAATTTTCTATATTACTTAAAAAATTGAAAATGGATCTTCTTTTTTGTGAAAAATACAAAATAGTTTTGGAAAAGAAAGTTGAGAGTCTTCTAAATGATTTGAACCTAATCAAAAAGGTGAAAGTAAACTTATTATAGGTTAACAAAATCTTAGGAAAGTTATGTTGGTGCCAACCCAAAGAGGTTATGATAATCTAGGGTTAGGATTTGACAAGTTCAATGTTTTGGTTTCCTCAAGTGATGAAATAATTTTTGTAAAATATTATTCTTAAAATGAAACAACAGTCATTGAAAAAACTCCTCTAAAAACTTAAGATAAAAAAAAATTGTAAATAATTTTGAAAAGAAATATGAATTATCCATCCCAAGTTTGATAAATTATGCGCCTCACCATAAAAGACCAAAAAAGAACTTTATTTGTTCTCATTGTCATAAGAAAGGTCACACTGAGGTTTTTTTATTACATGATCATGAAAGAAAAACATTTTAAAAAGGTTTTTCCCAAGCCTATACCCAAATGACTAAACCAAAATCGTTTAAATGTGATCATTGTCATAAAGTTGGTCATTTGGGGAAATTTTTCTAGTTACTCATGTAAGGAGAAATTTCCAATTAGCGTTAATTTGTATGTATTGGCATTGTTTCGAACAAAAACCAATTTGAGTATATACAGATTTTTACTTGTCACGATTCCCACATAATCTGTGACGTGGTTTTGAAGATGTAGCGACCAAGCTTCAAAGATAAATCATGTTGTGTTTATTGGCGCACATTTCACGTCTTCATATCATATTACATTCCGAGATACTCTCAGGTATGAATGCATAATGTTTATGGGACTCGGTAAATATGTTTTAAGGATATTATTTTGTTTAAAATGATTTCAAAATGTTTTAACTTCAATTATTATGAGATAAATATGTTTTAGAGTCGTATAGATCTTTCCCTTGTGTTTAGAAGGATTAAACGACATTGACTGTCATTCCAATGACATCATCAGGTCGTTCTAACGACATGCTTATCTCATTCAAACGAGATTTAAGTTTGTTCTAACGACATGGTGATATCGTTCGAACAATTTCCCGACTTAATGTTTTTTATTTAAGGCATCGTTTGCTCAGAATTTCGAAGAGTGCAGAACATAAAATACAGGCAGAACATAACCCATACGTTTTTCTGCACTTGTTTACAAAGGTTTTCAAAGTTAAAACCATCCTTTGTGTTTACAAGATTCGAGCTTTCATAACTATTGTGTTTAGAGATCTTGTGTTTGCACCATCTGGAGCTTGTTCATCTTTATTGAACAATTATATCATCGAGTTTTGTGATGAAGAAATGGTGGACTCCGTATTCTGAATCGTAGGTGGTTATCGTAGATATATCAGTTGATATCGAGACATACGTGGACAGATGTGTTGTGGACTTTGCGTAGGTGGACTCTTGTATTGCACTATGTATGAGCGGTTGAAGCATAGAAGATCATAAAGGCTTATTGAAAGAGTTGGCGCTTGCGTTCAATTAAGAAATAATATAATAAATACCAATTTTAACCCAAATTAACCCTAAGCATGCAACTAGGTGTGATTGAAACAATATGGAATCATGCAATAAATATTCAACACACAAAGTTTAAGGAAAAATTCCCCACATGGGCAAAACCATTTGTATATCACTATAATTTGTAAAAGACGATTTACAATCGAATTACAATGAAATACAGGTTGACTAAGAATTACCCTCGGGTATCGAATTCTGTAGTCGCGGCTGGAAGAAACCCTTTCCAGTAGGGGTGGCGGCTAGAACTATCCCTGTCCAATAGGGCTGCAATGAAGAGGAAGAAGCGGTCCACTTCACAAAGGGTTGAACATCAATGGTGTTCTAGGGTTACCAAAAGTGACTCACAAATGTATGAAATTTGTGTGAATCAAGGGTATGAATCAATGGACTCAAATACCATGAAGACTTAAGAGTTCTGGAACTCAGAAAATCGTGTATAAGTCTTAAGAAAACCAACTGCTGATCATGGTTTAAATAATGGATCGAAACCCTACAAAATCGGCTGCACGATCTGGCAGTGTTTATCCTCGCCGGATCGGTCCGGTCGATTAAGCGGATCGGTCCGGTTAAGTCGGATCGGTTCTTTTTCTGAAACCGGATCGGTCTGGTAGGCATCGAATCGGTCCGGAACTTTTGCCTTCATCGGTTCGCTATGGATCCGGGGTGTACTGGTCTCAGCTCAGCAGGCGGATCGGTCCGGTCCCTTTAGTCGGATCGGTCCGGTGAACCAGATCGGTTCTTTTATCTGGTCCGGATCGGTTCGGCCAGGTCTGATTCCCAAATTCCTTCTTCTTTTGATCTTCGGATTTCGTTGATGACGATGTGATCTTTACAACTATCATTCTTGTAACGGCGTATGACATATCATATACATAAGGATGGACAAATTGTCCTTACAAATCTCCCCCTATGTTTATGCCGGAACAAACATAAAAAATCCGAATTATCAAGTATGAACAATGCCTATACAAATCTACCCTTCCATGAACCCAAAACTGAAAGAGGTACATATGACTAAGGCTGCATCGTTTGTTCTTCAATTCTTCAGGAATCTTCACGCTTTTCTCATCAGGGTGTGCAACATGGGATTATCAACAGATGTACCTACACACATGAGACAAAGCAAATACCAAGTGACGTATCGAGTTTGAAATGAGATAAACATAAGTATATATATCAATCAATTTAAGAACAAAACTCTGAATTTCAAATCTCCCCCATAATAAGATAATTCATAATAAGATAATTCTTTCTCCCCCTTTTTATGATGTCCCCAAATAGACAAATGAGAGAAATAAATCATATAAGCAAGTGCGGGATGTCACAAGGCATAAAATCACACCATGAATGAACATAAAACAACCAAGTCGGTGATGGCGTAAATGAATGGGTGTGATCAAAATTCGATAGGAAAATCAAAGCATACAAACATGACATATGTGCACGATGAATATTGGATATTCCTAGCGAATGAACTCAAATGCTTCCTTTGGTGTAAAAGATTGAACATATAAGACATTGACTATATCAAATCTACAAATCAAAGCTCAAAGTGATTTCTACACCAATAACGTCCAAAATGTTTTTCATGCTTTTTCAGGACTTTCAAGGAAGTGCAAACCCGTTTTTCTCATTCTCCAACCAAACTCCCTCAGATTTATATTTTGAATAGAGGTATACTAAATTCTCAAACTTTGGAGAATTGATGGTGAAAACCTAAATGGCCCATATTTGGCATGAAATGCTTTTTACTGCCTTATCAAATTTTTTTTCGGGCACTTTTTACCTCTTAGGACCTCGGATATTAAAATTCCTCCATTTTTAGGTCCTTTTTAACGGTGGCTTTTGCGCAAAGGATAAGAATCAACTTTCGCAGCCCCTCCCCGTTATGAAAAAATACACACAGTCTCACCAAAACGGTTTTTACATGCAATTCAATCTTGTCAAATTTTATCGCATTTTATACATTGTATAGATAGGATTGAGATGGAAATACTCAAGCCAACATGAGATTGACAAGTGCAACAATCAGATATAGCCGTGCATGTGTGCAATAAAGGATATAGGAGTCAAGCATGTAGGAAATATCACTAATTACATCTCAAGAACTCCAATCAATGTTAAGCACATGGATGAAATGGTGTAGCCTCTCAAATCTCTATCAAACAGTCACATGGATATATGGAATGAAGTTGTGACTTGGCTATCTTAAATGCTCATCCATAAAAGGCAAATCTCTTTTTGAATTTTTCAAGAATTTTATCAAAATAAAATCTTTTTGTGTTTTTCAAAAAAATTTCTAAAAAGAAAATCTTTTTGTATTTTTCAAAGAATAATAAAAAATACATAAAAGCTGTACAACAAATATATGGTACATATAAAACAGACTAGCAATAGGAAGCATATGATATGAACATGAAGAAGCATCCTATTCTAGACATAGACCAACCCCTCAGTCAACTGTGCAAATCCCCAAAGACTTCCTAAGACTCTCAAATCTAAGGGCATCTAAAGGTTTCATGAAAATATCGGCTAACTGACGGTCGGTAGGAACAAAACTCAGGGTTACGACCTTCTCCTCAACTAAGTGACGTATAAAGTGCTCGCGTAACCTGATGTGCTTTGTGCGCGAATGTTGGACAGGATTGCGGGATATGTGTATCGCGCTCGTGTTATCATAGGAAATGGTCATGGTGTCCTGTGAAATCCCATAATCCTCCAACATTTGCTTCATCCACATGAGTTGCGTGCAACAACTCCTGGTGGCGATGTACTCAGCCTCCGTAGTGGACAAAGAGATGGAGTTTTGCTTCTTGCTCAACCAAGAGACAAGAGCAGAACCAAAGTAGAAACACCCACCCGAAGTGCTCTTACATCCATCTACATCCCCGACCCAATCGGCATCCGAATAGGCGGAAAAACGGTCATCGGTATCAAAGGAATACCAAATACCGTATGAGAGAGTCCCACTCACGTATTTGATAATACGTTTTAGAGCGAGTAAGTGTGACTCTTTAGGAGACGCCTGATAACGCGCACAGACTCCAACACTAAAGGCAATGTTGGGACGACTAGCAGTCAAGTAGAGAAGACTGCCTATCATACTCCGATACAAGGTTTGCTCTACGTCCTTGCCTGAAGTGTCCTTACTAAGCTTGGCAGAGGTACTCATAGGTGTACGTGCATGCTTAGCGGAGTCTAAACCAAATTTCTTCACTAGGTCTCTAGCATACTTGGATTGGGAGATAAACATCCCATCCTCTAGCTGACGAACCTGGAGACCAAGGAAGAATGTAAGCTCACCAACCATGCTCATCTCAAACTCACTTTTCATTTCCTCCTCAAAGTGGTGAGCATGCTGGGAGCATGTGGATCCAAAGACTATGTCGTCCACATAGACTTGGGCAACCAAGATATCACCTTCATCTCTCCTGATAAACAACGTCATATCAACTCCCCCTCTATTAAAGCCACGGGCTAAGAGATAGGAAGTAAGCCTCTCGTACCAAGCACGGGGTGCTTGCTTCAAACCATACAGGGATTTCCTCAGATAGTAGACGTGATCAGGGTGCTTAGGGTCTTCAAACCCTTTTGGTTGTTCCACATAAACCTCTTCTTGTAGAATGCCATTCAGAAAGGCACTCTTGACATCCATCTGATATACCTTGAAGTGCAGATGACATGCGATGGCAAGTAGTAAGCGGACGGACTCAAGCCTCGCAACAGGAGCAAATGTCTCCCCAAAGTCTACACCCTCTATCTGTGTGTAGCCTTGAGCGACCAACCTAGCCTTATTTCTGGTTATGGTACCATTTTCATCCATTTTATTCTTGAAAATCCACCGGGTACCAATAACATTAGTATCACTAGGTCGGGGGACAAGTTCCTAGACATTGTTCTTCTTAAACTGAAGCAACTCATCCTGCATAGCAGATATCCAGTGTTCATCTTTGAGTGCTTCTTTGTGGTTCTTGGGCTCGACTTTGGACGTGTAGCAAAGATGGCTAACAACGTTCTCTAGTTGAGCACGAGTCTTGACCCCTAGAGTGGGATCGCCAACAATGGCTGAAGGATCATGACTCTTGCGAACCCAAGCAGGTGTGTCCCCTAAAATAGGAATAGGGTCCATAGAGTGCGGGAGAGGAACAGGAAAATCACTGTCAGAAAAGTCCTCATCCTCACACTAAAGGTTGGGATCAATAACCGTCGGAGGTTCGTCATCTTGCACAGTGACATTTATTGATTCCATAACCCTAGAGCTCTTCAGGTTAAAAACCCGGTATGCTCTACTATTCGATGAATATCCTAGAAATATTCCCTCGTCGCTCCGGGAGTCGAACTTTCCTAATTTCTCTCTATCCCGTAGGATGTAGCATTTACTCCCAAAAATACGGAAATATGCCAGGTTGGGCTTCTTGCCAGTCCACAAATCATAAGGAGTGTGAAGTGTGTGTGGACGCAGATACACCCTATTCACTGTGTGGCATGCAGTAGACACTGCCTCTGCCCAAAATCTCCTAGAAACTTTACGACCTAGAAGCATAGATCTAGCCATCTCTTGGATCGTTCTATTCTTTCTCTCAACAATCCCATTTTGCTGAGGAGTTCTCACAGCAGAAAACTCATGTTTGATCCCAAGGCTATCACAGTACAAATCCACCTTTGCTTCCTTAAATTCAGTGCCGTTATCACTACGTTTTCTATTAATAGTGACTCCGTGTTGATTTTGCAGGACACGGCACTTGGTCGTTAAAAATTCTACAGCATCGGATTTCTCTCTCAGAAAAACTACAATGGAGTACCTGGAGAAATCGTCTACCATCACGAGAATGTATCTCTTACCACCTAGACTCTTCGTGCGAGTAGGACCCATAAGATCTATGTGAATCAACTCAAGAGCACGGGAGGTGGTAATGGAATTCAACTTCCTATGAGGGCTACGGATTTGTTTTCCCAACTGACAGGGTCCACAAATCATGGAAGTTGGCTTTCCAAGAGATGGTAGGCCACGTACTAGGTCCTTTTTGACTAAACGAGATAAGTCTCTAACGTTCACATGACCTAGACGTTGGTGCCACAGATCCATAGGAGTGATCGTGGCGCTGTTGCAGACAAGTGAGGATTTGGGCTCAGTCCCATAATAGTTATCCTCTGTCCTCACCCCTTGCACTAAAAGTTTACCGGCTTGATTATAGACCTTACAAGATTTACGGTCAAACTTTACTGCAAAGTCATCGTCGCACAGCTGGCTGATGCTGAGAAGGTTTACTTTCAAACCTTTGACTTACAAGACATTTTCTAGCTTAGGAAGTCCTGGTAACTCAACTGTACCTCGTCCTACAATGCTAGACTTACTCCCATCTCCAAAGGTAACTCTCCCATCATCATAATCCTCAATCTGAGTAAAAAGGGAGATATCACCTGTCATGTGTCTGGAGCATCCACTGTCAAAATACCACTGAGAGGTATTATGTTCTTTGAGAGCAATATGGACAACAAGGGCCTTTTTCTCTTTCTTAGGAACCCAAGAGTAGGTACCTTTTTGTATTCCCTTGTTGTTGTTGGTTTTAGCCGGAATGCGGGGCGCATTCATTGATGGTAAGGTCATTCGTCGGAATTCCTCCATCAAACTCTGTGATGTGGCGGCTAGAAACTCAACTCGCTCTCTCAGACTGGCAAACTCATCAGTATGATGTGGTGGAGAAAACGTACGTCGTGTCCGACCTAACTTATAGCAATCATCCCTAAGGTGTCCATTTCTTTTGCAATGGGAGCAAAAGAGCGCAGTATTAGGAGGACCTTGGTTTGCTTTTCTTGGTCGAACTCTCCTTCTTGGTTTTTTATGACGGCCATAAAGAGTCGTAGTAAACTCAGGAATTGGTCCGAGTGCAATTTGGGACGTAGAGGCACCATCAAAACCTATTCCTTGCCTGTCACCAAAACCTAAAGCGGGACCGAGGAGCATCTTTCCCATCTTCCCAGATCTGCCCTCGATTTGTACCTTGACTTTTCTAGATCTCTCAAGGTCATGGGTAAGCTGAGCAACAAGGGCTTCATGTTTCTTCCTAGTCTCCATGGAGGAATGGAGCTCACTAGTAAGACTAGCCACTTGTTTAGTCAAGTCCGCTTTCTCTTTCTTAAAACTTCTTTCTCTCTCTCTAAGCAAATTCTCTTTACTAACCCAGGCAGACTCTCTCTCTCTCTCTCATGGCGGTGCAGGTGGAGGACTCTCTCTCTCTTGTCTCTTCTTACTCTTCTTCTAACGCGGTGATCCTAAGAACTAACGCCTTGTTACATTTTTTAGTTTTGAAAGACTCATTATATAACTCGGCATAGGCACGTTGAAGGTTACTCTCGTCCTCATTACCTTCCTCCTCTCCCTCACTCTCTTCGCACTCACTGTCGAGGTGTCTCTGTGAAGTAGCATCTTCATCGTCGTGAGATTCACATGGAGTACTCACATGACTAGCCATGAACGCGGTGAAGTTACGCTCATGCGCTGACTCATCTCCCGAGTCCACCGACTCGACCTCACTGTCGTCACTAAGGGTAGCATTTAGGACAGCTTTACCCTTTTCCCTATTCAGACGAATGGCACACTCAAACGCTCTGTGTCCCTTACCGTCGCACTCAAAACACCTCTCACTGTCTTTAGGGGGTTCTTTGAAATCTTTCTTTTCAAACTTATTTTTCTGAAAATTCTTTTTAATATTGAAGTTTCCACCCTTTTTAAATTTCAGAATTTTCTTGAAGTTTTTAGCAAATAATGCCAAATCATCTAGGTCAAACTCACATTCAGAATCAGAATTTTCTATCTTTCTAAATGACTCGACTCTCTTTCTTGCCGACCCCTCACTTTTTCTCTCTTGGGCTTTAAGGGCAATTCCCTTATCTTTTGGCTTGGCAGATTTAGGAAACATGTCTATTTCATAAGTTTGTAAATCTCCTACCAGTTCTTCCAATTTTAGTGTATTTAAATTACCCAACGAATTTAGCACAGTGACTTTAGGTATAAAACGCTTAGGAAGGGAACGAAGAGTCTTTTTAACAACTCTAGCATTTGGAATATGTTCACCAAGATTATAGCTAGTATTAACAATGTCAGAAAGCCTAGCATAAAATTCATCAAAACATTCATGTTCATGCATGGTGATGGTTTCAAATTGAGTTGTTAAATTTTGCAATTTTGACTCTTTAACAGCATTTGTTCCTTCATGGGTAAGTTGCAAAACATCCCATGCTTCTTTTGACGTGGTACACGTCATTATGCGTTTGAACTCATCAGGTGTGACAGACCCAGAGATAGCACTTAGACCCTTAGAATTAAAAGATGACCATTTAAATTCATCATCAGTCCAAGAAATGTCAGGTTTCAAGTTGGTCACATTATCAACAATCACAGTGGGAGGAGTCCACCCTCGTTCAACCAAAATCCAGACATGTTCATCAATGGCTTTTAAAGCCGACCTCATACGGGCTTTCCAATAAGCATAATTTGACCCGTCAAAAATAGGCATTTTATAATATGACTTCTCCATATGAACACGCTCTTTTCAAAAATCAATTTATTTCAAAAATTGATATCTTTAGAAAAATTTTGCGGAAAATAGGAATACGCGATAGATTAGCGTAACCGGCTCTGATACCAATTTGAAAGAGTTGGCGCTTGCGTTCAATTAAGAAATAATATAATAAATACCAATTTTAACCCAAATTAACCCTAAGCATGCAACTAGGTGTGATTGAAACAATATGGAATCATGCAATAAATATTCAACACACAAAGTTTAAGGAAAAATTCCCCACATGGGCAAAACCATTTGTATATCACTATAATTTGTAAAAGACGATTTACAATCGAATTACAATGAAATACAGGTTGACTAAGAATTACCCTCGGGTATCGAATTCTGTAGTCGCGGCTGGAAGAAACCCTTTCCAGTAGGGGTGGCGGCTAGAACTATCCCTGTCCAATAGGGCTGCAATGAAGAGGAAGAAGCGGTCCACTTCACAAAGGGTTGAACATCAATGGTGTTCTAGGGTTACCAAAAGTGACTCACAAATGTATGAAATTTGTGTGAATCAAGGGTATGAATCAATGGACTCAAATACCATGAAGACTTAAGAGTTACGGAACTCAGAAAATCGTGTATAAGTCTTAAGAAAACCAACTGCTAATCGTGGTTTAAATAATGGATCGAAACCCTACAAAATCGGCTGCACGATCTGGCAGTGTTTATCCTCGCCGGATCGGTCCGGTCGATTAAGCGGATCGGTCCGGTTAAGTCGGATCGATTCTTTTTCTGAAACTGGATCGGTTTGGTTGGCATCGGATCGGTCCGGAACTTTTGCCTTCATCAGTTCGCTATGGATCCGGGGTGTACTGGTCTCAGCTCAGCAGGCGGATCGGTCCGGTCCCTTTAGCCGGATCGGTCCGGTGAATCGGATCGGTTCTTTTATCTAGTCCGGATCGGTCCGGCCAGGTCTGATTCCCAAATTCCTTCTTCTTTTGATCTTCGAATTTCGTTGATGACGATGTGATCTTTACAACTATCATTCTTGTAACGGCGTATGACATATCATATACATAAGAATGGACAAATTGTCCTTACACTTATAGGTGATCAGTCTTTGAGTTGTAAGTCTACTATCTGTACATTGTAAAATCGTATCATAGTGATTGTCTGGCTTGGGCCGTTTGAGGTATTTTCCTTTAGTGGTTTCCTCGTACATCAACATTGTGTGTTTTGTGGACTTTAATTTATTTTACTTGCTTAATCACACTAGATGCATATTTAGGATTAACAGGATAAAATTGGGTCAAGTAAAATTGGTTCAGAAAATTGGTGCATATTAAAATTGGGAAAAAAAATTTGGAAAATTATTTCCACTTAAAGCACAAATAGAAAAGGGCCTCCTATAAGTTGGTATCAGAGCAGGTTGCACTATCTTATTGTGTTTGATCCTATTTAGTGCTTCTTTTTGGGTGAATATTTATTTCTCTCTCTTGGATTGTTTTTTTCTCTCAATGGATTCTCCTAGTTTTGACGAATTAGATCTCTTGAATTTGATGTTTTGAAAAAGAATTGAAATTCTTGAAGAAGAAAATCTTCGTTTTAAAAATATGATTGAATATTTGCAAACGTTTCAAACTCAAAGAGATATCATTCAAGAGAAGTTTGTTGCTTTATATGATGACCATAATTCTTTAAAATTGGCCAATGAAGAGAGTGAGAAAAGATTCCTTGTTTTAGAGAAAGAGTTGGAGGACTTTAATAATTCTAGGGTTTGTGCCAACGAGGATAGTGTATTAATTGATGATTATAAGGAACATAAAAAGAATCTTAGGGATAAGTTTGCTCACATTGAGTGGGAGAGAGATAACCTTCTAAGGGTAATTGAAAATATGAAGAAGGAGTCCCTAAAATTTAAGGAGTCTGTTTCTTTTCTTGAGTCCAAAGTTTAGAAGTTAAAAAATGATGACTCAAGTAGTGATGTAGTGTCTTATCTTATTCTAGTGCTTCTGTTGCTCAAGCCAAAACCATAGTTTATTTTAGAGGGTCAACCACATCCCAGGGTGTTAGAAAAGTTCAACTCAAAGGTTCCATTCATCATCGTGTTTACTCATGTTTGCATTATAGTAGGAAAGGTCACCTTAGGAGTTTTTTCTATGATCTTAGAAAAGACCCTAGGAAGTTTAAATGTAGTATCCCATCAGTTCCCAAAACCCATCGAGTTAGATATACACTTGTTTGGGTTTGAAATTTGTTTTGGAGATGCTAAATGCTAGGTTGGTTGATTCTCAAATGCTAGCACATGATGCTTCACATGCTATTTCTTATGGATGATTGCTTGCATGGCCATGTTTGTCATACGCTAGTCTTTGCTTCTTGATATATATATATATATATATATATATATATATATATATATATATATATATATGTTTCCAGTGTTATGACATGTTTATCTCTTTGTATTATATTTTTCTTCTATTGAGTCTTATGAGAAAAATTCAAAAAGATTTTTGGTTTCATATATTTTTGAGAAAATACAAAGAAAAAATATTTTTGGGTCAAAAATATTTTTTTTGAAAAACATAAAAAGATTTTTGGTTAATTTTTGAGTCGTGAGTTTACATGTTTGATGTGGCATATTGGTGTGTTTGAACCCCTATCATTTCATTATCCACGTGGCTAAGACATTTGGCCGTAATTGTAGATGCTTATAATGATTATGACCATTGATTAACGGGATTGTTTCGAAGTTGATTTGCTTTTGGATTCGGCTTTGAATATATGACATCGCATATACATGCACGAGCTTACATGAATGTTTGACTTCTCATATATATTTGTGTTTGATGAGACATTCTCCTCTCATTTTTTATGTCATCTATGCATAATTGGACTTAAGAGGAGGTGCGAATGTAAGAACCGTTGCCATGAGGATAGATATTGCTTGAATTTAAAAAAATGATGAGTGTGCACGGGAAAGGGCTACGAGTGTATAATAAAATCATCATGAATGCCACCGTTTGAAAGAACCCGAGAAAAAAAAATTAGGGCAATAAAAAGAAACATATGCCAAAATGGGGTCAATTGGACTTCTCTAAGGTGAGAAAATAAAAACCTCAAAAGAACTAGAAATATAAATATATGATATTTGAGGGTGTTTGGATGGAAAATTACAACGGGTTTGCATCACGAATCCTAATGTTGAAAAATTGTGTCATGACGCTATTATTTTTTGAATTATCAAAATTTCGGATTTGTGTGTATGTTATTTGTTTAGTTTATTTAGCTCAATATATAATTGTCACATATGGCTAAAACTTAGTTTGATGATATTTAACTATCAATTAGAGCCTCTTGATTGTTTCGATGTGTCTAAGTTGTGATTCATATGTTGTAGTTCATGCCCATTCATTCCGCATTTATGTTTGAGCACATTGATACTATGTTAGCATGTAACTCATATTTGTTGTTTTGAGTATGTTTTACTATTATTTCATATTTCCAATTGATGTTTTGAAAAAAAAAATCACTAGGAAAATCCTGCACATTTTTAGAGCTGGAATACAAATATTTTAAAGTCATTCAAATGACATATCCATGTCGTTCGAAGACTGGATCTAACTAGCCTAGTAACGAGATATTAAATTTGCCAGGTATCGTTCGCGCGACATGCTACTATTTCAGGTTGTTTCTTTCCTGGTTCAAATGACATGCCTTAGTCATTCAAATGACTTGGCATTGTCGTTCGAATGACCCTGGATGGAACTTTGCTATTCTTTTTGTTTTTGTACCTGCTTCGTATATATGTTGATATTACACTGTTTTGGTACTTCTGGGTTGTTTTGAACACTTTACATGCAGTTGATATTGATTATTCATGTTTGATTCATACATTACATTGATTTGTTTAGTCGCATCATCATCGTTTATCTAGATATACCAAGTGATTACACTTATGCTAGATATGATGATTGTTTGCTTATATTTTTCTCTGGTTGTCTATTAGAGACAAAAGGGGGAGAGAGTATGTGATGTATGGGGAGTTTTTTTAATGACCACATATGTTTTTACATGCTTATATATTGATATTCTTTTTTGATCATACCGGTTACATATTAGTATCATTTATTTGAGCTATATTGAAGGATGTGTATACAAAATGGTATCATATGTTTTGCTCACATGTTTAACAAATGATTTGTTTTACAAATTGATATCATAAGGTTTTATATCATTTGTTCCTCCATGCTTCACATGGTATTTGTTTGTTTCACGTGTGTAGTGATTATTCAGAGATTCGAGATTTTGCGACTATATCAAACAGAGAAGTTTATGCTGCCAGTCCAACATTTGTTTACTAGATCATTCTTGTATTTTTTTTGTATTTATGGGATGGGATTTAGGTCTTTCGGCTTGACGGCCAGACTTGGGCATTTCATTATTTTGGGTTTTCCTTGCAATAGCCGAAGGGGGAGATTTGTAAGGAAAAATTTCCAAATAGTATCAATTTTTATATATTGGCATTGTTCCGGATAAAAACCAATTTAAGTCATATATATATTTTTACTTGTCACATCTCTTACATAGTCTATGATGTTGTTTTGAAGATGTAATGGCCAAGATTCAAAGATAAATCATGCTGTGTTTATTAGTGCACATTTCACTTCTTCATATCATAGTACATTCTGAGATACTCTCAGATATGAATACATAATGTTTATGGGACTCAATAAATATGTTCTAAGGATGTTATTTTGTTTAAAATGATTTTAAATGTTTTAACTTCATATATTATGAGATAAATACGTTTTAGAGTCGTATATATTTTGCCCTTGTGTTTAGAAGGATTAAATGACATTAATTGTCGTTCAAACGATATCAGCAGGTCTTTCTAATGGCATGCTTATCTTATTCAAACGAGATTTAAGTTCGTTCTAACGACATGGTGATATCGATCAAACAACTTGTTGACTTAATATTTTTTTATTTAAGGCATCTTTTGCTTAGAATTTCGAAGAGTGCAAAACATAAAATATAGAACATAACATAAAATACATAACAAAACCCATACATTTTTTCTGCATTTGTTTACAAAGGTTTCCAAAGTTAAAACCATCCTTTGTGTTTACAAGATCCGAGCTTTCATATCTAATGTGTTTAGAGATCTTGTGTTTGCACCATTTGGAGTTTGTTCATCTCTGTTGAATAATTGTTTCGCCAAGTTTTGCAATATAGAAGCGGTGGACTCCGTTATTTGAATCATTGGCGGTTGTCGTAGCTATATCGGTGGATATCGAGACATACGTAGACTTGTGTGTTATGGACTTGGCATAGGTGGATTCCTACATTGCACTGTGGAGGAGAGGTTGAAGCATAAAAGAACATCAAGGCTTGTGGGTGATCGAGTCGTTGAGTATGTCTACTGTATGTACCTTGTAAAACCGTATCATAGTGATTGTCTAGCTTGGGCCGTCCGAGGTTTTTTCCCTTAGTGGTTTTCTCATTCACCGACGTTGTGTATTTTGTGGATTTTACTTTATTTTACTTTCTTAATCACACTAGATGCATGTTTAGTATTAACGGATAAAATTGGGTCAAGTAAAATTGGTTCACAAAATTGGTGCATATTAAAACTAGAATAAGTTTTTTGAAAAATTCTTTTCACCTATAGTAAATATAGAATTGGTCCTCCTACAACTCAAGTGGTGCTTACCTTTGAATAATGGTGAAAATGGTAAGAAATTTATGAGGAACAATAAGGGTAAAAAAAGTTATGATGCTAGGAAATTTCCATGCTTATCATTCTTCATAACTTATATGTGATTTTTTTTATCTTCTTAATTTATTTGTTAGATAAATTAAAAAGGCTTTCTTATTTAGAGTGCCTTGTTTTGTATTTCTTAAAATATGCTTACGATTATCACATCTAGTTGATCTTTTATTTGGTCCATGTACGTTATGTTCTTTTGCGTATTAAAAGTATTCTCACTTTAGCCTGGATATATTCTTTGCACTTATTTATCATCCTTTGTTTTTACCTTGTCTTGCAATTAGGTTTTATATGCTCTCTTAACCTTAACCCGTTTTTTCTCTAGATTGATTATCTTAGGATTGCCTTGGTTATTTTTTATGAATTCATCTTATTAGAATATGTTTAGAATTATGTGCTTCATGAATATATTTTGATCCTATATCATGATCTTTTGTGGTTGTACATATCTTTCAACCAAATTTTTTTTAATGATATTTTTTTGGTACAGTCCCATTTTTTCTTTTTAGATGATATACTTCATTGTATATTTTCATATATTAAAATGTCTTATTTGTTTATTTTTTCGTTTGTTTAGGAATATGACATGTACTTCATGAGATGAATTGGATTTTCTTTTAAGTATTATAAACTTTAAGAAATCTTATACTTGGAGAAATCTTATGCTTTGAGAATAGATTATCATATCTTGTTGCATTTTACACCGTACAACACATTGAGTTAATGCTACTTTATGAGGAATTCCATAGGTTTTGGGTCTTTTACAAATCATTAAATACTTATATGTATGCGAGGATTTTTTTGCCATGATTTGGAGAAGTTTAAAAAGCTTATGCTATTTATTAAAAATCATAAGTGATGATGTGGTTAGGTCTAGAACTTTGATTGGATGATTCTACCTTTGAAAATTAGAAATAGTGTCCCATATTAGTGATGAATGAGTAAAATCCACCACATTCAAAATAATTTGAACATAGTAATGTCTCAAAGATTTTCATCTATCTAAAATTGGGCAACACCAAAGATATAAGACAAAAATATTTTAACTAAAATTGCTAATTTAAGGGGGAAAGTGGTAGTTGAAAATAATCCTAAATAGGGTATTGGAAAGTTCACTTGTGTCGAAGCTTTGCATTCTTTATTTCATGATTCATTATCTGAATTGAACTTGATCTTGGAACTTTCTCTCAATGGTATTCATTTTATTTTTATTATTTACAATGGAGGTATGGTCTTATATATGTTCTTGGTTAAAACTCTCATCAGGATATTAGCCTTTTATAGATAACCTTTTCTTGATTATGAATATTGGACATAACTATTAAACTTTAGTAAGTAGCAAAATGATGCCTATATTTTTATTATTTATCAAAAATGGGTTTTGGTACTGTTCTCTTATTGCATAAATATTGGTTATGCCATGTAAATTTTTTTTATTTCAAATAAGATGCTAAAAACTCAATTTTCATTATACTCCTCAATACTTTTTCTCTTTCTCCATGTAGTATATCTTACAAAGTCCTTAAAAAATATTTAAAAAATGCATTACTAGGGATATCACTTTTGTTGAGTGACAAAAATTTGTTGATACATATTTGTACGTATATAGTCATTGTTTGACTTTAGACTTGATATTTTTTTATTCATGTTCTAGTGTAAACTATGTTGACTTTGACTTTGTTATTTGAACAAAAATTTCCATATATGTTTATATCTTAGTTCTTGCATTAGGATGAACATGCTACATTATCTAAATATTTTTTTTATCATCACTTATGTTGATCTTATTTGATAGGATGATATATTTGAATGACATATCTATTAGTATATCCTAATCATTGGTGGTTGGTACCCATTCTTCACCATTAGATCTTGTGAATTTATTTCTTAGATAATTACCTTGTAATATTTTTATGTGTCCAAACTTATTGTTTACATATCATGAGTTTTAGGATTTTCATGCGAGTACGCCGCTACCAACTTCTTGTGATTCCTATACTCATAGATACCACATGATATCTTAATGATGATATTTATATCATATGATTCATATCTCATATTTTAAATGTGCTTATTATGATCACTTAATATGTCGTTCGTATCCTAGGACTTATGTTCTCTAGTCATCCCATATAACTATATTCCTTTTGATTTTGCGTTTCTTGAATTTCTTTGCCACATTGCGCTGTAGATGAAGTGGTCAAGAAATATAAGAACCAAAATTAAAAGAAATCGGATATAAGGAAGGAAGATGAAATATTTTCTATATTAGATAAATGATAGATTTGTATAAGATTGAGTCGTTATAAGATAAATAGATTAATAGGATTGTGGTGACATATATATTTAGTCATGCTTTTGACTGAGTTATATTTGATGCCTTATACATATTGTTACCACATATATATTTAATCTTATCCTTTCTTAGCTTCCATCTCATTCATATAATTCCATATATTAGTCTTATTCATTAGATTATCTCTACTAAATTCACTTCTCTAGCGACTTATTCATTATGTTAATTAATTATGCCAGTTCTTGATTATCTTATCTTTGCTTTTATACATTACATGATGAAAATGGGGAGAATCATTATCCTTCTTCTGAAAGTAATGTTGACTATAAGACTCCTTTATATGGGAGATGTTTCATTGAAATATTTTCTTAAGGGGATAAACTTAATTCAGGGGGAGAAGATTCCCGAAGGGAGAGATGGGATGATCAAGATTAGTATTGCTATGATATTGTGACTTAGTCTATGTTGAATTGAAGTAGTACTAGATAACTTATGGAATAAAATGTATATGCTACATCTTATTGAGATATTAGCTAATCTTGTATATGATCCTTAATAATTAGATGCACCGTGCTTACATTAATTTTATCTTGTATTCATCGTATTACACTTGTTATCTTGTCAATATTTGTGCATTGGCAACTTGATGTATTTTCTAGTGTCTTGATGTGGAAATAAGTTGCAAGATTTACAAATGGTTGAGTAGTATGTACCTTTGTAATGCCTTTGGTTATGTGAGTCGTGTCATAACTGATAGATTTGATCCATTTATTTATAATATCATGTTTATATGTTTTGTCATTGAATAGACAAAGGTGAAGATTCTACAAGCACATGTATGCTCTAAAGATTTAATATGATTAGATTGTTTTATTCCATTCCAAAACATATTTGAGTCATTATCCAAGTTGTCCTGGAAAGCTTCATGATCAAGATCTCAAGACCGGACTTCTTCATATTCGTCTAAAAATCTACCTCATGCCATGACCAATGAGATTTCCAATTTAGGATAAGGTAAAGGACTTATAATGACTTAGTTTTACCACCCTTGTTTTAACATAACTTAAAATTAAGATTGTCTTAAATTAGAAAATGTGTTCAAACTTGTGTGTGAGCGGTTTGGACTATTTGAACAAATTCACTATACTATATACTTTTCTTATATAAAAAACATTATGTTCATAAAAATTGCATTCTAATGTGTGTATTTTAAGTATGAGTGTTATTGGTTGAGAACAAATATACTTAAAGAATTTTGCCAAAATATTTTCAAAACCCTTGAAGGCAAAATACTAGTTCAGGTTTTTTGGAGAAGGGCGTGACTTGCCTCGCTTCAGTTTTTCTGTAGCGATGCTATGTCTCGCTGCAGTGAAAACTCATTGCTCATGCCTTTTGTTAAAGACCAAAAATATCTGAATAAAGGTGTGACCTGCCTCATCTCAGTTCCTCTGTAGCGATATGTCTCACTGCAGTGAAAATTTATCGTTAGTATCCTTTTCTACGTCCAAAATTTCTTGGTTTCTTAGTGCGAGCTAGAACGCCTCAGGTTCGCCGAAGCGACGCACTGTCTTACAACAACTACAATGTCACAGTAACATTAGATGTGGCTTATAAAGTGAATTTGACCAAAAGATCGCATTGTAAAATGTGAGATTCTCTTTTTCTTGCAATATATTTTATTTTTTGGGGGAAGAAACCTATTTTTGTATGGTTAAGAATGAGCTAGAAGGTCTAGAAATTGATGTATACTTATTTGAAAAACCAAAAGTCCTATTGAAGTCACTCTCTTCTCATTCACAAAATAAGGTTACGAATTTTAAAAATATTTTTATTGTTTTATCAAGCTAAAAAGAAATCAGATTTTCTGAAGATTAAAAAAACCTTCTTTGTATTTTTTTTTATATTCATTATTATCATTTTAGTTTAAAATTTTTGAAGTTTGATTACTTCTATTAAGTTAAGAACAAACATTTTAAAAAACTTTTTCTAGAGAGACTTTAAATATTTTTGATATCTCAAAAAAACTTTGTGACTTTATTTTGATTAGCCAAACATATTTTGAAACTTTCCTTAACCTTTAGGGATCTCACATCATAGGAAGTTAGACCTACAAATAGTGGCTTTTAATTTGCTCCATTTTTGAACACAAAAGTTTTTCTTCAAACTTTAAAAATAAGAAATGTTTCTCTTCAAACTTTAAAATAAGAAATTTGGGTTGGTGCAAACACAAGATTATCAACGGAAGTTGACACCTATGATGCGGCGAGTGATCGGAGAGCGATCAGTGCTTGGTCTTCCAACTAGGAGGTGGACAAAGTGTTTTGTTGGGGTTATGAGTCATTGAGTCTAGGAGAGGTTAAAGTTTGTAAGTCATTTCTCAATTTTATAAATCTTTACCTGTTTAGTGGAAGGTGTCGGTTTGGATTGAGGTTTTTCTAGCAAGGGGTTTTTCCTCATATAAATCCTCGTCTCAAGTGCATAATTTATTATTCCGCATTTGTATTTATCTTATATGCTTCATAAGCATATATTGATAAGTTAAATTAACTTTTAAATCAACATTTTATCACTTAGATGCTAGGATGAACTTTTGCTCGAATTTGGATCGAAGGAAAATATTACCTTCATTTTGGTAACAATTTTAAATTGGATAGTCTCCGTTTACACACAAAAACTATGAGTGACGTTTAAAATTAAGATTAAAATTAAACCATAGTTTATAGTTTTTTTTATGGAAATATATTTAGAATGTCGCATGCAGATAAAACTTATTCGATCCACATAGATAAAGGCACCCCAAAACTGATTAACATTACATTGAACATTTTGACCAAAGTCATATTTTTCCTTTTCGTGTATCCATTTTATTGCGGTTTGTATGGTTCTGTAACTTCATGGATCATTCCATCAGTATTACAAAATTGTGTAAACTTATTTGGGTAGTATTCACCCATCTATAGGATAGTAGGACTTTGATTTTTTGTTTCTGTTAAGTTTTAAATTTCTATTTAAAAAAAAATTCTCAAACACTTTATCTTTACTTTAAGTAAATATGTATATTCATTTTTAGAGTAATAAAAAACAAAAGTAAAGAAATATTTATTTCCACTACGGCTAACGCTACTCTCCACATCACATACGTCATTTTATATACGATCAAGAATTTCAGATGTCCATTCAAGAAATTAAAAGACTTTATAGTTGTCTTAGAATAAGCAAATATTCCACATTTATCACAATGGTCAATTTTACAATAAAAAATATTCCTATATTAGTCATATGTTTAATACTTCTATAATTAACATGAACTAATCTACTATGTCATAAGGAAATTCAATCAATAATGTAAGCATAACTAATTTCATTTATTATTTTAAATTTATTACGTCATTACAAGAGTACTCTTTGCCAATAATTTTATCACTCTTGGATAAGACAAACTTATTAGACTCATACTCTAGTTTGAAACTTCTTTTATAAAAAAGGTCTCCAGACTCAAGGTTTTTGCACATATCCAGTACATGAAGTATATCAATAAAATAAGAACCTTACAAGAGGTCAATTTTAATACCACTATGACATTTCCAATTATTATGGTGAAAAGGTTATTTGTCATTTTCACTTTTTTTCCATCGATCCCTTGATATGGTTTGAAGAGAAAACGATCTTTACATATATGAATGATTGCATCAGTATCTAGCCACCATCCATTTTCATTGTCCACATTATTATCTTTGCACACCATTTTAATAAGATCTTCAACATTGTTGGCTTTCTTAGTACTTATTTTTCCTTAAATGCCTTCCTTTTAAGTTTACATTCTAGAGCAAAATGACCCGACTTTTCATAGAATTAGAAATTACCCTCCTTATTCTTGTTTTCAATTTAGTTCTTGAAATTACAATCATTCATCACTTTAAGTTTAGAATTTTCGATTTCCTTGTATTTTTTATCCTCAACCTTTTTTTTCATGGAATGATTATCACTTTGTTCTTCATTATTTCTTAAGTCCAAGAATATTATTCAATATGAAGGTGGTAAAGGAGGGATTAAACTATATATGTCTTTTCATCATAATTGAGTTTCGTAATAAAGCCATTCCTACAAAAAAGTAAGTTTAGAAACAATTATCTCCACTTGAAATTCATCTTGAAGACTTATTATAAAAGGCCTTAAGATCATCAACTATTTATTGGAGTTCGTGGGCTTGTGAAATGACAAATATATGATTTGTTATATTATAGTTCATATAATTAGAAATAAGAAACTTTTATTTACTCGCTTCCTCATTTTGATATTTATTTTCTAGTTCCTTACATAACTCTTTTGCCGTGTGAATCCTCTTATGTGAACTATGGACTGAATGAGATAACGCATTGAGAATGTGTCCTCAACACAAAAAATCGTCTTCTTTTTTATTCATTTGTTTTTTCTTTATATCTTCGATATCTTCTACTGTGGGTTTGAGAAAATCTTCAAGTCCATCATTAAGAATAAAATAAATTTTCAAATATGTGAGAAAGATTTGATTTTATCATTCTAAAGGGTGAATTTTTTTCGTCAAAATGATCAAGTCGAACCTAATGTTGATTCATAACTTGGATAGATTATGCCATTGTTCCTTTTATTTGTAGAAAAATATTGCCTAAACTTGTAGGAAAATTAATGAAAGAAAAAAATAAATAGTGCAAAGTGCATTCTATGAACATTGTCTTTTAGGTAATATTTCTCCTCTTTTTTGTAGTAGAACCACGAGTACACAATGGAGTTTAATTTAGAAAATTACCTTCAGGATACAATACAGTGGTGTCACTTGTTTATTGGAAACTATGTATGATTTTATTAAACCAAGAACACTCTGAAATGTGAACCCGATAACGCTAAAGGACAGAGGATAAAGAGTGAAAAATGAAAGAAATTTCGATGTCCAAAATAAAGGTCTGGAACACTTTATAGTTATTCTAGTGATTGTTCATGAATAGTTACTTCTTATCAGGCGTTCAACTTAGTGGTTGTTGGATCATGTCTGTTTAAATTTATTTTGATTGCATGGTCCAAATTTGTCATCCCATCGTAAGCGCATGGGTGCACCCTCTAAAAATCATCACGAGTTGATCCAGCGGTTCAGATCAACCCGATTGGGTTAAAACAACTTTTGATCAGATCACTACACCATAACAATCGATATTATTAACTTCAACTAAAAAAAGGCTCCCACATTCGGAGCGATTATGCATACTTGTGAAGTTCCAAGTACGCCATCCACGCGCCTCATGCGACTTAAGTCAGTTAATCATCATTTCACACATCGCACGAACGCATTCCACGTGTCACGATGGTGATGCTTTGCATTACTGTAAAGAACCATATCATAGCCACTTTGAATATGTGACTAATAGTCCACTTTTATTATACACCCTTACTTTCGTGTAAAGTTTTTATGCGGAACTTTAGAAACTATAACCATTTTCTTAAGTTCTCCCTCTCCAAGAAGACCCAAATTAAAAACCCATTTACATAAATTTTATACCTATAATATTTTGAAAAATTCCAATAAGACACATGTCAAAACTAGACAAAAGAATCCATGGAGTGAAAGCGTGGTGAGAGGAGTAAAAATACACAAAAATGAATTTAGCACCCCCAAATACTTTGAAATGAAGAAAAATCAATTAATGTATAAGTATAGAATGTAAAAAGGGTAAATTTTGTTATTTTTTATTTCATATTAAAAATGTATCCACGAGATGAATTTTCTTTGATGGTCTTTGTTGAATGAGTGGATAAAACTTTAAGCCGAAATATCAATAAATATAAACACAAATGGTATGCGTGAATTAATTTAGTAATTTGACAATCAAAGTTTGTGTATACAAATAATAGTGACAGAAGGTGAATTTCTTTTAAACATAGAAAAATATAAATAGATAACAATAGTGATAAAAGGGGAAAATACTTTAGAAAATGATTACCAATTTCGGGTGACTAGACCATAAACCTGGCATTGGTAAGCTTATAGTTTTCAAAGGTAGCTTAAAATAACCTCACTTTTCTTAGACGAGAGATGGTACAAATCTATTTCATTTCCTACCTTAAATTATGGATCTATATGGATATTTAGACTGGAAGGGTAATGCGACTATATTCAAGAAGATAATAATATAAAGATAATAAGTTCAAAGATCACAATGTTTCCAATAAAAGAAAAACTTATATATTAAAATAAAAAGATTACCTATACATAAGGTTGTCTGTAGGATAATAGGATCGCGGAATTATTCTTTGCTTTAAGACTACCTGAGAGATCAAATTTCTTCTTAGCTTAGGAATACTTAGTTCATCCATATCACTTTTTACTACATATGGAGCGCTTTAATAGGAACTTTGGGGCTCTAAATTGGAATTGAAATGGAAATAAAAGTGCATTAAATCAAAACTATCAAATTCTTGTATAATAATTACTCTACTATCAGACACAACCAATAAAGAAAAAAAAAGGACAAAAATATAATTATTAAAGTGAGAGGGGTAAGGGGTACATCTTCACGTGATTGTACCATTCTTCCGTCATATCATCGATATTATGATAGCCTTCTTTATAAAGACTTTCCTAGAAGAGGGATTCGTCGTCTTCAGAGTCTGGATCATATGCTGTAATGCATTTTCCATATCCGCATGTGCTATGATGAGAGCACATATCATATCACATTCTCTTATAGATTAATATTTTCTACACTTATCAAATATCAGTATACTGAATCCAATGGTAGAGTTGAAACTAATATCTCTTATTCCCATTAAAGGGGGGTTATGAAGATTGTCATGTTAGGAAAAATATCTTGGGATTGACATTTAAGTGCGAAGAAAATTCATTCCTAATGGTCTTTGATTAATCATGCATTGAAAAGAAAACAAGAACAAGTTTTAAAGATTAGACTTAGGATTACAAGAACTCATACCATAGTGAATCTAGTTTTGATTCGTTTAAGGAGATTTTTTTTCATGATGATGAAGTTTCTGCCCATCCAAGGTGTTTGAAAACCTCGATAAAACCTTTTGTATGCAAGGATCTTCTAAGGTATGATCCTCCCCAAACTCAGGTAGGTGGGTGGATACCTTTTGAGATGAAAACTCTTCCTTATGAGTGATATATGATCTTCTCTCTTTAGGACTCTTCCTAAAAATGGGAATATTATTTTATCTCACCCCTCTCAAACCCTAATGATGACTTTTAACCTTAGAAAACCCTCCCCACACCTTTATATACAAGTACAAAAAGGTGGCCTTAGGACAAACTGGGTTTCTAAAGAGTATGGGACTAACTAGTTGGGTGTCTGGACTACAATAGGGACCCAAGATAAATAGTCAAATTGGCTTCAAATAAATACTAGGAAATACCTTATTACAATTATTGTAATTAATTTCCTTTCTTTATCTAATCATAATTAATTTTACTAAATAATTATGATTGCACTCCAATTTGACTATCTCAAAATTCCTCGGACATGACGAGGTCTTACTTGCAAAGTTGATGATGGTACATAATTTGATTCCCTACGTTAAGCTTTCGATACCCGCTTGGTTAAATGAATTTTCTATTAATCGGATTTAACCAACAACTAATCAATTTCCTTTATTCTAAGACTTCCCTTATTTTTCTACTCTAACCGAATTATAAATAATCCACTGATCAGGTTTACTGGTGTAAATAAAATATTACAAGTATGTCAAGGGGGTATCATAAACCTAAGTATCCCCGAACGGGAATTAATCTGTCTCTTAATCTAAGACCTACTTATATAATTGTCACTCAATATACAGAGATCATTTGATTCAATCTAAAATTGAATCTCACCCATAACTATCAAAGCGAAAAATATATAAGCATACTAATCCTCATTACTCTTAAGATTAAGAATCTATGCATCCTTTGCAAGTGCTGTGAGATTTCTCGAGTTTAATCTAGACCACCCTTAGACCTAAATCTCACGGTTAGTCCTATTCAATACATTATTGGGATGTACCGATCACAATCCTATATTGAACTATTATACAAGTTTCCGAACCTAAATACCGGTTTCCCATAGTCTGAGATAAACTACTAGAATTGCATCAAAACCATTGCGATAGGATGTCAAGTCCCAATCTAGGTTATGAACATTTCAATAGTGCTATAACCGAAATTTCAATCTCGATGTGATCAACCCGAAATCGCATCATCAAAATTCCTATTCATCTCTATTAATCGACATTAATATGAAATAATATATTTAAACCAAAAATAATATATTCCCATAACTGTAATTCTTATTTCAAAATGAAACGACACACCTTTAATTAAAATTAATCGTCATATATTATTTTAAGAATAAAACCCCAATAATCTCCCACTTTGTGTTAAGGCCATGTATCCAATTCCCAACCTATCTACACAACAGTTTTTTGCTTAGCGATAGAGGACTAATTGAGTGTTATCTGATGCAACCTTGGTCATAAATTTATCACTCATTCGATATCTCTAACTAGGTGAAACCTACGCTTAATGTCCTTAAACCTTTTACTTTAAGGAACCTCACCTAAGTAACTAAGGAGGTAAACCATGCATATAGCCTATTTAGTTGTATCCTAAGTGACAACAACTTTGGCCTCCCTGGTGGGATCAATAATTTAAGATTGCTTTGCACTCTTCTAGCTTACAGCTCAACCTTGTATGGTAAACACACAATTCTAGGAAAAAATGTGGAATCCTTATTTGATTGAAAGCCTAGTCTTTACACCATAAAAGTATAAGACTATTAGACTAAAATATGCTGACCATGTCAAAGACAGAACAAAATTTAGTCTAGTACATAACATAGCATACCTGAGGTTGCCCACTGTCAATATATTCCTCGTTCCTTCCATCCTAATAAAATGTTCCAAGATATTGATTCCCAGATAGAATGATTACATAATTCAAAACAAAATATTTTTGTGGAATCCCAACGCTAATTATGTATATGAAACATTGATATAATCGACTTGAGATAAGTACAACATCCTTTGCAATCTATCTAGTAAAATCTTAATTATAAAGATGTTCCTAGCTTGCCCTAAGTACCTTATATCGAAAATTCCGACAACCACACTCTTACATGAGATAATAATATCACCTCCTCGCTAATTAGGCAAGCACTATCCACAAATTGTACTTAGAAATACCACCACAAATCCATCATACTTCTTACATAAAAAAGTGTTTTTTGGACTTTGATCAAAATCGAGACTTGATTACCTGATCAAGTCGAATGTCCCAAGACCTTGATGCTATCTTTAATCTATAAATGGATACCACAAGATTACATCACTTTTCTTTCTCGACTTCTTACTATGTACTTGTCAAAATATTGTCCATGAATGCAGTCTTGACGTTAAAAGAATCCTGGTAAACTTTAGCTTGGCTATTGTGAGAAGGTTTGCTCATAGATAATACCTATATATCAAAGTAAACCATTTTACAAGCCTTTCCTTGAAGGTTTTCACCTTCCCATCCATCTATCTTTTAACATTTTGTACTTATAACTGATGGGTTTTATTCCATCAACAAGTCTACAAGCCCCAAAATTTGATTCGAATACATTGAATACCTTTTTGGCATACGTTAAAGCAATAAAAACTTGTCTTTAAATTCTTCATTATAGTTCTCGTGACCCGGTTCGTGTGTGCACATGATCTCATCAAAATTATCACCCAAAATACTAACCATTCAGGATAACTCCTGACGCTCCCACTATGATGTGGCACCACTTGCTATCGAGTATAAATGATACGTGTATCCTAATCATCGATAATTCTCATTACGATGAGGTAGTTTATTATCTATATTATGTCGTATTTCATCATGTATGGGTGGTTTAGAAACATTGGTAATACAATGCTCCATTTTATCTTGTAAGTTCAACTTACACTTGAGACCATGGTTTATAACATAATCCTCTTTCCAGAACGTGCCATTAATTAAGTCCACCACTTTCTTGTGCCTAGGAATGTGATAAAAACCATGTTTGTAACCTTTGGATAACCAATGAATAGACATAACTCTTTCTTTAATTTTAACTTCCTTGGCTAGTTCTACAATATGAGTGTTGGGTGTAATACCCCGCATTTCTTATCGATATTTATTTATGGGATTAATTAAATTAAATGTGAATTAATTGAGAATTAATCCGGATAAAATACTAACGAGATGTGAGTTGGTATTTGATTATAATGTGTATATATGGCAATATATAAATATTGAAAATATTGAAATTATCGCGAGACTGAATACGGCAATTTCGGAAATTTTGTTGGGACACGCGTGACAGTCGCGTCAGGAGGGTAATTATTTAAATTAAAAAGTGAATTTTATTTTTATCAACCGTATGATCATTTTGAGTGCGCCAACGCGTCCGGAAGGGTCGAAATAGTCAGAAAACACTAGCCGGGGGTTTAGTTTGGGTACCGGGGCATTTTTAGGCCATACCGGCAACCCAAAAGGGTAGTTTGGTAATTTCGGAATTTTGGGAATTAAAACCCACGAAAATTAGAGTTAAAAATCTGATTTAGTCTTAACCCACTAACCCATTTTCAACCCCAATCTAAGTAGTGGTCTACGGGAGAAGTTAAGAAATATCAAACTTGCCAAAAACCAACCCCCACCTCCATTGTCATCTTGAGAAGAACTTGTAGAGAGAGTGAGAGAGAGAGAGAGAGGAGAATTCTGCAGAGAGAGAGAGAGGAATTCAACTATCTTCAACCAACAACAAATCTGAAGAACATAAGGCAAGTGATTTAGTTACAATTAATGCAATGAATGTGTTCTTCCATGTTTAGGTAATTATCGAATTTTGTCTTGGAAGATTGATATAGACCCATGAATTTGAGGATTTAAAACTATGAACCATGTTAGGAATTGCATGTAGACATATTCTGGACGAATTATGAATCCAAAATATAACCCTTGATGATCTAAAAACGGATTAAAGAAGAGATTTTTATTGTTCTTGAAAGAAGTAGAAAACTAGGGTTCTTGATGAAGTTTTTGATCCAAATAAAGCCCTTGGTTGATCAATTATTGATTTTAGAACGTTAACAATGTTGTAGGATGGTTGTATGATGATAATAAAACGTTAGATTAGAGTTTCATGCATTATATTGGAGTTTTGGGATGATTTGAGGACTGCAAAACGAAGCAGTCCGTAGCCTACCTGGTGCGTTCGATCGATCGACATTCATCAGTCGATCGATCGACCAGCATCGATCGATCGAAGGTAAAGGTCGATCGATCGACCTTCCCAGAATGAGTAAAATTTTCCCTAGTTAAATTTTAATGATGTTAACCCTTAGAAAATTATCATTTGAGACTTTATGAATATCCTTAGACTTAAGGAAGACCAGTAGGTATGGTTATAGAATTTGGACCTTAATTAGAATTCAATTTGAGGAATTATTCTAAAATCTAATGAAATTCGATGAGTGAGATAATATTAGGGTTAAAAGAGTAAATTTGAATGATTTGACGAAATGAGGTTTGGGGCAGAAGTAAGGACCTTAAGAATAATGATGTTATATGTGGGAATAATAGGAAAATTAATAATCCCTTTGAGATAAGTCTTAAGTACAAGCAACTATGACGTGAGATGTGTCGACAGCCTACATTATGTATTATCGGAAGACTTAAAATGTATAAAATTGGAATAATGGTATAAGGATGTAGAATATACCTTTATTATATTGAGACATCTAAGACGTGTGCATACTTAGTATATGTATATGATTTTATATGTATGACATACCTACCATACTTGCTATCACGGGAGGTTTACGTTCGCTTAGGGCCATCTAATCCTTGTGTTGCCTGGATTTAGTTTGGTACCTCGAGGACATAGTTCAAGGGAATGACTTATTTGCGAGTTAATAAGTCAGCTGATTATGGAGCGTAGGTATGTACGTGACCATGGATATGTTGAATTATGTTCGCCTCCATTTTTGTGTGTTGTGCTTATTCTAACGATTCCTGCGAGATTCGGAATTTGTAATCCTTATGTACGTGATGTACCGGGATGGATAGCAGAGTATGTGTGCACCGCAGCTTAGCCTCGGGGTGCTCGTATTGTATATTTATGATGTGAATAATATACGGTTAAATGAAAAGGAATTTGTTATGTTTAATTGTGAGTATGATTACTGTAACGTTATGAAAAGATAAAAAGGGGACTTATACCAATAAATGGTTTTGTTAATAATTGGGAATCCGAGAATTAAAGTAGAACTCTCTATTTAATTGTTATGGTTGGAAATAAAAACGTGAACCGAGTAGAAATGTTAGAAACTCTTTTGAACTAGATAAATATGAGAAACACATGAATGGGTACAGGAACGTTAGGAGTGCACAGTTTGACGAGAGGTGAGTATTTCATGTGAGAGCACGTCCTAACATGTATTTTGCATTCATTGTTTTAATTGTTATTAAAGCACTTGCTATTTTTAAAATACTCTCCACTTTCGGGCTCTGACCCGTTTGCTTTCAAATCTACCTTTTGTAAAATCCTTTTAGGTGCCCAGCCACAAGGACACCATGCATAATATTTCCATTTAGGTGACGAGTTGTAGCTGTTGTGGAAGTTACAGGGCCTTGATAGTAGACGCGTCTCTTCTAGTCTTGACTCCATATTCAGTTTCATCATTGTAGGGCATGTCGTCCAATTCTATTAGAGACATTTTATATTTCAGTTATTCAGACTTTGGTTTGTAATTAATTCAGGATACACTATTTTGTTCATTTTAGTTGTGGGATAGTTGTGAGGAGTATTACCTCCAGACTTATTATTATTTGTTGGTTACTCTATTGCTTCTTTAAGGTGAATGGTTATGTTAGTCTTTCTAAATTCTTTTATGGCATGTTAATCAGATTTAATTTAAAATTTGACAACTTACTTTTTAAATACTAGGTGGTTAGCAATCATAACAACGGTTTCGACAGTGATGCTATTAACTGAACCAACTTGGCATTTTGTATTAATTTAATAAAGGAGTAGCTACCCGGTATTTAATTAGTCGGGGTGTCACAGGTGGTATCAGAGCATCAGGTTCTAGTGTCCTTTAGGATCTGTATGGCTTATTATGTTTCCGCTGAGCTTTCTTTGATGTAGAGCCCTATGCTTAGGATTGTTGATATCTTTGGTGAGATTTCTTTCTCCTACTATGATGTATATGATAGCGAATCATATTGCGATCAGGTGTGTTCGTGTGCCGAACAATGTAGTACCTCAGGTGAAGACAGTTGGGTGAACAGCAGCAGGCAAATATATATCGAGGTTAATTGAATTATTTACAGAAGGATGACCGTAGTTGAAGTCATCGATACTATGGCACGGAAGTCCTGGATAATATAGAAGGCTAAGGCGTGACTTGAGACTTTCGGGTACAGCTATAGTAGGAATGGGGTCAAATTAGACACATCCAACAAGGTTGGAATGGGAGAAAATGAGTTAGGTGTAACATTGAAGAAAACCAGCAGTGGCAATACTCGAAATGCGAAGATGGCGTGTGCTAGTCGAACAAACGTAATATATCCGAAGACTTAGACTTGTGTCGGAGTATGGCCAATCGAGAGTGAAAATTTGAGGAAAATTTTTCTTGTCTCGTAAGAGCGGAGATTCAATGGTGAGAAACAAGCAACCCACTTAAAAGTGGAATGTGATCTCGAGAGGGTGTACACGTATGGTCTGACCATAAGTTCCTTCATCAGATGTTCAGGTTGAAAGGCGAATGTTATTCTGAACTCACATAAGAGGGCCAAACAGGGGTCAACTTGTGAGGAGAAATTTAATGTTGTAGTGAATCCTACACCGGGTGAAGTAGGTGAAACGGAGAAGGGAAATTAAGGGGAGAATTTACATAGAAGAATTGCTAGTCCCGTTGGCAGAATTCTGCTTGGACGGTTAAAGCAAATGGTATTGTCGTATAGTGTTAATTTGAAGGTAAAAAAAAAAAATCCCGGGTGGGGAGATGCAAGAATCGAGAACTTTATATGAAGTAAGACTGGGGAAAACTGGTGTTGGAGACTCACCACAATGGGAAGACCCAACGAAGAACCAGTTAAAATGATTCGGATAGCTGAATTATTACCGAGCGATGGTGATTTCAGTAAGAAAGGTGGAAATTAGTAGCATGTTCCTTAGGGCCGTCAAAGCTAAGGGAACAGCGAAGGGGGTCATCAGAGTCGAGACTACCAACGTCTGAGAGAATGGACCACCTTAACAGGATTTGTGAGACAAAAGATAAGTGGAGTATGTGTAGAGGTATTTTTGTGGGGAGTGAAACCCGTGCGTTATAAAAATTTTCCCGATACAAGAGTAGGGATCAAGGTATTGTGCCTGGCAAGGGCAACAGTTAATAAAATATTTGGGTTGGTACGGACATGTGTGGTAAGTCCAGGAACCATTTGAACAGCCGGGACGATTGATAAGATCAAAGTATGAGTTACATCCTCAGATGATGATGCATGTTATTTGTGGCATGAATGAGTTGCTACATTTGTCATAATTGTTATTCTCGCTTGAGAGTCGAATTTAGTGAGTATACCAGTAATTTCATTATTTATAAGAACATTTTTACCTAATAGTGTGGGGGTTACTTTTATTGTCATCCGCGGAGGATGAATGGGTATATTGATAGCGGTTGATAATTTATTGAAATTACTCGTTTTAGTGCTGTATTATACGAGTATAATATGATATTATTTATGGTTTTATATATATGACTATACCGATAGTGTGCTGGTATTGCCACCTTGGGGTAGCATGTTTTGTTCTGGCGAGGCCCCATCTGTGAGAGGGTCGGACTCGCAATTGTACTTTTGTATATATAGGTATATATATATATATATATATATATATATATGAATATGTTGAGATTTCAAAAAGGTATATGGTCTTGGATATTTAGTCCCAATATGCGTAGAAATTAATTTGTTATGAGTCGTATTTAATTAGTTTACTAGTCAGCAAAGAGTTAACTGGTGGTTATAAGTAACACTAGAGAGGTCGTAACAAAAAGAGTGCATTGTTTTATCACCCGTTAGAGATTTGGAAGTTTATACTCATGGTTGTGTGTCTGGGGACGGGAATTTGAGGGTCTCAGATGTCTCACATGTTGTATATGAAATGTGGTTTCCATCATTGTAAAGAGAAAAGTGCCTTTCAGAAGGAGTCCTTTGTTTATGTATAATTGCGAACTGAGATGAAACGTTGTTGAAAGACGAGAGTGTAGGGGTACATATTATGGACAAGGCTTAACGGATTCCGATGACCAACAATGTTAGGTAGTAGTGTATCGAGGGGGTTCCTTGTTTCGATTTCGCATTTTGAGACACCCCACGCATGAAACTTAGCGTAAGGTTGGTAGTAAGTAAATGTGTGGCCTTTCGTTCATTATTTGGGTACCTCTATAGTGATGGGAGTACGTAGTTATAACGAAAAGTTACAAGGAGTAAATTATGAGGTACGGCCATTAGGGCCAGTTGTTAGTAAATTACGATATGTACTAATAATGTTGGTTTTGTCACGGCGTGTTGAAGGACGCATTGAGGAAAAGGAGGATTTAGGATTTCTAATTCAAAAGCGATTGAGAACGCCCAAGTGGTATAGCACCGTTGTATTTACAGTGACAATAAAGAGTTTGGAAATTGTATGAAGCGTATAAAATGTTTAAAAACCTATGGTTGGGTTATAAGGGGCGTAGACATCTTGATTTGCTAAAGTGTAAATCAAAGTAAGAGGGAACATAGACGGGTAAGATTATTACTTATGAGATTAAACGTCATAAGAAAAGATGTAAGTGAATAACATGTGTAGTCAGTGTAGCACGTTCAAATTTGGAGAAAAAGCAGTAGAAAGCCATTTAATAAAAGGATATCTCTTGAGAAGGCTGATATTATTTTGAGCAATTTGGAGTAGAGTTCCGATCAATCGAATGTCGAGGGTGACTCAAGAGTAAATAGGATGAGGATGTCAATCAGGTATTAAGTCCAGATATGCACAAAGTGGTGAAAAGTGTAAAGGTCCAAAACTTTTGGTATTCGTTGGGAGAATAAGATCATTAAGTATCATTTAACGGGGAGAATTTTATGTGAATATCGACATTAAAAGAGGTTTAGTAAGTAGTAGAACAGTTGGGGTTAGATGATCAACCAAATAATTTTGTATCAAGACGACGATTCCAAGAATGGGAGGGTCAAGTTGGAGAATTTTCTTGAGAGGTAGCCAAATTATTGATAAGTAATGAATTCCTTCGATTATGTGGGACATGTTGTCCAGAAAGAGAGAAATTGTTATATACTTGGGGTGATTTACACTATTAGATAATGAACACGCCGGTACGTGGTTCGACGTAGTATTATTTAGAACTGGGATGAAATCCCCGAAATCCACATTTAGGTGGGGTGACAATAAGTAGTGGGAAATAACGATTCAAACTGAGGGTTGTATCACCTATAACCCGAGGTGCAGGCGCAAGGTGACTAACGATTGATGGATTGTATGAAAGAAATTTTGGATTCATTACGATATTTTCAATTCCAAATCGGGTATAACTAGTGAGGTATATTGAAGTCATGAGGAGGAGATATTACCTAATGGTAGAGTTGGGGGAAAAGCACACGTATCTATTTATGGTGGACAAGGTGCTTACAAAGGTTTGTGTGACACCAACATGCTGAGATGGTTTTCCCTTGTGTGAAAGTCACAACGTTGGGATATTTCAAGGAATGGACAAGCGTAGTCAGATGTGTTATTGATTCATCCCAGGATGGGAGTTTGGAGTTTTGATAAACGCGGGAGTTAGTAGTGAGGTGCGGACTCACAATACTAATAAAAATAATGCGGCTAATGATGTATAGGCTATTTTCATTCGAATGTTGTTTAATAAGAGCACAACGTGAGGTGCATTTATCAAAGATTATTCTGATAAGGTATCAAGTATGTTAAACAAACTCATTGTGAAGCGAGGGTTTTAGTGATTTGGGCTTTTTTTTATAATTGTTTTGAATACTGGAGGATACCTAATTTTCCCATGTGTGCCTTACTTATCCGAATTTCGGGACGAAATTCTGTTATTAGGGGGGAAGTATGTAATACCCCGCATTTCTTATCGATATTTATTTATGGGATTAATTAAATTAAATGTGAATTAATTGAGAATTAATCCGGATAAAATACTAACGAGATGTGAGTTGGTATTTGATTATAATGTGTATATATGGCAATATATAAATATTGAAAATATTGAAATTGTCGCGAGACTGAAATACGGCAATTTGGGAAATTTTGTTGGGACACGCGTGACAGTCGCGTCAGGAGGGTAATTATTTAAATTAAAAGTGAATTTTATTTTTATCAACCGTATGGTCATTTTGAGTGCTCCAACGCGTCCGGAAGGGTCGAAATAGTCAGAAAACACTAACCGGGGGTTTAGTTTGGGTCCCGGGGCATTTTTAGGCCATACCGGCAACCCAAAAGGGTAGTTTGGTAATTTCGGAATTTTGGGAATTAAAACCCACGAAAATTAGGGTTAAAAATCTGATTTAGTCTTAACCCACTAACCCATTTTCAACCCCAATCTAAGTAGTGGTCTACGGGAGAAGTTAAGAAATATCAAACTTGCCAAAAACCAACCCCCACCTCCATTGTCATCTTGAGAAGAACTTGTAGATAGATAGATAGATAGATAGATAGAGAGAGAGAGAGAGAGAGAGAGAGAGAGAGAGAGAGAGAGAGAGAGAGGAGAATTCTGCAGAGAGAGAGAGGAATTCAACTATCTTCAACCAACAACAAATCTGAAGAACATAAGGCAAGTGATTTAGTTACAATTAATGCAATGAATGTGTTCTTCCATGTTTAGGTAATTATCGAATTTTGTCTTGGAAGATTGATATAGACCCATGAATTTGAGGATTTAAAACTATGAACCATGTTAGGAATTGCATGTAGACATATTCTGGACGAATTATGAATCCAAAATATAACCCTTGATGATCTAAAAACGGATTAAAGAAGAGATTTTTATTGTTCTTGAAAGAAGTAGAAAACTAGGGTTCTTGATGAAGTTTTTGATCCAAATAAAGCCCTTGGTTGATCAATTATTGATTTTAGAACGTTAACAATGTTGTAGGATGGTTGTATGATGATAATAAAACGTTAGATTAGAGTTTCATGCATTATAATGGAGTTTTGGGATGATTTGAGGACTGCAAAACGAAGCAGTCCGTAGCCTACCTGGTGCGTTCGATCGATCGACATTCATCAGTCGATCGATCGACCAGCATCGATCGATCGAAGGTAAAGGTCGATCGATCGACCTTCCCAGAATGAGTAAAATTTTCCCTAGTTAAATTTTAATGATGTTAACCCTTAGAAAATTATCATTTGAGACTTTATGAATATCCTTAGACTTAAGGAAGACCAGTAGGTATGGTTATAGAATTTGGACCTTAATTAGAATTCAATTTGAGGAATTATTCTAAAATCTAATGAAATTCGATGAGTGAGATAATATTAGGGTTAAAAGAGTAAATTTGAATGATTTGACGAAATGAGGTTTGGGGCAGAAGTAAGGACCTTAAGAATAATGATGTTATATGTGGGAATAATAGGAAAATTAATAATCCCTTTGAGATAAGTCTTAAGTACAAGCAACTATGACGTGAGATGTGTCGACAGCCTACATTATGTATTATCGGAAGACTTAAAATGTATAAAATTGGAATAATGGTATAAGGATGTAGAATATACCTTTATTATATTGAGACATCTAAGACGTGTGCATGCTTAGTATATGTATATGATTTTATGTGTATGACATACCTACCATACTTGCTATCACGGGAGGTTTACGTTCGCTTAGGGCCATCTAATCCTTGTGTTGCCCGGATTTAGTTTGGTACCTCGAGGACATAGTTCAAGGGAATGACTTATTTGCGAGTTAATAAGTCAGCTGACTATGGAGCGTAGGTATGTACGTGACCATGGATATGTTGAATTATGTTCGCCTCCATTTTTGTGTGTTGTGCTTATTCTAACGATTCCTGAGAGATTCGGAATTTGTAATCCTTATGTACGTGATGTACCGGGATGGATAGCAGAGTATGTGTGCACCGCAGCTTAGCCTCGGGGTGCTCGTATTGTATATTTATGATGTGAATAATATACGGTTAAATGAAAAGGAATTTGTTATGTTTAATTGTGAGTATGGTTACTGTAACATTATGAAAAGATAAAAAGGGGACTTATACCAATAAATGGTTTTGTTAATAATTGGGAATCCGAGAATTAAAGTAGAACTCTCTATTTAATTTTTAAGGTTGGAAATAAAAACGTGAACCGAGTAGAAATGTTAGAAACTCTTTTGAACTAGATAAATATGAGAAACACATGAATGGGTACAGGAATGTTAGGAGTGCACAGTTAGACGAGAGGTGAGTATTTCATGTGAGAGCACGTCCTAACATGTATTTTGCATTCATTGTTTTAATTGTTATTAAAGCACTTGCTGTTTTTAAAATACTCTCCACTTTCAGGCTCTGACCCGTTTGCTGTCAAATCTACCTTTTTGTAAAAACCTTTTAGGTGCCCAGCCACAAGGACACCATGCATAATATTTCCATTCAGGTGACGAGCTGTAGCTGTTGTGGAAGTTATAGGGCCTTGACAGTAGACGCCTCTCTTCTAGTCTTGACTCCATATTCAGTTTCATCATTGTAGGGCATGTCGTCCATTTCTATTAGAGACATTTTATATTTCAGTTATTCAGACTTTGGTTTGTAATTAATTCAGGATACACTATTTTGTTCATTTCAGCTGTGGGATAGTTGTGAGGAGTATTTCCTCCAGACTTATTATTATTTGTTGGTTACTCTATTGCTTCTTTATGGTGAATGGTTATGTTAGTCTTTCTAAATTCTTTTATGGCATGTTAATCAGATTTAATTTAAAATTTGACAACTTACTTTTTAAATACTAGGTGGTTATTAATCATAAAAATGTTTTCGACAGTGATGCTATTAACTGAACCAACTTGGCATTTTGTATTAATTTAATAAAGGAGTAGCTACCCGGTATTTAATTAGTCGGGGTGTCACATTGGGTACCCACAAATCCGAATATGACTTAGAATGAGCTTGCACCCACTTTTATATTCAATGGGAGTTGAAGAGACTAATTAAGAAGAAACTAAACTAGAATGTATATGTCCGTTTCTCACACAAAAATCCCAATAAGAATGTTGCAGTCCCAAATAACCTACCATTGACCTTATCATATCCAAAATAGTCTTATGCCTTACTTTCCTCTACACCATTGCAAAGTGGAATACCCGGTACAGGCAATTGGGATAAAATCCCAATCTACAATAAATGATTCCATATATGTCCAAAGAGGTAAATATATCTACGATCGAATCTTAGAATTTGGATTAGTTTACCTCACCCATGATCCACCTTGGCCTTGTACACTTCGAACTAATCACAGGATTCAGACTCGTGGTTTATTGTGTAAACACATCCATACCTTTGAGTAATCATCAATGGAATCGATGAAGCACTCAAATCCGCCTCTTGAACGGATGGTTGCCGAATATCAATAATCGAAGTGAACCATTTACAACGCATCTTAGTCTCTTTAGCTCTTGGCCGAGAAGGGACCTTTTATCATTTTAGATTCTAAGTGGGATTCACTATTGGAAGTTCTTCCACTTCCAATGAACTCAATTGTCCATTTTAAACCAGTCTTACAATCCCATTTAGAATAAAATAACCTAGGCATAAGTGCCTAACTTGTGTTTGGTCCTACAAGAAAAATTTATCTTTAATGATCATCTCCATTAATTATTCATATTCAGTATCTAGCAATATTAGTGAGACAATACTTATATTGTATACATTATTTTCCCAATGTACCAGAATAGATAAAGATATCCTAATTTTAATAAAATAATTTTATAAAATCAATCGAAAATCTGTTTAAAACCAATTTAGAAAACTAAAAAAAAACTTTTCTTAAAAATATGTACAATAAATAATTTCCCTACATTAACTTTATGTCTTCACCAAAATTCATAAGCATGGTCCACCGCTAATACCGATTCCTTATTCTAATTAGTCATAATTAGGAACATCCCTCTTTAAAGTAATTGCATAGTCATTTCGAACCTCTGCGATGAGTTGCAATCCTGATTTTTGGTTCTCGAATCTAAATACTAGTTTAGCGTAAACGGGACCATAAATCATGAAGTTACTTTTAAAAGATGAACCATCACCATGACCTTTTACTTTCAAACTAATGAAAAATCGAACGTAAAAATTCTAACTTCTTGTATTGAGAATACCTGGCTTTCGGCTATTTCATTAGTACAGAGGAATATGAACCTTAGTTAACCCAAACCGTTACCTCCTTTTCGATAGACAAGTAAATATTTTCTAAAACAACCAATGCTAACCTTTGGCTACCGATGATGTTCACTTTCGAATTATGAAATGGTACCATGTTTTTTCATCATGTCTAATCCAAAGAATCCTTAGTTCAATAAATGATGTACATCATTTCAAAAACATGATTCTTACTTGAGTATTATCAACCAATAGTGTGTTAATAAATTCTCATCGATCAATTATTAAAAATCAAATATGTAACTATAAAACTTCCTCTCTTGCGGGGGCGGGGGGACACATGTAACACTTAATTTAAAAGAATTAACATATATTTCAAAATAATGTGATTCCGTGATTAAAACCATCCATAGTGGAGCTAGCCTAACTAACGCGAGGAGCTAGTCACATCACAATTTTAAAATATTAATGAGAATTGTGGGTTAAAACAGTTTATTATCCCCTTAAGTTAAAACAATATTCACTTACTTTTGAGTCCTAAAAACTTATTCTAATTAAAACCTTTAAGACTAATAACCATTAAGAAAAAATTAAAATCATATAACCATCAAATTGAAAAATTAATCTCCAATTAAAAACAAGAATTAAATAGATTAAATTTTAAAGTGGCATCCCTCTGCCAATAATTTTTAAAAATAATCCACCGAACATCCTAGTTCCCTTACGAGGTGAGATTGCTCGTGGGGAGCTTAGATCAACCCACCTCGAACTAGATAAAATTTCATATTCCATTATGCTATTAGGACATTTCAGGGCCCTCTTTCCAACATAAACGAAATCTTTTGGTCCCATTCCTAATGACAATGACTCCATGGGGGAGGATATCAAAAGTTGTGTCTAAGCGTATACTAATGGTTCACTTCTCGAAATAGAGCTCGTGAAGGACTTCTCTGTGGGGGGATCGAATTCACTCACAATCTAATTCTCAGAATTAACACTTAAGAGTTTTAATGAATCCTTGATGCCTTGATTAATTCCATATGTGTGGACTAGCCTAACTGACACGATAAATTAATCACATCCTTGATTCATAAAAACACCGAGGGAGACCATGGGATTTATATTGGAACCCCCTCCCACTTAGTATTTTAAAACTTTAACGATTTTAAGAAAACATTTATTCAACTTTAAAACACCGAATTTTAATCCTTGGTAACTTTCAAATTTACTTGTGTGAAATAAATATCTTGATCTCATATTTTAATTTTTCTTAAATTATAAATATAATTTAAAATCCTAAAAAATAAAATCCATAGATATGAATTTAAATCACACCTTAAATTTTAATACCCTGATTTTAATTCAAATTGGAATATAATAAAACACAAAACAATCTTTCGGATAAAATTGATGATCTAGGCTGGTCTCAAAGTAATGATTCATGTTGTCCATGAAATTCTGTGTTAACACATGAAATTATGCAACATAAGATAAGAAAGAGACACCCAAGCAAATAAGTCAATAATAACAAGACTAATAAAAGACCTAAAATCTCTTTCCATCATGGCCCAGACTTCCATAGAAGTAAAACTCTCCATGCAAAAGAATCCTTGTGAAAGAAGAATTCCTTCTAAGCAAGACTCCAATTTGAAGTAGACTTCATCAAAAGTTGATGTAGGCAACCTTAACGATGTACGATTAGGATGATTCTTGGACTACAACTTTGTCTCACCTTCACGAAGAGCATATTCAAAATTCAAGGCAATCAGACGGTCTGATCATCAATATGTGGTGTATGCAACCTTAATGATGTCTGATTAGGATGATTTTTTGGAAACCAACTTTGTTTCGCCTACAGGAAGAAAACATAAAAAATTAAGGAAATAGGATAATACGATCTCCAAAAACCTTTCTTACTGTCTACAAGGGGTCGGATCGACCTGAGGCACCTGGGACACCTTCCTCCTCCTCTCGTTTTTGCCATGTAAGAATCTCCGTAACGAACCCAACCCTTCATGAAACTCCATGAAACTTTGACAAACACTAAAAGTAACCCTTATACATGATTTTAAGTGTATAAAAATATTACAACCCTCTTCCAACACCTCCAAATACATTGATATTGAAATAATTAAAGAAATCTTAATTTTTACAACCATATCGAATCTAGAGCAAAAAGTAACTATGGGTAAACCATCGTAGGATCCAATCACACAAAATAAAATTGCGTAACTATAATGGAAGAGTTATAAACATAGAATCACTACAAAACCATGTTAGTACCGAATACATAAACCATTCATACATTCACTAACATACAAAAATTAGGGTTTCCAATGGACAACATGGACCTTTTCAAAACATGATCAATCTCAATTAGGGTTCTGATACCCGTTGTTGGAAAAAATAACTTGGGATTGACATTTAAGTGCGAAAAAAAATCACCCTTAACAATTTTTTATTAATCATGTGTTGAAAAGAAAACAAGAACTAGGTTTAAAGATTAAACCTAGGGTTTTAAGAATTCATACCATAACGAATCTTGTTGTGATTCGTATGAGGAGAAATTATTTGTTGATGATGATGAAGTTTTTTCCCATATAAAACCTAATGTATGCAAAGATCTTCTAGTGTAAGATCCTTCCCAAAGTTAGTAGGTGGGTGGACACCTTGTGAGATGACAACCTTCGTTATGAATGAGATATGATCCTCTCTCTGTAGGAATTTTTATAAAAATGTGAATAATGTTATTCTCACTCCTCTCTAATCCTAATGATGACCATTAACCTTAAAATCCCTTTCCCACATATTTATATACAAGTACAAAAAAATGGGCTTGAACCAAATTGGGTTTCTTTAGAGTATGGGCATAATTAGTTAGGTATGTGGATTACACTACAAACTCAAGACAAATAATCAAATTGGCTTCAATAAATACTAGGAAATACTTAATTACAATTACCGTAATTAATTCCCTTTCTTTATTTAATCATAATTAATTTTACTAAATAATTATGACTTCACTCTAATTTGACTATCTTAAAAAGTCTGGGATATAATGAGGTCTTGATTGCAAAGTTGATGTTGGTGCAAAATTTAATTCCCCACATTAAGCTTTCGATGCCCGCTTGGTTAAATCAATTTGTTGTTAATTGACTTTAACCAACATCTAATCAATTTCCTCTGTTCCCAGACTTATTTTGCTATTACCACCAGATTATAAATAATCTACTGATCGGGTTTACTGGTTGAAATAAAATCTTATAATTCTATTTAGGGGGTATTGCAATCCTAGGTATTCCTGGACGTGGATTCCGCTGAGTCATGATCTCAGACCTACTTATATAATTATCGCCCAATATGCGGAGATCATTTGATTCAATCTAAAATTCAATCTCACCCATAACAATCAAAGAGAAAGTTACATAAGCATCCCTATCCTCATAACTTTGAGGATTAAGAATCTATGCACCGTTTGCAAGTATTTTGAGATTTCTTGAGTCTAATCTAGACAACACTTGGATTAAAATCTCACAGTTGGAATTGTTCAATACATTCCTAGGATGTACTGATCATAATCCTTTGTTGAACTATCATGCAATTTCGAACCCAAGTGGCCATTTCTCGTAGTTTGAGATAAACTTCTAGGATTGCATCATAACCGTTTCAATAAGATGTTAAGTCCCTTTCCAGGTTTTGAATATTTCAATAGTTCTAGAATTGAAATTCCAATCTCCTCGTGATCAACCTGAAGTCGCATCACCGAAATTCCTATTGAGCTCTATTGGCTGACATTAATATGAAATAATTTATTTAAACCAAATATAAAACATTCTCGTAACCATGATTCTTATTTCAAAATAAAATCACACACCTTTACTTAAAAGTAACCGACATACATGGTTTTAAGACTAAAACCCCAACATGTTCTTCTGCAGTGAGCAATTTTAACTATTTTTAGTTTTTTCAAGAACATCGTAAATCCATTGGGACCGGTAAGAAATATAATTTTCTTGATCCAAAATTATTAATAAATATTGAGACGCACTAAGATAATCTTCAATGGGTTCTATTTTAGGAGTCTGAAAACTTAAACACACTTTCTTCTCAATCTTCAAATTTGATACAAAAAATTGAACATATATTTAAAACTTTATAAACATAAAAAAATAACCTTCTCAATCGGGAGGAGCTTCAAAGATGATAACCCTTCTCATTCTCCATACCAATGTTATTGGACCTTCATAGAATACAAAGTTAGGATTAATGGAGAGTTTAACTACCCTAGTAGAGATTAAAATCAACTTTTTAAAAGCTTTTGAATTCAAAGAAGACGTCATTTTCTTTGTTTTGTGATTTGCCATTAACTCATACTATTTTCTAAATATGTTAATAAAAGAAATTATTTTTGATTTTTTCCTGTACACTAGTTGGAAACTAGAAAATAAAAGTTAATATTCAAATTATATTACTAAATGTAAAAATTGAACCAACATTAAGTTGTGTGCCATACGCCTACTCAATTAATATGATACCATAAACTCTCTTACCTCACCCTTATTAGTAATCAAAGAATTTTTTTCCCCTCTTTCCTAGGCTTAGGGAATCCCTTTATCCCATTAAATGTTAAATGTTGTTTAACCTATAGTCTCTCATATGACAACTTTATCATACATGAGACTAATAGTTTTTTACTATTTCACTTGTATTTTACACATAAGTCTCTTCCTTTACCCCCCCCCCCCCCTCTCTCTCTCTCGTTTCTTCTCTTATCCCATGCTAAATAATATCAAAGAAGAGGCAAAGTCTAGCATATACTCCATCTCGACCTTTGCAACTCTCAAGTTTCAACTGTTTCTCGCCTTAGCCTTTCGTCTAAGGTAAGTCTTTTTCCTATCTCTTTATTGTAATACTTATATTTTACATATCAAGGCTTTGACTTTTATTCCAATAGACTTTTTTGACTTGCATGTTTATATTTTTCATCTGTTTCAAAAACTTTAGTTTTGGGTTCTTATAGAATGATATACTTAGGATTTCTATATTTTTTCAGAATATAATCTAAGTACGTTATGAATGAGTTGACTGGACGAGGATTAATGTTAGGTTGACTAGACAAATACAAGATGAGGTGCCATGGTGCATGCTACTTGTAGATGATATTGTTTTAGTGGATGAGACTAAGATGGGGATTAATGCTAGGTTGGAATTGCGGAGAGAAACTTTAGAAACAAGAGGATTTAAAATAAGCAGAACTAAAACATAATATGTGGAATGCAATTTTAGTAGTAATAGGAGGACAAATGGAGATGTGGTAAAATTGGAGGGTCAAGATATACCTAGAAATGACCATTTTCATTATTTAGGATCGATTATCCAAAAAGATGGAGATATTAGTGATAATGTTACTTATAGGATTATAGCAGACCGGGTTAAGTGGAGAAGTGCTACCGACATTTTGTGTGATAGGCGTATACCTTTGAAGTTAAAAGGAAAATTTTATAGGACGACCATTATACGCGTCATGTTATATGAGACAGAGTGTTGCGCAACCAAGAAACAAAATATGCAGAAAATGAGTGTGGCGGAGATGTGAATGCTAAGATGGATTTGTGGTAAAACTCGAAAGGATAAAATTAAAAATGAAAAAAATCGTGAAACGGTAAAATTAGCTCCTATAGAAAATAAATTGACAAAAAATCGACCTAGATGATTTGGACACGTCAAACGTAGATCAATGGATGCTCCTATAAGAAATAGTGATTTAGTTAGTATTGATGATAACACAAGGGGTAAAGGTAAGCTTAAATTGACTTGATGGAATATTATAAAAAAGGACATGATGTCATGTGGTTTAATCGAAGATATTGCACTGAACAAAATGGAATGAAAAAATAGGATTCATATAGCGACCCCAAATAATTGAAAAAATGCTTTATTAAATTGAGTTGACTATAATCTAAGTACGTTCTAAAATGTCATATTATACATGGTTTACTTTGATGTTTTGAGAATTTAATAAGAGTTGTTTATTCGAAAAAAAGGGTAGTCGTTGAACCCGATTCAAATTGTCAATGAAGCGTATTTTGAAAGTTTTCCCCCAAAGTAACATACGCCTCTAGAAAACTGATAATTTGCATTCAATTGTTTCTTAGGGGAACTTGAATGAGAACGTCCAAAATCTTAGTATTCTTAAGGGGTTTATCTACTTATGGAGTGTGCAACATACTTTCAAAGCACATTACCATGAGAGGTGTGGGGAAAATGGGGATAACGAGAAATTATGCACATTGTTTATGATATTTTACTTTTGCATTTATGTTTGTGTTGTTTTATTACAAGTTTATAGGTCCTTCCACACACATATATATAGTTGTTGTAGCTTCAAATAATTGAACCAACATATTACTTGAGTGTTTTTTCATTTACCATTGTTGTCTTTTCAATTTATCTCCACGTTTAAAAGAAATTCACTTTCTGTTTCAATATTAAAGCACTTGACATTGAAGGGTGTGTAAATCGTTGTCAGATGTGAATGAACAGATTGTTAAACTTCTTCCTCAATCATTAAATTATGTTATACGCAATTAAATCAAAGAGTTTACCCTCGACAATTTCATTAAAAAAAATAAGAAATATGATTATTAGAAATTGAAGATCATTTGTCAAACTTGCACCTCCCTTCCGTTAAACCGAGTAAAACGTAGGATCTATAAAAATTTAAATTGATTTATTCTCCGTCAGTAAAAACCATTGAATAAATAATTTCCATACATATTCATACTATTATAAAATGCTATATAAGAATTTATGATTCCTCACCTATCCACGTATGAAAGATATGAAAGTTACATCTCATCTTACACGTTAAAGCCAGTCACCATAAGCCAAAATCAATGATAGAAATTTGATGTCTTCTGATTAATATAATTGGTGCGAATTCATTTTCATAAATAATGTGAGTCCTCACTAACACTATTAATCAATCAAAATTCAAAACTTCAAATAAATTAATATTTTAAAGACATCAAACTTTTTTTCCAAAAGCAAAAGAGTAAACCATTCATATTCATATTCATATTCATATTCATATTCATATTCATATTCATATTCCAAGCTTAATTTTCTCCAGTAATAGCAAAAGTCTTTTCGTCTCTTGCCTTACCTTTGTGTGTCCCTATCTATTCCTCACCATCATTAAATATTCTAATCATAAATCTACTTGGGGATACCACTCCAATCCTTCCTGTCTCTCTCTCTATGCGGGTTGGTGCATAAACCATTTCATATGTCCAAATCTTATGAGAGAAGAGGAATAGTGGAAGAAAAAAAGGGTCATAAGCTCCAAGTCCATGAAGGAAAGAGCATTGCCGAATCAATTTCGAGTGGATTTTTTGTAAAGGTTGTCAAAGGTATTGGACTGCCGGTGGGGATGAGTTATTTGCCTGGGACTGAGTTAAAGGAGGAGGCTCCTTTTGTGGCTCCTTTGTCGGCTTGTGGTGGTGGTGGTGGACGTTGGTTGGTTGGGGGGGGGGGGGGGGCAGAGGGGGAGGTATTGATATGATTTATTTTAATTTTCTTGAAATGGGTTTTGTTTAGATTTTTGTAATGGGTACTATTTTGATGTTTTTTTGGAATTGATGAAAACTGGATATTTTAATTATGAGTTTTTTTTTTTGGTTACCCAAAAGCTATAGCACCTGAATTTTTAAGAATTGGATGAATCCAATACCCATCTCTCTCCCCCCTAAATTTCTTCAAATTACACAATGGTTTTGAGTAATATTATCTAAAATTACTTTATAGTCCCCTGGAAGATTAAATTGTGACACTCACCTCAATTTTGCAAACATTACACAATACCCCACCAAAAAGCATGTTTTTCTTTTAAGCCCTTCATATTTTGAACAATATGATGATGCAAAATTATTGTCCTGGCCCTTGAGAATCATCCTTGGGAGATGGTTGTTGTTGATGATGCATTCTAGCTTGCCCAATTTTCTAATAAATCTGCCTCAAAGCTTGAGGACTCAAAACCCCAATTTGCACATCTTTTGAAGTCCTTAATTCCAACCCAGGCATGCGTTGATTATTCCCACCCAAAATTGAAGTAAATCGCATGTGACCCATATTATTTATGAGTATGTTTGATTGAGCAGTTTTTTGGTAAAATAATGGATCTTTGTGGTTAATGTTGCATGATTTGAAATGAGTTATGTTTAGTTTTTTTTAAATAGGTTCTATATTGATGTTTTAAGACAAGATGAAAATTTGGATATTTTGATGTTGAATACCTTTGATTGAGCTGGTTTTTTTTTTGTGTGGTAAAAGAAAGGACCTTCATGGTAAATGCTGCTTGATTCGAAATGGGTTGTGTTTAGTTACTTGAAATGGGTAATATTTTGTTATTGGAATTGATGAAAGTTGTAAACTTTAATTATGAGTGTGTTTGATCGAGAATTATGAGTTTGATTCGAGAAATATATATATATATATATATATATATATATATATATATATATATTATGTTTCACACATTGCATTTCGCTCGCGCATTGAACGGTAGGGGTGGACGACCGATTGGACCAAACCGAAAATTAAGGCTATTTTGAAACCGGTCCGAAAATCGGTTCACAAAAACTAAAAATCGATTAGACCGGTCCGGTACGCGGTCCACTATATTAAAAAATCGATTTGGACAGGACCGAACCGATTCCCATATATATATAAAATAAAAATAATGTTATTGTGCTTCTTATATATAGTTTTTGAATTAATGTATATAACCTATGAATTTAATTTGAAACATTTTATATATGTATAGATATTTTTTTATTTGGGTTAAGAAAATCCATGTAAAATTCATATATATATATCACTGTTCTAAAAAACCCGCCTAGGCTTGAGGCTTGGGAGAAACGCTCCGCCTTAAGATTTTGACGCCTTATGCTTGGTAAAACCCTTAAGCCGTATTTTTTCTCTAAAAATAATAATGATTTAGTGAAACGATATCCCCTTTTAAAGATTTCTTTACAAACCGAACCATTATCTCATCCAAAATAATCAAATAGTATTTTTATTTGCAAATATTCAGACATATTTTTATGATATGTACAATTTTAGTATTTTATTAGCCTTCTTATGGTTAAAAAATATTAAAAAATATTAAAAAGACCTAAACGCCTTTTCACGCCTTTTTACGCCAAGGCCCGCCTAGGCTTCTAAGGCTTAAGGCTTGGCCTCCACGCCTCGATCACGCCCCACATTTTTTAGAACCTTGATATATATATATATATATATATATATATATATATAGCTCTTGTGCGGACTAGTCCGCATTTTAAGAATGCGGACCGGACATGTGTCACCTGACGGTGAGCCCAGAAAAGAGAGAGAGTGTGCTTATAATTTAGGCGATAATTTTTAGGCGTACCGTTAGGTGACACATGCCGGTCCGCATTCTTAAAATGCGGATTAGTCCGCATAAGAGCATTATATATATATATATATATATATATATATATATATATATATATATATATATATATATATATATATATATATGTATATATATATATATATATATATATGTATATATATGTATATTATGTTTCACACATTGCATCTCGCTCGCGCATTGCACGGTAGGGGTGGACAAAAAAAAGACCGACCCGAATGGACCGAATCAGACCGAACCAAAAATTAAGGCTATTTTGAAACCGGTCTGAAAATCGGTTCACAAAAAAACGATTTGGATAGGACCGGAACGATTCTCATATATATATAATAATAATAATAAAAATAATGTTATTGTGTTTCTTATATATAGTTTTTGAATTAATGTATATAACTTATGAATTTAATTTGGAACATTTTATATATGTATAGACATTTTTTTATTTGGGTTAAGAAAATCCATGTAAACACTTGGAGTTTCAAGTATCATTATTTTTTTTTAATTTTTGTATATATATTTGTGATAACAATAGATAAAAACATTTAGAAAATATATATATATATATATAATAGGGTCAGGACCAAATTTTACCCCAGACCGTATCGAAAAAAGTCTGGACCGAATTAGTAGGTTAACCGAATTAATCGGTCCGGTCTCGGTCCAAAAAAATTGAGGACCGAATATTCAGTCCGATAAAAAAAATAGGCAAAACCCAGACCGAACCGGACTGTGCCCACCCCTATCGCATGGGCTTACAACTAGTAATATGTATGATACTCTACAATCTCTTACGAAACTTGAAACAACAGGGTATAAGGATAAATTTAAATATATGGACGAAGATTTAGTCCAAGTTGCAATTAAACACTTGAATAAATAAGGTTTAAATGCTTCTTTATTGGTTTCCTTAAGACATAATGACACAAATTTTTTATTGATTCCTTATTAAGAATAATTCAAATAAGTTTGTGTAAAATATGAGTACATTTTAATTCTTCCACCAAACTTTTATGTATCTTAAATTGGCAAAAATATAACAAACGTATTAACATTACATATAGAAGATCGTGTCTATGACATGAAATAATAGTTTCAGCCTGTTAATATAACTTATAGAGTATATTATAAAGTTATCAATGTTCTTAGTCCTCAGGCAAAATACTATAGTATAAAAGGTAAAAGAACACTTCTATAGATAAATATTTTTAAGTCATCTGTAATAGCCCCTAGAATCGCATCTCCCCCAAATCTTATTCAAAATCAAAATATTGAATCAATAGTCCAAAATGAGGATGGAGATGTAGAGATAAGATTTTCTACAAATAAAATATCAAGACTTTTATTATCTAATTATGAATCCAGATTATCTAATTTTTCTTCGAGCGATTATCAAAGATTTAAAACAACTATTCCTTCTATTGTATAATTTTCCTCAAATGAAAAAAAGAAAAATTAATTTTTGAAGGAAGACAAACTTCATCTTAGGATAGGCCCCAGTGGATTTATAAAGAACTAGAACCGAGTGAGTCTAAATTGGTTTTTTCAATTTACGATATACAAAATTCAATAAATACTATCACTAAGCCATTAAAAAATAGATAAACACGAAGTAAATGATAAATTTATGCAAGAAAAATATTTAAAATTAAAAAAAGTGATATTTCAAAAATTATACTTATACCCAAATATAAAATCTAACAGGTTAATTTTACATATGGATAAATATATATAAAAAAGTAATTTATTTTGTTAAATGGTTTCTAAATCAACATAAAGATATTTATCTTATAAAAAACTGTTATTGTTGATGTAAAAAACTAGATTTGATCTAATTACTTTAACAGATAAAAATAAATAATGAAATAATAGACAATAGATTTTGAAAGTGGTTTAGCCTTATGGGAATGGCCTACATCCACTGTTTTTGTATTGCTGACTCTTTGCTTGGAATTCTCAATAAGAATGGTTTTCTCAAGAAATTTCGGTCCCCTTCTAATGAGGAGGTTACAATGTATTTATAGCCTTGAGGCTGTACATGTGAAAGGACAATACGCTGTTATCTAGTAGACATATACATCTGTACGATAATAAAGAGTATTTGATGCGCAATTGTCTCTTTGATTATCCTGATTTGAGTGCTCTGTACGCTAAGTAGCTCGGCACGCTTGATCTACTTGGACCGCCTTAGTAGCTCGGGATGCTTGAGTTGCTCGGACCTCCTTAGTAGCTCGGCATGCTTGAGTTGCTCGGGGCCCATGAGTTTCTCGGCGAACTTAAGCTGGTCGATACGCTTGAGCTGTTCGGAATGTATGAGCTGCTCGTGGCGCTTGAGCAACTCGGTGGCAATAAATTCATCGGTAGAAGTATTTGTAATTACCACGTTAGTTGGCACGTGTCTTCAAGTGATGGGTCCACGTCAGCAGATTAAATTTGGTATCAACAGAAGCCCCCAATGTTTTGTAGTTTGATGTTGAAGAAAAGTATGGAACATTGTGCTGCTTAGATTTTCATTTTTTTATGGATTTTAAGCGAACTTTCATTGTATATAACTCCTTTTTTGAGTGCATAGTATCAGGCTTTTAAAGTATTTTGAATTTCCATAACCGTTTTGATTTTTGTGCCCCTTTTCTTCTTTTTAGCCGTCGGATACGCAAACGTCCTCCCTTGTAATCATTGTTTTCTTTATTCCCGAGGTAAAGTATTTAAGCATGGCAGAAATCCTATCGTCTTTCACTTTTCAAATCTGTATCTTTGAATCCTTCATTTTCTTTCTGTATCGAGCCTTCGTTCTTTTCGCCGTTCATTATCACCTGATCTCTTTTTCCCTGTAAGATTTTCTTCCCTTTCTTTTATTTTGATTTGTTCATCATGGTTTATCTTGTTGAGCCATTGGACAAGTTTCGATTTAAATTTTTAATCCCTTCATGGGTTATTTTGGAGGAGCTTTCTGAACCTTCTGATTATTTTTCTTTGGCTGAGGGACATTGGTTCCCAAGTCTTTTTGTGGCCGAATGTCGCTTTTGTTTTCCACCAAACCCTCTGTGTTTGGAGTTCTGCCAATATTTTGACGTTGTGCCTGCAAAAATTGCTCATAGTTAATGGTGTTCATAGATTAAACCAACTCCATGGGACTCGTTTAGGGATTCCTGAGATTATGTACTGCTATAGATGGGTTGTCAGTGATTCCACCTTTTATTTAAAAACTAGGTTTTTGAATAGGGATTTAGTTATCAATCTTCCAGATGCCAATAGGGATTACTTTGAACATGGGGTTGTTATGAAAAATTGGCAACATGCTCCATTAAATGGAGGTGATATATATCAGGGTCCCAGGTGTCCCCCTTATGGCAATGGAATAGGTTATTTGTATTTTTTAAAATGTTATTTTCTTGGTGTTTGATAAAATGTATCACTGACATCTATTTTTATTTGTCACAGTTGACAGTAGAAGGAAACCTCCAAAAGAAGCTGACGTTAATTTGAAGCATTTGAAACTTATCTGGGATTTGCACCAATTTGTTGCTGAGGAACATATTAGATCGGCCTCTTATTTGTTGCAGTACAAGAGCTATACTTCATCTTTCACTGCTCGTCCAGTGGTGGTTAATCTTGACAAAATACTAGTCTCTGAGGCTAGTGTGTAAGGTTCTTCCTCTGAATCAAGTGTTCCCATTAGTAACTTAATGAAGAGAAGAAGAGATCCTGCTTTTTTTTGATAAATCTGCCTCTACTAATGTGGAGGCAAAGAATAGAAAACAAGATGTCCTAGAAGAAGGGACGGGAATCACTGATGCACCTCCTCTTGCTGCTGCCAAGAAAGTTGTTGAGAAGCCCCCAGTGGCTCCGAGCAAGATTGTTGTTGTTTCTCCTCCGAGTGAGGTTATCGTCATATCACCCACAAAGATAACGTCTTTGGTTGAGAATGTTCCTGCTCCTCCGAAGAGGTTAAAGAAAAGTTCTTCTGAGAGACCTGTTGGACCTGTCTCTCAATCTTTAAATGTTGAAGGTGGTGTTCCCACTTTTGTTCCTCCGAGATCTTCTATGGGCTCGGTGAAATCTTGGATTATCCCAGAAGTCCAAGGTATTGAAGACACTCTTTCTCGTAACAGAGTCACTACCTTGGCTACTCAACATATTGCCTCAGTAAGTATTATTAGTCTGAGTTTTCACTTTTTAATATTATGTTCATATATTGACTCATCGTTATTTCTTCCTTCAGCTGGTGACGTGTTTCAACAGCCTTTTGAAGAAGGATGAATCAATCAAGGCTTCAAGTTCCTCGGGAGGGGTAGAGGAAGCCTTCGTTTGTCTGACCCAATCTTTAAAAGACTCTCATCAATAGTACGAGGAAGATAAGGTTGCCTGGGAAAAGCAACTCAAGTCCATTGAGTTGGACAAAAATCAAGCTAAGAATGCCTCTAAGGAATTGGAGAAGAAATTGAAAGAGTTTGTTCTGAGCAAAAAAAATATTGAACAGAACAATAAGGAGCTTGAGGCTAAACTCAAGGCTCCTGAAAATGAGGTTGTTGCTTTTAACGATGTTAAGCGACAGAAGAAGGAGGTGGAGGAGAAATTGAAGGCTGCCGAGGAGCTTCTTAGGGAAAGAACCTCCTCGGAGAGGGCAAAGAGTAAAAAAGCAGTTAAAAAGTATTTCAGTGCTGGTTGGGATAAAGGCTGGAACAAAGGCCTGGCTGCCATGTCTTCTCAAATGGAGTATGTCAGCCTTAAATATTTTAGGGACGGATGGGTCGCAGCCTTGCAAGAGCTGAAAGTTGCTGAGGATTCTGAATTATTCCAGCGACACACTTATGGCCCTCCTCACTCTCATGGAGAAGAAGAAGAGGACGAAGCTGCTCGGTGGAAGTACTAGTTGGTTGGAGTTGCTCGGTAGGCTGAACAAATGGAACAACAGAAGAGGACGAAGCTGCCTCAAATGAGTCTTCCATGATGATTGGAGATCAGGTTCCTGTTGTTCCAGTTGTTCAGCCTACCGAGCAACTCCAACCAACTAGTACTTCCGCCGAGCAGCTATCATTGTCTTTCAAGCAACCAAACCATTCATCCAAACCTTCTGAGGAAGTCATAGGGAACAAAGATAAGGTGTAAAGTTTGCTCGAATTTTTATTTTACTGTTCTGTTGAATGTAATCTAAGACTTTTTATCTTTTCTTATGATGAAATAAAATTCGAATTTTTAGTTGTTCATCTCGAATTTCTCCCTTACTTGCTCTTTCTACATCCTTATTGATTCTTTATATTTCTCTTTGCTAGTTTATGGCCAGGATGGAGCTCTTATCAGCTCATGATACAAAATTAATGAAGAAATGCAATGACTATTTTAAAGAGGGTCATGATGATCTTGATGAGACTCAAATCATTGATATCCTGGGTTCAGATGCTTCTGAACGGGCAGTTGGAGATTACCAATATCTAAAGTGCTTGCTCGACCGCGTTGTTGCCAACAATGTGGCTTACTATGAGATGATTGAGGACCTCCAAGGAACGATCGAGGAACTCCAGCAGCAGTACAAAGAATCCTCCGCACTTTTACATCAAGGGTACGAAAAAAAATTTCAACAATTGAGTGCTGAAAAAGGATATGATAAATTCATCTCTGCTTATGAGAAGAAAGATAGCGTTTTGAAGCTTGAGGTTGAAGAGCATAGGCATATTATTTTGCAAGAAGAGATTAAACAACTCAAGTCTGCCGCATCTTTCTCGGGGGCCCTGGTCCCTGTTAATGATGAAGGTTTTTCTTTCTTGGAGGTAGAAAATGCCAACTTGCGAGATGAGTTAGAAACTTTGAAAAGAGCTGGACCCTCCACCTATACTCATGGATGAGCAAGATCTTCTTCTCGGGGACGAGCAAGGGCTGGTCGGGTCACCATTGAAGAAGCTAGAACTCAAGCAGCCTTGGAGAATCAGGCCTTTCAATTGGTAGCGAAGAACCAGGCCTTGGCAGAAATGTCCAAGAAAATTTTAAGTCTCAGCGAGCAACTTACTACTCAGAGTTCTGCCTTAGAAAGTAAGGAAATCTTGGTGAAGAATCTCCACGAGAAATTGGAGAGGTTGACTTATTAATTCCATAAGCAACCCAGAGAATTTTGGATGGCTGGGTACAATGAAGCTCTTTACCATCTTGATGATCGGATCCAGCAGTCGAATAATGAGGGGTATAAGCAGGGATGGCTGAATGTTATGCGTGTGTTACAATTGGAGCAAGGACACTATTTATGGGATTATTATGAGCCTAGAGTGCTCGACTTTTCCGTGCCTCCTTTTAAGCTTGATTTTAGTTGGATACCTTCTCGTGCCATTCCTCGATGCTTAATCTCCAAATATCTTGATGACTATAATCTTCATGTTAACGTTGATATATCTCGCCCAGAGCATTTGCTTGATCGGCCTTCTGTGATGAATGTCAGAATGCTGAGAGATTTAAATTTTATAAATTCTCCTTATGCCTTAGAAGACCCTCCTGCTGGAGTAGAACCTGTTTCAAAGGCAGAAGGGAAAAAATCGATAGAATAGGATTTTTATTGTAATGAAGTATATTTTTCACATCATGTGTAATTCTATTCGTTTTGAATGAATTTTTTTTGCTATTTCATTGTCTTCCAAATAATTTGTAGAATGTTCTTGCTTGATGGTTGATAAATATATGTGTATATATAATACTTATCCCATTTATTGTTTAATTTGAGTTAATTACTTTTCGACCAACCGAAGTTGGTGGTAAATGAGTTTACGACCAACCGGAGTTGGTGGTAAATAAGTTTCTAACCAACCGGAGTTGGTGGTAAATGAGTTTCTGACCAACCGGAGTTGGTGGTAAATAATTTTTCGACCAACCAAATTTGGTGGTAAATAAGTTTCCGACCAACCGGAGTTGGTGGTAAATGAGTTTTCGACCAACCGGAGTTGATGGTAAATGAGTTTCCGACCAACCGGAGTTGGTGGTAAATAAGTTTTCGACCAACTGTAGTTGGTGGTAAATAAGTTTTCGATGAACCGGAGTTGGTGGTAAATAAGTTTTCGACCAGCCGGAGTTGGTGGTAAATGAGTTTCCGACCAACCGGAGTTGGTAATTGCTCTGAATTTGATGTGTAGTGTGTAGCACTAATATTTTGAAAAAAATTTAACCAAAGAAAGAAACTGGATGAAGCATCACTTTATTTATATTTGAAGAAACTGCATTACATATTAATTACAATCATTGATAATACTTGCGTAGATGCTCTGCATTCCATGCATTCTTGAATTTTTCTCCTTCTAAGGTTTCAATCCTGTATGTCCCTGGGCGAACAACTTCTGCTACTCTGTAGGGTCCGTGTCAGTTGGCTTCCAATTTTTGTGCTTTTGGATCACTTTCTTCAGTATATAATCCCCTTCCTTCAAATCACACTTATTCACTCTTTTGTTATGGAACAAAGCTATTCGTTGTGGATATGCTGCATTCCTCATCGTTGCTTCTTCCCTAACTTCTTCGAGCATATCTAGGTCTAATCTTCTCATCAAGTCACTGACAGGAGAATTGAAATTTAGTACTCTATGCGTAGGTAGACCCAATTCAACCGGTATGACAGCCTCACTCCCAAATGCCAGCATGTATGGGGACTCCCCAGTTGCTGTTTGCGGTGTGGTGCGATAAGCCCATAACACAGAGTGTAGTTCATTAATCCAATTTGCTTTTTCACTATCTAATCGTTTCTTCAATCCATTTACTAGTGTTCTATTTGTCACCTCAGTTTGTCCATTGCTCTGGGGTGACCTGGTGCAGAATGAGTTTTCAGTATATTGGATTGATGACAGTATGCAACAAACTCCTCATTGTCAAACTGGGTTTCATGGTCAGTGATGAATGCATGTGGGAGACCATATCTGAAAATAATATTTTTCCAAATGAATTGATAGACTTTGTCGTATGTCATATCAATAAGGGGCTCAGCTTCCACCCATTTTGTAAAATAATCCACAGCAACCACAAGGTACTTGAATCTTCCCTTGGTCGTCGGGAGTGGCCTGACCAAGTCTATCCCCCACATGGAAAATGACCAAGGGGACGTTATGGGTGTTAACAATGCCTGAGGAGTTCTTTAGATGGACGAAAAGAGTTGGCATTTATCGCACTTCTTAGCATAAGCTGCGCAATCAGCTCTCATTGTCGGCCAGTAGTACCCCTGCGTGGTTATTCTTCGTAAGAGCGTCCGACCAGCTACACGGGCTCCACAAGACCCTTCATTAACTTCTTCAATCAAATCTTTCACTTCAGAGGGATGGACACATCTTTGTAGCCCTACTATAATTCCTCATCTGTACAAAATGCCACCGGTCAATACATAACGAGCAGCTTTAAATTTTAGTTTTTTGGCTGCGAGTTTATCAGTTGGTAAAGTCCCATCTTTAATATAGGCCCTGATGGGATCCATCCAAGATGGTCCTAATTCGAGGGAAATGAAATTCATCATTAGATTTCGTCTATGCTCCGACCAACTAGGATTTTTATTGGGATGGTTCTTCGTAGTTCGGTACGAGTGGCTGATGGCAATCAAGCTAGTGAGTCTGCTCTTGCGTTCTCCAATCTTTGTATTCTAATCAACTGTACTGCATAAGACTTGATACAACCTCCATTGCTTTGGCATGATACTTGATTATTAATTCTCCTTTTGCTGCATACACCCCCAGAACTTGATTTATAATTAACTGAGAGTCACTATACACAATGACTTGCTCTGCCTTCATGGTTTTGGCCAAGTTTAGTCCCACGATCATTGCTTCATATTCGACCTCATTATTAGAAGCTTTAAATTGAAAGCACAAAGCATACTCCACATCAATCTCATCCGAACTTTTCAAAACAATCCCTGCTCCACTGCCCGCAGTGCACGAAGAGCTATCCACATACAATTTCCATATTGGTAACTTATCATCGAAATTTTGATCAGAGAGAGTTCCTCGATGGAATATCTGGTACTTCCTTTTGTCCTTTTTCAATACTTCTCGCTATTCGTCTGTCATTTTTTCCTGCTCGACTGTCTGTTCTTACTACTTGCCTACCGACGTTAGTTGGTCGGGGTTTGCATTTGATGATCCTGTAATATCCACAGGTTGATCAGTATTCAAATTCTGTTCTTCGGAGGTATTTTCTTGAGTAAACTCTGCGATAAAGTCTGCTACTTCTTGCCCTTTGATCGACGACCTAGGCTCATAAATTATATCATATTCACCGAGCTCCACTGCCCAATACATCAACCTTCCTAATTTTTTCGGTTTATGCAGAGCTTGCCTTAATGTCATGTCGGTGTACACCACTATAGTATGGGCTTGGAAGTATGGCCTCATTCTTCTGCTTGCTTCAATCAACGCTAGTGCCAACTTTTCCAACCTTGGATATCTAATTTTTGCTCCTCGGAAAGCTTTGTTGGTGTAGTAAACTAGTTTCTGCATTCCATCCTCCAATCTTATCAATGCCGAACTAACAGCATTCTCTGAGACTGCTAAATACAAGTACAATCTTTCTCCCATCACTGGCCTGGACAACAATGGAGGTGTCCCTAGATATTTTTTCAATTCTTGAAAAGCATTCTCGCATTCATCATTCCACTCAAAAGTTTTTCGGAGTGTTTTAAAGAATGGGAGGCATCTATCAGTTGCTCGTGACACAAATCTATTAAGTGTTGCTACTCGCCCTGTGAGGCTTTGTACTTCCTTCTTCATGGTTGGAGATCGTAGCTCTAATAGAGCCTTGATCTTTTCAGGGTTTACCTCAATCCCTCGTTAATTAACAATGTATTCGAGAAACATACCTTCTCGTACTTCGAATATGCATTTGGTGGGGTTCAGCTTCATTTGATATTTCTATAGTTGATCAAAGGTCTGACCTAGATCAGCTAGATGATCAACAACTTTCCTGCTCTTCGTCAGCATATCATCAACGTAGACCTCCATGGTATGACTGATTTGCTCTGCAAACACCTTATTCATCAGCCGCTGATATGTTGCACCTGCATTTTTTAATCCAAAAGGCATAACATTATAACAATAAGTTCCCCTTGGGTTAATAAAAGAGGTACTCTCCCTATCCTCAGGCTTCATTTTAATCTGGTTGTACCCAGAATAAGCATTCATGAAACTCAACAATTCATGGCCCGAGGTAGCATCCACCAGCTGATCGATTCGGGGTAAAGGAAAATGATCCTTTGGGCAGGCTTTATTAAGATTAGTGAAGTCCACACACATCCTCCATTTGTTATTTTTCTTCTTCACCATTACCATATTTGCTAGCCAATCAGGATACTTGACATCCTCAATAAAAGAGGCTTTTTTCAGTTTCTCTACTTCTTCCTGTATAGCTTGGTTCTTCTCGGGACTGAATACCCTTCGTCGTTGCTTCACTGACTTGATTTCCCTGTTCATGTTGAGCTCGTGACATAGAAAATTTGGGTCTATCCCTGGCATATCTTCGTGACTCCATGCAAAAGTCTGCTTTCTGCATCTTAAAAATGCTATCAGCTCTTGTTTTATTAATACATCTAGTAATGCACCAATTTGAGTTGTTCGTTCTGGATGCTCATTGTCTAGAATGATATTTTCGGTAGCTTCCATGACCTGTCCTTTAAGGAGTTGAGACTCGTCTCTTAGGTCCAAAGTTTTAATCTCCGTATCCTCTGTTTCATCTACCTGATAAGTAGTAGTCTTCTTCATAGACTCTTCACGCTCCTCCTGCTCGGCAGATGAATAGTAGCATTCCCGAGCTACTTTTTGGTCGCCTTTCACAATTCCCACTCCAAAATTGGTTGAGAATTTTAAACATTGATGCACAGTAGATGGTACTGATTCGAACTTCTTATGGCCTACTCTTCCCATGATGATATTGTAAGCTGATTGGACGTTTTTATCCATTACAAAAAATCATACTCATTCTGTTCGGCAAGCAGACCATGTACCGATAAGCATATCTAACTTGATCGTCCGAAGTGGAAAAACCTTCTCGCCAGTAAAACCAAGGAGGGGTCTATGATATGGCTCCAACTGGGATATATTTAGATTCAAACTATCAAAACATGGGTAGAACATGATATCTGCTGAGCTACCATTATCCACTAATACTCGTGAAATCACTACTTCCTTCATTCTCATTTTGCTCACCAATGGGTCATCATGAGGATATAGCACACCTGCTAGGTCGTTCTTAGAGAAACCAATGACAAACTTATCTTTATTTACCTTCCTCGGGCGATCATCTTTAGCTAGATTTATTCGTTGAATGTACGAGCAAGTTTGAGCTTCATTAAGGTAAGTTTTCCTCTCCGCAGTAAGGTCTCCACCTCCTGCATCTCCACCTGTAATAACATTATAATCAAATGATCCAAAACGAATAGAAAATACCTCACGTTCTGGTTGTCTTGGTCTTTTGGGGAGATCGGGATCATCTTGATCCTCTTCTGGATCTTCTTCATGACTTCTTTTCTTGTCTTCTTTTGCTTGACGAGGAGATTTAGATCTTCTTCTTCCTCGGTCGTTGGTCTTTACACTATTTTTGCGATCAACATACTTATCCAATTATCCTCGTCTGATGAGTGCTTCAATTTCATTCTGAAGAGCTATGCACTGTTTGGTCGTATGACCATGGTCTTTGTGGAATTCATAATATTTGGACTTGTCTCTTCTGTCCGGATCTGCTTTCATTTTCGCTGGCCAGGCTAGCTCCTTGCTATTCCTGATTTCCTCCAGAATATGATTTATATATACCTTTAAAGGAGTGTAATTTCCAAATTTCTTCATATGTTCCAATGTTTGCTTTGCCTTCGATTGCTTGTTACCACCATTGTTCTTCTGATCCTTTCTTTCGATTTTACCATCTTCCACCTTGGTCTCCTTAGTGTCTGCATTCTTCTTCGCAGCCATGGCTTCCTCGGCATTCATGATTTTGTCTTCTTTTGCCATCAGTTTGCCATGGTCCTGGGCAGATCTTTGGCTAGAGTATAGTACAATTTATTGGGCAACAGTCCACTCATCAGAGCAGTAATTGCTATTTTTTCCTCATAATCAATTACTTCAAGTTTCTCGTTATTGAAATGAGTAATATAGTCCCTGGTGTTTTCACCTACCTTTTGTCTAACACTTAGCAAGTGTGCTACTCTTTTGACTGGTTTTACTCCAAAATAGAAGTTCCCGATAAAGAGCTCTGCTAATTGAAAGAAAGTCTCGATCTTCCCCCGAGGAAGGTTGTTGTACCATATTTGAGTTGATCCGGTAAGAGTTCCTGAAAATGCTCTACATATCATCTCTTCCGGCACTCCATAGATATCGACAGCTACTTGGTATTGTTCTATATGAAGTACAGGGTCAGTTTTTCCATTATATTTAAGTGCCCACAATTGCCTGTACAAATGGTGTTCCTTGAACAAAAGTTCTTTGTAGAGGATTTTTAGCCTTAGCCATTTCCCCTAATCTGTATTCCAACCTCTGAATAGAGCCCTTCCATGCATCATTTCCCTCCTCGAGCCTATTGGTTCGAGCCACTGATCGCACTGAATTTGCCTCTTGGGACCTTTCATGATGAGCAGTTGGTCGTGATTGGGCAGAGCCTTCCTTTAAATCAGATGGTCTTTGAGAGTTCCTCGACACAATCCTAGGGGGACTTCTATTCCTCCTAGGTCCCAAACGATCAAAAGGAGAGATTCTACTCAACCTTTCAAGGGCGCTTATCCTCTCTGAAGATAGAGTGACGTTTTGTTGAGTGTCTATAGCTCGTACTGATGAAGTTCGTCCAGGCTGATAAGAAGGATTATTAGATTTCTCAGTACGATAGGAATCGGTGTGTTTGGATCGAGATTCCTCTGGAAATAATGTTTGCCTATTTCGCGAAGAAGGTAAACGGGTATTTTTCTGAACACTTCGTTGTCCTGATTGGGTTGGCACTCCGCCTTGAACAGTTTGTATGAGTTGACACATGGTTTCTTGCACGACCGTCTGGCCTTGGGCCAAATTAGCCATTATACCTGCCAGATCTGAGAAATTTGGGGGAGAAGAAGGGTTTGGAGGAATTCCAGTGTTTCGATTACTGGATTCTGGATTATCAGCCATTGATGATGAATTGTTTTGATGAAAAATGCTAAGTACAGTCGTTTCCCACAGACGACGCCAATTTGTTGATGTAAAAAACTAGATTTGATCTAATTACTTTAATAGATAAAAATAAATAAATAAATAATAGACAATAGATTTTTAAAGTGGTTCAGCCTTATGGGAATGGCCTACATCCACTGTTTTTGTATTGCTGACTGTTTGCTTGGAATTCTCGATAAGAATGGTTTTCTCAAGAAATTCCGGTCTCCTTCTAATAAGGAGGTTACAATGTATTTATAGCCTTGAGGCTGTACATGTGAAAGGAAAATACACTGTTATCTAGTAGACATATACATCTGTACGATAATAATGAGTATTTAATGCGCAATTGTCTATTTAATTATCCTGATTTGAGTGCTCTGTACGCTAAGTAGCTTGGCACGCTTGATCTACTCGGACCGACTTAGTAGCTCGGGATGCTTGAGTCAGACCGCCTTAGTAGCTCGGGATGTTTGAGTTGCTCGGACGGCCTTAGTAGCTCGGCATGCTTCAGTTGCTTGGGGCCCATGAGTTGCTCGGGGAACTTAAGCTGGTCGATACGCTTGAGCTGTTCAGAATGTATGAGCTGCTTGTGGCGCTTGAGCAGCTCGCCGGCAGTAAATTGATCGGTAGAAGTATTTGTAATTACCACGTTAGTTGACACGTGTCTTCAAGTGATGGGTCCACGTTAGCAAATTAAATTTGATATCAACAGTTATAAATCATGGAAAATTGATAATAGAGTTATAGTCAAGTCCATTTATCCTCTCACTGAACAAATTAAATCAGATGTAAAAAATTAAACCTTAATGGAAAATTCTTTCTTATCTTTGAAATTAAACTATTATATAAACAAGTGCCTTTAGTTATAGGAACTCAATTAAATACAATAGAAGAAGTAATTAAAAACTTGAATGAATTGGAAAACAAAAATCATATGTAATTTGATAAGAAATCTGCAAAATTTTAACATATTATAATTAAACCTCATATTCAACTCTCAGACGAATTTAATTTAGAAAATTCAAAACAAAAACATAATGAATTACTTGACCGACTAACAAATAAGATATCCAAATTTGACATTAAATAAAAGGAAAAAATATTCTCCTTATTAAGAAAAGTTAAGACCAAAATGAAGACACCTCAAATGGTCAATTTGAAAATCTCAGACTTGTTAAATTTTTAAAGTCAATTTTTTATATTTAAGGTTAAAGCATAAATAAATGTTATTTTTGTACAAAATAAGACATAATCTACAACAATTAGGATTTATTATCCGATACTAATATCTTTAGACGTATTAAATGAAGAATAATCTATAAAGATTGGAAGTTTTTTCGGTGAAAAAACAATTTATGAATGGAATATTGATAATCTTTCCAGTTACCAAATTATTACTCAGTTACACCATATGTTGATGTATCATACTACTTGTAAGGTAACCAATAGAACTGATAAACAAATAACTGAATTTATAGTTGCAGGATTTTCAGGCCAACTAAGAGGTTAATGGCATAATATCCTTACAGAATGTCAAAGAAATGATATATCAAATGTGTGTAAATTTGTAACAAACTATCCATTAAAAAAAATGAATATGGTTTGGAGAAATGAATCCAACAAACAAATACGGAAGACACAACATATACTCTCATTCAAAGTATAATTATTTATTTTATAATTAAAAATCTAAATAATGTTGAAAGTAGTAAACCTTTTTAACAAGTCTTAAATGTCCTACATTAATTCATTTTCACCCCTATAAAGATATCTTCTTATAAGGTTTATGAGGATAGAGGATGCTAATATACGCTTCTGAAAAGAAAGAATCGTTACATGAATATGTTCTCTTTTTGCTGAAAAAGTAAAACATAAAATATTAAATAAACATGTTGGTACAAACATTCCTTACAAAACTTATACATATGGTGAATGAATTTGTGAATGCATTGTGAAAGGACTTTGTCTATCACAGTTTAGTATGTCGTATACCGCTACAAGTTGCTATAAGTCTTCGAAGGATTGAGAAGCTTACATCTTCAAAGACGAATCCGAATTTCAAAAAGACTTCAACATTAGAGCACAACAAGGATGAATTTGGTAAAATGTGTTTAAGTTCCATTTACATTTTACATTAAAAGTGTTGGGATATTTTTATAAAAGTTTAAATGATTTTAAATGGTTTTTAATTTTTCAAAATCACAAACGTTTTGGGTAAATGTTTCTAATCTCGTAAACAGTCTTAAGTTTTGAGGTTTCTAAGATATTTAAAAGACTGAAGTTTTCTGGGATACATGTAGGTTGTCGTTCAAAAGACACCATACGTGGTTTGAACGAGATCGTATCTTGCTCAAACGACATCATATGTCATTCGAATTAGATGTGGTTTTTACTGACACGTCACCACCTTGATTTTTATTATAAGTAAGGGCGTAGGCTTCTAATTTTCTTGTGGAGAAATACTGATTTTCACAGAATACGTTTTAATACTATTCTCCAACCATTTGAGGGTTCATAACTTTTGTTTTGCAATTCACAATCCCAATTGCTTTTGTGTGAGTTGTTTTGTGAAACCCAAAAATATAGTTTGCTATTGTTCATACTTTGTGATTGAAATTTGCGCAACTATTGAAATCAGTATCGCACACGGTCTTTCAAATTGGTATCAGAGCAGGTTACACTAATTTATCGCGTATTCCTATTTTTCTCAAAAATCATGTGGTATTAATTTTGTTTTAAAAAATCTGTTTTGTGAAAAATCGCAATTTTCCAATGGAACACTTATGTAATTCGATGCCCCCTCTTTTTGACACAAGTCAAAGTTGTAACGATTTAAAAAGTTTGAATTTGACGCTTGCAAAAAGAATTAAAGTTTTAGAAAAAGAAAATTCTCGTTTCAAATCCGCGATGGAGCTTTTGCAAACGGTTCAAAATAAAAGAGATTTTTATCGTGATTTTTTTTTCTTTGGAGCCGGACTTTAATGCTTTGAAATTTTCCAAAAAGGAGAGTGAAGATCCAGTCTTTATTTTAGAAAAAGAGTTGGAGGACTTTAAAAATTTTAGGGTTCCAATTTGGCCGTTGAGGATAATTGTTTAATTAATGATTTTACGACACGTCAAAAGACTCTTAGGGATAAATTTGTTTTAATTGAGAGTGAGCGAGATAACCTTTTAGGTTTGATTGATGATTAGAAAAAGGAGCCCCTAAAATTGGAAGAGTCTAATTCTTTGCTTGAATCAAATATTTTGAAGTTGAAAAATGATTTAATCGATTCAAGTAGGTTTGATAGTGATGGTAATGGCTCGTCATGTTCTAATGCTTCCGTTGCTAAAGCCAAAAACATTATTTATTTTAGAGGGTTAACTATTCCTAAGGATATTAAAAAAGGTCAACCCATAGGTGTCGTTCCACGCGTTTATATTTATTCATATTGTGGTAGGAAAAGCCACCTTAGGCGTTTCTATTTTTGATCTTCGAAGAGGTCCTAGGAAGTCTAAGTCTAGTATTTTGTTAGTTGTCAAAACCCCGTGTCGATGTGTCACATCCGTTTGGGTTAGGAAATCACTTTTCGATACGCTAGACTTTACATGTGTTGATTCTCACATTCTTGCACATGATTCGTCACTTGTTATTTCATATCGTTGATTGCGTGCATGATTTTTTTCATACACTAGTTGTGGTTTCATGATATATATTTGGTAGAGTGTTGACAAGTACTTTTTGTATTGGATTTTTGTACAATTTTTTTTTAAAAAGTCAAAAATATTCGATTTCGATAAAATTTGAAAATTCCAAAAAAAGTTTTATTTTTTGTTTGCACCTTATATGAATTAAAAATTAGAATGACCAAGTCACAACTTCATGCCATATCCATGTGACTATTTGATAGTGTTTTGAGATAATATGTTGTGTATTCATGTGCTTTACATAGTTTGGAGTCTTTGAGATTGACTTTATTTTTCCTTTATGCACATATGCACGGATTTGTTTGACTTTTGTGCTTATCTATCACATGTTGGAAGAGTGTTTTCATCTCAATTCTGCCTATACAATGAACCAAATGCGATAAATCTTGACAAAAAGTAGTGCATGCTATAAACTGTTAGTGAGATTGTGTGCTTTTATTTTAAAAACGGTGAAGGGCTGCGAAAGGTACTCATTTATCCTTTGCGATTAAGACATCATTTAAATGGACCTAAAAAAGTGAGGAATTGAAAATTATCCGGGCTCCAATGAGGTTTAAAAGAGCCTAAAAAAATTGCAAGGCAATAGAAAGAAAATTATGTTAAAAATGGACCAATAGTTTTTTGTTTCATCACCTCATAAGAAAAATAAAAAGCAATATTTTTTAATAAGGGAGTTTGGATGGAATTTTCAACGGTTTGCACGTCCTTAAAAGTCATGAACAAGCATTACATAGTTTTAGATGTTATTGGTGTAGAAATCATGTATGCTTTGATTTGTTGATATGATTGAGACGATGTCAACTAAATTCAACAATTTTACACCTGAGGATTGTTTTTTATATTTATTCGTTAGGAGTACACTTATGCATTGTGCACATATGATATGATTGAGTTGATTTTCCTATCGAATCTGTTCACACCCATTCATTCCGTTTTCACGATTTGGCTGTCTTAGTATAAATTCATGGTGTGTTAGTTTTGTAACATCATTTTTCCATTTTTGTATAAAAAATAGAAAAATAGTTTGTTTGCCTGGTTTTTCGTGACACCCCGATTTGCTTTATGTGATTTATTATTTTCCATGTCTATTTCGGACAAATAAAAAGGGGGAGAACGAATTATGATATTATGGGGTAGTTTAAGTATGGGGGAGAGTTGATTATGCTTACATGTTTTATGATTATATCATTTCAAACTCGATACGTCACAAGGTTTTTGCTTTGTCTCATTCGTTTAGGTACAATTGAAGAACATTATATTGCACACCTCGATGAGAAAAGCTTGGAGATTTTGAAGAGATTGACTGTTGAAGCATCGTTTGAAAAGTTTGAAGACTTGTTAGTTTATCTTTCCACGCTTGAGTTTTGGGAGGGTAGATTTGTATAGGTCATTTTTTTTAGATTGATAATTTGTATATTTTTATTTTGTACCGGCATAGACATCAGGGCAGAATTGTTAGGACTTTATCTATCACAAGTTACTACAAGTCGTCGAAGGATTCAGAAGCTTACATCTTTAAAGACGAATTCAAATTTCAAGAAGACTTCAACATTTAAGCCCAACAAGGATGAATTTGGTGTAATGTGTTTAAGTTCCATTTACATTTTAAATTAAAAGTGTTGGGATATTTTTATAAAAGTATAATTAATTTTGAAAATGATTTTTAATTTTTTAAAATCATAAAAGTTTTGGATAAATGCTTCTGATCTCGTAAACAATCTTAAATTTTGAGCTTTCCAAGATATTTAAAAAATTGAAGTTTTCTGGGATACATGTAGGTTGTCGTTCGAATGACATCGTACATGGTTCGAACGAGACGTGGTTTTTGTTGACACGTCACCGCCTTGATTTTTATTATAAATAAGGGTGTCAGGCTTCTGATTTTCGTGTGGAGAAATACTGATTTCCACAGAATACGTTTCGATACTATTCTCCAACCATTTGAGGGTTCATAACTTTTCTTTTGTAATTCATAATCCCAATTGCTTTTGTGTGAGTTGTTTTGTGGAACCCAAAAATATAGTTTGCTATTGTTCATATTTTGTGGGGAGATCTCTACAACTGAGTGATGTGTGCTATTGTGGAGTGAGTCTCGATGGAGTTTTGTGACTGCGTGTCATTAGGGAGTGTTGCGCTGTTCCTGGGTTGATGACTGTACTGCAGTACATGTATGTTCGCTGGGTGGGGACTTATTACTGACGACATCGACCGACGCCTGCGGGTATTCGAATGTAAAATTGTATTTCATTGTAAGCCGTGTAAATTGCGATTTAGAATTATAGTGAAATAAAAAGGTTTTGCCCCGAGGAAATTTTTCCTGAATTTTGTGTTGCATATTTTACTTATGTTAGTTTGACACTTGCACGCACATAGCTATTTGAGTTTATGGGTTGAAATGATTTGATTCATTAATTGACTCTAATTAAATAAGTTTGAGATTGGAATTTGCGCAACAATTGAAATCAGTATCGCACACGGTCTTTCACATTGCCGAAAGGCTTGCTCTCTACAATGACTAAAAGTTAAAAGTCCAATTAAAAAGTTAAAATTTGACGGGTAGAAAAGAATTAGGGGATTTTTGTGATAAATTTGATTTTAATATTAAAACTCAATATCCATCCACATCTAAAAGAATAACTAAAGAGAAAAAATATTCAAAAAAATCTTAAACAAAAAGAATAAATCCCTTTAGAACTGATAAAAAAAACCTTCCCCAAATAAGGAAAGAAAAATATATAAAGAAAAAAATGAAAAAATCAATCGTCTTATAAATGTAAAAAAAGGTAATTTTGTTAATATATGTTTTACTAAGAAAAATATAAATATGATAACATGTGAGGGTTTAAAACAAACACTAATACAAGTTCTTCTCAATCCTACTAGTTCATAGGAATCAGACACCACTGAATCAGACGCCACTGAATCAGCAGACATTTTGGTCACGGAAACAAATGATGATGTTTCATCGAGTGAAAAATATAAATTTGAAAATGAAACGGCATGCACAATAGCATGTAAGTACAAAATATATTCTAACAAAGTTATTCTTAAAATGAATGATTTAGGTGTTAGGTTTTTACAAAAACAATAATATGATCTTAGACCTTATAAATAAAATTGAAGATCCATAAAGTAAACGAAATACATTGAAAAATACACAACATTAAACAAAGAAAAAAAAATTAGTGAAAATAATTCAAATAAAATTATTTTTACTTCACAAATAATAAAACCATATTCATTAAAATAACTAATAGAGCATTTTGATATGAAAAACACTATTAAAAAGGGATCAACTGTCAATGATTGAAATTAATATTATAAGATTAGAAATAAATTTAATAAGATAGAGAGTAATGCATTTAGAAAATTCCTCTATTCAACTCAAAGAACCAAAAGGAAATTCAATCTCAGTCTAAAGAGGAGAAAGTGCAAAAAGATGATTCATATTTACTTCTTATAAATTAAGTAACATACCAAGAGTGGTATGTAAATAAAACTATAGTTATAAATGAGGATTATATTTTTAAATCAATTGCTTTAATGTGACAATGTAGCACATTTAAATTGCATAAAAAGTTTGGTACTTACTCGGCATTAAAAAAACAAATCAATCCTTAAATACAGCCGACAGATCAAGGATGCAGATTAAATATAAATATTCTAATGCTCATATCCATAATCGAGTTATAGGCATTATAACGAAATTTATAAATGTAATCTAGTTTTGACATTCAGTAGAAACTTTCACATTTGATAGTGGAGGTCATCACACGATCTTAAAGAATCAAGATGTTTTTTTTTAGTTTATAAAAGGCCTCCAATTATAGAAATAAAACAACTCATTTTCAAAGAATATGAAATTAATTTTTTTGCAAAAAATATATTAGAGAATTAACAATACCTTAACTATTGGAATCGTCAAAGATTAAAGAATCAATAGGAAAAATCACTCTAAAAATAGAAATAGAAATTTGTTTAAAAATCCCAAATATTTTCGGGATAGAAAATAGCATTTATCTCCCTTGCGTATGAAAATTATTTTTATGAAAAAAAAATCCCAATAAGGCCAACCCAACTCAAATGAATTAAGAAATGATTAAATATTATACGGTTGATAGGCAATCATTAATTGATAAAAAAAATAATTAGGAAGAGCTACTCTCCTTGGAGTTGCGCAACTTTTTATGTTAATAAAAATTCTGAAAAAGAAATAGGGGCCCCTCGTCTTGCTATTAACTATAAACCCCTAAACAAGATTTTATAACAGATTAAAATATCGATTTCCAAATAAAATATTATTTCATTCAAGTTACAAACAACTTCCATATTCTCAAAATTTAGCTTAAAGTCATAACTGACAAATTAAAATTACATAAGAAGATAGATATAAAACTGCATTTATGGTACCTTTTGGTTATTACAAAATGAATATTATACCTTTTGGAGTTTAAAATGCCCCTTATGAATTTCAAAATAATATGAAAGAAAAAATTTCAATCGAGTCAGTTTGTTTGTAATTGGTTTAATTCCGGACAAAACATTTGAGTCATAGGTTAGGCTTTATATTGTCGACCTCGTAAGCATATGACATGTTTGATGGCGACGTAGCGGCCAAGATTTAAAATTGGATACACATCGGGTCATGTTTATCGTGCCAAGTTTGTCTTCACATTTATCGAGAATCTCGTTAGGTACGGATGCATTTTGAATATGGTTCTTAGAAATTTTAGAGGCATTTATTTTTTAGGAAAAAAGATGATGGGAACTGTGTTGGACTCGGATTTTGAAAGAACTATTGCCAAAAATAAATTCCCTATTTATTTATCAAAGTTTCAAAACCCTAGTTTCACCCTTTGTGTTTAAAGATCTAAGTTTAAATACTCGTATGCTTATAAGATCTTTCATTTGGGAACCAAAGTTTGTTTATCATCATCTTGGATTGAGAACTTATTTAGTGCGGTCAACTTCGTATTTGGTTTGCTATGTTATAGTGAAGAAGCAATGGATTTCGTGTTTCGATTTCGTAGATGCTTACTGAGCCTCGTCGATGGACACCGAGGCATGAGTGGATTCATGTGTTGTGGCAGCTTGCAAGGGTGGACTCCTACTTTGCACTGTGGAGGAAAGGTAGAAGATAGAAGAGCGTCAAGGCTTGCGAGGAGGACGAATCGTCGAGTAAGTGCATTATCTAATCTTTGTAATACCTTTAAATAATAATCTGTTTGGCTGGGATGTCCGATATTTTTCCCTTTGTGATTTTTCTTGTATATCAGCGTGTTGTGGGTGTTTTACTTATTTTATCTGCTTATCACCTAGAAGAATATTTTAGGTTAAAAGGATAAAATTAGGTAAATAATTTGTTCACAACAAACGGTTCAATTTGGTGAATAAGTTTTATTGGCTTTAAGTTATTTAAAGTTTTGATCCTTAAAATTGAAAAATCGAAAAATAGACTTTTTGATTGTTCGGACCATCCCCTGCCTGAGCACACACCCTATAGGGGCACGCTTGCTTATAATATTAATGATATTTTACCACTTATTCAACATTCTCAATTGTATATATTGAGGGAATCCTAATTTTTTTTTCCAGAAAATATAGATCAACACTCTAAACATTTAAATATTCTTATAAATATAATAAAAACACATATCATAGTAGTATTAGCAAAAAAGACAAGTCTTTGTCAAGCCAAAATTCGATTTTTGGGTCAATAAATAACAAATGAAAAATAATACCCATTATTAAAGTTATAGATTTTGCTGATAAATTTTCTAATGAAATTAAAGGTAGAAAATAATTAAAATTTGCTTAGGAAATTTGTATTATATAGCAAATTATTATAAAAAATTGTCAGTATACACCACTTCCTTATATGAAAGGTTAACAACTCAACAAATGTATTCAAGAATTGAAAAATAAATTCTTTTATTAGTATCATGTATTACTAAATTTGAGGCTGACTTATTAAACCAAAAATATTTATTAAGAGCTAATTGCAAGGAAATATTATAAAGGGATGTCAAAACCTTGCCTCTTGATAAATAATGCTAAATGGAAAGCAAAATTTTATTATGGAATTAATTATTATTGTTGGATTAATTAAATTAAAAAGGATGGGAAATTAAATTGTTAATTAATCTGAATTTAAAATAATTATTAACTAGCGAGCCAAGGGTTAATACTTATTGATTAAAATCATTGATTATTACCGTGGTAATATGTAATAACGAATTATATTATTTTTATAAATTGTCAGAGTGCGAAATACGATAGTTTGGTATTTTAAGTCAGGACGCGTACGTGAGTCGTGTCGGGACTAATTGTACGGAATAAAAAGATAAATTATTTTTCTATAACTCGTATGGTAATTTTGAGAGCGCCATTGAGTCCGAAAGGGTCGAGATAGTAAAAAAACTCTGCTCGGGCATATTATTTGGACTCCGGGGTAATTTTAGGCCTAACCGACACCCTATAAGGGTATTTTTATCCTTTGAAATTTTGGAGTAATAATATGGACAAAAATTAAGAAATTAAATAAGAAGGTACATGGGTTAGTGGGGAGTTATTATCTCTAAATCTATGCGAGAGAAAAGATAAAGGCACAGAGGAAGGAAGAAGAAGCCATTGGTGTTCTTGGTGCCTAACTCAAGAACGCAAACTAAAAACTATACCAAATTGTAGATCGCGAGATGAGGAACACACTCATACCCATATTAACAGCGGATCAGACCATCAAAATTAAGGCAAGTATTTATTACTTGCGATTCATAGCAATAAATATGTTCATATTGGTGTAGGTAGATTATATTCACTTTTGATTTATGAGTTTTGATGAAATTGAAGATTTAAGGATATGAATTGAAAATATGAGAAACGAATTAAGATAAATCCCTCATGTAGATAGTTTAGAAATCCCAAATTGATGAGTATTGATGATGGACGAAATTGAAATTAATGGTCTTGTATGGAAATTTGATGAACTAGGGTTTTGAATTATTAAATTGGGGATTTTGGATTTATAATTGTTTTATGATAAATTAATGGTTCAAAGTTAAAGGAAATCATTTATACGTGTTAGAGCATTAATTAGGATTGTTGTTTTGGTGTTGGGATTGAGAAATTTAGAGGTTTTAGGACTAAAATTTTGAGGAAAATGAAGTATGAACAGTAAAATGTAACAGGTCTGGCCAAACCAGAAAAAGTCCCCATCTCGTTCGAACGAGATGGAGTCTCGTTCGCACGAGAAGTAAGCATCGTTCAAACGAACTGCTAACTTGTTTGAACGACCAGTCCCAGAAAAACCCAGAAATTCCCATTTTTTCCCCAGATCTTATTACTGAGTTAATTATGTTACGAAAACTGCCATTTACTAATATTAGCTTAATGGAGAATTATTTTGGAATTAATCCTAGAATGAAACCTTAAGCATTGAATAGGTGAATTAACCTTGGGAAATTCGAGAGAGTGAATAATCGAGTAAATTGCGTAAGTAGTAAGGAGAAATATACTACTTGAAGAAATATAAATATAGGTCAGGTGAATACCTAAATTGTAAGGCTTAGGGAATGCCTATTATTATATATTTATCATTATTGTGTGTATAGCATACCTACGTTGCTTGCTATCGTGCCGAGGTTTCGCGCAGTGGACAATCGTATCCTAGGTGACCCGATGGGGATATTTGACTTGTACCTAGAGCATATGAACTACTATACGTGCTATCTGTTACGTAGGATAGTTTTGACGGTTGAATTGGAGTGTAGGTATGTGTGTGACTCATTTAGCTGGTGAGTATGCTCGCCTCCAATATTTGTGTTATGAGATTTACGGTTCGTGAGAGACGTCGAACCAATTATCCTTTATGCAACGACTGATGCACCGGGATATGATAGCAGAGTATGCATTGCGCCAAGTGGTCCTAACCAAGGGGAGCAGATTTTATATATATATATGAGAATGGATGATTCTAATGTATGAAATTAGAAAATGTATAAGTACGGATAAGTAAAGTAATTCCAGTGGATAAAAGACTTCCTATCAAAATAGTGAATATAAAATGGGTAACTGGCATATGAGAATATTATTAACGTATTGTATGGATGATACGGGTTGCTCCCTTGAGATATATTTAGGGGGTTATGTCTATGACCTAGTTGGGAATAAAATGGATAACTAGGTTAGGGTAGATGTACGCTAGGTGTGCACATTAGTGGAGGGGTGAGGATCTCATGTGAGAGTTCGAAACTAATATGCACATAATAATTGCAATAATGCAGTTTTAACTACTTGCTAAAATAAATACTTTTACACATCGGGCTTTGACCTGTTTCTTGCTATTTCTCTTCTCTTTAGCTATATATATATATATATATATATATATATATATATATAAAATACTAGGTGTCCAACCACAGGGTCACCACCAGACTTAGATACGTGGATCCCTCGACGAGCTGTAGCTGTTGTGAAAGCTGTAAGTTATTGATATTAGACGCTTTTCTCTTTTCATTCAGTTCTTAGTTCAGACATTTCAGTTAGGGCATGTGTCGCCCGTTTCTAGCTTAGTTATTTCAGATATTGTATTTTCTTTTATCTTTTCTTTTCCTATTGGATTGAGTATTATGATTATATTGGTTTTAGACTTTGAACATGAATATTTTATCCAGTCTCATTTATTCCAGTATTTGATTCATGTTCAATATTTATTCTTATGAAATGGGAATGGCTTATTTCTTAAAGCATGGAATTTATTAATGGAGTAATTGGGTATAATTAATTTGGAAAATGTTTTTTCACAATTAGCTTAATTAATTATTAGGTGATTAATAATGAAAATTATTTTTCGACAGTGATGCTAAGAATGAACCAATAGGAAACTTTGATTTTAATTTAATAAAGGACTGATCACCCGATATTTAATTAGGTGGGGTGCCACATGTGGTATCAGAGCATCAGGTTCTAGTGTCCTTAGGATCTGTACGGCTTATTATGCTTTCTGCTCAGCGTTCTCTGATTATGAGTCCTAATATTAGGAATGTTGTATTCATCCTTACGCATTGGAAATTCGTACTTCTGCGATTTATTGGTATGAATGTTGAACTCATACTGTCCATTCCAATTCTCAGATGACACGACAAGAAGAGCAAGCTAACACTGTTGGGGAGTCAATGAGCAAGGTCAGCCGATAGCTCAGGTACCCTCGGAGAGAGTATCAATCGCCGAAATAGCAGGTTTTGTGGCACAGGCAGTTACCATTGCAGTCTTACAATAGCATGATCGCAATATGCAACTTAAAGGAGGTAAAAGAACAAGAGAAGATAGTCAACCTGACATGCCAAGGGTTAACAATTGTGGGAAGACCCCAATGCCGCAGCAACAAGTTCCTCAGGGTCGTAAGGACCACAAAGGTAATATAAATTCCATAAAGATCCAAAAGCGTTAGGGCCAATATAGATAGGGACAGAATGATGTCATAAGAAGGTGTTTCAAATGCGAAAAATACGACCATAAATGTCAAACATGTACGGATCAGGCTGAAGAGAAATCCTAACTCGACCAACAAGGACAACATGGCCAAAGAAAGCAAGGACTCTCAAGACTCTACTATAAGTGTGTACAACAGGGTCACAAGTGGAAGGACTGTCCTCAACCTGATATTATTTTTCATCAAGATGCTCAGAATGACCAATAGGGCCAAGGAAGAAGTGGAACTAAGCAATAGGGACGAAATCAAGAGAATCGTTGTAATAACTTGTAATTTTATTTATTTTTATTTAATGGATTAATTGAATTAAATGAGAATTAATTTGGAAATTAATCCGGAGGTAAATACTAGTGAGATGTGAATTGGTATTTGATTATGATGTTAGAATAAAATATTACTGAGAATATATGGAAATATATGAGTATTGAAAATATTAAAATTGATGCGAGGCAGAAATATGATAATTTGGGATATTAAGTTGGGACACGCGTGTTAGTCGTGTCAGGAATGAAATTAATTAGATTAAAAATTAATTTATATTTGTATCAACCAAATGGTCATTTTGAGTGCACCAACGTGTCCGAAAGGATCGAAATAGTCAGAAAACACTAGCCGGGAGTTTAGTTTGGGTCCCGGGGCATTTTTAGGCCAAACCGACAACCCACAAGGGTATTTTGGTAATTTTAAAAATTAAGAAATTAAAATCCACGAATTTTAGAGTTTAATTATATATTATTGGAGAGTCTGCTAAGGCCATTATCAGCAAAAGACAAGAGAGTGGGCTACCGGGGTTTTGAGAGAAGTTGGAGAGAGGTTACAAGAGGTCCAAACCAAAACCATCAACCATCACCACCATTCTGGAAGGATTTGTGACAAGAAAGAGGAGAGAATCAACCTATAATCACCGACAACAAATCTGAAGAACAAACCTAAGGCAAGTGAGTTGATGTTATTAATTGCAATGAATATTTCCTCCATGTTTAGTGTAGAAACTGTATATACTTTGAAAGTTTTGATGAAAACCAAATGGGATTGTTGTAGAAACTCTTAATTTTGGTTAGGAATTGCATGTAGAATGATTATGGATGAAATTGGTACCCAAAACTTAACTTTGATGTTTTAAAAACGAATTTATAATGAGTATTTATGTAAAATAAAATTCTGGGTTCATGTTCATAGGGTTTGGGGCAAGATTTGGGAATTTATGGTTATTACATGTTGATTAGTAAGATTTGACCCCAAAAATATGTTAAGAAGTGTCATAGGGTGACTTAGAGTAGTTTAAAGATATAAAAACTTAATTGGTACGAACTTAGGATGGATTTGGAGAAATGGATTTGGTGAAAAACGAAGTTGGGGAAATTCTGGGCATTCTCTGCCATCTCGTTAGAAGACCAACCCAGGTCATTCGAACGAGCTTCTAACGAGATTACAGTACCCCTTTTTAACGAGTTCATTCGAACGACACTCGTTCGAACTACCTCATTCGAGCGATATTTCTAACGAGTTGACAGAATGACCTTGTTTGGCCTATTTTAGTTTCGAACTTTCCGTAGGCTTATTTAATTAAGTGCGATTCTTCCCTTGTTGATTAGTGGGCATAATTGTGAGATTGGAGTACGTCGAGGATTAAAACCTGAAATTATATAAAGGCCCGGTAACTACTATGGGTTAGGATGTAAGTACTCGAATTTGCGACGTGAGAAGTGTTGGCGATCTATATTGTATATTATCCGGGAGCTTGTAAATGCACAACATTTAATGATGGTATAAGAATATAAAATATACCTCTATTATTATTATAAGATATCTAAGATGTGTGAATGCTTAGTGTATGGACTTATATATGTATAACATACCTACCATACTTTCTATCACGGGAGGTCGGCTTTCGATCAGGGCCTTCTAATCTTCGTGTGCCTACGGGGAGATTTAGATTGGTACCTCAAGGACATAGATCAGAGAATGACTTATTAGTGAGTTAATAAATCAGCTGAACATGCACTACACCAAAATGGGCAAATTGTCACCTTTCAGCCGGCCAGCCTTGTCAAGGTCATTGACCGCGACAAAAAATACGCGTTTTATGTCACGGTCATTGACCTTGACACGATCGTGACAACTAATTGTCACGGTCATTGACCGTGACAAGACCGTGACAAATTTACTTGTCACGGTCAAAGACCTTGACACGACCGTGACAATATTTACAGCTAAAACCCTACCCCCTTCTTTTTTCCCTACCGTCGTTCCCTCCCTCTTTCTCTCTCTCTCGACCCTGCGCTCTCTCTCTCTCTCTCTCTCTCTACTTTCAGGTCGATTTTCTCTCTCTCTCTCTCTCTTCCATTTATATATATATTTGTGTGTATATTTATGTGTGTATGTGTATATATATGTGTGTGTATGTGTGTGCGTGTGTGGGGGGTGGGGCAGGGTGGGGGTAGGGGGTGGGGCGGGGTGGGACAGGGTGGGGGCAGGGCAGGGTGTGTGTGTGTGTGTGGTGGGGGAGGGGCTGGTGGAGGGGGCAGGGGGTGGGGTGGGGTGTATGTGTGTGTGTGTGGTAGTGTGTGGTGGGGGAGGGGGTGGTGGAGGGGGCAGGGGGTGGGGTGGGGTGGGGTGTGTGTGTGTGTGTGTGTGGTGTGTGGTGGGGGAGGGGGTGGTCGAGGGGGGCAGGGGGTGGGGTGGTGTGGGTTATGTGTGTGTGTTTGTGTGTGTGTGCGTGCGTAGGTGCGTAGGTGTGTGTGTGTGTGTGTGGCGGGGGGAGGGGGCAGGGGGTGGGGGTGGGGTGGGGCACCCATTTAATAACTCTTTAAATATTTGGAAAAAACATAATATTACAAAATTGAAACGAAATGGTATTAACGGAACTTACACATACGTTATGTACTGTGCTCTTACGTTGAAAATTATTAGATAGAAAAAGAAAAATATAAATTGAGATAACCTTAGAATCTAATTAGGCTAAAAATATAATGGCATCAACTAACATATATACACAACACTAAAAGTAGACATCAATTTTATAAATAATTGATAATAATTGGATAATAAATATTATTGGATATTATTTTACTTTGCGGGGCCGATACTAATTTTACTTTACTTTATTTTATTTCAGGGGGTAGGGAGTGGGCCAGGGGGTAAGCCACATAGGCTCGATACTTATGTGGCTCTTCGAACGAAGAAGGGGAAGGACAAGGAGGTGTCCCCGAGCGTCGCGGCCACGATTGTAAGTAATCCGACAGTTTAATTATTGTTAATTACGTTATAATTTTTTAGTTTACTTATTTTACTAATCATGTGCTTTTTGTCGTTTCAGGCAAAGCTTAAGGAAGTGCATGAGTCGCAGTCTGATGCCGACAAGGCATCTTTGTCCACAGACGCACTCAGCCAAGTGCTTGGCTCTAATCGCAAGGGGAGGACAAGGGGAGTGAGCTCGCGGGTGGCCAAATCTAGTATCATCAAATTGGAGACGAGCGACACCGGGTTGGCTCGAACGGTGGATTCACACGACGCGAAGCTGTCCCGTTTGGAGGCGACGGTTCAAGATATGTACGCATTCATGAAGTGTACGTTGGGTGGAGACCGTAAAGGGAAAGGGAAAGGGAAAGGGAAGGAGAAGAAGAAGGCGGTGGAGGAGGAGGTGCGGGAGGACGAGGTGCAGGATGACGAGGATGTGGACCTCGCTGCTTCATCACCGACACGTTCGTACTTCGACGATCCACTTCCATATTTGACGCCCTCCAACAGACCATTGTTGGCAATTGGTTGGCCGAGCGTGTTCATATTGGACGTATTTGATGGCTAGTGGATAGGGCGGGGGTTGAGGGACCCGAATATCGTCGAGGGTGGAATAGTCCATGGACGTGTGCTTCAAGAGATGGAGTCCAGGGTGTTCGTCATGCATGTCATACCCGGGAAGGAGAACTCCCTATTGTGGTTAAGCGAACAATGCGGCACGACGTATATTAGTGGGTGCGTCAATTCGTATGTCGTGTGGCCTACTCACCTCCTCAGTTTTATCTAAGACATGTAGTAACATTATTTTTAAGTTTGTCCATTTTAATTATATTTGGATTATATCGTCATGTATATTATTTTTACTTTGAATATTTGGATTATATCGTCATGAATATATATTTGCACTATCTTTAGTTTGTGTTGGATATATGATGTTTGGAACAGGTACAACGTTGCTATAACAGGTACAAATATACTGCTGGGCAGTGGCGGTGGCCATACTGCCCAGCAGATTTTTTTTGAATTCTGCCTAGAATTGTTACGGTCATTGACCGTGATAATTATGGGCAAGAGGGGTCACGGTTTTGTCACGGTTTATAACCGTGACAAACGTTTCACGGTCATTGACCTTGACACGACCGTGACACAAAAACGCGAGTTTTGTGTCAAGGTCAATGACCGTGACACGACCGTGACAAAAAAAGTTGTCTCGCCTCGAAATGTCACGGTCATTAACCTTGACAAGTTGGATTGGTCAAGGTCAATGACCTTGACAAATGGGAAGATTTGGTGTAGTGATGGGAGCGTAGGTATGTGTGTGACCCATGGGTATGTGAGCTATGTTCACCTCCATTATGTGTGATTGTTGCTTATTGAAACGATTCCTGAGAGATTCGGAATACGTGATCCTCATGTACGTGATGTACCGTGATTCGATAGCAGAGTATGTGTTCACCGCAGCTTAGCCTAGGGGTGCCATTATTGTATAATTATGATGAGATTAATATACTGATAATTGAGATGAACTGTTTATTAGAGTGTAAGTGTGAATAATTGTAACATTTTTAGTAGAGTTAAAGATGGATAAATTCTTATAAATTATTATAACTAATTCTGAGTAATAACAGTAAGACTTTCAGTTTATATTAAGATGTTGGTAATCGAACTTTGAATTGTAAAGTAACGTCAGGTTATGGATTGAACTAGTTAGATAGTAGAATAACTAGAACGGGTATGGGTACTATAGGTGTGCACAATTAGTTGAGAGGTGAGGAACTCATGTGAGTGCACGCACTATCATGTATTTTATATTCACTGTTTAATGATATTAAACACTTGCTATATTTTAAACTGTTTTCACAATCGGGCTTTGACTCATTTTCTTTCAAATCTATTTTCTTGTAAAAACCTTTTAGGTGCCCAGCCACAAGGACACCAAGCTTAAAAGTCCCATTCTAGTGACTTGTTGTAGCTGCTGTGGAAGTTACAGGACCTCGATAGTCGACGCCTCCACTTTCTGTTTGACTCTATTTCAGATTTATTCATCTGTAGGGCATGTCTCCCCTTTTCTTTTAGAGACATCTTATTTACTCAGTTCTATTTCAGTTTTGGATTTAATTAATTGGTAATTCAGATTTTATATTTGATTGTATTCAGTATTCGGATTATTTAGAGGAGTATTCCTCCAGATTCAGTATGTTATAATGGTATTCTATTGTGACTGTGATGTGGATGTGGTATTGGCATTTCATAAATTATTTGGTTGTATGTTAATCTTATTTAATTAAAATTGACAACTCACTTTTTAAATATTAGGTGGCTAGTAATTGTTAAAAATATTTTCGACAGTGATGCTATGAACTGAACCAACTTGACATTTTGTATTAATTTGAATAAAGGAGTAGCTACCTGGTATTTAATTAGTCGGGATGTCACAGGTGGCATCAGAGCATCAGGTTCTAGTGTCCTTAGGATCTGTACGGCTTGTTATGTTTTCGCGTAGCGTTCTTTGATATAGAGCCCTATATTCTTGGATTATTGTATTCTATTGTGTATGTTTCGCTCTTCAGCTACTTTGAGATAATAACTGTGAACTTATCAGACTTCTCTCTCATTTCAGATGCCTCCATGATGTGCACAGAAAGTTCCCAGGGATGCTCAGCCCGAGCCACAGCCTGCACCAGTTCAGGGCACCATGAACGTCGCCGAGGTTGCCGCTATTGTGGCCCAAGCGATAAATGCCGCTCTAGCAGTTGTGCAGCAGGCACAGCCTCAGGCACCGGTAGAAGCACCAGTACAGGCTCATGCATTCCCGTCTTCTTGGGAATGTGTTCGTGATGCTTTTCAGAAGGCACACCCTCCGGAGTTTGCTGGTAACTCCGACGTCGTTATGTCCAGTCAGTGGAAGAAGGATATCCAAAGACACTTGAGGATGTACGAGTGTACGGATGTACATAGGCAGATACTGGATACTTTTAAGCTGGTAGGGTCAGCGTTGCAGTGGTGGGAGTCCGTTACCACCGCGAAGGAGAGGGATGTTCTTACTATTCAGAAGTTCTGGGTGCGATTCGACTGCAAGTATTTTCCCTCAGCCGTACACACCGAGATAAGGAGAAAATTAATGAACCTCAAGCAGGAGGGGAGGACAATTGCTGAATATGAGGCCGAGTTCACAAATCTCTTGAACATCATCCCTGATGAGATTCCGACAGAGGAGAAGAAGATACATAAGTTCATGGATGGGTTGACTTGGAGAATCTGTCAGCATTTACTAGGAAATCTCTCGTTGACCACTTATTCTGATGTGGTTAACGCAGCACTGCTTCACTTCCAGGACCACTGCTTTCACTTGTCAGGGGGTAAGTGATCAGGAGAGTCTAGCCATCAGGGCAGGACAGGGGGAAATGGTGCCAACGGGGCACAATCAGTTCAGGGTCAGCACAGGCAGGGTGATCAGAGTTCCCAGCAGGGGGATTCTAAGAGATTTCGATCTGGAGGTTTCAGAAATAGTCAGGGAGGTTTTCGTCATGGCCAGCAGGGTCAACACGGCCATCAGGGTTAACAGGGTCAGCATGGCCAACAACAGCAGTTTCTGCAGGGCCAACATGGCCAGTGGAGGAATGGCAACGGTCATCAGGGCCGTGGGCAGCAGGGTCAGAGAGGGGGAAATTTTCTGGGGAAAATTTTCATTTATGGCAAGATTGGCCACAAGCGCCAGGAGTGTCCTGATAAGGGCAGGACTCCACAGCAGCAGCATCAGGGCATTCGACATGAGCCCCAGAGGCCTATGTTTCCCTCCGCCCTCCCAGCACCACCGCAGATACCAGCTTTGCCACCCATCCCAGCAGTCCCAGTTCAATAGGGGCAGCTTCAGTACGGACGAGTTTATCAGCTCCAGCAGGCTGCAGTCCCACAAGATCCACCTGCTATTGAGGGTATGTTCTCTATTCAGGGTACTATGAGGCGTATTTTATTTTATACGGGAGCCAACACTGTTTTATTGCCACGGGATTTGCACGCATTATAGGGTTGTTAGACACTGCAGAGAGCACGATTACTTGCGTAGATTCACCATTGAGTAGGGGTCCTGTGATTTCTCTTATTTATAGAGGTATGGGTATAGAAATTAGGAGGTTTACTTTGCCTATTGATATGTTAGTATTAGATATAACTGAGTACGATGCGATCGTTTGTATGGATTGGCTAGTTGGGTATCGAGCCATGATTGATTGTTTCAACAGGAGTATTATTTTTTCCATACCAGGGCAGGAGATGTTCTTAGTGGCAATGCCTCGTCTTGAGGGAGGATCGTCCACTCACTTGTATTATATAAAGGAGGAGACTTCTAAGGAAGTGGTAGTACCACTCGATTCGATTCCCGTTGTTAGTGAGTTCACTGATGTATTTCAGGATATTTTGGGGTTATCGCCTAGTAGGGAGATAGACTTTGTTATCGATTTGACGTCGGGCACTCGGCCAATAGACCGCGCGCCTTACCGTATGGCTACATCAGAAATGAGGGAGTTACGAGATCAGATAGAGTAGCTGTTGGGTCAGGGGTTTATCCGTAGGAGTACCTCGCCATGGGGTGACCCTTTACTATTCGTGAAGAAGAGAGATGGATCGTTAAGGTTGTGTGTAGATTATCGATAGTTGAATAAAGTTACGATACGGAACAAGTATCCGTTGCCCCGAATCGATGAATTATTCGACCAGTTGAGAGGAACTTCCTTCTTCTCAAAGATTGACTTGCGATCAGGATACCATCTGTTGCGTATCAGGGAACATGATGTCTCGAAGACTGCCTTCTTGATGAGATATGGTTCTTATGAGTTACGAGTTATGCCTTTTGGCCTAACCAATGCCCCAGCCGTGTTTATGGACTTGAAGAATAAGGTATTCAGAGAGTTCCTAGACCAGTTCGTCATCGTCTTTATTAATGACATTCTGTTTTACTCCCAGACAGAGGAGGAACACGCTGATCACTTGAGGCAGGTTTTGCAGACACTGCGTCAGAACGAGCTATATGCAAAGTACGAGAAGTGTGGGTTTTGGCTGAAGGAGGTTCAGTTTTTGGGGCACATCATTTTAGACCGGGGGATATCAGTTGATCCGGGGAAGGTATCGGCGGTGAGAGAGTGGGGACATCCCACGACATCGACTGAGATCCGTAGTTTCTTGGGCCTATCAGGATACTACAGGAGGTTTATTCGAGGTTTCTCTAAGATAGCGGGTCCTTTAACACATCTGACTCGCAAAGGTGTGCCATTCATCTGGAGCGATGCCTGTCAGTTGGCATTTGATGAGTTGAAGGACAAGTTGACCTCAGCACCAGTGTTAGCTTTGACCAAACTGGGAGTTGAGTATCTAGTCTACACCGATGCATCCTTACAAGGACTTGGAGGTGTACTGCAACAGGAGAGTCAGGCTATAGCTTATGCTTCCCGTAAGGGTAAGCCTCACGAGAAGAATTACCCCACCCATGACTTGGAGTTAGCGACAGTCGTATTTGCCCTTCGAATTTGGAGACATTATCTCCTGGGAGAGAAATTACGTTTGTTCACGGATCACAAGTCTCTACAGTACCTCTTCACGCAGAAAGAACTGAATATGCGTCAATATAGGTGGCTTGAATTCGTGAAGGATTATCAGTTCGATATCCAATATCACCCAGGGAAGGCTAACGTGGTAGCATATGCGTTGAGCCGTAGGCCAGTAAGTGAGGTGGCCGAAGTGTGGAAAGTAAAGTGGAAAGAGTTGGGACACCAGGATGCAGTGGCCCGATCATTCATGTCTGTGATGACCGTTACGCCTCAGATTGTTGTGAGAGTGATACATGCTCAGGCAAAAGACTCGGTCTGCCAAGAGCAGATAGTTCGACTACTAGCAAAGGGAGACGAGTCCTATACCATTAGCTCAGATGGGGGCTTACGCTTTAATGGGAGACTGGTTGTTCCATAAGGGGAAGACTTGCGGCACGAGGTAATGTCAGAGTCGCACGGTTCGCGATTCGCGGTACATCCTGGCGGGGATAAGATGTACCATGACATGAGGTGACAATACTGGTGGAGCGGGATGAAGAGAGATATTGTCGAGTTCGTTTCTAAATGTGCCACTTGTCAGCTGGTAAAGGTGAACTATCAGAGACCGACAGGACTTCTACAGCCATTAGAGGTCCCTATGTGGAAATGGGAGAGCATTTCCACGGATTCATCACGGGGTTACCTACGTCACAGAGGGGTCACGACTCCATATGGGTAATCGTGGATCGTCTAACCAAAGTTGCTCATTTTCTGATAGACTACACCACGGGACAGTATGCCCAGATTTTCATAGTAGAGATAGTGAGACTTCACAGGGTACCTCTCAATATAGTGTCTGACCGAGACAAGATATTTGTTTCACGATTTTGGGAGAGTTTCCAGGAGGCCATGGGTACGGATTTGCGACTGAGCATGGCGTATCACCCGCAGACAGATGGGCAAACCAAGCGAACGAACCAGATGTTAGAGGACATGTTGCGTATGTTCATCCTAGACTTTAGAGATGGTTAGGAGCAGTACCTTCCACTGGTGGAGTTTGCCTATAATAACTCCTATCAGTTCACCATTGTCATGGTTCCATTCGAGGCGTTGTATAGTAAACCTTGTCGTTCCCCAGCATGTTGGTTAGAGGTGGGGGATAACAAACTCCTTGGGCCAGAAGTAATTCAGGATACTTCGGTAAGGATAGAGATGATACAGAGTCGTATTCGGGTAGCTCAGGATCGACATAAGAGCTATGCTGATGCCAAGAGGTTCTTTAGATAATTCAAGGTGGGGGACCAGGTGCTACTCAGAGTATCTCCGATTAAGGGGATTATGCGTTTTGGGAAAAAAGGGAAACTGGAACCAAGATATGTGGGGCCATTTCCTATTATTGAGCGGATTGGACCAGTAGCGTATAGACTTGGGTTACCGGAGCACTAGCATAGGATTCATGACGTGTTCCATATTTCCTCGCTAAGGAGATATCTTAGGGACGATTCTTCCCATACTCACATTGCTTTAGAGGACATCGATCTACAGCTCGATAGTTCCTACGAGGAGGGGCCGATTGCCATTTTGGACCGCAACGAGAGAAAACTGAGGTCGAAGATAGTTCCATTAGTACGTGTTCAGTGGCAACATCATAATGCAGAGGAGTCCACATGGGAGCGCGAGGATGAGATGAGCGAGCGTTATCCGGAGTTATTTTTACCAGGTATTATTCAGTTTCGAATTTTCGGGACGAAATTTTGTTATTAGGGAGGAAGTATGTAATACCCTGTAATTTTATTGATTTTTATTTAATGGATTAATTGAATTAAATGAGAATTAATTTGGAAATTAATCCGGAGGTAAACACTAACAAGATGTGAATTGGTATTTGATTATGATGTTAGAATAAAATATTACTGAGAATATATGGTAATATATGAGTACTGAAAATATTAAAATTATCGCGAGGCAGAAATACGACAATTTGGGATATTAAGTTGGGACGCCCGTATCAGTCGCGTCAGGAATGAAATTAATTAGATTAAAAAGTAATTTATATTTTTATCAACCAAATGGTCATATTGAGTGCGCCAACGTGTCCGTAAGGGTCGAAATATTCAGAAAACACTAGCCGAGAGTTTAGTTTGGGTCCCGGGGCATTTTTAGGCCAAATCAGCAACCTAGAAGGGTATTTTGGTAATTTTAAAAATTGAGGAATTAAAACCCACGAATTTTAGAGTTTAATTATATATTATTAGAGAGGCCACTAAGGCCATTATCAGCGAAAGACAAGAGAGTGGGCTACATGGGTTTTGAGAGAAGTTGAAGAGATGTTACAAGAGATCCAAACCAAAACCATCAACCATCACCAACATTCTGGAAGGATTTGTGGCAAGAAAGAGGAGAGAATCAACCTATGATCATCGACAAAAAATCTGAAGAACAAATCAAAGGCAAGTGATTTGATGTTATTAATTGCAATGAATATTTCCTCCATGTTTAGTGTAGAAACTGTATATACTTTGAAAGTTTTGATGAAAACCCAATGGGATTGTTGTAGAAACTCTTAATTTTGGTTAGGAATTGCATGTAGAATGATTATGGATGAAATTGGTACCCAAAACTTAACTTTGATGTTTTAAAAATGGATTTATGATGAGCATTTATGTAAAATAAAATTCCGGGTTCATGTTCATAGGGTTTGGGGCAAGATTTGGGAATTTATGGTTATTACATGTTGATTAGAAAGATTTGACCCCAAAAATATGTTAAGAAGTGTCCTAGGGTGACTTAGAGTAGTTTAAAGATATAAAAACTCAATTGGTACAAACTTAGGATGGATTTGGAGAAATGAATTTGGTGAAAAACGAAGTTGGGGAATTCTGGGCATTCTCCCCCATCTCGTTAGAAGACCAACCCAGGTCGTTCGAACGACCTCGTTCGAACGAGCTTCTAATGAGATTACAGTACCCCTTTTTAACGAGTTCGTTCGAACGACACTCATTCGAACCACCTCGTTCGAACGGGATTTCTAACGAGTTGACAGAATGACCGTGTTTGGCCGATTTTAGTTTCGAACTTTTCGTATGCTTATTTAATTAAGTGTGATTCTTCCCTTGTTGATTAGTGGGCATAATTGTGAGATTGGAGTACGTCGAGGATTAAAACCTGAAATTATATAAAGGCCCGGTAACTACTATGGGTTAGGTTGTAAGTACTAGAATTTGCGACGTGAGAAGTGTTGGCGATCTATATTGTATATTATCTGGGAGCTTGTAAATGCACAACATTTAATGATGGTATAAGAATATAAAATATACCTTTATTATTATTATAAGATATCTAAGATGTGTGAATGCTTAGTGTATAGACTTATATATGTATAACATACCTACCATACTTTCTATCACGGGAGGTCGGCTTTCGATCAGGGCCATCTAATCTTTGTGTGCCTACGGGGGGATTTAGATTGGTACCTCAAGGACATAGATCAGAGAATGACTTATTAGTGAGTTAATAAATCAGCTGACCATGGGAGCGTAGGTATGTGCATGACCCATGGGTATGTGAGCTATGTTGGCCTCCATTGTGTGCGATTGTTGCTTATTGAAACGATTCCTGAGAGATTCGGAATACGTGGTCCTTATGTACGTGATGTACCGGGATTCGATAGCAGAGTATGTGTGCACCGCAGCTTAGCCTAGGGGTGCCATTATTGTATAATTGTGATGATATTAATATATTGATAATTGAGATGAACTGTTTATTAAAGTGTAAGTGTGAATAATTGTAACATTTTTAGTAGAGTTAAAGATGGAGAAATTATTATAAATTATTATAACTAATTCTGAGTAATAATAGTAAGACTTTCAGCTTATATTAAGATGTTGGGAATCGAACTTTGAATTATAAAGTAACGTCAGGTTATGGATTGGAATAGTTAGATAGTAGAATAACTAGAACTGGTATGGGTACGATAGGTGTGCACAATTAGTTGAGAGGTGAGGAACTCATGTGAGTGCACGCACTATCATGTATTTTATATTCACTGTTTAATGATATTAAACACTTGCTATATTTTAAATTGTTTTCACAATCGGGCTCTGACCCGTTTGCTTTCAAATCTATTTTCTTGTAAAAACCTTTTAGGTGCCCAGCCATAAGGACACCAAGCTTAGAAGTCCCATTCCAGTGACGTGCTGTAGATGCTGTGGAAGTTACAGGACCTCGATAGTAGACGCCTCCACTTTCTGCTTGACTCTCTTTCAGATTTATTCATCAGTAGGGCATGTCGCCCCTTTTCTTTTAGAGACATCTTATTTACTCAGTTCTATTTCAATTTTGGATTTAACTAATTGGTAATTCAGATTTTGTATTTGATTGTATTCAGTATTCGGATTATTTAGAGGAGTATTCCTCCAGATTCAGTCTATAACATTGTTATTCTATGGCGACTGTGATGTGGTTGTGGTATTGGCATTTCATAAATTATTTGGTTGTATGTTAATCTTATTTAATTAAAACTGACAACTCACTTTTTAAATATTAGGTGGCTTGTAATTGTTAAAAATATTTTTGACAGTGATGATATGAACTTAACCAACTTGGCATTTTGTATTAATTTGAATAAAGGAGTAGCTACCCGGTATTTAATTAGTCGGGGTGTCACAATCGTAAAGTAGCACAGTTTATTGGTGAATTCTTCAACTATGACAGGATGGGTCATAGGAGGCAGGATTTCCCAGATAAGTTCAAAATACCCCAGTAGCAGGGGCAAATACCGTTTGGGCGTGTGTACAATGTCCAGCAGGCAACCGTTCAGCACCACCCACCCATCATTGAGGGTATGTTCTCTATTTCTGGGGTAATGGGATATATATTTTATTTAATACTGGGGCATCACACTATTTTATATCCACTAGCTTTGCACGGGCCACGGGGTTATTACACACGAAAAAAGTACAATAACTAGTGTAGACTCACCGCTGGTAGTGGGCCTTTAATTTTCTTTATATGCTGGGGAATAGGGATAAAGAATGGGAGACTTATTTTACTTGTCGACATGTAAGTATTAGATATGTCAGAGTACGAGGCGATTATTGGTATTGATTGGCTTGTTGCATATAGGGCCATGATAGATAGTTTTAGTAGGTGTATTATTCGGCTATACCAGATCGGGAGGTGTTTTAGGTGGCGATACCTCGTCCGAAGGAAGTACCATCCACCCATTTATATTACGTAAGGGAGGATATCTTTAAATAGAAAGTGATTACCATTGATTCGATTCCCATAGTTTGTGAGTTTTCCGATGTGTTCCAAAAGAAATAAGCCAAGAGGGTTAGGGAATCTGGCCGAAGGGCAAAACTGAACTTAACGTGTTAATGAAACACCACACGAGAGCATAACCAATAGGGGACTCATTTAGATAATTTTGATTAAATAACTCCTTATAAAGTGATGATGAGGTCAATCAGGGTTGTAGAGGCCAACAATAGCTCTGAAAGGCCCGCATAGCCAAAGGGACGACGAGAGAACATATAGGAGCTAAGACTACTACTCCGCGAGAAGGACAATTCCAAAATGGTCAGTGGGACTAGTGATGGGTAATGGGTTGGAAAGTTCCCAATGTGTAGGGAGTGGGACCACCAGTGTTAAATGTGTCCACATTGAGCAATGCAACCAATAATATTTGAGAACGATAAACCATGCCAATTAGGCATAACCATCAGTGGATTAAGATTTTCAGATAAGGAATTGGGTCAAGAGAATTTAGCCTAAGAAGTTTTAACCCGAGGGTGGTAGGTTTAGGCAGGACCAGTGGAGTCCTCGATAACAGTAGCAAATTAATCCTCAGGGTCATTGGGTCCCATAAAGAAATAAAGAGGCTAGTAAAGCCATAAGTGGGGCTTAGAGATGTAAGGCCAACGTTTCAGTGATGGGAGTGTAGCTGCAGAATAGAATAACATGCCTACAACGATGAGGGAGAAACTATCGGATGAAATCCTAAATGTAGAATGAGTGCCGGTGATTATGGGTTGTTTTGTCCACGAGAAGTGAATGTAAGGACCATATGATTATGAGAGATTGATGATGTTTTATTTCATCCTTGCGACAAAAGTATTAGGGTGTGTGACATGGGTGTGTCACAATTCATATATGAATTATTAACACTAAAGTTCGCGTACGAGTCGAGTTTAGTGGGTACATTAATTTTGGGACAATATGGTTATAAGTCTATTGATCATGGGTGATGATGCTGGAAATAACACCACCCTTCAAGGTGTTTGTAAGCTCAATTCAACGTTAACAATGGCAGCATAAGGGTACATACACACATAGTAGAAGGAGGTGAGGAGAAGGGGATTCACACCGGAATATAAGTGGTTCGGCCAATCTGGCCTACGTCCACTGTGCAAGTGTATGATGTGTATCACTGTATGAGGGATCTAATGGCCATAGATACAATCTCTCAAGGTTTCTCTCTCTACTGTGTGTTTGAACAGAGTTTCAGCTAGGGTTGCTCATTTTGGATCCTTTGCAAGGTAGAGGATGACCTCTATATATAGTGCCTGGGGGGTGTAATGTACCCCCTATGCATGCAATGAGCATGTGTGTGTTGATCTAGCCAATCTGATGAAGACATCTGTAACTGTCACAGGTAGAGAATGATGATAAAATATTCCCCCCACGTGAGGGGAATGGTTTGTTATAACTGAATTGTGTCCACGTGTCCTTATCCACACATATGCCAATAAGAGCTCGACCTCGATGCTTAGTCCTGACCTCGGCCTGGAAGTGGCCGAGGCTGGTAAGGTCCAATTATCCATATAATCCGAGATGAGTCACTAAGGTCTCGTCTTAAGTGAAGCCGAGGTAAGGAGTTAAGGTCAGCCTAGGCCAAGGTTAATCTATCACGTGCGTGGAACATCGGCTGATTTACTGATGAGGTCGACCTTTTGTCAAAGTATGGTTCCTCGCGACCTCGGCCTACCCCTGGCCGAGGTTATCATTCCTAGGTGAACTGAAGAGCTGCTGACCCTTATGATACACACAGTGTCCCCTTGATGAGTTTGGTGGTAGTGTCAGCCAGGGCCGACCTTGCTATGGTCGAGGTATGTTCTCAAGGTACCAAGGCATTCCCAACCTCGGTAATGTCTTGGCCGAGGCTGTAGTTTCTGAGCCGAGGTGACACTTTGGGCATATCCATGGGTGACACATTTTTTTAGATGTCACCATAGGTAAACCGAGTGGGCATTAAAGGCATATTTTATTGTCAAAATTTTTACTACTGTTAGATATGATCCCGATGCGTGGGTATTTAATTATAGTAGAGCTCCTTATGGTAAGATATCATAGACTTCAGTGAGTTGTTGTCTCATTAGATATGATCCCGATGCGTGGGTATTTAATTACTGATGTGACTCAAGATACATTATGTACTTTATCGAGGAGCGAGGTATAGCTTGTTATATATAGCGCCAAAAACTTAAGATGGTAATAGGACCATGTTTCATCATAGTTTTACAAACATAAATAGATTTTTATATCGATATACGGAGATTATAGGAAGGTACATATTATGGACTAGGGGCCTTACGGATCTCGACGACCGATAATGTTAGGTAGTAGTGTATCGGGAGGGTTCCTTGTTTGGATTTCACTTTGCGAGACATCCCATGCATAAAACTAACGAAAGTTGGGAGTTGGAGAGAAGTTTGGATGATAGTACATGGGATCCGTACCTTAGTAATTTCACATTTATGAGAGTATATTTGAGAGTGGATAATTCCACTATGACATGAAAATATATTTCATTTGTGCAAAAATGCACAAGGCATAGGGTGTATGGGCACCTTAGGCAATTGAATCTTGATTTTGTTTCCGTTCGGAACGTATGGGATAAGGTAAATAAAGATAGGAGTCGAGACATCAGGACTTGATTGTATGCTCACGAGAATGGTATTATATTAGGCATTAAATTGTGATTGTCGTGGGAATTTGACAACACTTATCCCGGGGATTTAAAGTTTATTTTGTAAGATTTGTTAGAGGCTTGCGTTTCATGAGAAACTGATGATAGAACGGGGGAAGGGTCTGTGACACACGGTGAGGCAAGGTCACATGGATCACATTTAGACGTATAATTAAGAGAATATAAGATGTATTATGCTGTAAATGACTGTGGTAATGGGATTTAATGAAGAGAAATATTGCTAAATTTGTTTTGCCATGGGTTACCTGTCTGTTGGAAAAAAGGGTTGACCATTCGAAACCAGTAGGGGTTTCTTCAACCGTTAGGGATTCCTAAGTATTAAGGGGAGAGTATTCCTCAGGATTTTATCACGAAAGGGGTTATGATCCTATATGGGTGTTAATGGGTCGGTTGATCGAAGTAGATCATGTTATGCCAGTTAGGGCTGATCATATTATGGGACAGTATGCGCAGATCTTCTTAATTAAGATAATGACGCTATGTGGAGTACCGCTTAATATCAGGTCCGATTGTGACAAGATCTTTATCTTTCGAGTTTAAAAGAGTGTTCACAAGGCCTAGGTACCGAGTTGTGATTGAATACGACCTATCACCCACAGACGAATGGGCAAAAAAGCTACGCTGATGCAAAGAGGTTCTTCAGGGAGTTCAACGTGGGGGATTAAGTATTACTGCGAGTGTCTCCTATGAAAGGGGTGATGAGATTCGGGAAGAAGGGAAAATTGGTTTCGAGGTATGTAGGACCATTTCCCATTATCGAAAGGATCGGATCGGTGGCATATAGACTTGGGTTTCTAGAACACTTGTACCATATTCACGATGTGTTCCACATCTCATCATTGAGGCGGTATCTTAGGGATGAGTTGGTCCACACCAACATTGCGATTGAGAAGGTGGATTTACAGCCCGAGAGTTCATATGAGGAGAGGCATGTGACTATCCTAGGTCGTAGCGAGAGGAAATTTAGGTCAAAGGTAGTTCCACTGGTGAGGGTTCAATGGGAGCATTCCACTAGTGAGGGTTCAATGGGAGTATAATAACATAGAAGAGTCTACGTGAAAGTGAGAGGAGGATATGCGCGAGAAATATCTAGACTTATTCCTAACATGTATGGTTTACTTTTCGACTTTCGGGGTGAAATTTCGTTATTAAGGGGGAAGTATGTAATACCCCGCATTTTTATGATATTAAATAAATGTGGGATTAAATATTATTATTGGATTAATTAAATTAAAAAGGGCGGGAAATTAAATTATTAATTAATTCGAATTTAAAATAATTATTAACTAGCGTGCCAAGGGTTAATACTTATTGGTGGAAACCATTGATTATTACTGTGGGTATATGTAATATGGAATTATATTATTTTTATAAATTGTTGGAGTGCTAAATACGACAGTTTGGTATTTTAAGTCAGGACGCGTGTGTGAGTCGTATCGGGACTAATTGTATGAAATAAAAAGATAAATTATTTTTTTATAACTCGTATGATAATTTAGAGTGCGTCATCGAGTCCGAAAGGGTCAAGATAGTCAGAAAACTCTACCCGGGCATTTTATTTGGACTCCGGGGTAATTTTAGGCCTAACCGGTACCCCGTAGGGGTATTTTTGTCCTTTAAAATTTTGGAGTAATAATATGGACGAAAATTAAGAAATTATATAAGGAGGTACATGGGTTAGTGGGGAGTTATCAGCTCTAAACCTACGTGAGAGAAAATAGAAAGGCATAGAGGAAGGAAGAAGAAGCTATTGGTGTTCTTGGTGCCTAACTCAAGAACGCACACCAAAAACTATACCAAAATATTGATCGCGAGAAGAGGAACACACTCATACCCATATCAACAGCGAATTAGACCGTCGAAATTAAGGCAAGTGTTAGATTATATTCACTTTTGATTTATGAGTTTTGATGAAATTGAAGATTTAAGGATATGAATTGAAAATATGAAAAACGAATTAGGATAAATCCCTCATGTAGATAGTTTAGAAATCCCAAATTAATGGGTATTCATGATGGACGATATTGAAATTGATGGTCTTGTATGGAGATTTGATGAACTAGGGTTTTGAATTGTTAAATTGGGGATTTTGGATTTTATAACTGTTTTATGATAAATTAATGGTTCAAACTTAAGGGAAATCATTTATACATGTTAGAACATTAATTAGGACTGTTGTTTTGGTGTTGGGATTGAGAAATTTAGAGGTTTTAGGACTGAAATTTTGAGAAAGACGAAGTATGAACAGTAAAACGTAATAGGTCTGGCCATACCAGAAAAATACCCCATCTCGTTCGAACGAGATCAAATGACTTGCTAACTCATTCGAACGACCAGTTTCAAGAAAACCCAGAAATTCCCATTTTTTTCCCAGATCATGTTATCCAGTTAATTATGTTAGGAAAACTGCAATTTACTAATATTAGCTTAATGCAAAATTATTTGGGAATAATCCTTGAATGAAATCTTAAGTATTGAATAAGTGAATTAACCTTGGGAAATTCGAGAGAGCGAATAACCGAGTAAATTGCATAAGTAGTAAGGAGAAATATACAATGTGAAGAAATATAAATATGGTTCGGGTGAATACCTAAACTGTTGTAAGGCTTCAGGAATGCCTATTATTATATATTTATCATTATTGTGTGTATAGCATACCTATGCTGCTTGCTAACGAGCGAAGGTTTCGCGCAGTGGACAGTCGTATCCTGGGTGACCCGATGGGGGGATATTTGACTTGTGCCCAGAGCATATGAACTTGAAAACGTGTTATATGTTACGTAGGGTTGTTTTGACGGTTGAATGGGAGAGTAGGTATGTACGTGACCCATTTAGCTGGTGAGTATGATCGCCTCCAATATTTGTGTTATGAGATTTACGGATCGTGAGAGACGCCGAACCAATTGTCCTTTATATAGCGAGTGATGCACCGGGACATGATAGCAGAGCATGCATTGCGCCAAGTGGTCCTAACCAAGGGGCGCAAATTATATATATATATATATATATATATGAGAATGGATGATTCTAATGTGTGAAATTAAAAAATGTATAAGTACGGATAAGTAAAGTAATTCAAGTGGATAAAATATTTCCTATCAAAATAGTGAATATAAAATGGGTAACTGCCATATAAGAATATTATTAACGTATTGTATGGGCGATACGGGTTGCTCCCTTGAGATATATTTAAGGGTTATGTCTATGACCTAGTTGGGAATAAAATGGATAACTAGGTAAGGGTAGACGTACGCTAGGTGTGCACATTAGTGGAGGAGTGATGATCTCATGTGAGAGTTCGAAGCTAATATGCATATAATAATTGCAATAATACAGTTTTAAATACTTGCTAAAATAAATATTTTTACACATCTGGCTCTGACCCGTTTCTTGCCATTTCTCTTCTCTTTTGCTATATATATATATATAATACCAGGTGTCTAGTCACAGGGTCACCACCAGACTTAGATGCGTGGATCCTTCGACGAGTTGCAACTGTTGTGGAAGCTGTACGTTATTGATATTAGACGCTTCTCTCTTTTCATTCAGTTCTTAGTTCAGACATTTCAGTTAGGGCTTGTGTCGCCCGTTTCCAGCTTTGTTATTTCAGAGATTGTATTTTCTTTTAGCTTTTCTTGTCTTGTTGGATTGAGCATTATGATTCTATTAGTTTTAGACTTTGAACTGGAATGTTTTATCCAATCTCATTTATTTCAGTATTTGATTCATGTTCAATATCTATTCTTGTGGAATGGGAATGGCTTATATCTTAAAGCGTGGAATTTATTAATGGATTAATTGGGTATAATTAATTTGGAAAATATTTTTGACACTTAACTTAATTAATTATTATGTGATTAATAGTGAAAATTGTTTTTCGACGGCGATGCTAAAAATGAACCAACTGGACACTTTGATTTTAATTTAGTAAATGACTGATCATCCGGTATTTAATTAGGCATTGTGTCACAATTTATCTATTTTTATTTTTTATTTTGATATAGAGTATATTAAAAGGGAATCAAATTCCCTCGTATACCTCTTAACTCGAGAATTATTTTCAGAAGTTTCCTCGTGATGCAATCATAAGAAGGAGGGAGGATTAATAGTCTTTGAGGCGGTGGAAATGGAAGAGACAATGTCAAATTAAATTTATCCGAAAGTGCTAGTGCTCCTATGGATTATATGGATTGCCAAATAAACACCAATTTTTAATTTTTTTTTAAATTTATTAAATCGATTTTAACTTTGCACCAATTTAAACTAAAGTGTTGTGTAAACAATTTATCAATTTTATTTTAACTTAAGGATGCATCTAGGTGATATAAAAATAATAAAATAAAAGGAAAACCACATGATGATTGCATTATTTTGCATGAATTATGTCTAAATCTAGACCTTATTAGGCCCTTTGTATTATAAATAATGAGCTTGTAGAGTCATTTTCGTAAAATAAAAGAAAAATACAAGTTTGAATAAAATTTGAGTTAAAAATACATTTTTAGTAACTCTGGGGGTGAAATATTTATTTTTCAAAAGTTATGGACCTGAAAATAATTTTTAAATGTTTATCTAGTCAAAATAAAGTTCTCTTTGAAATTTGGTTGAATTCCGGATTAAAACGAGCAATTTATGAATTTCGGGGTTAAAATACAAAGAGGAGTAAATCTATAATTTTTTTAAAATTTATAAACCTAAATTTGAATTAATTATTTTTATTTTGTATTTTTATAGTTACACCAAAAATTTGGACAATAAATGAGTCGATGTGCAAATATTGCTAGGATATGTCGCAACACGACACGACATGACACGATTGACACAACTGTACTAAATATTTTTTATAAAATCGCTCGAGTGTCCGTTGAGGACGTGCCATAGCTTTTCGAAAAGGTCTTGACAAGACTCACAACTTTGAAGTTCGGATGAAAATGAGATTTTGAAGTTTTGGAGGTCAAAAATGCGATTAAAGATAGTGTTGTGAATAGTGCCAAAATTGGGGATAATTATTTAAAAGAAAGACTTCTTAATTATCTCCAACTCTTCTCAAGACTCAATGGGATAATTATCATTTCAAATATAACCAATCAAGAGAGTTTCACTCCAACTCAAACACTTCATTCTTAAGCCTATAAATAAGACCCTTTGACTCATTATTTGGGAGGAGAACTGTAGAGAGAGCTTGATAAATAGTTTTTTTTTAATTTTATATTGAGAGTATATTTTTATTGAGGCCAAGAATTATTTTTTGGGAGAAGTTTTGTCAACATCAATTGTAAGACTCGATTATTTTTGTAAGTTGATTTATTAATGAGAATTAATACTCATTCTTGCATTTATATTTTGTCTTCAATTATGCTAGCTTAAATTCTTCACTAGGACTAGGTGAAGTTTATTATGTTTGATTAATATTGTGTGTAATTTAAATTTGTCTTTATTTCCCTAAATGTGCGAAAGATTTAAAAAATTCGGTATTCATTTAAAACGACATGAGAGTGTATTTTAAACCTTCCACATTCTTTGAAAAAAATCATATTTTTATTTTTAAGTTTGAGTATTTTTTTATGGATTATGCTTGCACTCGATTGTTTTGATAGTCCATGCTTAAAGACTATACTGCAAAATTTAAAAGTAAACTTTTTAAGGGAATAGGGATTTTAGCCGTCTAAATCAAGAGACGCTAAATTGTATTATGAACTTAACCGTGTTATCTTCCGAATTAAATACGACGAGAGTCGGTTTAATTTGAGTTTTAAAATCGAGAATGACGAGTTTAAATTATTGCATAATATTAGTTGAATGTGATAATGGATCCAACATCCTAGTTTTCACACTCGCTTAATTATATCTTTTGTAGTCTCACTTTTTATTTGTGTTAACTTGGTTTAATATTACATCTCATCTCTAAAACCATTTAGTCTAGTTGGACAGTCACAATTACTTTGAACGAAAAAGTGACAAATTTATGTGGGTTCGACCCGTACTTACACTCACTATTCTATAATACCCGTGAACTTGCGGTATTTTATAAATTAACAAAACCACAATACGACGATGTACGAAAAAAATCCACAGCAAGAAAAACTTCAAACGACCCAACTATGAAAATCACAGTGATATTAGTATCGTTACAAAAACAAATTAGACTTACTCAACCGACACGGCACCTTCAAGCCTTGATGCTCTCTTTGCTACTTGAAACTTCACAGTGTATGTTGGATACCTTCCAACAATAATCACAACGCAAGCGCTTCTCACATCTTTGCATCAACTGATCTTATCATTGTATGACTAGTTCCTATCGTCTCACGTAAACATGGACGGACCATCGCACTAAGCAAACACAGAATTCACCGCTGAAAATAACACGCAATTAAGAGTAAACATCTTAGTGCAAGACAAATGAGATCTCAAATAGACATAAGGTGTTAAGTTTTTTTCTCAAACTATTTGGTGTAAAGTAGAATTTGGGAGGCTCTATATTTCACTATGAAAAAATTTGTCAACCCTAGTATTTTTTCAAAATACAAAAAATGAGGCGAAAAAAAAAATCGAGAAATCTCGTTTGAACGAAAGCATAAAGATCATTAGAACAATATAACATATTTCATTTGATCGAACAAAAACTCGTCCGTACGATAATGTGAAACTCGTTTGAACGAGAATCAAATGACCTTCTCGTGATTTTTTTTGTCAAACAGAAACATCTCGCTTGATGCTCGTTCGAATGAAAATTGTATCCTCATTTGAATGAACCTCAAAACTCGTTCGAACGACATTCACCATATTGTCTGAACGAGATATGTCAGTTCGTTTAAATGACCTTAGAATAAATAATATATTTTTTAAAAATCCTATTGCAAAAAATTCATCACAAATATTTTAAAACTAAATAGCCAAAACGCATCCAGGGATCAAACATAATATGCATTCATACCTTTTGATATCCAATGGATGTTGAAGATGGAACTCGGCACATACTCAATGTCGCTTTAACTTGGTTGCTATAGTCTTCAATCACACATCATAGGCTTGAAGGACAAACTGAACTCAATTATAACCTATGACTCAAACAAGTTTTGTCAAAACGGAATTAAGCCAATATACATACGAATTAACTCGACTAGAAATTTTCTCTTACATTATCTGATTTTTTGAATTTCATTACAGGGTCAAATGTTGCATCCTCTTCTTCTTTTAAAGAAGCTTCTGAAAAGAAGCTCCTCTAATGTTCCTTAAAATGAGGAAGAATTTATCATTTTCTTAAATAAGAAAGATATATATTATGATCATGATCCATTTGCCCTTTCTCAAAGATTCTTTGAAATTGTTCAACATTTTCCCGTAATTGAAAAAATACTCATATTTAATTTAAAGTAATTTTAAATAAAGCCACTTATGTTAATTTTTCACTCTTTTAGGGATAATAATTCCGAAGAATCTCATTTGTCTTTCAGCAAAGCTTTTGTCCACATAATAATTGCCCCTTACGAATGGGGATTAAATCCAAATAAACATATAGTATTGAAAAATTCTAGTCCAGAATTTGATTATTGGGATAATATCCAAGCATGAAGTAGATTTTATTATCAAAGTCCTCAAGGGAAATACTCATGTTTTTTTAGAGTAAAAAATGAAGTCTTAAATCAAGAACTTTTGAACTATTTTTATAAATGGTTAAAAAACATGGTATCAAATGATGATTTTCTTCCTTAATAGCTTAAAACTCTTTTCGTCTCATATGACAACGTTCACCCTAAAATTAAGAGAATTCAAATTGTTCTTATAAAAAAATTACTCTGATTTATAACCCATTTTTCAATTATGTGGATTGGGGGATGGATCTTTGGAATTTTTAGAGATAAAATTGGCATCCCAATTTTAATAAGAAACTTTCAGTACAACTGGTATGCTAAATTTAAATAGGCCGAGACAATTAAAGTAATTACCCAATTTCTTACCCAGTATTAAAAGACTACCAGGGCTCTCCTACATCACACTTTATATATCACACCATACATCACATCTAGTTCTAGGCCCTAAGAAACCTTTTTTTTCCAAATTTTTTTCTCTCTTGAAATTAACCTTTCAAAAAATTAAGTCAAAATATATTTTTAGCTATTTTTAAAAAATTCACAAAATTCTGCTGGCAGAGACCTTTATAAATAAAGTATTTTCAATACTGTTTTGTTGAATTTTTAAAAAATATCTATAAATTTTATCTTGACCTAATTTTTTGAATATACGTTGATTGGAAAGTTAACTCCATGAGTAAAATAAAAAAATTGAAAAAAATATTTTTTAAGGCCTAGAAATAGGTGTGATGTAGGAAGCATGATGTATGGGAGTCTTGTTGTCTCTCTCTCTCTCTCTCTCTATATATATATATATATATATATATATATATACACACACACACACACAAGTTTACCAATTTTTCAATGTTTGATAAAACTGAATTTAAAAACAAGTTTACAAATGTACATCAATATTTATAAACACAGAAAATGGAATTTAAAAACCATGTTTAAATCGAATTTTCTGAATACATAACCTAACAAGCCCTTAGTAATCCAATTTGAAGAATTAACATCTAAATATGAGAAGTCTCTATCATCTAACATATAATATGCTCAAGATAATGAAGATATATAAACCTGTCTTAGAGATACACACCTCAAATGGTGGCTTGCTCATACTGAAGAGATAGAAGATCAGGATTCTAAAAGACTCAAAAAGGGAGAAATCGGCATTCAAATAATAATAACTCCTCACATGGATGACCAAATTGTCAGCCATGCAAAGATTTTCAAATAAAATGACCAAAAAGTGCTAAGTGCCAAAAATCTCAACTTCGAAATAATTCCCCCACATGGATTCTGAAAAGATTCTCTAACATGATGTTGACGAGATTCCCTACCATTGCGGAGATTCCCTAAGAGTATTTTGGACATTTTCTATAGGAAATAAAAATATAATTCCTACTTATCTTACATGACTCGTGCCAGAAGTCTGGATGACTCCAAATCTTATCAAGGATATGTATATTGTAGCCATATTCCTGTATAAGGAATTCCTTTGCTCTTGTACAAGGCAAATATTAGAGTTTTAAGTTTTCAGTCCATACTCATGTTGTTTTTCTTATCTCCTTATGTGGTAAATGTTCCTCGTGTATAAATCTTTAGCGAATCGATTAAAATTATGTTATTTTCTTCTATCTTCTTTGTGTTAGTTTTGAGCCAGTTATTTAAAATGGAGCCCTCTCAATTCAAATTTTGTTAATTATTTCGTTAGTCCAAATTTCTTGAAGTTTAAAACTTGAGTCTATATATTATTGGTAAACTCGCACCTCCCTTCGATCATACTAAGTAAAATTTATGATCTAGGAAAATTTAAATTAATTCTTCAATGTCAGTGAAAACGATTGAAACGATTCCCCAACATATTACTCTACACTTTTGTGATCAAACACCTAAAAACAACAAATGAGTAAAACGTATAATTTTTCTCAAAAATATATCACGAAACAAAACACACTCGCGCTAATAGTTTGAGGATAAAATTGAGACGAATTAAAAATTAAGAATCAAACTGAAAACCTAGTCAATAATGCAAGGGCCATTTAGATAGTTAACTTAATTATGAATATGTAATTGTGTGTGCATGGGGAGGGGCGTGGATATCGAGAGAAGTTCAAGATCTATTACTAAGAGCAACCCTTATGGGTACCTCAAATTTGGAAATGAGTAGTCTAAATTTGCAGTACAGAAAGGAAGAAAACTGCTACGCGCGATGATTTGAAAAGGGTAAAAAAAAAAACAGAAATAAGCCAAAACGACGCCGGTTTATGCCAAAACGACGTCGTTTTGGTGATTAAAAATCCAAACCTTGCGCGGAACATCATGTTCCGCGTAAGGTTATCCCAAATTCCATTTTCACCCCCAAATCTCTTAACCCTTTAATCTTCACCCCGAATTAATATCCTCAACTCCCACCTACATTTCACCTACTCAAATTAAATTCAACACTCTATTTAAATCCAACCACGGTAAATAATCTTTATCACTTCAAAAAAAATAACATCAGCAAGTAATCCGGCCAATACAAGGTAAATCCTCTGTTTATTTTTTTTTGTAAATTATTTAGTTGTAAATTATTTTTTGTAAATTATTTTTTTGTAAATTATTTATAAAGAATATCAGTAATTATTTATAAATATTATTTATAAATAATATTTGTGAAATAATTTCATATAAGTGAAATATGTTAGGTTTTTTGTGATATATGAAATATGAAATTATTTGTGATATATTTGTCTGCTATATTTGTTATAGTAAATAAATTAGTAAATGTTTAATTCAATGTTAGGTTTTTTTACGGTCCTATATTTAACAAATTATTTAAGTGAATTTACAAAAATAATATGTTTTTATATTTTTTAAATAATATCTTCCTTTTATGTTTTTTTAAATAATATCTAGTTGTGTATTTGTAACTGTCGTATTTATTATGTATTTAGTAATTATCATGTAAATTTAGTAATTAGCTGATGTGTATAAAAAATTTAGTAATTAGCTGATGTGTAAATTTAGTAAATTTAGTAAATATTAAACGGTTCGGTTATGTTTATTTTATGTTTATGTTTTTAAGAAACTATTTAAGTGGATGTTTATAAAAAAAATAGTGAATGTGTATAAAAAATTATTTAATAAATTATCGATTCGTTATGTTTTTTAATAAATTACCTGTGTTGTTATTTTATTTAAATAATAATATGTTCTATTTTTGTAAAGATTTCTTAAATTGTAGTGTTGATAATGGAACAAATTGGAAAGAAATTTAGACGGGCTGTTGGGGCTAGAAAGTCTCGAAAAATGGGAGAAGGTAGTCGACAGGCCGAAACTACTACTGCCGAGCGATCTATAGTTTTTGAGAACTATAGGCGTATAGTGGACGACGGAGATCACATTAAACCTTCTCCGGACACGGCCACAAACGGGAACTCAATAAAGATGCGTGGCAATTGGCATAGTCTTAGGGCCACTTACAAATATTTAAAAACATATCCTGAGGTTATACAGTTTATACACCGTAGCGGTTGGGGAGATTTGTTGGATGCTCAAATTCTAAAGACAAGTTGGAGATTGGTACAACCGCTCGGTGAGCGTTGGTGGGACATAACCAACACGTTCCAACTACCAACCGAGGAACTCACAATTACTCCTTATGATTTTACGATTTTGACTGGTTAGTTTCTGCATATAAAAAATAAATTCAATATTAACATTGATTAGTACATTAATTAAATTTACAACTGATTGTTATCCTTCCCATCTTGCAGGTATTCCTATCGGAAGAGGTCCTATGGTACTAATGAGTGACAGAAAATACTTGATTGTAATTAACGGAAAAACTCAAATACGGGCTGACATTATACATAGATACTTTCCCGGCATCGAACCAAATTGCAGTGATTCATGTGGCGTGAAAGTGTCGAGCTTAAATAAGTGGTTCGAGGCCATAAAGTTAAATACTGTGATTGTTGGGCCTGAAGACATTGCTAGGGTTTTTTTATTTTTTTGTGGGGGACATATTTTTTTCCCGACCGCAAGAGACAGCGTTCCTATTGGTTGGTTGGCTGCTTTTGAGGATTTGGAGATTGTGGGATCATACGATTGGGGTTTTGCAATTCTAGCTCGCATATACTACTCTCTCCATCTCTTGTCAAGATGTCGCGTAGACTCTATGAATTGTTTTTGGCAACTCATATTGGTAAGTGTAAAAAATTGATATTATATGTTTTAAATCAAAAATTTATGGTTTAATAATAATCATTTTTGTATTGCAGTTTTTCGGGTTCGAATATATACAGCGGGCGTGTCCCTTATTGAGGGAAGATACAAGTGACTGCTGGCCTAGGATTAATCGATGGAAGAAAGAAAATCGGTTAAATCGTAAGGAGACAAAGGGGTCAATCCAATATAATTTTCCCACAGCCCAGAGTCAGATTGAAATGCGATCGCCAGGTTCAATCAATTGGCTACCTTACTCGGGGTCTACTGTGGAGATGTATGCCTACGTTCAACATGCGAAGTACATATCGCTGAAACGATGCGTTCTTATGGATCCTCAATATGGTGGGGTATATTACTTGGGTGATCGATGCCGGCGACAGATCACCGGTGAGATTTGCATACCAAATGACCCTCCGTCGCAAATGATGAGGATACGCTTTCACAATGATAGGCATGGAATTATTATTGACGAGATGGACCCCAGTGTATCTGTTGTTTCCCAACCCATGTATGACCGTTATTGGAAGCAAGTGTCCCTAGGCCTTGTAATCCCACCCCTATATCGAGCAGTCAACACGGATGTCATAAGTCCCAGCGCACTTCCATACCACATACAAATACCGACTGTCCCTTCACAGGCACCTGGAGCTTATGAGACTCCCATAGGTCGGGTACATCCCACTCTACCCCAAATGACTTGGGATCTACCGTTTTGCAGTCCTGCAGGTGTACCCATATTGATTCCGGTTCCACGGCCAGACAGGATTGCAGTCGATGAAGAATTGCCCACATACGATGACCTCTTATTTACTAGTCGGGAATTCTCAGATTATTGGCAATCATCGAGAGCCACCGCTCTAGGTGCAGCTATGCATCTTAATAACTATTGGAGTCATGAGTTGGATATAGCTACAAGGAAGCTCCAAGAGTTGGGTGTATCTCACGAGCGAACTGCGCCCCCGCCTAATTTCTTTAGTGGTACAACCGCGGATTTTTACAACCCCACAGAAGATCCCCGGCCTCCGACCACAGTATATCGACCGCAGATGGATGATATTGGTGCCCAAGAAGATACTAGCCAACCTGGTCCATCAACGCAAAATTATGACATGCCTGATGCTGTAAATTTGGATGATGTAGAATGGGATTTCGATAATGAATATTAATATGTTTTGTAATGTTGTTATTTATGTTGTTATCTTTATTATTAATGTTGTATTGTTAAGATTGACGCAAATTCATTTCACAATATGAAGCTTCATTTCACAAATTAACATACAATGATTCCGTTACATTTAATTTAACAATAAACAAGATATTAATAAACATGCAATGATTTAAATTAACATGAATAGTAAAGGTGATGAAAGAAAAACTAGTAAAACTCCTTCCAATAAGCATTTCTCCTCAACGCACACCATGTCATTAGGCCTTCAAAATTCTCACCGAACGTGCGAATGTATGCATTCACCGCCTCCTCATATGGATCGTCTTCCTCATCCAATGGTTGCATATCTTGTTCAACCCTATTGAAAATGTTATCAAATTCCTCGATGTCGTCTTTAATTTCCAACCATCGATCCATCAAGTTTCGCGGGCTTTGATATTCATGCCTCGGTAGCAACTCATGATATTTGTCAGCAATTATTTCCCAAGGGGTTCGTAGATCATTAACTTGGCTAATCTCACAACCAAAAAGACCGCGTGGAAATGAATATATCAAGGCTTCAGCCAAGAACTCATCAATCACATCTTCGTAAGATGCCATTGTGCTCATTAGCACTCAATCTGGCCATTCACATTTATAGCAGTATAATTAACCACATAAACCGTCCTAGATATTCCGCCCTTGTTCTTCCACTTAGTATGATCTGAGCTACATCTTCCGCCCTAGATTATCCGCCTAATGTCTTCCGAGCTACATCTTCCGCTCTAGATATTCCTGCCAAGATTATCCGCTCTACATCTTCCGCTCTAGATATTCCGTCCTACATCGTCCACCTATTATAAATATTACAACCAATTATACTTTAAGTTCATCAACATATTGCAACATATTATTAATAGAAGAGCTTCAAATTCTCTTTACTGATCAAACGTCATACCAAAAAGAATACGAAGAATGGAAGAATACGAAGAATACGAAGAATACGAAGAATTACAAGCCATGCAAATCGCCCATTCAAATATAGCCAAAAAGAAAAAGAAAATAGCTATGCGCCATATGCAACAAATTCAAAATATGGCCCTTCATAACATAGTTTGTGATTCCCATGAGGATCAAACGAGGAGGACGATATGTCGGACCAGAGAGGTGGGCCATGATAGACTAATCGCCGACTACTTTGGTGAAGCATCGGTATACAAAAACTACCATTTCCGGCGACGTTTTAGAATGAATCGAGCCCTATATGTACGTATTCATGATGCCGTATGCAGTTACAACTCCTGGTTCATACAAAAACCAGATGCACTTGGTCGTCTTGGCCTGTCCTCGCATCAAAAAATCGTTTCTGCTCTGCGAATGTTAGCATATGGGTCTTCTACTGATATAAATGGAGAGTACCTGTGTATCGGAGAATCGACAACCCAGAAGGCATTGGTGCGATTATCCCTTGCCATTGTGGGGATATTTGGCCCGGAGTATAACAGAAAGCCTACCGCTCTCGATGTGCAAAGGCTTACCGAACAAAATACGGCGCGTGGATTCCCCGGAATGCTGGGGAGCATAAACTGCATGCATTGGGAGTGGAAAAATTGTCCAACCGAATGGCATGGGCAATATACTGGACATAAAAAGTCACCGACAATTATACTAGAGGCGGTAGCATCACATGACCTTTGGATATGGAGGTCATTTTTCGGGATGCCGGGTAGTTGTAATGATATTAATGTATTGAACAGATCTAGAGTTTTCTCTGATCTTGTCCGCGATGAGACTCCACCAATCCAGTTTGAGATAAATAACAACGTATATGATATGGGGTATTTTTTAGCGGATGGCATTTATCCGCCTTACGCTAGTTTGGTGCAAACTTTTAAAAGGCCAACCAACCAGAAGGAAAAACTTTTCGCTCAAGTGCAAGAGGGGGCAAGAAAAGATGTAGAACGAGCGTTTGGTGTCTTGCAACTTAGGTTAGCATTCGTTCATACGCCGGCAAAACTCTGGAGCAAGGATAAATTATCATCTATTATGCAATCGTCCATAGTAATGCACAACATGATTGTTGAAGACGAGAGGCGTGATTGTGATTGGAGAGAGGAATACGACTTCCCGCCTGACCCGGTTCCTATGTTTCGAAACTCTCTTGAGCAACATTATGCGATGGAGGCTAGGACAATGCACATGCACGACAAGAGGAAGCATTTACAGCTACGTGCAGATCTCGTTGAACATGTTTGGGAAAAGTTTGCCAATATCAGTGTGTGATTTTACACAATTTATGTATCTTTTCTAATGTTGTTATGTTGTTATCTTTATTATTAATGTTGTATCGTTAATATTGTACCGAACTGATGTTTATGTATGAAAATTTGAAACAAATTCATTTCACAACCCATAAAATAATATTACATAGTAGATCAAACGATAAAAATAAATAACATGTTACATACTCAGAAGCATAGAAATTTTAAAATCCAGATTGACCCCCGTGTGGTGGTTAGTTTGGAAATTCGGATTGGCGCCGTGCTTTGTTGATTATATTAAGCACGAGGTATTCATGGTACTCCTTCTGGATTGAATTCATGTTTGAGGTGTCAGTGCTCATAATTTGTTGATCAAGCAATATTTGTTCACGCATATCTTTCCTCTCCATAGCCAATATACTGCGTTCGTTGAGCTCCAAACTTCGCTCCTTTAGTTGCAGTGAACGGTTAAGCCCCAAACGGGCCTCTTCGTCACGTACACGATCAGCCTGACATGATCGCTCAAATGATTCATTGAATGAAGAGCAACTATTCAGTATTTCTCGGTTCACCTCAATGTTTGTAGCCTTCGCTTTTCCTTTAGCCCGTTGCTTCATCTCTTTCCTTCCAGGTGGCCTCGGATAAGGCCTTTCTATATCAACTTCTGCTCCATCTTTGGAATTTCCTTCGTGAAACCCAGGATTCAGACTTCCTTCAGTATCTGTCGCACCCGTCATTGGCGAATCAAAATGAAATTGAGGGGAGTCTAAAAAAGTTTGGGAAAGTTGAAATTTGTGGAGTTCTTTTAAAATTTGGTAACAAGATTCAAAATTAAATGATTTTCCCTTGTTCTCTCGCTGGAATGCTAGATTAGCTGCAGTAACCTGAGAAAATACGACAATGTATATTTATTAACTCCACAAGCAACTGATTTATAAGAAATAATATTTAAAATAAATTACAAAAATGAAAAAAAGTTAGTTTACCCAATCTGTGTTAACAGTCCCACTAGCACGATTTGTCATCGATGCATCTTTCAATTTCGAAACATATAACATTACGTGCCTCGAAATTTTACTGTACCGGGTTTGTAGGCTGGCGCTCGTCCGACGTTCCGTGATACCCGTCGTTGTGTTATATTCTTCTGCGGTCGCATCCCAAAATAATGTGCTAGGTCGATTAGTTCCTCGTAAACCATCATTTGTTTTATTTACATATGCGGTGCATAATACTTCATCGTCGTGTTGAGACATATTTTGACCTCGAACCATTTTGAAATAATCACAAATATATTAATGCAAATATATAAATTTTATAATATTTTTTGGTAAAAAAATTGGGGGGGGGGGGGGGAATAAAATTAATGCAGTTATAAAAAAAATTAATGCAAATATTATAGAGTAGACACTGTTTCGAAATATATTAATGCAAATATATTAATGCAGTTATAAAAAAAATATTTGATAATAATTTAAATGAAGATATTAGAGAGTATACACTGCTTTTTAAATGAAGATAATAATTAAAATGAAGATAGTAGACACGGTTTAAACTTGGTATTTATAAAAAAAAAAAAAAAAAGAGCCGTTGAAAAAATAGAGTTGTTGGAATAATTGGGGGGGAAAGTTGAAATAGGGGAAATGCTAAAACGCTTTCGCGGAACATGATGTTCCGCGTTACCTTTTTTTTTTTTTTTTTATTTCTTGCGCGGAACATGATGTTCCGTTTAGTCAGTGGGTCCCACAAAAAATCAACTAGGGCAATTCTAAATTTGTTATTTTTTAGCTTAGCAGAGTCTAAATTTGCACTTTTACCCTGCGCACAGCAAACCTAAAAACCTCAAATATACATGTTTGCACTACCCATAAGGGTTGCTCTAAGGGATAATAGATTTTACATGTCAATATTAATCCCTCGGTGCCGCGCCTAAGCTGCATGGCATTGGAAACCATGGGCGTTGACCCAATAATACGCAATCCACCATGGGTTGAAGGTAGCAATTAAAAAAAAAAAAAAAAATCTCGGATATTTTTTTTTTGTTCTTCACCGATATGTCAGCTATAGTCACTCTCATGTCCAGAATGACACAGCATATTTTTGTGATTTAGAAAACTAGAAACTTGCCATGTAGCATAATAGTTTTTTCCACTAAAATCAGGGAAAGCTTTATCCAGTCACCTTTCATCACAAAAGAAGGGCATGTAGTAAACAATAAAAAGTGAGGTTGGAGTATGAGAGGAGGGCCATTTCTGGATTTCATAAGTTTTCCTTTTCTATATATTTATTTGTTAGCGGCTGTCCTTTTCTCATTCTTTTATCATTTTTCCACCACAGCTTTTCTCACAAATGGAACAAATTTATGTTATGAAGCACTTGGGATGGGCATGTCAAGTAGCCATCCACGGTCCACCATATGTGCCAAATCGTACGAAGGTTTATATTGTGTAATCAGGCACATGGGACCAATTTATTGACGATCTTAATTGTTTGAGGTTAGAAAATAAAAATGTTGCAGAAACTGCAGAACCAAGGGAAAGATGCTTTGTTAAATATAAATCTTCGTTTGGTTAGGATGAAAGAATTGAAGAAAACTAGAACCATAAAGTGTGGAGTCAAAATTTTTCTAGAAGCAATATGTATAAAGAAATAGGGTGTGCTTTATTTCATCATATTTTTTTAAGAAAAGATAAGATCCTGTTTAGTCATGGAAAATAAGTTTATTTTTCAGAAAAATAATTTCAATTTTTTTTTACGAAAATAGAACATTAGAATTTGTTCATGTTTGATATTTTTCCAAAATGAAAAATTGGAAAAGAGTATTCCAAATTTTCCAATTTTTCAGGAAATTGAAAATTCACTATTTCATGTTTTTCAGAATTTTTCGAAGTCCTAAAATTATATTTTGACCCTTTCTATAACTTATATTTAGACCCGTTATCTTTTCGTAAATTACATTTCTATAAATTATATTGTGGCCCCTTCACTTTCTATAAATTACATTTAGACCCTAGAATTTCCGTAAATACATTATAACCCTAAACTTTAAGTAAATCGCATTTCATAACCCAACTTTCTATAAACTTCATTTTGATTCAAAAGTGGGCAAAAGTCAAGATGGCAAAATTTTCCGTGGGTAAAGTTTGCCTAGGCAAATTTTACCTAGTTTTTTCACACGAAGCTATCAAACAATAATTAGGCGAAATTAAAGTCAATCCAATTAGTTTATTTAAATATTTTATAAAAAGTTTTTAAACAATTTTTAAAACATTTCTAAAACAGTTTTTTTTTTAATTTGATAAAACAGTTTTTTAAAATAATTTTTACAATATTCGAAACAGTTTTTAAATTATTCAAAACAAATTTTTAACCTTTTAAAATAGTGTTTTTAATAGTTTTAAAACAAGTTTTTAATAAAACAGTTTTATAAAACATTTTTTTAAAACCGTTTTAAATTGTTTTTAAAACAGTTTTAAAAACATTTTTGAAACATTTTTTATAAAACATTATTTTTTTTATAACAGTTTTTAAAACAGTTTTTTTTTTTACATTTCAAAAACAGTTTTTATATAACATTATTAAAACAATTTTTAAAATAATTTTTAAAGCAGTTTTTAACAACATTTTTATAAAACAATTTTTACAATATTCGAAACAGTTTTCTTAATTATTCAAAACAGTTTTAAACTTTTTAAAATAGTGTTTTAAACAGTTTTAAAACAGATTTTAATAAAACAGTTTTAAAAAATATTTTTTTAAACAGTTTTTAACAGTTTTAAAACATTTTTTAAACAGTTTTTAAAATAATTTAAAAACATTTTTTATAAAACAGTTTTTTATTTAAAACAGTTTTATAAAACAGTTTGTAAAATAATTTTTAAAATATTTTAGCATAAAAATATAAAACAAGCACTTGTAAGAAGTGGCAAATTATTTGGCAAATAATTCTTCTCCAAATAGCAAAGCAAAATTTTCCCACTTTTCATGCATTAGAGGTGTTGTACATGGGTAAATGGGTTGTAGGCAAATTTGTGAATCAAACAGACCAAAAAGTGGGCAAATGCCATATTTGCCCACTGATTTGACATTTGCCATGGCAAATGTGCGAATCAAACGGACCCTAAAGGCTTGTTTGGTTGTCCCCAAAATTGTAAATTAGTTCATCTAAAATTGACTCATTCATGAATTGCCTTATTATTAGTGTTTGGTTACAAAAATGAACAAATTCAAAAATGAACCAATTCATATTGATTCACAAAAACTTAAATTAGTTCATTTCACCAAAAGCTTAAAATTGCACAATTTATAATTATAACATGAATCTCAAATGCACAACTTCGACAGTCTCTCTCTCTCTCTCTCTCTCTCTCTCTCTCTCTCTCTCTCTATATATATATATATATATATATATATATATATATATCAACTTCACGGAAACAATGGTAAGGTTGCCCCCGCTGTGACCTGAGGTCACGGGTTCGATTCACGGAAACAGCCTCTCTACGCAAGCAGGAGTAAGGTTGCGTACATCCAGCGCCCCCAGTACCCCGCAGTGGCGGGAGCCTCGTGCACTGGGTTAGCCCTTTATATATCAACTTCGACAGAGTCTCTCTCTCTCTCTCTCTCAAGTTTTTGTGAATCAACATGAATTGGTTCATTTTTGAATTTGTTCATTCTTGTAACCAAACAATAATAATAAGGCAATTCATGAATGAGTCCATTTTAAATGGGTTAATTTATAATTTTGGGGACAACCAAACAGGCCTAAAGTAAATAACTTCATTTTTTCTTTTTAAATACACCACAAATTAGATTTAAACCCATTTAAAATGAATACATTGATAATTTATTCATTCTAAATTGATTAATTTATAAAATTAAATTATTTACGCAACCAAACGAAGGAATTATGAAACTGCAAGTCAACAAGTACAAACCTAACGGGAAACACATATAAATACAATCACAAATCCAAAAGAAAATCGTACACGGCCTTCGATTCATAAGTAACATATGATGACCAGATCCATATCTATTACTTATATATTACGCCCATGAACGCATGATGCTAAACGTGATGGCCGATCTATCTTCCAATAATACATAACTTTTCTTTTGTTTTATATCTTTCATTACAATATCTATGTATAATTTCTTTTTCCTTTTAATAATATTCTTTGTTAATAAACTGTGATTAACATCGTTGATTGTCAAAAGAAAAAGAATAAAATATAGCTGTGGTTAACAACTCTGAGTTGTTAGTGAAGTTGTCCACTCGCACGGGCACTCCCACTCAAGGGGCAAATGCTAATATCTGGGTTTTATTTATAACAAAAGCCGCTCCAGCAGGCGACGGCATGACTAGATTTGCACGATATAGAAAAAAATGCTTTATCTTTAACTTAATTCCGCACTTCCATGTGCTCTTCATCTTCACTAGTCTATAATACATACTGCATTTAGTCACTTCATTTAGGTTTAATTACACCCTGATAAACATGATATTGAATAAAACTGAATGTTTCTGTATTTCTTTCTTGATGTTAAAGAATGAGGGATTATAACTATATATAGGGGCCGGTAAACGGATTGGATTTGGACCGGATCAGGCAACTCCAAATCCATATCCGTTTATGTTAAACGGATTCGTATCCGATCCGTTTATTCGATTATCCGGTTATGTTAAACTTGATTTGCAATATTTTTATTTCTAACTCTTCATAAATTTATTTTGCAAATATTCCCAAAAAAAAAACAGATAATGAAATAAAGAACTATTATAATAAATATTTAAAATATTATTAAATACAATATATATTAATTAAAAAAATATTTCATATATATATATATATATTGATCGGATTGGATTATTAACGGATCGGAGTATATGAATTCAAATCTGCTCCATTTAATAAACGGGTAATCCGGTGATCGGATAATCGAATTTTAGGCATGATCCATATTCGCTTAAATGGATCGGATTCGGATAAAATCCGATCCATTGACCGCCCTATATGTTGTTACAAGACCTGTAGAAACAGACGGTTGAGATCAACTCTAGGCTAACTAACACTCTAAGTAGATGTTGGGGGGGGGGGGGGGGGGGGGGGGGTTACAAGTTGTTTGAGAAAACTTATGAATTAGTTGAACATAATTAGTTACAAAGTTGTTCCTTATCTAATCTCTCTATTAGGCCATCTCCAATGTAATTATTTCCAAACCCACTTGTATATGATGGTTAAAAGCAATTCTTTATCTAGTTAAAGGATTTTCGAAAATAATGTGAATAAGTCGTCCCTTTGTTTCTCCCACAATGATATTTTGTCTTGCCGATAAGGCTTACTTTTACGAGAAGTTATTGGATGGAATTTTATAACAACCAATTAAAAGTCATTATGTATGTCCACTTCACATTGGCAAAACTGCTTCTATATTTCTACATGTAGAAATTATGATAGAAATTTCAATATGAATCATTATCCATTTCACATCCGCAAATGTATAGAAATTCTTATTGGATAAGTTTTTACCTTTCCTTTCTTTTCACAATAGAGATTCACTTCGATAGAAATAATCATTGGCGAAGGCCTTACACCCCCTCAAGGTGAGACGACATTCATGAATTGAAAGCCTGCCCAAAAGGAAGAAAAAATGTTGAGAAGGCAGGCTTTTGGTGAAGATATTCGCAAGCTGATCCTTACTATAGAGACAATGCACTTTCAAAAGATTAAGAGTAACAAGTTCTCGTATATAATGATAGTCAATTTCTACATGCTTAGTTCGGGAACGAAACACGGGATTAGAAGCCAAGGAAATAACACTGATATTGTCCACCAAATGAGAGGTTGAGGGTATAAAAATATTTTCAAATCTTTAAGTAAGTAGCAGACCCAAGTTATCTCAGTAACTGTGGTGGCTAAAAATCTATATTCGGCTTCAGTTCAAGATCGATCAACAATACTCTATTTCTTGGCACTCCAGGAGATGGGATTAGACCCAAAAAAGAGAATGTATCCACTAGTAGAGCTGATTAGGCATAAATTCTTCACATTTATCCCCTTAATTTCGGTATTTTTATGATCCCGTGCATTATAAATAGCTTGAATTTGTCTCATATTTATGCTACTAACCCTTTTTGGCAAGTATTTCGTATTTTGTGTATCTCTTATGTGTTTTACAGGTATTTCATACAAATTAGTGCAAAAGATCTTTTGCACTAATTTGTATGAAATACATGTAAAACACATAAGAGATACACAAAATACGAAATACTTGCCAAAAAGGGTTAGTAGCACTACACCAAATCCTGCGAATGGTTACGCCCAGTGGGTCACGGCCCAAGTCCGCGACCAGCTCGTCGCGGACTTGGGCCGTGACCCACTCCATATTTGGCGTGACAAAATTTATTACCACACTAAATTATCGATGCTCTGGAAGTGGTCACAGACTTGGGCCGTGACTACAGTGGTCGCGGACTTGGGCCGTGACCAGGTCGTGACCATCTTGGCGCCAAACTCGCGCTAAAATTCCCTCCAAGCTTGGTCGCGGATGGGTCACGGCCCAAGTCCGTGACCCATGGCATGAGGAAGAAGTGAGTACACACATTAAGGGTCACGGCTTAGGGCCGTGACCATTTCTGGGCGTGGGTCACGGCTATGGGCCGTGACCATACCTCATTCAAGCACTATAGGTTGGATGAGAAGGGTCGCGCATCACAGATCGAGGGTCACGGCTTTGGGCCGTGACCATGTCTTGGTATGGGTCACGACTACGGGTCGTGACCATACCTCATTTGATAGCTGCTGTAGGTCGCGCAAGGGGGTCACGGTTGTAGGCCGTGACCATTCTTCGTCAATCAGGTCGCAGGCAGAGCTCCAAGGGTGTGGTGGGTTGCGATAGTGGGTCACGGCTTTAGGCCGTGACCAGGTCATTCCTAAAAAATAAAGAGGCGCGCTAATTTCTTTTTTCATTTGCCCGCTTCTCTCTCTCTCTCTCGTCGGATGTTGATGACCTAGCGCTAAAACATGGCGATTCTCTCTCGTCAATCAGTTTGAGTTCTAAGAAGGTTAGTCAAACACGTATTCCTCAGCTTCAACCTACTAGCAGCAGCCGCCCCAGCTCCGCCCTAGCTCCAACCCTAGCCCCAGCTCTCTCCTAGGTAAATTTTATTCTTTTTCTCCATTAATTTATGTAGATTCCATTAATATATGTATATATAGTTTACATGTCTTTACAATTTATACACAGTATATATAGTATATATAGATAATTTATATGATTTGAATTTGGGATAATATTTTTTATCTATATATATAGTATATATAGATAATTTAATGTAAAAGTAAAAATAGTGTGAGATAATGTTTTTGAAAGTTTAGTCTTACAACCTACTAGGTTGTTAATATTAGTAAAAAAAACTTTGGGTAAGCCAATTTATATCACATATTTAGATTTTAGGATGTTAATATTCATATTAATCGATTTTAGTATATTTGGTATTTTAGTCCTAATTTTTATTTTTATCGTTTTTTTTTCCTTTTTGTATTATATGGTTAATGGAAAACCTCGTAGAAAGTACATTATAGGAAATGGTTGCAGAGTTGATTACTCAAGTTTCTGAATCTACTAGGTCTCTTTTGAGGCAGATTGAAACTATGCAAGTTCATAAGTAAATTATATTTACATTTGTTTCTTGAATATTATGATCTACTATACTAACTTTACAGTCATTTTCTTTGTTTCATGTTCCTGACTTGAGTCCTTTCTCTATTAGATTAACCAGACGCTCATAGTGCCCCTGTAATTAACCTAACCAGACCCTCATAGTGCCCCTGGAATTAACGGTTCAGGGGGAATATGTCGTCATAGTGACCCTCATATTTTAACGACATATTGTCCCTGAAATTAACGGAGTGTTTAAATTAACCAATTATTTTAACGGAGTGTAAATATTTTTTCAGATTTGGTATTTCACAGTGAGTGAGCATCTGGATAGAGGTGCAACGCTACTACCTACACGTATCATGTTAAACTTTATGATATTTTTTATTTGTTCATCCAATTTTATAGAAATTGAATGCTCACATACATTATTACATACCAATTAGATACCACTTCTTCATTACATACCAGTTCTTCATTACACACCAGGTACTTTTTAGTTTAACTAAAGTAGTTATATAATTGATATGCATTATTTATTAAATCTTTTAGATGATAGAAGGAGTACGGGATAATTATTGGTTGTTGGCTTATTGTTGGATAGTATGTTTGAAGGAATATGTGATAATTAGAAGGAGTACGGGATAATTATTGGTTTGATTGTTGGATAATATGTTGAAAATATTTTAGACTCCCGGTTTCAGAATACGATGATAAGCATAAAAATATGCCATCGAATGATGAAAATATAAAACATCCACAAAACGGTCCCGTAAGAGTCATGAACACGTCGCAGGGGATCAATGTAAATCGTAGGAACAAACCGTGTAGTCACGGGGCTCCCGGTTTGAGTGTACGACGTAAATTTGCAAAAAGTTAGACTTAAGCATAAAAATATGCCATCGAAGGATGAAAACCTAAAACAAACACCAAACGGTCCTGTAAGAGTCACGAACACCTCGCACGGGATCAATGCGACTCATAGGAACAGACCGCGTCGTCACGGGACTCGCGTTTTGAGTGTACGACGTAAATTTGCAAAAAAATAGACTTGAGTATAAAAACATGTCATCGAAGGGTGAAAACGTAAAACAACCACAAAATTGTCTGGTAAGAGTCACGAACACCTCGCACGGGACCAATGTGACTCGTAGGAACCGACCGCGTAGTCACGGGGATCCCGAGTGAGTGTACGGCGTAAATTTACAAAAAAATAAACTTAAGCATAAAAACATGCCATCGAAGGGTGAAAATGTAAAACAGCCTTAAAACGGCCCGGTGAGAGTCACAAACACCTCGCACGGGACCAATGTAACTCGTAGGAACCGACCACATAGTCACGAGGCTCCCGGTTGGAGTGTACGACGTAAATTTGAAAAAAAATTAGACTTAAAGCATAAAAACATGCCATCAAAGGGTGAAAACGTAAAACAAATACAAAAGAGTCCCGTAAGGGTCACGAACACCTCGCACGGGACCAATGTGACTCGTAGGAATCAACCGCGTAGTCACGGGGCTCCCCGTTTGAGTGTATGACGGAAATTTGATAAAAAATAGACTTGAGCATAAAAACATGCCATCAAAGGATGAAAACGTAAAACAGCCTTTAAACGGTCCCGTAAGAGTCACGAACCCCTCGCACGGGACCAATGTGACTCGTAGGAACCGACCACGTAGTCACGGGGCTCCCGATTTGAGTGTACGACGTAAATTTGTAAAAAAATAGACTTAAGCATAAAAAACATGCCATCGAAGGGTGAAAATGTAAAACAGCCTTAAAACGGTCCCGTAAGAGTCACGAACACCTCGCACGGGACCAATGTAACTCGTAGGACCGATCGCGTAGTCGCGGGGCTCCTGGCTGGAGTGTACGACGTAAATTTGCAAAAAGTTAGACTTAAGCATAAAAACATGCCATCGAAGGGTGAAAACGTAAAACAGCCATAAAACGGTCCGATAAGAGTCACGAACACCTCGCACGGGACTAATGTAACTCATAGGAACCGACCGCATAGTCACGGGGCTCCCGGTTAGAGTGTACAGCATAAATTTACAAAAAAATTAAACTTGAGCATAAAAACATGTCGTCGAAGGGTGAAAACGTACAACAAGCACAAAACGGTCCCGTAAGAGTCATGAACACCTCGCACGGGGCCAATGTGACTCGTAGGAACCGACCGCATAGTAACGGGGCTTCCGAGTTGAGTGTACGATGCAAATTTGCAAAAAATAGACTAGAGCATGAAAACATGCCATCGAAGGGTGAAAATCTAAAATAGACACTAAACGGTCCGGTAAGAGTCACGAACACCTCGTACCGGACCAATGTGACTTGTAGGAACCGACGACGTAGTCACGGGGCTCCAGTTTGAGTGTACAACGCAAATTTACATAAAGTTAGACTTGCATGCCATCGAAGGGTAAAAACATAAAATAACCTTAAAACGGTCCCGTAAGAGTCACGAACACCTCGCACGGGACCAATGTAACTTGTAAGAACCGACCGCGTAGTTACGGCGCTCCCGGTTGGAGTGTAAGACGTAAATTTGTAAAAAATTAGACTTAAGCATAAAAACATGCCATCGAAGGGTGAAAACGTAAAACAGCCACAAAACGGTCCCGTAAGAGTCACGAACACCTCGCACGGGACCAATGTGAATTATAGGAACTGACCGTGTAGTCACGGCGCTCCCGATTTGAGTGTGCGACGTTAATTTGTAAAAAATTAAACTTAAGCATAAAAACATGCCATCGAATGGTGAAAACGTAAAACAGCCACAAAACGGTCCCATAAGAGTCACGAACACCTCGCAGGGGATCAATGTAAATCGTAGGAACATACCGTGTAGTCACGGGGCTCTCGGTTTGAGTGTACGACGTAAATTTGTAAAAAGTTAGACTTAAGCATAAAAACATGCCATCGAAGGATGAAAACCTAAAACAAACACCGAACGGTCCGGTAAGAGTCACGAACACCTCGCACGGGACCAATACGACTCATAGGAACAAACCGCGTAGTCACGGGACTCGCGATTTGAGTGTACGACGTAAATTTGCAAAAAATTAGACTTAAGCATAAAAACATGCCATCGAAGGGTGAAAACGTAAAACAACCACAAAATGGTCTCTTAAGAGTCACTAACACCTCGCACGGGACCAATGCGACTCGTAGGAACCGACCGCGTAGTCACGGAACTCCCGGTTTGAGTGTACAACGTAAATTTGCAAAAAGTTAGACTGAAGCATAAAAACATGCCATCGAAGGGTGAAAATACAAAATGAACACAAAACGGTCCCATAAGAGTCACGAACATCTCGCACGGGACCAATGTGAGTTGTAGGAACCAGTCGCGTATATATATGCAGTATATATATACATATGCAGTGTACTGCAGAGTATATATATACTGCATTTATATACACTGCAGTATATAATCTGCATATATGTATATATATACATACTATATATACTATATAATATATACTGCAGAGTATATATATATACTGCATATATATACACTGCAGTATATAATCTGCATATATATATATATTGCATATATACAGTATATATAATGTCATATATATGCATATATATAAAGTATATATACTTCATATATATACTAGTATATATACTGCTCTGCTTATATATGCAGTATATATACTGTATACATATATGTAGAGCTGTATATATATAGTATATATACTGGTATATATATATGCATATATATACAGTTATAAACATGCATATACAGTTATATATATACATATATATACATGCATATTAGTCCAGCTTTTAATGTTGAGATTGCTAACCACACTAAGAGTCTCCTCTTCATCTAAGCTAGTAATGAACATATTACTTTTAGAACGATTAGGCCTAAGCCTTGATAAACTACTAAATATATCCAAAACTTCCTTGGTAACCAAACTTTAGTTCACATCCCCAACACAAAGCAGAATTGAATAGTTTTTCTTGGTAACCAATGTGATAAGACTAGAAGAGTTGAATGAAGAGAAAAATGTTTGCTCAAGATAATGGATATTTTTTCTTCAAATATCACAGCCCCACTTACAGAGATGAGGTGTTGGAAAATGGCCCTTGGAACTTTGTGGGGAACCCCAACATTTTGAATAAATGGAAACATGGCTTCAAGTTCTTTAAAGAGGATACCATTAGAGTTCTAGTTTGGGTGCTCTTCCCCAACATCCCTATGCAATATTGGACTGTTAAAGGCCTCAATCACATTGCTAGTGCCATAGGATTCCCCATCTATGCTGATTCAGTCACTAGAAATATGAATAGAATTAGCTTTACTAGGATTTGCATTGAAATTGTGCCAAAAGTTAGCTACCCAAACTCCATTAACCTCATTTTGGAGGATGGTTCTTCCACTTGTGTTAAGGTTAAATAGCAAGCTATGACCAACTCATGTCCCCACTATGTTGCCTTTGGCCATAATATATCCAAATGCCCCAAAATTAAAAGAGTGTGAAGATTACGACAGTAATTTGCATATTTCTAGACTTAGGCTTAAAAACATGACGTTAGAGGGTGAAAACTCGAAACAACCCCCGAACGTCCCCGTGGGTGGCACCAACACCTCCCACGGGGCCAATGTAACTCGTAGGAACTGACCACGCAGCCGCGGGTCTCCCGGTATGAGAGTACGACGGTAATTTGCATATTTCTAGACTTAGGCTTAAAAACATGACGTTAGAGGGTGAAAACTCGAAACAACCCCTGAACGGCCCCCTGGGTGGAACCAACACCTCCCATGGGGACAATGTAACTCGTAGGAACTGACCCCGCAGCCGCGAGACTCCCGGTTTGAGAGTACGACGGTAACTTGCATATTTCTACACTTAGGCTTAAAAGCATGGCGCTAAAGGGTGAAAACTGAAAACAACCCCCGAACGGCCCCGTGGGTGGCACCAACACCTCCCACGGGACTAATGTAACTCATAGGAACTGACCCCGTAGCCGCGGGAGTTCCTGTTTGAGAATATGACGGTAATATGCATATTTCTAGACTTAAGCAAAACATGGCGTTAGAGGGTGAAAATCCGAAACAGTCCCCAAACGACCCCGTGAGTGGCACCAACACCTCCCACGGGACCAATGTAACTCGTAGGAACTGACCCGAGAGCCGCGGAACTCCCGGTTTGAGAATTCGACGATAATTTGCATATTTCTAGACTTAGGCTTAAAAACATGGCGTTAGAGGGTGAGAACTCGAAACAACCCTCTAACGGCCCCGTGGGTGGCACCAACACCTCCCACGGGACTAATGTAACTCGTAGGAACTGACCCCGCAGCCGCGAGAATCCCGGTTTGAGAATACGACGATAATTTGCATATTTCTAGACTTAGGCTTAAAAACATGGCGTTAGAGGGTGAGAACTCGAAACAGCCCCGAATGTCCCCGCGGGTGGCACTAACACCTCCCACGGGACATTTGTAACTCGTAGGAACTGACCCCGTAGCCACGGGAGTCACGGTTTGAGAATACGACAGTAATTTGCATATTTCTAGACTTAGGCTTAAAAACATGGCATTAGAGGGTGAGAACTCAAAACAGCCCCTGAACGTCCCCGTGGGTGGCACCAACACCTCCCACGGGACCAATGTAACTCGTAGGAACTGACCCCGCAGCCGCAGGACTCCCGGTTCGAGAATACGACGGTAATTTTCATATTTCTAGACTTAGGCTTAAAAACATGACGTTAGAGGGTGAGAACTAGAAACAGCCCCCGAACGGCCAAGTGGGTGGCACCAACACCTCCCACGGGGCCAATGTAACTCGTAGGAACTGAACCCGTAGCCGCGGTAGTTCCAGTTTGAGAATACAACGGTAATTTGCATATTTTTTGACTTAGGCAAAACATGGCGTTAGAGGGTGAAAATCCGAAGCATCCCCCGAACGGTCCCGTGGGTGGCACCAATACCTCCGACGGGGCCAATGTAACTCGTAGGAACTGACCGCGCAGCCGCGGAACTCCCGATTTGAGAATACGATGGTAATTTGCATACTTCTAGACTTAGGCATAAAAAGAGGGCGTTAGTGGGGGAAATCCCGAAACAATCCCCGAACGGCCCCGTGGGTGGCACCAACACCTCCCACGGGACCAATGTAACTCGTAGGAACTGATCGCGCAGCCGCGGGAATCCCGGTTTGAGAATACGACGATAATTTGCATATATCTAGAATTAGGCATAAAAAGAGGGCGTTAATGGGGAAAAATCCAAAACAGCTTCCGACCCTCCACGTGGGTGGCACCAACACCTCCCACGGGACCAATGTAACTCGTTGGAACTGACCCTGCAGCCGCGGGTCTCCCGGTTTGAAAATACGACGGTAATTTGCATATTTCTAGACTTAGGCTTAAAATCATGGCGTTAGAGGGTGAAAACTCGAAACAACCCCCGAACGGCCCCGTGGGTGGCACCAACACCTCCCACGGGGACAATGTAACTCGTAGGAACTGACCCCGCAGCCGCGAGACTCCCGGTTTGAGAGTACGACGGTAACTTGTATATTTCTACACTTAGGCTTAAAAATATGGCATTAAAGGGTGAAAACTGAAAACAACCCCCGAACGGCCCCGTGGGTGGCACCAACACCTCCCTCGGGACCAATGTAACACGTAGGAACGGACCCCGTAGTCGCGGGAGTTCCTGTTTGAGAATACGACGGTAATTTGCATATTTCTAGACTTAAGCAAAACATGGCGTTAGAGGGTGAAAATTCGAAACAGTCCCCAAACGGCCCCGTGAGTGGCACCAACACCTCCCACGGGACCAATGTAACTCGTAGGAACTGACCCGAGAGCCGCGGGACTCCCGGTTTGAGAATTCGACGATAATTTGCATATTTCTAGACTTAGGCTAAAAAACATGGCGTTAGAGGGTGAAAACTCGAAACAACCCTCTAACGGCCCCGTGGGTGGCACCAACACCTCCCACGGGACTAATGTAACTCGTAGGAACTGACCCCGCAGCCGCGAGACTCCCGGTTTGAGAATACGATGATAATTTGCATATTTCTAGACTTAGGCTTAAAAACATGGCGTTAGAGGGTGAGAACTCGAAACAACCCCCGAACGTCCCCGTGGGTGGCACCAACACGTCCCACGGGACCAATGTAACTCGTAGGAACTGATCTCGCAGCCGCAGGACTCCCGGTTTGAGAATACGACGGTAATTTGCATATTTCTAGACTTAGGCTTAAAAACATGGCGTTAGAGGGTGAGAACTAGAAACAGCCCCCGAACGGCCACGTGGGTGACACCAACACCTCCCACGGGGCCAATGTAACTCGTAGGAACTAAACCCGTAGCCGCGGTAGTTCCGGTTTGAGAATACAACGGTAATTTGCATATTTTTAGACTTAGGCAAAACATGGCGTTATTGGGTTAAAACCCGAAACAGCCCCCGAACGGTCCCGTGAGTGGCACCAACACCTCCCACGGGGCCAATGTAACTCGTAGGAACTGACCGCGCAGCCGCGGATCTCCCGATTTGAGAATACGATGGTAATTTGCATACTTTTAGACTTAGGCATAAAAAGAGGGCGTTAGTGGGGGAAAACCCGAAACAACCCCCGAACGGCCCCGTGGGTGGCACCAACACCTCCCACGGGACCAATGTAACTCGTAGGAATTGACCGCGCAGCCGCGGGAATCCCGGTTTGAGAATACGACGATAATTTGCATATTTCTAGACTTAGGCTTAAAAACATGGCGTTAGAGGGTGAAAACTCGAAACAACCCCCGAACGGCGCCGTGGGTGGCACCAGCACCTCCCACGGAGCCAATGTAACTCGAAGGAACTGACCACGCAGCCACGGGTCTCCCGGTATGAGAGTACGGCGGTAATTTGCATAATTCTAGACTTAGGCTTAAAAACATGGCGTTAGAGGGTGAGAACTCGAAACAGCCCTCTAACGGAACCGTGGGTTGCACCAACACCTCCCACGGGACCAATGTAACTCGTAGGAACTGACCCCGCAGCCGCGAGACTCCCGATTTTAGAATACGATAATAATTTGCATATTTCTAGACTTAGGCTTAAAAACATGGCGTTAGAGGGTGAGAACTCGAAACAGCCCCCGGACGTCCCCGTGGGTGGCACCAACACCTCCCACGGGACATTTGTAACTCGTAGGAACTGTCCCCACAGTCGCGAGACTCCTGGTTTGAGAATACGACGATAATTTGTATATTTTTAGATTTAAGCTTAAAAACATGGCGTTAGAGGGTGAGAACTCGAAACAGCCCCCGAACGTCCCCGTGGGTGGCACCAACCCCTCCCACGGGACATTTGTAACTCGTAGGAACTGACCCCACAGCCGCGGGAATCCCGGTTTGAGAATACGACGGTAATTTGCATATTTCTAGACTTAGGCTTAAAAACATGGCGTTAGAGGGTGAGAACTGGAAACAGCCCCCGAACGTCCCCATGGGAAGCACCAACACCTCTCACGGGACCAATGTAACTCGTAGGAACTGACCCCGCAGCCGCGGGAGTTCCGATTTGAGAATACGACGGTAATTTGTATATTTCAAGACTTAGGCTTAAAAACATGGCGTTAGAGGGTGAAAACTCGAAACAACCCCCGAACGGCGCCGTGGGTGGCACCAGCACCTCCCACGGGGCCAATGTAACTCGAAGGAACTGACCACGCAGCCACGGGTCTCCCGGTATGAGAGTACGGCGGTAATTTGCATAATTCTAGACTTAGGCTTAAAAACATGGCGTTAGAGGGTGAGAACTCGAAACAGCCCTCTAACGGAACCGTGGGTTGCACCAACACCTCCCACGGGACCAATGTAACTCGTAGGAACTGACCCCGCAGCCGCGAGACTCCCAGTTTTAGAATACGATAATAATTTGCATATTTCTAGACTTAGGCTTAAAAACATGGCGTTAGAGGGTGAGAACTCGAAACAGCCCCCGGACGTCCCCGTGGGTGGCACCAACACCTCCCACGGGACATTTGTAACTCGTAGGAACTGTCCCCACAGTCGCGAGACTCCTGGTTTGAGAATACGACGATAATTTGTATATTTCTAGATTTAATCTTAAAAACATGGCGTTAGAGGGTGAGAACTCGAAACAGCCCCCGAACGTCCCCGTGGGTGGCACCAACCCCTCCCACGGGACATTTGTAACTCGTAGGAACTGACCCCACAGCCGCGGGAATCCCGGTTTGAGAATACGGCGGTAATTTGCATATTTCTAGACTTAGGCTTAAAAACATGGCATTAGAGGGTGAGAACTCGAAACAGCCCCCGAACGTCCCCATGGGAAGCACCAACACCTCCCACGGGACCAATGTAACTCGTAGGAACTGTCCCCGCAGCCGCGGGAGTTCCGATTTGAGAATACGACGGTAATTTGCATATTTCAAGACTTAGGCTTAAAAACATGGCGTTAGAGGGTAAGAACTCGAAACAGCCCCCGAACGCCCCCGTGGGTGGCAACAACACCTCCCACGGGACCAATGTGACTCGTAGGAACTGACCCCGCAGCCGCAGGACTCCTGGTTTGATAATACGACGATAATTTGTATATTTCTAGACTTAGGCTTAAAAACATGACGTTAGAGGGTGAAAACTTGAAACATCCCCCCAACTTCCCCGTGGGTGGCACCAACACCTCCCACGGGGCCAATGTAACTCGTAGGAACTGACCACGCAGCTGCGGGTCTCCCGGTATGAGAGTACGACGGTAATTTGCATATTTTTAGACTTAGGCTTAAAAACATGACGTTAGAGGGTGAAAACTTGAAACAACCCCCGAACGGCCCCGTGGGTGTAACCAACACCTCCCACGGGGCCAATGTAACTCGTAGGAACTGACCCCGCAGCCGCGGGACTCCCGGTTTGAGAGTACGACGGTAATTTCCATATTTCTAGACTTGGGCTTAAAAACATGGCGTTAGAGGGTGAGAACTAGAAACAGCCCCCGAACGGCCACGTGGGTGGCTCCAACACCTCCCACGGGGCCAATGTAACTCGTAGGAACTGAACCCGCAGCCGCGGGAGTTCCGGTTTGAGAATACAACAGTAATTTGTTTATTTTTATACTTGGGCAAAACATGGCGTTAGAGGGTGAAAACCCGAAATAGCCTCTGAACGGTCCCGTGGGTGGCACCCATACCTCCCACGGGGCCAATGTAACTCGTAGGAACTGACCGCGCAGCCACGGAACTCTCGATTTGAGAATACAACGGTAATTCGCATACTTCTAGACTTAGGCATAAAAAGAGGGCTTTAATGGGGGAAAACTCGAAACAGCCCCCGAACGGCCCCGTGGGTGGCACCAACACCTCCCACGGGACCAATGTAACTCGTAGGAACTGACCGCGTAGCCGCGGGAGTCCCGGTTTGAGAATACGACGATAATTTGCATATTTCTAGAAGTAGGCATAAAAAGAGGGCGTTAATGGGGAAAAATCCAAAACAGCTTCCGACCCTCCCCGTGGGTGGCACCAACACCTCCCACGGGACCAATGTAAATCGTAGGAACTGACCCTGCAGCCGCGGGTCTCCCGGTTTGAAAATACGACGGTATTTTTTATATTTCTAGACTTAAGCTTAAAAACATGGCGTTAGAGGGTGAAAACTCGAAACAACCCCCGAACGGCCCCGTGGGTGGCACCAACACCTCTCATGGGGCCAATGTAACTCATAGGAACTGACCACGCAGCTGCGGGTCTCCTGGTATGAGAGTACGACGGTAATTTGCATAATTCTAGACTTAGGCTTAAAAACATGGCGTTAGAGGGTGAGAACTCGAAACAGCCCCTGAACGTCCCCGTGGGTGGCACCAACACCTCCCACGGGACCAATGTAACTCGTAGGAACTGACCTCGCAGCCGCAGGACTCTCGGTTTGAGAATACGACGGTAATTTGCATATTTCTAGACTTAGGCTTAAAAACATGGCGTTAGAGGGTGAGAACTAATAACAGCCCCCGAATGGCCACGTGGGTGGCACCAACACCTCCCACGGGGCCAATGTAACTCGTAGGAACTGAACCCGTAGCCGCGGTAGTTACGGTTTGAGAATACAACGGTAATTTGCATATTTTTAGACTTAGTCAAAACATGGCGTTAGAGGGTTAAAACCCGAAACAGCCCCTGAACGGTCCCGTGGGTGGCACCAACACCTCCCACGGGGCCAATGTAACTCGTAGGAACTGACCGCGCAGCCGCGGATCTCCCGATTTGAGAATACGATGGTAATTTGCATACTTCTAGACTTAGGCATAAAAAGAGGGCGTTAGTAGGGGAAAACCAGAAACAACCCCGAACGGCCCCGTGGGTGGCACCAACACCTCCCACGGGACCAATGTAACTCGTAGGAACTGACCGCGCAGCCGCGGGAATCCCGGTTTGAGAATACGACGATAATTTGCATATTTCTAGACTTAGGCTTAAAAACATGGCGTTAGAGGGTGAAAACTCGAAATAACCCCCGAACGGCGCCGTGGGTGGCACCAGCACCTCCCACGGGGCCAATGTAACTCGAAGGAACTGACCATGCAGCCACGGGTCTCCCGGTATGAGAGTGCGGCGGTAATTTGCATAATTCTAGACTTAGGCTTAAAAACATGGCGTTAGAGGGTGAGAACTCGAAACAGCCCTCTAACGGAACCGTGGGTTGCACCAACACTTCCCACGGGACCAATGTAACTCGTAGGAACTGACCCCGCAGCCGCGAGACTCCCGGTTTTAGAATACGATAATAATTTGCATATTTCTAGACTTAGGCTTAAAAACATGGCGTTAGAGGGTGAGAACTCGAAACAGCCCCCGGACGTCCCCGTGGGTGGCACCAACACCTCCCACGGGACATTTGTAACTTGTAGGAAATGACCCCACAGTCGCGAGACTCCTGGTTTGAGAATACGACGATAATTTGTATATTTCTAGACTTAAGCTTAAAAACATGGCGTTAGAGGGTGAGAACTCGAAACAGCCCCCGAACGTCCCCGTGGGTGGCACCAACCCCTCCCACGGGACATTTGTAACTCGTAAGAACTGACCCCACAGCCGCGGGAATCCCGGTTTGAGAATATGGCGGTAATTTGCATATTTCTAGACTTAGGCTTAAAAACATGGCGTTAGAGGGTGAGAACTCGAAACAACCCCCGAACGTCCCCATGGGTGGCACCAACACCTCCCACGGGACCAATGTAACTCGTAGGAACTGACCCCGCAGCCGCGGGAGTTCCAGTTTGAGAATACGACGGTAATTTGCATATTTCAAGACTTAGGCTTAAAAACATGGCGTTCGAGGGTGAGAACTCGAAACAGCCCCCGAACGCCCCCGTGGGTGGCAACAACACCTCCCACGGGACCAATGTGACTCGTAGGAACTGACCCCGCAGCCGCAGGACTCCTGGTTTGATAATACGACGATAATTTGCATATTTCTAGACTTAGGCCTAAAAACCTGACGTTAGAGGGTGAAAACTCGAAACATCCCCCCAACGTCCCCGTGGGTGGCACCAACACCTCCCACGGGGCCAATGTAACTCGTAGGAACTGACCACGCAGCCGCGGGTCTCCCGGTATGAGAGTACGATGGTAATTTGCATATTTTTAGACTTAGGCTTAAAAACATGACGTTAAAGGGTGAAAACTTGAAACAACCCCCGAACGGCCCCGTGGGTGTAACCAACACCTCCCACGGGGCCAATGTAACTCGTAGGAACTGACCCCGCAGCCGCGGGACTCCAGGTTTGAGAGTACGACGGTAATTTCCATATTTCTAGACTTGGGCTTAAAAACATGGCGTTAGAGGGTGAGAACTCGAAACAGCCCCCGAACGCCCCCGTGGGTGGCAACAACACCTCCCACAGGACCAATGTGACTCGTAGGAACTGACCCCGCAGCCGCAGGACTCCTAGTTTGATAATACGACGATAATTTGCATATTTCTAGACTTAGGCTTAAAAACCTGACGTTAGAGGGTGAGAACTCGAAACAGCCCCCGAACAGCCACGTGGGTGGCTCCAACACCTCCCACGGGGCCAATGTAACTCGTAGGAACTGAACCCGCAGCCGCGGGAGTTCCGATTTGAGAATACAACAGTAATTTATATATTTTTATACTTAGGCAAAACATGGTGTTAGAGGGTGAAAACCCGAAATAGCCCCCGAACGGTCCCGTGGGTGGCACCCACACCTCCCACGGGGCCAATGTAACTCGTAGGAACTGACCGCGCAGCCACGGAACTCCCGATTTGAGAATACAACGGTAATTCACATACTTCTAGACTTAGGCATAAAAAGAGGGCTTTAGTGGGGGAAAACCCGAAACAGCCCCCGAACGGCCCCGTGGGTGGCACCAACACCTCCCACGGGACCAATGTAACTCGTAGGAACTGACCGCGTAGCCACAGGAGTCCCGGTTTGAAAATACGACGATAATTTGCTTATTTCTAGAAGTAGGCATAAAAAGAGGGCGTTAATGGGGAAAAATCCAAAACAGCTTCCGACCCTCCCCGTGGGTGGCACCAACACCTCCCACGGGACCAATGTAACTCGTAGGAACTGACCCTGCAGCTGCGGGTCTCCCGGTTTGAAAATACGACGGTATTTTGTATATTTCTAGACTTAGTCTTAAAAACATGGCGTTAGAGGGTGAAAACTCGAAACAACCCCCGAACGGCCCCGTGGGTGGCACCAACACCTCTCATGGGGCCAATGTAACTCGTAGGAACTGACCACGCAGCCGCAGGTCTCCTGGTATGAGAGTACGACGGTAATTTTCATAATTCTAGACTTAGGCTTAAAAACATGGCGTTAGAGGGTGAGAACTCGAAACAGCCCCCTAACGTCCCCGTAGGTGGCACCAACACCTCCCACGGGACCAATGTAACTCGTAGGAACTGACCTCGCTGCCGCAGGACTCCCGGTTTGAGAATACGACGGTAATTTGCATATTTCTAGACTTAGGCTTAAAAACATGGCGTTAGAGGGTGAGAACTAGAAACAGCCCCCGAACGGCCACGTGGGTGGCACCAACACCTCCCACGGGGCCACTGTAACTCGTAGGAACTGACCCCGCAGCCGCGGGAGTTCCGGTTTGAGAATACGACGGTAATTTGCATATTTCAAGACTTAGGCTTAAAAACATGGCGTTAGAGGGTGAGAACTCGAAACAGCCCCCGAACGCCTCCGTGGGTGGCAACAACACCTCCCACGGGACCAATGTGACTCGTAGGAACTGACCCCGCAGCCGCAGGACTCCTGGTTTGATAATACGACGATAATTTGCATATTTCTAGACTTAGGCCTAAAAACCTGACGTTAGAGGGTGAAAACTCGAAACATCCCCCCAACGTCCCCGTGGGTGGCACCAACACCTCCCACGGGGCCAATGTAACTCGTAGGAACTGACCACGCAGCCGCGGGTCTCCCGGTATGAGAGTACGATGGTAATTTGCATATTTTTAGACTTAGGCTTAAAAACATGACGTTAAAGGGTGAAAACTTGAAACAACCCCCGAACGGCCCCGTGGGTGTAACCAACACCTCCCACGGGGCCAATGTAACTCGTAGGAACTGACCCCGCAGCCGCGGGACTCCAGGTTTGAGAGTACGACGGTAATTTCCATATTTCTAGACTTGGGCTTAAAAACATGGCGTTAGAGGGTGAGAACTCGAAACAGCCCCCGAACGCCCCCGTGGGTGGCAACAACACCTCCCACAGGACCAATGTGACTCGTAGGAACTGACCCCGCAGCCGCAGGACTCCTAGTTTGATAATACGACGATAATTTGCATATTTCTAGACTTAGGCTTAAAAACCTGACGTTAGAGGGTGAGAACTCGAAACAGCCCCCGAACAGCCACGTGGGTGGCTCCAACACCTCCCACGGGGCCAATGTAACTCGTAGGAACTGAACCCGCAGCCGCGGGAGTTCCGATTTGAGAATACAACAGTAATTTATATATTTTTATACTTAGGCAAAACATGGTGTTAGAGGGTGAAAACCCGAAATAGCCCCCGAACGGTCCCGTGGGTGGCACCCACACCTCCCACGGGGCCAATGTAACTCGTAGGAACTGACCGCGCAGCCACGGAACTCCCGATTTGAGAATACAACGGTAATTCACATACTTCTAGACTTAGGCATAAAAAGAGGGCTTTAGTGGGGGAAAACCCGAAACAGCCCCCGAACGGCCCCGTGGGTGGCACCAACACCTCCCACGGGACCAATGTAACTCGTAGGAACTGACCGCGTAGCCACAGGAGTCCCGGTTTGAAAATACGACGATAATTTGCTTATTTCTAGAAGTAGGCATAAAAAGAGGGCGTTAATGGGGAAAAATCCAAAACAGCTTCCGACCCTCCCCGTGGGTGGCACCAACACCTCCCATGGGACCAATGTAACTCGTAGGAACTGACCCTGCAGCTGCGGGTCTCCCGGTTTGAAAATACGACGGTATTTTGTATATTTCTAGACTTAGTCTTAAAAACATGGCGTTAGAGGGTGAAAACTCGAAACAACCCCCGAACGGCCCCGTGGGTGGCACCAACACCTCTCATGGGGCCAATGTAACTCGTAGGAACTGACCACGCAGCCGCAGGTCTCCTGGTATGAGAGTACGACGGTAATTTTCATAATTCTAGACTTAGGCTTAAAAACATGGCGTTAGAGGGTGAGAACTCGAAACAGCCCCCTAACGTCCCCGTAGGTGGCACCAACACCTCCCACGGGACCAATGTAACTCGTAGGAACTGACCTCGCTGCCGCAGGACTCCCGGTTTGAGAATACGACGGTAATTTGCATATTTCTAGACTTAGGCTTAAAAACATGGCGTTAGAGGGTGAGAACTAGAAACAGCCCCCGAACGGCCACGTGGGTGGCACCAACACCTCCCACGGGGCCACTGTAACTCGTAGGAACTGACCCCGCAGCCGCGGGAGTTCCGGTTTGAGAATACGACGGTAATTTGCATATTTCAAGACTTAGGCTTAAAAACATGGCGTTAGAGGGTGAGAACTCGAAACAGCCCCCGAACGCCTCCGTGGGTGGCAACAACACCTCCCACGGGACCAATGTGACTCTTAGGAACTGACCCCGCAGCCGCAGGACTCCTGGTTTGATAATACGATGATAATTTGCATATTTCTAGACTTAAGCTTAAAAACATGACGTTAGAGGGTGAAAACTCGAAACAGCCCCCCAACGTCCCCGTGGGTGGCACCAACACCTCCCACGGGCCCAATGTAACTCGTAGGAACTGACCACGCAGCCGCGGGTCTCCCGGTATGAGAGTACGATGGTAATTTTCATATTTTTAGACTTAGGCTTAAAAACATGACGTTAGAGGGTGAAAACTTGAAATAACCCCCGAACGGCCCCGTGGGTGTAACCAACACCTCCCACGGGGCCAATGTAACTCGTAGGAACGGACCCCGCAGCCGCGGGACTCCCGGTTTGAGAGTAAGACGGTAATTTCCATATTTCTAGACTTGGGCTTAAAAACATGGCGTTAGAGGGTGAGAACTAGAAACAGCCCCCGAACGGCCACGTGGGTGGCTCCAACACCTCCCACGGGGCCAATGTAACTCGTAGGAACTGAACCCGCAGCCGCGGGAGTTCCGGTTTGAGAATACAACAGTAATTTGTATATTTTTATACTTAGGCAAAACATGGCGTTAGAGGGTGAAAACCCGAAATAGCCCCCGAACGGTCCCGTGGGTGGCACCCACACCTCCCACGAGGCCAATGTAACTCGTAGGAACTGACCGCGCAGCCACGGAACTCCTGATTTGAGAATACAACGCTAATTCGCATACTTCTAGACTTAGGCATAAAAAGAGGGCTTTAGTGGGGGAAAACCCAAAACAGCCCCCGAACGGCCCTGTGGGTGGCACCAACACCTCCCACGGGACCAATGTAACTCGTAGGAACTGACCGCGTAGCTGCGGGAGTCCCGGTTTGAGAATACGACGATAATTTGCATATTTCTAGAAGTAGGCATAAAAAGAGGGCGTTAATGGGGAAAAATCCAAAACAGCTTCCGACCCTCCCCGTGGGTGGCACCAACACCTCCCACGGGACCAATGTAACTCGTAGGAACTGACCCTGCAGCCGCGGGTCTCCCGGTTTGAAAATACGACGGTATTTTGTATATTTCTAGACTTAGGCTTAAAAACATGGCGTTAGAGGGTGAAAACTCGAAACAACCCCCGAACGGCCCCGTGGGTGGCACCAACACCTCTCATGGGGCCAATGTAACTCGTAGGAACTGACCACGCAGCCGCGGGTCTCCTGGTATGAGAGTACGACGGTAATTTGCATAATTCTAGACTTAGGCTTAAAAACATGGCGTTAGAGGGTGAGAACTCGAAACAGCCCCCGAACGTCCCCGTGGGTGGCACCAACACCTCCCACGGGACCAATGTAACTCGTAGGAACTGACCCCGCAGTCGCGAGACTCCCGGTTTGAGAATACAACGATAATTTGCATATTTCTATACTTAGGCTTAAAAACATGGCATTAGAGGGTGAGAACTCGAAACAGCCCCCGAACGTCCCCGTGGGTGGCACCAACACCTCCCACGGGACATTTGTAACTTGTAGGAACTGACCCCACAGCCGCGGGAATCCCGGTTTGAGAATACGACGGTAATTTGCATATTTCTAGACTTAGGCTTAAAAACATGGAGTTAGAGGGTGAGAACTCGAAACATCCCTCGAACGACCCCGTGGGTGGCACCAACACCTCCCACGGGACCAATTTAACTCGTAGGAACTGACCCCGCGGCCGCGGGAGTCCCGGTTTGAGAATACGTCGGTAATTTGCATATTTCTAGACTTAGGCTTAAAAACATGGCGTTAGAGGGTGAGAACTCGAAACAGCGCCCGAACGTCCCCGTGGGTGGCACCAACACCTCCCACGGGACCAATTTAACTCGTAGGAACTGGCCCCGCGGCCGCGGGATTCCTGGTTTGATAATACGACGGTAATTTGCATATTTCTAGACTTAGGCTTAAAAACATGACGTTAGAGGGTGAAAACTCGAAACTGCCCCCGAACGTCACCGTGGGTGGCACCAACACCTCCCCCGGGGCCAATGTAACTCGTAGGAACTGACCACGTAGCCGCGGGTCTCCCGGTATGAGAGTACGACGGTAATTTGCATATTTCTAGACTTAGGCTTAAAAACATGACGTTAGAGGTTGAAAACTCGATACAGCGCCCGAACGGTCCCGTGGGTGGAACCAACACCTCCCACGGGGCCAATGTAACTAGTAGGAACTGACCCCCCAGCCGCGGGACTCCCGGTTTGAGAATACGACGGTAATTTGCATATTTCTAGAATTAGGCTTAAAAACATGGCGTTAGAGGGTGAGAACTAGAAACAGCCCACGAACGGCCACGTGGGTGGCACCAACACCTCCCACAGGGCCAATGTAACTCGTAGGAACTGAACCCGCAGCCGCGGGAGTTTTGGTTTAAGAATACAACGGTAATTTGCATATTTTTGGACTTAGGCAAAACATGGCGTTAGAGGGTGAAAATCCGAAAAAGCCCCCGAACGGTCCCGTGGGTGGCACCAACACCTCCCACGGGGCCAATGTAACTCGTAGTAACTGACCGCGCAGCCGTGGAACTCCCGATTTGAGAATACGATGGTAATTTGCATACTTCTAGACTTAGGCATAAAAAGAGGGCGTTAGTGGGGGAAAACCCGAAACAGCCCCCGAACGGCCCCGTGGGTGGCACCAACAGCTCCCACGGGACCAATGTAACTCGTAGGAACTGACCGCGCAGCCGCGGGAGTCCCGATTTGAGAATACGACGATAATTTGCATATTTCTAGAATTAGGCATAAAAAGAGGGCGTTAATGGGGGAAAATCCAAAACAGCTTCCGACCCTCCCCGTGGGTGGCACCAACACCTCCCACGGGACCAATGTAACTCGTAGGAACTGACCCTGCAGCCGCTGGTCTCCCGGTATGAGAGTACGACGGTAATTTGCATATTTCTAGACTTAGGCTTAAAAACATGACGTTAGAGGGTGAAAACTCGAAACAGCCCCCGAACAGCCCCGTGGGTGGCACCAACACCTCCCACGGGGCCAATGTAACTCGTAGGAACTGACCCCGCAGCCGCGGGACTCCCGGTTTGAGAATACGACGGTAATTTGCATATTTCTAGACTTAGGCTTAAAAACATGGCGTTAGAGGGTGAGAACTAGAAACAGCCCCCGAACGGCCACGTGGGTGGCACCAACACCTCCCACAGGGCCAATGTAACTTGTAGGAACTGAACCCACAGCCGCGGGAGTTTCGGTTTGAGAATACAACGGTAATTTGCATGTTTTTAGACTTAGGCAAAACATGGCGTTAGAGGGTAAAAACTCGAAACTGCCTCCGAACGGTCCCGTGGGTGGCACCAACACCTCCCACGGGGCCAATGTAACTCGTAGGAACTGACGGCGCAGCCGCGAAACTCCCGATTTGAGAATACGATGGTAATTTGCATTCTTCTAGGCTTAGGCATAAAAACAGGGCGTTAGTGGGGGAAAACCCGAAACAGCCTCCGAACGGCCCCGTGGGTGGCACCAACACCTCCCACGGGACCAATGTAACTCGTAGGAACTGACCGCGCAGCCGCAGAAGTCCCGGTTTGAGAATACGACGATAATTTGCATATTTCTAGAATTAGGCATAAAAAGAGGGCGTTAATGGGGAAAAATCCAAAACCGCTTCCGACCCTCCCCGTGGGTGGCACCAACACCTCCCACGGGACCAATGTAACTCGTAGGAACTGACCCTGCAGCCGCGGGTGTCCCGGTTTGAAAATACGATGGTAATTTGTATATTTCTAGACTTAGGCTTAAAAACATGGCGTTAGAGGGTGAAAACTCGAAACAACCACCGAACGGCCCCGTGGGTGGCACCAACACCTCCCACGGGGCCAATGTAACTCGTAGGAACTGACCACGCAGCTGCGGCTCTCCCGATATGAGAGTACGACGGTAATTTGCATAATTCTAGACTTAGGCTTAAAAACATGGCGTTAGAGGGTGAGAACTCGATACAGCCCTCTAACGGAACCGTGGGTGGAACTAACACCTCCCACGGGACCAATGTAACTCGTAGGAACTGACCCCGTTGCCGCGAGACTCCCGGTTTGAGAATACGATGATAATTCGCATATTTCTAGACTTAGGCTTAAAAACATGGCGTTAGAGGGTGAGAACTCGAAACAGCCCCCGAACGTCCCCGTGGGTGGCACCAACACCTCCCACGGGATATTTGTAACTCGTAGGAACTGACCCCGCAGCCGCGGGTGTCCCGGTTTGAGAATACGACGGTAATTTGCATATTTCTAGACTTAGGCTTAAAAACATGGCGTTAGAGGGTGAGAACTCGAAACAGCCCCCGAACGTCCCCGTGGGTGGCACCAACACCTCCCACGGGACCAATGTAACTCATAGGAACTGACCCCGCAGCCGCGGGACTCCCGGTTTGATAATACGACGGTAATTTGTATATTTCTAGACTTAGGCTTAAAAACATGGCGTTAGAGGGTGAAAACTCGAAACAACCCCCGAACGGACCCGTGGGTGGCACCAACACGTCCCACGGGACCAATGTAACTTGTAGGAACTAACCACGCAGCCGCGGGTCTCCCGGTATGAGAGTACGACGGTAATTTGTATATTTTTAGACTTAGGCTTAAAAACCTGACGTTTGAGGGTGAAAACTCGAAACTGCCCCCGAACGGTCCCGTGGGTGGCACCAACACCTCCCACGGGGCCAATGTAACTCGGAGGAACTGACCCCGCAGCCGCGGGACTCCCGGTTTGAGAGTACGACGGTAATTTGCATATTTCTACACTTAGGCTTAAAAACATAGCGTTAAAGGGTGAAAACTGAAAACAACCCCCGAACGGCCCCGTGGGTGGCACCAACACCTCCCACGGGACCAATGTAACTCGTAGGAACTGACCCCGCAGCCGCGGGAGTTTCGGTTTGAGAATACGACGGTAATTTGCATATTTCTAGAGTTAAGCAAAACATGGCGTTAGAGGGTGAAAACCCGAAACAGTCCCCGAACGGCCCCGTGGGTGGCACCAACACCTCCCACAGGACCAATGTAACTCGTAGGAACTGACCCAATAGCCGCGGAACTCCCGATTTGAGAATTCGACGATAATTAGCATATTTCTAGACTTAGGCTTAAAAACATGGCGTTAGAGGGTGAAAACTCGATACAACCTTCTAATGGCCCCGTGGGTGGCGCCAACACCTTCCACGGGACCAATGTAACTCGTAGGAACTGACCCCGCAGCCGCGAGACTCCCAGTTTGAGAATACCACGATAATTTGCATATTTCTAGACTTAGGCTTAAAAACATGGCGTTAGAGGGTGAGAACTCAAAACAGCCCCCAAACGTCCCCGTGGGTGGCACCAACACCTCCCACGGTACATTTGTAACTCGTAGGAACTCACCCCGCAGCCGCGGGAGTCCCGATTTGAGAATACGATGGTAATTTGCATATTTCTAGACTTAAGCTTAAAAACATGGCGTTATAGGGTGAGAACTCGAAACAGCCCCCGAACGTCCCCGTGGGTGGGACCAACACCTCCCACGGGACCAATGTAACTCGTAGGAACTGACCTCGCAGTCGCGGGACTCCCGGTTTGATAATACGATGGTAATTTTCTATATTTCTAGACTTAGGCTTAAAAACACGGCGTTAGAGGGTGAAAACTCAAAACAACATCCGAACGGCCCCGTGGGTGGCACCAACACCTCCCACGGGACCAATGTAACTCGTAGGAACTGACCATGCAGCCGCGGGTCTCCCGGTATGAGAGTACGACAGTAATTTATATATTTCTAGACTTAGGCTGAAAAACATGACGTTAGAGGGTGAAAACTCGATACAGCCCCGGTATGAGAGTACGACAGTAATTTATATATTTTCTTGATATTCCAAAAGCTCTAAATGTAAAACCTACTTATTATAAAGCCTGCACGGCCATAAAATTCAACAATCAAATTATAAAATCCTGCACGACCATAAAACTAAACAGTAAAAGCCCGCATGGTTGACAAAATCCTGATTGTCCACAACATATAAACAATCTGCATGCTGTAGACCATTGCCTCCTTCGTTTGATCCGCGTGCAAAAATCCTACAAATGATAGGATACATAAAAAAAATATCAGTAACCAAGTAGTTTTACAAAAAATTTAATCAAGCTGAAAAATTGCATATATGAGTTAAAATTATCAGTAACCAAGTATAAATATACAAATTATCGTCGTATTCTCAAACTGGGAGTCCCGCGGCTGTGGGGTCAGTTCCTACGAGTTACATTGGTCCCGTGGGAGGTGTCGGCGCCACCCACGGCGCCGTTCGGGGGATGTTTTGGATTTTCACCCTCTAACGCCATGTTTGTAAGCCTAAGCCTAGAAATATGTAAATTACCGTCGTATTCTCAATTCGGGAGTCCCGCGACTACGTGGTCAGTTCCTACGAGTTACATTGGTCTCGTGGGGGGTGATGGTGCCACCCACGGGGCCGTTCGGGGGTTGTTTCGAGTTTTCACCCTCTAACGCCATAGTTTTAAGCATAAGTTTAGAAATATGCAAATTATCGTCGTATTCTCAAACCGGGAGACCCGCGGCTGTGGGGTCAGTTCCTACGAGTTACATTAGTCCCGTGGGAGGTATTGGTGCTACCCACGGGGACGTTCGGGGGCTGTTTCGAGTTCTCACCCTCTAACGCCATGTTTTTAAGCCTAAGTCTAGAAATATACAAATTATCGTCGTATTCTCAAACCGAGAGTCTCGCAGCTGCGGGATCAGTTCCTACGAGTTACATTGGTCCCGTGGGAGGTGTTGGTGCCACCCACGGGGCTGTTAGAGGGTTGTTTTGGGTTTTCACCCTCTAACGCCTTGTTTTGAAGCCTAAGTCTAGAAATATGCAAATTATCGTCGAATTCTCAAATCGGGAGACCCGCGGCTGTGGGGTCAGTTCCTATGAGTTACATTGGTCCCGTGGGAGGTGTTGGTTCCACCCACGGGGCCGTTCGGGGACTATTTTGGGTTTTCACCCTCTAACGCCATGTTTTGCTTAAGTCTAGAAATATGCTAATTATCATCGTATTCTCAAATCGGAACTCCCACAGCTGCGGGGTCAGTTCCTATGAGTTACATTGGTCCCATGGGAGGTGTCGGTGCCACCCACGGGGCCGTTCGGGGGTTGTTTTCAGTTTTCACCCTTTAACGCCATGTTTTTAAGCCTAAGTGTAGAAATATCCAGATTACCGTCGTACTCTCAAACCGGGAGTCCCACGGCTGCGGGGTCAGTTCCTACGAGTTACATTGTCCCCGTGGGAGGTGTTGGTGCCACCCAGGGGGCCGTTCGGGGGCTGTTTCGAGTTTTCACCCTCTAACGTCATGTTTTTAAGCCTAAGTCTAGAAATATGCAAATTACCGTCGTACTCTCATACCGGGAGACCCACGGCTGCATGGTCAGTTCCTACGAGTTACATTGGTCCCGTGGGAGGTGTTGGTGCCACCCACGGGGCCGTTGGGGGTTGTTTCGAGTTTTCACCCTCTAACGCCATGTTTTTAAGCCTAAGTCTAGAAATATATAAATTACCATCGTATTATCAAACCGGGAGTCCCGCGGCTGCGGGGTCAGTTCCTACGAGTTACGTTGGTCCCGTGGGAGGTGTTGGTGCCACCCACGGGGACGTTCGGGGGCTGTTTCGAGTTCTCACCCTATAACGCCATGTTTTTAAGCCTAAGTCTAGAAATATACAAATTATCGTCGTATTCAAAAACCGGGATTCCCGCGGCTGTGGGGTCAGTTCCTACGAGTTACAAATGTCCCGTGGGAGGTGTTGGTGCCACCCACGGGGACGTTCGGGGGCTGTTTCGAGTTCTCACCCTCTAACGCCATGTTTTTAAGCCTAAGTCTAGAAATATGCAAATTATTATCGTATTCTCTAACTCGAACTCCCACGGCTGCGGGGTCAGTTCCTACGAGTTACATTGGTCCCGTGGGAGGTGTCGGTGCCACCCACGGGGCCGTTCGGGGGTTGTTTTCAGTTTTCACCCTTTAACGCCATGTTTTTAAGCCTAAGTGTAGAAATATCCAGATTACCGTCGTACTCTCAAACCGGGAGTCCCGCGGCTGCGGGGTCAGTTCCTACGAGTTATATTGGCCCCGTGGGAGGTGTTAGTGCCACCCACGGGGCCGTTCGGGGGCTGTTTCGAGTTTTCACCCTCTAACGTCATGTTTTTAAGCCTAAGTCTAGAAATATGCAAATTACCGTCGTACTCTCATACCAGGAGACCCACGGCTGCATGGTCAGTTCCTACGAGTTACATTGGTCCCGTGGGAGGTGTTGGTGCCACCCACGGGGCCGTTGGGGGTTGTTTCGAGTTTTCACCCTCTAACGCCATGTTTTTAAGCCTAAGTCTAGAAATATATAAATTACCATCGTATTATCAAACCGGGAGTCCCGCGGCTGCGGGATCAGTTCCTACGAGTTACGTTGGTCCCGTGGGAGGTGTTGGTGCCACCCACGGGGACGTTCGGGGGCCGTTTCGAGTTCTCACCCTATAACGCCATGTTTTTAAGCCTAAGTCTAGAAATATACAAATTACCGTCGTATTCTCAAACCGGGATTCCCGCGGATGTGGGGTCAGTTCCTACGAGTTAGAAATGTCCCGTGGGAGGTGTTGGTGCCACCCACGGGGACGTTCGGGGGCTGTTTCGAGTTCTCACCCTCTAACGCCATGTTTTTAAGCCTAAGTCTAGAAATATGCAAATTATTATCGTATTCTCAAACCGGGAGTCTCGCGGCTGCGGGGTCAGTTCCTACGAGTTACATTGGTCCCGTGGGAGGTGTTGGTGCAACCCACGGTTCCGTTAGAGGGCTGTTTCGAGTTCTCACCCTCTAACGCCATGTTTTTAAGCCTAAGTCTAGAATTATGCAAATTACCGTCGTAATCTCATACCGGGAGACCCGTGGCTGCGTGGTCAGTTCCTTCGAGTTACATTGGCCCCGTGGGAGGTGCTGGTGCCACCCACGGCGCCGTTCGGGGGTTGTTTCGAGTTTTCACCCTCTAACGCCATGTTTTTAAGACTAAGTCTAGAAATATGCAAATTACCGCCGTATTCTCAAACCGGGATTCCCGCGGCTGTGGGGTCAGTTCCTACGAGTTACAAATGTCCCGTGGGAGGGGTTGGTGCCACCCACGGGGACGTTCGGGGGCTGTTTCGAGTTCTCACCCTCTAACGCCATGTTTTTAAGCCTAAGTCTAGAAATATGCAAATTATTATCGTATTCTCAAACCGGGAGTCTCGCGGCTGCGGGGTCAATTCCTACGAGTTACATTGGTCCCGTGGGAGGTGTTGGTGCAACCCACGGTTCCGTTAGAGGGCTGTTTCGAGTTCTCACCCTCTAACGCCATGTTTTTAAGCCTAAGTCTAGAATTATGCAAATTACCGTCGTACTCTCATACCGGGAGACCCGTGGCTGCGTGGTCAGTTCCTTCGAGTTACATTGGCCCCGTGGGAGGTGCTGGTGCCACCCACGGGGCCGTTCGGGGGTTGTTTCGAGTTTTCACCCTCTAACGCCATGTTTTTAAGCCTAAGTCTAGAAATATACAAATTACCGTCGTATTATCAAACCGGGAGACCCGCGGCTGCAGGGTCAGTTCCTACGAGTTACATTGGTCCCGTGGGAGGTGTTGGTGCCACCCACGGGGAGGGTCGGAAGCTGTTTCGAATTTTCCCCCATTAAACCCTCTTTTTATGCCTAATTCTAGAAATATGCAAATTATCATCGTATTCTCAAACCGGGACTCCCGCGGCTGCGCGGTCAGTTCTTACGAGTTACATCCGTGGGAGGTGTTGGTGTCACCCACAGGGCCGTTTGGGGGCTGTTTCGGGTTTTCCCCCACTAACGCCCTCTTTTTATGCCTAAGTCTAGAAATATGCAAATTATCGTCGTATTCTCAAACTAGGAGTCCCGCGGCTGCGCGGTCAGTTCCTACGAGTTACATTGTCCCCGTGGGAGGTGTTGGTGCCACCCACGGGACCGTTCGGGGGCTGTTTCGGGTTTTCACCCTCTAACGCCATGTTTTGCCTAAGTCTAAAAATATGCAAATTACCATTGTATTCTCAAACTGGAACTCCCGCGGCTGCGGGTTCAGTTCCTACGAGTTACATTGGCCCCGTGGGAGGTGTTGGTGCCACTCACGTGGCCGTTCGGGGGCTGTTTTGAGTTCTCACCCTCTAACGCCATCTTTTTAAGCCTATGTCTAGAAATATGCAAATTACCTTCGTATTCCTGAATTGGGAGTCCCGCGGCTGCGAGGTCAGTTCCTACGAGTTACATTGGTCCCGTGGGAGGTGTTGGTGCCACCCACGGGGACATTCGGGGGATGTTTCGAGTTCTCACCCTCTAACGCCATGTTTTTAAGCCTAAGTCTAGAAATATGCAAATTACCGTCATATTCTCAAACCGGGACTCCGGCGACTGCGGGGTCAGTTCCTACGAGTTACAAATGTCCCATGGGAGGTGTTGGAGCCACCCACGGGGAGGTTCGGGGGCTGTTTCGAGTTCTCACCCTCTAACGCCATGTTTTTAAGCCTAAGTCTAGAAATATGCAAATTATCATCGTATTCTCAAATCGGGAGTCTTGCGGCTGCGGGATCAGTTCCTACGAGCTACATTGGTCCCGTGGGAAGTGTTGGTGCCACCTACGGGGCCGTTAGAGGGTTGTTTCGAGTTTTCACCCTCTAACACCATGTTTTTAAGCCTAAGTATAGAAATATGCAAATTATCGTCGAATTCTCAAACCGAGAGTCCCGCGGCTCTGGGGTCAGTTCCTACGAGTTACATTGGTCCCGTGGGAGGTGTTGGTGCCACCCACAGTGCCGTTCAGGGACTATTTCCGATTTTCACCCTCTAACGTCATGTTTTGCTTACGTCTAGAAATATGCAAATTACCGTCGTATTCTCAAACCAAAACTCCAGCGGCTGCGGGGTCAGTTCCTACGAGTTACGTTGGTCGCGTGGGAGGTGTTGGTGCCACCCACGGGGCCGTTCGGGGGTTATTTTCAGTTTTCACCCTTTAACGCCATGTTTTTAAGCCTAAGTGTAAAAATATGCAAGTTACCGTCGTACTCTCAAACCGGGAGTCTCGCGGCTGCGGGGTCAGTTCCTACGAGTTACATTGTCCCCGTGGGAGGTGTTGGTTCCACCCACGGGGCCGTTCGGGGGTTGTTTCGAGTTTTCACCCTCTAACGTCATGTTTTTAAGCCTAAGTCTAGAAATATGAAAATTACTATCGTACTCTCATACCGGGAGACCCGCGGCTACGTGGTTAGTTCCTACGAGTTACATTGGCCCCGTGGGAGGTGTTGGTGACACCCACGGGGACGTTCGGGGGCTGTTTCGAGTTTTTACCCTCTAACATCATGTTTTTAAGCCTAAGTCTAGAAATATGCAAATTACCGTCGTAATCTTCACACTCTTTTAATTTTGGGGCATTTGGATATATTATGGCCAAAGGCAACATAGTGGGGACATGAGTTGGTCATAGCTTGCTATTTAACCTTAACACAAGTGGAAGAACCATCATCCAAAATGAGGTTAATGGAGTTTGGGTAGCTAACTTTTGGCACCATTTCAATGCAAATCCTAGTAAAGCTAATTCTATTCATATTTCTAGTGACTGAATCAGCATAGATGGGGATTCCTATGGCACTAGCAATGTGATTGAGGCCTTTAACAGTCCAATATTGCATAGGGATGTTAGGGAAGAGCACCCAAACTGGAACTCTAATAGTATCCTCTTTAAAGAACTTGAAGCCATGTTTCCATTTATTCAAAATGTTGGGGTTCCCCACGAAGTTCCAAGGGCCATTTTCCAACACCTCATCTCTGTAAGTGGGGCTGTGATATTTGAAGAAAAAGTATCCATCATCATGAGCAAACATTTTTCTGTTCATTCAACTCTTCTAGTCTTATCACATTGGTTACCAAGAAAAAGTATTCAATTCTGCTTTGTGTTGGGGATGTGAACTAAAGTTTGGTTACCAAGGAAGCTTTGGATATATTTAGTAGTTTATCAGGGCTTAGACCTAATCGTTCTAAAAGTAATATGTTCATTACTAGCTTAGATGAAGAGTAGACTCTTAGTGTGGTTAACAATCTCAACATTAAAAGCCGGACTAATATGCATGTATATATATGTATATATATAATTGTATATGCATGTTTATAACTGTATATATATGCATATATATATATACCAGTATATATACTGTATATATACTACTCTGCATATATATGCAGTATATATACTGCATATATATGCAGAGCAGTATATATATATATATATATATATATATATATATATATATATATATATATATATATATATATGCAGATTATATACTGCAGTGTATATATATGCAGTTATACTCTGCAGTATATATAGTATTTATATATATACAGATATGCAGATTATATACTGCAGTGTATATAAATGCAGTATATATATACTATGTAGTATATATTATATAGTATATGTAGTATGTATATATATACATATATGCAGATTATATACTGAAGTGTATATATATGCAGTATATATATACTCTGCAGTACACTACATATGTATATATATACTGCATATATATACGCGACTGATTCCTACGACTCATATTGGTACCGTGCGAGAAGTTCGTGACTCTTACGAGACCGTTTTGTGTTCATTTTGCGTTTTCACCCTTCGATGGCATGTTTTTATGCTCCAGTCTAACTTTTTACAAATTTACGTTGTACACTCAAACCGAGAGCCCCATGACTACGCGGTCGGTTCCTACGAGTCGCATTGGTCCCGTGCGAGGTGTTCGTGACTCTTACGAGACCATTTTGTGGTTGTTTTACGTTTTCACCCTTCGATGGCATGTTTTTATGCTTAAGTCTAATTTTTTGCAAATTTTCGTCGTACACTCAAATCGCGAGTCCCGTGACTATGCGGTCTGTTCCTATTAGTCACATTGGTCCCGTGTGAGGTGTTCGTGACTCTTACGGGACCGTTCGGTGTTTGTTTTAGGTTTTCATCCTTCGATGGCATGTTTTTATGCTTAAGTCTAACTTTTTGTAAATTTACGTCGTACACTCAAACCGGGAGCCCCGTGACTACACGGTATGTTCCTACAATTTACATTGTTCCCGTGCGAGGTGTTCGTGACTCTTACGGGACCGTTTTGTGGTTGTTTTATCTTTTCACCATTCGGTGGCATGTTTTTATGCTTAAGTTTAATTTTTTACAAATTTACGTCGCACACTCAAACCGAGAGCGTTGTGACTACACGGTCAGTTTCTACGATTCACATTGGTCCCGTGCGAGGTGTTCGTGACTCTTACAGGACCGTTTTGTGGATGTTTTATGTTTTCACCCTTCGATGGCATGTTTTTATGCTTAAGTCTAATTTTTTACAAATTTACGTCTTACACTCTAACCGGGAGCGCCGTAACTACGCGGTCGGTCCTACAAGTTACATTGGTCTCGTGCGAGGTGTTCGTGACTCTTACTGGACCGTTTTAAGACTGTTTTACATTTTCACCCTTAGATGGCATGTTTTTTATGCTTAAGTCTATTTTTTAAAAAATTTACGTCGTACACTCAAACCGGGAGCCCCGTGACTACGCGGTCGGTTCCTACGAGTTACATTGGTCCCGTACGAGGGGTTCGTGACTCTTACGGGGCCGTTTAAAGGCTGTTTTACGTTTTCACCCTTTGATGGCATGTTTTTATGCTCAAGTCTATTTTTTATCAAATTTCCGTCATACACTCAAATCGGGAGCCCCGTGACTACGCGGTTGATTCCTAAGAGTCACATTGGTCCCGTGCGAGGTGTTCGTGACTCTTACGAGACCGTTTTGTATTTATTTTACGTTTTCACCCTTTGATGGCATGTTTTTATGCTTTAAGTCTAATTGTTTTTCAAATTTACGTCATACACTCTAATCGGGAGCCTCGTGACTATGTGGTCGGTTCCTACGAGTTACATTGGTCCCGTGCGAGGTGTTTGTGACTCTTACCGGACCGTTTTAAGGCTGTTTTACATTTTCACCCTTCGATGGCATGTTTTTATGCTTAAGTTTATTTTTTTGCAAATTTACGCCGTACACTCACCCGGGAGCCCCGTGACTACGCGGTCGGTTCCTACGAGTCACATTGGTCCCGTGCGAGGTGTTCGTGACTCTTACCAGACCATTTTGTGGTTGTTTTACGTTTTCACCCTTCGATGGCATGTTTTTATGCTTAAGTCTAATTTTTTGCAAATTTACGTCGTACACTCAAATCGCGAGTCCCGTGACGACGCGGTCTGTTCCTATGAGTCTTATTGATCCCGTGCGAGGTGTTCGTGACTCTTACGGGACCGTTTGGTGTTTGTTTTAGGTTTTCATCCTTCGATGGCATATTTTTATGCTTAAGTCTAACTTTTTGCAAATTTACGTCGTACACTCAAACCGGGAGCTCCGTGACTACACGGTCTGTTCCTACGATTTACATTGATCCCCTACGATGTGTTCGTGACTCTTACGGGACCGTTTTGTGGATGTTTTACATTTTCATCATTCGATGGCATGTTTTTATGCTTATCGTCGTATTCTGAAACCGGGAGTCTAAAATATTTTCAACATATTATCCAACAATCAAACCAATAATTATCCCGTACTCCTTCTAATTATCACATATTCCTTCAAACATACTATCCAATAACAAGCCAACAACCAATAATTATCCCGTACTCCTTCTATCATCTAAAAGATTTAATAAATAATGCATATCAATTATATAACTACTTTAGTTAAACTAAAGAGTACCTGGTGTGTAATGAAGAACTGGTATGTAATGAAGAAGTGGTATCTAATTGGTATGTAATAATGTATGTGAGCATTCAATTTCTATAAAATTGGATGAACAAATAAAAAATATCATAAAGTTTACCATGATATGTGTAGGTAGTAGCGTTTCACCTCTATGCGGATTCTCACTCACTGTGAAATACCAAATCTGAAAAAATATTTACACTCCGTTAAAATACTTGGTTAATTTAAACACTCCTTTAATTTCAGGGATAATAGGCCGTTAAAATATGAGGGTCACTATGATGACATATTCCCCCTGAACCATTAATTCCAGGGGCACTATGAGGGTCTGGTTAGGTTAATTACAGGGGCACTATGAGGGTCTGGTTAATCCAGTAGAGAAAGGATTCAAGTTAGGAACATGAAACAAAGAAAATGACTGTAAAGTTATAGTAGATCATAATATTCAAGAAACAAATGTAAATATAATTTACTTATGAACCTGCATAGTTTCAATCTGCCTCAAAAGAGGCCTAGTAGATTCAGGAACTTGAGTAATCAACTCTGCAACCATTTCCTATAATGTACTTTCTACGAGGTTTTCCATTAACCATATAATACAAAAAGGAAAAAAAACGATAAAAATAAAAATTAGGCCTAAAATACCAAATATACTAAAATCGATTAATATGAATATTAACATCCTAAAATCTAAATATGTGATATAAATTGGCTTACCCAAAGTTTTTTTTACTAATATTAACAACCTAGTAGGTTGTAAGACTAAAGTTTCAAAAACATTATCTCACACTATTTTTACTTTTACATTAAATTATCTATATATACTATATATATAGATAAAAAATATTATCCCAAATCCAAATCATATAAATTATCTATATATACTATATATACTATGTATAAATTGTAAAGACATGTAAACTATATATACATATATTAATGGAATCTACATAAATTAATGGAGAAAAAGAATAAAATTTACCTGGGAGAGAGCTGGGGCTGGGGCGGAGCTGGGGCTGGGGCTGGAGCTAGGGCGGCTGCTGCTAGTAGGTTGAAGCTGAGGAATACGTGTTTGACTAACCTCCTTAGAACTCCAACTGATTGACGAGAGAGAATCGCCATGTTTTAGCGCTAGGTCATCAACATCTGACGAGAGAGAGAGAGAAGCGGGCAAATAAAAAAAGAAATTAGCGCGCCTCTTTATTTTTTAGGAATGACCTGGTCACGGCCTAAAGCCGTGACCCACCATCGCAACCCACCACACCCTTGGAGCTCTGACTGCGACCTGATTAACGAATAATGGTCACGGCCTACAGCCGTGACCCCCTTGCGCGACCTACAGCAGCTATCAAATGAGGTATGGTCACGGCCCGTAGCCGTGACCCATACCAAGACATGGTCACGGCCCAAAGTCGTGACCCTCGATCTGTGATGTGCGACCCTTCTCATCCAACCTATAGTGCTTGAATGAGGTATGTTCACGGCCCATAGCCGTGACCCACGCCCAGAAATGGTCACGGCCCTAAGCCGTGACCCTCAATGTGTGTACTCACTTCTTCCTCATGCCATGGGTTACGGACTTGGGCCGTGACCCATACGCGACCAAGCTTGGAGGGAATTTTGGCGCGAGTTTTGCCCCAAGATGGTCACGACCTGGTCACGGCCCAAGTCCGCGACCATTGTAGTCACGGCCCAAGTCCGTGACCACTTATAGAGCATCGATAATTTAGTGTGGTAATAAATATGGTCACGCCAAATATGGAGTGGGTCACGGCCAAGTCAGCGACGAGCTGGTCGCGGACTTGGGCCGTGACCCACTGGGCGTGACCATTCGCAGGATTTGGTGTAGTGATAGCCACATTCTGAGTCATTCGTTTGTGAGAGCACTTGAATCAAAATGAATTTTCGAAAAGTAACGGAATGACCAATCAGTGGAAATTTAAGGTTTAAATTTTGGCTTCACATGTACAGGAAAAATTGAGACTTACGAATACAAATTTATGGTGACTATTTTTCAAAAAGTTTAAGTTATACAATTTCTGTGGAGTTTGAATTTCTTTGAGTCAACAATGAATTTTGTGAGTGTATTCATTACAAACCCTCACTAGACACAACCCATCCTACTAGGGTAACCTAGGGGTTTAAAGGCTTGTTGCAGGCACTAAATGCAATCGCTTACCCACAAAAGTGATTTTATATCCATGTCCCGTGTTGGTTAATTATTTAAACATGCTTAAATTCTTTTACATTGCTCGAGACGATCAAAGTTCTAAGTTGGGGGGGTTTGATTAGGCATAAATATTGTGTATTTATCCCCTTAATTGAGAAGTTTTTATCACCTCGTGTAACGTAAAACATTTGATTTCTTTCATAATTAGTGCTACTGACCTTTTCTATGTAGTGCATTGAGTTTTGTGTTTTTTTCATACATTTGCAGGAAATTCATTCAAAAGAAGAAAGGAGAAAACTCAAAGTCGAGAAAGAAAGATGAAAATCAAGAGAAGGAAAGTTGAGGGGAAATTTCATAATTTTGCACTCAGAATTGGACATGGACTTGCTGAAGAAGTTGAAGTTCTTGGTACCATGAGCGTACAGGAAGAAATAGTGTCAAATCCAAGATAAGAGTGAAAAGTTATGAAGGTTTGAAGTTGGGTAGAAATCATGGAAAAATAAGCAAAAAGAGAATATAAGACTTAGAAAAATTTCATGCAAAAAAGTTCATGTCAAGACTGGAAAAGCGAACCGGTTCGCCCCAGTAAAGCATAGGATATCCGAACCGGTTCGACGGGCTAAAATTTTAATTTTCTTATTTCACAAATAGAGATGTGCATGGATGAGTGACTAAATAAGACGTGATGTATTCAGTTATTTTGGATAGCAGAAATTAGGGAGCTAGGTTTTTAATAGTTTGAGAGGGTTCTTGCACCAAAGAACTCTAGGGTTTCACTTTATTCAACAAATATTTAAGTTCTAAGCTATTAATTCAAGGTTTTTCTTCTTCAAAGTTTGTGTTCTTCATCTCTATTCTTTCAAGTTAATTTCTCTTTGTATGCTTTTGTTATTTCCTGATATTCCAATCATTATTTGCATGTTTAAGTTAGCTTTCTTCATGATTATGAGTCCATGCATATTAGATTTTATGTTTTTCATTAGATTCAACATGTTCGGCTAAGTTTTTAAGGATTGGGGTGCATAAACCCCACCCGATGTAATTCATCAACATGGGAAATAGAATTTTGAATTAAAATCTTAGATGAATCGTGTTGCGTAACTATTGCAACCATCGTAGGACTTTTGATCCCGTTTGACCTAGGTAACCGGGATGCTTAAGAATGCGATGTGCGTGGTAGCTAATGCGACACCGCTTTACTCTTCCTTTGATTACATACTGTGCGGGCTAGGATCCCTCATATATGTAATGCTTGGGAGTACTAAAGATCGGGTTCATTTAAAATTCTAATTCTGAATCTAGTATCCTACGAAGTGAATTACTAGGGTGTGGGGAATTGTAGCCCGGCCTATTATTCTCATTTCATAGTTAATTCATAAAACCATTTGTCATCAACTTTTCGTTTAATTAGTGTAGTTGCATTTTGTTAACTCATAGTTTCTCTAGTTAATCATTCTCCAATTTTCATCTAGTTGTAGTTGTTTTGTTTTCCAAATCACCTTTTCATTATTTTTAGAGTCAAAACTAGGGTACTTTCATCTTTCTAACGTCATCACGACTTTGTCGTACTTTTTTTCCTGAGGATCGATACCCGATTTATCGGATTATTACTTGAGCGATAGGCTTGCACTTGAGCCTACATAGCACGCACACTAGATACATTTGTGGTCGCGCCAAAAGCATATGTCAGAGAGTGGTCCATCCCAATCAGCATCATAGTAGGCTTGTAGAGTTTGAGACCAATTGACGAAGTGAAGACCATGAGTAATAGTGCCCTTAAGATAATGCATTATTCTTTTGGCTGCAACAAGACGAGATTCCTTGGTTGACTCATAAATTGACAAACTTGGTTGGCAGCAAAGGAGATGTCATGTCTGGTCCAAGTGAGATATTGCAATGCACTAATCATTAATCGATAAGTAGTAGGATCAGAAAGTAGAAGACTAGTGAATGGTTCAAGTTTAGCAGTGCAAAAAGAAGGTGTAATACAGGTCTTTTCACCTTGCATATAAAACTTTTGGAAAAGATCAACAATATATTTAGTTTGAGATAAGAATATTCCCTTACCATCACGTTGGACTTCAGGACCTAAAAAATAATACACTAGACTGAGATCTTTCATTGTAAAATTAATGCTCAATTGTTGAATGATATATTGACAATATATGCATGATTTGCCTGTGGTGAGAATATCATCTACATGAATGAAGATGTATGTGATATTGTGTTGATCTTTCTTAACAAATAAAGAGGAATCTTATTTAGCTGTATCAAATCCTATAGCATCCAAAACTTGAGCTAACTTCTCATACCAAGCACACAGAGCTTGTTTTAATCCATAGAGAGACTTTTAAAGTTTGCAAACATAGGATAATTTGGTTGGATCAATGAATCCAGGAGGTTGAACCGTATAGGCTACTTCTGTTAATGTTCAATCTAAAAAAGTATTATTAACATAAAGTTGCCTCACCTCCTAGTCAAATTGAACAACCAAAGAAAGAACTAACCTAATAGTAGTTGGTTTAGTTACATGACTGAGTGTGTCATTATAATCGATGCCATGTTGTTAATGAAAACCCTTGGCTACCAACCTAGCGTTATATCTCTTAATCGAACCATCTGCATGATGTTTGATTCCGAACACCCATTTACAACCCACCAAATTATATTGAGGGTCATAAGGAACCAATTTCCAAGTTTTGGTTTGTAATAAAACATTAATTTCAATAGCCATTATATTCCTACAGTTTGAGTCCTCAACTGCTTGAGTATAACATGTTAGTATGATAGGAGCAGAGCTAATATCAACTATGAGAGCATGAGGAAGTGGATACTTTGTCGGTGTAAATGTGTTGGTTTAAAGATACCATTTTTTGCCATGGTTTGCATAAGATGATTATTAGTGGTAATTGGTGCAGTATGAGTTATGGTAAGAGGTGTAGTAGGACTTATGGTAATAGGTGTAGCATAAGTAGGAACTTGAGGTAAATAGGAGGGTTCATTATTAATATGGGAAACTAGTAACTGTGAGGAACTAGAGGTAGGTAAGGGAGACTGGAAAGGGTCTTATAATGAGGTAGGAGAAAGAGTGGAATTAAAGGTAGTTGGAAAAAGGGGGTAACAATGAAGGAGCTGGAGCAGAGATAGGAGATGGAGGTGAAGTATTAGATTGTAAAGATGAGACAAGGAAATTTTTCTATAAGGATATATTTTATAAGTCCGTTATCAATTTAGTATGTCGTATACCGATACACCATCGAAAAGCATTCAAGAACATTCTAGCATCAAAGACGGATCCGAACATCAAGATTCTTCATCAAAATGACTCTGCGAAGTTTACTTTGGTAAGGTTATGTTTTTAATACCTTAACTTTCCACTTAGATCTTTTGGGATATTTTTACAAAATATTTTCTAAGTGTTGGAGCGGACGTTTTTGTCAAAATTTGAGAATGAGTAGTTTTTCTAAATGTTGGAGACGTAATAGTCATTCAAACGACATTGCATTGTCGCACGATGTCGTTCAAACGACACGGTTTCTCGTTTGCACGACATCCCTTTCTCGTTCGAACGAGCTCGACAACCGAGGAGCAGCATTTTTCTATAAATATTCATTAAATGGTTTCGTTTTCATTAAGAAGTCCCAGCATTTTGAAAGACCAAAAAATGCAAAAATGCAGAATCCTTTTGACTTCTTCTTTTAGGGTTTAATCCCTTTTTGTTTTCAATTCACAAAAATCCCATGTGCTTTGGTGAATTCTTTTGGTGTTCAAGAACACTCTTTGCTTTTGTTCAACCTCTGTGGAGAAGGCATCTCCATATTTTGCGTGTGGACGAGCCAAAGACGACGAACCGACACCTGAAGGGTATTTCGTTGTCTCTCGTATCTTTGAAGGTTTGTTGAAGGCACCATGCATTACACACTTATGGGCGATTATCAGGTTGTATGTAAGTCAAAGGTCTTGTGAATTCTTCAAAGTGTTATAAAAGGTTTTACCCGAAAGGTTTTTTTTTCTGAATTGGTCGTCTTTATTTTTTCATGCATGGTTTGAATGATTTATGACATTTAGATGTATGTTTAGGGGTTGATTTAATTTTGTTTAAAAATAGACTCTAATTAAATAAGGTTTACTTGGAAACTTGTGAATTAATTTAAATCGGTATCACACACCGCATTTATTCGTGTACAAATTGGTATCAGAGCGAGTTGCACTAATTTATCGCGTATTCCTATTTTTCACAAAATTTATTTGATATTGATTTTTTTAAAAATCAGTTTTGTTAAAAATCGCAATTTTTCCTATGGAGCACTTATATAATATGATACCTATTTTTGACGGGTCTAATTATGCCTATTGGAAATATCATATGAAATCTAGTTTAAAACCCATTAACGAGCGTGTTTGGTTGCTTTGTGAAAATGGGTGGAATCCTCCCAAGGTCACCGCTAATACCTATGTCGGACTGGACTGAGGACGATTATAAAATGTCTAATTTTAATTCCCGTGGTTCGAGTGCTATTTCTGTAGCTGTCACTCCTGATGAGTTTTGCTGAATTATGACGTGTACCACGTCTAAAGAGGTTTGGGATGTTTTGAAATTGACACATGAGGGTACGAACGCGGTTAAAGAATCAAAATTGCAAAATTTGGCCACCTAATTTGAGACTATCACCATGTCTGAGTTTGAATGCTTTGATGATTTTGATGCACATTTGTCAAACATTGTTAACACCTGTTTTAATTTGGGTGAGGTGATTGATAACACGCGTGTCGTTAAAAAGATTTTGAGATCTCTCCCAAAACACTTTATACCTAAAGTCACTGTTTTGAACTCTTTGGGAAATTTGAAATCACTTAAGTTGGAAGAATTTGTAGGAGACCTTCAAACCTATGAGATAGACATGTTTCCCCAAACTATTAAGGTTAAGGATATAGGCGTTGCTTTAAAGACTCCCTTTAAGAAAAAGAAAGAAAAAGTTTGTGGGTCCGATTTTGAGGGTGAGTTTGATTTTGATGATGTGTCCATGCTTGTGAAAAATATAAAAAAAAATTCTCAAAATGAACAAAGAAAATTCTTCCAATAAAAAAAGATCTTTTGAGTCAAATAAAAAGAAAGTGGAGGCCAAAAATAGTGACTAGGAGGATGAGATCAGGTGCTTTGAGTGTGAGGGCAAAGGTCACATGGCTAAAGAGTGTCCTACTAGGATAAGGAGAAAGGAAAAAGAGACTGATATGCCCGCCACACTTAGTGATAGTGAGGGTGATGTAGGAGATGAGTCTGATAAAGGTTTAGCACATGGGATGTGCCTAGATTTTTTGAGTCATGTGAGCACACCCACTTTGTCTCACGTTGATAGAGGTCATGAGAGCACCGGTGATGACTCGAGTGTTTCTAGTGGAGATGCGAGCGAGTTTGAGAGTGGAGATGAAAGTGAACTCCAAAAATCCTTTAGAGATATGTACACCGAGACCTTGAAAACAAAGAAGTATAATAGAGATTTAGGTCGTCGGGTTTTATATTTGGAGAGAGAGAAGGAAGTTTTAAAAAGGGAAAAGTATGATTTGACCAACATGGTGTCTAGTCTGACGACACGTGTATCCCAACTCGAGAGTGATCTCGAACGTGCCCGGGAGGTTAAAGTTCCTTTAAAGAACGCATCTAAGAAGCCTGAAAGATGGTTTCAATCCCATTTTATGTAAAGGAATAAGTCATGAAGGTACTTCTACATCCCAATTAGCACCCGAGTCGGTTCCCACTTTGGTGTTAGTTTCACGTGAGTCTCACCCTAATCCACCTAGGCATCCCATTCCTATTAGGAGAGCGCGTCCTAAAGTTTTTGAGAGAGGTGTTCCTAGTCCTATATATGTTTGTTTCCATTGCAAAAGGAGAGGACACCTTAGGGAATTTTTCTTTAAGTTGGGTTATGTGCCACGTTTTGCTACTACACGAGTTTATGCCACACATGCACCACACATGATACTTTACATGATCCTGGAGACTACATGAGAGATTTTACACATCTAGGTGAGCAAGTTATGTTTTTAGTCAAAACTTCACAAAATTTTATGATGGTTTTTCATAAGTTGGCATCACCTTTGGAAAACCCCTCCGCACCTATTGATTGAGGTTTGACTTGTTTTCTAATATAGAATGATTTTCATGATGACATTATTTGCCTATCACTAGTATGTATCATTTTTATATGTTTTACATTTTTTTGAAAAAAATTTGAAAAATACAAAAAGATTTTATTTTTGATAAAATTTGTGAGAAAATCCAAAAAGATTTTTGTATTTTGTTTGCACCGTTTATGAATGGAGACTTAGGATGATCGAGTCACAATTTCACTCCATTTATTCATGTGACTATTTGATAGTGTTTTGAGACAATATATCATGTCATTTTTGGGCTTTATAATGTTTGGAGTCATTGAGATGTAATTAAGTATTACTTCCTACATGTTTGACTCATAATTTCTTTTATTGCACACATGCACGAATTTGTTTGATTATTGTGCATGTCTTATCACATGTTAGTTGGGTGTTTTCACTTCAATCCTGTCCTTAAAACTAACCAAGCACGATAAAACAAGACAATAAAAAGTGTGCACCTTCGAACCATGTTAGTGAGGATTTGTGTGTTTTGTTTGAAAATGGTGAAGGGCTATGAAAGGTTATCATTTATACTTTGCGATTAAGCCACTGTTATATTGGATGTAGAAAATTGTGGAATTTTATTATTCGGGGTCCAACGAGGTTTAAAAGAGCCCGAAAAAATTTGAAGGCAATAAAAAGAAATTCATGCCAAAAAAGGGGCCAATTAGGTTTTTGCACCAATTCTCCAAAGTTTGAGAATTTAGTTTATACACCTCTAAAAGAAAATATATATGAGGGAGTTTGGATGGAGAGTTAAAATGGGTTTGCACGTCCTTGAAAGTCTTGAAAAAGCGTTAAATAGTTTGGGACGTTATTGGTGTGGAAATCACTTTGACTTTGATTTGTTGATTTGCATAAGACGATGTCATTTAAATTCAATAATTTTTACACCTAAGGATACTTTTGATGTTCATTCGTTAGGGGTACACGTATGCATCGTGCACATATGATTGATTGAGTTGATTTACCTATCGAATATGTTCACACCCATTCATTTTATTTCCATGACTTGGTTGTTTTAGTATAAATCCATGGTGTGATTTTTGTATCTTATTTTTGCTTTGAAAAATTTAAAAATCCAAAAATAGTTTGTGGATGTTTTTGAAATACTCCTTTACATGCGCGTAGTTTGATGCACGTTCGCTACGCATTTTTATTTTGACACTCCATGTTTTAATTGTTTCTTCTTATCTGTCTATTTGGGGACATCATAAAAAGGGGGAGAAATAAATATCATGTTATGGGGGAGTTTTTTCATTATGGGTAAGATTTGATTATATGGATTGATTTATTCTTATATCATTTCAAACTCGATGCGTCATGAAGGTTTTTGCTTTATCTCATGTATGTAGGTACAAAGATTGAAGATTATTAGGTTGCACACCCTGATAAGAAAAGCTTTGAGATTTAATGAAGACTTTTTGAAGAACAGTTTGAGATCTTGCAAATTTATTCATGGTAGGGTAGATTTGTATATGCATTTTAGTATTTGATCATTCAGATGTTTTTATGTATGTACCGGCATAGACATAGGGGAAGATTTTTAAGGACATATTTTATAAGTCCGTTATTAATTTAGTATGTCATATACCGCTACACCGTCGGAAAGCATTCAAGAACATTCAAGCATCAAAGACGAATCCGAACATCAAGGTTTTTCATCAAAAAGACTTCGCGAAGTTTACTTTGGTAAGGTTATGTTTTTAATACCTTAACTTTCCACATAGAGCTTTTGGAATATTTTTACAAAATATTTTCTAAGTATTGGAGCGGACTTTTTCGTCAAAATTTGAGAATGAGTAGTTTTTCTAAGTGTTGGAGACGTAACAGTCGTTCAAACGACTTTGCTCTATCGTTCAAATGACATTGCATTATCGCCCGATGTCGTTCAAACGACACGCATATCTCGTTCGCGTGACATCCATTTCTCGTTCGAATGAGCTCGATAATCGAGGTGACACGTTTTTTTTATAAATACTCATTAAATGGTTTCATTTTCATTAAGAAGTCCTAGCGTTTTGAAAGACAGAAAACTGTGAAACTGCAGAATCCTTTTGACTTCTTCTTTTAGGGTTTAATATCCTTTTGTTTTTAATTCACAAAAATCCCATATGCTTTGGTGAATTGTTTTGGTGTTCAAGAACACTCTTTACTTTTGTTCACCCTCTGTGGAGAAGGAATCTCCATATTTGATCGGTGGATACCGAGCATAGTCATTCTGCATGTGGACGAGCCGAAGACGACGAACAGACACCTGGAGGGTATTTCGCTGTCTCTCGTATCTTTGAAGGTTTGCTGAAGGCACCGTGCATTACACACTTGCAAGAGATTATCAGGTTGTATGTAAGTCAAAGGTCTTGTGAATTCTTCAAAGTGTTATAAAAGGTTTTACCTAAAAGTTTTGTTTTTCCTGAATCGATCGTCTTTATTTTTTCATGCATGGTTTGAATGATTTATGACATTTAGATGCATGTTTAGGGGTTGATTTAATTTTATTTAAAAAAAATACTCTAATTAAATAAGGTTTACTTGGAAACTTGCGAATTAATTTAAATCGGTATCACACACCGGATTTATTCGTTTACGTTTTCTCATTAAAAACAACATGTCTAGAGATAAACACCTGACCAGTGATAAGATCAAGACATCTATAGACCATATGATTGAGGCTATAACCAATAAAGAGACGTTGTTTGCTTTAAACTCCAGATTATTAGAGCTATATGGTCTAAACCAAGGAAAGCAACTACAACCATAGGTTTTGAGAATAATATAATTGGGCTTCTCATGATAAAGTTTCCCAAGGAGATATATTATTTAGAGTAGAATAAGGCACTCTATTAATGAGATAAGTAGTAAGTTAAAAGACTTATACCCATTAGATATCAGGACCACTAGATTGGGCGAGAAGAGTTCTACTCGTTTCAAGTATATGGATATGTTTCCTCTCAACAACTCCATTTTGCTTAGGAGTATGAGCGCAAGAAAATATAGAAATATACCACAAAAAGCAAGGATATATTCTAAAATTGTGTTAGTGAATTCACCCCAAATCAGTGTGCATGCATTTGATTTTCAAATCAAGAGATGATTCGATTCGATATTTGAATGATAGAACAGAAGAGTAAAAATTAGATTTCCTACTTAGGGAAAGAATCCAATAATATCTTATAAAATCATCAACAATTGTAGTAAAGTATCTATAACCGTTTACAAAAGATATAGGAGATGAACCTCATAGGTCAATAAAAAGCAATTGTAGCGGTATAGATGATTTATAAGTAGAAAGAACAAAAGGAAGTTTCTTACTTTTGCCTAATTGACAGACATTACAAAAGATAAAATTACTAATAGTACCATCAATAGGTAAATTATTTGATGAAAGTATGCTTTAAAGAGTTAAAACAGAGGGATATCCCAATCTTTCATGCCAAGTTATAGAGGAGACTTTAATAGCAAGAAGGGCGGAAGAAACATGAGTTGAATCTTGAAAAGGAGATTGTGATGAATTAGAGAGATGAGTGTGATATAGACCATCCTTAGTTGGTTCTTAGAAAATATTCCTCCCTAATTTTAGAACCTTCACATTGACACCATGAGAAGTAAAAATTATAGCACAACTGGTGTCAAAGGCAAATTAGTGAACAGATAGAAGGTTTTGAGTTATTAAAGGAACATGTAAGATTTGTTCATTTTAAACAATGATTAGCATTAGAATAAAGTGAAGACCCAGTGTGAAAAATGTTCAAACCTTGACCATTACTAATTTTTACTTGATCTCTACCCTTATAGTCAGTTTGGATATCCAAATTTTTTAGATCTGCAGTGATATGATTTGTTGCTCCAGTGTTAGCATATTAGTAATCAGGACTATAAAATATACTAGCAAGCATAGCTTGGAGCCTAATGAGTGAAGTTTTTCCAAAGAAGGAAATATTCAACTGATTGTAGCAGTCAATAGCAATCTGTCTAGGCTTTCCATATATTTGACAAATAGGATTATTGGAGTTGAATTATCCTTACAAGAAAGAAGAATTAGATCGATTGCATTGAAAGCCTTAATATCTCCCACGACCTCTGCTTCGATTGGAATGTAGATTAAGACCAATAGTTTTGAATTGAGATGAAGATTTAGGAATATTGGATGTATGAATAGAAGCATAAGCATAAGTTTGTGGCTCAGAGTGCACAACAAAGATAGTATGACTAAGAGTTAGGTCATGACTAACTAGTAAACCATGGAGTTCATCAGTTGTAAGAGGAGGAATAAGGGTTTTACTGAGGTGACAAATGATTCATATTCAGGAGGTAATCCATTAAGAATATGAACTATAAGGTCTTGATTTGGAGTAGGAGATCCTGAAGCAGCAAGTCGATCAACTATTTCTTTAATTGATTGAAGATAGGTTGAAATCGAGGACATGCCTTTCTTGATATTAGTCAGGTCATATTGGAGTTGAATCACATGTGAGGTTGAGAGAAAATAGAATCGTTTCTCTAGTGTTACCCAGAGCTCTCTAGATGTAAAAACCCCTACAACACAGGGAAATAGAGTATCAAAAATGGTTGCATTAATCTAGATCATGAGAGTTCGATCATAATCAATCCATTAAGTGTAAGAGGGATTGATTTGATCATAAATAACTCCAACTAAATTAGTTTCATATTTTGAAGGACAACAAGATCAAGAACTTTTTACTTTTATAGAACTGGTAGGAATTATGATTTCCAAGTAAGATAATTTTTCAGTGTTCAATTTTGTTTAAATGACATTTATCATATCATGAAGAGCAGGAAGGTCAGATGGATTAGACATGAAAATAGATTTAATATTACCAAGGGAGGTTCCAACATAGTTGTTTAAGTAGAAAATATCCAAATAATATAGAGATTCTTGATCTAAAAGGAGAATTACCATAAAAATATTCAAGAGTAGGATTGAGAAAGAAAGCTCCATATATTAGGAGTTGTGAAAAGGATCAAAGTCGTGAGGTTGTGCTCTGATACCATGATAACAAACATGATATTAAATAAAACTTAATGTTTCTATATTTATTTCATGATATCAAATAATAAGGGATTACAACTATATATAGATATGTTGTTATAAGACCTGTTAAAATCAAATGGCTGAGATTAACTCTAGGCTAATTAACACTCTATATAGATAAGGACATTTACAAGCTGTTTAAGAAAAGTCCTAAACTAACTCAACAAAATTAGTTACATAGTTGTTTCTTATGCAATCCCTCTATTAAATCCGCCCTGAACTTTATCGTTGTTCCGTTAACCACTCAAACTTTTATTTTGTGAACTTAAATCCTTAACTTTGAAAATGACTTCAAGTAATCCCTTAACACTAAGAGCCTTAATTTTTTTGATGAAAAAGTGATCATTTGCATGGCACATGAGTACACATGACTGTATTCTCGTCCTAACATTATATTTTTTAAATCTAAGAATTACAGAAAAAACATTCAAAAATTTAAGAGAATACTAAAAAACTACTATAGAATATGAAAAAACCTAGAAAAATTTTCAAAAATATTTAACACATTTGAAAATTATGAATATATATTTAAAAATCTGAAAATTGAAAAATAGCATTCAAAAAACTAGAAGATACTAAAAAAATGAAAAAAATAAAAAAAACTTTTAAAAAAATCTGAAAATGACAAAAAAATTATAATACTTGACAAGATATATTAGGAATTTTAAAGAAACATTGAGAAATAATAAAATGTTTGTAAAAAATTCGTGAAAAATAATAAAAAAAAATCCCCAAAAAAAATGTGAAAAATTGAATAAACATTTTTAAAATTATGGGATAAAAAACAATAAAATTGGGATAAAAACAAATTTATGAAAAGTTTGTAAAAAATATGGGAAAATGAATAAGCATTTTTAAACATATATTTAAATATTCTGAAAAATACATAAAAAAATATTTAAGAAATTTAGAAAGTGAAAAAATGAAAGTAATCTACAACCAATAAACTGAAAGACATCAGAAAAAAAATAAAAAAATGTACAGATTTTTATAAACTGAATCTAGAAAATAAAATTAAAAAATGCACAGATTCAATAAATTTAAACCAGTACATTGAAAGAAATTATAAAAAATTTGAAATCTTTAAGATAATAAGAAATCCGGGCAATGAAATCCAAGATCTATAATTATGGAAAACAAAACAAAAATAAATGTTATAATTGGTGATTTAGATAACCTTGGGCACATATAGGGATGGAAATTAGGGTTTATTTAAGTATTTTCTTGCACGTTTTATTTCATTGTATTTTTTTCGTTTATTAGTTGTTTGGTATTTTTGTTACATTTTTAATTGTTGTAAGGGTTGAGAGAGAAACTTCTAGAAGGTTTCATTAGTTAGTGTTGTCATAGATGACTTGTCATTTCATGACAACTCATACTTAGCTAGTAGCATCTAGACGGTTATATTTTAGCATGCGATGTAATTAAAGGTAGTTAATGACCCATGTGACATCACATGGATCAAGACTCTTTCAATCAATAGGAGCTTAGGAGACCCCTTCTAGAATATTTTCTCCTCTCTTATAAATACCATATTCCCTCTCATTAATAATCAATTTTAATTTTGGGTATTACTTTTCCCTCTAGAGTGTGACTCTTTTGAACCTTTGACGGCTTTTATTTTACATGAATTGGTATCATCGCCTCATCAAAACTAACAAAACCCTAACGCTAACCAATATTTTTTTTTCCTCACCTACCCATCTGACTTCACCACCCGTACCTCCTTCTTGTCGCATTTCCCTCCCTAACACCCGTCTGGAATACCCGACCCATGTCAGATTTGGAGACCCCACCAGATCCGACACCACCCAACATCGATCTGACCCATTTTAACCCCAAACTAGCCGAAACCCTACCCCCTGATCGCCTAGCTTTTTGCAACCCTTATCTGCACTACCCACCGACACAACCCCCTACCCTGACCCCTCTACTGCTCACCCAATCTGCCCAAAACCGCTGCTGGTGAACCTAACCTGAATATCCCCTGAAATCCTCGTCTCCCACCACCCATGCGCTTCCCTCCCTCTTCTGAACTAGTTCTCTCCAACCCCGAGAAAATATGGCATTCCCATCAATTTTTCCCTATCCCAACCTACCCTGAACTCGGACCAATCTGTCCCTAACCAAACCCTTATCCAGTTGGAACCTCTCCCAACACTTAAACATTAGATTTCAGTCCCAACATTTTTTGAAAATCATTTTTCATGCCCCAAACTTCAAAAAAATTATGTTTATGCTCCGATTAACCTCCAGGCTCAATTCATGATCATCGGATGGAAGTTCAAGATTGATTGCTTCACCTAATTATTCTTCCTCCTCCACGCATCCAATAGGGTAAAATGGAGGATAAAATATCCCCTCCTAAGGCGATTAGCTGGAAGAAAGATTGAAGGACGAAAATGGGTGGTGTATTAGTGATTTTTTTGACATTTTTGTCGAGGATGTGTGGGTGACTCACACTCATTTTTGCGAGTTAAACACGTTTGATTTGAAAGTTTTTTTTTTATATTTGGAAATAGGGATGATGATTTTGACGGGATTGGTTCGTTGATTATCTCTCCCAGGGTTGGGTGGTGATCGTGGGTGATATATTTGATAGTGGGTATGTGAATCCATTTTTGTTGACATGTGACATGCGCTCGAAGGATGTTTTTGCGTCTTAGTGTTGAGAAGGCTCATCATGCGACTCTGAGACCAAGATTTTATGGATCGGACGTGGTTAGTTTGTATGCCTACTCTCCGTGAACTTCTTAGTATCGAATACGAGGGACATTTTCGAGGATAACTCCCCTTGCAAGTGAGGGAGCCCTTTGATGGTTGCCTTGCTTTCTTTCCGTTCACCTTCTATGCTCGGGGCAAGCCTTTTCAAGTGGAGAAGAGTGATGGAAATTATAATTTATTTTAGTGTAAGGACATATTTTTATGAACGTCTGTCATAATTTATTATATCGTATACCGTTACAACCATCGAAGAAGTTCAAAAGCATCTACATCAAGATGGATCCGAATTAATCAAGTTCTTCATCAAAAAGACTCCGCAAAGTTTATTTTGGTAAGGTTATGTTTAAAATACCTTAAATTTTCCCTTACAGCTTTTGGGATATTTTTACAAAATATTTTTAAAGTGTTGGTATTTTTTATCAAATATTTTTCTAAAGATTTTGTTCTCGAACACCTTTCCGTAGAAAAATCATAACTAATTCATAAAAAATAAGAAAAATATGAAATTGATGGCCACGCATACGTATCGAAATTATCTACAAGCACGCCTGAAATCTCGTTTGATAGGTCGTTCAAACGACCTACTTTTGTCATTCAAACGACCTGCTTTTGTCGTTCAAATGACATTTTCCACGTGTCATGTTTTTCGTTCGAGCGACCTGCTCTTGTCGTTCAAACAACATAGCATCTCGTTCGAACGACGCGCGACCTTACGTTTTTTTATAAATAGGAGTCTACAACTCCGTTTTTCATAAGGAGACTTGTATAATTTTCAAAAACGAAACTGCTACTGCAGAAATGATTTTTGTCTTCTTCTTTTAGGTTTTAAACCTTTTGTTTTCAATTCAAAAAACATTCCAATATTTAGTGAATTGTTTTGGAACCCTAGATTCAACTTTGTTAAAATTTACCTTCGTGGGGAGAACTCTCTAACCGAAGAGATGCGTGTTATTGTGGAGGGAGTCTCTATGAAGTTACTCTTATGGGGAGGATAACCTACACCGTGAAGACTGCGTGTCTAGGACTGCGCATCCTTGTGGTATTGCTGCGTGTGAATGACTGCTGATTTCTAGCCATTTCTTTAAAGGTTTAACGAAGGAACCATGTGTTACTCTTGTAGGTGATCAAGTTGCCTGTAAGTCAATGGTCTTGTAAACTTTTCAAAGTTCTAAAAGTAAAAGGTTTTGCCCTTCAGGGATTTTTTCTTAAATTTGTGACACATGTTTTATCTATTTATAGGTTGACACATGCACACACGTAGTTGCATGTTTAGGGGCTAAATTGATTTGGTTCAAAAATAGACTCTAATTAAATAAGTGTTTCAAATTAGAAATTTATGAATTTAATCAATTATCACACAGTCATACGTTTCCACACCAATAACGCCCAAAACTATTTAACGCTTTTTCAAGATTTTCAAGGACGTGTAGACTCGTTTTAATTCTCCATCCAAACACCCTCATATATATTTTATTTTAGAGGTGTATAAACTAAATTCTCAAATATTGGAGAATTGGTGTAAAAACCTAATTGGCATGAATTTCTTTTTATTGCCTTTAAATTTTTTTGGGCTCTTTTAAACCTCTTTGGACCCCGGATAATAAAATTCCTCAATTTTTTAGGTCCAATAAATGGTGGGTTAGTATTCACAAGGGCCAAATGAACCTTTCGCAGCCCTTCCCCATTTTCAAATAAAGCACACAAATGGCTCTTACATGCACAATATTTTATCAAGTTTTATCGCGCTTGGTTCGTTCTAAGCATAGGATTGAAGTGAAAACACCCAACCAACATGTGATAAGACAAGCATAGTAATCAAATAAATTCGTGCATGTGTGCAATAAAGGAAATCATGAGACAAACATGTAGGTAGTAACACTTAATTATATATTAATGACTCCAAACATTATAAAGCAAATGGATGAATTTACCTATTGTCTCAAAACACTATCAAATAGTCACATGAATAAATGGAATGATGTTGTGACTCAGTCATCCTAAGTTTCCATCCATAAAAGGCGCAAACAAAATACAAAAATCTTTTTGGATTTTTCAAAAATTTTATCAAAATAAAATCTTTTTGTATTTTTCAAAAGCAAAGATTTATAAAAAAAAGTACGTGTCACAATGCTAGCAAACATAAATATCATGGAATAAAAACTAGCGTATGACAAACATGCGAACACAATCATCTATATGATATGACAAGAGAAGAATCATGTGCTAGCAAACATGAATCAACTTGTCTAAAATCTAGTGCCTCTAAAAGTGATTTCCTAACCCAAATAGATGTGAAACGTTGTGTGAGGGATTTAGGAACCGAGGGAACACTAGACATAAATTTCCTAGGATATTTTCCAAGATCAAAATAAAAACGCCTAGGGTGACCTTTCCTACCACAATATGAACATGTGTAAATGGGTGGAACGACACCTATGGGATGGCCTTTTCTAATGTCCATGGGAACGGTTGACCCTTTAAAATTAGTAATTGTTTTGGCTTTAGAACTAGAAGCATGAGAACAAGATGAGCCATTACCATCACTATCAAACCTACTCGAGTCTGTCAAATTATTTTTTAACTTCAAAATTTTTTACTCAAGCAAAGAATTAAAATCTTACAATTTAAGGGACGCCTTCTTCAAATTATCAATAAAACCTAGAATGTTATCTCTTTCTCCCTCAATTAAAGCAAACTTTTCCCTAAGAGTCTCTTCACGTGCCACAAACTCATTGACTAAAATATTTTTATCCTCTTTTGCACAAACACAAATCATCGAATTTTTAAGGTCCTCTAATTCTTTTTCTAAAAATAGGACCCTATCATCACTCTCCCTTTTGGAAAATTTTAAAGCAACAAAGTCATAGTCCAGGGAAATAAATTTTTCACGATAAATATCTAGTTGATTTTGAACTGTTTACAAAAGATCCATCGCGGATTTAAAACGAGAATTTTCTTTTTCCAAAAAATTAATTCTTTTAGCAAACGTCAAATTCAAGTGATTTATATCATTAAAACTCTTACTCGTGTCATCAAAGGGGATCATCCTATTACATAAGTGCTCCATCGAAAAATTGCGATTTTTCACAAAATTGATTTTCAACAAAAATCAATATCACACAAATTTTGCGAAAAATAGGAATATGCGATAAATTAGTGCAACCATCTCTGACACCAATTTGTAAAACGTAATAAACGCGAAGTGTGATACCGATTTAAAACTAATTCGTAACTTTCTATATTGACTCCAATTATATAAGTGTGCCAAATTAAAAAGTTGCGAATTAATTTTAAATCGGTATCACACACCGCGTTTATTACGTTTTACATTTAGTATTTTCTTACATTTTTATTTTATTGTATTTTTCCTTTTATTAGTTGTTTGGTATTTTTGTTACATTTTTAATTATATTAAGGGTTGAGAGGGAAGCTTTTGGAAGGTTCCATTAGTTAGTTTTGTTATGGATGAGTTGTCATGATAACTCATGACAACTCATATTTAGCTAGTAGCTTCTAGAAGGTTATTGTGAGTACAAATAATCACAATGAATTAATCTAAGCAGTTAAGGCAAGCTATAAATAAAATAATCTCACAACCAAGGATTTACGTGATTAGGTAATGGCCTACGTCCACGAGGGGTTTATCTCTTTTATCACTTTTTCTGTGTTTTAATATCATGAAGTTACATGTCCCCTTTTTCGGGGTGAGAGTTACATTTATAGAGGTGGAGGAGGCATAATTATATTGGACTTCTTTGAGCTGGTGATCGAGTCGCTTCTTGATTCATGTTAATCTCCTCCAAGTGTTTTTAATAGATTTATCCCTGTGTAGTTATCTCTTACGGTGTCTTTCGCTTGTTATATATTGGGCTGGCCTTATTTTTGGATTCGGACCTATTTGAGCCGTTGTGTTTGGGTCTCTTGGCTTATACTCCATAATTGACCCAACGCTCTTTAAATCAAATGGGAAGGAGAGGTTTGAGAAGATGGTCTGCTTGAATAATTGGTCAGCCCAAGAGGTTGATTGTCTTTGGAGATTGTATCTAAAAAACGTTCCTTAAAAAGCAACTATGAGCTGGTCAGATACCATTTTGACCATTGAATCTTAAAGGGACATGTTCGTAATTATTCTATTCTAATAAGTCACGCTGATAATGTTCCAAAAATGAACCGCCTGTTGCATTAATAAGCATTGAGCCCTGTTCCTAGATGATTGGACAATTGGGATTTTTCTCCAAGTTCAATGAAAAGTCTGTATCATCTTTTGCACACTTTACTTCATTCAAAGTGCAAGCTTGGAGCTTCAACCTTTACACACTTTGCCTATAAGTCTTCTTCATCCTTAACTTCATTTTCCTTCATCATTTCTAAATACTTTCATTTAGTCTGAGCATTTTTATTTCTTTCAGTTCCCTCTTTGTCCTTGGTAAAAATGGTGTAATCTGTCAATGAAAGGGTCGTGGAGGAATTTAGAAAAACATATTCGATTCCTCTATGGTTAGTCATTGAGTGTGCAGAAGTTTTGGGATAATATAATACTATTGAGGGTGGATATTGGATCCAAACCCTTTCATTGGCTGAGGTGGGAATAAATTTTCCCCTAAATCAACTATTTCTTTTAGTTTTGTGAGTTTTTTAAAGTAGTTCATGCTCAGTGTACCTCAAATACTTGAAAAATGGTCAATAGTGTTCATAGAATAAATGAACTATACGAGACCCATAGAGGGATCCCAAAAATTAGGTATTATTACTCGTGGTCCCACACACCTGATGGTATTCTTTGTCTGAAAGAGAGAAAGGTTAATAGAGTCCTAGTTATCAACCTTCCTGATTCCAATAAGGGTTATTGGAGTTAAGATTTTATTCCTAGCAATTGTCAACATCCACCTTTCAGAGGGCGAGCAATATCAAGGGGTTTTGTGCCTAGAGGGAGGAAGGGACATAGGTCAACCTTATTTCCATTCTCTTCACTTTTAATTTTATTTGTTTATACAATAACTGATGATGATCATCTTGCATTTTTTTCTAGATCGATCGAACAAGAAAGAGCCATATTCCTTCATTTTAATAGGGAAGAACTTATCAAGGTCTGGAAGTTGGGAAGGCCACTGGTTGCAGAAAGCGATCACCCAAGGTCGCTATCTTTCCTTCTTGAATACAGGAATTTTACTAGTATTTTCAGTGCTCGTCATGTGGACTCAATCCCTAACATACCCCTTCCTTCAGCAAGCGAGGGTTCTTCCACCTCCTCCTCTTTTGAGTCACTGAACATTGATACCATCTTTGATGTAGTGGAAGAAGCGATGGCCCAAAGGAAGAGGATTCTTTTAGTTGATGATGATGATATTCTGACTTCTCCCAAGTCCAAAGTCCCTAAGAAGAAGGAGTTTGGGGGCACTCTTGATCTCGTTTGTGTGATGGATCCCCCCACCTGAGAGAAGAATAAGAAGGATAAGACTACTTCTTATTCTATCATTGTTATTCCTTCCCCAAAAGGAGATGCCCCAAACCTTAGGAAGGGCCATTAGGTAGTGTCTATGTCCATAATGTTTTCTAATGGTTCTACTTCAATTTGCAAGTTAATAAGGTGACCTACAATCATCTTTCATCTGACGTAGCTTAGGCATTGTCACTGGTAAACACAACTTTCTTTTGATTTTTACATCCTCTACTTTGCCTGGATTACTGAATTTCAAAATTTTAAGATAATCCTCTTTCTTCTTTTTACAGTTTATGGCTGAATTTTTTGCCATCCTAGAAAAATGCTCTGATTAATCCATGGTCAACAACAAACTGGACACGGCTTTGAACAAGTATGAAAAGTCCCTTGCTACCGTGCAGAAGGCCTATGACATAGAGAAGAAGTCCACCAAATTAGAGATGGACAAGCTAAAGAATAAACGTAACCAGTTAAAGGTTGCATGTGACCAACTAAAGGTCGAACGCAACCAACTGTTAGTTGGACGTGATAAACTGAAGAAAGCTCAGGAGGATCAAATGAAGCTCTAGCTGCTACTAAGGAGGTAGGCAATGATAATAGTTATGAGAAGGTGTTCGCTGATGCAAAATGCTAGCTGACTTTTATTTGAAAGTCAAACTTTAAAAAGGTTTGGATGTTTCTTTGATGGTGCCTAATGTCGGAGTTGAGTTTGAAATCTTTGGCGAGCATGATCCAGGTTCTCCTCGAAGAGAATAAGAAGTTGGTCGGGTAGAGGTAGCTACTAAACAAGGGGACTCTGAGGCTGACAAGGGCAAAATTCTAAAAACACAGGAGCAGGTGAAAGAAAAGGATACCAAAAACTAATTAAGAATAATTATCTTGAGGATCCTTATATTTTTTTCATTCTTGTTTGTTTATAAGGGCTTTGTCCCATTTTATTATAATGAAAGATATTCTCAATGTTTGACTCCGTATCTTATTGTTACTGAGTAATTTCCTCTTATCCTTATAGCTTGGCAATGAATCTAGAGAGATTCCTTCTTTTGCTGGTAACCAATATACCATCCTTGATCAGGGAGCTAGTGTTTAGTTCGACGTGCTTTCATTTCTGCTCGAAAATATCTTCAAAAAATAACCAACGCTTACAAAGAAAAATTGATTGCCAAGCTGAAAGATGATATCAAGGACCCTGGCAATGCCGGTACAGTTATGCAAGATGAGGTTAATTATCTGAGGAGATATCTTGTCGAAGCCAAATTTATTGGTGATATTGGTGCACTATTGCAAGACGAGAATAGTTCCTTAAGAAAATATCTCGTCAAGGCCAAAGAAGATTTACAGAGAGATGAAATAATCAAGATGGGGCTGAGTCGTGACATACTTAAGCTCCATTATCTCTTTAGAAAAAGCCCTCATTCAGTATGGGCCTCTGGTTATAATGAGGGGTGGATGAACACTCCTCTTAGGTTAGATGAGCCAAATAGTTAGCATACAAGCATGATTTATTGAATTCGTCCTCTTATTCTTATAGCTTGGCAATGAATTTAGAGAGATTCCTTTTTTTTCTGGTAACCAATATACCATCCTTGATCAGGGACCTAGTGTTTAAGTTCGACGTGCTTTCATTTTTGCTCGAAAATATCTTTAAAAAATAACCAACGCTTACAAATAACAATCTGTCTTGATTGCCAAGCTGAAAGATGATATCAAGGACCCTGGCAATGTCGGTACAGTTATGCAAGATGAGGTTAAATATTGGAGGAGATATCTTATCGAAGCCAAATTTGTTGGTGATATTGGTGCACTCTTGCAAGACGAGAATAATTCCTTTAGAAAATAGCTCGTTAAGGCCAAAGAAGATTTACAGAGAGATGGAATAATCAATATGGGGCTGAGTTGTGACATACTTAAGCTCCATTATCTCTTTAGAAAAGGCCCTCATTCAGTATGGGCCTCTGGTTATAATGAAGGATGGATGGATGCTCCTCTTAGGTTAGATGAAGACAAATAGTTAGCATGTAAGCATGATTTATTGAATTCTTAGGGAGTCATGAAGGTCCCAACGAATTCCCAACTCTGGTATTGGCACCAAGTTGACTCCTCAGCCTACTCTCATCCATTATTTGGAAGTAAAGAGACATAGATTCCTCTTGATTCCATCTATTTTCAATTGGCTAAATAGTATTTGGCTTCTCATGAGAGTAACAATGAGTTCAATCCAAACCCTGATGATGACTAAAGATCCATTGTGGCCGGGGTGATTACTTATCGAGAATAATAGTTTTATAAGTTATATTTGTCTTGCACATATGTAATTTTGATTTTTTTGCTGATGTACACTTTACCTTGTCTAATTTTCTATTATAATGTCTGTGTAGTTTCACATTATGCATTTTTCGATCTCTTTATATCGAGCATGTTTATATTCTTTGTCTTACCTTTTAGGTCGTATCGTCACACTACCTTAGGCCTAGAGAACACTCTAGAAAAAAACTACACATAGTTTTAAGGCAATCCACCCGTTCAGGTTTTTTAACTGACTGAAGTTGAGTTTACGTAGTACTGAGGGATCCCCCATACGTCTGTTACTTTCCTGGGCAATTCTCTAGGTTTTTATGTTTTTTTTATGATGAAAGTCGTTAAACCTTGGCTTTAGATTAAGTACAATCAAACTAAGGTGATAGTGGTCAATGTCCGAACAAAATATGAAAGCGTAAGCTTGCTATTTGGAAAATGTTAAATGACTAAATGAACCACTTGGACATTTGGGCTTGTACTTTATTGAATTGAAATATTAAAATGTTCTGAGTAACATAAGTTGGGAGTTAAAAATTAGAAGAAATAAATAAAAAAATTAGAAATAAATCTTTCTTAAGTTGGTTGCATTCTAAGCCCTTGGTATCTCTCTTCCCTCAATTATTTCCATGTGGTGGGAACCTTGCAAATCATCCCGGATAACCTTAAATGATCTTTCCCAGTTTGGCCCCAACTTTCCATCTGAAGGTTTTTTGGTGTTCTCGAGCACCTTCCTGAGGACATAGTCATTAATCTGGAATTTTATTGAGTTTATTCCCTTGTTGTGTTGCCTAGCCAACTGATGTTCATAGGATGATATTTTTCTTAGGGCCTGCTCTCTTCGTTTGTTAGCCAGATCAATATCAGTCCTGATGATTTCTTCCTTCAAACCCTGTTCGGTAATAGTGGTCTTCATAGCTGGCAGACCAGCCTCCAAAGGGATTATAGCTTCCATCCCATAGGCTAAAGTGAAGGGTAGTTACCCACTTGATCTTTTGGGTGTAGTATAAATTGTCTATAATATGTGGGGAAGCTCGTTCACCCAAGCTCTTTTTTCTTTCTACATTATCTTCTTTATGTTGCTGATCATTATTTTGTTAGAGGCCTCAACTTACCCATTGCTCTAAGGATAGGCCACAAAGCTTAAGTGATGATTTATTATATGGCTATCACAGAACATTTGGAATGACCCAATTTTGAATTACATTCCATTATCTATGATGATTTCCCTAGGTACAATAAAGAACGTCGGGATTTTCCTCCAAATGAACCTGATCATCTCAGTGTCCCTGATGTTTACCAATGGTTTTGCTTCAATCCACTTTGTGAAGTAGTCTATGTAGACTAAGAGGTATTTGCGATTCCCTAGTGCTGCTAGGAGTGGACCTATAATATCCAAACCCTATTGGGAAAATAGCCATGGACTAGTGAGTGACTGTAAGTCGTTAGCTGGCTGATGGAGCATGGAAGAGAACTTTTGGCATTTTCACACTTCTTGATATAGGAGATCACATATTGTTACATATACATCCACCTGTACCCTTCTTTGATTGATCAAAATGCCAAAGATCTTCTTCCATCTTGGATCCCACAATGTCCATTGTGAAGCTCGTAAAGCTCATGCACAACTTGGTTGATGTCACTTAGATGCATGCGTTGGAGGTAAAGACTAGTGAAAGATCTCCTATAGATTTTTCCTTCAATCGTTTGGTAAAACTCTGCAGTTTTCACGCTAATTTAATGGGATTGCTTCTTATTGGACAATAGGATGTCGTCTTGCATATAAGTTATTATTGAGTCCATTCAACTGGGACTTCATTGCATGGTAAGAACTTATTCAACGACCACGGACTTTATGATACTGAGCACAACGATGGATTTCACTTCAATAGTTCTTCTTGGATCAGAGTCCACTACTTATCCTAAGGCCACTAAGGCATCAACATGGCTATTATGTCCCTGGGAAAATTATTGACTGTAGACTTTCTCAAATCTGACCATCAATTCTTGGGTGACCTGCTGGTATGCCATCATTCATTCATCCCGGTCATTGAAGTCTCCTATCAGTTGATTGGATACTAGTTTTGAATCATAATATATGTCAAGATGGTTATCCCCCACTAACTAAGCTTTGCGTAGTGCAGTGATGCGGTCTTCGTACTTAACCTCATTGTTTCGTACACATCCCATTATTTTAAGCTTCAAACCCTAGTTTGATCCCTTGCTCAATTATGAATTTTTTTTAGTAAATAAGCAAAATTACTTCTTCGCTCCCCTTGGAGTTGAATGTTCCATCCACACAAAAGGTCCACTTTTTGGACTAGTAGATCTCTCATCTTCTTAATTGATCGGTTATATCTTGGTCACTGGGCTCCTTTTCTCCTATAAATTCGGCAATTAAGTCTTCCAATACCTGACCCTTAATACTCATTCTTTGTTGATAGTGTATATCAAATCTCCTAAGTTTAACCTACTATTTAGACATCCGTTCATATAGGCCGTCCTTTCGAAGAACAACTTTGAGGGAAAAAGAAGCGATGACTATGATTGAATGAGCTTTAAAATAATGCTTCAAATTTTGCGATGTGAGGACCCAAGGGTAGGGTAATTTTTCAATTGGGAGGTAATATTGTTCTGCGTCTAGGAGGATTTTTTTAACGTAGTAAATGGGGGCTTGACGTTTCTCCTTCTTAGACGTAGTAAATAGGGTCTTGCCGTCTCTCCTTCTTACATAGTAAGGCTGAACTGACTATGTGGTTAAAAATTGCTAGGTAGAGATAAATAGGGTGTTTTGGATTTGGAATAGATTGTAAGGTAGGTTTTCTTATGTAGGATTTGATTTCATCAAGTTCCTTCAAGCTTTCCTCATTCCAGGTAAGGCTTTTTTCCTTCTTCAATAGCTGAAAGAATGGTTATCATCATTCGAAAGATTTTGAGATGAAACAGGTAAGGTTTATCGACATTATTGTTAACTTTTGGATCTTGTGAAGTGTCTTTGGATGCTAAACGTCGTTGATCTCCACTATCTGGTCAGGGTTGGCCTCAATGCCCCTTTTACTGATTAATTACCCCGTGACCATTTCAGGCTGACCCCTAAATGAGCACTAGGCCGCGTTGAACTTCATTTGGTAGTGCATAAGGATCCTAAAAGTCTCTGCTAAGTCCTTAATATGGTTTACTTTAAGCTTGATATTAATGAGCATATGGTCAATATACACTTCCATTTTATCTCCCAACTATTTCTTAAACATCCTCATGGCAAGTATTTAGAATGTAGCTCTTGTATTTTTAAGGTCGAAGGATGTGACCTTGTGACAATACAGGCCAAGGGTGATTATGAATGAAGTTTTGTCTTGATTGGGTTCGAGCAAAAGTATATGGTGATACCGTGAGTATGCATCTAAAAAACACATCTGCTCATGACTAACTGTGGCATCGACCGACTGATCGGTCTTAAGTAGAGGAAATTTATCATTGGGACAGGCTTTGTTGAGATCTGTGAAGTTATGCACATTCTTCGATTCCCATTGCTCTTTTTCACCACCACCGGGTTTGAAATCCATATCGATAATTGAACTTCTCTAATAGACCTTGCCTCCAAAAGTTTCCCTACCTCCATTTCTACTGCCTTTGCTTTCTCTGGGGCAGTTTGGCGAGCCTTTTTTATGATCGTCGAATAAGTGGGATTGACATAAAGCCTATGGCATACGACTTTGGGGTCAATTCTAAACATATCATATGGCTTCCATGAAAATACATCTTGACTCCCCTTGAATAAAGAGATAAACTCCTCCCTTTTTTATTTGAATAACGTGGTGTCGATCAAGAATATCCTTTTCGAATAAGGCTCATCAAAGGATACTTCTTCCAATTTATCTATGACCCTATCCACGGGGTCAATTCTCGTTTCTTCCACTCCTGATCTTCCATGCTTTAGTTGCTATTTACTTCCATACTTTAGTTGCTATTTAGACGGTGTAGCTCCGTTTTGAGACATTTTAGGAATGGTCTTCTTCTTTTTTTTCTTCTCTTATTTAGGCATGATGGCGCAACGATGAAGCACTTCTGAGAAATGGCTTGGTTGCCTCTGATCTCCATTATTCCGTGATATGTGATGCACTTGAGTTTCTGATGGTAGGTAGAGGGTATAGCCTGCATGGAATGTAGCCATCCTCTTCCAAGAATGGTATGGTAGGGAGATTCAATGTATACTACCAAGAACTCGATCAACTTTGATATTTTTCCAATCCTAGCTAGTAGGACCACCTTTCCTAATAGCATAGTCATCTTTTCTGGGAAGTCTACGAGAGGGATGGTCGCTTCTTTCAAGTCTTTCATCTTCAGTTTGAGATTTTTAAATAGTTCTAGGTACATGACTTCATAGGAGCTTCCTTGATCAGTTAGTAGCTTATCCACGTCCCAGTTTTCAATAATGAGGGTGATTACTAGTGCATCATGGTATGGCATTCTCACCCCGATCAATTTGTCTTCCATGAAGACTATATTCTTATTGTAGTATATATATTCTAGTCACATGCGCTTTCTAGTCGAGCTTTTTGCAGGGTTAATCTGAATGGCCTATATAACTGCAGTGTCCTTCTTGATCTCCATATGAACTGTTTGCCTTAGATATTACTTGAGGCATTGTGGATAACCGCGAACTCATGTTCCAACTCGTCTTCCAAAATATTATTTGTTTTTTGGGTGGTGTTGTGGGCGACCTTATCACATTTCTTATTTATATACTTGTTTAAATGCCCCGACTAGGTTAACTCCTCTAGATGGAATTTGAGCTCCTTGCAGTTCTCTATCTTATTCCCGTTCTCTTTATGATAGGAGCATCTAAGTGCGTGGCTCCTCTTGCTTGGATCACCACCCATCTTCTTCGGCCACTTGAGATACTACTGGTCTTTGAACTTTCCCAAGATCTTGTAGATTGGTTCCTTGAAAGCATTATTGATTTCTTGAAAGGTTTTGGGTTTAATAATCTCAAATGAAGAAACCTAAAGAAGAAAATGAAAAAAATAATTCAAACAAAATATGAAAATTGAAGAAAATAAATAAATGAAGAATTTTAAAAAATGTGTTCAATTATGCATTTTTCGGTTTAAAACATAAATGGATAGCCAACAATCAATAAAAAAATATTTTTTTATTATGTTTATAAACGAATCCAAATGAGAAACAATTAATATGTTATTTGTCTTATTGAGTTATCGAGGTACAATTTGTTAAGTGGTTTGTTCTGCAAATTTCTCGATTTATTTAGCAATTTTATCGATTTGTTTGTTGTGTGTTCTATATGTTCTATGGTGTATATATTATGTAATATTGTTTTTTATTTAAAATTGGGACTAAGATTGTGAGGAAAAAGTGGGGAACATAAATTTGGCATATTTTCCCTCAAAAGTACAAGGGTAAAATCAAATTATATATTTTAGACTGCGTTTAATGAAGTTAGATGGTTGTTTAAGGAGTGGGGTAATTCTAATTATAAATATTCAATTATCTCTAGGGGTAATGTTAAAAATAATAAATAAAGGGTTAAAATTTGACTTGTATTAAAATTTTAATACTTCTTAATTTTTTGAAATCAACTCCATATCTTTGTATGATTATATTTATTTTCTTTAAATGGACTCCAAATAATTTTAAGGTAAGTTTTGGAATTTATACCTATAGGCACACAATGTGCAAAGAAAAAGATACAACAATTGTGGAGAGCCTTTATGTTTTGTGAGGTATATTTATTTGGAGAGAAAAAAGACTTTTGCGTGTTTTCTTCGAGATGAGTGCTTGAAGATAGATTTAGGGGTGAGATTGTCTTCTTTGAGATAAAATCACATATTATCTTTCGATTGATTTCTCGAGGCGGTTTGATAAATCTTTCATTTTTTATGAGAATTTTTATTTTCGTTCATTGATTTAGTTACCATATAATAATCCTTATTTGTCCACCAAAACTGTTGGACCTTCTAACATCAATTAATCAAATGTCATTATATTTTAATACTAGGTGGAAACCCGCGCGATGCGCGGTGAATGAGGTATTGAATGCATAATAAAAGAAGGAAGAAGACAAATTGATAGTAGATTTAAAAAGTGTAATAGATTAATAATGTAGAGTAGTAGTGACAGGTGAAAAGCATTTAGCAATATTAATAAACATTGTCAATGTTTGATGTAAAATGCTGATGGAGCTTGAATTCTGGAAACCAAGTCTAGAGCATCCTCTTTTTTCTATGATCAACGCCCCTACAATGGCGGTGAGATATATGTTAGAAGAATATGATAGTAAAGCGAAAAGATAAATAGAAGTTAAATAGATATAAAATTGAAAATACTTTCCCGCACCCTTCATTTTAGAGAAATCATCGCATTCGACGTGAGTTTTGATTCAGTATGAACAGTAATGCCGAAACTTGTCGGATTCATTGAGATGAAGAATGAGCCGTTATCGTCATGAAGTCTGTGTGAATAAAGGTAAGTTATGATATAGCAACCAAAGACGATGTGAATATAAAGAAAAGGCTTAGAGACAATGATAAACTCCTCATTTGACCCAAATAAACATTATGATATCAATAATATCGTAATTCAATCCATAGGTATATAATAGCTGCAACAGAAATGGAATATTAATTATTCAGGGGTTAGATATTAAAGATAGTATGTCAGTGAGATGTAAGTTACCGTGCCAACTCGTTCAATGTAAAAAGTGTATTTTTGTATGCTGGAATATAGGCTGAAATTCCATCTGATGTAATGCAGAAATAAAGGCATGAAATATTATAATTTATGTTCTTATGATGGGAAAGTTTATATGTTGTGTTTCTAAATTATAGTGCAGAAGAGCCATACAGCTATAAGTTATCGAAAACAACCGTATAAATGGATTGAAAAATGATATTTTCCTTACTATTGTGCAACTCGAGAACATTGCATCTGATGTACAACAGGATGAATGGGTGCCGTATTAAATAAATGTGCAAGTTTCTTCGGGTAAGAATTGCAAAACTAAATAGAGCCAGCCTTACCAGAGTAAAAGTTCACTTCAATTGCTCTCCATTTGTCAGTAACGTCTAGTGGAGTAATGTTTTGTGGGGTATAACAAATATACTACTTATTTGACTTAACTGGGCAATGAATGTGAAATTCAATTTTTTTCCATACATATTAAAAACATAACATCCCTACATAAAGATATATATATATATATATATATATATATATATATATATATATATATATATATATCTACGTATGTATTAAGATGCAATATGTAGTAGAGGAAGAAAACAACAGTTTTATTCATTAAATCAGATTTACCCCATAACCATTAGTTAGTTGTAAAGAAAGTTATTGATAAGTGCCTCCATAGTTTGACAATCTTCTATGTGAAATGCATTCAATATGTCCATCTTATCATTTTTCATATGTACTTTCATAGATAAAGAATTTAAACATTTTCTGAAATATAAACTTAGCATAAAGAGATGAAGGAAACATATATTTTAGAGTTTGAGAATTAAATGCCAAAAAATAAGAACCCGGTAAGTAATCATACACACCTACCACCAGCAGCATGTGGTGGCTCGTAGGCCAGAGCAGCGATTTTAAGTCCTGGACACCACCTTCAGGCAGCCTCATAACTCTAGCATATTGTACACCTCCGGCCAACCTTCTAAGCCCATACCGGACATCAATATTTCGACCTCCTTGACCCAACAGCATTATAAGTGGCCAATAACATTCAATATTGCCAAATAATGATCTCATTTAATAAATGACTCAGTGGTTTAGACATTAATGTATGTTAATTGTAAACTTCATCAAGAATCTTAAATGGAAAATTTTATATGTAAAAAAAAATTGAGCTCATCTTGATCAAGATTACATAAAGCATTAAAAAAATAAAAGTGGAAAAAAGTATAAGGAGAAAATAGAAACTTAAATTGAAGAAAGGTAAAAAGTTAAAAGGCATTGTGGTGAATGTTAGTCAATATAGCAGAATTGTAGATGTTAGTAAACTTAATTAGCTGGCTTTTCCTTGCCACTAATGATATTGATTTATCAAATGTCAAGCTACCTTTTTTATGAAATCCCTATTAAAGAGGGTACACAAAGGGATAGAAACTGAATAGACAAATGGGAAGACATATAAAGAAGTAAGCAAAACTATTAGTTGGAGATTTCCACGTGGACACTCTAACTAAAGAGGTCTTTTAAGTCTTGTATGACATTTTAGAGTCTATTAGGTGTAAACCCGCGCGATGCGCGGGCTCGACAATTTTAATAGTCATTTCTCACGTTAAATTATTTATATGTCATCTAGATTCTTGCCATTTGTAGTAATAAATAATGTGAAATAACAAATTTCAGCGATATAATATTGTAATTTAAAAAAATAAGTATTGAAAAATCGTTACAACAATATACGTAAATCCCATTGTAGTGTAGTGACAAATTCAAACCGATTGTGAATAATACAATTTGTCAACGAAAAATCAATTATATAATTTGTCAAAAAGTTGTTTAAATTTCCTAAAATCTATTTAAATAATACAATTTGTCAAAGAAAAATTAATTATATAATTTGTCAAAAAGTTGTTTCAGTTGCCTAAAATCCATCTAATGTATAGCCTGAAAACATTAAAAGCAAATGCTCCGTATGGAAAATGGCAACACATGACATGTAAGGATAGAGACATTACATAAGAAAATTCTGAAGATCGAGACTTAAAAAATGTTAATAAACTATACGTCATGGATAGATAATTGAAGGCACAATTACAAATATCAAACAACGAAGCCATCTAATAAAACGATTCCGAGATTCACACACACCCTTACGTCTCCAAAGTTAGATAGCGGAGAACAATAAAATAATCAAAAAAAATTAAAAAGCATGCCAACAACAACCTCCTTGTGTAGCCCGCGACCCGACGGTGAACAATAACGTTTTCCCCGATGCTATCTTCATGAAAAACATGCTCTAAATTCCATGGAGATGTACCTAATGTTTAGGGGATCAAGTTGATTACTACAGTATTTAGGTGCCACATCTTAAGTTATTTCATTGTAAAGCCATTTTCTTTATATATATATATATATATATATATATATATATATATATATAATGAGAGAGAGAAAAGCTCAAAATTAATTTTTTTACTATTGTAAAAAATGATTTAATTATATGTAAGTTTTTAGTGGTTTAAATGTTTAAAACCTATACAAAAAAATCAACTCAATTAATTTTTCTAAATTTTAAAATCACTCGTTTTTCGGATCCATTAAAAAGGGTCTATATATACACATACACACATGAATTAGAGATCTAAGTACAAAAAAAAATAAAAAAGAATTAAATTTCAAAAATGGGAAAAATATTGTTTTACTTATATAACAGATGAATATTGGTTCATCCAACTATTTGACTCACCAATTTAACTAAACTCAGAACCAGTAAGTTGAAAAAAAAACTCAAAACCCAGTGGAAAGTCCCATTAACCGGCCAAAATCGAGTTTGAACAAAATCGACCGGCAGCACTAACTATTCTAACAATGTGAATCAATAGCCACATCAGTTACATTTTTTGAAACAAAATTAATAATAACTTACGAAATATATATATTCCGCAAATAATATAATATATATTCATATATTAAATATAATAAAAATATATTATATTTATATATGAATATATATAATATTTATATATAATATCATATATAAATATAATAGATTTTTATTATATTTAATATATGAATAAATGAATATATATTATTTTATATACTGAATATACTAAATATATATTATTTACAGAATATATACATATATATAATATACGTATACACTATAATATACACATATATAATATACATATACAATATGAATATATATACAGAATAATGTATATTATATATGTATATTATAATGCATATATTATAATATACATATATATATATTATAATGTATATATGTATATTATAATATATACATTATAATATACATATATACATTATAATATATACATATACATTATAATATATACATATACATTATAATATATACATTATAATATACATATATAATATACAGAATAATGTATATTATATATGTGTATATATACATTATTCTGTATATATCTTCATATTGTATATGTATATTATATATACAGACATATTATATTGTATTCTGTATATATATTCATATTGTATATGTATATTATATATACAGACATATTATATTGTATTCTGTATATATATTCATATTGTATATGTATATTATATATACAGACATATTATATTGTATATGTATATTATATATACAGACATATTATATTGTATATGTATATTATATATATGTATATATACAGACATATATATATGCAGACATATTATATATACAGACATATTATATTGTATATGTATATTATACATATATATAATATATTGTATATGTATATTATATATATGTATATATACATAATATAATATATATATATATATATATATATATATATATATATATATATATATATATATATATATATATACATACATACATAATATATATGTATATATTTTGTAAATAATATATATTAAATATAAGGAATATATTAAATATATGAAATATACAAAATTTACGAAATATAAATATATATTAAAATATATGAATTATATAAATTATATAAATGTACGAAATATATAAATATATGAAATATATATAAATATACGAAATATACGCAATATACATATATGTGCTAAATGTATAAAATATACGAATATATATTAAAATATACGAAATATATATATTTATATATTTATTAACAATATATATTTATATATTTATGAAATATATGGAGTTATAAAAAAAAATTGGTTTCAAGTGATTTGTCACCCAAAGGTGGCAAACAAAAACCTCCCCCCCAAAGAACTGAATTCCACCCTAGAATGGCAAATTGTGCTTAAGGGGTGTTGTACATAGAAAAAAAATTACAGGGCAAATTAAGGCTATCAAACAGCCTAAACGCTGAAAAATACCAGAATTTTTCAACTTTTGGGAATTTGCCTTGAAATTTTTGTGCTATCAAACGGACCCTAATTGTTGGTATTGAAAAGGGTGTTTTACCATTTTTTTTGCGAACATAACTGTATACACACAACATACTCTCACTTATTCGACGATAAAAATATGATTACAATGACAATAGCAGTCCCTTATTTCATTTTGAGTCTTATACTACAATTCAATATAGATAATCCCTTTGGCTTCAAGGTTTTTAAGTTAAGCACATAATATCCCGAGTGCATTATTTTCATCAATAACACTAAAAAAAGCTTCTCCACATTCCAAGAAGGCCTTTCTGGATTCAGGTCCCTCAGTCGTGGAGACAACACATCCACCCTTCTCCCCACTTGCATATTACCTTACCTTCAATAATTAATCACTAACACAGGTGCAACTATCTGCACATTTGGAGAAGGTTTGACCATCTTTGGATTTGTAATTAATTTCTCAAACTATAAACATCAACACTTCTTTCCTTTAAAATAGTATAATAACATAATGCAAGACTATTAATAAAAACCAAACCCACTTTACAAAAAGAAAAAAATTGTGCAGAAACAAAACCCACTTTTAAAAGGTAAAAACATTGAATAAATTAAGTAATAAAAAAAGTGAGGAAAAGATAGCATGAGAGAATTGCACGAACTTTTTTTTCGCTAGTACTCTCGTATGATGTGATGTTGCTCCCTAAAATAAGTATATGTAGAATTTTCAACAGGCCAAACATGATAAAAAAAAATATAAAGAAGAAAATATATTTTAATTCATTTCTTAACACTGCTGAGTGAACAGATTTCAAATTCAAAAAATTCTAAACCCTAGTATCAAAACTCTAACAAATTATACAATTAAAAATGGGATTTGAGACCTTTTTTTTAACAAAATTGGGACATCTCCTTTATATTTCTCACCCCAGAGGCCCAAACAAATAAAAAATGTCAATTATATCCCAAACATGAAACCCCTTTAAATTACTCTCTCTCCTCAGCCACAATATTCGGTACAAAAATTTAATAAAATGGAGAACGGTGAGGCATACCCTTCCGGTGGTTGATCATAGACGTTTCTGAGACTTGAAAGAGAATAGAAGATGTATGGGTCTTGTACGCCTCGTCACATGTGATGCAGATGTTGCCTGAGCCTTTTGAATGGTCTGATGCAGATGATGCAGATCTTTGATTTAAAAATGACACTTTTGCACTATTTGTGGTGTAAGCTTTAATAAAGGCACAATCATTAAGTTTTTAGCATCACCGAGTCTTATTACATTATGGTAAACATAGCTTCTTATCTGTAAGAGGCAATGGGAGTGGTGAGGAGATAAACAGTGAGAAAAAATACTGTTACAGCAGTCCAATCACAGCAATCCAGACACATACCTATGAGATTGGTGAAGATGGTTTGATTATGGTGGTCATATATTAAGAAAGGAAGATGGATGGCCTAGGGAGAGGCAACACAACGTTCGATGATGATGAGAACCGGGCGCAAGCCAAACCGATTGAAAATTGTTAGATAATAGATAAGCATGAGTTTAGAATGTTGTATTTATGGGTTTAAAGGTTTATGACGTTTGGTTTCGTTGATTTTGGAGATGCTCAAAATTTACATCCCAAACGCCCACTTGCGTTTGACCTGTCGACGTGGACATCTTACATTATGCCTTGGTTACGTGGATAGACTATTTAAAGAAGAGTATTAATGACTTATTTTACATTTTATAATAGTAATAGATTTACCAATATCCTTCCACCACACGATAAAATGTCACCTGAACTATTTTTTCCTCTCTTTTAAGGAAAGGAAGAATCGAACCCTCAACAAACTACATACGGCTGGTGAGTGTCCTAGATACTAGGCTATCCCTAATGTCTTCTTATGTTTTATTACCTCAACTATTTCCTTATGTTTTCTTTCATTAACTTATTTATGTTTTTCTTTCTTTTTTATTTAATTTTAACGGCTTAATTAATACATTTAAGTAATTATTTAATTAGTATTTAATCCTATAGTTTAGTTTTTTAACATATTAATAAGAGATATTTATTCATTTATAAATAGGACCAAAACTTTCATACTTATAGTTTGACCTCCAAGAGTTAAATTAATGCATATAAAATAATATATAATAAATTTTAGGAATATATAATTAATAAATTATAAAATCTTGGGAATTTTTAAATTAAAAATACTTCATATGTAAACACCATAAAAATTTACTCAGAAGAACATGTTCAAGAATATTTCTTATGGGAAAAATGTTAAAATTGGAATTTCATCTTTTTTGTGTATTTGATTATAATTCTTATAATACCCTAGATGTTTTGGGAAACTATTTATTGGAGAAAATTAATTGGAAATTATTTTTTGGATGTAATTAATAAGTGGGTTACATTGGAATGAGGAAATTATATTAACGTAATTTTTGTTCTTATTGAGTAATTGAACTAATGGGTCGATATTGGACTTAAGTTGAATTTCATGTTTGGTTTGAGTTATACTTATTTTATGATTACTAGAGTGCCCAACTAGTGTTAGAATTAGGGGTGGCAATTCGGGTTAGTCGTGTCATTTTCGAGTCGCGTTGATTTTTATTTTAGTATAAGTTTTGGATAATCTTAAATCTATACAAGCTAATCGGGTCATGTTCGGGTCAGTTCGGGTTATTACCATAAATGGGTTATCGGGTCAAAAATTGCCAGCTCTAGTTAGAATTATGTGAAATTAGACCCATGGGTTAGGTGACCCAATGCGCTAAGTTTGGAATGATTTATGTTATGTTTTAGAGCCCATGTGGTGAGTTTATTTAGGGTTTAAGGGGAGCTACAAAATTAAAATATATCAAGATAAGTTTATGTAATAACCTGACTTTTTATTAATTTATGGGAAATTTATTTTTAAAATGTCACGTACACTTTATATGCGTTGATGAATTTAATGGGAATAATCGAGAAATTATCCAAGCAGATTTGGGTAATTATCGAATTCAGTGATGGTTTGGTATGACTTAAATTTGAGCGATTGCGTGATTGTTGGACTAGTTGGGTGATTAAGGGATTATTTGTATATTGGGTCGAATTTAAATTGAATTACAAAAGTTTGTTGGATCCAATTAGGATGAACCAAAAAAGTTAAGTTTAAGGTTAAAAAAAGGAACATAGCTCCTATAGCCACCCCTAGACGCTAAGGAAACCATGGCAGGGTGGGAAGGGGGTTACAGTGGGTGGGGAAGGGGATAGTTGGTCATTATGGTGTCTAGCTCACTTCAAGAGCAATAACTTATTTTTCCTTTCTATTCCTCTTATATGTCGAAAAGTGGCTATCACTTTGGTTTTTAAACCATTCACAGGATGAAATGTGTCCTCAAAAGAAGAGACCTTGTGTGCTTCTCTTCCTTTCATTTTAAATAGGAGGGAGTTGGCTTGTTGCACACAAGTTCATACGACAAAAAATATTGTGGGGGAGAAATATGTTTTCTCTCAAAGTGTTCCTCTCTGCCAGCGTGTGAAGCACACATATGAGTGAGTTGGAGGGTGTAATCAAGGGTGTTTTGGTATATTTTTGGAATAGAAATGCAAAGAAAGTATATTATGAAGTGCATTTTCAAGCATGGAGTTCTTAGGAGACCCTTGAGTCTACCTTTAAAGGTGGAGGTTGTCTCTCTACACTGACTATTTCTTCAAGCTTTGATCTCGAAATAGGTAGGGGTATCATATTATTTGGATTAGTTGCATAGTAGAATGCATTTCATGAATATGATACATATTTGAGTTATGTGTATATATTTTTGGGATTTAGTAATTTCAGCAAATAATGCACATGATAAAATAAGGATGAATTGTCAAAAAGTCCGTCAAATATTTTTTAATACACATCTAGTCCATTTTTTTATTTTGTTCCAAAAAGTCCCTCAATCACCATTTAATAAATATTCTCTTATTTTTTAAGAATCGCGCTAGTGACGGCCCCGCCCCACCTCCCCCCACTCCACCCCCCACTGTCAGAGCTCCGGCGACCCTCACCGAAGATCCTTTTTTTAGTGTGTTTATGTGGTGAAGGACTTTTTGAAACAAAATAAAAAGTCTTGGACTAAACATGTATTAAAAAATGTTTGAGGGACTATATGGTATATGCCTAATAAAATAATGTGTGTATGGAATAGATATATATTTGGTGGGTGTTGGTTATTTTATGTATTTGGACATAAATGAATATTAAAGTATGTGATAAATAAAAATATAAATTTGAAGGTTATATTTGATAATATTCAAATTATATTATATAAACCTTAGACTTTGTATAAACTATTATTTGGGGCCAAATGGTGTTATAAATTGTGTTTTTACCCCTAGACTTTGTAATAAATAATTTTGCTTCCAAATTTTCATGAAATTATAGTTTGGAAATAACCCATAAACCTTGGGTTAATTATGAAATAACTCTTAAGATTTGGACTAATTATAAAATATCCCCTAAAGTTAGGGTTAATTAAAAATAGAACCTGAACTTTGGGATAATTATAAAACATCTCTTGAACTTTCAAATATTGTGAAATAATCCCAAATTTTAAAAATTTCTTAAAAGTGACCTTAAACTTGTTAATTTTTGGAATTATCCCCTAATGTATAAATGTTGTTGTACTTAAGTTTGTAAACAAATTACAAAGTAATCACAACACTTTAGAAAATTACAAAATGAATCTTAAATATCATGTTGAATGAATTTAACTCTAAAAATGTTCAAAAAAGCAAAAATATATATTTCGATAAATAATGGTGATAAAAAGCATAAATTAGATGTGAAATATTTTGTGTGGTTTGGTCGTAGGACGGGTATAAAATATTAAGGGTAAGAGTAAAACGAAGGTGTTCATACAACTAATAAATATGGCGATACGTCGGGTATTTTTTAAATACGTCGTAATATGGTAAATTTGTTAAAAACGGCATAAATTGAGAATTTCATTAAAAACGGCGGTTGAAATTTAATGAAAAGTGAAAGATTATTTACAAAGGAGTAATCGGGGTAATATAATAAAGGTCAGGAGCCTTAGGGTGCAGGTGCAACTTTGGCTTAGACCCATAACAACTGGCCACTAACATAATAGTTACAATATTTATGGAGATGATGCAAGTGCATAAACATAAATGGGAATCGGTGAACTCCAGGATAAATGGAAATTAATGAAAATAAATGAGATTAGTACATTATTGGAAAGGATAATTGGTTAATAAATAATTACAAAATTTGTATTATGAGTTTTAAAACAATATGGTTCGCAATCATGGGTAATAAAGAAAATTGGTGACCCTAAAGCATGAAATAAAATGAAGATTATAAAATTTAAAAATTAAAGGAATAAAAATATGACTATTGGGTGGGTAATCGACCCCATAGTGGGGCATAATGTGTAGATAATTTAATATGTTTCAAAAAGGATAAAAAGATAAAGAGTTAATAATTGGATGTTCGAATGACCCCATAGTGGGGCATAATCCCAATTTTGACGCGTTTATGGGTGAATGTAAGTTTGTTATAGAAGAAAATAATTGGACGTGTGAGTAATCCAAGGGTAGGGGCACAATCCTATGGTTTAACACATTTAAGCATGAATTGTTCTTTTCAAGCACCAGGTGAACGTGTTAAAATACTACTTTCAAGAAACACCAGGCATGTGTTAATTATAAAAAAAATATAAGGAAATCAGATGACTTAAAGATAGTCCAAGAGTATGAATTTTCAAAATTTAACCATGTAAGTTCATGGGTTAAATTACTATTTTGGGAATAAAATGGCAACTTGGGAACACATGGGTTAATGGTATTTAACCTAATTTAAAGGTAATACTTTAGAAATAAAACATGGTTAATGTATATGCTATATAATAACTGCACCTAGAGTTAGGTAGAATTATATTAGTTATAGTCTAGCATTCATCCTTTTTGTCATTCGTTTCTATATCGCATTTTTTGTTAGACACCCTATTAGTCATTGGCTTTCTTTGTTCCCATTGTTATGGTAGGTTAATCGATATTCCATCTATTGAGATCGTTTTATATATAAATACATATTTATTCTTATGCTATTAGATTTACTTACTTGAACCCTAGGACATTATCTAATAGGTTTCACACTTGTCATTATTATATTTAAATGCCTTGAAAATGGAATTTCATGTTTATTTTCTAATTTTGATCAATTAAAATAGACTAGAAAATTTATTTATCTTGTTTCATATCACTTCACAATTAACTCAGTTGGAACGGACCGTGTTGACCCACGAGTAACCCCAAATTCTAGGTCAGGGCATTACAGTTAGGATAACTTAATATAAAACATCAAACCTAAACCTAAACCTAAGAGTTTAGAAAGAGAGTTTACAATTATAGAAGTTGGGAACAATTTGGAGGAAGAAAAAAAAGATAATTGGAAACTAATTTACATCTCACAAAATAACTAGTTATAGTCCTCTCCTTTGGTATAATATAATTGTATTGGAGTTAATGTTATAGAAACTTTAATCTAAGGTGTTAATCTTTGTTATATATTGATGATTCTCGTTATATTTTATAAAAGAATTGGGTGTAATTACATATAACGGGTTTTAAATTAATGAACTCAGGTTTATTTTAAATTGGGATTTGGGGATAAGGGTTATGCTTTCTCATATTTAAATATGTAATTAAAGTTTAATTCGTGCTAGAATTCATGTATTAATATCTAATCGATGATCAATTAGAATAATTTGATGAGGTTGATGATATAAATAATGGTTTGTGTAACTAGGGTTCATATGATGTTATATGGTTAAATTAGTTTGTGTATATTGTTGGAATTGATAATCTCAAGTTTAGATGTTAATTTTATGATGTATATACCACTTAACGAAGGGTAAATTCATGGTAGATGAATTTGATTGGATTTGTAATTAATTGGATGGATTTTTAATTGGATTTAAGAGAAAAATCTTGACATTACTATGGTTTAACATCGACTTGAATTGATCTATGGTAGGGACAAATTGATCTAGTCTTTTTAACTTTAACAGGTTGAGTTGTGGGTGTTTGGGTGTACTTTTTAATTACGATTAATCCTAGGTTAATTTAGGATTATTTTAAATAAACATTAGGACCAGTAGGAGGTCTCTAATAGTAGATAACTCTAGGTTAAATGGGAACAATTTGGAGATTAAAAGTATTGGTTAGGGAGAAAAGCCCAATAATTTGGTATTATAGGATCATTTAGGTGGTGAGTACCTAGCTATATTTTTTGGATATGCGTGTAATTATCATAAGGTCGATTGTTTAATGACTTATGTTAGTTCTCTATATGTTAAGTAATAGGTCGGTCGTAGAGTTGGGTAAGTTTTCTATATTGTAATTATTTGGCTAATGACTTGGTTGAATACTCCATGTAAAATTTATGTGGTTAGAAAGTTGGGGTGGGTACTCTATATTATAATATGAACATTATTGAGTGTAATAACCCCGGCTTTTGAGTAATTGATTTTGTATAATTTTTCCATGTGAGATAATTATATAAAATTTTAGAAATTGGATTAAATATTATTTTAAGTGATTTGCGAGTTAATATTTACTGAAATTTGTATATTTACCGTTGAGAGAAGGTAAATGGCATCATGTTATGTTTTATTGCATCGTTGTGCTTCAAGCGACGGTTATGGCATATATTTCAATTGTATTGTGATGAATGAAATAAAATGACGTTGGAACAAAATATATTATACAATATTTCAGATACCAATTTAGAGGATGCGATTGGTCTTGAAATAGTCGAGAGAGTCAAAATAAGTGTCATATTGTATTTTTGAGTTCTGGGCACTTTTGACAGGTTATGGCTCAATTATGTAGTTACGAGTCATTTTAATGGTGTATCAATGTTTAAAGGGGGAAATTAATGTTTAGTGACCGATTAAGTCTCCTAAACCCCTTTTATTTTCTCATTTTCATGTTATAAACTTAGAGAGAGTTAGAGATAAGAGAGAGTTGGGAGAAAATGGAAAGAAATGAGAGAATTGAAGATTTAAAGCTGGAATTGTTGCTACGGGAAGGAAATCCGAGACTACAAAATTGAGGAAAGTTTCTAACTTGCTAGTATATGATTTAATGTGGGAAATTGAATATATAGTTGTGTTTTTGGAGTTTTAACCATTATTGGGTTTTATGATTATTTTAGTGTTTAAACCCTTAACATTGGATTAAAATTTGATTTGTGTTGGAATTACTACTTAGTTTTTTTTTTGTGTAGAAATGATTTGGATAGAAAATAAGTTGAGTTGGTTGAGATTTGAAGAGAGAAATTTGAGTTTTGGGAATTTAGGGTTCTTAAACCCATAGCCGAAACAGGGCATTCTGGCCTAGGCGAATCGATTCACCCCTAGCGAATCGATTCGCTAAAGGGGTAAGCTGAAGGTCTGTGCTTGGCGAATCGATTCGGATAGTCCGAATAGATTCGGCAAACATGCAGAAAGTTTGTTCTTCTTGACTGAATCGATTCGTCTATCCGAATCGATTCTCTTTCAAGACCGAATCGATTCGGCTAGGGCGAATCGATTTGGAAACCCTGTTGTTTTTATAGGGGTTTTCTAGCTTAGTTACTAGTCCTTTTATTTTAGGTTTAAAGATTAGAAACCTTCTCTTGGGAAGTAATAAAGATTATTTAAAGTTTACATTAGGGAAATTGATCCCTTCGATTAGTATGGGGGTAAAATGGGTTTAATTCGGGTGCTATTCAATAGGCGTTGGCGTCGTTTCATCTAGTGAGCTAGCTTCGGACTAACGGAAAGTAGAATGATAATGTTTGGGACTTTTGGGAGACTAGTATTGAGGGAAATTACTTTGGATGAATTATGGTATTACTTTGGACTCTTGGAGACTAGTGTGAGGATAATTTCATTTCGGGTCCTAGGTAATTAATAAAATATGACTTTGAGAATAAGAAATGCATATTCTAAAATTGGTACTTAATGGTTAAGTATAAATGGTTCTGAGAATGTAAAAAGTGAATATTTTCAAAGGGGAAAAATAATTTCTGTAAATGATAATTTACTTATACACACCTCTCTAAATCGCTATCATATGGGGAGTTACGCACATGAGGTGAAGTCCCTTGGCTAGTGAATACGGGGCGAATATAGTCCTCGACCATAGGACCGATTATTATTGTGTGATTATTGTTCGAAGTGGGGAAATTCCGGGTGTGGCTATGACTCACTGTCGAAGGTATATGATCGCTTCCCGACGTTGCGTTATAGGATGCCCAGGTTGCCTTGTTTGATAGGCCCTGGAAGATGATAGCCATTTAGGGGCGCGTCCAGTAGGGAAACTCGAAAGGACGGTCTTAGAATCGTTATATGATGTAAAATATAGCTATTCATAATAATGTGGGACATTATTAATGGCAAAGCATTTTATGAAATAAATTGCTTTAAATACGTTTCCTAGAAAGAAAAAGGGAAATGTGGATTTATGTGGTATAAAACTAAATTTTTGAAACGTTTTGTGAAATAAATTGCTCTATATATGCTTCCTAAAGAAAAATGAACTGTGAATTTACGTAGTGTAAAAATTGAAATGAAATCTCAATAAAGTGAAACTTAGGTATTTCTCTCATGCGTATATAAACATTGCATAGTGTCATCGATATTGCGCCTAGTTGTACTTTTAGATTGAGAGGAGAGAACTCTTATTAATATTTGCGAGAGCGAGTTAAGCTTACGATTGATGATAAAATATTCATAACTTTCATGCATTTTATTCACATGGTAATCATATCAAACCGGGCCCTGACCCGTCTATATCTCTTTGTTTTGCATGAATTCTGTATTCGCTCAGGTGCTCTACCGCAAGGACACCCATATTGACCTCCCCAGCCATGTGCCCTAGCGCTATAACATTTTACGGATGTTGTAGGATATTCTTTGTAGACGCTTCCATCTTTTTATAATCTAGCTATGATCAGTTTACATATTCGAGTGTGTTACCCCGATTTTGTGCTTGTTTAATATAACGTGATATTTAAAGTTTAATACTCGGTGTAACCCATTTGTATTGGTCTATTAACCAACAGTTTATTCGGTTATTTTATGGTGCAAAATCGTTATATAGTTACTCGTTTGTTTGTTTTTTTGATATCCACCTTCTTTTTAAAAGGTATCGTTTAAATGATTTTTTTTTATAAATTAAATTTTGACAACCTGTTTTCTAAAATAATTGGTGGTTATCTCGTATTATTATTTTAACAATGGTGATGGTAATAATTAACCATCCATGATTCCTGTAATTATTGGAGTATCGGGCTGGCCACCTCTTATTTTAATAAGAGGTTTGTCACATTGAGTTGGTTTAATAATCTATCGTATATCAAGTTGGTTGAAGAGTTGGTTGATTAGTTAATAATACAATAGGACGGTTAAAGAGTTAGCTCATTACTCAATATTATAATAAGATGGTTAGAGGATTTGTTGATTAATCTATATTGTAATAGGACGGTTGAGGAGCTGGGTTAGAGCTAGACATGATGATGGGTCGATTAGCGATCTAGTTTAGTGCCCATTTTGATATTACATAGGATGGTGAGCTAGTTTAGTGCTTTTTTTATTATGATAGGTTGGGTTAGTGAGCTTAGTGAGGGTTCAATGATGTTGTATGGGAAGATGAATTGTGGACTGGGAAAGTTCCCCACAGTCATGTTGTGATAAATTATGGTGGACAAGATAATCATGGCCCCTATAGGGATAAAATAATTTGGGTTATATACCAGTAATGAATAGTAGTTTCGAAGTTCTCGTGCCATTGGGTCTTGATGAACAAATGGACTAGACAAAAGTTTATTAGGGGGTTCCTTATTTGAATTTTCCATCCCATACATGGTGTTTAAATCGGTTCGGATTTGGGAGACAATGAGAAATTGGAATACCTAAGATTAGTGCAGGTATTGATGTTTTACGTATTTGCTTATTGTTTAGTGTAAGATGGTTAAATTGAGGCTAAGTAGTGGAACGTTTTCTAGCCTATATAGGATGGTAGAATATCTAAGTGTGAGGTTTACTTAGATAACATCCTTAAAGTTAAATATTACATTTCTCGTCGGAATTTCATGTGGTAGGCAGTGATTACTAGAAATCTTGCATTCGGTTTAGTTTATTGACTTTGCATTATAGTTGTCTTGAGGACTGGAAGTTGGTACTTGTGATTCACTAAGAGGAAGACATGATTTATATTTGTAATAACAAGATTTTATAACGGCTCATAGCTTAGGAATTTTGGTATTTTTGGCTAATTCCGTTGCAAATCGGAGCTTCACACCAAATAACACATCCGCACTTCCTCCACGATCATTCAAAGATATGTTAGTGACTGACCATAGTTTTTGTATTTCAAGCTGTTGGATTTATCACTGATATGTTAATGGAGGTATATGAATTATGGTTTTGATTTCTCATATGAATTATATTCCGGAATGTTTACCTTTTAAAACGAGGCCTTTTGTTAAAACAAATTTTAAAAATAAAATGTTATTATTTCTAACCTTGTTCGAACGAGATTATGATCTTGTTACTTTTTTTGGAATAAGCTTCGAATGACCATCGAATGAGAATCCTTTGTTTAGCGAGAACATTTTCATTGGAAGGTTGTTAAAAGGTTGATTGAACGAGAATGGGTTATCGTTCGAACGAGACTTGATATCGTTAGAACAAAAGTACTATTTTCGTTCGAACGAGAAGCCATTTTCATTCGAACGAGTTCTCCACCTCAAAATTCATGATTTTGCAATAAAAACCTGTTTCGAAAAGTTTTTCTCAAGACTTTTGGTGAAAATAAATTCCCAATATCTAAACCAAAATTTCTCACCTTATGTTTAAAAAAAATACATTTCTTTTCCAAATAATTCATCCCATATATGATTTGTTAAATTTGTTCAAACTCAAGTTTCCATACAATTACAACAAACCCTTGAAGGGTTCTACTCTACTGCTGATTTATGGAGCCAAGGCTCTACTGCTGAAGAAGATAGGAGCATGCAACCTTAGGTTGATCGGTGGATACCGATAGAAGACCGCTTCATGTGGTCGGTGTTGGACTGTGTCGTATTATCAATAAGATTTGAAGACCCTGCACATTATACTTAGTATAGCTAAGTAGTTTTTAAGTCGATTGTGTCTGTCAAACTCTTTGCAGTGCTAAATACTAGGTTTTACCCGTAAGGAATTTTTTCTTATCTTCTTCAAATGTTTGGTTTGAATATTTACGTGGTTTGGCATAATTAATTTCGACATTTTTTCATGCACACCTCATTGTTAATAAAGATAAAATTTGGGTAAAATTTGAATTTGTGAGTGTGTAACCTAATATACGGACTATCCATACGAACACACTTTCTCAAATTGCTATTAGAGTCAATTGCACAAAGTATTTGTGTGATCCTTTAAAAAATTGGTCTTTATCGATAATTTGTTTAATAGGCTATCGATTTTCGATGAGTCTAATTATGCGTATTTCGAAGCTCGAATGAGGTCGGCTTTAAAAGCGATTGACGAGCGTGTTTGGGTTGTGTGTGAAAGAAGGTGGACATAACCCACCATGACCAATGGATATATCATAGGTTCTAAACCCGCCACCTCTTATATGGGTGATGAATTAAAATGGAGTTAATTTAACTCACACAGGTTAAGTTCCAATTCTGGATTCGTCATCCTCAACGAGTTCTGCACATCATGACGTGCACCACGTCTAAGGAAGCATGGGATACCCTCCATCACACTCACGAGGGTACCAATGATGTGAAAGCTTTTAAGCTTCAAAACCTCACCACACAGTTTGAGACTATTACTATGCTAGAGTCTGAGACTTTTGATGAGTGTTATGCATGTTTATCAGACATAATCAATTCTAGTTTTAAATTAAGTGAGAAAATTCTTGAGACACGTGTGGTAAAAAATATTTTGAGATCACTTCCACCCGTTTGATTCCTAAGGATAATGTGCTTAATTGTTCAGTATTTTAGATACACTTTGGTTACAAGAACTCATAGGAGACCTTCAAACTTATGGGATCGATAATTTTCAAAAACTATTAAAACTAAGAAAAAAGGATTGCTTTAAAGGCTCGGTCGAAAAAGAAGAAAGAAAAAATTTATAATTCTGAGTCCGAATTTGATTTTGAACTTGGTGATATAGCCCATTTTGGGAAAAAAATAAAAAAAATCTTAATTTAAACAAAGATAATTCTTCCAAAGAAAATATTTTTATGAAAAATAAAAATGGGAATGAGTGGAAGAATGTTAGTGAGAAAGATGAGGCGAGATGTTATGAGTGTGCCACTAGACTAAGGAGACAGGGCAAAGACAAAGTCGCATACAAAGACACTCTTAGCGATAGTGATGTCGAGTCGGTGGATTATGTGGATGAATCACCGCATGAACCTAATTTTATGCGTTCATGGCCAATTTCGTTAGTAGTTCTAGTTCTTCCCACACCATTGAGGACATTTCTAAACGTGATAGCCTCGACATTTTGTCGAACCATTCTGGAGAGAGTAAAAGGGATGAGGAAATTTTGTGTGAGGGATAAAGTGGTCTTCAAGAGACGTACACCAAACTTTACAAAGAGTCCTTAAGAACCAAAAAGAAAATTAGAGTTGGAATCTTAGAGTATTTAATTTAGAGAAGGTGGTGATAGCTTTGAGAGAGTGTGACGTGTTAGTAAGTCAACTCAAGAAGTTGAAAGCTTCTTTTCGTGAGTAATTGATTGTAGTTGGTAGGAAAAATGTGAAATTGACCAATAATGTGGCTAGATTTATGAGAGATATTGAATCTTTATTAGAGACTTGTGAGAAACTTAAGGCCCGTATATCCCAACTCGATATTAATATCGAACGTGCCTGGGAGGTCAAGGTCACATTAGAGAATAAATCTAAGAAGGTTGGAAAGATGTTCCTTGATCCTGTGTTAGGTAATATTGAGAGGAAAATAATAGGTTATGATAGTGCATCCACTTCCAAAGTTGCACCCGAACTGGTTCTTGATTTTGTGATGGATCCTTATGGGCATCGACCTAATCCAAGGTGATCTAACCTACCAAGAAGAGCTCGTCTTAGGCATTTTGAGTAATGTAGACCCAAGCCCATTTATGTTTGTTCCCATTGAAAATAAAAAGGTCACCTTAGAAAGTTTTGTTTTAATCTAGGGAGAGTCTTTAATACGCGTGTTCTCCGGTATACTCCCACATGAGTTCCTACACAGGTTCCAGCATGCACTCCAATACACGTTGCTCCACATGCTCCTGCACATCACCATAGATATTTTGAGAGTTTTCAAGGGCAAGTAGAGTATTAAGTCAAGACTTCACAATATTTATGTAATACCCAGTATTTTTACGTATTTGAAATTAAAATTAATTCGAAAATTAAGTGGGGAAATACGTTTTATTTAAATTACGCAAGTGGAGTAATTTAATATGATTAATTAATAAATGTGACTATTAGATATTAATCAAGAGATAGATACTGATTAATATTATGGAATGAATTTACCAAGTGTAAATAGTAAATAATTGATGATTATTGACTTACGTCATCGCGAGTGATATGGGCGTATTTGATTATATCTCAATCGGGAGTCGCGTATAGACTACGCAAGTGGAGTAATTTAATATGATTAATTAATAAATGTGACTATTAGATATTAATCGTGACATAGATACTTATTAATATTATGGAATGAATTTACTAAGTGTAAATAGTAAATAATTGATGATTATTGACTTACATCATCGCGAGTGATATGGGCGTATTTGATTATATCTCAATCGGAAGTCGCGTGTAGAATAAATTATGTTCGAGATAGGAAATATATTTTTAGTGACTCAGATGATACTTTAGAGGTCACAAATGATTTCGAAAGGGTCAAAATAGTCGGAATAGTATATCCGGGAGTATAGTTTAGGTTTTCTGGGTCAATTTTAGACCAAACCGGCACCTATGGAGGGCATTTTAGTCATTTGAAAAATAGAGGTTAAGGGACCTACGAAATTTAGAGTCCTATATCTAATGTTTAAAGATTGGGTTAGGGTTAATAACACAAAAATCTTAAGAGAGTCCATTATAGAGAAGAAAGAAACCTTTCTCAAAACTTAAGGGGGCATTCTTAAAGAATTAGACTTTGTTCTTGCATCCTAATCATCTAAGGAGGGTGGATTTGAAGAGAAGATCAGCAATACATCATCACCATCACGAATTCAGACCCCATATATTAAGGCAAGTGTTTATATACAATGCGTTTGAAGTTATAATACCCATGTGTAGGGTTTTAATGTCTAAATCTAATTAAATCAATTTTCTTGGAAGAAAATTTTGGATTTTTATGCATGATTGGATAGGACTTGCATGTAGCATGATTTGATATATGTAGAGGGTTAGTAATCATAGGAGACATGATCAGTAACACGAATTAAATCTGGATTTCTAAATGAATGCATGGGAAGAACACAAAACTAGGGTCTTTAAAGAAGTTTTGGGTTTTGATTCGTTCTTGATTGAATTCTGTGAAGATTTGATATGTTTATAACGTTAGAAATCACCCTAATGCTTGTAGGAATGGTTAGGAATAATTGGTTGTGATTTTAGTATAGTATAAGGTAAGTTCGATAAATGAATATGGTGGAAAATCGCATGAAGAAGATGTAGTAGCCAAACTGAACCATTTCGAATTGATTCAGCCAGGGGCGAATCGATTCGGTTCTCCAGAAAACTCAAAATTTTCCCTTTTGGCCTAAAATTTCTAAATCATTATCGTGGAAACTTTTGGGACTCTATTGAAATAATCATGAGGAACTTATCATATTACATTAGGCATAGGTTAGGATATGATCTAGTATTATTGAGAGAATTAAGACGGGAATGAATTGGTTTAAACTATATCGTAATTAATTTGAGAGACGGATAAAGAATTGCAGAAATCTCGAATGAATTGATGTATAGACCAGTAGGGTAAGTTGGATTTAATTATTGAAAATTAATAAAGGGGTAACTAGGACCCTTATATTTGCGTGAATACTCAAATAAATACGATAGTGAGGTAAATCGTAAAGTAGTATGTACGGTGAGTATTCGAGAGAGATATACCATGTACGAGTATGAATAATTAGATTGTGTGTGTACCTACTGATTTAATTATAGGTGGAGTGAATACCTATTATATACTTATTTGATAAGTTCGATGAGATATTCCGAACCATGTTCGATGAGGCATTCGGAACCATGTTCGAGGGGATAATCCTAACTAATAGTCCTTAATGTGTGATACGGGGACAATATATCAAAGTATGTACTTATAGTATATATTGATTGTGAAATATATATACCCTACGAATAATCTACTTGCGTGTAATAGTAGACCATTAAATGATATATATCTGAGTAATGAATTAAGTAGAGAGAATTAATTAAATTGAAAGAAAAGATGGCAGTTAAGAGATGTCACTTATTATGATTATAACATACGAGGGATGTTGAACCAAATAGTGTACTGTATGGGCAGTATGGGGACATAAAGGTGTCAATAGTCCGATTATATACTTATGTAGAGTTATCTTGGATAGTATGGCTAGGTGGGCTAAGTAGAAACGTTAGGCGTGCACAATAGTTGAGAGGTGAGGAAAAACTCAAGAGAGTGTATGCTAACATAACATGTGTAATCAATAACTGATTTTTGCTATTATAAACACTTGATAAATATTTTCAAAATCTTTTGAGTTATAACTCCTTGCTATAAAAATATTTTTAAAAACCTTTTAGGTGTCCAGTCACAGGGGCGTCAGGCTTGATACTCTGTTCCAGGGAGTTGCAGTTGCGACACAGGTGGATGTTCGCAGGATTTTGCCTAGACGCTTCCATTATTAATTATGATCTAGTGTAAGATCTCAGTTTAGTATTTCATTATGGACACGGTGTCCTAAAGTACTTATTCAGTTTTAGTTCAAACATTAGTTTAATTTCATTTTTAGATTTTTAATTGTTTTGAATTGTTATGGTCGATGATTATATTTGCATGACATTTATTTATGATATCTTATTATGGTTTGGATTCTATATGTTGTGGATGGTTGAAGTTAGTTTGTTTATGTTTATTAATTGTTGTATATAATGCAAGATAAAATTTGGCACCGGCTTAATTAACTGATAGGTGATTAGTAATAAAATTGGTTTTCGACAGTGATGCTAAGAATGGATCATTTTGTAAATCATGTTTTAATTTAATAAAGGCCTGATCACTCGATATTTAATTAGGCGGGGTGTCACAGTTTGATGGAGGAATTTCGTAGGATATATTCTCCTTTGGAGAACTCCTCAAGCCTAATGACTGAGGTCGAGACATGTATCTAGTATAGGGTGATTCTCATGTTCATATCTTATATCCTTATTGCTAGAATGTATTTCTATTGTATTCATAAGCTTTATTTTTGATATATTTGAAAATTTTCGAAAAGATTTTTGGTTTTTATGAAAAAGTTAGAAAAAAATCTAAAAAGATTTTTGGTTCTTCAGAAAAAGTTTGAAAAATCAAAAAAAAAATCTTTGATAAAACTTTTAAAAAAGTTTTTTTTTCCGTGGTTCACCGTATATGGATGAACATTTAAGATATTTTGATTACTCCTACATTCCATCCATTCATGTGACTTTTTCGTAGTGCTTTGAGACATGACTTTGTTTCGTTAGTGTGCTTAATATTATGTGGATAACATTTCATTGATGATTACTTTCTACATGTTAGACTCTTTATCACCTTTATTATGCACATGCACGTAGACTTTTTATCATCTTTATTGCACATGTGCACTAACTTTTTCAACTTTTTATTTGCTTATCATGTGTTAAATACGGTGTTCTCATCTCAATCTTTCTTAATAACGAACCAAATATAAAAAGAGATAAGTTGTGATTGTAAGAACCATTTCTCGAATTTCATTTCCTGAAAAATATTGATATATGTTAAGCACTGGAAAGAGGCTACAAAAGAGCAAAATTCTCTTTGCGTTAAAAATCGACAAAAAGATCTTAACGGCACACAAAACAGAAGTGTCGAGGTCATTTATTTTATATTCATTGTGACTTCGCTACATATGAGCATTATGATATCTTCAAAATATTTGAGAGTTAATTCTCATATATGTGAGATTTTAAGGATGTTGTAAAGTAGAAGATCAATGGTTTTGCACAACGGACTCTCTTGAAAAGCATTAAATAGTTTGAAGTTATTGATTGGAGAACCATTTAAATTCATGGCATATTGCATAAGTCGAGTCAATTTCATTTAAGTTTCACATTTTTATACCTAAGGTTGGAATTGAGTTCTTTCGTTGGAAGTATCTCTTTGACTTCATGCACCTATATTATGGATGCTTATGTTCATTTTCCTATGGAAAATGTTCACGCAATTACATTTTGTCTTCATGATTTGGGTATGTTTGTGTTATTCCATGGTGCAATGTATTTTTGTACTTATATGTACCTTTATACATATACTTAAATTTTTTTGAAAAACTTCAAAAATAGTTATTTGATAGGGAGAGAATACATTGTTACTTTGGATTATCATTACATGCACTTTATTGACTATTTTTGTGATGATACCTTTGCTCCTTAATGTGGTGCTTATTATTTATATTTAGATTCTAACCCTTTACCTATTACGTAGAAAAAAGGGGAGAACAAATTGGGTGGAGTTTTATTTTTATTTAAAACTCATACGCGTCACGGTATTTTTCCGTGTTTAATATGTGTAGGTCTCTTATACTTTGATGATGATTTCATGGACTACATAAGATGAAAATACAGTTAGCTAAGGGGAGAACAAATTCAATTGAAGACATAGTTTCAAATATCATTATGTTCTAGGGTTTTGGATGACATTAGGATACATTGTCTTAGGAGTTTTATTGTAATTTGGTTTTTGATTTTGTTTTGTACGGGAATATCTAAAGGGGGAGATTTATAAGAGCAATATTTTATAGTTGCTCATAGCTTTGGATCTTGCTATTTTGGGTGTATCCCATTACAAATCAGAGTTTCAAGCTGAACACTAAATCCACAATGCCCCCACTATCATTCGAAAATATTTTAGTGATTGAGCATAGTTTCTGAATTTCAAGAAGTTAGATTTGTCACTGACACATTAATGGTGGTATATGGCTTGTGGTTTTGATTTTTGTTATGAATTATATTCTGGGGTGTTTACATTTTAAATCGAGGCATTTTGTAAAAACAAATTTTAAAAATATTTTTTTATTTTTTATCTCATTCGAATGAGATTATGATCTCGTTACTTTTTGCTGGAATGAGCTTCGAACAACCATTGAACAAAAATCCTCTGTTTAGCAAGAACATTTTCTTGGAAGGTCGCTAAAAGGTTGATCGAATGAGAATGGATTATCATTCTAATGAGATTTAATATCATTAGAACAAAACTATTGTTTTCGTTCAAACGGGAAAACATTTTTTAACGAACAATTTTTTTGCCTCAAAATTCATGATGTTGCTATAAAAACCTGTTTTGAAGAGTTTTTCTTAAGACTTTTGACAAAAACGAATTCCCAATATCTGAACCAAAAGTTCTCATTTTTATGTTTTAGAAAAATACTTTTTTTCCAAATCATTAATCCCATATATGATTTGTTGAGTTTTTTCAAACCCAAGTTTCCATAAACTTGCATGAATCCTTGTAGAGTTCTACTCTACTGATTGTTTTTAGAGCTGAGGCTCTACTGCTAAAGAAGATAGGATCGTGCATCCTGAGTCTGATCGATGGTACCCAAGGGAAGACCTCTTCCCGTGGAAGGTGTTGAACTATGCCATATTTTATAGAAGATTTGAAGACCCTATTAGTTATACTTAGAAGAGTTAAGTAGTCTGTAAGTTGATTGTATCTGGCAAACTCTTTGCAGTGTTAAATATAAGGTTTTTTCGAAATGGATTTTTCCTTATCTTGTTCAAATGTTTGGTTACATTATTTGCATGGCTTGACATAATTACTTTGGACATTATTGCATGCACACCTAATTGTTAATCACGATAAAATTTGGGTAAAATTTAAATTTGTGAGTGTGTAACCTAATATACGAACTATCCATACAAACATGCTTTCTCAAATTGGTATTAGAGTCTGCTACACTAAGTTTTTGTGTGATCCTTTAAATATTTTTATTTTATGGATAATTTGTATAATCGGCTACCGATTTCCAATGGGTCTAATTATGCGATTTGAAAAGCTCAAATGAGGTTAGCTTTAAAAGCGATTGACGAGCATGTCTGGTTCGTATGTGAAAGAGGGTGTACACAGCCCCTGCGACTAATGGCGATGTCATAGGTCCTAAACCTATCATCTCTTAGATGGATGATGAATTAAAATGGAGTCAATTTAACTCACACGATTTAAGTGCCATTTCTGGAGCCGTCACCCCAGTCGAGTTCCGTCGCATCATGACATGCACCACATCTAAGAAAACATGGGATACCCTCCAGCTCACTCACGATGGTACCAATGTTGTGAAAGCTTATAATCTTTAACACCTCACTATACAGTTTGAGACTATTACCTTGCTAGAGTCTGGATCTTTTGATGAGTTTTATGCACGTTTATCAGACGTAGTCAATTTTAGTTTTAATTTGGGTGAGAAAATTCCTGAGACGCCTCTAGTTAAAAATATTTTGAGGTCACTTCCAACCCATTTTATTCCTAAGGTTATTGTGCTTAATTCATTGGGTATTTTAGATACACTTTGGTTAGAAGAAATTGTAGGATATATTCAAACTAATGAGATCGACATGTTTTCCAAAACTAATAACCCTAAGAAAAGGAAATATGGATTGCTTTGAAGGCCTGGTCAAAAAAGAAGAAAGAAAAAGTTTGTGATTCCAAGTCCGAGTTTGATTTTGAGCTTAATGATTTAGCCTTTTTTGAAAAAAATTCAAAAACTTTCTCAAATTTAACATTAATAATTCTTCCAAAGAAAATATTTTTGAGAAAAATAAAACTTGGAATGAGGGAAATAATGTTTATGAGAAAGATGAGGTGAGGTGAGATGTTATGAGTGTGCCACTAGACTGTGACACCCCGCCTAATTAAATACCAGGCGATCACTCCTTTATTAAATTAAAATCAATGTGAATAGTTGTATCATTCTTAGCATCACTGTCGTGAAAATAATTTTCCAATTTAAACACCCTAATTAATTAAGCTAAGTGTCAAAACCATTTTTAACATTCCTTTCAAATTTTATTTATTTATTTTATTAAACAATCAATCCAATAATTTAACATTCAACAACTGGCTACTAACAATAAAACTTAAAGTAAACAATCCAGAATATAATAAATCCCAAAGTGACAATACAAGAAATAGATGAAGTACAATATCCAAATAACAACTGAATAATGGAATGGGCGACACATGCCCCAATAATGAACATTCTAGGAGTAGAATCAAATGGATGAAGTCGTCTAAACAACAGGCCTGCAACTCCCACCTAAGCTGTAGCGCATTCCTACCAAAGGACCCTATGCAAGACGCCCCTATGGCTGGCCACCTGTAATATATACATATATATATACAAGAGAAAAAGAGAAATGGAAACGGGTCAGAGCCCGATAGTGTATATGATTTAAAAATTCGTTTAGCAAGTATTTAAATTGATTACAGGCTAATACAACAACATATTAGTACGACACTCTCTTGAGAAATTCTCACCTCTCTTCTAATGTGCACACATATCGCACTAACCTTCCCAATGGTCTATCTCGTCATATATCACACTATCTTTCCCCAATGATTTAACTTATCTTAGGTTATTCGCGGGATTTAAAATTGAACGATACAATTGTTTGAAAAGAATATTTCAATTAGTATCCAAAATTCTCGTTTTAACTTTATTAATTTATAAAGTTTTCCAGTGTCATATTATACTTCCTCAAAATAAGTGTTACAATTTGAGTCATTAACCATGTCCTACATATCAAATCACAGTAGGCAGTTCCAGATTTCAGAATTTCATATATATATTAACTACTCGTAAAATATATATATATCATAACATCACCCCACATAAAAACTATGGTGCGGGCATACTCTACTATCCAAACCCCGTATCACTCGTATTAAGGAGAATAGAAATTCGGAATCACTCTAGAATTGTATTAACACATACACAACAATATTAAGGCGAAGCATAGATTCCAAGTCTCTAAGAGGATGGCACATACCCGCATCTCTTAGGACCGTCTGAACTATCAAATCGATAGCCTGTACCAAGGATATCTATCTTCTAGTGTACGAGTCAATATCCCTCATAAGGCAACACAGGATAAGATCGTCCCAGCGCGGCAACCTCAAGGATAGCAAGTAGCGTGGGTATATTTTTTACACATAGATAGTATATGCAAACACATTCATATAACTATACTAATATTACCATATCAAGATTAGGTATATTTCAAATCCCATAGTTACGACTTTTATCCTTATTTTCACCTTTTTAGTAAACACATATAACGGTTCGTTTCTAACCTTGATTCGGTATTATTCCAACTTACCACATAACTCTCATGGCTTTATCCTCCCAATTATAAAATTCAGTAGGTATTCATCTATTCTCTATCATAACTATTTGACGTAATCTCTCACTTTAAATACGCAGTTTCATCGTTCCTTATATAATTATCCCAAAAATACAATTCTCGTCATATATTAGAGGTCCCCAAAATTTATTCATATACCCTACTGGTCCTCTTTATTTCCCAAAATATATTTTTAAGGGTGACCATGAATTATTACTCATTAAAGTGAATTTCAACTAATTAAGAAGGAAAGATATGAGTCTGCCAGGAGGGGTCGATCGATCGAGGTCTAGGGCTCGATCGATCGATCAAGCAGGTCTGCGAAATCTGCAAATTTGCAGTTACGGGTTTCATCTTCTAACCTTCACCAAATCCATATTTTTCATACCCAATCAACCCAAAATTTATACTACTGACATTATATCATCATACTATGAAATTTCAACGTAAAGCATGTAGATTTCTATTATTAAACATGGATCAACAAGCCCCAAATTCATATAAGACCTCAAGAACCCTAGAATTTCATTAATATGTTCCAATCCATCTTTTCCAGAGTTTTCTTCATCTACAACCTCATAAATTCGTGGTTCAATTCTCTACATGTTAAGGGGTTTCCAGAATAACAATTAATCCATCCCTACATGCAATTTCCTATCTCATCTTTTAGGTTTCTTCCATAAAAACTCATTCTAATTACTCCTAAACTAATATGAAAGATGCATCAACGAAATAAGCAAGATAAACACTTGCCTGGGATTTTCAGAAGTCTGGTTTGGTGCCGAAATTGGTGTGGTTGCGTTCCTCGTCTCGCGATCTACGCGTTGGCGGTGGCGGCGGTGCAAACGGTTGAGTTTTGAGCCTTGGAATGCCTTGAGAGCTCTCTCCTCTCTTCTCTAATGGCCGTTCTAGTGTTTTGATATTTATAACCCTAGATGATAACCCAGATATCTGATATAACCCTTTTAATTTTCGTGGGTTTAATTACCCAAAAATGTGAAATGTCCAAAATGCCCTCCCGGGGTACTAATTAGGCCTAAAAACGTCCCGAGACCCAAACTAAACTCCCGGGCACACTTTTCTGACTATCTCGACCCTTCCGGACGCGTTGGCGCATTCAAAATGACCATACGAACAACTTATAAAATATTCACTTTTATTTATCAATATTTAGTCACGACGCGACACGGGCGCGTCCCAACTCAAATTTCCAAAATTGTCATTTTATTCACTTGTGACATTCAATATAACCAATATTATATATTACTTTGCTCATTAGTAATATTCGACAAATTTCCCATAATTACTAACTCTCGTCACGTTAATAATTATAACATAATTAATTTCCGGATTTTATTAAATAATTAATTCACATCAAATTTAATAAATCCCCAAATTAATATAGCATAAAAATACGGGGTATTACATACTTCCCCCCTAATAACGCAATTTTGTCCCGAAATTCAGAAAATAGGGCATACCTGGTAAGAATAAATCTGGATATCTCTCGCGCATATCGGCCTCGCGCTCCCAAGTGGATTCCTCCACATTATGAAGCTCCCACTGGACCCGTACAAGTGGAACTATCTTCGACCTCAATCTCCTCTGACTATAGTCTAGGATAGCCACCGGTCTCTCCTCGTAAGAGCTATCAGGCTGTAAGTCTATCTCATCTATCGCGATGTGAGTATGGGCCATATCATCCCGAAGATATCGTCTCAACGACGAGATGTGGAATACCTCATGAATGCGATGTAATTGCTCTGGCAATCCCAACCTGTATGCAACTGGCCCAATCCTCTCGATGATGGGTAATGGTCCTACGTACCTCGGAGCCAATTCCCCCTTCTTCCCGAACCTCATCACTCCCTTCATAGGAGATACACGCAGTAACACTTGGTCCCCTACATTAAACTCTCGGAAGAACCGTTTCGCATCGGCGTAGCTCTTCGGCCTGTCTTGGGCTACTCGAATGCGACTCCTGGTCATCTCAATCCTCGTGGAGGTTTCCTGAATTACCTCTGGTCCTAGCAACTTGTTATCCCCCACCTCGAGCCAACAAGCTGGGTAACGACAAGGCCTGCCGTACAAGGATTCAAATGGAGCCATACCAATCGTGAACTGATAAGAGTTATTATAAGCAAACTCTACCAGTGGAAGATGTGGCTCCCAACCTCCTCGAAAATCAAGAACACACATACGTAGCATATCCTCTAACATCTGATTAGTACGCTCTGTCTGTCCATCTGTCTGTGGGTGATAGGCTGAACTCAACCTCAACTCAGTACCCATAGCCTCCTGAAAGCTTTCCCAAAAATGCGACACAAAATTCTTGTCTCTATCTGACACAATATTCAGGGGCACCCCATGTAATCTGACAATCTCAGTAATGAACAACTGAGCATACTGACCTGTGGTATAATCTGTCCGCACCGGTAAAAAATGAGCCACCTTGGTCAAACGGTCTACAATAACCCAGATAGAGTCGTGACCCCGCTGTGATGTAGGCAACCCTGTAATAAAATCCATGGAAATACTCTCCCACTTCCACGCGGGTACTTCCAATGGCTGAAGCAATCCTGACGGTTTTTAATGGTCCACCTTCACCAGCTGGCAGGTAGAACACTTGGACATGAACTCAGCAATGTCCTTCTTCATCCCATTCCACCAGTATTGCCTCCTCATATCCGGGTACATCTTATCTCCTCCAGGATGTACCATAAATCGGGACCCGTGAGATTGGGTCATTACTGCATGACGCAATTCTGCCCCTTCTGGAACCACTAACCTCCCATTAAACCTCAAACCCCCCATCAGAATTAACAGAATAGGACTCAGCACCCTCGGCTAAAAGTCGTACAATATGCTCCTGGAAAAACGGGTCTGTTGTTTGGGCCTGTATTACCCTTGTAACAATCTCGGGTGTGACTGTTATAACAGATATGAAGGAACGAGCTACTGCGTCCTGGTATCCCAACTCCTTCCACTTCGCTTTCCAGACGTTCGCTACCTCATTTAACGGTCTACGGCTCAACGCATCAGCAAATACATTGTCTTTCCCCGGATGATACTGTATGTCGAACTGATAGTCCTTCACAAACTCTAACCATCTGCGCTGATGCATATTCAGCTCTCGCTGAGTGAACAGGTACTGCAGTGACTTGTGGTCTGTGAACAAACGAAACTTCTCCCCCAATAAATAGTGTCTCCATATCCGCAGTGAAAAAATGACCGCTGCTAACTCCAGGTTGTGGGTGGGGTAATTCTTCTCATGCGTCTTAAGCTTGCGGGAGGCAAAAGCTATAGCCTTCTTTTCCTGCTGAAGTACTCCCCCAAGTCCCCGTAAAGAGGCATCGGTGTAAACCAGGTAATCCACACCCGACTTTGGTAAAGCAAGGACTGGCGCTGAAGTAAGCTTATCTTTCAGCTCGTCGAAAGCCAACTGACAAGCGTCATCCCAATCATATGGTACCCCCTTGCGAGTCAGATTCGTCAATGGACCCGCTATTTTGGAGAATCCCCGAATGAATCTCCTGTAGTAACCGGATAACCCCAAGAAACTACGCACTTCCGTCGGTGTCGTGGGCTGTCCCCACTCCCTCACCGCTGACACTTTACTCGGGTCGACTGCTATCCCCTGCTCAGAAACAACATGTCCCAAGAACTGTACTTCTCGCAACCAGAATCCACACTTCTCGTACTTAGCATACAACTGATGCTCTCGTAAAGTCTGAAGAACCTGCCTCAAGTGCTCGGCATGATCCTCCTCGGAGTGTGAATATATCAAAATGTGATCTATGAAGACGATGACAAACTGATCCAAGAACTCTCTGAATACTCAGTTCATTAAGTCCATGAACATGGTTGGAGCATTTGTGAGGCCGAATGGCATCACTCTGAACTCATAAGACCCATATCTCGTCAAGAAGGCAGTCTTTGAAACATCCTTCTCCCTAATACGTAGCTGATGGTACCCCGACCTCAGATCTATCTTTGAAAAGAAAGTTTCTCCCCTCAGCTGGTCGAACAGATCATCGATTCGAGGCAACGGATACTTATTCCATATCGTGACCTTGTTCAACTCCCGGTAGTCCACACATAACCTCAGTGAACCATCTATCTTCTTCACAAACAAGACTGGAGCGCCCCAAGGTGAGGTACTCCTGCGAATGAAGCCCTGACCTAACAACTGCTCTATTTGACTTCGTAACTCTCGCATCTCCGCTGGAGCCATACGGTATGGAGCGCGTGCTATCGGTCTAGTATCCGGTAATAAGTCTATGACAAAGTCTATCTCGCAATTGGGGGGGTAGGCCTGGTATCTCCTGAAACACATCGGAATACTCACGAACAACTGGAATCGATTCTAACGGGATCACAACCTCCTTAGAGGTATCCTCCTCTATATAATACAAATGAGCGGTCGAGCCTCCCTCTGGGCGAGGCATCGCCACTACAAACATCTCTTGCCCCGGAATGGAAAAAATAATGATCCCACCGAAGCAATCAATCATGGCTCTATAAGCTGTGAGCCAATCCATACCGATAATATCATCGTGCTCATGCATATCTAAGACTAACATATCTGTAGGTAATACCAAACTACCAATCTCTACCCCCACTCCCCGGCATATAAAGAAGATAAGCGACCCACTCCCCAGTGGTGAGTCTACACACGTCACTGTGCTCTCTGCTGTGGCTAACAACCCTAAGGCCTTCACAAAATGCGTAGCTATAAAACAATGCGTCGCCCCAGTATCAAACAAAACCCAACCCATAGTACCATGGATAGGAAACATACCCTTAATCGCAGGTAGTGCCTGTGGATCTGCTGCCTGGTGGATGTTATAGACACGTCCGTACTGTAATTGCCCCTGCTGCACTGGAGCTACTTGAATGGCTGGTAGGGCTGGCACCTGGGCTGGAGCTGGGAGGGCAGGTGGAAAAGTGGTCTCTGCGGCTCATTATGGGCACCCTGCTGCTATGGGACCCTATCTCCCTCCGGACAATCCTGGTGCCTATGTCCGTGCTTACCACACCCAAAACATCGGCCTTTAAAGTTGCCTCCCCTCTGACCCTGCTGACCATGGCCCTGCTGGCCGTTACCACTACGCCACTGGCCCTGTTGGCCCTGATGAACACGTTGTTGGCCCTGTTATCGGTGTTGGCCTTACTGGCCCTGCTGATTAGGCTGGCCCTGTTGACCCTGCCTATAACCCCCAAATCCCTGCCTGGAATCGCCTGAACGGAATCGCTTAGCAGGGTCCCCCTGATGGGAACTCTGCTCGTGTTGACGAGTCTGTCCATGAGATGGTTCCCCACTAGCACTACTACCCCTGGTCCTGCCCTGCTGGATGGACTCTCCTGCTCTCCTGCTTCCCTGCAGATGGAAGCGGTGATCCTGGCAATGTAGTAACGCAGCATTGAGTACATCAGTGAAAGTACTCAGAGATATATTCCCTATAAGATGCTGACGGATCCTCCAAGCTAACCCGTCTACAAATAACATTATCTTCTTACTATCAGTAGGTGCCTCATCTGGCACTATGGTGAGAAGTCTCGTGAACTCCTCCTCATCCTCAGCAACGGTAGAGTTCTCCTGTTTCAAATTCAGTAATTTTCGCCTCATCTCAGTCTACACGGAGGGTGGAAAGTACTTGCGGTCAAACCGTTCCCAAAATGACTGAATATGGATCGTGTCCCTCTCCTCCAAGGTGGTAGTGGACTCCCACCACTGCAAAGCGGCCCCCACCAGCTTAAAGGAAGACAATAACTGCCTTTGCACGTTGGTGCACTCATACATACGAAGATGCCGCTGGATGTCTTTCTTCCATTGGCTGACTGTGACGATATCTGAGCTACCAGATAACTCAGGGGGATGCGCCTTCTGAAAAGCATCCCTAACCCTCTCCCATGCAGATGGAAGTTGTGCTGGTACTGGCACCACTGCCTGAATCTGGGGTGGAGCCTCCTGAACCACCGCTAGCGCGACATTCACCGCCTGAGCAATAATGGCGGCTACTTCATTAGCATTCATAGTGCCTTATGCCGGAGCTGCTGGCTGCTCGGCCTCGGCCCTCCTATCCTTCGGTGCACGTCTCGGAGGCATCTGAAACGTGAAGAAGTTTATTAGTCTACAGTCATTATCAAATCTCAAATAGCTAAAGACGTAACGTAAAAGCAGAAATACAACAATCCTAAAAATAGGGCTCTATAGAAAAAAACGTTAAGCTGAAAGCGAAAATAAGCCGTACAGATCCTATGAACACTAGAACCTGATTCTCTGATACCACCTGTGACACCCCGCCTAATTAAATACCGGGCGATCACTCCTTTATTAAATTAAAATCAAGGTGAACAGTTGGATCATTCTTAGCATCACTCTCGTGAAAATAATTTCCAATTTAAACACCCTAATTAATTAAGCTAAGTGTCAAAACCATTTTTAACATTCCTTTCAAATTTTATTTATTTATTTTATTAAACAATCAATCCAATAATTTAACATTCAACAACTGGCTACTAACAATAAAACTTAAAGTAAACCATCCAGAATATAATAAATCCCAAAGTGACAATACTAGAAATAGATGAAGTATAATATCCAAATAACAACTGAATAATGGAAAGGGCGACACATGCCCCAATAATGAACATGCTAGGAGTAGAATCAAATGGATGAAGTCGTCTAAACAATAGGCCTGCAACTCCCACCTAAGCTGCAGCGCGTTCCTGCCAAAGGACCCTATGCAAGACGCCCCTGTGGCTGGGCACCTGTAATATATACATATATATATACAAGAGAAAAAAAGAAATGGAAACGGGTCAGATCCCGATAGTGTATATGATTTAAAAATTAGTTTAGCAAGTATTTAAATTGATTACAGGCTAATACAACAACATATTAGTACGACACTCTCTTGAGAAATTCTCACCTCTCTTCTAATGTGCACACATATCGCACTAACCTTCCCAATGGTCTATCTCGTCATATATCACACTATCTTTCCCCAATGATTTAACTTATCTTAGGTTATTCGCGAGATTTAAAATTGAACGATACAATTGTTTGAAAAGAATATTTCAATTAGTATCCAAAATTCTCGTTTTAACTTTATTAATTTATAAAGTTTTCCAGTGTCATATTATACTTCCTCAAAATAAGTGTTACAATTTGAGTCATCAACCATGTCCTACATATCAAATCACAGTAGGCAGTTCCAGATTTCAGAATTTCATATATATATATTAACTACTCGTAAAATATATATATATCATAACATCACCCCACATAAAAACTATGGTGCGGGCATACTCTACTATCCAAACCCCGTATCACTCGTATTAAGGAGAATAGAAATTCGGAATCACTCTAGAATTTTATTAACACATACACAACAATATTAAGGCGAAGCATAGATTCCAAGTCTCTAAGAGGATGGCACATACCCGCATCTCTTAGGACCGTCTGAACTATCAAATCGATAGCCTGTACCAAGGATATCTATCTTCTAGTGTACGAGTCAATATCCCTCATAAGGCAACACAGGATAAGATCGTCCCAGCGCGGCAACCTCAAGGATAACAAATAGCGTGGGTATATTTTTTACACATAGATAGTATATGCAAACACATTCATATAACTATACTAATATTACCATATCAAGATTAGGTATATTTCAAATCCCATAGTTACGACTTTTATCCTTATTTTCACCTTTTTAGTAAACACATATAACAGTTCGTTTCTAACCTTGATTCGGTATTATTCCAACTTACCACATAACTCTCATGGCTTTATCCTCCCAATTATAAAATTCAGTAGGTATTCATCTATTCTCTATCATAACTATTTGACGTAATCTCTCACTTTAAATACGCAGTTTCATCGTTCCTTATATAATTATCCCAAAAATACAATTCTCGTCATATATTAGAGGTCCCCAAAATTTATTCATATACCCTACTGGTCCTCTTTATTTCCCAAAATATATTTTTAAGGGTGACCATGAATTATTACTCATTAAAGTGAATTTCAACTAATTAAGAAGGAAAGATATGAGTCTGCCAGGAGGGGTCGATCGATAGAGGTCTAGGGCTCGATCGATCGATCAAGCAGGTCTGCGAAATCTGCAGATTTGCAGTTACAGGTTTCATCTTCTAACCTTCACCAAATCCATATTTTTCATACCCAATCAACCCAAAATTTATACTACTGACATTATATCATCATACTATGAAATTTCAACGTAAAGCATGTAGATTTCTATTATTAAACATGGATCAACAAGCCCCAAATTCATATAAGACCTCAAGAACCCTAGAATTTCATTAATATGTTCCAATCCATCTTTTCCATAGTTTTCTTCATCTACAACCTCATAAATTCGTGGTTCAATCCTCTACATGTTAAGGGGTTTCCAGAATAACAATTAATCCATCCCTACATGCAATTTCCTATCTCATCTTTTAGGTTTCTTCCATAAAAACTCATTATAATTACTCCTAAACTAATATGAAAGATGCATCAACGAAATAAGCAAGATAAACACTTGCCTGGGATTTTTAGAAGTCTGGTTTGGTGCCTAAATTGGTGTGGTTGCGTTCCCCGTCTCGCGATCTACGCGTTGGCGGTGGCGGCAGTGCAAACGGTTGAGTTTTGAGCCTTGGAATGCCTTGAGAGCTCTCTCCTCTCTTATCTAATGGCCGTTCTAGTGTTTTGAGATTTCTAACCCTAGATGATAACCCAGATATCTGATATAACCCTTTTAATTTTCGTGGGTTTAATTACCCAAAAATGTGAAATGTCCAAAATGCCCTCCCGGGGTACTAATTAGGCCTAAAAACGCCCCGAGACCCAAACTAAACTCCCGGGAAAACTTTTATGACTATCTAGACCCTTCCGGATGTGTTGGCGCACTCGAAACGACCATACGAACAACTTATAAAATATTCACTTTTATTTATCAATATTTAGTCCCGACGCGACACGGGCGCGTCCCGACTCAAATTTCCAAAATTGTCATTTTATTCACTTGTGACATTCAATATAACCAATATTATATATTACTTTGCTCATTAGTAATATTCGACAAATTTCCCATAGTTACTAACTCTCGTCACGTTAATAATTATAACATAATTAATTTCCAGATTTTATTAAATAATTAATTCACATCAAATTTAATATAGCATAAAAATACGGGGTATTACATAGACTAAAAATATAGGGCAAGGGCAAAGTTGCATCCACTGACACTCTTGGCGATAGTGGTGTCGAGTCAATGGATTATGGGGATGAATCACCACATGAACTATATTTGTAAGTTCAAGGTCAGCTACTTTAGTACTTCTAGTTTGTTCCACACTAGTGAGGACATTTCAAAACTTGATAGTTTCTATATTTTGTCAAATCATTTTGGAGAGACTGAGAGTGATGAGGAAATTTTGTGTGAGGGAGAAAGTGGCCTTCAAACAACGTACATCGAACTTTATAAAGAGTCTTGAAGAACCAAAAAGCAAAATAGAGTTTGACTCTCAAGGTATTTGATTTAAAGAAGGTGATTATAGCTTTAAGAAAGTGTGATGCATCGGTGAGTGAACTTGAAAAGTTAAAGTTTCTTTGTATGTGAAATTTATTATAGTTGGTACGGAAAAGACCGACTTGACCAGGATTGTGGATAGTCTTACGAGAGATCTTCAAGCTTTATTGGAGATTCGTGAGAAACTTGAAGCCCATGTATCAAGTTAACTTTAGAGGATACATCTAAGAAGGTTAGAAAGATGATTATTGTTCTCGCATTAGGTAATTCTCACAGGCAAGAATAGGTTATGACGGTGCATCCACTTCTAAAGTCATACTCGAACCAGTTTTTGAGTTTGTGATGGATCCTTATAGGCCTCGGCCTAACCCAAGGTCACCTAACCTACCAAGGAGAGCTTGTCCTAGGTATTTTGATCAAGGTATACCCAAGCCCATTTATTTTTGTTCCCATTACAAACAAAGTGGTCACCTTACAAAGTTTTGTTTTAAGCTAGGGAGAGTTTCTGACATGCATATTCCCTGGAATGCTCTCTCAAGATTTCCTACTCGTGTTCTCGCATGCAGTCCCACGCACGTTGCTCCACATGCTCCCATACATCACCACAGGGATTTTGAGAGTTTACAAGACCATGTAGAGTATAGGTCAAGACTTCACAATATTTGAGGGAGGAATTTGAGATGATGTGTTCTCCTTTTCAGAACTCATTCGTCCTAATGATTGAGGTCGAGACGTATATCTAGTATAGGGTGTTTCTCAAGTTCGTATCTTATATCCCTATTGCTAGATTGTATTTCTATTGTATTCGTATACTTTCTTTTTGATATATTTTAAAATTTCCATAAGGATTTTCTATTTTTATGAAAAAGTTAAAAAAAAATCCAAAAAGATTTTTGGTTCTTAAGAAAAAGTTTGAAAAATGGAAAAAGATTTCATCTTTGATAATTTTTTTGAAAAACATAAAAAGATTTTTTTATTTTAATTTTTCACCATATATCGATGAACATTTAAGATATATCGATCACTCCTACATTCCATCCATTCACTTGTCTTTTTCGTAGTGCTTTGAGAGATGACTTTGTTTCGTTAGTGTTATAAGTAATGTGCGGATAATGTTTCATTGATCATTGATGACTACTTTCTACATGTTAGACTTTTTATCACCTATCTTGTACACATGCACGTAGACCCTTTATCACATTTATTGCACAAGTGCATGCCCTTTTTCAACACTATACTTGCTTATCATGTGTCGAATATGATGGTCTCACCTCAATCCTGCTTAAGAACCAACCAAATGTAAAAAGAGATAAGTTTTGCTTGTAAGAATCATTTATCGAATTTCATTTCTAAAAAATATTGATATAGATTAAGCAATGGAAAGAGGCTATGAAAGAGAAAAGTTCTCTTTGCATTAAAATCCAATAAATTTATCCTAAAAAGATTAATGGCACACAAAAACAGAAGTGCCAGGGTCATTTATTTTATATTCATTGATGTTCGTTACATATGAGCATTTTGATATCTTCAAAATATTTGATAGTGAATTCTTATATTTGTGAGATTTTGAGGGTGTTATAAAGTAGAAGATCAATGGGTTTTCACCATGGACTCTCTTGAAAAGCATTAAATAATTTGGAGTTATTGATTTGAGAATCATTCAAATTCATTACATATTTCATAAGTTGAGTCAATTTCATTTTAAGTTCAACATTTTTACTCCAAATGTTGAAATTGAGTTCTTTCGTTAGACCTATCTCTTTGACTTCGTGCACCAATGTTATGAATGCTTACGTTTGGAAATGTTCACACAATTACATTATGTATTCATGATTCAGTTTTGTTAGTTTTATTCCATGGTGCTATGTGTTTTGTACCTATATGTACCTTTATACGTATACTTGGAAAATTTTGAAAAACTTCAAAAATAATTATTTGACAGTGGGAGAACACATTGTTCCTCTGGATTATCATTACATGTGCTTTCTTGATTATATTTGTGATGATATATTTGCTTCTTCGTGTGATGCTTATAATTCATGTTTAGATTTTAACCCTTTATTTATTAGGGACAAAAAGGAGGAGAACAAATTGAGGGGGGGTATTTTTATTTAAAACTCGTACACGTCATAATATTTTCATCATTTCATGTATATAGGTCTCTTCCGTTTTGATGATGATTTCATGGACTACACGAAATGAAGACCAGGTTAGCCAAGGGGAGAATAAATTCAGTTGAAGACAAAGTTTAAAATGTCATTTTGTTCTTGGGTTTGGGAGGAAATTATGATTCATTATCTTAGGGGGTTTATTTGGTTTTCAGTTTTGTTTTGTACCGGAATGGCCAAAGGGGGAGATTTGTAAGAGAGAGTTTTATAATTTCTCATAGCTTAGGAATTTTGATATTTTTAGGTTATCCCATTATAAATCGGAAATCAAACACTACATCCACAATGCCTCCACGATCATTCGAAGATATGTTAGTAACCAAGCATAGTTTCTGGATTACAAGCCGTTGGATTTGTCATCGACACGTTAATGGAGGTATATGACTTGTGGTTTTGATTTCTCATACGAATTATATTTGGGGATGTTTACTTTTTAAATCGAGGCATTTTGTTAAAACAAATTTTAAAAATAATTTTTCTTTTTCAATCTCATTAAAACGAGATTATGATCTCGTTAGAACAAAAGTCCCTTTTCATTGGAAAAACATTCGAAAGACCATCGAGCGAGAATCCTCTGTTTAGTAGGAATATTTTGTTCGAAAGTCGTTAGAAGGTTGATTGAACGAGAATGGGTTGTAATTTGAATGAGACTTAATATCGTTAAAACGATAATACTATTTTCGTTCGAACAAGAAGCCACTTTCGTTCGAATGAGTTTGTCGCCTTGAAATTCATTTTTTTCTATAAAAACGTATTTTGATGAGTTTTTCTCGAGAATTTTAGTGAAAATGAATTCCCAATATCTGAAACAGAAGTTCTAATCTTTATGTTTTAGAAAAGCACTTTTCTTTTGCAAATCATTCACCCCATATATGATTTGTTGAGTTTGTTCAAACCCAAGTTTTCATACATTTGCATCTAACCCTTGTATAGTTCTACTTTACTACTGATTTGTGGAGCCGTGGCTCTACTGTTGAAAAAGATAGGATCGTGCATCCTGAGGCTGATTGGTGGATATCAATGGAATATCTCTTTCTGTGGGATGGTGTTGGATTGTGTCATATTCTATAGAAGATTTGAAGACCATGCGCATTATACTTAGTGGCGTTAAGTAGTCTGTAAGTCGATTGTGTCTGTCAAACTCTTTGCAGTGCTAAATACTAGGTTTTGCCCAAAATGGATTTTTTCTTATCTTTTTCGTATGTTTGGTTTGATTATTTGCATGCTTTGGCAATATTTATTTGGAAATTATTGTATGCACACCTAATTTCTAATCAAGATAAAATTTGGGTAAATTTAAATTTGTGAGTGTGTAACCTAATATACGGACTATCCATACGAACCCGTTTGATCAATATTATACTATTATATTTTATCTTTGATTGAGATCGTGTAGAAAGTTTCTTGCGTGGACTTAACTCGCATTTTGTGGACAATATTTTCAAGTGCAGTTGTAGTGTACAGATGAAGTCAGTAATCAAATCTAGTTGATATTTATTTATAAGAAATTTCATATTCATATGATAGAGGTTTCAACCAACCATAAATCTTTTGAACTGTAGTTATATAGTTATGTATCAGATATTATGATCATTTAATTGTATTAGTTATTTTTATTCTAGTCCTCAAATTTTATCTTTATATTATTCATGTGTTTATTCTCATTGTATGCTTTGAAAGGTATTGATTTGTTCTATATCCCTTATTTACTATACATAAAGATGAACTTTATATGTATGAAAAATATGGGGTTTCACAGTTGTGAAAAATATGTTTATTTTGGCTAAACTAAAACTCTTTATTTGGATTTTTTCAAATAGAAAGGTAGTGAAACAAAACTTGAAAAGGGGACTAAACCATTAAATTCCCTCACAACCATCACCACTCATGTCCAGTATCCTCCATCAATATTCCACCGCTCTACTCTAGCAACAAAACTGATCCATAGCTAACCATGCTTCAACTATCACTCCCAACTACTCCTAGTAATTGGATATATCATTATTGTTTGGGGAAGGTTGTAAGGGATACAGTTTGAGGCATTTAGTTAGCATAAAAAATGTTGAGAAATATCTTTGGCATTTTTACAAAGAGTCTAGACCACTCTTAGCTCTAAGACTATACTATAAGCACCACACTTAGGTGACTTAGCTTAGTCTTAGTCTCATGAATCCTAAGTGAGTAAGAAAAACTGAGCGAAGACAATTAGTTGCTTCCTAAGTGCACTTTAATCATCATAAAGACCTCAAAATTCATCATACCATTTTAGCTGAAGTCTAAGCCTGGTCGCGCTTTTAAAATTCATCTTCATATTGAATATACTAGTGAGAATAACCTTAAAAGTGGACGTAGGTACCTCAACAAGGTACTGTATCACTATATATTATTGTTTCTTCTTTATTTATAACTTGAGAACACATATTTCTACTCCAATGAGGCATATTTGATGAGGCTAAAATCCTAACTGATTTCAATGTCATTAAGCACAAACCTATATTCCATTTTCCAAAATTCAGTTGGCCATTCAAAATACAATTTAAACAACACAAAAGAACTTTAAAAAAATAAACTTCAATATACATCGAACACCTCAACATACAACAAAGGTCTTTTCCGCGCAATAATAAAAAATTGCTCTTATCCCAAAAAAAGCACTTAAAGAAAAACACCTTTCTTACAAATATCAAAATCTATTACTGTGAGAAAAAAAATTTCAATTGAGTCAATTTGTATCTATTTTGGCTTAATTTCGTTTTGACAAAACAGTTTGAGTTATAGGTTAGGATTTGAGGTTAATTATCCTTCAAGCCTATGATGTGGTTGAAGATTGTAGCGGCTAAGTTAAAGATTTTAAATTATCGTGAAAGTGCTAAGGATTATATATTGATAGACAAACACACACTGATTTTATAATTCTTTTTAATTATTTTTTCTTAAATGATTAACCCAATGGGACTTGCACCAATTAAATGGATTGTGGTGTAAATAGTTTTATAAATTCTATCTTTCCCCAAAACATGCATTTAGGTGGGTATAGCAAGAGTAAAATAAAGACAACCATACAACACGCTGATGTACGAGGAAAACTAATAATGAAAAAATCCTCGAAATACCTAGCCACACAAATTCACTATGATATAGGAATTACACAAGGATGAATTACTTACACAACCAAGTCGACTCCCTTTAGCACGTGATGCCTCTTCATTCCTTCGACCCTCTTCTCAATGACCCGTAGGCATCCACCTATGCACCGCCACAATGTGTGCTCCTTACACGCCTCAGTATCCTCAATCTTGTCTCATCAAAGAATCAATGGATAGAACACAGAGTCCACCACTTCAAACCACCACACACACGAAGTCCACCGTATGTAAATAATACTCATCAAGATGTAGAGTAAATAAACTTTGATGCTAAATTGGAGATCTCAAACAAGCATATTTTATTGAAACTTGGATCTAAAAACTGTTGGGTGAAACTAAGGTTAAGAGGAAAATTATATGTTATAGAAAAACAAGTTCGCAAACACCTCTTCTCAAAATAAGTTGGTAGCACTCCAATATATTAAAAAAAAAAACTCAAAAAACAAGGTAGCACAAATTTTGAGACAACTCATTAAAAAAATGCTAAGATCGTCCAAAAGAAGTACACAATCTCGTTTTAACTAAATTTGATTTTTTTAATGATATAGTAAATCTCGTTTGAACAAACATCAAACGAACTTTGAGCAATATTTTCCAGTTGGACTTAAAATTTGGTTTGATCCTTGTTTGAAGGTTGTTTGAACGAATTTCTCAAACTCGTTTCAACCAATGTAAGAACTCATTCAAATGTCATATTAAATTTCGTTTGACCAAATTAAAAACTTGTTGGAACGACTTTTATGAAACAAAAATATTTAAAAAATTATTAAAAAATGCCTCAAAGAATATTTTAAAAATAAATACCCAACTGTATCCAAAGATAAAAACCATATGCATTCATACATTTGGAGATCCACGGACTTTGAAGACGAAATATAGCACAAAACGAGGCACAACAATTTGTATCAAAGCTTCGATGTCTGTAGTAAAATTGGTATAATTTGTTCATTATTTGTATTATATGTGCGTTTGTTACTAAGTGAGCTTGTCGTTGCATTTCACATCACATAATCGCATGATATACTTGTTTTGTTTTATGTTGTGAATTTTTATCTTTGTCTATTCCTGAATAAAAAGGGGGAGAAATGGTATATAACTCTTTAAATCATGGGGATAAATTTTTACCCTAGGGACAAACATCTTACCTTAGGTGCATATTGTTGGACAAAGGGAGAGAGTTTTTCATATGCGAATTTATAGTTATTATATATTCACTTTACATTTTAAAGGCGTGTTTTAAGTGTGCACGTGCTGCAATGATGTCGAAAATTTGCGACATGAGCAAAAGTACTCAAGTTTATGTCTATACTTCTTCCTGTTAGGGTTATGATTGTATCTTTAAAGAGTTTGACGACCCATAGATTTTTTTTTTTATGTTTTGTCTTGGAATAGCCAAATGGGGATATTTGTAAGGACAAATTCCAATGGAATCAATTTGTATGTATTTTGGCTAAATTTCATTTGGACTAAACCATTTGGGTTATAGATCAGGATTTGAGTTTGTTTATCCTTTAAGCCAATGATGTGTGATTGAATACCGTAATGGCAGAGTTAAGGCGTTTATATCATTGTGTCTTGTTTTGTGCCACGTTTCGTCTTCAAATTCCTTGGATCAAAGGTATGAATGCGTCTGATTTTTTATCCTTGGATAAAGTTGAGTGTTTGTTTTTAAAATATTCATAGAGTCATTTTTCGATTGAAAAACTTTTAAAGAAAATTTATTTTTGTAAAATCCGTTCGAATGAGTTTTTAAGTTGTTCAAATGAAATTACATTTGTCTTTCCAATTAATTTTTATGTTGGTTCAAACGAATTTGGAAAAGCCAGTCAATTGACCTTCAAATGAGGATCAAATGAAATTTTCCAATCTAATGCGAAAATATCACTCGAAGTTCATTTGATGTCTGTTCAAACAAGATCCACTACATCGTTCGAATGAAATCTAGTTTCGTTCAAAATGAGATTGTGTACTTCATTTAAATGACCTTAGCATTTCGTTCGAATGAGTGGTCTCAAAATTTATGTTACCTCATTTTTTAAGTTTCTAATAAATCGGAGTGCTGGAAACCTATTTTAAGAAGAAGTCTTTGAGAATTTTTTTTTCAAGAACATATATTGTGCCTCTAAACCCTACTTTCATCGAAGAGTTTTTGACATCTAAGTTTCAATAAAATATGCTTGTTTGAGGTCTCTAGTTTGGCACCAAATTTTGTTTACTCTATATTTTGCAGAGTATTGTTTACATAGGGTGGACTTCGTGTGTGTGGCGATTTGAAGTGGTGGACTCCGTGTTCAATCCATCAAAGGTTTATTGAGCCAAGATCGGTGGATACTAATGCGTATGTGGAGAAAACGTTGTGGCGATGCGTAGTTGGAATCCTACGTGTCCCTGAGAAGAAGGTCTAAGGAAAAAAAATTCGTCAAGGTTTGAAGGGAGTCGAGTTAGTTGTGTAAGTTATCTATCGTCCTTTGTTTAATTCTTATATCATAGTGAATTTGCATGGATGGGTCGTCCGAGGTTTTTCCCATCATGTATTTTTCTTATACATTGGCGTGTTGTGTGGTTTCCTTTATTTTACTCTTAATATACTCACCTAGATTCATGTTTTAAGGCAAGATAAAATTTGGTAAACTATTTATACAACAATCCATTTAATTGGTGCATGTTTAATTGGGTTAATCGTTTAATAAAAAATAATTAAAAAAAATTAAAAATTTGTGTGTGTTTGAATATCCATATATAATCCCTGGCACTTTCAACTACACAACCCACTACCCACCATTTTAAAAATATTACTAACATAGAAATCTTTATCTCGTTCATTTTTCCTCTCAACACATTGATAACAAAATAGAATTAACAAACGAAACATGTGAATAATGCAAAAGTACATTAAAAAATATAACATGCGTGTAATGTAAAGAAACAATTGAGACCATTCCCGTAAGAATAATGAGCAAGTATATGCAAAAATATAATTTGCAATTACTTTTGAAAAACACAATATAACCCATATTAGAACATGATATTGAAAACAAACAAACTAATACATCCACAAAAATTCTTATTCATAAAATGAAAATGTAGACATTTAATAGTTGGTTTAATTTCGTGCCAAAGCAATTGAGGCTTGTAAAAATTGATCTAAAATTCTTGATTTAATACACACAATAGGTAGAGAGATTTCGGTTCATTATAATTGTGAGTGAAAAATTATCATAATGAATATTTATATAAAGCAAATAGTTAAAGAAAGAAAGACAAAGCAGTCAGATGCACAACATACAATATACGTGGTTCGGCAGATTGCCTACGTCCACGAAGAGGTTATAGTTTTTCTTATTAGTCTACAACTCAAGATTACAAAGTTGCATCCCCTTGACCCCGGGGTGTGGTTTTATATTTATAGTTTTGTTTAAGAGGTTGAATTATATACGTAACTCTTCCTGCTTGAGTGTAGCTCGTAAGGTGTCCTAGAATATCTCTCTGAGATTGTTGGTAACTGATTTAAGATTATCATAATGTATTGAAGCAAGTGTTAAACACACGAGTGAAATTATCCATTTGAGTTGGGTCAGCAATACTTATCTCATAGTGGGTTGGTTGTCCAACTTTGTAAATGGGCCTAGTGAATTATTTTAGCCCCCACAATTGCCCCTAAAATCCCTGGGCTGACACTTATTGGTCCAATAGATTTTAAACTCGGTGTAGACCCAAGATCCATTATTGTTGAGATCAACATGATGATTTTTTAATAACCTTAAAGCGTTGAGGGTACACTCATCCGAACAAGGTTGTCATGGCAGAATTGTAATAACCTTAGATTGATGGGAGAACGTTGGTCTGGGAAATGATCTAAAGCGCCAAACATCATTCTCGAGAACTGCTCCTCATTATTATACATAAAGTTTGAAGAAAAACTCCGTGATTTCAAACCGTCATCTTTGCATTCCTTAGCTTTCTTCTTCATAAATTTTCTGAAAGTTTCCTTTCAGCTTGCCATTTCTTCAGATCTTCCTCGCATCACCTCTTTCTCTATTTCGTTCACAATTTTCTTCTCTATTCTTTGTTGCCTCAAATTCTTCCATCAATGGATACTCTTCATGGAAAAAGTGTTGAGGATTTCAAAAAAATGTACTCCATTCCTTATTGGGTGGTAATCGACTGTTCCCCCATGCCCAAAAAAGTTTAGGGTATGGATGAAGGGAACTGGATTCACACCCTTGCAGTAGTCCAAAGAGGTTTAACGTTTCCCCTAAATCAATTGTTTTTAGAATTTTTTTATTACTTTGAAGTTGTTCATACCCAGTGTGTCCCCAATACTTGGAGAATAGTGTATGGGGTATATAGGATTAAAGTGGGGCCAACTTGGGGTTTCCAAAAATTAAGTTCTGCTACGCTTGGTCACACACCACTGACGGTCTTTTATGCTTAAAAGTGAGGAAGGCTAACATAATTTTTGTTCTGAACCTACCTGATTCCATTCACGGATATTGGGAGCAAGTTTTTATTGCTAAGAACTAGAAACATCCTCCCTTACTGAGGACTTTTGTGCCCTGAATGAGGGGAGATCATATAGGTTGCTATTTGTTATTTCTTTTTATTTTTAACTTTTTGTTTTTGCCACTTGCTCTGCTTGCCAATGTATGTATGCCTCATTTTTGTGCAGCTCGTGCTAAAAATAAAGATCCATATCTTCAACATATAAAGGTTGCTGACCTTTTGAAGGTTTGGAATCATGGATAGACTACTCGACGGTGAAAATCCTTAGTCGTCTTTCTATCTTCTTCAGTATACCAATACCACTTCCAACTTTGTTGCTCGCTTAGTGGACGAGATCCCAGAGATCACTCCTCCGAACGAGGAAACTTTATGTTCAAGTAAACCAATAAACATTAACTTTTACTTCCAAGAAGAAGAAAAAATAGATCAAATGGTTCCCCAGGAGGAGGCTTCTGCTTGCTGAAGGTGACGAGGATGATCAAATTCTCCTTTCTGCCAGGGTCAAGGCCCTGAAGAAGTCCAAGGAGGATTCCCCTCGAACTGGTGGCCCTAGAACTACAGCCCAAGAGAAAAAATAAAAATAGAAGAAGAGGAGAGAGGAGGATAGGACATGAGGGAAAGAGGAGAAAAATAAGGCCAATGAGGCCCCAACAAGAATTTCCTCTTCTCTCTTTGGCACATCTCAAGACGACAGTGTGGCCTTCAACCCATCTCTTACCCCTAGTTTACTGAGGAGGCAATACTCATTGCCGACTGCAAGCACTCAATGAAGATGGGTCTTGACTAGCTGTCTTTGCGACCTTCCCAAGCTCTTGCCTTTGTAAGTGTTCTCCTCTTTCACTGTCTTGTCATTTTGAATAGTGGTGTTTTTTAATATTTACTTTTTTCCTATTTTGTAGTTTGTGGAAGATTTTCCACTCTTCTCGATGGTCATATCGACCATCCAAAGAAGAATAGAGAGCTAATTATGGCTCTGAAGCAGTCTTAGTAGGATTTCATTGATGCTCATAAGGCCTTTGATCAGGAGAGGCAGACCACTATTGAGGCGATGGCCTCGCTGAGGACGGCTAACAGTCTTTTACCCATCGAAAAAGAAAAGCTTACTGGAGATGTCATGAAGCTAACCAATGAGGTCCCCACTATTAAAAAGGACAACTTTGCACAAGGCTGGATTGAGGCACATGACGATGCTGAAATCCAGATTGCCTATGCTCAGAAGGCAAGATTTAAGAAGGGATGGGACCAAGACTTGAAAGCAGCAATAATCCCTCCTGATTCAGAGCTTTTCGAGTAACGTCACCCAAAACCTACTCCAATTATTAAAGAGGAGCCCTCCCCCTCCACTGTCCATCCTATCGACCAGGTTAAAAAAGCGCCAGACCAGGTCGAGACAGTTACTGACCAAGTAGAGAAGGCTACGACCAAAGGAAAGGCTTTAGAGTCGTTTAAGCATGTGAAGGAGTGAAGCTTGTTGATTTGGGCTTTTTTTCTCTTTTGTTCTTGTTCAAATGTTGTACTTCCTCTTTTCCTTGGTTGTAATGGCTCTGCCTACCTCCTTGGTTGTTAATGAAAAATCACTTTTTCCCTTCACTAATTTTCCCTTTATTTCTTATTCACTTTATTGCTTGTAGCTTGTTGTCAAGGATGTTTCCCCTCCTAAAAATATTGATATGTTTCTTAGTCCATACACGAGCAAGAAAACTCGCGCATATTTGTAAAGGTCTGAAAGGCATTGAAAGCTAGAACCAAAGCATATAAGTACTAGTCTTTATTGCTCGTAAAGTTAAAGGATGATCTCCAAGACTTGGAGGATGTGAGATCCTTGATGTAGAAGGATATGATAAACCTTAAGGCCTAGCTTGCAGATAGTAAGGATGTAGGCAAGGTGGGCGAGTCTTCTTCCTATTAGAAGTATATAACGCAAGGAGGTTCCTTGATTGGAATAATCTAAATAACTTCCTGCAATCAAGGAAAATTCTACTTGGCACAAGGAAGTTTGATTGACATAAGCTGAATAACTTACTATAATCAAGCGAAATCGTGATCAGCACGAGGAAGTTCCTTGATTGAAATAAGCTGAATAACTTATTGTAATCAAGCCAAATCCCGATCGGCACCCAAAAATAAGGACTTATTTCTTGGTAAAGATGCATAAAATTGAGATAATCAAGACTTAAAAAAAGGCCTATATTCATTCATAGCATAAAATAAAACAACGATCAACATAAGTTTGAAATATAAATTTGTGTAAACTAAGTGTGCAGAGATATGAGAATTCTAAAAGTATAACTTCTTAAGGTTGCTCACATTCCATGCCCTTGGTCTCTATCAACCCTCCATTATTTCCAAGTGATAAGATTATTGAAGATCATCTCTGATCACCTTGAAAGGTCCCAACCAATTTGGCCCAAGTTTGCCATTCGACGACTTTATGGCAATGTCGAGAACTTTTCTTAGGATGTAGTCTCCTACCTAAAAATTCCTGAGGTAGACCCTTTTGTTGTATTTCCTTATCAGTTGTTACTGATATGAAGCCAGATTAACCAAATCTTTCTCTCTTCGTTCATTCGCCATGCCAAGTTCAGTGCGAAGGGCATCATCGTTAAGTCCTTGGTCGACCATTTTGGTTCTCATGGTCGAGAGACCAGCTTCTAGCGGTATGATATCTTCCATTCTGTAGGTGAGTGCGAAAGGCATTTACCTAGTTGGTCTCCTGAGCATGGTATGATATACCCAGAGAACATAGGGAAGCTCATCCACCCAATCGTCTTTTACTCTTTCCGGCCTTTTCTTAAGGTTATCGAGCATCGTTTTATTGGAAGATTCTGCTTGGTCGTTGCTTTGAGGATATGCTATCGAACTGTAGTGGGATTCGATTCCATGCTCATTGTAAAAAATTTAAAAAGGGACACTCTCGATTTGCATATTTTTATTAGTGATGATGGCTCTTGGTACCCCAAAGCATATTATAATGTTCTTCTAGATGAACCTTATCATGTCGGCGTCGCTCATGTTGTCTAGAGGTTCTGCCTCTACCCACTTGGTAAAATATTCTATTTCGACTAGTAAATACTTGCGATTCCTAGATGCGGTAGGTAGTGGTCCCCTGATATCTAACCCCCGTTGTGAAAATGGACACGGTCTAGTCAAAAGCCTCAAACCATTAGTCGACTAGTGAAGCACTAGGGAGAACTCCTGGAACTTTTTACACATTTGAATGTAGATATTTGCATCTTTCTGCATATATGGCCATCGGTAGCCTTCCTTGATTGCTCAAAATGCTAGAGGTCTTCTTGCTGCGTGAGTTTCATAAATCCCATCATGAAGCTCATAAGTAACTTGCTCGACATCTTTTGGGTAGACGCCCCTATGAATTATCTTTTGTAGATTTTTCCTCTGGGATCAAGATATAAGCGATCATCCTTCACTTTTAATTAGTGAGCCAATTTCTTATTGACCGGTAGTGTCTCATTCTCTAAGTATGTAACAATTGGATCCATCCAGGTGGGACCATTTTCAATGGTGAGAACCTACTCGGTGACAATCATTTTGTCGATACTAGGCTTGGTGAGGAACTCCACTTCGATTCTTCATTTGAGGTCCGAGTCCACTACTGAGATAAGGGCAGCTAAGGTATCAGCATGACTGTTTATCCCTTGGGGAACTGCAGAATGTGGACCTCTTCGAACTCTGCTATGATCTTGCGAACCATAACGAGGTAGGTTTCCATCCTATCATCTCTTGCATTGAAATTTCCCCTGACCTAGTTGGATTCTAGTTTGGAATCAAATAACACGTTGAGTCACTTTGCTTCTAGTAGTTGGGACTTGCATAGTCATGTTATCAATGCTCCGTACTCGGATTCATTGTTGGGGGCTTCAAAACCCAACTCGAGTCCTTGCTCGATGATAGTATCCTCTGGTGTGACGAGGATGATTCCCACTCCTGCCCCCTTATAATTGGAGGCTCCATCAATGTACAGGGTCCAATCCTTAGACTGTGCTTTCTTGTTCGATGGTGTCTTTGCAAGTTGTTGGTCGGTTGGCCAGTCTTCGATAAATTTTGCGATGAATTCGGCCAAGATCTTTCCCTTAATCACTGTCCTTGGATGAAAGTTAATGTTAAACATTCCAAGTTTGAGTGACCACTTTGATAATCATAAAAAAATTTGGCTTTTCGAAGTACAACTTTGAGGGGGAATGAAGTGATAATGGTCACTAAGTGGGATTCAAAATGGTTCTTAAGTTTTCTTGAGGCAATTATCAGGGCATAAGCTAGTTTCTCCAATGGCATTTAGTGTTTCTCTATGTCTATAATTGTCTTACTAGCATAATAGACAGGGCACTGTCTTCCCTCCTTCTCACACACTAAGGTCGAGCTTACTGCGTGACTTAATATTGCGAGGTATAGGTATAAAGGATCCCCGTAGTTAGGGATTGCCAATAAGGGTGGTTTATTGAGTTAAGAGTTAATCTCTTCTAGGGCCTTTTAGCAGTCGTCATTCTAAGTGAGACCCTTATCCTTCTTTTGGAGCTGAAAGAATGGTCGACAATGCTCTGAGGACTTAGAGATAAGGAGATTGAGTGTTTCAAGCATCCTAGTTAGATTATGAATATCTCACATCGTCTTTAGTGGCTAGACCCTATTGATAGCATCAATTTGGTATGGATTGGCCTCAATTCCTCTTTTATTGGCCAGATAACCCATAAACTTTCCTGCCTGGATGATGAATGAGAATTTTCTCGCATTGACCTTCATCCGGAAGTGTCTAAGGATTTTAAAGGTGTTTTCCAGGTCTCTAATTTGGTCTCCCTTGTGTTTACTCTTGACTAACATGTCATTAATATCGACTTCTATAGTATCTCCCATCTGTTACTTGAACATTTTGGTGACTAACCTCTCAAAGATGGCCCCAATGTTCTTAAGGTCGAATGACATAACCTTGTAGCAGTATAGTCCAATTGGGATGATGTACGATGTCTTGTACTAGTCTGGGTCAAATCATGGGATCTGAAAACACCCCGAATAGGCATCCAGGAAGCTCAACTGTTCATGTGCAGCCTTGGCATCGACCAACAGATCTATATTTAATAAAGGGAAAATGTCCTTGGGGCATGCCTTTAGATTAGTGAAGTGAATGCAAATAGTCCAGCTACCGTTACTCTTTTGCACCACCACTAGATTTGAGATCCACTTAGGGAATTAAACTTCCCTAATAGACCCTGTAGCTAAAAGTTTATCTACTTCATTTTCCACCTCCATAGCCTTTTCTGCATCCATTCGGTGCGCCCTCTACGTGATCTTGATAGCAGGGTCTATATGAAGGCGATCAATCCTTGGAAGGTCATACGGTTCCCAAGCGAACACATCTAACTTACTATATAGTAAGGCAATGAGCTCCTTCTTTTCGTGATCGGAGAGAGTTGTCCAATCAAAAACACTCTTTGTGGTAAGTTGGCATAAAAAATAACCTCCTCCGGGTTTTCAATGACCCTGTTAGTGGGGGGACCTAGTCTCCTCCACGCCTGGTCGGTCGTACCGTAGTTGCTATTTTTAAGGGATAGCCTCATCTTGAAATTCCTCGAGAAGGACTTCCTTTTATTTCTTCTTCTTTTTTCCTGGGTTGGACGGTGGTGATGAATCATTTTCTGGCAGTGTCCTAGTCTCCACTAATTGCCACTACCCCCCAGTCTGTAACCACTTGAGCTTCTAGTCGTAGGTGGACAGCATGACCCTCTTAAAGTGAAGCCACTCTCTGCCCAGAATAGCATGGTAGGGAGAATAAATATCCACTACCAGTAACTCAATCATCTTTGAATTATTCCCTGCCCTCACTAGCAGGACTATTTTTTCCAACGATATTGTGACCTTCCCCGCAAATCTGACTAATGGAACACGTGCCTCCTGCGAATTTCTATCCTATGTCATCATCAAAGACGTGGTCTGGTTTCTGGTCTCCATTAGTTGTGACCTTGTTAAACTTATTGTCTATGTACTCATTCAGATGCCTAGCCTGGACCATCTCCGCTAAATGAGATTTCAAAACTTTGTAGCTTTATATTCGGTAGCCGCCTTCCTTGTGGAATGCGCAACATAGTTTTTTATTCCTCTTTGTAAGGTCTCCATCCATATTCTTAGGCCACCTCACAAATGGTTGGTCTTTAATTTTTCCTAGGATCTTGTAAATTGATTCCTTGCAGACTCTGTTAACAACCTAGAAGGCTTTTGAGGAATCATCCTTATTCCCATTCTTCAAACCGTTTTCCCCCCGTTCTTGTTCCCCTTCTTGGTATTGTCAATCTTCTCTCCTCCTTATTTGCTTTGACGCGACCATTTTCCCCAAAAATGGCATGAACCACATCCTCAACTTTAGTGTATTTCTCAATACACGCTATGAGGTCATCGATGGTGTTAGCCTCCTTCTTTGTAAAGGATTGGTGTAGTATAGATGTGGTAAGTAGACCTATCTTCAAGGATACTACAGTAACCTTCTCCGAGCAAATTATATTTCGTTAAAAACTTCCAAATACCGTTTGGATTATTGGTAATGAGTCTCCTGTGGCTTCTTTTTCATCGTGACTAACGAGTTCATCCTCTTCGGGTGAGAACTGTAGGTTATGAAGCAAGAAGTGAAGGCCTAGGTGAGGGCCTTTAAGATCTTAATGGGCATGTATCACAGTTTCTCAAACCACGTTTGAGCTACATCGTGTAGGCTAGAAGGTAAAATACGACACATAAGGGAGCCATTATGGATCCCCAAGGTCATCGCCTTCTTATATTTCCTGACATGGTCTATGGGATCAATTTTTCCATCATAGATATTAAACCAGGAAATAACAAACTTCTTCGGCGGCTCTTCCTCTTCAATCGCCTTAATAAAAGGGATTTCATCTGTGTGTTGAGAGCTCTTCTGGCCATCTATTTAGTAGAGCTAGCCCCACAATTGGTTGAGTGTTGATCCATCTCTCTCCGGCTCAAGCTTCTTATGCTTTAATATTCATTATCTCTGTGTAGACTCTCTAGTCACCCAAGTTTTTATTTGTCCAAATAGTGCCTGGAGACCCTCCCTCGGCTGCGAGTGTTGCTCGCCTGGGGACTAGGAGTCCTTGCATGACACTTTCGATTGTCATCGTGGAGTTCTCTCTCCATTATTTCTAGTCTTTTCTAAAGCAAGAATTTTCTTCCATCTGGAGGTGTGTAGCCTCCTCTTACTCTTGAATCTTGGATCCATAGGCATCGACCAACCTGTAGATCTAAGTAGACCTTGGTGGGCCATAACTCTCTTCAGAAGGTAGTCTCTCTTGGCAAAACCTAAGATTTATCTCCAGACGAATCTAAGACCAGACCCTAAGTGGAACTGGGTCATCTTGTACGTCACCGACCTGAGGTAGGTTGTGTTCTAGTGAGACATCATTGCACTTTCTTTCAAGGATTACTTTCGTAGAAAAAGAGAATCGCTTCCCACAAGCAACCCCAATTGTGAGTGCAGAATTATTACAAAGAATATTTTTAGAAAGAAGATAAGTAAAGAAAGAAAGACAAAGCAGTCACACACTTAACACATAATATATGTGGTTCAGCAAATTGTCTATGTCCATGAAGAGGTTACTATTTTTCTTATTAGTGTATCTCCCAAGATTACAAAGTTGCATCCCCTTGACCCCGGGGTGAGGGTTTACATTTATAGTTGTGTTCAAGAGATTGAATTGTATACGTAAGTCATCCTGCTTGAGTGTAACTCATAAGGTGTTCCTGAATATATCTCTGAGATTGTTGGTAACCGACTTGAGATTATCATAATGTATTTAAGCACATATTAAACACACGAGTGAAATTGTCAGTTTGACTTCGGTCGGGTAGTCCTAGTTTCGTAGTGGGATGGTCGTCCAACTTTGTAAATGGTCCAAGTGAATTATAGCCCCCACAAGAATCTATGGACGTTGAACTTTGAAGATCATTTATGGCTTCTCTACGTCAAATACTTCCACTTACTGCTCATTTGAAGATATATCCTTTTATCCATTATTATCTAATTCATCTCAAGGTTATGCACACACATGCACATTTTCTTTTAACTTTGAAAACGTTTTATGTCTAAAGAACAAGTAATTTAAATGATTAAACATGTTGTTTACTAAAGTTGTTTGTGAGGTCTTTAGAGTATTGTTCGTTGAAATACCACATAGTCTAGATTCAATATATCATATTTTTATTTAAATTTGAAGATCTAGACTCGAGATCTGAAACGAGACGAATTGACTATTAAGAATTTATTTATGGTGCGATTAAAGGGTGGAGAATGTGACTTCGTCATTCATTTGATAGATTTTTTAGTGGATCACTAATTGTTAATGGGGAAACATTTTATCACCCATAGATGACTTCTTATTAGGAGAACAAAATAGGTGTATCTTCTTGTTGTAAAAAATCTTTTCAAATTGAATGAGATACATGGATGAACTAACGTTTTTTCACCCCTACATGGGGTTTTTCCTCATAGACGTTGTCTTGTGCTTTGGATGTGTGATTATTTATTTATTATTTCCATTTTCTATCACACAAGAATAGGAAGAATTATCACAAATGCTTGGCCTAGGGAATTATCACCCTGTTATACATTGGGAGGATAAAATTTGTGTTTGGTCCAATGAGGGGTAAAATTTTGGCTCATATAAATGCTTGGGTTGGTAAGCTATTATCTCAAGTTGTGCGTTTAGTTTTGATTCATCATGTCATGCAATTCACAACGTTTCATACATTTACTACATTATATCCTCCCAATTCAGTTATTGAATACATTGATAAAGCTTTTGCTAATTTTGTTTCGGGAAAGGATGATGAGAAGTTCAAGCATTATTTGATTCAACTGGCTAAGGTTTGTTTCCCTAGTAAGGAAGGTTTCTCGGGGCTTAGAAATTTAAATGATGTCTTCAAAGCCTATTCATGCAAGTTGTGCTGAAGTTTCTTAAAATATAATAATCAATGGCTAACTTCATTCAAGAAAAGTATATCAAATTACTTTCGCATAATTTTCATGGTATTCCACTGGTTGCCTCTAATACTTGGAAAAGATGAAAAACCTTACTAAGTTATTTTAACTTTTATTAAAAAGGTTAAATGAGTTCCGAACTACTTTTAGAAGAGACTCTTGTAAAAATCTTGATTAGTACACAAGGTGTGTTAAAAACAGTTTGTAAGAACGATTATTCAAGATTCTTGGAAATAGGTTTTTAGTTTAAAACCGAAGTCTATGCAACAAATTATAGCAATGGAAAATGAAGAAGCACACATAAGAGTCAGAAATGTGTTATGTGGTAAAACCCCACCCAAATTGGGGAAACATCCATGGAGGTCTCTACACCTTAAAACAAAAATCCACTAAAACAGTTTAAGGTTACAAACATTCAACGAGATACACAAATAAAAACAGACCTATTCTAAGTCCAGAAATATATCTACACTCCTCGATTATTTTCTGACTTCTTTAATGCTCTAATGTTATCCTCTCCATTCTTTAGATTGGCTCCTTTTATCCTTTAGATTTACGTAGACTCAAATGGTCAGAATCTCTCAACAAACAACATTATTTAGTGATGGTGGGTGATTGTGTTGTGAGTGTTGTGCCTAAATCACATGCATGCACTCACACACGCTTAATTACAAACAATTCCTAAGAAGTATAAAACTTCTAAGTATGAAATCTCTTTTCCACACTACTGAACTTAGACTTAATCTTTTTCCCAGAATGTTTTCAGATTTGTAAATCTTTAGAATCTTTAAAACAGAGATTCTTTAGAAATTATTTATATCCAAATTTTTCAAAATGAAAAATCTTAACAGATCTAAAATTTATAAGTCTATTTTTTAGGTTTGCAAAAAAGTTGAGAAATGTTGGATAAACAAGATTACAAACTTTACCAAATAAATCCAACATAAGATAATGATTTCTTAATAAAAAAAATTAAAACATCCTATGGATCTAAGTGAATATATATCACTTATATAGATCTACAAGTTTCTAAATAGAAACGAGATCTAATTCTGTGAGGCTGTTGAGTGAGATATTTAGACCTAAGAGGATAGACAATGAAAACCATAAACCCCTAACTCTCAAACTATTTTCTGAAGAAAATTTGGTAGAGTTTTGTTTACGATTTCTATTTTTTCTCTCTTTTATTTCTTTCCCTCTCTCTCTCTCTCTCTTCTTTCTCTCAGAACCTTAGACCTCTCAAAGATTAAAATTGTGAAGACGAAGGTCTCTATTTATACTAGTGTTGGATTGATCTGGAAGCTTAAGGAAAATCAAGGGTTGAGATTGAATTGACTTTTCGAACTCTTAATCTAATGGATATTAATGGACCGAACAAACAAACGCTCTTATTGGTTCTTATTATCACCACATGGATTGTTCAAGATAACATGAATACCTTGGATCAAATATTATCGAATGACTAATATTGAAAGATGAAGATGTGAGTGTGAGAAAACACACATTGAACCATTAAAGAGCAACCACATGCCATCTATATAATCAATCTCAAACACGTGTTTTTAACATTTTAAAATCCCATTTTTAACCACAAATTTATCTAACGCTTTCAGATTCTACCCAAGGCAATTTTTAGGAAGTTTCAATATATGAAAATTAAACCCCAAACATTTTAAAACCCTAAATTTAATTCTTTAAAAATAGAGTTTAAATGTTTAAAAATTCCTAATTATAGTAGAAAAATTATTTTAAACCAAATTAAGACACACACGTCATATATGAAATGAAATATGCGGATGTGCAATCCTAAAGTGCTTTGTGTGTTGGTTTTCTACCTGAAGACCATTGATCTTTGTTGATGAAGATAGTCTTGTCTTGAAGTTCTAAAAGATGCAATGAAGTAAGAGGAGTGACTCAATTTTGTCTTCTTTTCCAAACTGATTGAGGTCCTATATAGTATAGACTCACGTGAGTCAACTATATAGTGTACTTAAATCTCTCCCTTCGAAAATGAGAGATAAAATCTTATTTGAGTCATCTAGGACTTGTAGGGATAAAAAAATAAGAAAACCCTAATCCTATATAAAAGGCTTATCTACCCCATTTCCTAGAAATTGAAAAGTACAGAACTCAACTATATACAGACCAATAAAATAAATGTATCTGATGGTAGTAATGGTACTGAATCCTGAAAAAATAAAATAGATCATGGAAAAGATCAAGAATTATAGTTGAATTTATATAATAGAATGTCCAGATGGACAAAGGGTGAATTAACAAAACAATCATATATTAAGTATGAAATTATAAATCTATCAGCCTAAATTATACAACGGGTCACCTCAAGGGTCTCCTACTTAAAACAGAGATAGGAGGCGTCTTGTGTCATTTTATAAATGACCATGCCCTATATACTCAAAGACCAATTATGAGCAAGAAAGCAACTGAAGGATATAATAATAGGTGATAAAGATATATTAAGGAATTATCATACCAATGGATTTTCTTAAAGAATCAAATTTTATGTTATCCAAAGGTTTATTGAATAAATTTGCCAATTGATATTCAGTGGGTAAATAGTTTATCTCTAATTCTTTATATTCAACTAATTCTCATATAAAATGATGTCTTATCTTAATATGTTTAGTACGGGAATGTTGAACAGGATTCTTAGAGATATTTATCTCACTTTGATTATCACAGTATAGGTTTAACTTTTCTTCTTTAATGCCATAATCACTAAGCATTTGTTTTATCCACATTAATTGAGCGCAACAACTCTCTGCTGCTATATATCCTGATTCTGTAAAAGTGAAGTGCAGTTTTGCTTTTTATTGCTCCATCCTACTAAGTTATTACCTATATAATAACAAGCACCTGATGTGATTTTGCTATCATTATAACACCCATCCCAATCAGCATCGGTGTATCCTACAATTGTGCTAGATGTATCTTTTGTGTACCATATAACTAGGTTTATTGTCCCTCTATCATATTTAATTATACGTTTAACATATAAAAGGTGACTTTATTTAGGTGCACTTTGGTAACGGGCACAGATATATACAACATACATGATATCAGGTCGAGAGGCTGTTAAGTATAACAAATTGCCTATCATGCTTCTATATAGGGTAGGATCTATAGGTTTCACAAGTTCATCTTTGGATAGTTTCATAGAAGTACTCATGGGATTCCTAGCAATTTTGGCATTATCTAAATCGAATTTTTTCACTAACTCTATTGCATACTTAGATTGTAATATGAATAACCCATTATCTTTTTACTTAACTTAAAGTCCAAAGAAATATTGAAGCTCCCCCATAAGTGACATTTGGAATTCCTTGAGCATAATTTTAAAAAACACTTTAACCTTAGAAGGGGAAGTGGAATCAAATAATATGTCATCGACATAAACCTGAGCTATTAATAATTTCTTGTTAAAGTGTTTAACAAATAATTTCTAGTCATTTCCACCTCGTCAAAACCCTTTATTGATTAAAAAGGTTGACAGGCATTCATACCAGGCCCGAGGGGCTTACTTTAAACCATATAATGAATTTTTCAATCTATACACATGGTTTGGGTAATGAGGGTCAATAAATCCTTTCGGTTGTTCAACATTAGTTTCCTCTATCACGATACCATTTAAAAAGGAAGATTTCACATCCATTTGATAAACTATGAATTGTAAGTGATAAGATATGGCCAAGAGTAAGTGAATAGACTCAAGGCATTTGATAGGGGCAAAGGTCTCCTCGAAATCTATTCCTTCAAATTGAGAGTAACCATGGGCAACTAATCTAGCTTTATTTCTAACTATCATCCCAGATTCATCTGTTTTGTTTTTGAAAATCCAGCGAGTGACAATAAACCTTTTATTTTCTAGCTTCGGCATAAGACACCACACATCATGACTTTTAAATTAGACAAGATCTTCTTACATAACACCTATCCAAAATGAGTCATTGAGTTCTTCATTTAAATTATTTCGTTCTATTAAAGAAACAAAGCATGCAAAATGAGCAACATTGCGTAATTGGGATCTTTTATGCACTGGCTCTTCAGGGTTACCAATAATATTATCTATGGGATGATCTTTAGAAACCCAGTTACGTACTTCAGGGGTCTCAGTTGGTAAAGGATCAACTATCTCTAGAGATTCATAAGAAAAATTGTTTTCAAACTCATCCACTATAGTTGGCCATTGTTTTTACTCTTGACATTAGTGTCACTCACTATCACAATTATCGAATCCATTATGACCTTGGTACGCAAATTACAAATGCGATAAGCCTGACTATTAGGGGAGTTGCCCAAAAATATGGCTTTATCACCACAGGTTTCAAATTTAGACAGGTGTTCTCTGTCTTTACAAACGTAACAAGTACTTCCAAAAGTTCAAAAATATTTTAAGTTGGACTTTTTTCCATTCCAAAGTTCATAGGAAATTTGTTTGGTATTTTTTCTAAGGTATACTTCGTTGATAATAAGACATGTTGTTTGAACTACCTTGTAACACCCCGTGTTTTTATGAATTATTTTAATTAATTAATTGGAATATTCGAGAAAAATAAATTTTTGGATTTCATATTTTTTTTATTGGTTAAATATGTTGGTTATGATTTAAGAAGAATAAAACTTCAAGTGGAATTAAAATCGGAGTTAAAACGGATTTTATATGATTTTTTAAAACATTTGTCCCTTATAATTTTTAATGCGAACTGTCAGATTTCCTGCGCGATCGATCGATCCACGCCAGGGTCGATCGATCGATGCTAGCAGAAATTGTGCGCTGCAAGTTGTTTTTAATTAGAGTTTGTTTAGGATTAGGACTTCTAATCACTATATAACCTTAATAATCCGTAGGGGGATTTCTCATAATAACTTTTTCTCAAGTTTTTCACCAGATAACACTTCCAAATATTTTTCCTCTCAACCATATTCATCAACCTCCAACACAATCAAGTTTTTGTCACAAGTTTTGGGAGACTTAATTGGGGCTTAATCAAGTTTGTTCAAGAATACTTTTTCGCTAATTTTTTTTAGAGGAATCCAGATTTGTAATCAGATTTTCAACATGATCTTCCCAGGCATGAGTACTCTATTCTTTTTCTTTAGTATTATGCGTTTTAAGTTTTGCGTAAACATTTAATTACATATTTTCTTAAAAGAAAGTAGTGACTTCATTAGGAAAAGTGGACACCAATTATGGGGCTGTTTTTATTAATTCTATTAATCTGAATAATATTCATAACCCTTAGGTACGTAGGATTGATGAGTGGATTTTGGGTTGTATTGGTGTAGGTTGCATGTAGAAAAATCCTAGTTTTAAAATAAATAATTTTTGGGTGTGCATAACTCACGTAATTTATGTAGAGATAATGAAATTGAAATTTTGTTGTATTAATGATGAAATAGAGGTATATTTAAGTTAAAATAATTAAATGGGATTAATTTGGTATTTTGTCGTTATGATAATTAAATTGAGATTTAATGGATTGGACTATCATGCGTAATTTGTAATATTGATTTCTTATGCATATTGGTGTGACTTGTTGGTTTAATTAAACATAATTGTGACGACGGGTTATTGGGTATTATTGCTCTCCCTATATTTTAGAATGCCTTCTAAGAATGGGACTAGTGAGGGTAAAGTTATCACGATTTTATCATGTTGGGGATGGGCTAATTTTTATTACTTTATCGTCGTTAAGCTAGCCTAGGCATGAGACTAGATCGAGGTTTAGGTTAGAAATTCATCCTATACATAGGGTAGGACGGATTGATAACTTGGGGACCCTTAGTTATGGGACTAAGGGGTATTTTGAGGATCTCACATCGATTAAAATGGTGGGGTGATTATAAATTGAGAAATTGAGAATAAATGCCTAAGAAAAAAATATGGGTATTAAAATTTGTGGGGACATAATGTGTCGGGGCTGACAGTTTAAACGGGTTAGAGGGCGATTGACAAGGGGAAGTGTGACATTTTGATAAAAAGTGAGAACAATAATAAAAGTTGGTTAATTTAACAAATTAACATCGTGGGACTTGGGAATTTAAAATCATATTATTGTGCCTTTTAAATGGGGATATCTACGGGTAGTTAGTAATTTATATTTATCGCGTTTAATTATCCCGTTTAATTTAAAATATTCTATTGTGATATTTATTGCGTATAATGCTATTGTCTGGATTCAAGGATCCTATTTGAGGGGAGTAGTGTGTATTCTTGCTCGAAGCTTTGGCTCTGACCCATGCGTTGATTAACCTTTTCAAGATAAGTTTTGGAGGAGCTATATAGGATTATCGGAGTTATCATTGGGGGGTGCAGCTGGAGTTATTTCTTTTTATGGCATAGTTTAGTTAGACTTTCCTTTTTAGTCGTGTTTAATTATGAGACTTCATTTGGGTTTTATTGGGCCATTAGGTTCCAAAGTTGTTTAGAGAATTTATGTTGGATTATTCAAATCTTTATTATTCAGATTTTATTTAATCATTTTTGGAGATTGGATTTATTCCGAGTTAGCATGTGATGGATCTTTTATTGCTTAGTTGTTTATGATAATTTGAGATTGATTCAATTATTGATCTTATGGACTGATTTATTTATGTCTTATATCTGTCTCATGCTAAGAATGGTATATATTTAGTTCACGCCAGGCATAGTTCGGCGGCAGTGGTTGGCCACCCCATTTGTCGAATTTTGCGGCGTGTGACATGCCTCAACCCAAAAGTATTTTGGCAAGTTATTAAAATGTATCATTACCCTAGCCATTCCTTAGATTGTGCGATTTTTACGTTCGACAACACCATTATGCTGAGGTGTTTTAGGTGCAGTGAAGTAGTGTAGGTAACCATTACGGTTACAGTATTCTGTTACGTGTAAGTCTTTAAATTCACCTCCTATATCGCTACGAATTCGATTGACTTGGGTATCTTTTTCATTCTCGATTCTTAAAAGAATTTTTAAAAATTCTCGGAATGTATCAGATTTTTGTTTTAAAAAGGCCACCCAAGTGAATCGAGTAAAATCATCCACCATAACCAAAATATAACTGTTACCACAAAGGCTTACAGTTTGGGAAGGACCCACGAGATCCATGTGGATTAGCTCTAGAGGTTTTGTTGTTAAAGTATATTTAACTTTCTTATGAGCAAATTTAACTATTTTTCTTCCTGACACGGCCCACAAACAACATTTGAAATAGGTTTTATTTTTGGCAAGCCTCTAACTATATCCTGTGAGCTTAATTTTCTAAGATTATCATAATTTATGTGACCCGCACGATTATGCCAGATTTCATTGTCATCAAGTGTGGCTAACCTACAAGTCTCAATACCCAAATTTACTGTGTTGCGGTTATCTGGGAACCTGTGACTAGGAAGAAATCACCATTCTCATTTGAAATTTTACAATTAGTTTTTGAGAATGTAACTGTATGATTGGAGTCATAAAATTGTCATATACTTAACAGATTAACTTTAAGACCTTTCACTAATAAGACCTCTTTGAGAATACGGAGTCATTTTTCTTGAAGTGTTCCTTTGCCTATGATTTGAGTTAATACTCTGTCCCCAAACAAAACATTTCCTCCTAAGAAGTGAGTTTTGTCGGATAATATAATATCGTCTCTAGTTATATGTTTAGAAAATCCAGAGTTTAAGTACCAACCAGAAGTAGTGTGTTCAGCTTTTAAAGCAATTATAACTATGTTACACTTCAACTCGGGTATTAGATCGTCTTTTCTAACCCACAGAGCTCTAGTTTTAAAAGGTTTGTGAGCTTTTGGTTTAGTAATAGATCTAGGACTCTTTCTCTTAGACTTCTTCTTAGCGTGAGATCTTTTGTTACCATTCCTATAGTTAGAGTTTTTATTGGGTTATTTAGGAAGTACATAATTATTTCTTCTATCTAGAATAGTTAAAGTTTTTATAAACTGGTGATTTATAGATAGGCTTATACAGTCATTTTTTAAAGCATTCATTAAGATAGTGTCCATAAACATCACAGTACGAACAGTATTGGTGACAAGACGGTTGTCTCTGATTTTTTAAATCTTTGAAAAGAGGGTTATCCATTTACTATACATTGACCTTAGGTTTGACTGCAATAATTTTCCATTCAGGTTCAAATCTCCTAACAGGGGGGCAAATATATTTGGCCTTATGTTCAGTGGTAGTCTTTGGATAATTTTTAATCAAGATGTCTGGCCCTTTTTTCTTATTCTCAAAATCAAGTTTTATAGATTGAAAATCAGGACATAGATCAGTAGGTCTTTTTCCAGAAGACGCAAATTTTATATTTTTCAAAGGTTTGGTTTGTGTCTTAGTTTTTTTAATCAAAACGTATTCCAATTTTGTCTTCAGAATTGATTTTACAAAAGGCAACACAATCTTCGAAACAATTAGAATTGTTTTCAAACTTAGATTTTTTTTTAAGAAAGTTGAAACCTTTTCTTTAGATTGTTCCAATTCTTACAAAGTTGCCTTAAATTTCTTTTCAAAAACTTCATTTGACTCATAAAATTCTTTAATTTTTTCAACAAAAGATTTGGTTTTGGATTCATAGGCCAAACATTGATTTATATAGTCCTTAGCGTTCTTCTTCATCATTAGAATTAAATCTTTAATTCTTCCAGTTAGGTCCTTGATTGTCTTTTCTAATTTGGCGCTCTTCCTAAGAGTCTTAGTATGTAGTGTGTGAATGTGAGGGAGGTCATCATTATCGGACTCATTAACTGCAGTGTGTGAATTGTCCACTAACGTTTCATTTGTTAAACTCACACATACATTCAATTCGTCATTGGTGCATTCACTTGACTCACACACATCGTCGTAGAGTTACTACAAGTAGTATCAACAATATTAATATTATCTAGGCAGAGTGCAGATAAACCAGAATCAGGCAAGACATCATAGGACATAACAGCACTAGGCATGATAGTATCAAGTTCATTATTACTAGTAGACATATCATCAAAATAGATAATTTTAGCAAAAAAGTACATGCAAGGGTCAAAACTATTGAATGATTCAAGCTCATCTTCTTTAGAATCGCTTGAATCATCCCAGGTCTTAGTAAGATGTGCTCTAGCAGTGTTATTCAGTTTAACCTTACAATTAGTAGCTAACTGACCCATTTTACCACTTCTGAAACACTTAGTGTTTTTAAGGTCTCTTTGAGGTCTATGGTTGGTCTCAGTATTGTGTTTGTCCTAATTCCTCTCATGAGGGTTGTTATTGGAATGGTTAGGATACACAAGTTTACCTTATTTAGAACAGCATTGTTTCAAAACTTTAAAATTTTCTTAAATTATTTTGACATAAGGGCTATCTGGTTATCCAAGGTTTCCAAATCAAATTCCTTATCACAATCAAGATCAATATTAGGCATAACTAATTGAGGTGAAGTCATTTTGGACTGAAATACAACATTTGAACTAGACTGCCTTTTTTATTATTGGAGAGAGGCTTTTTAGATTCAAGTTCCATATCTATAGTCCTAAGATTGCTACTGAAGAGTCCAGGAGTCAAGTATGGATCGTCTACCTCCTCAATTGCATACCTTTTATTGTCAAACTTAGGGGGAAGGGATATTAAAATTTTAGATAGAATTTCTTTACTATTGTTGATGTAAAAAATTAGATTATCTCTAATTTATCAATCACATATAAAATAAATAAGACAAAAGAGTTTTAAAGTGGTTCAGCCTTATAAGAATGGCCTATGTCCACTATTTTTGTATTGCTGACTGTTTGACTAGAATTCTCGATAAGTGATTTACCCAAAGATCCTGAGTCCCCTTCTAATGAGGAGGTTACAATGTATTTATAGCCTTGAGGCTGTACATGTAAAAGGACAATGCGTTGTTATCTAGTAGACATATACATCTGTACGATAATAATGAGCATTTAATGCGCAGTCGCCTCTTTGATTCTCTTGATTTGGATGCTCTGTACGATAAGTATCTCGGAATGCTTAAGCTGCTCTAAATGCCTAAGTAGCTCGGCACGTTTGAGTTGCTCGGGGCGCCTAAGTTGCTCGGTACGCTTGAGCTGTTCGGAGTATATGAGTTTCTCGTAGAACGTATTTATATTTGCCATGTAGGTTGACACGTGTCTGCAAGTGATTGGTCCATGTCAGCAGATTAAATTTGGTATCAACAGAAGCCCCTAATGTTTCATATTTTGAGGTTGAAGAAAAGTGTGGAATATTCTGCTCAAAAACTGCTCAGATTATTATTTTTTATGGTTTTTAGGAAAATGTTCATTGTATATAATTCCTTTTTGAGCACATAATATCAGGCCTTATAAATATTTTGAATTTTCATGACCTCTTCGATATTTGTGCCTCTTTTCTTCTTTTATCCTCCGAATACGCAAATGTCATCCCTTGTAATCATTGCTTTTCTCTATTCCCGAGGTAAAGTATTTAAGCGCAGCAGAAATCCTATCGTCTTTCACTTTTCAAATCTGTATCTTTGAACTCTTCATTTTCTTTCTATCTTGTGCCTCGTTCTTTCCATCGTTCGTTGTCAACTGATCTCTCTTTTTCTGTAAGATTTTCTTCCTTCTCAATTATTTACTTTGTTCATCATGGTTTACCTTGTTAAATCTCTTGACAAATTTCGTTCTGAATTTTCAATCCCTTCATGGGTTATTTTGGAAGAACTTTATGAACCTTCTGATTATTTTTCTTTGGCTGAGGGACATTGGTTCCCAAGTCTTTTTGTGGCCGAATGTGTCTTTTCTTTCCCGCCAAATCCCCTATGTTTGGAATTTTGCCAATATTTTGATGTTGTGCCTGCAAAAATAGCTCCAAATACCTGGAGGATAGTTAATGGAGTACATAAATTGAATCAACTTCATGGAATCCGTTTAGGGATTCCAGAGATTATGTACTTCTATAGATGGGTTATCAGTGATACTACTTTTTATTTAAAAACTAGGTTTTTGAATAGAGCGTTAGTTGTCAATCATCCTGATGTCAATAGGTAATACTTTGATCATGGAGTGGTGATGAAAAATTGGCAACACCCTCCATTAAATGGAGATAATGTATACCAAGGTCCTAGATGTCCACCTTATGGCAATGGGATAGGTTGTTTTCATTTTTTGAAATCTTATTTTCTTTATGTTTGATAAAATGCATCACTGACATTTGTTTTTATTTGCTACAGTTGACAGTAAAAAAAACCTCCAAAAGAAGCTGACGTTAATTTAAAGCATTTAAAACTTATCTGGGATTTGCACCAATCTGTTGTCGAGGAACATATTAGATCTGCTTCTTACTTGTTGCAGTACAAGAGTTATACTTCATCTTTCATTGCTCGTCCTCGTCCAGTGGTGGTTAATCTTGACCAAGTACCAGCCTCTGAGACTAGTGTGGAAGGTTCTTCCTCTAAGTCGAGTATTCCTATCAGTGATTTGATGAAGAAGAGAAGCGTTCCTTCCTTTTTTGACAAGTCTGCCTCTACTGCTGTGGAGGCAAAGAAAAGTAAACAAGTTGTCCTAGAAGAAGGGACAAATACTGCAGATGTACCCCCTCCTGTTGCTGCTAAGAAAACTGGCGAGAAGCCACCTGTGGCTCCGATCAAGATTGCTCATATCTCTCCTCCGAGTGAGGTTATTGTCATATCACCAACAAAGACAACATCTTTAGTTGAACATGATCCTGCTCCTCTGAGGAGGTTAAAGAAAAGCTCTTTTGAGAGACCTGCTGAACCTGTCTCTCAACCTTCAAATGTTGAAGGTAGTGTTCCATCCTTTGTTGCTCCGAGCTATGCTGTGAGTTTGGTGAGATCCTGAACTGTCCCAGATGTCCAAGGCATTGAAGATACTCTTTATCGTGAGAAAATCACTACCCTGGCTGCTCAACACATTGCCTCAGTAAGTATCTTCATCTTGACCCCTTAATTTTTTAATACTCTGTCCATGTATTGACTTGAGGTTATTTCTTTTTTCAGTTGGTGACGTGTTTCAACAGCATTTTAAAGAAGAATGAAGCTATCAAGGATTTAAGTTCCTTGGAAGGAGTAGATGAAGCTTTTACTGGGTTGGCCCAGTCTTTAAAAGACTCTCGTCAAAAATATGAGGAAGATAAAGTTTCTTGGGAGAAGCAACTCAAGTCCATTGAGATGGACAGAAATCAAGCTATAAATGCCTCCAAGGACTTGGAGAAGAAGTTGAAGGAGTTTGAGCAGAGCAACAAAGACTTTGAATAAAGCAACAAGGAGATGGAATTTAAGCTCAAGTCTGCTAAAGAGGAAGTTGTTAAACTTCAAGACGTTGAGCGACAAAAAATGGAGGTGGAAGAGAAGTTGAGGGCTATCGAGGAGCTCCTTACGGAAAGGACCTCCTCAGAGAAGGCAAAAAGGAAGAAGGCAGTTAAAAAATCATTCAGTGATGGTTGGGATAAAGGCTGGAATAAAGGCCTGTCTATCATGTCTTCTCAAATGGAGTATACCAGCCTCAAATATTTTAGGGATGGATAGGTTGTAGCCTTACAGGAGCTGAAAGTTGCTGAGTTATTTAAGCAGCACACTCATGGCCCTCCTCTCTCTCCTGGAGAAGAAGAAGATGATGAAGCTGATTCAGATGAATCTTCTATAATGATTGGAGATCAGGTCCCTGCTGTTCCTATTATTCAACCTTGCTCCGAGCAACTTCAACCAACCAGTACTTCTGCCGAGCAGCTAATCTTGCCCTCCGAGCAACCAGTCTCTTCCTCCAAACCTTCTGAGGAAGTCATAGGAAACAAGAAGAAGGTGTAGAATTGTTCGAGTGTTTATTTTGTTATTCTTGAATGTAACCTCAGACTTTGTATTTTCTCTTATGATGAAATAAAATTCGAACTTTGGTTGTTCATCTTGCATTTCTCTTTTACTTGTTCTGTCTATGTCATTATTGATTCTTTTTATTTCTTCTCTTTGCTAGTTTATAGCCAGGATGGAGCTCTTATCATCTCATGACACAGAATTGATGAAGAAATGCAATGATTATTTTAAAGTTGTTCATGCAGATCTTAATGAGGCCCAGATAATTGACATCCTCAGATCAGGTGCTTCTGACCGAGCAGTTGAAGCTTACCAATACCTGAAGTGTTTGCTTGATCGTGCAGTTGCCAATAATGTGGCCTACTATTAGATGATTGAAGATCTCCAAGGAATGATCGAGGAACTTTAGCTGTAGTACAAAGATTCCTCCACACTTTTACATCAAGGATACGAGAAGAAATATCAGCAATTGAGTGCTGACAAAGGGTATGAAAAATTCATCTCTGCTCATGAGACGAAAGAGAGTGTTTTGAAGCTTGAAGTTGAAGAGCACAGGCATATTGCTAAGTTGTTGGAGCAGGAGAACATTGCCTTGCAAGAAGAGATAAAATGACTTAAATCTGCTGCATCTTCTTCAGGAGCCTTGGTCCTTGTTAATGATGAAGGTTTTTCTTTTTTGGAGGTAGAAAATGCCAACTTACGAGATGAGTTGGAAACTTTGAAAAGAGATGGACCCTCCTCATCTACTCATGGACGAGCAAGATCTTATTCTCGTGGATGAGCTAGGTCTGGTCGGGTCACCATTGAAGAAGCTAGAACGCAGTCGGCTTTTGAGAATTAGGCCTTTCAGTTGATGGCGAAGAACCAAGCCTTAGCAGAAATGTCTAAGAAGATTCTGAACTTCAGCGAACAACTCACTACTCAGAGTTCTGCCTTGGAAAATAAGGAAATCCTGGTAAAGAATCTCCACGAGCAACTATAGAGGTTAACTTATCGATTCCATAAACAACCCAGAGAATTTTGGATGGCTGGGTCTAATGAAGCCCTTTACCATCTTAATGATCGGATCCAGCAGTCAAATAACGAGGGGTACAAGCAAGGGTGGTTGAATGCACTGTGTGCGCTAAAATTGGAGCAGGGCCACTAATTATGGGATTATTATGACCCTGGAGTGCTCGATTTACCTGTGCCTCCTTTTAAGCATGACATCAGTTGGATTCCTGCTCGGGCAATTCCTCAATGCTTAATCTTCAAGTATATCGGTGATTACAATCTTCATGCAAACTTTAATATATCTCGCCCACAGCATTTACTTGATCGTCCCTCCGTGATGAATGTTCGAATGTTGCGAGATCTAGACTTTATGAATTCTCCTTATGCTTAGATGATCCTCCTGCTGGAGTAGAACCTATTTCAAAGGCAGAAGGGAAAAAATCAATAGAATAGGATTTTTATGTAATAAAGTATATTTTTCACAGCACATGTAATTCTTCTTGATTTGAATGAAGAAATTTTTAGTCTTTTGCCATTTTATTTTCTTCTAAATAATTTGTAAAATGTCCTTGTTTGTTTGTTTGTGAATATATGTACATTTTGTTTTGCTTTTGGATAATGGAACTTGTCCTATTTATTATTTGATTATAGTGACTTGTCACTCTTTTGGCCTAAGTAATGGAATGATTTGCATCCCATGTTCCTGCTTAGTTTGATACTAACCAACTGGTTTTGATTGTAATTGATTTTCTGATCAACCGGAGTTGGTAATTAGTTAACGACCAACTAGAGTTGGTGGTAATTGATTCCCGACCAACCGGAGTTGGTGGTAATTGATTTACCGACCAACCGGAGTTGGCGGTAATTAGTTCCCGACCAACCAGAGTTGGTGGTAATTGATTTGCCAACCAATCGAAGTTGGTAATTAGTTACCGACCAACCGGAGTTGATGGTAATTGATTCCCGACCAACTGAAGTTGGTGGTAATTGATTTGCCTACCAATTGGAGTTGGCGGTAATTAGTTCCCGACCAATCGGAGTTGGTGGTAATTAATTTTCCGACCAATCGGAGTTGGCGATAATTAGTTACCGACCAACCGTAGTTGATGGTAATTGATTCCCGACCAACCGGAGTTGGTGGTAATTGATTTTCTGACCAACCGTATGTAATACCCCGTATTTTCTGCGTTATTTATTTTTGGGGATTAATTGAATTAAATGTTTATTAATTGGAAATTAATCCGGATTATAATATTAACGAGATGTGAGTTAGTATTTTATTATAATGTGCATACTTGGCATTATATGAATATTGGTAATATTGATATTGTTGTGAGATATAAATACGGCAATTTGGGAATTTTACTTGACGCGTGTGACCGCCACGTCATGATATTGTGCTACATAATTAAAAAGTGAATTTTAGTTCCATTAACCGTATGGTTGTTTTGAGTGCGCCAACGCGTCCGGAAGGGTCGAGATAGTCAGAAAACACTAGCCGGAAGTTTAGTTTGGGTCCCGGGATATTTGTGGGCCATACCGACATCTTAAGGGGTAATTTGGTAATTTGTATTTTTGGGAATTAAAAAGTGACGAAAATGGAATTAATAAGCTGACTATTTCCTTAACCCACTTAACCCACTAACCCCACTATATGTCATTATGGGCTACGGGAGAAGTTGATATAGCAATTCAACTCCCACAAACCATTTCACACCTCCATTCTCCATTATCTTCAACCTTGGGAAAAGCTTGAGAGAGAGAGAGAGAAGGGAACCTTGAGAAGAACTTGAGAGAAAGAGAGAAGGGAAAAATTCTGCAGAAAAGAGAGAGAAGGAACAACTTTGTCACAAAGATTCTACACCAAATTCTGAGATAATTAAGGCAAGTGATTTAAACCCTTTTAATTCAAGATATGTTTCCATGTTTAGGAATTTTCGAAATTGATTTTTGGAGTTAAATTAGACCCATGAATTGAAAGATAAAAGCCATGATTTATGTAGGATTTGCATGTAGTATATTCTGGACGAAATTATATGTTGAAAACAGAACCTTGATGATCAAAAGGTAGAATTAGAAGAAACTTAATGATGTTCTTGAATGGAAGAAATCTGGGAAATTTTTGATGTAGTTTTAATCCAAAGTAAGCCTTTAAATGATGAATTATGGGATTTAGAATGTTATTACTGATATAGGATGTTAGTATAACGTTATAGTGACCTTATCTTGAAGTTTCATGCTTAAAAATGGTGAATTGGGACGAAACTGTAAATGCAAAACGAAGCAGCCCGTAACAGACCTGTGTAATCGATCGATCGACATTCATAAGTCGATCGATCGACCACAATCGATCGATCGAAGGTCAAGGTCGATCGATCGACCTTCCCAGAATGAATAAAGTTTTCCTTAATTGAATATTAATGATGATAACCCTTGGATAATATTATTGGAGACATTGTGATTACCCTAAATTTTAAGGAAGACCAATAGGCATGATTTTGAGATTGGACATTAATTGGAATTTAATTTGAGGAATCATTCTAAATTAATGAAATTCGTTATGTGAGATAATATTTGGGTTAATAGTACAAATTTGAATAATTTGATGAAATAAGGTTTGGGGCAAAAGTAAGGACCTTAGGTATAGCGATGTTATATGAGGGAATTATGGGAACTTAATAGTCTATTCGAGACAGGTTTTAAGTTTAAGATATTACGACGTGAGACGTGTCGACTATTTAATTTATATACTGTCGGGACACTTGAAATATATGAATTGGGAATAATGGTATAATGATGTAGAGAATACCCTTATTAATATTGAAATATCTAAGATGTGTGAATGCTTAGTAGATAACTTTATGTGTATGACATACCTACCATACTTGCTATCACGGGAGGTTACGTTCGCTTAGGACCTTCTTATCCTTGTGTTGCCCGGATTTAGATTGGTGCCTAGAGGATATAGTTCAAGAGAATGACTTATTTGTGAGTTAATAAGCCAGCTGACTATGGAGCGTAGGTATGTACGTGACCATGGATATGATTGAATTATGTTCGCCTCCATTTATGTGTGTGGTGTTGATTCCAACAATTCCTGAGAGATTCGGAATTTGTAATCCTTATGTACGTGATGTACCGGGATGGATAGCAGAGTATGTGTGCACCGCAGCTTAGCCTTTGGGTGCTTGTATTGTATATTTATGATGTGAAAATATACGGTTAATCGAGAAGGAATTTACTATAATAAATCGTGAGTATAATTATGGTAATGTTTTGAAAGATAAAAAGAGATCTTTTTGGTATTGTTAATAATTGTGAATCCGGGAATTAAAGTAGAACTCTCTATTTAATTATTAAGGTTGGAAATTTAACGAGAACCGAGTAGAAGTGTTAGAAACTCTTTAGATAGTTATGAGATAACACACGAATGGGTACAGGAACGTTAGGAGTGCACAGTTAGACGAGAGGTGAGTATATCATGTGAGAGCACGTCCTAACATGTACTTTGCATATACTGTTTTAAATGTTTTTAAAGCACTTGCAGGTTTTTAAAATATCTCCACATTCGGGCTCTGACCCGTTTGCTTTCAAATCTATCTTTTTGTAAAACCATTTTAGGTGCCCAGCCACAAGGTCACCATATATAGGATTTCCATTCTGATGACGAGCTGTAGCTGCTTGTGGAAGCTACAGGGACTTGCTTTTAGACGCTTATATCATTTGGACTCCTTATTCATTATTCCTCAGTTGTAGGGCATGTCGCCCAAGTTCTATTAGATACATTTCCATTTCAGTTTTCAGACGTTGGCATGTATTCATTTCAGTATTCAGTATTTCATTACTTACTTCAGTTGTGAGATTGTATTATGAGGAGTTTTTCCTCCAGTTTTATTTATAGCATGTTACGGTTACTCTATTACTTCATTATGGTGAATGGTGTTATTACTTCTTCATTATACTTGCATGTTAATCAGACTTTAAATTAAAATTTGGCACTTACTTTTTAAATACTAGGTGGTTAGTAATAATAAAACGTTTTCGACAGTGATGCTGTTAACTGAGCCAACTTGGCATTTTGAATTAATTTTATAAAGGAGTAGCTACCCGGTGTTTAATTAGTCGGGGTGTCACAGGTGGTATCAGAGCATCAGGTTCTAGTGTCCTTTAGGATCTGAACGGCTTATTATGTTTCCGCTGAGCTTTCTTTGATATAGAGCCCTATACTTTAGGACTGTTGTATTCTTTTGTTTATGCTACGTTCTTCAGCTATTTTAAAGTTTATAACTGCGAACTTATAGACTTTATTCTTATTTCAGAATGCCCCCACGACGTGCACCACGAGTTCCCAGGAATGCGGCGCCAGAACCACAGCCCGCACCGGTTCAGGGCATGATGAACGCCGCTGAGGTTGCAGCTATTGTTGCCCAAGCGGTAAATGCCGCCATTGCCGTTGTTCAGCAGGCACCGCCTCTGGCGCCGGTGGCCGCGCCAGTTCAGGCAACTTCATTTCCGTCTGCTTGGGAGCGTGTACGTGACTCTTTTCAGAAAGCGCATCCGCCAGAGTTTGCAGGCAGCTCAGATGTAGTAGTTTCGAGCCAATGGAGGAAGGATATGCAGCGGCACTTAAGGATGTATGAGTGCTCAGATGTCCAGAAACAGGTGCTAGCTACTTTTAAGCTAGTTGGATCTGCATTGCAGTGGTGGGAGTCTATTACCACCGTAGAGGAGAGGGATACTCTCACCATACATGAGTTCTGGGTGCGGTTTGACCGCAAGTACTTTCCGTCAGCGGTTCATACGGAAATGAGGAGGAGATTGATGAGTCTGAGGCAGGAGGGCAAGACAGTGGCCGAGTATGAGGCCGAGTTCACTAATCTATTAAATATCGTTCCTGATGAGATACCGTTAGACAAGAAGAAGATTGAGAAATTTACCGACGGGTTGACATGGAGGATCCGTCAGCATCTGTTAGGGAACCTTTCGTTGTCCACGTATTCTGATGTGGTTAACGCTGCATTGTTACATTGCCAGGACCACCGTTTTCACATGGCCGAGGGCAAGAGGTCGGGAGAGTCTAGCCATCAGGGAAGGAATGGAGGACACGGTGCCGGTGGGGCACAATCTGTTCAGGGACAAAGACAGTTTGAGCAGGGTTCCCAGCAGGGGGATCAAAAGAGGTTACGTTCAGAAGGTTTCAGGAACGGTCAGGGAGGATTCCGAAATGGCCAGCAGGGTCATAACGGTCATCAGGGCCAGCAGGGTCAAAATGGCCAACATCAGCAGTTTCAGCAGGGCCAGCAGGGCCAGGGGAGGAATGGTAACGGCCACCAGGGCCGGGGACAGCAAGGGCAGAGGGGAGGGAACTTCCCGGGGAAATGTTTCATTTCTGGTAAGATTGGCCACAAACGTCAGGAGTGTCCTGATAAGGGTCGGGCCCCACAGCAGCAACAGCAGGGTGCTCGACAGGAGCCACAGAGGCCACTCTTTCCACCAGCCCTTCCAGTTCCAGCTCAGATTATTCCAGCAGTTCCTGTGCAGCAGGGACAACTACAGTATGGACGTGTCTACAACGTCCACCAGGCTGCAGTTCCACAGGCACCGCCCGCGATTGAGGGTACGTTTCCTATCCATGGCACTATGGGTCGGGTATTATTTGATACGGGTGCTACACATTGTTTTATAGCTACACACTTTGCAAAGGCGTTAGGATTGTTAGCCACAGCGGAGAGCACAGTTACGTGTGTCGACTCACCTTTGGGGAATGGGTCACTTATATTCTTTATATGTCGGGGAGTGGGGGTAGAGATTGGTGGTTTGGTATTACCTGCGGACATGTTGGTACTAGATATGCATGTTCACGATGTTATTATCGGTATGGACTGGCTCGCTGATCATAGAGCAATGATTGATTGCTTTGGTGGGAGCATTGTTTTTGCCATTCCGGGGCAAGAGATGTTTGTTGTGGCGATGCCTCGCCCAGAGGGAGGCTCGACCGCGCATTTATATTACATTGAGGAGGATACCTCTAAGGAGGTTATGATTCCTTTAGAGTCGATCCCCGTTGTAAGGGAGTATTCTGATGTGTTTCAGGAGATACCAGGCCTACCCCCCAGTCGAGAGATAGATTTTGTTATAGACTTGTTACCAGATACGAGACCTATAGCACGTGCACCGTACCGTATGGCTCCAGCTGAGATGAGGGAGTTACGGGATCAGATTGAGCAGTTGTTGGGTCAGGGGTTTATTCGGAGGAGTACTTCACCGTGGGGTGCCCCTGTGTTGTTCGTAAAGAAGAGGGATGGTTCACTGAGGTTGTGTGTGGACTACCGGGAGTTAAACAAGGTCACGATACGGAACAAGTATCCGTTGCCTCGAATCGATGACCTATTTGACCAATTGAGAGGAGTTTCTTACTTCTCAAAGATTGATTTACGATCTGGTTACCATCAGTTGCGTATCAGGGAGGAGGACGTCTCGAAGACTGCGTTCTTATCGAGATATGGTTCCTACGAGTTTCGGGTTATGCCATTTGGTTTGACCAACGCTCCAGCAGCATTTATGGACTTGATGAATAGGGTGTTCAGGGATTACCTAGACCAGTTTGTCATTGTCTTCATCGATGATATTTTGGTTTACTCCCAGACAGAGGAGGAGCATGCCGAGCACTTGAGACTAGTTTTGCAGACACTGCGCCAGAATGAGTTGTATGCAAAATATGAGAAGTGCGGGTTTTGGCTGAAGGAAGTTCAGTTTTTGGGGCATGTTATTTCCGACCGGGGAATATCGGTTGATCCGGGGAAGGTATCCGCAGTGAGGGAGTGGGGACAGCCCACGACACCGACAGAGATCCGTAGTTTCTTGGGCCTAGCAGGTTACTACAGGAGGTTTATTCGGGGTTTCTCCACGATAGCGGGTCCCATGACACACCTAACCCGTAAAGGTGTGCCATTCATTTGGAGTGACGCCTGTCAGTTGGCATTTGATGAGCTGAAGGACAAGTTAACCTCAGCACCTGTGTTAGCATTGCCGAGACCGGGAGTTGAGTACCTTGTTTACACCGATGCGTCCTTACAAGGACTTGGAGGTGTACTGCAGCAGGAGAGTCAGGCCATAGCTTATGCTTCTCGTAAGCTTAAGCCTCACGAGAAGAATTACCCTACTCATGACTTGGAGTTAGCGGCAGTGGTGTTTGCTCTTCGTATTTGGAGACACTACCTGTTGGGAGAGAAGTTTCGACTATTCACGGATCACAAGTCCTTACAGTACCTATTCACGCAGAAGGAACTGAATATGCGGCAACGGAGGTGGCTTGAATTCGTGAAAGATTATCAGTTCGATATCCAGTATCACCCGGGGAAGGCTAACGTGGTGGCAGACGCGTTGAGTCGTAGACCGGTAGATGAGGTGGCAGATGTGTGGAAGGCCAAGTGGAAAGAATTGGGACACCAGGATGCAGTGGCCCGATCATTCATGTCTGTGATGACTGTTACACCGCAGATTGTCACAAAGGTGGTGAAGGCACAGGCAAATGACTCGTTCTGTCAGGAGCAGATAGTTCGATTATTAGCAGAGGGAGCTGAATCCTATACCGTTAGCTCAGACGGGGGATTACGCTTCAATGGGAGATTGGTGGTTCCAGAAGGGGAGGAATTGCGGCATGAGGTGATGGCAGAGTCGCACGGCTCACGATTCGCGGTACATCCCGGAGGGGACAAAATGTACCAAGACATGAGACGTCAGTATTGGTGGAGCGGGATGAAGAGAGATATTGCCGAGTTTGTCTCAAAATGCGCCACTTTTCAGCTCGTAAAAGTGGATCATCAGAGACCGGCAGGACTGTTACAGCCATTAGAGGTCCCGATGTGGATGTGGGAGAGCATCTCTATGGACTTTATCACGGGGTTGCCTACATCGCAGAGAGGGCACGACTCCATTTGGGTGATTGTGGACAGGTTGTCGAAGGTCGCTCATTTTCTACCCGTCAGGACAGATTACACTGCGGGACAGTATGCCCAGCTCTTTATTTCAGAGATAGTGAGACTTCACGGGGTGCCCTTAAATATCGTGTCTGACCGAGACAAGGTATTTGTTTCACGGTTTTGGGAAAGTTTTCAGCAGGCCATGGGCACGGAATTGCGGTTGAGTACGGCGTATCAACCGCAGACCGATGGGCAGACCGAGCGCACAAATCAGATGTTGGAGGACATGCTACGTCCATTGACTTTGAGGGTGGATGGGAGCAGTATCTTCCACTGGTGGAGTTTGCTTACAACAACTCCTATCAGTTCACCATTGGCATGGCTCCATTTGAGGCATTGTACGGTAGACCTTGTCGTTCCCCAGCATGTTGGTTGGAGGTGGGGGACAACAAACTACTTGGGCCGGAAGTGATTCAGGATACTTCGGCAAGGATAGAATTGATTCGCAGTCGCATTCGGGTGGCTCAGGACAGACAGAAGAGTTATGCTGACGCAAAGAGATTTTTTAGAGAGTTCCAAGTAGGGGACCAGGTTTTGCTCAGGGTATCTCCTATGAAGGGGATTATGCGTTTCGGGAAGAAAGGGAAGTTGGCACCGAGATATGTGGGACCATTTCCTATTATTGAGCGGATTGGACCGGTTGCGTACAGACTTGGGTTACCGGAGCATTTACATCGGATTCACGATGTGTTTCATATTTCCTCGCTTAGGAAATACCTTAGAGATGGTTTGGCTCATTCTCTCATTGCTGTGGAGGATATTGATCTCCAGCCGGATAGTTCTTACGAGGAGGGGCCTATTGCTATTCTAGACCGAAGTGAGCGGAAACTGCGGTCAAAGATAGTTCCGTTAGTGCGTTTCAGTGGCGACATCATAATGTCGAGGAGTCCACATGGGAGCGCGAGGATGAGATGCGCGAACGTTATCCAGAGTTATTCTTACCAGGTACTTTCTAGTTCCGAATTTCGGGACGAAATTCAGTTATTAGGGGGGGAGTATGTAATACCCCGTATTTTCTGCGTTATTTATTTTTGGGGATTAATTGAATTAAATGTTTATTAATTGGAAATTAATCCGGATTATAATATTAACGAGATGTGAGTTAGTATTTTATTATAATGTGCATACTTGGCATTATATGAATATTGGTAATATTGATATTGTTGTGAGATATAAATACGGCAATTTGGGAATTTTACTTGACGCGTGTGACCGCCACGTCATGATATTGTGCTACATAATTAAAAGGTGAATTTTAGTTCCATTAACCGTATGGTTGTTTTGAGTGCGCCAACGCGTCCGGAAGGGTCGAGATAGTCAGAAAACACTAGCCGGAAGTTTAGTTTGGGTCCCGGGATATTTGTGGGCCATACCGACATCTTAAGGGGTAATTTGGTAATTTGTATTTTTGGGAATTAAAAAGTGACGAAAATGGAATTAATAAGCTGACTATTTCCTTAACCCACTTAACCCACTAACCCCACTATATGTCATTATGGGCTACGGGAGAAGTTGATATAGCAATTCAACTCCCACAAACCATTTCACACCTCCATTCTCCATTATCTTCAACCTTGGGAAAAGCTTGAGAGAGAGAGAGAGAAGGGAACCTTGAGAAGAACTTGAGAGAAAGAGAGAAGGGAAAAATTCTGCAGAAAAGAGAGAGAAGGAACAACTTTGTCACAAAGATTCTACACCAAATTCTGAGATAATTAAGGCAAGTGATTTAAACCCTTTTAATTCAAGATATGTTTCCATGTTTAGGAATTTTCGAAATTGATTTTTGGAGTTAAATTAGACCCATGAATTGAAAGATAAAAGCCATGATTTATGTAGGATTTGCATGTAGTATATTCTGGACGAAATTATATGTTGAAAACAGAACCTTGATGATCAAAAGGTAGAATTAGAAGAAACTTAATGATGTTCTTGAATGGAAGAAATCTGGGAAATTTTTGATGTAGTTTTAATCCAAAGTAAGCCTTTAAATGATGAATTATGGGATTTAGAATGTTATTACTGATATAGGATGTTAGTATAACGTTATAGTGACCTTATCTTGAAGTTTCATGCTTAAAAATGGTGAATTGGGACGAAACTGTAAATGCAAAACGAAGCAGCCCGTAACAGACCTGTGTAATCGATCGATCGACATTCATAAGTCGATCGATCGACCACAATCGATCGATCGAAGGTCAAGGTCGATCGATCGACCTTCCCAGAATGAATAAAGTTTTCCTTAATTGAATATTAATGATGATAACCCTTGGATAATATTATTGGAGACATTGTGATTACCCTAAATTTTAAGGAAGACCAATAGGCATGATTTTGAGATTGGACATTAATTGGAATTTAATTTGAGGAATCATTCTAAATTAATGAAATTCGTTATGTGAGATAATATTTGGGTTAATAGTACAAATTTGAATAATTTGATGAAATAAGGTTTGGGGCAAAAGTAAGGACCTTAGGTATAGCGATGTTATATGAGGGAATTATGGGAACTTAATAGTCTATTCGAGACAGGTTTTAAGTTTAAGATATTACGACGTGAGACGTGTCGACTATTTAATTTATATACTGTCGGGACACTTGAAATATATGAATTGGGAATAATGGTATAATGATGTAGAGAATACCCTTATTAATATTGAAATATCTAAGATGTGTGAATGCTTAGTAGATAACTTTATGTGTATGACATACCTACCATACTTGCTATCACGGGAGGTTACGTTCGCTTAGGACCTTCTTATCCTTGTGTTGCCCGGATTTAGATTGGTGCCTAGAGGATATAGTTCAAGAGAATGACTTATTTGTGAGTTAATAAGCCAGCTGACTATGGAGCGTAGGTATGTACGTGACCATGGATATGATTGAATTATGTTCGCCTCCATTTATGTGTGTGGTGTTGATTCCAACAATTCCTGAGAGATTCGGAATTTGTAATCCTTATGTACGTGATGTACCGGGATGGATAGCAGAGTATGTGTGCACCGCAGCTTAGCCTTTGGGTGCTTGTATTGTATATTTATGATGTGAAAATATACGGTTAATCGAGAAGGAATTTACTATAATAAATCGTGAGTATAATTATGGTAATGTTTTGAAAGATAAAAAGAGATCTTTTTGGTATTGTTAATAATTGTGAATCCGGGAATTAAAGTAGAACTCTCTATTTAATTATTAAGGTTGGAAATTTAACGAGAACCGAGTAGAAGTGTTAGAAACTCTTTAGATAGTTATGAGATAACACACGAATGGGTACAGGAACGTTAGGAGTGCACAGTTAGACGAGAGGTGAGTATATCATGTGAGAGCACGTCCTAACATGTACTTTGCATATACTGTTTTAAATGTTTTTAAAGCACTTGCAGGTTTTTAAAATATCTCCACATTCGGGCTCTGACCCGTTTGCTTTCAAATCTATCTTTTTGTAAAACCATTTTAGGTGCCCAGCCACAAGGTCACCATACATAGGATTTCCATTCTGATGACGAGCTGTAGCTGCTTGTGGAAGCTACAGGGACTTGCTTTTAGACGCTTATATCATTTGGACTCCTTATTCATTATTCCTCAGTTGTAGGGCATGTCGCCCAAGTTCTATTAGATACATTTCCATTTCAGTTTTCAGACGTTGGCATGTATTCATTTCAGTATTCAGTATTTCATTACTTACTTCAGTTGTGAGATTGTATTATGAGGAGTTTTTCCTCCAGTTTTATTTATAGCATGTTACGGTTACTCTATTACTTCATTATGGTGAATGGTGTTATTACTTCTTCATTATACTTTCATGTTAATCAGACTTTAAATTAAAATTTGGCACTTACTTTTTAAATACTAGGTGGTTAGTAATAATAAAACGTTTTCGACAGTGATGCTGTTAACTGAGCCAACTTGGCATTTTGAATTAATTTTATAAAGGAGTAGCTACCCGGTGTTTAATTAGTCGGGGTGTCACACCGTAGTTGGCGATAAGTGATTCCCGACCAAACGGAGTTGGTGGTAATTAGTTCCCGACCAACCAGAGTTAATGCGTAGTGTGTACACTAATATTCTGAAAAAATTTCAACAAAGAGAGAAAACTGGGTTAAACGTCACTTTATTCATACTGAAGAAATTGTATTATATAGGAATTTCAATTACTGATAATATTTAGGCAGATGCTCTGCATTCCATGCATTCTTGAATTCTTCTCCTTCCAAGGTTTCAATCCTATGTGTCCCTGGACGAACAACTTATGTTACTCTGTAGGGTCCATGCCAGTTGGCTTCCAATTTGTTATTCTTTTGGATCACTTTCTTCAGCACATAATCCCCTTCCTTCAAATCTCACTTCTTCACTCTTTTGTTATAGAACAAAGTTGTTTGTTGTTGATACGTTGCGTTCCTGATTGCTTCTTTCTCCCTAACTTCTTCGAGCATATCCAGGTCTAACCTTCTCATCAAATCACTGGCAGGAGAATTGAAATTAAGCACCCTATGCGTGAGTAAACCCAATTCAGCAGGTATGACAGCCTCACTCCCAAACCCCAACATATATGGAGACTCTCCAGTTGCTGTTCATGGTGTGGTACGATAAGACCACAGCACAGAATATAGCTCGTTAATCCAATTTCCTTTTGCATCATCTAGTCATTTCTTCAAATCATTCAGCAGCGTTATATTTGTCACTTCAGTTTGCCCATTGCTTTGGGGATGGCCTGGTGCAGAGTGGATCTTCAGTACATTGGATTGATGACAATACGCAGCAAACTCCTCGTTATCAAACTGGGTTCCATGGTCGGTAATGAATGCATGTGGTAGACCATATCTAGAGATAATATTCTTCCAAATGAATTTATAGACTTTGTCATATGTCATGTCAATGAGAGGCTCAGCTTCCACCCATTTGGTAAAGTAATCCAAAGCAACCACAAGGTATTTAAACCTTCCCCTAGTCGTTGGAAGTGGACCTACCAAGTCTATCCCCCACATGGCGAATGGCCAAGGAGATGTGATGGGTGTTAATAATGCTTGGGGAGTTCTTCGGATAGAAGAGAAGCGTTGACATTTATCACACTTCTTGGCATAAGCTACCCAATCAGCTCTCATCGTCGTCCAGTAATACCCCTGCATTGTTATTCTTTGCAAAAGAGTCTGACCTACCACATGGGCTCCTTAAGACCCTTCATGAACCTCTTCAATCAAATCTTTCACTTTAGAGGGGTGGACACATCTTGTAGCCCTGCTGTAATTCCTCGTCTATATAAAATGCCATTGGTCAATACATAACGAGCAGCTTTCAACTTTAGTTTCTTGGCTGCGAGTTTATCACTTGGTAAAGCCCCATATTCAATATAGGCCCTGATGGGGTCTATCCAAGATGGTCCTAAGTCAAGGGTGATGAATTTTATCGTCAGATCTTTGTCGATGTTCCGACCAGCCAGGATTTCTATTGGGATTGTTTTTCGTAGCTCGGTGCGTGTGGCTGATGCTAACCGTGCTAGGGCATCTGCTCTTGCATTCTCCAATCGTGTTATTCTAATCAACTGAATTTCAGTAAAACTTGATACAACCTCTATCACTTTTGCATGATACCTGACCATTAATTCTCCTTTTTCTTCTTACACTCCTAGAATTTGATTTACGATTAACTGGGAGTCACTGAACACAACGATTTGCTCGGCCTTTATGGTTTTGGCCAGACTTAGACCCATAATCATTGCTTCATATTCGGCCTCATTATTAGAAGCCTTAAATTGAAAGCGCAGAGCATATTGCACACCAATCCCATCTGAACTGTTTAAAATAATCCATGCTCCACTGCCCATAGATCACGAAGAGCCATCTACATACAGATTCCACACAGGTACTCCATTATCAAACTCTTAGTCAGACAAAGTTCCTCGGTGGAATATTTGATGCTTCCTTTTGTCCTCCTCCAGTACTTCTCACTGCTCGTCCACCGACGTAAGTTGGCCGGGGTTTAAATTTGATGATCCTATAACATCCACATGTTGGTCTGTATTTAACTCCTGCTCATTGGAGGAATCCTCCTGAGTAAATTCTGCGATAAATCCACTGTTGCCTGCCCTTTGAGCGACGATCTAGGCTCATAAATTATATCATATTCACTAAGTTCTACTTCCCAGTACATCAATTTTCCTGATTTCTTCGGTTTATGAAGATCTTGTCTTAATGACATATCAGTGTACACCACTATAGTATGGGCTTGGAAGTATGGCCTCATCCTTCTTCTTACTTCAATCAGTGCTAGCGCCAACTTCTCCAGCCTTGGATATCTGATTTTTGCTCCTCGAAAAGCTTTGCTGGTATAATAGACTGGTTTTTGTACTCTGTCTTCCACTCTTATCAACGCCGAGCTCACTGCGTTTTTTGAAACTTTTAGGTACAAGTATAGTCTTTCTCCCATCACTGGTCTAGATAATAATGGAGGTGTCCCCAGATACTTCTTCAAATCTTAAAAGGCCTCTTCGCATTCATCATTCCACTCAAAAGTTTTTCGGAGTGTTTTGAAGAATGGGATACATCTGTTTGTTGCTCGTGACACAAATCTATTAAGTGCTGCAACTCGCAATGTGAGGCTTTGCACTTCCTTCTTTGTGGTTGGAGATCGCAGCTCTAATAGAGCCTTGATCTTTTCAGGGTTCGCCTCAATCCCTCGTTGGTTAACAATATATCCGAGAAACATACCTTCTCGTACTCCGAATATGCATTTGGTAGGATTCAATTTCATTTGATATTTCTCTAGTTGATCAAAGGTCTGACCTAAGTCAACAAGATGATTAGCTGTTTTCTTGCTCTTCGTCAGCATATCGTCAACATAAACCTCCATGTTATGACTGATTTGCTCTGCAAACACGTTGTTCATCAGTCGCTGATATGTTGCACCTGCATTTTTAAGTCCCAAAGGCATAACATTATAACAATAAGTTCCCCTTAGGGTGATAAAAGAGGTACTCTCCCTGTCCTCAGGCTTCATCTTAATCTAGTTGTAACCAGAATAAGCATCCATGAAACTCAACAATTCATGCCCCGAGGTAGCATCCACCAGTTGATCGATTCAGGGCAAAGGAAAATGATCCTTGGGGAATGCCTTATTAAGATCAGTGAAGTCTACACATATCCTCCACTTATTATTTTTCTTCTTTACCATGACCACATTTGCTAGCCAATCAGGATATTTGACATCCTCGATAAAAGAGGCTTTTTGTAGTTTGTCTACTTCCTGTATAGCTTAGTTCTTCTCAGGACTAAACACTCTTCTTTGCTATTTTACTGGCTTGATTTCCTTGTTCACGTTGAGCTCATGACACAATAAATTCGGATCTATCCCTGGCATGTATTTATGACTCCGTGCAAAAGTCTACTTTCTACTCCTTAGAAATGCTATCAATTCCTATTTTATCGATACATCCAGTGATGCACCAATTTGAGTTGTTCGTTCGGGATGCTCGTCGTCCGGAATGATATTTTCAATAGCCTCTATGACCTGTCCCTTCACGAGTTGAGAGTCGTCTCTAGGGTCTAGCATTTCAATCTCTACATCTTCTACTTTATCCACCTGATAGGTAGTAGTCTTCTTCCTAGATTCTTCACGCTCCTCTTGTTCGGTAGATGAATAGTAGCATTCCTGAGCTACTTTCGAGTCGCCTTTCACAACTCCCACTCCAAAATTAGTTGGGAATTTTAAACATTGATGTACAGTAGCTGGTACCTCCTCGAACTTCTTCAGACCTACCCTTCCCATGATGATATTATAAGCTGATTGGACATTTTTATCCATTACGAAAAAGCGTATTCTTTCTATTCGACAAGCAGGCTATGTACCAATAAGCATGTCCAACTTGATCATCCCAAGTGGAAAAACCTTCTCACCAGTAAAACCAAAGAGGGGCCTATAATATGGCTCCAACTGGGATAACTTCATATTCAAACTGTCAAACCATGGATATAACATGATATCTGCCGAGCTACCATTATCTACCAGTACTCGTGAAATCACCACTTCTTTCATTCTCATCTTAATCACTAATGGGTCATCATGAGGATATATCACACCTGTCAGGTCATTCTTAGAGAAACCAATGACCAATATGTCTTTATTCACCTTCCTCGGGCGATCATCTTCAGCCAGATTTATTCCCTGAATGTACGAGCAAGCTTGAGCCTCATTGAGGTAAGCTTTCCTCTCTTCAGTCATGTCCCTACCTCCTGCATCTCCACCTATAATAACATTACATTCAAATGATCCAAAATGGATTGAAAATACCTCACGTTATGGCTGCCTTGGTCTTTTAGGGAGATCGGGGTCATCTTGGTCATCTTCTGGATCTTCTTCGTGACTTCTCTTCATGTCTTCTTTTGCTCGACGAGGAGATTTAGATCTTTGCCTTCTTTGGTCATTGGTCTTTTCACCATTTCGACAATTAACATACTTGGTCAATTTTCCCCACCTGATGAGTGCTTCAATTTCATTCTGGAGAGCTATGCAATGCTTGGTAGTGTGACCATGGTCTTTATGGAACTCGCAATATTTGAACTTATTCCTCTTGTCAGGATCTGCCTTCATTTTTTCTAGCCAGTTTATCTCCTCACTGCTCTTGATCTCTTCCAGAATGTGGTTTATATCTACTTTCAAAGGAGTATAATTTCCAAATTTCTTCAATTGTTCCAGTGCTTTCTTTGCTTTCGACTGTCTGTTGCCACCATTATTCTTCTGATCCTTCTTCTCAGTCTTGTCAGCCTTAACCTTGGTTTCCTTAGTATCTGTATTCTTCTTCGCAGCCATGGCCTCCTCGGTATTCATGATTTTGGCTGCTTTTGCCATCAGTTCAGCCATGGTCCTAGGCGAATCCTTGGCTAAAGTGTAGTATAATTTATCTGGAAACAGTCCACTCATCAGAGCAGTAATTGTTGTTTTCTTCTCGTAATCAATTACCTCAAGTTTCTCGTTATTCAAACGAGTAATATAGTCCCTGGTGCTTTCACATGTCTTTTGTCTAACACTCAACAAGTGTTCTACTCGTTTGACTGGTTTTGCTCCAAAATAGAAGTTCCCAATAAAGAGTTCTTCTAGTTGAAAGAAAGTCACAATTTCCCCCCGAGGAAGGTTGTTGTACCATATCTGAGCAGATCCGGTAAGAGTTCCTGAAAATGCCCTGCATATCATCTCATCCGGAACTGCATAGATATCGACAGCAGCTTGGTATTGTTCTATATGAAGGACAGGGTCAGTTTTTCCATCATATTTAGGAGTCACCATAGGAGCTTTGGATTTTGATGGTGTGGGAAAATCTACAATTGCCTGTACAAATGGTGTCCCTTGAACAAAAGTTCTTTGTAGAGGATTCTTGGCCTTAGCCATTTCCCCTACTCTATCTTCCAACCTCTGAATAGAGCCCTTCCATGCATCGTTTCCCTCCTCGGTCCTATTGGATCGAGCAACTGATCGCATTGAATTTACCTCTTGGGATCTTTCATTACGAGCAGTTGGTCGTGATTGGGCAGAGCCTTCCTTAGATCGGATGGTCGTTGAGAGTTCCTCGACACAATCCTAGGGGACTTCTATTCCTCCTAGGTCCCAAATGATCAAAAGGAGAGACTCTACTCAACCTTTCAAGAGCACTGGTCCTTTTTGGAGATAAAGTGACGTTTTGTTGAGTGTCTGTTGCTCGTACTGAGGAAGTCTGACCAGGTTGATAAGAAGGATCATTAGATCTATTAGTACGATATGGGTCGGTGCGTCTGGATCGAGATTCCTCTGGGAATAACGTTCACCTAGTTTGTAATAAGGGTAAACGAGTATTTCTTTAAACACTTCGTGGTCCTGATTGAGCCGACACTCCGCCTTGAACAGTTTGTATAAGTTGTCGCATGGTTTCTTGCATGGTCGTCTGGCCTTGGGCCAGATTAGCCATGATACCACCCAGATCTTGAACATTTTGGGGAATAGAAGGATTTGGAGGGATCCCAGCGTTTCGATTACAGGATTCCGGAATATCGGCCATTGATAATGAATTATTTTGGTGAAAAATGCTAATTACAGTCATTTCCCACAGACGGCGCCAATCTGTTGATGTAAAAAATTAGATTATCTCTAATTTATTAATCACAGATAAAATAAATAAGACAAAAGATTTTTAAAGTGGTTCAGCCTTATAAGAATGGCCTACGTCCATTATTTTTGTATTGCTGACTGTTTGACTGGAATTCTCGATAAGTGATTTACCAGAGATCCCGAGTATCCTTCTAATGAAGAGGTTACAACGTATTTATAGCCTTGAGGCTGTACATGTGAAAGGACAATGCGTTGTTATCTAGTAGACATATACATCCGTACGACAATAATGAGCATTTAATGCGCAGTTGTCTCTTTGATTCTCTTGATTTGCATGCTCTGTACGCAAAGTAGCTCGGATCGCTTAAGCTGCTCGGACCGCCTAAGTAGCTCGGCACGCTTGAGTTGCTCGGGGCCCCTGAGTTACTCAGGACACCTAAATTGCTCGGTACGCTTGAGCTGTTTAGAGTGTATGAGTTGCTCGTAGAACGTATTCGTATTTGCCATGTAGGTTGACACGTGTCTTCAAGTGATTGGTCCACATTAGCAGATTAAATTTGGTATCAACAACTAGCATTAGTATGAATTTTTTTTATAATATCAGTCAATCTTATGTAAAATTCATCAAAGGTCTCAGTCTCATGTATAAGCAAAGTGTTATACTGTTGTATCAACATCTATGTTTTGGCAGCCTTAACATGTTCATCCCCTTCATTGGCTGTGACTAACGTGTCCCAGGCTTCCTTAGATGTTGAGTAAATGGAGATACGTTTAAATTCGTGTTCATTGAAAGACATAAAAATTGCATTCTTCCCTTGATTATTACTTAAAGAGTCATATTTTTCTTTTTTAGTGAACTCACTCAGGAGTTTCTTTATCCTCTAAGTGCTACCATCTGCTATAGGCTTGGTTGGGTGAGAATAACCATTTTCAATTGTTTCCCAAAAATCATCTCCCAATGTCCTTGGATAAAAGCAATCATCCTTACTTTCTAGTAAGGGAAATTGGTTCCATCAAAGAGGGGAGGTTTGGACAGATTTCCAAGACGCTCAAATTTTCCGTCCATAAATAGATTTTGTAAACAGCCTCAAAGTATAGGATCAAAAAAATTTGAGAAAACAAAATACCACACTCTGATGTGACACCCCGCTTAAAATAATAACGGGTGGCTAGACTTATACTACATTAAATCAAGAATCTCAGATGACTTAGTCTCAGCATCAACAGACTATAACATAAATAGATAAGACTAACTACCCGAAATCAAAAAAGCGGATGCCAAAAAAAATTAAACATACAACGGACAACAAACCAACACTAGAGATCTAGTAGAAAAGATAGAATGCACACAAGTACCAAGATAAAAGAAAGTGCTAAAATAAAATGAAATGACTACATACAAGGATATATACCCGAATAAGCTGTCGGGTCACAGACAGTACAACAGTCATAAAGAAGATATATAAACAACTACAAATATCCCTTGGGTATAAACCCGATACACAACACCAATCCTACCTAGATTTCAAAGAATTATGAGGCGACTACAATCTAAATCCCGCCACAGTCCGCAACTGCTACGGTTCCCAAGACTCTGGATAGAAAAGCATCTGGTATCCATGCGGTAGGACACCTATAGTACAATATATATATATATATAGCAAAAGAGAAATATAAACGGGTCAGAGCCCGAGGTGTAAAAATATTTAGCAAGTGTGTTAACCGCGCATAATAAATATAAATGCACAATTTCATAATTAAAGTGGAGCCTCACTCTCAAGAAACCCCAAACTCATCTCTCATCTACAGCGCACACCTATTCGCGTCCTGGAATCTTAATTAAGTTACCCCACTAATAAGGACAACCTACCTTTACAAGACCCTCGAATCCTTTCTATGCTAATCACTTTTAAATATATTTTCACATACAAATACCTTACTAGGCTTTATTAATTTCAATTAATAACTTAAACAGTTATAAATCTTATTACATCACATTTTAACATTAAGCTTCAAATTTAAGAGTTTATTCAATAAATACCATACATACGTTTAATAAGGACAAAACTTCTATCCACTCTCAACATTGCACTACGTTTCATGCGTGGGGCGTCTCGCAAAGCGAAATCCAAACAAGGGACCCCCCAGATACACCTTGATAATGTTGATCGTAGGGATCCATTATGTCTTGCACACAAATTCTATTGCTACAACTACTAAAATTATAGACAACTATCTAAGAACATAATTAAAATCTCTAATAAATCCTTGGATCGACCTAGCCACAATTTCTCTAAATATGAACCCTCGACCCCAATGAACTAGTACACCAATATCACCCAAGATGTACATAATAAAATCTCCATATCCTTCTCACCTATAGGATATATAACTATAACTATATATACACACACACACACACACACACACACACACACACACACACACACATATATATATATATATATATACGGTCATTCATTCTCATAGCCACGTGTACATAACACACATAATGTACAATTGTCATACACATAATATAACTGGCTATATAATGCCAAAATACTGCACCATGCTATCATCTTCGAGGGCATCACTCACATACCATCCTGGGGTCACCATCTATCGGACTATTTTCTCACCACCATGGCCACAAAATCAATCATAACGCATGGGAAGCAGTGATAGTTCCTAACCGGAAGGTGAGAACGACCCATACCCAAGACTTCTCGCCCCCAAAATATAAAATCATACAAATAAATAAAATGGACGACTATGACCTGGGGAATATCCACACCCTGCTCCTCGAGCCAGGATGCTCACCCTCATCGCGCAACTTCCCATGATAGCATGTGCCTGGTATGCTTTACACCACAAGAATATATATCATTCACATACACAATATATATACATCCATATGATCACATCATATAATTAAACCATCACACACAGTTTAGATATCCATGCCATAAGCACACACACATATACATCTCTCTCTCTCTCTCTCTCTCTCTCTCTCTCTCTCTCTCTCTCTCTCTCTTTCTATATATATATATATATATATATATATATATATACTATCTCTCGTTCGTATGTATGAAATTTATAAACTCGACTATTAGCATACATGATCCTCAATATACTAGCCATCCCTCCAATCATATTAACTTAATTCGTTATATAAATACGATCCCTCACTTGAAGCATATTCATCCATTGTCCCTATGATATGAATAGTCTTCCAATAAATTCAACATTTAGGTTATCACCCCAAACTTTAATGTATATAACAATTACTACACATCCCATCAATATCCAAATGCACATCGATATATCCAATAATAATTTCGACTATTGATATACACGTGACTAATAGTTTACAAGCCTCTAGCTTAATCTTAATTTCTTTCCAAGATCCCATCCATAATTGGAATTCCCATTGTTAAACACACACCGATATCTAACAACTATCCCGACTAGATATACAACACACCCTACTCTAGTTGCTAGTATAATCCAATCACTCTCAATTCCAACTACAGTTCACTTGTCCCTATGAACCCTTAACATTAACTCCTTTACGATTTATTCCTCGAGTGCATAATCACTAACGATAAGCGACCTCTCTCGCTCGTTGGCCCCTAATAATAACTTAATTAGAATCCTGTCACTATAAGGATTCGGCACAAACATTGGCCCAAATTCTCACCATACCCTCACCGCTCTTTCAAAGGGTCCTAAACCTTACGTCATATCTAAGCTCACCTATGACCTCTAATTAGAAATCCCGGTCTCAAAGAATTTTCCACACTAAACCAATCCTACAATCTCCAATTCACACATACATTCTTCTCCAAATTAATTTGATGTGTCCTCGTCATCATATCATATAATAAATCCCTTAGAAGTCTTCAATTCATGTTCCTTTCATTAAATTATAAAGTTCCGAATTGATAAACCCAAGGGTAAAACTCTCCCTAGGAAAAACTATTCAAAACTGCCCTGTTTCCGAATCGATTCGGCCCCTCCGAATCGATTCGGCCCCAACAGTGAATCGATTCAGCCCCAGCGAATCGATTCATCCCAACTAGACCTGTAAGTCTTCTACATGATGAATTGATTTGCAAGGGGCGAATCGATTCGGCCCTAAAGACTTTATGCTTCTGTAACATGGCGAATCGATTCCCTAGGGGCGAATCGATTCGGCATGTTCAGCAAACCACGAAATGGCTATTTTTTTCTCTAAACCCAAAATTTCCAAAACCCAAATTTTACAACTTCCACCAAATTATCCTCAACCCAAATATGTTCCCAACATCAAATCTCATCCTATATCCAGTTTCATCAAGTTATACACCCTTAAACCCAAGTATAAACATCAATTTCAAGACTTAAATACCCAAAATTTAGGCTTTGATATAAATACCCAAAATCCAATTTTCTTATCCACAAATTATGAAATGAAATACACAAATGAATTATTTAGGAAGATTAAACACTTTCCTGATAATTGTAGGGGTGGAATCGTCCTCTTGATCGCGTATGGGCCGAAAATCTCCAAGCTTTTTCCTCTCTCTTTCTTCTTCTTTCTTTTTTCCTTTCTCTTTCTTTCTTTCTCACAAATGAGATTGGATTGATCTGTAAGCCTGTTCAACCTTTAAGCACATATCCCAGTTTTAAATGGTAATACACACTTTAAATGACTCGTTTACTCCAATTCGAGTCAAACATACTCAAAAATATTTCGAAACCAAAATAAAACCCAATGATAGTCATTTCGACTATCTCGACCCATCCGAAATCAATGGTACACTCAAAATTATCATCTGGAATACTTTTTAATGTCCTCAATTTTCGGACCTAAATTTTCAAATTTTAAAATTCTCCAATTTAAACAAATTTTATTTCTCCCAAAATTTAATTTCTCAGTCCCAAAATCGTGGGGTGTTACATCTGATACCAATTGAAAACCCCTCTCTAAGTTATTTTAACTTTCGTTAAAATGGTTAAATGATTTTCGAACTACTTTTCGAAGAGACTCTTGTAAAAATCTTGATTAGTACACAAGGTGTGTTAAAAAAAGTTTGTAAAAAAAAAATATTTAAGATTCTTAGAAATAGGTTTTTAGTTTAAAACCAAAGTCTATACAACAGATTGTAGCTATGGAAAATGAAGAAGCACACACAAAAGTAAAAAACAATTACGTGGTAAAACCCCACCCAAATTGGGGAAACATCCACGGAGGTCTCTACACCTCAAAACAAAAATCCACTATAACAATTTTAAGTTTACAAGCATTCAACGAGATACACAAACAAAAACAGGCCTATTCTAAGTCCAGAAATATACTTACACTCCTCGATTATTTTCTGACTTCTTTAAGGCTCTCATATTATACTCTTCGTTGTTTAGCTTGGCTCATTTTCTCCTTTAGCTTTATGTCGACTCAAATGGTCAGAATCTCTCAACATACAACACTATTTAGTGATGATGGGTGATTGTGTTGTGAGTATTGTGCCTAAATCACATGCATTCACTCAGACACACTTAATTACAAACAATTACTACGAATTACAAAACTTCTAAGTACGAAATCTCTTTTTCATACTACTGAAGTTAGACTTAGTCTTTTTCTCATAATGTTTTCAGACCTGTTTTAAAACAAAGATTATTTATAAATTATTTATATACAAATTTTTCGAACTGGAATATCTTAACAAAGATGAAATATACAAGTCTTTATTTCAGGTTTGTAAAAAAGCTGAGGAATGTTGGATAAACAAGATTACAAACTTTACCAAATAAATTCAACATAATAGAATGATTTATTAATAAAGAAATCAAAACAACACATGGATCTAAGTGAATATGTGTCACTGATTGTGATCTAGGAGTTTCTAAAAAGAAACGAGATCTAATTATGTGAGGTTGTTGAGTGAGAGATTTAGACCTAAGAGGATAGAAAATAAAAACCAAAAACCCCTAACTCTCAAACTATTTTCTGAAGAAAATTTGGCAGAGTTTTGTTTACGATTTTTATTTTCTCTCTCTTTTATTTCTTTTCTTCTCTCCTCTCTCTCTCTCTCTCTCTCTCTCTCTCTCTCTCTCCCCCTTCTCTCTCTTTTTGCTCTCAGGCCCTTAGACCTCTCAAAGATTGAAATTTTGAAGATGAATGTCTCTATTTATACTAATGTTGGAAGGATCTGGAAGCTTAAGGAAAATTAAGGGTTGAGATTGAATTAACTGTTCGAACTCTTAATCTAATGGCTATTAATGGACAGCACAAACAAATGCTCTGAATGGTTCTTATTATTGTCACATGGATTGTTCAAGATAACATGCAGGCCTTAGATTAAAGATGATCGAACGACTAAGATTAAAAGATGAAGATGTGAGTGTGAGAAAACACGCATTGAACCAGTAAAGAGGAACCACATGTCAGCCATATAATCAACCTCAAGCGCGTGTTTTTAAACTTTTTAAAATCTCATTTTTAACCACAAATTTATCTAGCGCTTTTGGATTCTACCTACGGCAGTTTTTAGGAAGTTTCAATATATGAAAATTAAACCCCAAACATTTTAAAACCCTAAATTTAACTCTTTAAAAATAGATTTTAAATGTTTAAAAATTCCTAATTAAAGTAAAAAATTCACTTTAAACCAAACTAACACACACACCTTACATATGATATGAAATATGAAAATGGGCAATCCTAGATTTTTTTGTGTGTTGGTATGATACCTGAAGACCATTGATCTTTATTGATGAAGGAAGTTATTGAAGATTCAATGAAGTAAGAGGAGTGACTCAATTTTTCTTCTTTTCCAAACTAGTTGAGCTCCTATATAGTATAGACTCAAGTAAGTCAACTATATAGTGTGCTTCAAAAGAATGAAATCAGTTTAGGATATAATGGACTCCAGCATAGACTCCTCAGGTGCTATATCTTGGTTACCGGATCCAAATGGTGTTTTCTCATTAAAATCGTCTTGGGATCATGTTAGATTTTGAGACTGTACTCAATTTTCTATCTTCGTGATTTGGTACATGAGGATTCCTTCTAAAATTTCAACATTCATGAGGATAATTCTTCACCAAGGTTTAGATATTGATGAGAATCTTTAAAAAAAATCAAAATTCCATTTGTGTCGAAATTTAGATGTTATGATAATGCAAGAGAATAAACAAGGGAACATATTTTTCATAACAGTGAGGTGTCTATGTAGTTTCGTCAAAATTTTTGGGTCTTATGGGATTGACCCATAATAGTAATTACTTGCAGTCTAGACTCTTGGTGGTTAACTTCAACACGAAAGAATATTGGGGCAATTTTTTGTAAGATTTTACATAGCTTCATATGTTGAAATATTTGGTATGTAACGAATAAACGATTTTTTGAGGGGCTAAACATAAAGTCAAAAATTATTATTGGTCATATTCACGAGGATATCCGAGTGGTTTTTAAGGCATTTTCGTACAATCGGTATAAAGCTAGAATTTTTCAAGAAATTATTAGAGACTTTACTATTTTTTGTGCATAGATGTATCTTCTGTTCATTCATTTGTAATACCTGTGAAGAAAGCCGTTTATTCTCTATCATATAAATAAAATCTTACATTTCCCAAAAAAAAGTGGATCATACGTGATCTCTTGAAATGGAACTTAGTAGATATTGAAGTGTTTAAGTCTTAGTTAATCATTAGTTAACCTTGATTTGTTGATTAATTGAATTAAATACTTGTTCAATTATGTATTTAGAAAATTTAATCTCACCTAGTTGTATGTTTGCTAGGATTGCATGAAATTTAGCTTAGGAAATTTGATGTTGGGAAGTTTCACTTTAAATCCTATCCCCACCCCCTGCTGCCAGGTTTATTTGACGTATATACAAGAGTATAACAACATACATCCACAATTGGTATAAAAAAATGGTTCTTTATTTTTGCATTTTCATTCTTGAGTAGATCCTTACTATTTTTTGTGTTCTTGATTTGATCAGACTTGTGTTGGTGTTTAGATCTTATTTGTTAAGATTAAGCAATATATAGATAGTGGTTCCACGAACCGACTAACTCATTTTTATGGTTCCAATAATGGTCATTAGAAGTTCAAAATGTGATCTCATTTGAAGTCTAAACATGAGTGTTCTTGGATGAGTGTTAAAGAAAGTTGGTCATACCTTACAATTGATGTAGCAGGAATGAGATCCTAAAAATTAAGGGAAAAGTGGATAGATGATGAATTTGTGGCTTACAATTACAACTAAATTATTTTTAATGCCTTATTCAGCTCCATTATCACATAAAAGTACAATCGGATACTAAATTATAAAACAGAAAAATAATCTTGAGATTTAAGTGTGAAGATAGAGAAGTTGGAAAACATTACGACTACATTTGAGACCATGAGAATGAGTGAAGAAGACAACTTCAATGAGTATTACACTAGATTGATTGAGTTGCATGCCTCTTTTAAACTGTGAGAGATGATACCTAAGAACAAAATGGTGAAGATCCTTTTGAGGACTTTAGTTACTCAATTCAAAGCTAAGGTCGCTCTCCTTAATGAAATCAAGGATACGGGTGCTTATACCTTAAATTAATTGGCTGGATCACTTAAACTTTGTGATCAAGAGTAAAGTTTTAATATGGTTAAACCTAATAGATATATGTCTTTTGTGTTGAGGATAATGAGAAGGTGGACACTAGTAGAGGCGAAAAATAGGTTTAAAGAGAATGTTGAAGTGGAAGTTTATTTATATGTAAAACATTTCAATAAATTTTATAAAAAAAACAAAGATAAAAAGAAATTTGAGCCAAAGAAACACAAGTACACTAAATATAACTCTCAGGGTAGAAATTAAAGAAATGAGACTAATAAATGAAAGAAAAAAGAAAATATAAGTATTTTGTATGTGGTGGTGTGAGACATCACATGAATGTCGGCCCAACATATTTTAAAAATCAAGAAAAGCACAAAGAATTTAATAAAAAGAAGAAAGTCTATAAGGAATGTTTGAATGAATCGGATAGTGATTCTGATGATAGTTCTTATAGTGATAAGTGGGGTAATGATATTGAATTTATGGTGAGATTGGAAGAAGTAGAAGAAAATTATTATGGTGAGAGTGTGTTTCTTAATGATTTTGTGAGAGAAAATAGGATTAAAGAGTCTAATAATATGTATCTTAATGATTCATCATCTTATAGGAGTGTAGGACAACACACATCATGCTCTACATCATTACATAAAAGTGATAACAATATTGAGGACATACATGATTACTTTAATGAGATTTACCAATAGTCTCTTAAGAAAAGGTTGAAAGCGTTAAATTTTAACAAAATGAAATCCGTTAAATTTGAAAAGAAATAATGAAACGGTTGAAAGTATTAAATTGGAGACTTTAAACCCTAAAGAAAATGTTGATTGTTTTTTTGATGAAATGGAGTCCTTGAAAAGGAAAAATGATATTATTATGAAAGATAAAGATGAAGTTGAGATTTAAATAAAATTTGAAGGTTGATTTTGAAAAGCTTAATATTGAGCTTCAACATGCTAAAGATTTGAAAATACACTTGTAATTTTTCTTGTAAACATCTTGTTGAACCATGGTCAACTAAAAAATGACAATAATGGTATTGTCTTCATTGAACCAATGGAAAATAAAAATGTTGATTCAAAATCAAAAGCTAAAATGTCTTCATGCAGCAAGAATGTGACTCGGTAAAAAAATCCACAATTGAAGAAAAATGAGGTTGCACCTTTGTCATAATCTAGATATAAAACCTAAGATTGTTATTTTTTTGGGAAAAATAATAACATTACCTAATTTTTCTTTAGGAAGAAGAATCTTTCTAATTTTGAAGAGAGAAAAGCTCATGAACCCTTTCCAAAACCTAAGTTTAGGAGAAATGTATCATATTGATCATATTGCAATTTGTATGGACATTCTAATTCAACTTGTAGGTGGTTAAAATCTAGGTATAATAGGTTAATTAGGGATAGAAAAAATGTTTATGTATATCCCTTGGTTGATATTAAAGGAGAAATTGGCAAGTTGATGAAAAAGGTTGATGGGGTGTTAAATAATCAAGAGAGAAAGGTTAGAAAAAGATATTCCTATGACTAGGTATAGCGTCCAATTTCCTAGGAATTAGATTCCTATAAGGATAGAAAGATGGAAACCTATATTTGTGAGAGGTATGACAAGAAATAATCCAAGAAGAAAGATAGAGGTTGAAAATGATCAAAATAGTGATTTCAAGAAGATGTTAGTTATTTTCGTACCTCCTAAATATCCGAAAGATGCAACACACATGTCTTCCTGGTTAGGCAGATGAATATGATACCTATTGTGTATGTCCCCATCCTAGATACTTCTTGATTCACTTGGGATCATTTTATGTGTGAGAGATTATTATTTCTATATTTGGATCATTTTACATAACTTTTGGAGAGGATTTTCATGCATTTCTCATATGCTTTAGTCCTTACGTAGTATGTATGTATATATTTGATCATCTCTGTTTAAAAATCGAAAATATTTTATGTTTATTGTTTTTCTGGTGATTGATTGTGTTTTATGTAAATGTGATTCATCATTTGAACTTATTTTAAAAAATAATTAAAATGTGCATTTAAAAAAATGATACGTAAATGATAATATTTTCAATAATATTTTTATAATTCATATGAAGAATCATGATAATTCAAGTTTATGATATCTTTGGTATTGATTTCACTTTACACATGCACATTATATGTCTTTTGATCATATGAGACTTTTATGTGACTTGCATGATTATTTGATGTCTAAGTCATGACCGAATCCTCAGATCTAAGATTGTTAAATTATTTGAAACGTTTCAATAGACCATTTATGAGTTTTGTGTGATAACACTTTTTCTTTATTGAGTTGATTAATGATATGCTTATAATAAAATGGCTATCATTGGTGAGATTACAATAATTTGAATTTTAGTATTGTCGATAGGTGTCTGCCAAAGTGTGTGTGAAATCCATCGTATAAAAAGTCATTTCATGATGAAAAGAATTATAACTAAGTGATAGAAAATTCAAGGCAAGAAAAATAATATAAAGATTTTAAATTAATGTTTTATCCATGACATTTTAGGGAGACTATATGGTTAGAATATACCATTTTGAAGATCTCGAAGGAATATTGATGTGATGATGAATTAAGCTTGAAATATAACTCATATGAAAACATTATGTGCATTCATTTGATTTTGTGATCTATTGGTTGTTCGCATCATGCCATGATTGATATGCAAAATTGCTTAATTGATTTTATTAGAATTTGAACTAATATGATTAATTGATTAATGTTGGTTCATATTTGTGTATTACCCATGACATTAATCTATTCAAAATAAATTTATGCAAAGAATACATTTTATCATTGATAGCTTAATCATGATCACTTTATATATTTTGTGTTTACATATATGTGTGTGTGTGTGTGTGTGTGTGTGTGTGTGTGTGTGTGCGCGAGCGCGCTTTTTTATTTTTTGAAAATTCTAAAAATTTTCCAAAAAATAGCTTTTAGCATGCATTTTTCATAATGCGTTGCATATTATTTTTAGAGAGTATGGAAGTTTTGGCTTATACGAAGTCTTTCTACAGAATTTCCCTGGCTTGTGTATTTTGTGCCAAAGTGTGGGCACGATGGACTTTCGATCCGTTCGCACGGAGGTGTAAATTTTTGGTTTTCGAAACTTTCTATCCGAATCCATTTGCACAGATGACTTTTTTAGGTTTTGGTCATTCGAAAAGATGTCCATTCGTAGTTAGTCTTCAGGTTCGTTTGAACAATAAAAAAATTCCCCGTGCACACAAATATTGCCAACGATTATTTGCTTCCCTGTTTCGGCTTAAGAAAATTTTGATCATCTTTTAAATTTACACTCTTATTACCTTTCTAAAAATACTCACTATAGCATTTTTACTACTATAACTCATTTTCGTTGCTATTTGGATGATTAAAAGAAATTTTGATAGTTGATTTGTGGATGTAGGGTTATTATACTCATATTTTCTATATTTGGGAGTTTTGATATTATATCATAGGTAATCATTTCTACTCATTACGTTAATCTTAGATTGGTTCATTTTAGAATTCCTTCAGGTGTGTGATATTCATTTCATAATTTCTATCATCCTTTGATTTTTTCTTGTGATTTTGGTACTCTGGTGCTTGAGTTTTTACATTTTGACTCTTGATTTCAACTGTTAAGAACTTGTTTGAGTATGATTTGTTGTTGATTGTTTGTGGCTTTCGTCGACTATGTTTTGTTGCTTTCACTTTTAATACCCTGTATTTTTTGACATTATTTATTATTTATTAATTATGAGAAGAAATTAAAATTTTGAAATTAATTATGATTGTCTGGTAAAATACCCAATAGGGGGTGAATTGAGTGTATGGGTTTTAATGGAAAATTTAAAAACTTTCTTAACTTAGTTGTAATTAATCAAAAATAAATATAGTTAAGAGAGGGAGAATAATGAAACTTTTCTAAACCAGGATTTATTGCAGTTTAGCCTCTGTCTACGTCCACGCTCAAGACGATACTCGAGAACTTCACTATCTTCGGTCCACTTATGGCAGAACCAAAACCTCACAAGGAACAAGACGCTAAACTCATCCTTGACCAAGAGGTATCCACACAAAAGCCCAAGAAATTTAAATGCCTCAACTATCTATAAATATGGGACTACCGATCGAGAAGATATAACGAACAATAAGATTTATAACTAAAACGTAAAGCAAAATAGATTTACTAAAACAATGGAATAGTATATTTACTCTCTCTCTCTAAAAAAATATATAAACAAGTATCACAAGTATAGAGCTCAAATGGGTTTTCGGGTATTACTTTAGCACAAGTGGGTGTTGTGATTGTGACTTTGCTAAAGAGGGATTGGTATTTGGAAATTAGATTCAAGTGGGTTTTCTTAAATCTATTGCTTTAAGGAAGTTTTTGGGTTTACAACTTATAAGTGGGTATTATTATTTCTCTCTTGAAACTCAAGGAAAGGATGACATAAGCTAGGATGGAGAAGATATTCTTAAGGGGATGATGTTGTCAGCTTGGATGGTTTTAAAATGGAAGTGTAATACTTTATTTAAAGTATTAGGAGTATACCATAGGTTCATAAAATTGTCGGTATTTATATAGGAAGACATAGGGTATTAGGACGAAAGGTTGGAAGTTTTTACCCAAAGAGATTCTAGAAAACCTAACATTTTTAGTCGACTAAAAGTACACTTTTAGTCAACTAAAGCTCCTTTAGTTGGGTTGTTTTAAAAGGTTTAGTTAGCTATCAAAAGTTTATCCGGTTAAACATTTTTCTGGGACTTTTAGTCGAATAAACCTCAAGTTTAGTAGACTAAACCTTTTAATTGTTAGTCAAAAATATTTTTTGGTTTTGGTCCAAGCTTTAGGGAAGGTTTGGAAGCTCCAGGGTGGGTTTAGGTGTGTAGGCTTTGAGCATATACAAGCTGAAACATGTTACTTTACTTTTGTACAATGGTTCCTAAAGTATAACAAAATAAAGTAGTAATCAACTGAGCTTATGAACATTATTTTACTTTTCTTGAATTATCAATTGTAGGCTTATGATGTGATGTTTGCATGAGTTTGATTTACATAGGTTGTGGGACGTGATGAAGCATGCTTGATTGATTGGTTGATGTCTGAGCAGTGCCTAAGGCTTTGAGAAATTGAGGTTGATGTAGGCTTGAAATTAAATTGACATCGCTTGTGATCTCTATTATCTTGGTTATGATCGTTTTTGTATTTTCCTAGATATGGTGGCATAGCTTCTTGGATGATGTGTTCCTGGTAACATATCTCACAATGTACTGAGCGCTTGTTTTAATCTCAAGTACATTTTGAGAGATTATAGTGAAAGTGTGATTTTATATCAATTGTATTCTCATTTTATAAAATCCTATTGGTTTAAAACTTTTGGTTTCACAATCTCTCCCTTTTTTGACAATACATTTGATATACCCGTCAGAAATTTTAAAGTCTCCCCCTTGCTCTGAGATTTGGGTTTTTAGAAAACATTTTTTATCCCCCTTAGTTGTCCCATATTTTTATTATATCATGTTTCTCCCCGTTTGTAATTATTGAAAAGGGCCAGAGGTTCTTTTTGAAAAGTTTATTTTTTATGTTTACAACTTTTGTGATAGCACATGTTGTGAATTAGGCTTTCCTTTGTTGATCACTAACTCCAAAAGTGGGTCAGTACATATGGGGAAAAGCAATTCTTTTTTAACATTGTTACTTTGATGATGTTTTATAATTTTTAAGAATTCATGGAGTGTGGTATTTTTGTGAGTAATGTACGTGAATATGAGACATATTATGTGTAGTGTAACGATGTCAACATGTAAATTTCTGGTACATTTTTATGGATTGATTTAAAAAATACATGGAGAGATATTACGAGTCAAAACATAAACATCACACACGTTAATTCATTAAGTGGTAATACTAATACAAACTCCATAAATTATGGGTAATAGGGATAGTTGGGGTGAGAAGGACTACTGGCATGATTATTTGGGTTCAGTCCTTGATTATCTTGAGGAGGTGGTTGGCAAAAGTGAACGTCCAACACGAGCATGTCTGGATAAGAAAAGGATTTGAGGACACGAAAAAGTTCCTAGGAGTGCTAATATGTCACATTGGATTTGTTGGTTTGTTAGGTCAACCAAGTAGTCCATTGTTGGGCATAGAGATTAACAACATTTTAGAACATTTGGATGTTTTTGGCTTGTTCGTTTAAATGCCAATCAACTTTTTTATGCCATTGGCGATGATCATGGGCTAGGGAGGTGATGGTGTTCTCAAAGGTGTCAACAAGACTCATAAGGCGGTCATACCGAGCGTGAGATGCAAGTATTTCTTCGTGCATCATACCGGTAAAGGTAGAGAAATCATGACTTAGATTTTCAACGAGTAGATATATGGAATAGGTATCATAATGGGGAATATCATGGGGATTGGTATGGGAAATTTTATGGGGAATGCCATGCACAATATTATGGGGGATATCACGTGATTGTCATAGGTAATGTCATTGGTGTTGCCTTCTTCTTCTTCTTCTTCTTCTTCTTCCTTTACATATTCTTCTTCTTTTATCTTCCATTCATCGTGAATTTTTATGAGACCTATGAGTTTGAAGATACGTAGTGGCAAGTAAAGGGCGACTTTAGGGATAAGGGGTCATGTTCCTAAGAGATCGGGATGTTTTTATCTTTGAAAATCCGAGTGAGAACCATCACGCATGGATGAAATGTATGACTTCTTTTTTGATAGTTCAACATGTGGTGTATAATGAACCTGGGAAGGTTGATGTGGATATTTTGTTGGATGCTCCAATTGAGAAAAATGTCAAGATAGGATATGGAGCTATAATTTCCTCCTCGTGGAGTTATACAGTAGGTTATGAGGTTATGAATAATCCTTGAGATAACATTGAGGGAGAGACGGTATGTGTTGGAGGATGCATCATATCTTCCTGTAAGGAAATTCATTGCAGAAACGTGATTGAAACTAAGAAACTCGTCCATTTATGGGAGATGTAGTCATCAAACCCGGTGTTAGTAATATTAAGGATAGTAGAAATATAATTGCTTATAAATTTAAGTGATGTTCATTATTTATGTTGGAGAGGTTAGTGTAGAATACTTGAGCAAATGTTGGATGTGTGGTTTCTTTTGTCTATAGGAAGTTGAACCACCCTTGATTATAAAACATGGTGTGAATGTGGGGAAACTCTGTTTCGAGTAAACTTCATGGAACGATCTTCCCGAATGTGACTGTTCTTGAGGAATAAGAGGAATTGGATGTATTTTTACAATTGGGGTGTTTATGGAAGTGTAAGTCAGGGTAAGGAACACTTTCAATGTCACTTTTGGATCTTTTAAAAGCTGTTCTTGAAGATGAGTCCATTAGATTTTTTTTTAGAGGAAAGGATTTTGGGTGATAAGGAGGTAATAGTTTTTTAAAAAGAGGATGGTGGATATACGAGGTGAAAAGTTGTGATTTTATAATGGAGATGTGTGAGTATATGTTAGTTTATGTAGAAGACATCCAAGAGAGGTAAATAATACATTTAGGAATTTAATTTGGGCTTAAACATGATTTTTTAGTTCCTATCGGACTTTTAGTCGGGTCAAAGCCAACTTACACTATTTTAGTTGACTAGTTTAGTCGATTAAACTCTCCTATATATATATATATATATATATATATATATACTATTTTCCTTTGATTTGATGTTATCGTTTTTGTAAGGATCAGATTATCATGGGAAAACTTAAGTTGTTATTGGAAATAATGAAATGCATATGGATAAAGGGGTACAAGAGTGTGCAAGTGGGTAAAAGGTTAAAGAGTAAGAAGACAAAAAGGTATGTGATAATTCAAATCTTCTTCACATGTATTGACAAGTGACATTTGAAAGATGATGATAAAGATTATTGTTTAAAAGCGTGTTATTGCCATATGTGGTTTTAAGAGGTCTTATTTGTGTTGTTTGGATGAGAAATTATTTAGATCTCTCTTCCTAATTGTTTATTCCGCCTTTCTCCTTTTAAATTCTTGTGTTCATAATGAATAAATACATAAAGATAATGATAATATCCTTGGGGTATATTTGGAGTGTTCAATTGAGATTGAAATTATTTCCTTTTTAGGAGTTTAAATTATTGATGATATGGGATTTTTTGCATTTTCATAATGAATTATTCCTTTTTATTTTAGTTGGTAGGACCCTTTCCTTGTAAGGAGTATATGGGATTTTAATTTGATAGTTTATATATGCTCTTTTATATAACATTTAATACAAAAAATAATCCTCTCATTTAATGGATTATTTGGGAAAGGTCTTAAATTTGTTTTGTGTTTGTTATTTTGACAAATTTTTTAGTTTACAATAAAAAAATTCTTTATTTTACTTTTGGTTTATTATTTCTTTCGAGATTTTTTTCTTTAATTTTTAAACAAAAGTTTTTTGGTGTATTAGTAAAATTTGATTCCTTATCAATTGTCATCATCATCATCATCATCATCATCATCATTTCCTTGATCCCATCACATGGGTCGGCCACAAAGATTCTCTTTTTCCATTTTAATCTATTATAAGCAATATTTTCGTTCAAGTTTAACTCCTTAATATCTCTGCTAATAATTTCCTCCCATGATAGCTTAAGGAGGACCCTTCCTCTTTTACCCTCAATTTCCAATATTTTTCCTCTTGTTATAGGTGCATCTGCTGGTCCATGCAAACTATTCACATACCATCTAAGTCTACTTTCTCTTAAGTTATCGCTAATGGGAGATACTCCTAACCTTTCTCTCGCATAATGGTTTTTAATCTTATCCTTTTTAGTAATTCCTGTCATCCATCGGAGCATCCTTACCTCACTAACATGGAGACTTTGTTCATATTTTTTTCTTTAAAGCCTAGCATTCATCTCCATAGAGGGTCATTGGCCTTCCTAACAACAGTTCTGTAAAAAATTTCTTTTAATTTATTAGTTATCCTCTTATCGCATAACACTCCATTTTATCCAACCAGTCGATATTCTACTCATAACATCCTCATCAATATCCTTATTGCTTTAAATAATTGAACCCAAATAATGAAATTTATTAGTTTGGTTGATCACTTTTTCTTCAATCATTAATAATATATTATCATACGACTCATTATTAAATTTACATTCCATAAATTCAGTTATATTTCTACTGATTTTAATCCCTTAGATTATAAGGCATTTCTCCAACTATCTACTCTCATCGCTAAGGCCTCCTTTCAAGTGTCTAATAAAAATATATCATCTGAAAACAGCATGAACCATGGGACTTATTCTTATATGTCCTTAGTAATCTCATCCAATACTACAACAAATAAGTAAGGACTTAAAGTCGATCCTTGATGAAGGCCCACTTTAATCATAAAATCATTAATTTCTCCACAAATAGTTATTACTTTAGTCTTTGCGTTATCATTCATGTCTTCAATAACTTTAATATAAATCATAGGATTCTTTTTCTCCTTAAAAACCACCATATTATATCCCTAGGTACTCTATCATATGCCTTTTCCAAGTCTATAAAGACCATATGTAAATTTTAAATTATTACTTTTACATTTATCCATTAATTGTCTTAAGCTTCCATGGTGGATCATCCTGGTATAAATCCAAATTGATTGTACGAAATAGTTGACTCATTTCTTAATCTTTGTTCTATAAAATTTTTCCATAACTTTATAGTGTGATTCATCAATTTGATTCCTCTATAATTACAACAGTTTTGTGTATCCCCTTTATTTTTATACAAAAGAGTTATGTTGCTTTTCTTTCACTCATCTGGCAAGTTTCCTTGTTATAAAATTTTATTGAATAAACATGTTAAACCATTCTTACATTATACTTTTAAGAGTTCTACACACCTATATGATTATTTTATCTGGGCTAACCATTTTATTCCTCCCCATTTTTCGTATTAAAATATCTACTTCTTTTTCAATAATCGAACATACCATTCCTATATTCGGTTCTATGTTCTCGACATCTTTTTTGGGATATTATTCATTCAATAATCCTTGAAAATATTGTTGCCATCTATCTAGAATTTTTTTCGTTAATTAATATATCTTGATTTATGTCTTTAATACAATTAACTGGACCCATATCCCTTGTCAATCTATCTCTATTCTTTGCCAATTTATATATTCCTTTTCAATTTTAGATTTTCCAAATAGTAGGTGTAATAGGGTTTTTAAGTAAGTCAAATTATTTTTTTAATTGATTGTTTTCAGTTTGTAGACATGGTAGGTATTTTCCTTTGTTTATCGAATCGAATTATTTTTGAAGTTGATCAATTTTTCGTGGTACAATGTTGTTTTTTTCGTGTTTTCTAGTTTTATGTAGAGATATTTGTTTTCATTTTGTATTTCCATATGAGAATCGATAAGTTTTTTAGAACTTGTAACTAATGTTTCATAAAGTTGGTCTAGTTGGTCATATGCATTAATCATTTTGTTTTTTAAAAGTGATTCAAAATCAAAGATTTTTTTATTTTACCTCATCATTGTCTTGTGTAGAGGGATGACATTTAATTTATTCATCGGATGATGAAGTTGAGAAATATTCTATGTAACTTCATCTTTTTAAACTGGAGTTGTGTGAGACACTTTTTCTACATTTGATGAACACGGGGTTTGTGATGTATGGATAACTCAATTAAGGGGTTTGTCTTTGGCATTCTTTTCTTCCATAAATTCTTTAACAATGAAGTTTTACAAGTCATTTGCTTCCTTGAAGTGAGACACCTTGGCTAAAATATCATGATCTAAAAAGGAGTGTAAGATATTTAAAGATTTAATGTTAAGTTCGTTTTTCTTTTCAATGTTTAATCTAGATACAATGGGAGAGTTTTTATCACTGATTACTTTCCATAAGTAATAATCAATGGATTGGATAACTAGAGTTACTCTGGTTTTCCATAATTTGTAAAATCCCTCTGAAAAATGGGAAGGTAGTACCTTTAAAAAAATAGAGATAGTTTCCATTTTGATACTGAAACCCAAATTATACATTTTAAATATAAGTATATATGATCTAGGCTTTAATACCAATTGTTGGCCTGAAAATAAACCTAAGAGGAGGGGTCAATTAGGTATATGAGTTTTAATGGAAGATCTAAAAACTTTCTTAACTTAGTTGTAATAATTATTTGTAATATGATAAGTGTACTTATAAGTGAGAAATCACTCAATAATAAATATAGCTAACAGAGAGTGAGAATAATGAAACTTTTGCAAACCGAGATTTTAACATGGTTCGGCATGTACTTACGTCCACACTCGAGATGGTACTCGAGAACTTCTTTATATTCGATTCACTTACGGTGGAACCAAAACCTCACAAGGAACACTACCTTGCAAATTGAAACCAGAATGACGCTAAACTCATCATTTCTCAAGCGGTATCCACGCAATAGCCCAAGGACTTTAAATGCCTGGCCTATTCGCAACTACAAAAATTACGACTAAGGAGATACAGTGAACAATAAGATTTTTAATTGAAATGTAAATACAAATATCTTTACTACAACAATGGAATAGTATGTTTACTTTCTATATCTAAAAAGATAAGTAAATAAGTATCACAAATACAGAGCTCAAATGGGTTTTCGGGTATTGGTTTAGCACAAGTAGGTGTTGGGATTGTAACTTTGCTAAAGAGGGATTAGGATTAGGAATTTAGGTTCAAGTGGGTTTTATTGAAGTTATTGTTTTAAGGAAGTTTTTTATTTTAAAACTTCTAAGTGGGTGGTCCAATTTCTCTTATAAAACTCAAGAAAGGGATGAAACAAACTAGGATGGAGAAGTTCTTCTTAAAGGGATGATGTTGTAAGCTTGGGTGGTTTTGAAATTTAAGAGGAAGGCTTTATTTATAGTGTTAGGAGGATGCCATAGGTTAGTAAAATGGTATGTATTCATGTAGGATGATATAGGGTATTAGGATGAAAGGTTAGAAGTTTTTACCATAAATAGTTCTAGAAAATCTGACACTTATAGTCGAATAAAAGTCCACTTTTAGTTGACTAAAACTCCTTTAGTTGGGTTGTTTTCAAAGGTTTAGTTGGCTATCAAAAGTTTAGATGGATAAACTATTTTTCTTGGACTTTTACTCAACTAAACGTTAAGTTTAGTCCACGAAATCCTTCAAGTTTTAGTCAAAATGTTATTTGGTTTTGGTCCAAGTTTAGGGAAGGTTTAAGGAGCTCTAGGGTGGGTTTAGGTGTTTAGGTTTTGAGCATATATAAACTGAAACATGTTACTCTACTTTTATACAATGGTTCCTAAAGTAAAACAAAATAAAGTAATAATCAATTGGACTTCTGAGCATTCTTTGACTTTTCTTGAATTATAAATTGTGGGCTTATGATATCATGCTTGAATGAGTTTGATTTCCATAGGTTCTGGAATGTTATGAAGCGCGCTTGATTGACTGGATGATGTCTAAGCAATGCTTGAGGCCTTGAGTTATTGGGATTGATGCAGGGTTGAAATCAACTTGACATAGCTTGTGATCTTCATGGTCTTAGTTGTGATCTATATTGTATTTTCATGGAAATGGTTGCATAGTTTATTGGATGATGTATTCCTAGTAACATGTATTATAATATATTGAATGATTGTCTTAATCTCAAGTACATTTAAAAAGACAATAGTGAAGTTGTGATTTTTTATCAATTACGTTGTCATCATACAAAATCCTTTTGGTTTAAAACATTTGATTTTACAATTATTACTTGAAAATTTTTGGTAAAAATAAAATTTCATATTTAGATGTTTATTAAGTTTTCATATTACGAGATATATTTGTTTGGTATGCTATTTTTAATTAATGGGTGAAATTAATTAACTACATTGGACTATATGAGATTACGCGTAAATTAATTAATTGGTTGCTTTATTTTACGTTATGAGGTTTTACCCTGAGATATGAGGTATAACCAGTTAAAGAGGCCTCTCAAGTGATACGGCGACCCGATTACGTGTTTGTATCATCTTAAGTAGCCCGAAGAGAATTTATACCCTTATATTAAGTTTTGGGATATTCCGGGTAGTATTTTAGGCCCATTTGGGGGCCTAAATATAGGCCTAATGTGTGAGTAAAGAAATTAAAGGTATTTTATATAGTTAAGACACTTTAATTAGTCATTTATTATCAAAAGAGAAAGTCCTAGCATCTATAAGACTTGTGGGAGAATTAGAGAAGGCCTGGAGAGGATCAAGCACAAACAATTCAAGCAAAAGGTTCGTCATTCGTCATTTCAGGCAAGAAATCTCTTACATTACTCTTATAAATATTAGGAGTTGAATTGATTACTTATACATTGAGGATTTGTACTTTTATGGATAGTATATGAAAAAAAATGTTGTAGATATGTAAATCTTGAATAAAACTCATGTTTTAATGTTTATTTTCATTATAAATTAAAATCCTCATGTTAATTTGTAGATTGAATCTGAAATCATGGAGTAATTGTACTCCTCACTTGTTATTGATGAACTAGGTTTAAAAATATGAAGTTGATGGATTAAACCTTGTTTTTTATGATCTTGATCTTGAATAATTATTTGAACACGTTAAGGATAATAACTCAGTAGTTAGGTTGAAGTTTCTTTGAGTTTAGGATCGATTGGGGGCTAATAAGTGAGGTTTTGAGATTGTTCATGGCAGATCTTAGGGGTTAGAGAAGAATATTTGCGTCAATCTCATTTCAAGCTCGTTCTATTGAGATGTGGCACCTCATTTGAATGATTTTAGTAATCTCGTTCGAATAAGATGTGGCACCTCATTTGAGCAACTTTAGTAATCTTGTTTGAACAACGTGGGTTAAATCGGTCGAACGACTTTGGAAATGTGGAATTCTAGATTTTTTAATTACAAATGCATGGACCGGTTTGATATTTTTTGGATTTGTATTAAATTTATTGTGAATATTTTATCGACAGTGCGCAAGGTTGAAATTATGGATTGATGATTTTGTGTTTGGGATTTTGTTTAATGTTGTTTAACGTAGTTTATTGAGAGGTTAGACTTGGTTAATACTAGGAATAGTTCCCAAGGTTAGATATTTAAACCTTAGTACTATTTATTTCCATCCGATGTCAGGATTCAGTTGAATTGGGTACACATGCGAGTGTGCGATATTCTATGGAAGTGTGTATGTTTTGGAATTAGAAAGCAACAAACTAAAGTGTTGGAGGTTAATTAAAGGTCTTGAGAAATTATAGGTCGTGTAATTAACTCAGTAATTAAATGAGAAAAAGTGTATGTATGTTACAAGAGATAGTATATATATATATATATATATATATATATATATATATATATATATATATATATATATATATATATATATATATATATATATATATATATATATGCAAGTACTCATAGTTTAAAAATGTAATAAACTAAGAGTTCGATTTAACAAGGTTTGAGAGTTAATAAACCTAAGAACATAATGAATAATCCTATGATTGGGGATTGGAAAGATTTAGATGCACCCTTGAGAGTACGTGGTATCCTACTTTGTAGTATATGTTTAATATGGTTTTGAGAGATAGGAAATCATGATATAGTTGACAATTTTACGTTCGGGGATTGGGATGATTTGGGTACGCGTGAGAGTATGTGTTATCCTATATTTATATGTATTGCATGTATGTGTATATAAATTTTGTACCTATGTAAACATATCCGTTACTCATGGTGAATCTATATGTTTGGGTTTGCATTAGATATTGTGACCTCATACCGTACACCTGGTTATAGAGGCGGGATGTTTGGACATCTGAGAGTGCGCCAGCAATCAATGAACAAACTTGTTTAGTTAAAGTCCAATTTTAGTCCAAAAATGGCTAACTCTTGCAACTAATTGTGGTTGACTAATTAAATGAAATCAAGCATGCACACAATCAAAAATTTGAGGAAAAATTACCGAAAGGGGCAAAAACATTTTATTTCATTATATCTTGTAACACTTACAAATACAGAGAAATACAGCTTGACACACGAATTCCCACAGGCATCGGTTCCTTATCGTCGACAAGAGATCCCGCAAGAGTTCCAATCGTCAGCAATGGAGAATCAGCCTGTGACACCCCTCTTATTAAACTAAGAGGTGGCCAACCCGCTACTCCAATAGGAACAAAAGTCTCAAACAGTCCATTCTCAACATCACTGTCGCATAAATAATAATACTAGATAACCACCAAATATTTTGAAAACGGATGTCATATATAATTTGCAAATTCGATGAAAGCAATCTCCATAAATTAGTTTATAAAAAAAGGTTGAATATGTATATACACATAACAGTTTAACAGCATTTCCACAAAATATAACCGAATAACATTTTAATAACAACTCGAATGGAATATAAATCACAACCGTCGTTTTAAATCCCAACGACTTGTCATAAGATAATATTACACTATTTACATTCGCGTAAAGGTAAATATGTAATATTCGTAAATATTAACTCTTAAATTACTAAAATTAATATTTACTTCAATTTCCTTTATTTTATATAACTAACCCACGTGGCAATTTAATATAAAAATAATTACTCAAAAGTAAAGGGTATTACACGGCCTTCTTCTCCACAAGAGTACCCCAGATGAGTAAAATAAGTAATCTAGGGTTTCACATATTCACATATGAATTTGGGACGGTGTGGTGAATCAAAAAGGTGTTTAAAAATCTATAAAATGAAGTCTTATTTGTAGTAGATTCTACAGAAAATGGAGTTGGAAGACTTGAAAAAACGTGAATGAAGAAACCCATTTTAATAGGAAAACTGAGGTCGCTCGCTCGAACAAGATATATTGTCATTCGAACTCGAACGAGATGCCTACTTTGTTTGAGCGACAGGAACATCTTGCTTGACATTTCTTTGCGCGTAATTGAATGTTGCTTGAACGACCCAAGCGTCAAAATGTCCGCCTCTTAACTGTAACAACCCTCGCTTATGAGAGTCTATTTTATACATGTTTGCTATGTGAAGTAGTTATATATAAAATGTTGAGATATGGAGTAAGTATTGATTTAATGAAGAAAAGTTAATATTTACTAACTTATTCTATATTTACTGTATGAGCATGTAAATATCCTCACGATGAGTTTATTGTGTCATAAGAATCTAAAATGACATTTTGATTTAAGATGGAATCGGAACTTGAAATGATTTATAAAATATCCAAATGATAATTTGGAGGCCGTAGTTGATTTCGGAACGTGCGAGATAGTCAAAATATGTACCATATTGTATTTTGAGGTTTTGGGCATTTTTGACTGATTATACCTTGAATATGCAGTTGCGTGTTATTTTATTGCGGTATTGATCACTTAAGTTGTAAATTATTGGCTAAAGACACGATTTATGTCTTGACTTAAGCTACTATTCCCCTATTTTCATTTCCTAAACCTAGAGAACTAGAGAGAGGAAGAGAAAGAGTAGAGAAAAGAGAAGATTAAGGAGGGATTTTTGCTTCTACACAAGGAAAATCTGCAATTCCTAGATTGAGGCAAGTTTTCTACTTGCTATATGTGGTTTAAGATAAATGATTTGTTATGATAATGATGTATTCATCATGGTGTAGCTATTTTAGGGTTTTCTTTATGTATTTATGGGTTTTGATCCATTCAAAAATTATTGGGATGATTGATGAGGTTTAAGGTGGTTACTAGTAGTATTTATGATCTATTGGTGATGATAAAGGAGTTTGGTTTGAGGAGATTTGGGTTGGGAGTATATTTGGAGTCCAAAACTCCATGGCCATTCTTGGCAAAATTCGCAGGCCCGAATCGATTCGGCCCTCTGGGCGAATCGATTCGCTTAGGTCCAGTGTTCAGGTCTAGGTGAACCGAATCGATTCGATTTGGTCCGAATCGATTCGGCAATTATGCAAAATCCCATATTTCTTGACCGAATCGATTCGGTCAGGCCGAATTGATTCGAAAACCCTGCACTTTTTCAAATTTTTTTCTTTTTCAATTTTAACCCTTTTCCTTAGGATTAGTAATTAGGGACCTTCTTGAATGAAGTAAATATAGGATCCTAGAGTATTAGTTGAGTTCGGTCGATACCCTAGATTAGAATGGATTCATCTAGGGTTCAGTCCAGGGGTGTTTAAAGTAGTGTTTATACATTACTTTCATCGTATAGGTTTATATGAATCTAAGAGATCTTAAAGTCAAGTTTGGAGACTCTAGAAGTTAATGTGATCTAGGTTTGACTTAATGGTCTATTAGAAAGCCAAAAAGGAGGCTTTGTACAATAACTTGGGAGTTTGAATGTTCTTCGAGGTTATTATAATGATGTTAAGCACGTATAGTTCCGGATAACCATAATGCATTTGATAAAATGTAAAATGGACAAAGTAAATGATAATTTACTAAATCATGAAATGGGAATTTATGAAAAGGTTAAACACACCTCTCTAAATACCATCTTAAGGGAAGTTCGTGCATGAGGTGAAGCCCCCTGGCTAATGAATGCAGGGTGGATATAGTCCTAGGCCATATGAGCGCTTGTTTATGATTTTTCTGCGATGGGTATGAGATTCCGGGTGTGGTCTTGACTATCCCGCAGGCATATGGTCGCTTCCCGACGTTTTCGATAGGATCCTAGGTTGTCTTATGATAAGCCCTATAAGATGATGGTTATTTAGGGGCGCGCACAGTGGGGAAACCCGGACTGGGGGTCTTAGAATCGTTATACATATATACTTATAACTATTCTAATCATCAAGTTGGACTTAATGGGTATTAATGCCATAAAGAGCATAAAGCAATGCCATAAAGAGCATCATACATGCCACAAAGAGCATACAATTGAGATAAGTGCCATAAAGAGCACATGATAATACTTGTATTCCTGATAAGGAATAGAAAGATAAAAATGAAATGGTGAAAGATGAAAAAGGTTTATGTTTATTCTTATTCTTTTATATAATTGAATTTCATTTTATAATCATTCAACTGTATTAGTTCATTATAAGTTGTTATCATGTAGACTGTCATCTTCATCATCCATGCTCTTCATTATTTTTATACTTGTCATTTATCTGGTGAACACATAAAACCGGGCCCTGACCGGTTCTTCTTTCTTATTTTGTATGTATATATATTATATTTGCTCAGGTGTTCCACCGTAAGGGCACCAATATTGACTTCCCCATTCCAGTGTCTTCTGAGGAGCCGTGACATTTTTGCGGATTTCACGGGATATTTTGTAGACGCCTCCTTTGTTGTTTTCTAGTTATGTTCGGGTTCTTATTCGGGCGTGTGGCCCAACTTTTGTAAATGTATAATGAATGAAATATGTAATTGATTGAACTTGTTGTACGTTGTACAAAATTTTGTTAACTGATATTTTAGTCGGTTCTCATATTGTACACTTGCTATTAATGTATATTGTTTTGGGGTTTCCACTTTCTTTTTCATGTATGGGTTGTTTAAAATGCTTTCTTTAAATTATAAAACAAAATTTTTGACAACCCGTTGTCTGAATTATTGAGTGGTTATCTCGTAAACTCTTTATGTTGTCATGATGCTGAGAATGATTCCATCAATGATTCCTGTATTTTTGGAGTATCGAGCTGGCCACCCCTTATTTCGGATACCAGGTTATCACATTAACTTAGGAAAAAAATATTTTCTCAAAGAAAAACATTTTAGGTACTAAAAATAGTTTATAAAAAGTTCCCAAATAATTATGTGAACCCTAAAAACTCCATATTAAATATTTTACCATAATCTTGAGTGGAGTAGTGGGAATGTACAAGATGCAATTGCACTTTGCACGTTAAGGTTGCACTACGCACGTATGAAGATGATGGGTGCGTGAGACTTCGGATTCGGATTGAGGTCGTCATGGATGATCGTGTTGACGTGTCGAATGTAGCAGCATAAGACATATATGTTGTGATCTAAGACACTTAGAAAATTTCCTAGATACTAAGACGGACATTTATAAAATCATGTCCTTACAGATCTCTCCTATGTCTATACCAGTACATTCATAAAAACGATCTGAATTATGCTACCCAAACTCAAAACAAAAGACATATAATTTAATATCCCCATTAAACCCAAAAACTGGAAATACTAAATGACATGTCTTCAAAAGACTTCATCATCTTCAATTCTTCAACTTTTGCAAACTTTCTTTGTCGTCATCAGGGTGTGCGAAAATGATCCTCAATTTTGTACCTACACACATATGACAAGAAACAATACCCGTGACGCGCAACAGTTTGAAATATAATGATAAGCAAAAATAAATATCAGTTAAGCTCAAGAAAATCGTTATTAAATCAAATAAAAATTCTCTCCCATAATTCGTTTTCCCCCTTTTTATGATGTCCCCAAATAGACAAATATGAAGAACACAAAGCAATGAAAATGGAGAATGTCACATGGTAAACAAACTTTCTCTTTTTGAATTTTTCAAAACAGTTTCTCAAAAAATATAGATATAACGAAAAATCACACCATGAAAGAACACGAAAATAACCAAGTCAATGATAGCGGAAATGTAGGGGCGTGAACAAATTCGATGGGAAAATCAATGCATACAAACATAACATATGTGCACAATGAATTTCGAATATTCCAAATGAATGAACAAAATATCTTCCTTAGGTGTAAAAATGGTTTAATTATTAGAAATTGACTCAATCAAATCAAAGCTCAAAGTAATTTCCACACCAATAACTTCCAAAACTATGTAACGCTTTTACATGACTTTGAAGGACGTGCAAACCCGTATTATATTTTATCCAAACTCCCTCATAAATAATAATGCTTTTTTATTTTTTATTTTTAGTTGATGAAACTAAATCCTATTGGCCCATCTTTTTGGCATATTTTTCTTTTTATTGCCTTTGAATTTTTTCAGGGCTCTTTTCAACCTCATTAGACCTTGCCTTATGTTTTTCTGCCACACATTCTACATTCGATTTTAAATGGTGGCTTAATCATAAAGGATAAATGAGTAACTTTTGTAGACCTTCCCCGTTTTTCAAATATATCACACAAACTCACAACAACGGTTCTTACATGCACTACTTTCTTGTCAAGTTTTATCGCATTTGGTTCGTTGTATAGACAGAATTGAGATGGAAACACTCAAACCAAGATGTGATAGACAAGTACAATACTCAAATAAAATCTTGCACGTGTGCAATAAAGGAGATAAGGATCCAAACATGTAGAATATATCACTAATCGCATCTCAATGACTCCAAACAATGTAAAGCACGTGGATGAAATGATGTAGCATCTCAAATCACTATCAAACAGTCACGTGGACTATGGAATGAAGTTGTAACTATGGCTATCTTAAATGTTCATCCATAAATGGTGTAAACAAAATACAAAACTATTTTAGTGTTTTTCAGAAATTTTTATAAATAGAAAATCCTTTTGTCTTTTTTAAAAAATTATTAAAAACAATTTTTTTTTGGATTTTTCTATTTTTCAAAAAAATAGAAAATATTTTTGTATTTTTCAAAAAATAAAAAAATTAAACCAAACAAAAATGATACAAATGATACAATCTAGAGATAGGAATCATAAGATATGAACATGAAAAATGCATCCTACTTTAGACATGGTAACCACCCGTCAGTCAACTGTGCAAATTCCTAAAGACTTCCTAAGACTCTCGAATCTAAGGGCATCTTAAGGCTTCTTGCTCAACCAAGAGACAAGAGAAGAATCAAATAATAAACACCCACCATAAGTGCTCCTACATCCATATGCATCCCGACCTAATCGGCATCCGAATAGGTGGATAAATGGTCATTGGTATCAAAGGAATACCAAATGCTAAATGAGAGAGTTCCACTCAGGTATTTGATAATACGTTTAAGAGAAAATAAGTAGGACTTTTTTGGGGACACCTGATATCATGCAAAAATTTCAACACTAAAGGTTATGTTGGGGCGACTGGCAGTCAAGTAGAGAAGACTACCAATCATACTCTGATAAAAGGTTTTCTCTACGTCATTTCCTGAAGTGTCCTTGCGAAGCTTTGCTGAGGTACTCATCGGTGTACGTGCGTTCTTAGAAGAGTCTAAACTAAATTTCTTCACAAGGTCTCTAGCATACTTGGATTGGGAGATGAACATCCCATCCTATAGCTGACGAACCTAGAGACCAAGGAAGAATGTAAGCTCACCAACCATGTTCATCTCAAACTCACTCTTCATCTTCTTCTCAAAGTCGTGAGCATCAGGAGCACGTGAATCCAAAGACTATGTCGTCCATATAGACTTGGGCAACCAAAATAGCACCATCGCCTCTCCTAATAAACAGCATCTTATCAACTCCCCCTCTCATAAAGCCACGGCCTAAGAGATATGAAGTAAGTCGCTCGTACAAAGCACCCTTCAAACCATACCGAGATTTTCTTAGAAAATAGACGTGATCAGGGTGCTTAGGGTCTTCAAACCCTCTTGATTGTTCCACATAAACTTTCTCCTATAGAATGTCATTCATAAAGGCACTCTTGACATCCATATGGTATAACTTGAAGCGCAGATGACATGCGATGGCGAGTAGTAAGCGAACGGACTCAAGCCTCACAAAAGGAGCAAATGTATCATCAAAGTCTACACCCTCTATTTGTGTGTAGCCTTAAGAGACCAACCTAGCCTTATTTCGGATAATGGTACCATTCTCATCCTTCTTGTTCTTGTACATCCACTTGGTACCAATCACAATATTCTCGCTAGGTCAGGGGACTAGATCCCAGACATCGTTCTTTTTAAACTGAAGTAACTCATCCGACAGAGCAGATATCCAGTGTTCATTCTTGAATGATTACTTGACGTTCTTGGGCTCGATTTTAAACGTGTAATAAATAAAACAAACCATGTTCTCCATCTGAGAATGATTCTTGACCCCTAGGGTGGGATCTCCTAAAATGCTAAGATCGTCCAAAAGAAGTACACAATCTCATTTCAACTAAATTAGATCATTTTTAATGATATAGTAAATGTCGTTTAAGCAGACATCAAACGAAATTCGAGCAATATTTTCCAGTTAGACTTAAAATTTTGTTTGATCCATGTTTGAAGGTTGTTTGAACGAATTTCTCAAACTTGTTTCAACCAACGTAAGAACTCATTCAAATGTCATATTAAATTTCGTTTGAACAAATTGAGAACTTGTTGGAACGACTTTTATGAAAAAAAATCTTTAAAAAATGGTTCAAAGAATATTTTAAAACTAAATACCCAACTGTATCCAAAGATAAAAACCATATGCATTCATACATTTGGAGATCCGTGGACTTTGAAGACGAAATATAACACGAAACGAGGCACAACAATTTGTATCAAAGCTTCAATGTCTGCAGTAAAATTGGTATCATTTGTTCATTGTTTGTATTATATGTGCGTTTGTTACTGAGTGAGTTTGTTATTGAATTTCACATCACATCATCTCATGATATACTTGTTTTGTTTTATGTTGTGAATCTTTATCTTTGTCTATTCCTGAATAAAAAGGGGGAGAAATGGTATCTAACTCTTTAAATCATGGGGAGAAATTTTTACCCTAGGGACAAACATCTTACCTTAGCTGCAGATTGTGGGATAAAGGGAGAGATTTTTTCATATGTGAATTTATAGTTATTATATATTCACTTTACATTTTAAAGGCGTGTTTTAAGTTTGCACGTGCTGCAATGATGTGTAAAATTTGCGACATGAGCAAAAGTACTCAAGTTTATGTCTCTACTTCTTCCTTTTAGGGTTAGGATTGTGTCTTTAAAGAGTTTGACGACCCATAGATTTTTTTTTATGTTTTGTCTTGGAATATCCAAATGGGGATATTTGTAAGGACAAATTCCAATGGAATCAATTTTTATGTATTTTGGCTAAATTTCATTTGGACTAAACCGTTTGGGTTATAGATCAGGATTTGAGTTTGTTTATCCTTCAAGCCAATGATGTGTGATTGAATACCGTAATGGCAGAGTTAAGGCATTTTGTAGTAGGGTGTCTACCTATAAAAAAAAGATAATAAAAATACATTTTTATTAGAGACATTTGAGAGGTGCCCCACAAGGGCCACTGTAGAAGTCCAAGATCGAGAAGTGCCACCGCAAGGGTCACTGCAGAAATGACATTCGAGAGGTGCCCCGCAAGGGCCACTGCAGAAGTCCAAGATTGAGAAGGGCCAGCGCATAAATGTCGAGGTGCCACCACAGGGATCACTGCAGAAATGACATTTGAGAAGTGCCCCGCAAAAGGTCACTGCAGAAATGTTATCCGAGAAGGGACACCATAAGGGTCCCGGCAGAAACTCATATTGAGAAGGAACCCACCCAGGGTCCCGGCAGAAACTCATATTGAGAAGGAACCCCAGGGTCCTGGCAGAAACTCATATTGAGAAGGAACCACCATAGGGTCCCGGTAGAAACTCATATTGAGAAGGAACCCCCCAGGGTCCCGACAGAAATTCGTATTGAGAAGGAACCCACCTAGGGTCCCGACAGAAACTCATATTGACCAGGAACCCACCCAAGGTCCGGGAAAAAACTCATATTGAGAAGGAACCCACCCAGGGTCCCGGTAGAAACTCATATTGAGAAGGAACCACCGAGGGTCCCGACAAAAACTCATATTGAGTAGGAACCCCTAGGGTCCCGGCATAAACTCATATTGAGAAGGAACCTACTCAGGGTTCCGACAGAAACTCATATTGAAAAGGAACCCACCTAGGGTCCCGACAGAAACTCATATTGAGCAGGAGCCCCTAAGGTCCCGACAGAAACTCATATTGAAAAGGAACCCACCCAGGGTCCCGACAGAAAGTTATATTGAGTAGGAACCCCTAGGGTCCCGGCAGAAACTCATATTGAGAAGGAACCCTCAAGGTCCCTAAACAACAAAAAATGTCAGGGTGAGGAGCAGTCAAGGTCCTCCCCCCTCAGCTTCCAGAAAAATAGGCCAGGGTGAGGGAGTGGCTATCATGAGCAACTCCTCATCATGAAACGTCATTCTTTTAAAGAACAACATTATTAACACTTTTCTTTCTTGTACAGGTAGCCTAGTTGAGCAGGCAGGGCTCAAATAGGCCAGTTGGGACCTCCTGGGAGTTTTTGGCTTGACGGCTGAGGGACAAGGTATGTTGAGCAAGCTCAACCACTTAGCACTATAGGATTGAGAGAATACTAGTAGGAAGACCCAGAAGTCACTCAAGACTACACACACTTCACACTTGGTCACAAGTGAAGTGAGCATCCAAAGAGCTGGATGCTCACAAGGAACAAACTCTTTATAAAAAAATAACTTTTTCAGAAGAGGGGGTCCTCGAGGTCCCTCTCAAGAAAAACAATATTTTTAGAATAGAGGGGTCCGTAAGGCCTCCTCTCTCAAGATTTGCAAAAATTGCACCACAAGTTACCGTTTCAAAAGATATTTACAAAATCAGATATCTTGTCTTCATTAGGAGATATATGTGCTTTTTGACTTTGGTTGGCGCCAGGTGGCGCCTGCAGGAGGGGACAGGCAGGGCTGCCTACATGTAGGGACAAATGGTACACTTCAGACATTGTTCCCCACCAATCCTCTCAATTTTGGCGCCCAAAAATGCCAACTCAGCCCTAATGCCCAAGTATAAATAGACCTCTCGGCAAGGTCAATAGGGACAATTTGAAAATTTGCATTGTAACTCTGCCAAAACCACACCAGAACTACCTAGTATTCTCTCCCTGCTCATTATCTTAGTGCTGAGTGCCTTGTTCTTTCACTCCCCACTAACAGCCATCATTCTCAGGTGTTTCCCTTGAGAAAAATTACTATATTTGATGTGAAAGTTCATCTTTTTGCAGGGAGTGAGTTGAAGCTTGAGTTCCATTGTTACCAGAAGGAGAAGGTTTCTTGAGAAGTTGCACCAGAAGATCTTGAAGACCTTACAGGCAGTGTCCATTGGAGTGGGTCACGCCTCACCCTTTCCAGATATTCATAGACCCTATTCTCACTACCCTCCTACATTTGGCGACTCTGTTGGGGAGGTATTCTTTCTTTAATGGACAAAGAAGGTTTCAATGTCTCTAAGAAGTTGGTTTTTGAGGACACTCCATCAGGTAATGGAGCTCACAGTGACCAGACTACTCAGGAAGAAGTGGTGGTGATAGGAGCCAAGGCACCTACGCCTCAGGGAGGGCAGATCAGTTCTCCGGCAGTGGCTCCAATGGAAGGTATGAATCTTATGGAAATGTTCTTTACTTCTTAAATTAAAATAACGTGGACCTATCAAGCTTGGGTCAACGTTGTGTGAAACCTGCCCCTTCTGGAGGGGTAGCCACCCCTATTACGGTTCCAGCAGAGATGATTCCGTCCCGAAAGGTGGCGCTGGAGCAGACTCTAGCGCAAACAAGTTCGTCAGCTGATAAAAGTATGTGTTTGGAGGAGTCACCCTCTAAGGCTATTACTATGGAGGCAGTGAGGAATCTCCTCTCCTCCTCTCAGAGGGAGGGTTCCCACCTATACGAGGAGTTACAAGACCCCTATTTGCAGGAAGTAAGTGAGAAGTCATACCCTGAGGGGTATATTCCACCAAAATTTATCAAGTTCGGCGACAGGGGGGGAGAACCCTAGAGAACACGTGAAGAGGTTTGTCAAGTACTTGGGAATACATGTTGGTGACAAGAACCTGAGGTTGAGGGAGTTCTCTAAGACCATCACTGGGAAGTCTTATACATGGTATTCCCACTCAGCGCCTAACAGCGTCCTTACTTGGGAAGAGATGCACAGGCAGTTCCTCCAGAAGTTCTTTGTAGCAGAGGACGAATTTACATTGAGGCACCTAGCACAAGAGGTCCAGAAGCCAGGAGAAGAGTTGATGCACTACATCAAGAGATTTCGTGAGAGGGCCTTAGATGTCCACGAGGATGTGGCGGAGGCTAGGTTACTACAGATATGTGTGGAAGGACTTTTAGAAGAGTACAAGTTGCACTTGATCAACGAAACTAGAGACGAAACTTTTAGAGAGTTCACCAAGGCTGCTAGCAACATAGCTATGATAATCAAACCAAGGGCCCCGAGCTGGAGGACACAAGTCCCACTGACTTTTGGGAGGTTTCAAGTTTCGAGGAGCCAATCAGTTAACTACGTGGATGGGAGTCCTAAAGGGAAGAAGGGAGGCTCCGAAGTTAAGACTGGCAGTCCTAGCAACAAGAGAAAGTTTGGGGAAGATGCCCCGCTGCCACTACCGTGCAGCGTAGCTGAGGCTATGGACTGTTACTGTACCTTAGTACGAGAAGGGGTAGCAACACCTCCTCACTTTAAAGGAGAAACCCCCACTGCAGCTTACAAGGCCAATCCGAAGTACTGTGAGTTGCACCAATGAGTGCAGCATTCTACCAAAGATTGTTACTACTTGCGAAGGATCATTGGCGAGCAGGTGGCCTATGGTACCTTGCAGATACCCCCTATGGATGTTAACGAGAACCCACTCCCTGCGCATCACTTTGGTACCGCCAACATGGTAGTTGCCTATGATTAAGAAGCTACCAAAGGTCTGATAAAGTGGGAGAGCGGCGATCAGTTATGTGAGGAGTTAGAAAATCTATCACTGAGGAGATTTGAGATAGAAAGAAAGCAAGAGGAGTGGTTCTTCACTTTGGAACAAGAAGATGGAAGTGTGGAAATTAAAGAAGCGGCCCTCTCAGAGGGTGAGGTGGATGTCATTCTCGCTCTAGATGAGGGAGGGACCTCAGAGGCAGAGTATGTCTGCAATGCCTAGACGTATGAGGTGGACCTAGATTCCGAATGCGAGGCCATCGCAAGGAGCCCCAAGTTCAAGTGGTTTTTCGACCAGATAGGTGTAAAGTACGACACAAGGGTGTCCATCACGAGGAAAGTCTTGGAGGCAGTGCAGCAGTGTGGAGATCCTTCGCTAAATTGGCAGGGGCCAATCGAAAGGATGATTAAGAAGTATACTTCTAAAGTGGTGTTTTCAGAAGCAGATAGGTTGGTGCCTTACTTCCATAACCGCCCGATGTATATAACAGCCACAGTTAATGGAGTCTCATTTCCCAGGGCTTTAATGGATGGGGGAGAATATATTAACATCACGCCCATCAGTACATTATATGAAACAAGAATTGACCTAGGGGAGGTGGTTCCGGTAACACTAGTAATTTCCGGATTCGATAATGCCGAAATGCAGTCTATTGGATACGTGAATGTGGGAATCAAGTTGGGAAATTTCACCTCCCATATCAAGTTCCATGTTATTAATGCTAACACTAGATACCAATTACTCATTGGAAGGGTATGGATGCACACTCATGGCATAGTGACTTCCACCTACCATCAATGTGCAAAGGCAAACATTAGAGGTACAAAGATAGTGATCAAGGCCACGCAGAGACCTTTCGCCATTGAGGAGGCCCACCTAGTGGATGATTCCTTCTACACTAAGTTAGATGAGGAAAGAAAGGTCTCCGCAAGAAATATAGAAGGGATCAAGGTAGCCGAGGGAAGTGTCCCACAGAATAAATCTATTCATGACCGTCTAGGGGGGAGGGTGATTCCCCACATAGCAAAAGGCAAGAGGAAAGTAGAGGAGGTGGTTAGGCCTCCTCGAACCTGCAAGAAGGCGGTCTTGCCTGATGGAAAGATCTTCTACCGCTTATAATGGTCTGCGCAGGCGGTGTTCTGGGATGAGAGCATCAACCCGGCTCTTGAGTGTTTTATTATTGATGAATCCCATATCATTGAGCATATCGAGGAACCAGAAGAAGCTCTGAAATGAATGAAAGATGGACCCAGAGAACAGCTATAAAAATTGGAAGAAATCAAGTTGGGGCTAGAAGGGGGTGAATGTAGACCCATTCTAATCTCCAAGTGTCTTGAAACGAAGAAGAAGGAAGAACTCATTGGGCTACTTAGGGAGTTCACTGATGTATTTGCATGGAAGTACACGGAAATGCCAGGAATAGATGTAGAAGTGAGCTCCCATAGATTGAACATCCTTCCCAATGCCCTTCCGGTAAGGCAAGCCACACGTACACACAAAGCGGACCTTGACTTGAAGATAAAAGCTGAGGTGGAGAAGTTGTTTGCAGCAGGGTTCATCAAGCCTATTCAGCACCCCATATAACTTTCCAGCATAGTTCCAGTGGTGAAAAAAGACAAGAGCCAAATCAGAATCTGTATAGATTTTCTTGACTTGAACAGGGCATGTCCTAAGGATGAGTTCCCATTATCAATTATAGACAGCTTAATGGACGCCACCGCGGGACATGAGATGTATAGCTTCATGGATGGGTACGTTGGCTACAACCAGATTAAAATGGACCCTGTCGAAACTTTCACTATACAGTCATGCCCTTCGGATTGAAGAATGCCGAGGCCATATACCAGCGAACCATGATGGAAATTTTTCACGACCTTTTTCGTGATATACTAGAATTCTATGTGGATGACCTGGTGGTGAAATCTAAGAAAGAAAGCAAGCATATACAAGGTATTAGGAGAGTATTTGAAAGGTGCCGCCGGTATAAGATGAGGATGAACCCCTCGAAGTATGCCTTTGGGGTTACTACAGGGAAATTCTTAGGTTTTGTTGTGAATAGACAAGGGGTGCAAGTGGATGCAGAGAAGATGAAAGCCATTGTGATGATGCCACCGCCCAAGAGTCAGAGGCAACTTAAGAACTTCCTGGGAAAGGTATCCTACCTACGGAGGTTTATACCTGCGCTGGCAGAAGTAACCCATTCGTTCGCGCTTCTACTAAAAGACAAAGTCAAGTGGGTTTAGGGAGAGAGAAAGGAGAAAGCATTTGAGAATATTAAAGAAATTCTAGCCTCTCCTTCCACGATGATTCCCCTCGAAGTCCGAACACCGCTGCTGCTCTACCTTACTTCTATAGAGAGATCGATAGGGGCCCTCTTGGCGCAAGAGAAAGAAGGAGTGGAAAAGTCGGTCTACTACTTGTCAAGAGTGATATTTGGAACAGAATTGAGGTACACTAGCATTGAGAGACACTGCCTGGCATTGGTAATTATGGCCCAGAAGTTTAGACACTATCTTCTAGCCTTCACAGTTCACATCGTCACCAAGTGTGATCCCATTAAGTACCACCTAGTGCGGACTATACTCGTGGGACGAGCAGCAAGGTGGTTTTTGATCTTGTCAGAATATGATCTAAAATGTGTAGTGCCCTAAGCCATTAAAATCCAAGTAGTAGCAGATCTGCTTGCCCACTTCCCAAATGGAGTTTTCGAACCACCTAGTGAAGAGATACCCAGAGATAGATTTCAAGCATGCATGACGGAGGAGGTGAAGAAGTGGTCTATAGAGTTTGATGGTTCCAGTTCTCAAGGAACAGGTGGAGACGGCATCATATTGTCAGATGGGAAAGAGAGGATCACTCTCTCCTTCAAGTTAGATTTCAAATGCTCAAATAATAAAGTTGAGTACGAAGACCTCATTCTAGGGATGTTGGAAGCACTCAGAAGAGGGGTCAGGGTATTGTGTATACGAGAGGACTCCAATTTGGTAGTGAGGCAGGTCAATAGGGAGTTTTCCCTTAAACACGCCAACTTAGCGCCCTACAGACACATCATCCAAAGGCTGCTGGGACAATTCTTAGAAGTAACTGTGGAAAGGCAGGCGCGAACGATGAACAGGCACCCTGACGCGCTCGCTACCATAGCACAAAAGCTGGACATGGAGGAGTCAGAAGAAACCATAACAGTGAGGCGAAGAACGATACCCATTACTGTAAAATCTTTGTTCCCAAGTAACGAGCCAAAAGATTGGAGGCATCTGGTGGAGAAGCAACTTGAAACTAGAGAAGGAATAATGAAAATGTTAGAGTTAGCCAAATATTATGTGCTGCAAGGAACTCTCTACCTCAAGAGTCCCAGTGGGTTTCTGGCAAGGTGTATCGATGAGCAAGAAGCCAAGGAGAGGTTAATAGAAATGCACCAAAAGCACTGCGGAGATATTGATATTCCCCTTTATAGACAACTGCAGCGAGGTGGGTATTATTGGCCTTTCATGAGCTCAGAAGAGTCCCGCTGGCAACAAAGTTATTTAAAGTGCCAAGCTAATTTTGACCAGCCGACGGAGGCTAACTTTGTGGAAGCCTTCGAAGATTGGAGACAACCATACATAGCATATCTAAAAAATGGGGAGTTGCCCGCCGAGAGAGCGGATGAAATTTACCTTAGAAAAAGGATAGCCTGTTTCTACTTGGTCGAAGGAGAGTTATATAGGAAGGGGTACAATGAGAAGGCGCTAAGGTATGTAGCCAAAGAGGATGTGGAGAGGGTGCTGAAAGAAGCTCATGAGCCCTCCCACATGGGAGGAGCCAAACTGTATAATGACGCTGGGATAATACTGGCCAACCATGGAGGCTGACTCCATTGGATATGTGCAGAAATGTAAAGCATGTCAAGTTCATGGAAACATAGTGAACGCTTCTTCTGTCAGCCTGCAAAGCTTGGCAGCTCATTATCCCTTCCATACATGGGCGTTCGACCTGGTGGGAAAAATCACCCCGGCCTCTCACGGCAAGGATTTTATCATTGTGGCTAAAAAATTGTATACCAAATGGGCGAAATCCATCCCTCTAAGGAGAGTCACTGCCCAAGTGGTAACCCAGTTTATAAAGGAGTATATCATATACAGGTTTGGTATACCCAAGGTAATCTTAACAGATAATGGGAAGCAATTCGTATGCAAAGAAATGGCCCTCCTCATAAACAAATATAAAATTGTGCATAATAGCTCAACCATATCCTACCCCTGATAAACATTTTAAAGAAAATGCTAGAGGACATGCCGGGGGCGTGGGATGAGAAGTTACCTATGGTGTTATAGGCTTATCGTACTTCGAAAAGAAAATCGACAGGGTTTACTCCATTATCTTTGGTATACGGGACCAAAGTTTTCCTACCAGTGGAGTTGGCGGTACCTTCAGCCAAAATTTCTCTTAGCAATGGGCTCATCCCTGACCCAAGGCATGTGCAGCTGGAGGCGCTAGACGAGCATAGAGACAAGGCGAGAGAGAATTTCAAAGTCTACACTCAGCAACTATCCAGGGCCTACGAGAACTTAGTCAAGCCTAGAGAGTTCCAGGTGGGAGATTTAGTCATGCGAGCATCAACTCACCATCTTCGTAGCATGTCGGCATCAAAATTCAAACCCAACTGGTAAGTCCCCTTTGTCGTCAGAGGAGTGGGGAAGTCAGGCTACTGTCAAATATCAAAACCGGAGAGTGATTGCCTCCAGTCCATCAACTGCAAGTGGCTGAAGAGGTACTATGCTTAGTAACAGCTAACAAATTTTATTTGTGTTTTGCATATCTGTAATGGATTTTCAGGGTTGCTCCTATATCAGAAAAGTTTTTTGTAATTTTTTTTAGAGCAATACCACATTGTAAACAGCACACAAAAGTAAAGAAATGAAATAGCAACGCTTTTGATCATTACCGCAGCATTACTTGCTTTCTTTGTTTACTCATTTATATATATACAAAAATATATATACACTCCCCGCTAAGTTAAAAGCGAGTACACAAAAAAAATCAGGAACTTTTCTCACTACACTTGGGAGGTAAGTCCATCCTAAGGGAAAGCGTACTGAGCAAAGTCCCCCATGCATAAATTAAGAAAAAATGTAGAAGGGGGGGTTAAATTCCTCCTCTTTAATATTTCAAAGAACAATGAACATAATTAATATTGTGCAGGAGTACCCCCACAGACATAAGGGGTGATTCAATGCAGTAACATGCAAATATCTCACAGTTACAAGAGGTGCATTTTCGAAAAAATATATACTAAAATAAAAGTACAATGAATATATATACATAACTTGCTCATATTAAGGCAAAGTACCCCGCAGCTTATGGGGGAGGCATCAGTAGGCCAAGTGCTCACAGAAATTAGAGCAAGTCATATAAAATAAACACCCACAATATAAACGGAGAACAAGGGAAAAGAAAAACGCAGAAGAAACAAAGTGTCATTTCTCTCATTCACGAAGGATCAGTGATGTACACATAGAATTTTGAGCATTACAAAGCAATAAGTAGTCTATCTGCTAGAAACGATAAAAAATAAATCATCACGAGTGATGGCACCGGCATACGACGGACCAGCCTCCCGCAGAAACTCTTCCTCCAACCTGACGGATTTAGCCTCATCCTCCTCATCACCAGACTCAAGTCTGGCGAGCTTCACCTGCAGTAATGCGATCTAATTCCAGATTCTCATGGCTTCAGCCTGTTGCTGCTTAACCCTAGACTGTCGGGAAGTGTGAAATCTCACTATCTTCCGGAAAAGAACACTCAAAAAGTGGCGAACTCCCGTATCAAGCCAATACAAATGAAAATGATAGAACTGTTGCAAGTCGCAAAGATAATCCAAGAATAGTGAAATAGAAGAGCTAGTCAACTTAGCATGGGAGGTAGCTAGGAACTCATGAACATAGTTGGCAAGAGCCTTCAAGTTGAAGGACGTGAGGCTGTCAATATGAAGTATGCTCTGAGAAGTCAATGTCTCGGGGTGGTGCTCTACGATGAGATCCAAGAGCTGACGCTCGTGCATCCTGAATCATCCTGGTAACTCCTCACGCCATAGTCTACCCGCAATGGCTGTAGCATCCTCTATTTCACCATCGCCGTTGAAATGGCGATACCCTGCCTCAGAAGGGAGGAAAGATGACTCTCCACCAGAATCAGCGTCATCGACCAAGGGAGTGGCCTGAGAACTATGGTCTCTCTGCACAGCCATCCCACTTCCAGAATCCACAGTCATCAGAGTACTCTCATGCACCTGGAAATAATAAGACAAAGGTGAAATGGGAACACTTACAAAGTATACGCAAGAAGCAAAGAGGGGAGTAGTAAAAAGAAGGGGTATGCTAGTTTAATACCTCTCTAGCAGTTGCCCCACTTCCAGACTCCACTGTCATTGGAGTACTCTCATGCACCTGGAAATAATAAGACAAAGGTGAAATGAGAACGCTTGCATAGTATACGCAAGAAGAAAAGAGGGGAGTAGTAAAAAGAAGGGGTATGCTAGTTTAATACCTCTCTCGCAGTTGCCCTACTGCCAGACTCCACAGTCATCGGAGTACTCTCATGCACCTGGAAATAATGAGACAAAGGTAAAATGATAACGCTTGCATAGTATACGCAAGAAGAAAAGAGGGGAGTAGTAAAAAGAAGGGGTATGCTAGTTTAATACCTCTCTCAAAGTTTCCCCACTTCCAGACTCCATAGTCATCGGAGTACTCTCATGCACCTGGAAATAATGAGACAAAGGTGAAATGAGAACGCTTGCATAGTATACGCAAGAAGAAAATAGGGGAATAGTAAAAAGAGGGAGTATACTAGTTTAATACCTCTCTCACAGTGATCCCACTCTCAGACTCCACAAATATCGGAGCAACTTCATCAGACTCCATAGTCATCAGAGCAACCTCACTCACCTAGAAATAATGCAATAAGGGCGAAGATGGGAATGCTTGCACAATTTAAATAAAATAATAAAGGCATAAAAAATGACATAAGGGAAGTGGATACCCGTATACACTATACCTGAATAACGCTCTCCATAACGATCAAGGGAGGAGGTGCGGGGGTCGCCACACTGGTCGATGCTCCTGAAGGGGCTGTCTCAGCGACCAGTGCTTCTGAAGAGGTGGCCTCAGTCTCGAGTGATCCTAAACGAGATACCCCAAGGATGGTAGTTGCATGGGGTGATCCTAAAGGGGCTATCTCAGTAACCAATCCTCCTAAAGAGGCTACCTTAACCTCGGGCGCTTTCGAAAGAATAACCTCAGTAATGGAAGTCGCAATGGATAGGCGAGGCTGCGGAGGAGAAGAAGGGGCAAGAGTTAATAAATCACCTATCTCATGAATAAAAAACATCTCAATTAAAAAGGGGAGAGGGAAATTCCTCTTTGGCATAGCAAAGATAGCTACCTGAAGGGGCGCGATAATAGGGCAAGCGGACCCGTGTATAGGGATTGCTGAAGAGACAATAGCAGGAGCTGCCATCAAAATAGCACCAAGGGATAACTGCAATAAAAGAGAAAGAGGGATATGATAAGTATAGACTGGATATTGAAGAAATCTATAACTAAGCAAGTATAAAATACCTGGGGCCCATCCAGAGGGGAAGAGCGGAAGAGGACAGTCGGCGCAGCAGGGGCTGTGATGATAGCCTACAAAGAATGAAAACGTGTTATTCATCACATGTTCGAGGGAAAAGAGATTCCATGCTCGAGTGGAAAAGGCCTAACCTGAAGTGTAGGCTCACTAGTTGAGGCCACAGTAAATATTGGGCCGCGAGAAATTTCCTGAACCAAGGGTATGCCGTCCATAGATATACGGACTCGGGGGATATAAATCCTCCCCGAAGGGGACAAATTGGGGGTAGTTACATCAGGTAAGGGAAGAGTCCCTTCCTGAGAAGAAAATCCAAAAGCCGTTAGGACCTTCTACCGAAAGGAAACAAACATTCAAAAAAAATAATACATACCTTAGATAAGGAGGTGTCCAAGGGATCAACTGTAGAAGTGCCCACCGCCGAAATAAGAGAAGATGAAGTGGCAATGCCAGAAGGCAAAACTCCCTACGCATTGTAAATGGGTAAGTAAAAGGAATAAGTAAAGAGGAAAAAGGCACAATGAAAGTTTTTGAAAATGGCGGGGCAAACCTGAGCCAAAGAAGAAGTCACGAAAGTGGTCCTGGTGCCGGTAACGTGCACAGATGAAAGCTGCAAGGAAAATCCAGCATACACAACCAAAATATAATTGGCAGATTAACAAATTACATTAGATGGTAAAAGAAATAAGGAGATGACAAACCTCTCTAAAAAAGCCTCGTGAAGAAACGAGCATGGAGTTTCTCTCCCGCTGAAAAGGCGTTAGTCGCAGTGGGGGAAGAGGAGAACTACTTGCCTCTATGGAAATGACCTGCAAAATACGACAGAATACTTTCCTTAACAAATAAAATAATGAGGAGAAAGATATAAAATCGTATACACCAAATTTCCAATGAAGAGGAACACTTACCGCAGCAGGGCGCGTAGTCTGGCCATAAGGGAGATGTCGGGTAGTGGGGATAACTCCCCTAGAAGAATGGGATTCCTCATCATCACTAGAAGACCCTCTCGAGACAGATAACAAAGCATAAGTGTCAGTAGTGCTTTTGCTATGGAAACCCAGGTTGCCCATATCACTCGAAGAACTATGGTCGTCATAGGAAGGGGTGCTTCCATAATCAACTAGTTCCTCTTCCAATGAAGAGGAGGGATATCTAGGAGGTGAAACTCCGAGAGAACTAGTTCCACTAAGTAAAGAACGTCGTGATATAGTACCTTCTGCAATGGGAATAGATGCGACCCGCGCCTCCTGGGAAGAAAGGCCCGATGCTCCGTAACCTTTCTTTTTCACAACTTGATATGTCTCTTCCACCCCAAGATCATCACTATCGGACTCTTGGTCCAATATGGAGGAAGCAGCCATGCCATCACCATTTCTTTTCTTCTTCTTTGCATCCCGAGTTCTCACAGGAGAAGGGGGGAGAAGCGATAGTAGCGGGAACGAAATTAGATACATCTGTGTCGGGGTGCCTCCTTTTTCTTACGATAGAAGTGCTCACTTTCCCTCTACTTTTTGGTCATCTTCTAGACTTCACAGGGGGAAGTTCAGCCGGCAGGGGCTGAAGTGACTCGTCAAGAAGAGGCTTAACTAAAATAGGAATGGCCTGCTCCAAGGGTTGCGTGGAAGTGGTGCTGAGAAACTAAGGATCTTTCTGCGTCCGCCTGACCAAAAATTGGGCTTTGGTATATTTAATTGGGTTGGTCTCATGAGGGTGACCAACTACACATTCTTGGATAAGACGAACATGTCGCTGCCAAAGAAGGAACCAAAGATGAAGTAAATGAAGGATGATAATCGCAGGGAGGCACATAGAGACCCCCTAGACCGCTGACCCTACAAAACAATCCCCGAAGAGTGAAGCTAGCACACGCCTCTGAAAACACCTTAGAAGGATCATTGTAGGTAGGAAGAGGAGGGATGTGAATGCCCTGATCATAGCCAAACTTTCGTCTTGCCCTCTCGAAATGATAGGATTCAGCACGCGGACCCAACTCGGTCCAATAAGGGAGGTGACATGGTAAGAGCATTGTCACCACATTAATATGAGGATAGGTGTAAACAGACCCCACTGTTAAAGGGCAGTAGAAAGTCCTGCCATCTCCAGGGAAAGAAAGTTAGCTAAAAGTACCCCTAGGGCGCTTGGTATAAGGCCAAAAATGAAACTCCTCAATATCATCAATCAATATTCCCAAAGATTTCTTGGGAATTTTCTTGTGCCATCGGAGAAGTTGCGCAGCATCGCTATGATAAGCGTGAGTCCCTGGAGTAAAGTGGGGGGAAGTTCTCAAATAAAAAGGCCATCGAGAGAGCGGCATTTGCGTAATTAGCAACATCTTACCGACCGCAAGACCTCTCTACATCTATATGTGCTCGGTCTATCCAAGTGTAAAGGGAACCCAAAGTCAGGGCGTCCATGGGTATTAACCTGCCACGAGATAACCATACAACCAATCTAAAAAGAAATTCGCGAGGTGAATCTTCAGGCTTACCTGGCAAAAGGAATCGAGTCAGAAATGTAACCAAGAAAGCGTCCAGATGTGAAGGAGATTGGAGCGTGGGACCATCCTGGGTTCTGGGGGCTACGCGAGAAGTCTCCCCTTTCTGCAATTGCTCGAAATCCCTAAACCAGTACCTTTGCCATTTGGCAAAGGAATGCTTGGAATGACCAGTTATATTTATAACTACATACTTTGAGCACTCACTGAGAGCTGACTGTAGCTCCCCCACCATCTCCTGCTCTAAAGAATCCTCAAAATCATCAGAAAAGACCTGTTGCCCAAATAAAGGAAACAATTCATATACATCCTCTAGAGTGATAGTAAGTTCACCCCAGCCGGTGACAAATGTGTGGGACTCCATACTCCACGGAGACAATAAAAGATTGAGCAAAGAAATATGCTTAGATATGGTGCAAGACTTCAGGCTGTTGATGGCGGTAAAAAGACCTACCTCCCAAAGAATAACCACATAATCAGGAATGCTCTAAACATAGTCAACCCAGTTAGCCCACTCCTCCGTGGGACCCCCCGCAACTCTAGCTTCAATATTGGAATAAGGAAAGTCACCGCGGTCGACTCGGACTCGGAGAATAGAGTCTTGAGAAACAGTAGGGAAATCAGCAGACTCACTTACCCCCACGTGAGGGCGCTCGAGAACATTATTAGAAAATTTTTCCTCAAATTCGAAAAGAGAAACCATGAAGTTGTCAGCTAGACCGAAAAAAGGAGCACGGCGATAAGTACCAAAATCCGCCCTTGGCGAATGCGCATATAGTCCTTCCATGCCTGAGAAGAGGATGACATTGATGAAGAACTACCAAGAGTCATTAGCTCAAGAAAATAACTCCTTGGGATAGAGACTTCGAGTGAGGAACCTTGGGTGTCCCTCGCCGCCAAAAAAGAAGTGGAAGTGGCAGCCTCGGTAAAAACACCACATTGCGAGGAACACTCGACGCGATACGAGGTCAAGACACCCACACTTGAAAAAATTGGCAAATTACTCATTTCCCCAAATGAAACACGACAAGTCAAGGAACCACTACCAATTTTAGCGGATGTCGAGACACCTCCTTCCAACATAGTGGAGATTGAGACACCCTCACCTAAAATATCAAGCGCCAATGACGCTTCTGGCGAGGAACCCATGGTACAAAAGGGGTCTCACGAAAAATCTTTAGCAAACAACATATTACGCAAAAAAAAACGGGAGTACCAACATCTGCATTGCCACGCGAGGAACCACCAGCCGACATCGAGACCCCCTTCTCGCGAACATCGAGACCCCCAGCTTCTGACAAGGGACTCGTAAACACGATGACAGCCTGTGAGGAACCCTTAGTCAAAGAGGTAGTCTACGAAGACATCGAGACCCCCTCCTCTTGAAATAAAGAGATAAGGGTTGAGACCCCCCCTCCCTTCAAAAAAATCCCAACTGTCGAGACCCCCTTTCTCCAACACGAGTTCTAACAGACAAGGAACCCTCTGCGTCTAAGGCAAAGCGCGAGAAACCCCTTTCCTTACCATATCTGGCAGCAGACACATCATTGGCAGGCGTCGAGACACTCTCGGCTTCTAATGATCTGATAGACGAGGAACCCACAACAGGATCTAGGGTCGAGACCCCCCTCCCTCCAAAAAAATCCCAACTGTCGAGACCCCCTCTCTCCAACACGGGTTCTGATAGATGAGGAACCCTCCGCACCTAAGGCAAAGCGCGAGAAACCCCTTTCCTTACCATATCAAGCAGCGGACACATCATTGGTAGGTGTCGGGACACTCTCGGCTTCTAATGATCTAATAGACGAGGAACCCACAACAAAATCTAGGGTCGAGACCCCCTATCTCCACAAACAAAACCAGGCGAGACCCATCTCCACAAACAAAATCAGGCGAGATCCCTCTATCTATCTCCAGCCATCGAGACCCCTCTATCGATTACTCAAATTTCAGGCCGTCGAGACCCCCATTCCCCAAAACTCATTCCAACAGACACTGACGAGAGTGACGATGAGAACGGTGGCCAAAAAAAATAATAACAAGGAGCTCCCAGAGAAACCCAATAACGAAAAATCTTCAGCGGTCAAAACCGCGAGTCAAGAAATGACACACGAGGAATCCTCAAGAGGATAGGGACCGTCGGCGACAATAGCCACAGACGAGACAAGAAGAAACCTAGTCGTATTTGAAATATTCAAACCGACATTTCTTTTTTTTCTTTTTTTCAATGGAAATAATGGTTGGTAAGGGAATAAAACAAGGGGACTATGAGGGGTTCACATTTGAAGAGGTATTTGATGGATTAGAAGCCATTAATGGAGTCTTTGAAAAAGCTAAAGCAAAAAAAAAAGATTGGGGCTATGGTGTTTTCCTCTCACTTTCTCTCACTATAAATTTAAAGACTCTCTATGAGGGATTTGAAGAATATGAAAGAGTTTAAGAAAAGGCCTTATGTGTTTTACACTAAAGTGGGAAAACGTGCAGGAAGGCAAAAAGGTGATAACATTTTTTCTCAAATGATGAGATGATAGTTCCCACACTGACGCATGGGTTCTCAAAAAATAAAAAACCTCGGATGAAGGGACACTGCACTTAATGATCCTAGGGTCCCTCCAAATATATATATCGAGAAGTGACACCGCAAGGGTCACTTCAGAAATGACATTCGAGAGGTGCCCTGCAAGGGCCACTGCAGAAGTCCAAGATTGAGAAGGGCCACCACAGAAATGTCATTCGAGAGGTGCCACCGCAGGGATCACTACAAAAATGACATTTGAGAAAAATAGGCCAGGATGAGGGAGTGGCTATCATGAGCAACTTGTCATCATGAAACTTCATTCTTTAAAAGAACAACAATATTAACACTTTGCTTTCTTGTACAGGTAGCCTAGTTGAGCAGGCAGGGATCAAATAGGCCAGTTGGGACCTCCTGGGAGTTTTTGGCTTGGCGACTGAGGGACAAGGTATGTTGAGCAAGCTCAACTAATTCGCACTATAGGATTGAGAGAATACTAGTAGGAAGACCTAGAAGTCACTCAAGACTACACACACTTCACACTTGGTCACAAGTGAAGTGAGCATCCAAAGAGCTGGTTGCTCAAAACGAACAAACTCTTTATAAAAAAAATGACTTTTCCAGAAGAGGGGGTCCTCGAGGTCCCTCTCAAGAAAACTAATAATTTTATAAGAGATGGGTTCGTAAGGCCTCCTCTCTCAAGATTTGCAAAAATTGTACCATAAGTTACCGTTTCAAAAGATATTTACAAAATCAGATATCTTGTCTTCATTAGGAGATATATGTGCTTTTTGACTTTGGTTGGCGCCAGGTGGCACCTGGAGGAGGGAACAGGCAGGGCTGCCTACATGTAGGGACAAATGGTACACTTCAGACATTGTTCCCCACCAATCCTCTCAATTTTGGCGCCCAAAAATGCCAACTCAGCCCTAATGCCCAAGTATAAATAGACCTCTCGGCAAGGTCAATAGGGACAATTTGAAAATTTGCATTGTTACGCTGCCAAAACCACACCAAAACTACCTAGTATTCTCTCCCTGCTCATTCTCTTAGTGCTGAGTGCCTTGTTCTTTCACTCCCCACTGACAACCATCATTCTCAGGTGTTTCCCTTGAGAAAAATTACTATTTTTGTTGTGAAAGTTCATCTTCTTGCAGGGAGTGAGTTGAAGCTTGAGTTCCATTGTTACCAGAAGGAGAAGGTTTCTTGAGAAGTTGCACCAAAATACCTTGAAGACCTTGTAGGCAGTGTCCATTGGAGTGGGTCACGCCTCACCCTTTCCAGATATTCATAGACCCTAGTCTCACTACCCTCCTTCACGTTTATATCCTTGTGTCTTGTTTCGTGCCACGTTTCATCTTCAAAGTCCCTAGATCAAAGGTATGAATGCGTATGATTTTTTATCCTTGGATAAAGTTGGGTGTTTGTTTTTAAAATATTCATAGAGTCATTTTTTAATTGAAAAACTTTTAAAGAAAATTTATTTTTTGTAAAATCCGTTCGAATGAGTTTTTAAGTTGTTCAAATGAAATTACATTTTGTCTTTCCAACGAATTTTTATGTTGGTTCAAACGAATTTGGAAAAGTCGGTCAATTGACCTTCAAACGAGGATCAAACGAAATTTTCCAATCAAATGCGAAAATATCATCCGAAGTTCATTTGATGTCTGTTCAAACAAAATCCACTATATGATTCGAATGATATCTAGTTTCGTTCAAAATGAGATTGTGTACTTCATTTAAATGACCTTAGCATTTTCGTTCGAATGAGTTGTCTCAAAATTTATGTTATTTCATTTTTTGAGTTTCTAATAAATCGGAGTGCTGGAAACCTATTTTAAGAAGAAGTCTTTGAGAAATTATTTTTCAAGTACATATATTGTGCCTCTAAAACCTACTTTCATCGAAGAGTTTTTGACATCTATGTTTCAATAAAATATGATTGTTTGGCACCAAATTTTGTTTACTCTACATTTTGCAGAGTATTGTTTACATAGGGTGGACTTCGAGTGTGTGGCAATTTTAAGTGGTGGACTCCGTGTTCAATCCGTCGACTATTTATTAGGCCAAGATCGGTGGATACTGATGCATATATGGAGAAAAAGTTGTGGCGATGCGTAGTTGGATTCCTACGTGTCCCTGAGAAGAAGGTCTAAGGAAAAAAATTCGTCAAGGCTTGAAGGGAGTCGAGTTAGTTGTGTAAGTCATCTATCATCCTTTGTTTAATTCTTATATCATAGTGAATTTGCATGGATGGGTCGTCCGAGGTTTTTCCCATCGTGTATTTTTCTTATACATTAGCGTGTTGTGTGGTTTCCTTTATTTTACTCTTAATATACTCACATAGATTCATGTTTTAGGGCAAGATAAAATTTGGTAAACTATTTATACAACAATCCATTTAATTGGTGCATGTTTAATTGGGTTAATCGTTTAAAAAAAATAATTTCAAAAAAATTAAAAATTTGTGTGTTTGACTATCCATATATAATCCCTGGCACTTTCAACTACACAACCCACTACCCACCATTTTGAACATATTACTAACATAGAAATCTTTCTCTCGTTCATTTTTCCTCTCTACACGATGATAACAAAATAAAATTAACAAACGAAACATGTGAATAATGAAAAAGTACATTAAAAAATATAACCTTCGTGTAGTGTAAAGAAACAATTGGGACCATTCCTATGAGAATAATGAGCAAGTATATGCAAAAATATAATCTGAAATTACTTTTGAAAAACACAATATAACCCATATTAGAACATGATATTGAAAACAAACAAACTAATACATCCACAAAAATTCTCATTCATAAAATGAAAATGTAGACATTTATTATAATAGTATAGTTAGTCTAAATTTGTGCCAAAGCAATTGAGTCTTGTAAATATTGATCTAAAATGCTTGATTTAATACACACAATAGGTAGAGAGATTTCGGTTCATTATAATTATGAGTGCAAAATTATCATAATGAATATTTCCAAAAAGAAAATAGTTAAAGAAAGAAAGACAAAGCAGTCAGATGCACAACATACAATATACGTGGTTCAGCAGATTGCCTACATCCACGGAGAGGATATAGTTTTTCTTATTAATGTATATCTCAAGATTACAAAGTTGCATCCCCTTGACCCCGGGGTGTGGGTTTACATTTATAGTTTTGTTTAAGAGGTTGAATTATATACGTAACTCTTCCTGCTTGAGTGTAGCTCGTAAGGTGTCCTGGAATATCTCTCTGAGATTGTTGGTAACTGATTTAAGATTATCATAATGCATTTAAGCACGTGTTAAACACACGAGTGAAATTATCCATTTTAGTTGGGTCAGAAATACCTGTCTCATAATGGGTTGGTTGTCCAACTTTGTAAATGGGCCTAATGAATTATTTTAGCCCCTATAATTGCCCCTAAAATCTTTGGGCTGACACTTATTGGGCCAATAGATTTTAAGCTCGGTGTAGGCCTAAGATCCATTGTTGTTGAGATCAACATGACAATTTTTTAATAACCTTGAAGTGTTGAGGGTACACTCGTTCGAACATGGTTGTCATAGAAGAATTGTAATAACCTTGGATCGATGGGAGAACGTTGGTCTGGGCAATGATTTGAAGTGCCAAACATCATTCTCGAGAACTGCCCCTCATTATTATGCATAAAGTTTGAAACAAAACTCTGTGATTTCAAACTGTCATCTTTGCATTCCTTAGCTTTCTTCTTCATAAATTTTCTGAAAGTTTCCTTTCTGCTTCCAATTTCTTCAGATCTTCCTCGCATCACCTCTTTCTCTATTCCGTTCACAGTTTTATTATCTATTCTTTGTTGCCTCAAATTCTTCCATCAATGAATACTCTTCGTGGAAAAAGTGTTGAGGATTTCAGAAAAATGTACTCCATTCCTTATTGGGTGGTAATCGACTGTTCTCCCATGCTTAACAAATATTAAGGGTATGGATGAGGGACACTGGATTCACACCCTTGCAGTAGTCCAAAGGGGTTTAACGTTTCCCCTAAATCGATTATTTTTAGAATTTTTTTATTACTTTGAAGTTGTTCATACCCAGTGTGCCCCTAATACCTGGAGAATAGTGTATGGGGTATATAGGACTAAAGAGATTTATGGGACCAACTTGGGGGTCCCAAATATTAAGTTCTGCTACATCTGGTCACACACCACTGACGGTCTTTTATACTTAAAAGCGAGGAAGGCTAACAAAATTTTCGTTCTGAACCTACCTGATTTCATTCACAGATATTGGGAGCAAGGTTTTATTGCCAAGAACTAGTAACATCCTCCCTTCCTGAGGACATTTGTGCCCTGAATGAGGAGAGATCATATAGGTTGCTATGTGTTATTTCTTTTTATTTTTGACTTTTTGTTTTTGCCACTTGCTCTGCTTGCTAATGTACGTATGCCTCATTTTTGTGCAACTCGCGCTAAAAATAAGGATCCATATCTTCAACATATAAAGGTTGCTGAACTTTTGAGGTTTGGAATCAGGGATAGACTGCTCGACGGTGAAAATCCTTGGTCGTCTTTCTAGCTTCTTGAGTATACCAATACCACTTCCAGCTTTATTGCTCGCCTAGTGGATGAGATCCCAGAGATCACTCCTCCGAACGAGGAAACTTCTTGTTCAAGTAGACCAATAAACATTAACTTTTACTTCCCAGAAGAAGTAAAAATAGATCAAATGGTTCCCCCAGGAGGAGGCTTCTACTTGCTGAAGGTGACGACGATGATCAAATTCTCCTTTCTGCCACGGTCAAGTCCCTGAAGAAGTCCCTTCAAGGGGGATTCCCTTAGAACTGGTGTCCCTAAAACTATATCCCAAGAGAAAAAATAAAAATAGAGGAAGAGGAGAGAGGAGGAAAGGACGAGAGGGAAAGAGAAGAAAAAGAAGGCCAATGAGGCCCCAGGGAGGATTTCCTCTTCTCTCTTTGGAACTTCTCAAGCCGACAGTGTGGCCTTCAACCCATCTCTTACCGCTAGTTTACTGAGGGGGCAATACTCGTTGCCGACTACAAGCACTCAATGAAGATAGGTCCTGACTAGCTGTCTTTGCGATCTTCCCAAGCTCTTGCCTTTGTAAGTGTTCTCCTCTTTCACTGTCTTGTCATTTTGAACTATGGTGTTTTTTAATATCAACTTCTTTCCTATTTTGTAGTTTGTGGAAGATTTTTCCACTCTTCTTGATGGTCATGTCGACCATTTAAAGAAGAATAGAGAGATAATTGAGGCTCTGAAGCAGTCCTAGTAGGATTTCATTGAAGCCCATAAGGCCTTTGATCAGGAGAGGCAGACCACTATTGGGGGATGGCCTCACTGAGGACAGCTAATAGTCTTTTACCAATCGAAAAAGAGAAGCTTATTGGAGATGTCATGAAGTTGACTAATGAGGTCCTCACTGTTGATGTAAAAAACTAGATTACTCTAATTATTTAATCACAGATAAATAAATAAGACAAAAGATTTTAAAGTGGTTCAGCCTTATATGAATGGCCTACGTCCACTGTTATGTTATTGCTGAGTGTTTGGGAATTCTCGATTACAAGTGCTATCAAGAAATTCCGATCCCCTTGAATGAGGGTGATACAAGGTATTTATAGCCCTTAGGTTATACATGAAAGGGTGTTACATTAAATGATACACATATGAAAGGGTAATTCACTTAATGTTCTTCAAACGTGCGCGTCAAGATGATAAGCATTCAATGAATAGTTGAACTGTTGATTATCTGTCAATTAATGATGTGGTCGAGATGCAGCTCGAACCGCCTTAGTTTCTCTTCGTCCAAAAGTTCCTCGGAGCATTGGAGTTCCTCGGAAGATAAGAGTTCATCAGAGGGTTGGTGTTCCTCGGAAGACTGGCGTTCCTCGGAGTATACCTGTTGCTCGGAGTGAGTATGTTGGTCGGGGGAATGATCATCCTCGTTGCTATTGTGCCTCGTAGATTGACACGTGTCTTCTTATTATTCGTCCACATCAGCATACTAATTTTGGTATCAACAGAAGCCCCCAATGTTTCATATTTCGAACTTTGAGGAGTATGGAACATTCTTTCTCGGTATATGGCGATATTAAATGACCTTCCTGGGTTTTAGGATCCTTTTCTTCATATTTGAATTTCCTTCCAAATTCGCAGAATCCGCCTTTTTGCATTTTTATAGGCGCTTCGATCTTCGTGCCCTTTTTGTCCTTTTAGTCGCCGGTAGCGTAATAGTTTCCTTTGTGTAATCATTTCTTTCGTCGTTTCCCAAGGCAAAATATTTAAGTTTCAAAGGCAATCCCATCGTCTTCTACCTTTTCAATTTCTGCTTTCGAGTTTTTTATAGCTTTTCTCTCTCCTGTGCGTCCATCCTTTTCTTCGTTTGTTTGTCAACAGATCTCCTTTTTCCCTGTAAGATCTTCTTCCTTCTTCTCTTATTCATCATGGTTTACATTATTGAGTCTCTTGAGAAATTCCGTTCTGATTTCTCTATTCCATCTTGGGTAATTTTGGAGGTTCTTTCTGAGCCTTCAAGTTATTTTGATTTGGCTGAGGGACATTGGTTCCCTAGCCTCTTTATTGCTGAATGTGGATTTTCTTTTCCACCAAACCCTTTATGCTTAGAATTTTGTTAGTATTTCCACGTTGTCCCTGCAAAAATAGCCCCCAACACCTGGAGAATAGTTAATGGGGTGTATAGGTTAAATCAAACTCATGGAACTCGTATAGGAATTCATGAGATTATGTACTGTTATAGATGGGCTGTTTTAGACAATGTTTATTATTTAAAAACTAGATTTTTGAATAGGGCTTTAGTAGTCAACCTCCCTGATGCCAACATGGATTATTTTGAACATGGAGTAGTTGTAAAAAATTGGCAACATGCCCCTTTGGTTGGAGACGAAGTATATGAGGGTCCCAAATGCCCTCCATATGGCAATGGGATAGGTTATTTTCATCTTATTTTATTTTTTGAAATTATGATTTCATTGTGTTTGACAAAATGTATGACTGATATTTCACTATGTTTTTATTTGCAGTTGACAGCAAGAGAAAAACTCCAAAAGAAACAGAAGTTAATATCAAGCATTTAAAACATATCTGGAGTTTGCATCAAAAGGTTGCAGACGAGCACATTAGGTCTTCTTCATACTTGCTGCAGTACAGGAGCTATACATCCTCTTACACTGCTCATCCTGTGGCTAGCATTAGCGAACCATTGCCAGCTTCTGAAGACTCTTCACTAGACTCTCACATTCCTTTGAGTCAGAAGATGGGCAAGAGAAGAGTTCCTGCTCTCTTTGAAGAGACCTCCTCTGCTGGAGATGGAAAGAGAAATAAAGCTGATGTCCCAAAGGGGACAAAGAAAATGGATGCTGCCCCTTCTGCTGCTCCTCAAAAGGTCGCCGAGAAGCCCCCAGTGGCTCCTGTACAGAAGAATGCGCCTGTGGAAGTAATCACTATCTCTCCAACCAAAAATTCTTCTTTAGTTGAGGTTGTTGAAAATACACCGAGGAGATTGAAGAAGTCTTCCTCGGTTAGTTTTTCTGAAGTCATTCCCCAGCTCCAAACTAGTGGAGCTGGTGTTCCAACCATTATTCCTCAGAGCTCTGTAATGAGCTCGGTAAAGACTTGGATTATTCCTGAAGTCCAAGGCATCGAGGAAAACATGCCTAGGGAAATGCAGACATCCCTAGCTACTCGTCACATCGCTTCAGTAAGTTTCTTCTTATCTTGAATTCTTATTTCCTTCTATCAATATATGTATCTCGGCACTAACTCATCACTAACTTCTTTTTTCAGCTGGTGAGTTGCTTTAACACCATTATGAAGAAAGATGAAGCACTCAAGGCTTCAAGCTCCTCGTCTGGAGTAGAGGATGCATTCCAGGGTTTGGCCCAATCTCTGAAGGAATCCCGTCAGAAGTACGACGAGGATAAAGGTGAATGGGAGAAGAAACTGGCTGCATCTGAAGCAGAGAAGGTGCAGTTGGGAAATAAAGTGAAGGACTTGGAGAGGGAGAATAAGAAATACTCCGAGAAGCTCACCACCTTGGGGGAGCTTGAAAATAAGATGAAATCAGCTGAGGAAGAGCTGACCCTTCTGCGCGAAGCAAATTGTCAGAAGGAGGAGTTGGAGGCCAAGCTGAAAGCCTCCGAGGACCTTCTATCCGAGAAGCTCTCCTCAGAGAAAATGTAAAGAAAAAAGGCAATAAAGAAGTCTTTCAGCACAGGCTGGGACAAAGGGTGGAACAAGGGAGTAGCTTCTATGATGACTCAAGTGCAATATGGAAGTTTAAAATACTTTCGAGATGGCTAGGTTGCAGCTTTGCAAGAATTGAAAGTGAGCGAGGACTCCGAGCTATTTCAACAGCATCTCCCTGGTCCTCCTCTAGCCATCGAGGATGAAGAAGAGGACGAAGCTGCCTCAGAAGAATCTTCATTGGTAGTGGGTGATATCATCCTTACCCAGCCTGCTGACGAGGAGCTTTCATCTCTGCCAGCTCCTCCAGAACAAGTTCCAGCTCCCGTCGACCAACTCCTTATTTCCACCGAGCAACCAAGCTCCTCGTCCCAGCCTCCCGAGAAAGTCTTGGGAGACAAGGAAAAGGTGTGAAGTTGTTCGATATTATCTTTCTGTTTTTGTTTTACTTGTACTTTGTATCTCAGATCTTTGTAACTTTGCCTTATGATCTAATAAAATTTGAGTTCTTTTCTTCCATATGATTATCTCTTCTTTATCTGCACTCTGTCTTGATCTTCTTTTTCTTTCTCTGTTAGTTTCTGTCCAGGATGGATCTTTTGTCTGCTAATGACACAAAGTTGATGCAGCAATGCCATGAATATTATAAAGCTGGTCACACATACCTCAGTGCATCAGAAGTTGCTGACATCCTTGGCCATGGTGCTTCAGAGCAGGTAGTAGAAGCTTATCAATATCTGAAGGGCTTACTTGATCGAGCTGTGGCCAATAACGTGGCCTACTATGATATGATCGAGGAGCTCCAATATACTCTAGAAGATCTTCAGACTCAGTACAAGCAGTCAAATGCCTTGTTACATGAGGGGTATGAAAAGAAATATCAACAGCTTTCTGCCGAGAAGGGCTACGACAAACTCCTTGCTGGGTATGATGTCAGGGAGAGGACCCTAAAGGGAGAATTTGAAGCTTGTAGACAAATTGTTGAACTGCTGGAGCAAGAGAATAATAATTTGCAGAAAGAACATACACAATATAAGTCTGCAGCCTCTTCTTCAACAGCGGTAATCCCAGTGACCGATGAGGGATTTTCCTTCTTAGAGGTTGAGAATGCCAAATTAAGGCAAGAGTTGGATACCCTGCGAAGATCTGGTACTTCTACTTCTACTCGGGGACGAGGAAGAGGTTCTCGTGGGCGAGGAAGAGTTGCCTAGGATGTTGTCGAGGAACGAAGTACTCCACCTGCTCGGGGTCGATCAAGAACTCCTCGTAGTATTGAAGAATCTCGTACTCTCTCAACATTGGAAACCCAAGCGTACCAACTGAATGCAAAAGATCGGGCTTTGTCTGAAATGTCCAAGAAAATACTAACTTTGGAAGATCAACTTACTGCGACGAAGTCTTCTATAGAGAATAAGGACATTTTTGCAAAAAGCCTTCACGAGCAGTTGGAGAGACTAACCTTCCAATTCCATAAGCAGCCCAGGGAATTTTGGATGGCTGGGTACAACGGGGCATTATTCCATTTAGATGCTCATATCCAGAATGCCACTAATGAGGGCTATAAACAAGGTTGGTTGAATGCCTTATGCGTGTTGAAACTTGAACAAGGACATTACTTATGGGACTATTATGACCCCGGGGTGCTTGACCTGCCTGTGACACCGTTCAATTTGGACAAGGAATGGATCCTAGCTCGTGCCATTCCTCGGAGCTTAATTGCACAATACCTCGGTGATTACAATCTTCATTCTCAGATCGAGGTATCTCGTCCCGAGCATCTTTTGGACACGCCTTCAGTAATGAATGTCAGAATGTTGAAGGACTTGAATTTTATCAATTCTCCTCAGACCTTAAATGATCCTCCTGCTGGCGAGGAACCTATTTCAAAAGCTGAAGGAAAGAAACCAATAGAATAGGGATTTCAATGTAATAGTTAGTATACATGTAATTTGTAATTCGTTTTGAATTTTAATGAAAGACTTTCATTTTCTGTTTGCAAATCTGTGTTGCTATTGTTTTGTACTTGTCTAACACTTTTATATTTGTGATTGCATAACAATACTTTGTGGTTCATCGACCAATCTAGTAATAAAAGGTTACAAGTATCAAAAATGTTGCTCGATCACTTAATAATAAAGTAATGAGTATAAAAATGTTTAAAAATTTTCCAACCAACCAAGGTTATTAAATTGTGCTCGTCGACCAATTATAATTAGTGAGAGTTTTTATCCCCGACTAACTATACTTGGTAATTTTTTTCATAAAGTGTGTTCGACCAACCAAGGTCGATAATTTTATCCTCGTCGACCAACTACAGTTAGTGGATTTTTATCCCCGACCAACCATACTTGGTTCAGTTTGGAATATTTTATTCTTCGAGGAACTTTTATATTTTCTGTAATAATCTTACCTCCCGACCAACATAAGTTGGCATTTGAGAGCATATTTTGTTTTCAAGCCAACCGAGATTGGCATTTTTAAGAATGTGGTTCTTGCCCTTTTACCAACCAGAGTTGGTCATGGGTTTGAACTATCATGTCCACTAACCCTTTTACCAACCGAAGTTGATCACATTAGTGTACGCCTCTTATCCAAAGGAGTATAGTTTGTTCTCGCTATTTCACCAACCGAAGTTGATCACGCTCGAACTATCATGTCCACTAGTTATTTTACCAACCGGAGTTGATCACGCTAGTGTATGCCTCCTAACCAAAGGAGTATAGTTTGTTCTTGCAATTTTACCAACCGAAGTTGATCACGCTCGAACTATCTCCACTAGTTATTTTACCAACCGGAGTTAATCACGCTAGTGTATGCCTCCTAACCAAAGGAGTATAGTTTGTTCTCGCTATTTTACCAACCGAAGTTGATCACGCTCGAACTATCAGTGTCCACTAGTTATTTTACCAACCGGAGTTGGTCACGCTAGTGTATGCCTCCTAACCAAAGGAGTATAGTTTGTTCTTGCCCTTTTACCAACCGGAGTTGGTCGTGGGTCTGAACTATCGTCTTCTTTTTGCTGTCGAGCAGCGTAGTGTTGTACACTAGTATTCCCCGAAAAACTTCAATAAAAGGAGAGAAGATGGTGAAACATCATTGTTTTATTCATATTGATAGAACTGCTTTACATTTTACATTACTGATAATACTTGCGTAGGTGTTCAGCATTCCATGCATTCTTGAATTCCTCTCCTTCTAGAGTCGCTATTCGGTAATTTCCTGGTCGGAAAACTTCTGTAACTCGGTAAGGTCCATGCCAATTTGCTTCCAATTTATTGTGCTTCTGAATGAACTTCTTTAGCACGTAATCTCCTTCTTTTAAATCGCATTTCTTCACCCTCTTATTGTAGAACAGAGTTGTTCGTTGTTGATATGCATCATTCCTAATGGCTGCTTCTTCTCTAACCTCCTCGAGCATGTCCAAATCTAATCTTCTCATCAAGTCACTGATTGGGGAATTGAAATTCAGCACTCTGTGTGTTGGGAGACCCAACTCAGCAGGTATTACAGCCTCACTTCCAAACGCCAGCATATATGGTGATTATCTAGTTGCTGCTCGGGGAGTTGTTCGGTAAGCCCACAATACTGATTGTAGCTCATTAATCCAATTAGCTTTAGCCTCACTTAACCTCTTCTTCAAACCATTTAATAATGTTCTGTTCTTCACTTCAGTCCGTCCATTGCTTTGAGGATGGCCTGGTGCTGAATGAACCTTCAAAATGTTTGACTGATGACAATAGGCGGCAAACTCCTCGTTATCAAATTGTGTTCCATGGTCTGTGATGAAGGCATGAGGGAGACCATATCGGCAGATGATATTCTTCCAAATGAATTAGTATACCTTCTCGTATGTCATATCAATCAGAGGCTCAGCTTCTACCCACTTAGTAAAATAATCCACTGCGACGACGAGGTACTTGAATCTTCCTCGGGTCGTTGGCAGTGGTCCAACCAGATCAATTCCCCATATGGCAAATGGCCAAGGGGAAGTTATAGGTGTCAACAATGCTTGTGGAGTACGTCGGATGGAAGAAAAACGTTGGCATTTATCACATTTCTTAGCATAGGCTATACAATCAGCCCTCATCGTTGTCCAGTAGTATCCTTGCGTCATCACCCTTTGCAAAAGTGTTCGACCTGCTACATGGGCTCCACATGACCCTTCATGGATCTCTTCAATCAATTCTTTCACCTCGGAGGGATGTACACATCTTTGCAAACCTGCTATAATTCCTCGTCTATACAAAACACCATTAGTTAGTACATACCGAGCAGCTTTAAACTTCAATTTCTTGGCAGCGATCTTATCCTCCGGTAATTCTCCTTCCTCGACATATGCCCTGATGGGATCCATCCAAGATGGTCCTAAATCAAGGGAAATAACATTCATCGTCAGGCCTTCATCTATGCTTCGACTTTCTAACACCTCAATTGGTATCGTTCTTCGCAACTCGGTACGAGTAGCTGATGCTAATCGGGCCTGTGCGTCTGCTTGTGCATTCTCCATTCTTGGTATTCTGATCAACTGAATGGCATCAAATTTTGCCAATAACTCCATCGCCTTTGCATGATACTTAACCATTAATTCTCCTTTAACTGCATACGTTCCCATCATCTAATTCATAATTAATTGAGAATCACTGAATACCATCACTTGTTGCGCTTCCATAATCTTTGCTAAATTAAGACTTGCTATCAAGGCTTCATACTCAGCCTCATTATTGGAAGCTTTGAATTGGAATCATAAGGCATATTCCATGTCAATCTCATCTGGGGTGTTCAAAACAATCCCTGCTCCACAACCTGTTGTACAAGATGACCCATCTACATACAATCTCCACGTAGGTAACTCGTCTTTAAAATTCTTATCTGACAGCGTTCCTCGGTGAAATATTTACTGTTTTGTTTCATCCTCCCCTGGTATTTTTCGCTCCTCGTCAACCATCTCTTCTCGCCCTTTTACCAACCGAAGTTGGTCTGGGTTTGAATTTGATGATTTTTCTACATCCACAAGCCCTTTTACCAACCGGAGTTGGTCTGGACTTATGTCTGTTGATCCTGTAACATCCACAGGTTGGTCAGCGAGCAACTTTTGTTCCTCGGGGGTATCAGGATATGTAAACTCTGCTATAAAGTCTGTTATAGCTTGCCCTTTTAAGGATGATCTGGGTTCATACACAATATCATATTCACCAAGCTCTATTGCCCAGTACATCAGTCTCCCTGACTTTTCTGTCTTATGAAGGGTTTGTCTTAATGGCATGTCGGTATACACGATCATGGTATGGGCCTGGAAATATGGCCTCATTCTTCTACTTGCCTCAATTAATGCCAATGCCAATTTTTCTAACTTTGGGTACCTGATCTCTGCACCTCGGAAAGCCTTAATTGTGTAATAAATTGGCTTCTGGACTCCATTCTCCAATCTGATCAATGCCGAGCTGACTGCATTCTCTGATACTGCCAGGTATAAGTACAACTTTTCTCCCATCACTGGTCCGGACAGCAGTGGAGGTGTTCCCAGATATTTCTTCAAGTCTTAAAAGGCTTTCTCACATTCATCATTCCACTCGAAAGTTTTTCGGAGTGTTTTGAAGAATGGAAGGCACCTATCAGTTGCTCGAGATACAAATCTATTGAGCGCTGCAACTCGTCCTGTAAGACTTTGTACTTCTTTCTTCGTCGTTGGAGATCGCAACCCTAAAAGAGCTTTGATCTTTGCTGGATTTGCCTCAATGCCTCGCTGGTTGACGATGTACCCGAGGAACATTCCTTCTCGTACTCCAAAGGTGCACTTCGTCGGGTTGAGCTTCATCTGGTATTTATCCAGTTGATCAAAGGTCTGACCTAAATCAACTAGATGCTCAGCAGCTTTCTTGCTCTTTGTCAGCATATCGTCGACATAGACTTTCATGTTGCAACTGATTTGTTCGGCAAAAACCTTATTCATCAGCCGTTGATATGTCGCTCCTGCATTTTTCAAACCAAAAGTCATAACATTATAACAATAAGTTCCCCTAGGGGTAATAAAAGAAGTGCTTTCCCTGTCTTCAGGTTTCATTTTGATCTGGTTGGAACCAGAGTAAGCATCCATGAAGCTGAGCAGCTCGTGCCCCGAGGTAGCATCCACTAGTTGGTCAATTCTGGGCAATGGGAAGTGATCCTTTGGGCAGGCCTTGTTGAGATCAGTGAAATCAACACACATTCTCCATTTATTGTTTTTCTTCTTTACCATCACCACATTTTCCAACCAGTCCGAATACTTCACATCTTCAATGAATTGGGATTTCTGGAGCTTGTCGACCTCCTCTTGAATAGCTTGATTCTTCTCGGGGCTAAATACCCTTCTTCTCTGCTTTACTGGCTTAATCTCCTTATTCACATTGAGCTCATGACATAAGAAGTTTGGATCTATTCCTGGCATGTCTTCATGACTCCATGCAAAAGTTTTCTTTCTGTTTCTCAAGAAAGTTATCAACTCCTGTTTTATTGAAGCATCCAATGATGAACCTATCTGGGTTACTCGTTCAGGGTGTTCGTCGTCCAGAATAACACTTTCTGTAGATTCTACCACCTGTCCTTTTACAAGTTGGGATTCATCTCTCAGATCAAGTGTTTCAATTTCCGTACTTTCATCCACCTGGTAAGTAGTAGTCTTTTTCCTTGACTCTTCAAGCTCCTCTTGCTCGGCAGATGAATAATAGCATTCTCAAGATACTTTTTGATCACCTTTCACCACTCCCACTCCGAAATTTGTTAGGAATTTTAAACATTGATGTACTGTAGATGGGACTGCTTCGAACTTCTTCAAACCAACTCTTCCCATGATGATGTTGTAGGCTGACTGCACATTCTTATCCATCACAAAGAAGCGTATTCTCTCTGTTTGACAAGCAGGCCAAGTTCCAATGAATATATCCAACTTGATCGTCCCAAGTGGAAAAAATTTCTCGCCAGCGAAACCCAGAAGAGGTCTGTGATAAGGCTCCAATTGAGATAATTTCAAATTTAAACTGTCAAAGCATGAATAGTACATGATGTCTGCCGAACTGCCATTGTCTACCAGTACCCTTGAAATCACTACTTCTTTCATCCTCATTTTGATCACCAAAGGGTCGTCGTGAGGGTAAAGAACACCTGCCAGGTCATTTTTTGAAAATCCAATAACCAGCTTATCGTTGTTTACCTTCCTCGGACGATCCTCCTCGACCAAATTTATTCGCTGAATGTACGAGCAAGCTTGTGCCTCTCCGAGGTAAGCTTTTCTTTCTGCAGTAAGATCTACTCCTCCTGCATCTCCTCCTGTAATAACATTACAATCAAATGACCCAAAACGTATGGAAAATACCTCTCATTCTGGCTACCTTGGTTTCTTGGGAAGATCGGGGTCATCCTCGGCATCATCTTCATGACCTCTCTTCTTTTTCTCCTCTGCTCGACGAGGAGATCTAGATCTCTCTCTAGTTCGATCATTATTTCTTCTTTCACCTCCCCGATCAACATACTTTGCTAGCTTTCCTCTTCGGATGAGTGTTTCAATCTCGCTCTGAAGAGCTATGCAATTTTTAGTCATATGGCCATGATCTTTGTGGAACTCGTAATATTTATCCCTGTTCCTCGCATCAGGATCTGACCTCAGTTTCTTCGGCCACTTTACCTCCTCGCTATTCTTGATTTCTTCCAAGACATGATTAATACCCATTTTCAAGGGAGTATAATTATCGAATTTCTTCAGGACTTCCCATGATGACTTATTATTTCTGGAACGCTTATCACCGCCATTTCCCTTATGCTCTTTATTTTTAGACTTGTCGACGTCCACCTTGGTGTCTTTATCCATATTCTTCTTTGCAGCCATAGCTTCCTCGGCATTCATGATTTTGGCCGCTTTTGCCATCAACTCTGATATATTTTTAGGTGGATCTTTCGCCAAGGTGTAATACAACTTATTAGGCAACAACCCACTCATCAAGGCGGTGATTGCTGTCTTCTCCTCGTAATCTATGACTTTCAGCTTCTCGTTATTGAAACGAGTTATGTAATCTCTAGTACTCTCACCAGATTTTTGTCTGACACTTAACAAGTGTGCTACTCGTTTTACTGGCTTTGCTCCAAAATAGAAATTGCCGATGAACAACTCGGCCAACTGAAAGAAAGTTGAAATCTTACCCCGAGGAAGATTGTTGTACCATATCTGGGCAGCTCCAGTAAGAGTTCCTGAGAACGCTCTGCATCTCATCTCGTCGAGGACAGCATAGATATCGGCGGTAACTTGATATTGCTCTATATGAAGAACAGGATCTGTCTTTCCATCATATTTGGGAGTCACTACTGGTGCTTTAAACTTTGACGGTGTAGGAAAATTCACAATGTCCTGGACAAAAGGTGTCCCTTGCATAAAAGTTCGTTGTAGGGGATTCTTCGCCTTAGCCATTTCTCCCAATCTATCCTCCAACCGCTGAAGGGATCCTTTCCACTCTTCATTTCCTTCCTCGGGCCTATTGGTTCGAGCAATAGATCATTCTGAAGTAGCCTCTTGAGATCTATCTTGACGAGCAACTGGTCGTGATTGTGCTGATCCTTCTCTTAGATCTGATGGTTGTCGAAAACTCCTCGACATGGTCTTAGGTGGACTCCTATTCCTCCTAGGGCCTAATCGACTGAAAGGAGACACCCTACTCAGTCTTTCTAAGGCACTGGGTCTTTCTGGAGAGAGAGTGATACGTTGATCAGTATCTGTAGCCCTTATTGACGAAGTTCGCCCAGGTTGATAAGAGAAATCATCAGACTCCTCATTACGATATGACTCAGTATGCCTGGATCGTGAAGAAAGTAAATAAGTTTGCCTCTGACCACTTCGTTGTCCTGAACGTGCAGGTGCACCACCATGAAGGGTTTGTATGAGTTGCCTCATTTTTTATTACATGGCAGTTTGTCCTTGAGCCAGATTCATCATAATCCCGGCCAGATCTGGAGGTGCAGAGGGATTTGGAGGATTTCTAGCATTTCCAGCGTTTCGATTGCTAGATTCTGGATTATCCGCCATTGATGATGAATGATTTTTGGTGAAAAACGATAATAACAATCGCTTCCCACAGACGGCGCCAATCTGTTGATGTAAAAAACTAGATTACTCTAATTATTTAATCACAGATAAATAAATAAGACAAAAGATTTTAAAGTGGTTCAGCCTTATATGAATGGCCTACGTCCACTGTTATGTTATTGCTGAGTGTTTGGGAATTCTCGATTACAAGTGCTATCAAGAAATTCCGATCCCCTTGAATGAGGGTGATACAAGGTATTTATAGCCCTTAGGTTGTACATGAAATGGTGTTACATTAAATGATACACATATGAAAGGGTAATTCACTTAATGTTCTTCAAACGTGCGCGTCAAGATGATAAGCATTCAATGAATAGTTGAACTGTTGATTATCGGGCGATTAATGCTGTGGTCGAGATGCAGCTCGAACCGCCTTAGTTGCTCGTCGTCCAAAAGTTCCTCGGAGCATTGGAGTTCCTCGGAAGATAAGAGTTCATCGGAGGGTTGGTGTTCCTCAGAAGACTGGCGTTCCTCGGAGTATACCTGTTGTTCGGAGTGAGTATGTTGGTCGGGGGAATGATTATCCTCGTTGCTATTGTGCCTCGTAGATTGACACGTGTCTTCTTACTATTTTTCCACATCAGCATACTAATTTTGGTATCAACACTCACTATTAAAGAGTCCAACTTTGCACAAGGTTGGACTGAGGTGCATGACGATGCTGAAATCCAGATTGCCTATCCTCAGAAGGCAAGCTTTAAGAAGGGATGGGACCAAAACTTGAAAGCAGCAAGAATCCCTCCTGATTCAGAGATTTTCGAGTAATGTCACCCAGAACTTGCTCCAGTTATTGAAGAAGAGACCTCCCCCTCCACTATCCATCCTATCGACCAGGTTGAAAAAGTGCTAGACCAGGTCGAGACAGTGGTTGACCAAGTAGAGAAGGCTACGACCAAAGGAAAGGCTTTGGAGTTGTTTGAGCATGTGAAGGAGTGAAGCTTGTAGATTTGGGCTTTTTTCTCTTTTGTTCTTGTTCAAATGTTGTACTTCTTCTTTTCCTTGGTTGTAATGGATCTTCCTACCTCATTAGTTGTTAATGAAAGATGACTTTTTCCTTTCACTAATTTGCCCTTTATTTCTTATTCACTTTATTGCTTGTAGCTTGTTGTCAAGTATGTTCCCCTCTTAAAAATATTGATAAGTTGCTTAGTCTATACGCGAGCAAGAAAACTCGCGCATATTTTTAAAGGTCTGCAAGGCATTGAAAGCTAGAACCAAATAATATAAGTACTAGTCTTTATTTCTCGTAAAGTTAAAGGACTATCTCTAAGACTTGGAGGATGTGAGCTCCTTGATGTAGAAGGATATAATAAACCTTAAGGCCTAGCTCGCAGATAGCAAGGATGTAAGCAAGGTGGGCGAGTCTTCTTCCTCTTAGAAGTATATAACGCAAGGAAGTTCCTTGATTAGAATAAGTTGAATAACTTCCTGTAATCAAGGAAAATTCTACTTGGCACAAGGAAGTTTGATCGACATAAGCTGAATAACTTACTATAATCAAGCGAAATCATGATCGGCGCGAGGAAGTTCCTTGATTGAAATAAGCTGTAAATAACTTATTGTAATCAAGCCAAATCCTGATCGGCACCCAAAAATGAGGACTTCTTTCTTGGAAAAGATGCATAAAATTGAGATAATCAAGACTTGAAAAAAAGGGCCTTTATTCATTCATAGCATAAAATAAAACAACGAGCAACATAAGTTTGAAATATAAATTTGCGTAAACTAAGTGTGCGGAGATATGAGAAGTCTAAAAGTATAAATTCTTAAGGTTGGTCACATTCCATTCCCTTGCTCTCTCTCAACCCTCCATTATTTCCAAGTGATAAGATTCTTGAAGATCATCTCTGATCACCTTGAAAGGTCCCAACCAATTTGGCCCCAGTTTGCCATTCGACGACCTTATGGCAATGTAGAGAACTTTTCTTAGGATGTAGTCTCCTACCTAAAAATTCCTGAGGTTACCCTTTTGTTGTATTTCCTTGTCAGTTGTTACTGATATGAAGCCAGCTTAATCAAATCTTGCTCTCTTCGTTCATTCGCCAGGCCAAGTTCAATGTGAAGGGCATCATCGTTAAGCCCTTAGTCGACCATTTTGGTTCTCATGGTCGAGAGGCCAGATTCTAGTGGTATGATAGCTTCCATTATATAGGTGAGTGCGAAAGGCATTTACCTAGTTGGTCTCCTTAGCTTGGTATGATATGCCCAGAGAACATAGGGAAGATCATCCACCCAATCGTCTTTTACTCTTTCCAGCCTTTTCTTAAGGTTATCGAGCATCATTTTGTTGGAAGCTTCTGCTTGGTCATTGCTTTGAGGATATGCTACCGAACTGTAGTGGGGTTCGATTCCATGCTCATTATAGATATTTAAAAAGGGCCACTCTCGAATTGCATATTTTTATTAGTGATGATGGCTCTTGGTACCCCAAAGCATGTTATAATGTTCTTCTAGATGAACCTTATCATGTCGGTGTTTATGATGTTGGCTAGTGGTTCTACCTCTACCCACTTGGTAAAATAATCTGTTTTGACGAGTATATACTTGTGATTCCTAGATGCGGTAGGTAGTGGTCCCATGATATCTAACCCCCATTGTGAAAATGGACACGGTCTAATCAAAATCCTCAAACCATTAGTCGATTGGTGAAGCACTGGGAGAACTCCTGGAACTTTTTACACTTTTGAATGTAGATATTTGCATCTTTCTGCATATACGGCCACCGGTAGCCTTCCTTGATTGCTCAAAATGCTAGAGATCTTCTTCATGCATGACTTTTACAAATCCCATCATGAACCTCATAAAGAACTTGCTCGACGTCTTTTGGGTAGACGCCCCTATGAATTATCTTTTATAGATTTTTCCTCCGGGATCAAGATAGAAGCGATCATCCTTCACTTTAAATTAGTGAGCCATTTTTTTATTGATCGGTAGTGTCTCATTCTCTAAGTATGTAATAATTGGATCCATCCAAGTGGGACCCCTTTCAACGGTTAGAACCTTCTCGGTGACAGTTATTTTGTCAATACTAGGCATGGTGAGGAACTCCACTTCGATTTTTCATTTGAGGTTCGAGTCCACTACTGAGCTAAGGGTAGCTAAGGTGTCAGTATGATTGTTTATCCCTTGGGGAACTGCAGAATGTGGACCTCTTCGAACTCTGCTATGATCTTGTGAACCACAGCGAGGTAGGTATCCATCCTATCATCTCTTGCATTGAAATCGCCCCTGACCTAGTTGGATTCTAGTTTGGAATCACATAACATATTGAGTCACTTTGCTTCTAGTAGTTGGGACTTGCATAGTCATGTTATCAATGCTTCGTACTCGGATTTATTGTTGGGGGCTTCAAAACCCAACCCGATTCCTTGCTTGATGATAGTGTCCTCTGGTGTGACGAGGATGATTCCCACTCCTTCCCCCTTATAATTGGAGGCTCCATCAATGTACAATGTCCAGTCCTTAGACTTTTCTTTCTTGTTCGATGGTGTCTTTACAAGTTGTTAGTCGGTTGGCCAGTCTCCGGTAAATTTTGCGATGAATTCGGCCAAGATCTTTTCCTTAATCACTGTTCTTGGATGAAAGTTAATGTTAAACATTCCAAGTTTGAGTGACCTCTTTGATAATCATTAAAAAATGTTGGCTTTTTGAAGTACAACTTTGAGGGGGAATGAAGTGATAATGGTCACTAAGTGGGTTTCAAAATGGTTCTTAAGTTTTCTTGAGGTAATTATCAGGGCATAAGCTAGTTTCTCCACTGGCATTTAGTGTTGCTCTATGTCTAGAATTGTCTTACTAGCATAATAGGCAGGGCACTGTCTTGCCTCCTTCTCGCACACTAAGGTCGAGCTGACTGCGTGATTTAATACTGCGAGGCATAGGTATAAAGTATCTCCGTAGTTAGGGATTTCCAGCAAGGGTGGTTTATTGAGATAAGATTTAATCTCTTCTAGGGCTTTTTAGCAGTCGTCATTTTAAGTGAGACCCTTATCCTTCTTTGGGAGCTGAAAGAATGGTAAAAAATGCTCTGAGGACTTAGAGATAAAGAGATTGAGTGTTGTGAGCATCCTAGTTAGATTATGAATATCTCACATCGTCTTTAGTGGCTAGACCCTATTGATAGCATCAATTTGGTCTGGATTAGCCTCAATTCCTCTCTTATTGGCCAGATAACCCATAAACTTTCCTGCCTGGATGACGAATGAGCATTTTCTCGCATTGACCTTCATCCGGAAGTGTCTAAGGATTTCAAAGGTGTTTTCCAGGTCTCTAATTTGGTCAACCTTGTGTTTAATCTTGACTAACATGTCATCAATATCAACCTCCATAGTATCTCCCATCTGTTACTTGAATATTTTGGTGACCAAACCTCTGAAAGATGGCCCTAGTGTTCTTAAGGTCGAATGACATAACCTTGTAGCAGTATAGTCTAATTGGAATGATGTACGATGTCTTGTACTGGTCTGGGCCAAATCGTGGGATCTGAAGACACCCCGAATAGGCGTCCAGGAAGCTCATCCGTTCATGTGCAGCCTTGGCATCGACCAACATATCTATATTTAACAAAGGGAAAATTTCCTTCGAGCATGCCTTATTGAGATTAGTCAAGTCAATGAAAACAGTCCATCTACCGTTACTCTTTTGCACCACCATTAGATTTGAGATCCACTTAGGGAATTAAACTTCCCTAATAGACCCTGTAGATAGAAGTTTATCTACTTTATTTTCCACCTCCATAGCCTTTTCTGCATCCATTCGGTGCGCCTTCTAGGTGATCAGCTTGATAGCAGGGTCTACATGAAGGCGATTAATCCTTGGAAGGTCATACAGTTCCCAAGCAAACATGTCTAAGTTACTCTATAGTAAGGCAATGAGCTCCTTCTTTTTGTGATCGGCGAGAGTTATCCTAATCAAAAACACTCTTTGTGGTAAGTTAGCATCAAACGTAACCTCCTCCAGGTTTTTAATGACCCTGTTAGTAGGGGGACCTGGTCTCCTCCATGCCTGGTCAGTCGTACCGTAGTTACTATTTTTAAGGGATAGCCTCATCTTGGACTTCATCGGGAAGGACTTCCTTTTATTTCTTCTTCTTTTTCCAGGGTCGCACGGCGGAAAAGAATCATTTCCTGGCGGTGTCCTCGTCGCCACAAATTTCCACTACCCCCCCCAGTCTGTAACCACTTGAGCTTCTAGTCGTAGGTGGATGGCATGACCCTCTTACAGTGAAGACACTCTCTGCCTATAATTGCATGGTAGGGAGAATAAATATCCACTACCAGGAACTCAATCATCTTTGAATTATTCCCTACCCTCACTAGCAGGACTATTTTTTCCAACGATATTATGACCTTCCCAACAAATTTAACCAATGGAACAAGTCCTCTTGCGAATTTCAATCCCATGTCATCATCAAGGACGTGGTCCAGTTTCTGGTCTCCATTAGTTGTGACCTTGTTACTCTTATTGTATATGTACTCATTCAGATGCCTAGCATGGACCATCTCTGCCAGATGAGATTTCAAAACTTTGTAGCTTTCTATTCGGTGGCCTCCTTCCTTGTGGAATGCACAACACAGTTTTTTATTCCTCTTTGTAAGGTATCCACCCATATTCTTAGGCCACCTCATAAATGGTTGGTCTTTAATTTTTCCCAGGATCTTGTAAATTGATTCCTTGTAGACTCTGTTAACAACCTAGAAGGCATTTGAGGAATCATCCTTGTTCCCATTCTTCGAACCGTTTTCCCCCCGTTCTTGTTCCCCTTCTTGGTATTGTCAACCTTGTATCCTCCTTATTTTCTTTGACGCGACCATTTTCCCCAAAAATGGCATGAACTGCATCCTCAATCTGAGTGTATTTCTCAATACGTGCTATGAGGTCATCATTGGAGTTAGCCTCCTTCTTTGTAAAGGATTGGTGTAGTAGAGATATGGTAGGTAGACCGATCTTCAAGGATGCTACAGAAACCTTCTTCGAGCAATCTTATATTTCGTTAAAAACTTCCAAATATCGTTTGTATTATTAGTAATGAGTCTCGTGTGGCTTCTTCTTTATCGTGAGTAGGGAGTTCATCCTCTTCGGGTGAGAACTATAGGTTATAAAGCAAGCAGTAAAGGCCTAGGCGAGGGCCTTTAAGCTCTTAATAGACATGTATCACAGTTTCTCGAACCACGTTTGAGCTACATTGTGTAGGCTAGAAGGGAAAATACGACACATAAGGGAGTCATTATGGATCCCCAAGATCATCGCCTACTTATATTGCCTGATGTGGTCTATGGGATCAATTTTTCCATCATAGATCTTAAACCAGGATACAACAAACTTCTTTGGGGGCTCTTCCTCTTCAATCGCCCTTGATAAAAGGGATTTCATCTGTGTGTTGAGAGCTCTTCTAGCCATCTCTTTAGTAGACCTAACCCCATGATTGGTTGAGTGTTGCTCCATCTCTCTCCAGCTCAAGCTTCTTATGCTTTGATGTTCATCATCTCTGTGTAGACTCTCTAGTCAGCCAAGTTTTTATTTGTCCAAATAGTGCCTGGAGCCCCTCCCTCGACTGCGAGTGTTGCTCGCCTGGGGACTAGGAGTCCTTGCATGACACTTTCGGTTGTCATCGTGGAGTTCTCTCTCCATTCTTTCTAGTCTCCTCTAAAGCAAGCATTTTCTTCCATCTGGAGGTGTGTGGCCTCCTCTTACTCTTGAATCTTGGATCCATAGGCATCGACCAACCTGGAGATCTAAGTAGACCTTGGTGGGCCATGGCTCTCTTAAGAAGGTAGTCTCTCTTGGAGAAACCTTAGATTTATCTCCAGACGAATCTAAGACTTGACCCTAAGTGGAACTGGGCCATCTTGTACGTCACCGACCTGAGGTAGGTTGTGCTGTAGTAAGACATCATTACACTTTCTTTCAAGGATTACTTTCGTAGAAAAAGAGAATCGCTTCCCACAGGCAGCCCCAATTGTGAGTGCAGAATTATTACAAAGAATATTTCTAGAAAGCAAATAAGTAAAGAAAGAAAGACAAAGCAATCACACACTTAACACATAACATATGTGGTTCAGTAAATTATCTATGTCCATGAAGAGGTTACTATTTTTCTTATTAGTGTATCTCTCAAGATTACAAAGTTGCATCCCCTTGACCCCGGGGTGAGGGTTTACATTTATAGTTGTGTTCAAGAGATTGAATTGTATACGTAAGTATTCCTGCTTGAGTGTAACTCATAATGTGTTCCTCAATATATCTCTGAGATTGTTGGTAACCGACTTGAGATTATCATAATGTATTTAAGCACATATTAAACACAATAGTGAAATTATCAGTTTGACTTGGGTCGGGTAGTCCTAGTTTCGTAGTGGGCTGGTCGTCCAACTTTGTAAATGGTCCTAGTGAATTATAGCCCCCACAAGAATCTATGCACGTTTAACTTTGAAGATCATTTACGGCTTCTCTACGTCAAATACTTCCACTTACTGCTCATTTGAAGATATATCCATTATTATCTAATTCATCTCAAGGTTATGCACATACATGCACATTTTCTTTTAACTTTGAAAATGTTTTATGTTTAAAGAACAAGTAATTCAAATGCTTAAACATGTTGTATACTAAAGTTATTTGTGAGGTATTTAGAGTACTTTTCGTTGAAATACCATATAGCCTATATTCAATATATCATATTTTTATTTTAATTTGAAGATCTAGACTCGAGATCTGAAACGAGACGGATTGACTATTAAGAATTTATTTATGGTGCGATTAAAGGATGGAGAATGCGACTTCCTCATTCATTTGATAGATTTTTTAGTGGATCACGAATTGTTAATGGGGAAACATTTTATCACCCATAGATGACTTCTTGTTTGGAGAACAAAATAGGTGTATCTTCTTGTTGTAAAAAATGTTTTCAAATTGAATGAGATACATGGATGAACTAAAGTTTTTTCACCCCTACATGGGATTTTTCCTCATAGACGTTGTCTTGTGCTTTGGATGTGTGATTATTTCTTTATTATTTCCATTTTATATCACACAAGCACAGGAAGAATTATCACAAATGCTTGGTCCAGGGAATTATCACCCCGTTATACATTGGGAGGATAAAATTTGTGTTTGGTCCAATAACGGATAAAAATTTGGCTCGTATAAATGCTTGGGGTGGTAAGCTATTATCTCAAGTTGTGCGTTTATTTTTGATTCATCATGTCATTCAATCCACAACGTTTCATACATTTACTACATTTTATCCTCCCAATTCAGTTGTTGAATACATTGTTAAAGATTTTGCTAATTTTGTTTCGGGAAAGGATGATAAGAAGATCAAGCATCATTTGATTCAATTGGCTAAGGTTTGTTTCCCTAGTAAGGAGGGTTTCTTGGGGCTTAGAAATTTAAAGGATGTCAGTAAAGCCTATTCATGCAAGTTGTGGTGGAGTTTCTTAAAAAATAATAATCAATGGCTAACTTCATGCAAGAAAAGTATATCAAATTACTTTCGCATAATTTTCATGGTATTCCACTGGTTGCCTCTAATACATGGAAAAGATGAAAAACCCTCACTAAGTTATTTTAACTTTTATTAAAAAGGTTAAATGAGTTCCGAACTACTTTTAGAAGAGACTTTTGTAAAAATATTGATTAGTACACAAGGTGTGTTAAAAACAGTTTGTAAGAACGAATATTCAAGATTCTTGGAAATAGGTTTTTAGTTTAAAACCGAAGTTTATCCAACAAATTGTAGCAATGGAAAATGAAGAAGCACACACAAGAATCAGAAATGTTTTATGTGGTAAAACCCCACCCAAATTGGGTAAACATCCACGGAGGTCTCTACACTTTAAAACAAAAATCTACTAAAACAGTTTTAAGGTTATAAACATTCAACGAGATACACAAATAAAAACAGACCTATTCTAAGTCCAGAAATATACCTACACTCCTCGATTATTTTCTGACTTTTTTAATGCTCTAATGTTGTCCTCTCTGTTCTTTAGCTTGGATCCTTTTCTCCTTTAGATTTCGTATACTCAAATGGTCAGAATCTCTTAACATACAACATTATTTAGTGATGGTCGGTGATTGTGCTGTGAGTGTTGTGCCTAAATTACATGCATGCACTCACACACACTTAATTACAAACAATTCCTATGAATTATAAAACTTATAAGTATGAAATCTCTTTTCCACACTACTGAACTTAGACTTTGTCTTTTTCCCAGAATGTTTTTAGATTTGTAAATCTTTAAAATCTTTAAAACAGAGATTCTTTAGAAATTATTTATATCCAAATTTTTCGAAATGAAAAATCTTAACAGATCTAAAATATATAAGTCTGTTTTTCAGGTTTGCAAAAAAGTTGAGAAATGCTGGATAAACAAGATTACAAACTTTACCAAATAATTCCAACATAAGAGAATGATTTCTTAATAAAGAAATTAAAAAATCCTATGGATCTAAGTGAATATGTATCACTTATTTAGATCTACAAGTTTCTAAATAGAAATGAGATCTAATTCTATGAGGCTGTTGAGTGAGATATTTAGACCTAAGAGGATAGAAAATGAAAACCATAAACCCCTAACTCTCAAACTATTTTCTTAAAGAAAATTTGGTAGAGTTTTGTTTACGGTTTCTATTTTTTCTCTTTTTTATTTCTTTTCTTCTCTCCTCTCTCTCTCTCTTCTTTCTTTTTTTTTCCTCAGAATCTTAGACCTCTCAAAGATTAAAATTGTGAAGACGAAGGTCTCTATTTATACTAGTGTTGGATTAATCTGGAAGCTTAAGGTAAATCAAGGGTTGAGATTGAATTGACTTTTCAAACTCTTAATCTAATGGATATTAATGGACCATACAAACAAACGCTCTGATTGGTTCTCATTATCACCACATGGATTGTTCAAGATAACATGAATACCTTAGATCAAATATGATCGAATGACTAATATTGAAATATGAAGATGTGAGTGTAAGAAAACACACATTGTACCAGTAAAGAGAAACCACGTGCCAGCTATATAATCAATCTCAAACACGTGTTTTTAACCTTTTTAAATCTAATTTTTAACCACAAAATTATCTAACGCTTTCAGATTCTACCCAAGGCAGTTTTTAGGAAGTTTCAATATATGAAAATTAAACCCCAAACATTTTAAAACCCTAAATTTAATTCTTTAAAAATAGATTTTAAATGTTTAAAAATTCCTAATTATAGTAGAAAAATCATTTTAAACCAAATTAAGACACACACCTCATATATGAAATGAAATATGCAGATGTGCAATCCTAAAGTGCTTTGTGTGTTGGTTTTCTACCTGAAGACCATTGATCTTTGTTGATGAAGACAGTCATGTCTTGAAGTTCTAAAAGATGCAATGAAGTAAGAGGAGTGACTCAATTTCGTCTTCTTTTCCAAACTGATTGACGTCCTATATAGTATAGACTCACATGAGTCAACTATATAGTGTACTTAAATCTCTCCCTTCGAAAATGAGAGGTAAAATCTTATTTGATTCATCTAGGACTTGTAGGGATAAAAAATAAGAAAACCCTAATCCTATATAAAAGGCTTATCTACCCCATTTCCTAGAAATTGAAAAGTGCATAACTCAACTATATACAGACTAATAAAATAAATGTATATGATGGTAGTAATGGTACTGAATCCTGAAAAAATAAAATAGATCATGGAAAAGATTAAGAATTATAGTTGAATTTATATAATAGAATGTCCAGATGGAAAAAGGGTGAATTAACAAAATAATCATATATTAAATATCAAATTATAAATCTATCAACCTAAATTATACAACTAGTCACCTCAAGGGTCTCCTACTTAAAACAGAGATAGGAGGCATCTTGTGTCATTTTTTAAACGACCGTGCCCTATATCCTCAAAGACCAATTATGAGCAAGAAAGCAATCGAAGGATATAATAATAGGTGATAAATATGTATTAAGGAATTATCATACCAATGGATTTTCTTAAAGAATCAAATTGTATGTTATCCAATGGTTTATTGAACAAATTTGCTAATTGATATTCAGTGGGTATATAGTTTATCTCTAATTCTTTATATTCAACTAATTCTCGTATAAAATGATGTCTTATCTTAATATGTTTAGTACGGGAATGTTGAACAGGATTCTTAGAGATATTTATCTCACTTTGATTATCACGGTATAGGTTTAACTTTTCTTCTTTAATGCCATAATCACTAAGCATTTGTTTTATCCACATTAATTGAGCGCAACAGCTCTCTGGTGCTATATAATAACAAACACCTGATGTGATTTTTCTATCATCAGAACACCCATCCCAATCAGCGTCGGTGTATCCTATAATTGTGCTAGATGTATCTTTTGTGTACCATATACCTAGGTTTATTATCCCTCTAACATCTTTAATTATACGTTTATTATATAAAAGGTGACTTTATTTAGGTGCACTTTGGTAACGGGCACAGATATACACAACATACATGATATCAGGTCGAGAGGTTGTTAAGTATAACAAGTTTCCTATCATGCTTCTATATAGGGTAGGATCTATAGGTTTCACAAGTTCATCTTTGGATATTTTCGTAGAAGTACTCATGGCAGTCCTAGCAATTTTGGCATTATCTAAACCGAATTTTTTCACTAACTCTATTGCATACTTAGATTGCGATATGAATAACCCATTATCTTTTTACTTAATTTGAAGTCCTAAGAAATATTGAAGCTCCCCCATAAGTGACATTTGGAATTCCTTGCGCATAATTTTAAAAAACACTTTAACCTTTGAAGGGGAAGCGGAACCAAATAATATGTCATCGACATAAACCTGAGCTATTAAGAACTACTTGATAAAGTGTTTAACAAATAATTTTTACTCATTTCCACCTCGTCAAAACCCTTTATTGATTAAAAAGGTTGACATGAGTTCATACCAGGCCCGAGGGGCTTACTTTAAACCATATAATGCCTTTTTCAATCTATACACATGGTTTGGGTAATGAGGGTCAATAAATCCTTTCGGTTGTTCAACATTAGTTTCCTCTGTCACAATACCATTTAAAAAGGCAGATTTCACATCCATTTGATAAACTATGAATTGTAAGTGACAAGATATGGCCAAGAGTTAGCGAACAGACTCAAGGCATTTTATTGGGCCAAAGGTCTACTCGGAATTTATTCCTTCAAATTGAGAGTAACCATGGGCAACTAATCTAGCTTTATTTCTAACTATCATCCCAGATTCATTTGTTTTGTTTTTGAAAATCCTGCGAGTGCCAATAAACCTTTTATTTTCTAGCTTGGGCATAAGACACCACACATCATGACTTTTAAATTAGACGAACTATTCTTACATAGCACCTATCCAAAATGAGTCATTGAGTGCTTCAATTAAATTCTTTGGTTCTATTGAAGAAACAAAGCATGCAAAATGAGCAACACTGCGTAATTGGGATCTTTTATGCACTGGCTCTTCAGGGTTACCAATAATATTATCTATGGGATGATCTTTAGAAACCCAGTTTGGTACTTCAGGGGTCTCAGTTGGTAAAGGATCAACTATCTCTAGAAATTCATAAGTAAAATTGTTTTCAAACTCATCCACTATAGTTGGCCATTGTTTTTTACTCTCGACATTAGTGTCACTCACTATCACATTTATCGAATCCATTATGACCTTGGTACGCAAATTATAAATGCGATAAGCCTGACTATTAGGGGAGTTGCCCAAAAATATGGCTTTATCACCACAGGTTTCAAATTTAGACAGGTGTTTTCTGTCTTTACAAATGTAACAAGTACTCCCAAAAGTTCAAAAATATTTTAAGTTGGACTTTTTGCCATTCCAAAGTTCATAGGAAATTTGTTTGGTATTTTTTCTAAGGTATACTTCGTTGATAATATGACATGCTGTTTGAACTGCCTTGTAACACCCCGTGTTTTTATGAATTATTTTAATTAATTAATTGGAATATTCGAGAAAAATAAATTTTTGTATTTAAAATTTTTTATTGGTTAAATATGTTGGTTATGATTTAAGAAGAATAAAACTTCAAGCGCAATTAAAGTCGGAGTTAAAACGGATTTTATATGATTTTTTAAAATATTTGTCTCTTATAATTTTTAATGCGAACTGTCAGATTTCCTGGGCGATCGATCGATCGATGCTAGCAGAAATCGTGCGCTACAAGTTGTTTTTAATTAGAGTTTGTTTAGGATTAGGACTCCTAATCACTATATAACCTTAATAATCCGTAGGGGGACTTCTCATAATCAGTTTTTCTCAAGTTTTTCACCAGAAAACACTTCCAAATATTTTTCCTCTCAACCATATTCATCAACCTCCAACACAATCAAGTTTTTGTCACAAGTTTTGGGAGACTTAATTCAGGCTTAATCAGGTTTGTTCAAGAACACTTTTTCGCTAATTTTTCAAGAGTGATACAGATTTCTAATCATATTTTCAACACAATCATCACATGCATGAGTACTATATTCTTTTCCTTTAGTATTATGCATTTTAAGTTTTGCATAAACATTTAATTACAAGTTTTCTTAAAAGAAAGTAGTGACTTGATTAGAAAAAGTGGACACTAATTATGGGGCTATTTTTATTAAATCTTTTAATCTGAATAATATTCATAACCCTTAGGTACGCAGGGTTGATGAGTGGATTTTGGGTTGTATTGGTGTAGGTTGCATGTAGAAAAACCCTAGTTTTAAAATAAATAATTTTTGGGTGCATATAACTCACGTAATTTATGTAGAGATAATGAAATTGAAATTTTGTTATATTAATGATGAAATAGAGGTACATTTAAGTTAAAATAATTAAATGGGATTAATTGGGTATTTTGTCGTTATGATAATTAAATTGAGATTTAATGGATTGGATTATCATGCGTAGTTTGGAACATTGATTTCTTATGCATATTGGTGTGACTTGTTGGTTTTATTAAATATAATTGTGATGACTAGTTGTTAGGTATTATTGATCTCCCTATATTTTAGAATGCCTTCTAGGAATGGGACTAGTGAGGGTAAAGTTATCACGATTTTTTCATGTTGGGGGTGGGCTAATTTTTATTACTTTATCGTCGTTACGCTAGCCTAGGCATGAGACTAGGTCTAGATTTAGGTTAGAAATTCATCCTATACATAGGGTATGACAGATTGATAACTTGGGGACCCTTAGTTATGGGACTAAGGGGTATTTTGAGGATCTCACATCGATTAAAAGGGTGGGGTGATTATAAATTGAGAAATTGAGAATTAATGCCTAAGAAAAAATCGGGTGTTAAAATTTGTGGCGACATAATGTGTCGGGGCCGACAGTTTAAACGAGTCAGAGGGCAATTGACAAGGGGAAGTGTGACACTTTAATAAAAAGTGAGAACAATAATAAAAGTTGGTTAATTTAATAAATTAACATCGTGGGACTTGGTAATTTAAAATCATATTAGTGTGCCTTTTAAATGGGGATCTCTATGGGTAGTTAGTAATTTATATTTATCGCGTCTAATTATCCCGTTTAATTTAAAATATCGTATTGTGATATTTATTGCGTGTAATGCTACTGTCTGGATTCAAGGATCCTATTTGAGGGGAGTAGTGTGTATTCTTGGTCGGGGCTTTGGCTCTGACCCATGCGTTGACTAACCTTTTCAAGATAAGTTTTGGAGGAGCTGCATAGGATTATCGGACTTATCGTTTGGAGGTGCAGCTGGAGTTATTTCTTTTTATGGCATAGTTTAGTTAGACTTTCCCTTTCAGTCGTGTTTAATTATGAGACTTCATTTGGGCTTTATTGGTCCATTCGGTTCCAAAGCTGTTTAGAGAATTTCTGTTGGATTATTCAAATCTTTATTATTCAAATTTTATTTAATCATTTTTGGAGATTGGATTTATTCGGAGTTAGAATGCGATGGATCTTTTATCGCTTAGTTGTTTATGATAATTTGAGATTGATTCAATTATTTATCTTATGGACTGATTTATTTATGTTTTATATCCGTCTCATGCTAAGAATGGTATTTATTTAGTTCCGCCAGGCATAGTTCGGCGGCAGTGGTTGGCCACCCCGTTTGTCGTATTTTGCGGGGTGTGACATGCCTCAACCCAAAAGTATTTTAGAAATTTATTAGCATGTATTATTACCCTAGTCATTTCTTAGATTGTGCGATTTTTACGTTCGGCAACACCATTATGCTGAGGTGTTTTAGGTGCACTGAAATAGTGTAGGTAACCATTATGATTACTATATTCTGTTACGTGTAAGTCTTTAAATTCACCTCCTATATCGCTACGAATTCGATTGACTTGGGTATCTTTTTCATTCTCGATTCTTAAAAGAATTTTTAAAAATTCTTGGAATGTATCAGATTTTTGTTTTAAAAAGTCCACCCAAGTGAATCGAGTAAATCATCCACCATAACCAAAATATAACTGTTACCACAAAGGCTTACAGTTCGGGAAGGACCCACGAGATCCATGTGGATTAGCTCTAGAGTTTTTGTTGTTAAAGTATATTTAATTTTCTTATGAGCATATTTAACTATTTTCCTTCCTGACACGGCCCACAAACAACATTTGAAATAGGTTTTATTTTTGGCAAGCCTCTAACTATATCCTGTGAGCTTAATTTCTAAGATTATCATAATTTATGTGACCCACACGATTATGTCAGATTTCATTGTCATCAAGTCTGTCTAACCTACAAGTCTCAATACCCATATTTACTGTGTCACGGCTATCTAGGGTCCTGTGACTAGGAAGCAATCACCATTCTCATTTAAAATTTTACAATTAGTTTTTAAGAATGTGACTGTATGATTGGAGTCATAAAATTGTGATATACTTAGCAGATTAACTTTAAGACCTTTCACTAATAATACCACTTTGAGAATGCGGAGTCATTTTTCCTTTGCCTATGATATGAATTGATACTCTGTCCCCAAACAAAACATTTCCTCCTAAGAATTCAGTTTTGTCGAATAATTTAGTTTCGTCTCTAGTTATATGTTTAGAAAATCCAGAGTTTAAGTACCAACCAGAAGAAGTGTGTTCAGCTTTTAAATCAATTATAACTATGTTACACTTCAACTGGGGTATTAGATCGTCCTTTCTAACCCACAGAGCTCTAGTTTTAAAAGGTTTGTGAGCGGTTTAGTAATAGATCTAGGAATCTTTATCTTAGACTACTTCTTAGCGTGAGATCTTTTCTTCACATCCCTATAGTTAGAGTTTTTGTTGGGTTGTTTAGGAAGTACATAATTATTTCTTCTCGGTCTAGAATAGTTAAAGTTTTTATAAACTGGTGATTTATAGACAGGCTTATACAGTCATTTTTTAAAGCATTCATTAAGATAGTGTCCATAAACATCACAATATGAACAATATTGGTGACAAGACAATTGTTTCTGATTTTTAAAATCTTTGAAAAGAGGGTTATCCATTTACTAGACATTGACCTTAGGTTTGACTGCTACAGTTTTCCATTCAGGTTCAAATCTCCTAACAGGGGGGCAAACATATTTGGCCTTAGGTTCAGTGGTAGTCTTTGGACAATTTTTCATCAAGATGTCTGGCCCTTTTTGCTTATTCTCAAAATCAAGTTTTATGGATTGAAAATTAGGACATAGATCAGCAGGTCTTTTTCTAGAAGACGTAAATTATATATTTTGCAAAGGTTTGGTTTGTGTCTTAGTTTTTTTAATCAAAATGTATTCCTGTTTTCTCTTCATAATTGATTTTACAAAAGGAAACACAATCTTCAAAACAATTAGAATTGTTTTCAAACTTAGAATTTTTTTTTAAGAAAGTTGAAACCTTTTCTTTAGATTGTTCCAATTCTTACAAAGTTGCCTTATATTTCTTTTCCAAAACTTCATTTGACTCAGAAAGTTCTTTAATTTTTTCAACAAAAGATTTGGTTTTGGATTCATAGGCCAAACATTAATTTGTATAGTCCTCAGCGTTCTTCTTCATCATTAGGCTTAAAGCTTTAATTCTTTCTGTTAGGTCCTTGACTGTCTTTTCTAATTTGGCGCTCTTCCTAAGAGTCTTAGTATGTAGTGTGTGAATGTTAGGGAGGTCATCATTATCAGACTCATTAAGTGCGGTGTGTGAATTGTCCACTAACGTTTCATTTGTTGTACTCACACATACATTCAATTCGTCATTGTTGCGTTCCCTTTTACTCACACACATCATCGTAGAGTTACTACAAGTAGTATCAACAATATTAATATTATCTAGGCAGAGTGCAGATAAACCAGAATCAGGCAAGACATCATAGAACATAACAGCACTAGGCATGATAGTATCAAGTTCATTATTACTAGTAGACATATCATCAGAATAGATAATTTTAGCAAAAAATTACATGCAAGGGTCAAAAGTATTGAATGATTCAAGCTCATCTTCTTTAGAATCACTTGAATCATCCCAGGTCTTAGTAAGATGTGTTCTAGCAGTGTTATTCAGTTTAATTTACAATTAGTAGCTAAGTGACCCATTTTACAACATCTGAAACACTGAGTGTTTTTAAGGTCTCTTTGAGGTCTATGGTTGGTCTCAGTATTGTGCTTGTCCTAATTCCTCTCATGAGGATTGTTATTGGAATGGTTAGGATACACAATTTTCCCTTATTTAGAACAGCATTGTTTCTAAACTTTAAAATTTAATTAAATTATTTTGACATAAGGGCTATATGGTTATCCAAGGCTTCTAAATCACATTCCTTATCACAATCAAGATCAATATTAGGCATAACTAATTGAGGTGAATTCATTTTGCACTGAAATACAACATTTGAACTAGACTGCCTTTTTTATTATTGGAGAGATGCTTTTTAGATTCAAGCTCCATATCTATAGTCCTAAGATTGCTACTGAAGAGTTCAAGAGTCAAATATGGATCGTCTACCTCCTCAATTGCATACCTTTTATCGTCAAACTTAGGGGAAAGGGATATTAAAATTTTAGATACAATTTCTTTCCTATTATACATTATAGCATTAGTATGAATTTTTTTTATAATATTAGTCAATCTAATGTAAAATTCATCAAAGGTCTCAGTCTCATGTATAAGCAAAGTGTTATACTCTTGTATCAACATCTATGTTTTGGCAGCCTTAACATGTTCATCCCCTTCATTGGTTGTGACTAACGTGTTCCAGGCTTCCTTAGATGTTGAGTAAATGGAGATTTTTTTAAATTTGTGTTCATTGACAGAAATAAAAAAATTGCATTCTTCCATTTATTATTACTTAAAGAGTCATATTTTTCTTTTTTAATTAACTCACTCAGGAGTTTTTTTATCCTCTCGGTGCTACCATCTGCTATAGGCTTGGTTGGGTGAGAATAACCATTTTCGATTGTTTCCCAAAAATCATCTCCCAATGTCCTTGGATTAAATCAATCATCCTTACTTTCCAGTAAGGGAAATTGGTTCCATCAAAGAGGGGAGGTTTGGACAGATTTCCAAAACGCTCAAATTTTCGATCCATAAAAAGATTTTGTTAACAGCCTCAAAGTGTAGGATCAAAAATTTTTGAGAAAACAAAATACCACACTCTGATGTGACACCCTGCTTAAAATAATAATGGGTGGCCAGCCCTATACTACATTAAATCAGGAATCTCAGATGACTCAGTCTCGGCATCAACAGACTATACCATAAATAGATAAGACTAACTACCCGAAATCATAAAAGCGGATGCCAAAAAAAAATAAAACATACAAAGGAAAATAAACCAACACTAGAGATATACTAGAAAATATATAATGCACACAAGTACCAAGATAAAAGAAAGTGCTAAAATAAAATGAAATGAATACATACAAGAAAATATACCCGAATAAGCTGTCGGGCCACAAACAGTACAAAAGTCATAAAGAAGAAATATAAACAGCTACAAATATCCCTTGGGTATAAACCCGATACACAACACGAATCCTACCTAGATTTCAAAGAAGTAGGAGGCGACTACAATCTAAATCCCGCCACAGTCCACAATTGCTATGGCTCCCAAGACTCTGGATAGAAAAGCATCTGGTATCCATGCGGTGGGACGCCTGTAATACAATATATATATATATATATATCAAAAGATAAATATAAACGGGTTAGAGCCCGAGGTGTAAAAATATTTAGCAAGTGTGTAAACCGTGCATAACAAATATAAATGCACAATTTCATAATTAAAGTGGAGTCGCACTCTCATGAAACCTCAAACTCATCTCTCATCTACAGTGCGCACCTATTCGCGTCCTGGAATCTTAATTAAGTTACCCCACCCATAAGGAAAACCTACCTTTACAAGACCCTCGAATCCTTTCTATGCTAATCACTTTTAAATATATTTTCACATACAAATACCTTACTAGGCTGTATTAATTTCAATTAATAACTTAAACAGTTATAAATCTTATTACGTCACATTTTAACATTAAGCTTCAAATTTAAGAGTTTATTCAATAAATACCATACATGCAGTTAATAAGGACAAAACTTCTCCCCACTCTCAACATTGCAATACGTTTCATGCATGGGGTGTCTCGCAAAGTGAAATCCAAACAAGGACCCCCCCAGATACACTACTCCTTGACAATGTTAATCATAGGGATCCATTATGTCTTGCACACAAATTCTATTGCTGCAACTACTAAAATTATAGACTACTATCTAAGAACATATTTAAAATCTCTAATAAATCCTTGGATCGACCTAGCCGCAATTTCTTTAAATACGAACCTTCGACCCCAATGAACTAGTACACCAATATCACCCAAGATGTACATAATCAAATCTCCATATCCTTCTCACCTATAGGATATATATATATACGATCATTCATTCTCATAGCCACGTGTACATAACACACATAATGTACAATTGTCATACACATAATATAACCGGCTATATAATGCCAAAATACTGCACCATGCTATCATCTTCTAGGGCATCACTCACATACCATCCTGGGGTCACCATCTATCGGACTATTTTCTCACCGCCATGGCGACAAAATCAATCATAACGTATGGGAAGTGGTTATAGTTCCTAACCGGCAGGTGAGAACGACCCATACCCAAGACTTCTCACCCCTAAAATATAAAATCATACAAATAAATAAAATGGACGACTATGACCTGGGGAATATCCACACCCTGCTCCTCGAGCCAGGATGCTCACCCTCATCACGCAACTTCCCATGATAGCATATGCATGGTATTCTTTACACCACAAGAATATATATCATTCACATGCACAATATATATACATCCATATGATCACATCATATAATTAAACCATCACACACGGTTTAGATATCCATGCCATAAGCACACACACACATATATATATATATATATATATTCATACTATCTCTCGTTCGTATGTATGAAATTTATAAACTCGACTATTAGCATACATGATCCTCAATATACTAGCCATCCCTCCAATCATATTAACTTAATTCGTTATATAAATACGATCCCTCACTTGAAGCATATTCTTCCATTGTCCCTATGATATGAATAGTCTTCCAATAAATTTAACATTTAGGTTATCACCCCAAAGTTTAATGTATATAATAATTACTACACATCCCATCCATATCCAAATGCACATCGATATATCCAATAATAATTTTCACTATTGATATACACGTGACTAATAGTCTACAAGCCTCGAGCTTAAACTTAATTTCTTTCCAAGATCCCATCCATAATTGGAATTCCCATTATTAAACACATACCGATATCTAACAAATATCCCGACTGGATATATAACACACCCTACTCTAGTTGCTAGTATATTCCAATCACTCTCAATTCCGACTACTGTTCACTTGTCCCTATGAACCCTTAACATTAACGCCTTTATGATTTATTCCTCGAGTGCATCATCACTAAGGATAAGCGACCTCTCTCTCTCGTTGGCCCCCAATAATAACTTAATTAGAATCCTGTCGTTATAAGGATTCGGCACAAACATCGGCCCAAATTCTCACCATACCCTCACCTCTCTTTTAAAGGGTCCTAAACCTTACGTCATATCTAAGCTCACCTATGACCTCTAATTAGAAATCCCGGTCTTAAAGAATTTCCCACACTACGCTAATCCTACAATATCCAATTCACACATACACTCTTATCCAAATTAATTTGATGTGTCCTCCCCATATATAATATAAGAAATCCCTTATAAGTCTTCAATTCATGTTCCTTTCATCAAATTATAAAGTTCCGAATTGATAAGTCCAAGACAAAAGGGGTAAAACTCTCCCTAGGAAAAACTATTCAAAACTGCCCTGTTTCCGAATCGATTCGACCCCAGCGAATCGATTCGGCCCAACTAGACCTGTAAGTCTGCTACATGAAGAATCGATTCGCAAGGGTCGAATTGATTCGGCCCTAAAGACCTGATGCTTCTGCAACATGGCAAATCGATTCGCTAGGGGCGAATCGATTCGGCCTGTTTAGCAAGCCACGAAATGGCTATTTTTTTTTCTCTAAACCCAAAATTTCCAAAACCCAAATTTTACAACTTCTACCCAATTATTCTCAACCCAAATACGTTCCCAATATTAAATCTCATCCTATATCTAGTTTCATCAAGTTATACACCCTTAAACCCAAGTATTAATATCAATTTTAAGACTTAAATACCCAAAATTTAGGTTTTGATATAAATACCCAAAATCCAATTTTCTTATCCACAAATTATGAAATAAAATACACGAATGAATTATTTAGCAAGATTAAACACTTGCCTGAGAATTGTAGGGGTGGAATCGTCCTCGTGATCGCGTATGGGCCGGAAATCTCCAAGATTTTTCCTCTCACTTTCTTCCTTTCTTATTCTTTCTCTTTTCCTTTCTCTTTCTCTCTTTCTCACAAATGAGATTGGATTAATCCGTAATCCTCTTAAACCTTTAAAACACATATCTCAGTTTTAAATGGTAATACACACTTTAAATGACTCGTTTACTCCAATTCGAGTCAAACATACTCAAAAATATTTCGGAACCGAAATAAAACCCAATGACAGTCATTTTAACTATCTCGACCCATCCGGAATCAATGGTACACTCAAAATTATCATTCGGAATACTTTGTAACGTCCTCAATTTTCGGACCTCAATTTCCAAATTTTAAAATTCTCCAATTTAAAAAAAAAATTATTTCTCCCAAAATTTAATTTCTCAGGTCCCAAAATCGTGGGGTGTTACATCTGATACTAATTGAAAAACCTTCTCTAAGTTATTTTAACTTTTGTTAAAAAGGTTAAATGAGTTTCGAACTAATTTTTGAAGAGACTCTTGTAAAAATCTTAATTAGTACACAAGGTGTGTTAAAAGCAGTTTGTAAGAACAAAATATTCAAGATTCATAGAAATAGGTTTTTAGTTTAAAACCTAAGTCTATATAACAGATTGTAGCTATGGAAAATGAAGAAGCACACACAAAAGTAAAAAAAATTGCATGGTAAAACCCCACCCAAATTGGGGAAACATCCACAGAGGTTTCTACACCTCAAACCAAAAATTCACTAAAACAATTTTAAGTTTACAAGCATTCAACGAGATACACAAACAAAAATAGGCCTATTCTAAGTCCAGAAATATACTTACACTCCTCGGTTATTTTTTGATTTCTTTAAGACTCTCATGTTATGCTCTTATTTGTTTAGCGTGGCTCCTTTTCTCCTTTAGCTTTACGTCGACTCAAATGGTCAGAATCTCTCAACCAACAACACTATTTAGTGATGGTGGGTGATTGTATTGTGAGTATTATGCCTAAATCACATGCATGCACTCACAGACACTTAATTACAAAGAATTAATACGAATTAAAAAACTTCTAAGTATGAAATCTCTTTTTCAAACTACTGAACTTAGACTTAGTCTTTTTCTCATAATGTTTTCATACCTGTTTTAAAACAAAGATTCTTTATAAATTATTTATATACAAATTTTTCGAACTGAAAAATCTTAACAGAGATGAAATATACAAGTCTTTATTTCAGGTTTGTTAAAAAGCTGAGAAATGTTGGATAAACAAGATTACAAAATAAATTCAACCTAAGAGAATGATTTATTAATAAAGAAATAAAAACAACATATGGATCTGAGTGAATATGTGTTACTGATTGTGATCTACGAGCTACTAAAAGAACCAAGATCTAATTATGTGAGGTTGTTAAGTGAGAGATTTAGACCTAAGAGGATAGAAAATGAAAACCAGAAACCCCTAACTCTCAAACCAGATTTATATGGGTGCTTATACCTTAAATTAATTGGTTGGATCACTTAAACTTTGTGATCAAGAGTAAAGTTTTAATATGGTTAAACCTAATAGATATATGTCTTTTGTGTTGAGGATAGTGAGAAGGTGGAAACTAGTAAAGGCGAAAAATTAGATTGCTTCTAATTATTTAATCATAGATAAATAAAAATGAGATAAAGAAATTTAAAGTGGTTCATCCTTATAAGAATGGCCTACGTCCACTGTTTCTGTTATTGCCAAGTGTTTTGGAGTTCTCGATATGTAATTCTATCAAGAAAATTCGGTCCCCTTGAATGAGGGTGATACAATGTATTTATAGCCCTTAGGTTGTACATGTGAAAGGGTAAACAATTAATTCCCTTTAAGAGTATACGTATGTATGATAAGCATTCAATGAATAGTTGAACTGTTGATTATCTGAAAATCAATGCTGTGGCCGAGATGCAGCTCAGACCGCCTTAGTTGCTCGTCGTTCAGGAGTTTCTCGGAGTGTTGGAGTTCCTCGGAGTACACTTGCTGCTCGGAGTGAGTATGACTTGGTCGGGGAGATAAATTTTCTCGTTGCTATTGTGCCACGTAGATCGACACGTGTCTTCTTATTATTCGTCTATATCAGCATACTAATTTTGGTATCAACAGAAGCCCCCAATGTTTCATATTTCAAACTTTGAGGAATATGGAACATTCTTTCTCGGTATATAGCAATATTAAATGACCTTCCTGGTTTTTAGGAGCATTTTCTCTGTATTCGAATGTCTTTCCAAATTCGCAGAATCCACATTTTTGAACTTTTATAAGTGCTTCGATCTTCATGCACTTTTTATCCTTTTAGCCGACGGTAGCGTAATAGTTTCTTTTTTGTAATCATTTCTTTCACCGTTTCCCAAGGCAAAGTATTTAAGCTCCATAGGCAATCCCATCGTCTTCTACCTTTTCCAATTTCTGCTTTCGAGTTTTCCATAATCTTTCTCTCTCTTGTGCGTTCATCCTTTTCTTCGTTCGTTGTCAACAGATCTCCTCTTCTTCCTGTAAGATCTTCTTCCTTTTTCTTCATTTCTTTTATTCGCCATGGTTTATGTTATTGAATCTCTTGAGAAATTCCGTTCTGATTTTTTTATTCCATCTTGGGTAACTCTTGAGGATCTTTCTGAGCCTTCAAATTATTTTAGTTTGGCTGAGGGACATTGGTTCCCCAGCCTCTTTATTGCTGAATGTGGATTTTCTTTTCCACCAAACCCTTTGTGCTTAGAGTTCTATCATTATTTCGATGTTGTTCCTGCAAAAATAGCCCCCAACACATGGAGAATAGTTAATGGAGTGTATAGGTTGAATCAAACTCACGGAACCCATATAGGAATTCCTGAGATTATGTATTGTTATAGATGGGCTTCTCTAGATAATGTTTTTTATTTAAAAACTAGATTTTTGAATAGGGCTTTAGTAGTCAACCTCCCTGATGCCAATAGGGATTATTATTAACATGGGGTAGTTATCAAAAACTGGCAACATGCCCCTCTGATTGGAGATGAAGTATATCAAGGTCCCAGATGTCCTCCATATGGCAATGGAATAGGTTATTTTCATTTTATTTTATTTATGAAATTATGATTTCATTATGTTTGATAAAATGTGTGATTGATATTTCACTATGTATTTGTTTGCAGTTGACAGCAAAAGAAAAACTCCAAAAGAAGCTGACGTTAATATCAAGCATTTGAAACTTATCTGGAGTTTGCATCAGAAAGTTGCAGACGAGCACATCAGGTCTGCTTCATATTTGTTGCAGTATAGGAGTTATACATCGTCCTTTACTGCTCGTCCTGTGGTCAGCACTAGTGATCCAGTGTCAGTTCCTGAGGATTCTTCTCCAGAATCTCACATTCCTCTGAGTCAGAAAATGGGCAAAAGAAGAGTTCCTGCTATCTTTGAGGAGACTACCTCTGATGGAGATGGAAAAAGAAACAAGAATGACGTCCCAAAGGGGACAAAGAAAGTAGATGCTTCCCCTTCTGTTGCTCCTCAGAAGGCTGCCGAGAAGCCCCCAGTGGCTTCGAGCAAGAAGGATGCACCTGTGGAAGTGGTCACTATCTCCCCAACCAAAAGCTCTTCTTTGGTTGAAACTGTTGAAATGCCACCGAGGAGACTGAATAAATCCTCCTCGGTCACTTTAGATGAAACCATTCCCCATCTCCAAGTTAGTGGAGCTTGTGTTCCAACTATTATTCCTCCGAGCTCAGCTATGAGCTCGGTGAAGACTTGGACCATTCCTAAAGTCCAAGGAATTGAAGAGAATATGTCTAGGGATGTGCTTACATCCCTGTCTACTCGTCACATTGCTTCAGTAAGTTTCTCATATTCTGAATTTTCTTTTTTTCCATCAATACATGTATCTCTGTGCTGACTTATTATTATCTCCTTTTTTCAGCTGGTGAGTTGCTTTAACACCATTGTGAAGAAGGATGAAGCGATCAAGGCTTCTAGCTCCTCGTCCGGAGTGGAGGATGCTTTATCGAGATTGACCAAATCTTTGAAGGATTCCCGTCAAAAGTATGACGAGGATAGGGCTAATTGGGAGAAAAAGTTGGCTGCAGTTGAGGCAGAGAAGGGTTAGCTCTTCCTCAGCCAATTTAAACTTATTTTCAAGATCCCCAAAGTTCGTGAGCTTCTCGGCATACTTCTTATTCTCTCTCTCCAAATCCTTCACTTTATTTTCCAAACCCTTGGAAACTTCAATGAGCTGCACCAGAAGTTACCGACATCCTTGGTCATAATGCTTCAGAGCAGGCAGTCAAAGCTTATCAGTACCTAAAATTCTTACTTGACCGAGCTGTGGCCAACAATGTGGCTTATTACGAAATGATTGAAGACTTGCAAGGTACTCTCGATGAACTTCAGCAGCAGTATAAAGAGTCTTCAGTCCTTTTGCACGAAGGGTATGAGAAGAAACTCAAACAACTTAATGATGAAAAAGGCTACGACAAGATGCTTACTGGCTATGAAGTGAGAGAGAGAACATTGAAAGCAAATTTCGAAGGGCACAGACAAATCGCTGAGCTATTGGAACAAGAAAATAACAATCTGCAAAAAGAACTAGCTCAACTGAGGTCTGCTGCTTCATCTTCCACTGCCTTGGTACCGGTCGCCGATGAAGGATTCTCATTTTTAGAAGTGGAAAATGCCAAGTTGCGAGAATAGTTAGAGGCTTTGAGAAGAGTTGGGCCTTCTACTGCTACTCGGGGACGAGGAAGAGGTTTTCGTGGACGAGGAAGAGTTTCTCAGAATGTTGATGAGGAACAAAGTACTCAACCTGCTCGGGGACGACCAAGAGCTCTTCGTCATACTGTTGAAGAAGCTCGTACTCAATCAGCGTTGGAAAACCAAGCATTCCAATTGATGGGAAAAAATCAAGCCTTGTCTGAACTATCCAAGAAAGTTAGAAAACTGGAACAACAACTCTCTTCAAAGAAATCAGTGTTGGAGACTAATGAACTTTTCATCCAGAGTCTTCACAAGAAGCTTGAAAGGTTAACATTTCAATTTCACAAACAGCCCAGGGAGTTGTGGATGGCTGGATACAATGAAGCACTATTCCATTTGGATGATCGTATCCAGAATGCCAATAATGAGGGCTACAAACAAGGCTGGCTGAATGCCTTGGACGTGCTGAAGCTCGAATAAGGACACTATCTGTGGGACTATTATGATCCTGGGGTACTTGACTTGCCTGTGCCACCGTATAATTTGGACATGGAATGGATCCCAGCTCGTGCCATTCCTCGGATCTTAATTGCAAAATACCTCGGTGACTATAATCTTCATTCTCAGATCGAGGTATCTCGTCCTGAGCATCTTCTAGATCGACCTTCTGTGATGAACGTCAGGATACTGAAGGATTTGAACTTTATCAATTCTCCTCAGTCTTTAAATGATCCGCCTGCTGGCGAGGAACCTATATCGAAAGCTGAGGGGAAAAAACCAATAGAATAGGAATTTTTGATGTAATAGTTAGTATACATATCCATGTAATGTAACTTGTAATTTATTTTGAATTTTATGAAAGACTTTCATTTTTGTTTGCAAATCTATATTGCTATTGTCTTGTACTTGTCAAACACTTTATATTCGTGCTTGCATAACAATATCGTGTGGTTCATCGACCAAAAAAGTTACAAGTATCAGTAATGTTGCTCGATCACTTAATAATGAGTATAAAAATGTTTAAAATTCTTCCAACCAACCATGGTTGTTAAATTTTGCTCGTCGACCAATTATAGTTAGTGGGTTTTTATCCCCGACCAGCTATACTTGGTACTGTTTGGAATATTTTCTCCTCATCGACCAACTACAGTTAGTGGATTTTTATCCCCGACCAACCATACTTGGTTCAGTTTGGAATATTTTATTCTTCGAGGAACTTTTGTATTTTATGTAATAATCTTACCTCCCGGCCAACATAAGTTGGCATTTGAGAGCATATCTTGTTTCCTAACCAAACACGTTGGCATTTTTAGGAATGTTGTTCTCGCCCTTTTACCAACCGAAGTTGGTCTGAGTTCAAACTATCATGTCCACTCGCCCTTTTACCAATCGGAGTTGGTCTGAGCTAGTGTACGCCTCCTAACCAAAGGAGTATGGTTTCTTCTCTCCCTTTTACCAACCGGAGTTGGTCTGAGTTCGAACTATCGTGTCCACTCACCCTTTTACCAACCGGAGTTGGTCTGAGCTAGTGTACGCCTCCTAACCAAAGGAGTATGGTTTGTTCTCGCCCTTTTACCAACCGGAGTTGGTCTGAGTTCGAACTATCGTGTCCACTCGCCCTTTTACCAACCGGAGTTGGTCTGAGCTAGTGTACACCTCCTAACCAAAGGATTATGGTTTGTTCTCGCCCTTTTACCAACCGGAGTTGGTCTGAGCTTGAACTATCGTGTTGTTTTTACTGCCGAGCAGTGTAGTGTTACACACTAGTATTCCCCGAAAAACTTTCAATAAAAGGAGAGAAGATGGCAAAATATCATCGTTTTATTCATATTGATGGAATTGCTTTACATTTTACATCACTGATAATACTTGCATAGGTGTTCAGCATTCCATGCATTCTTAAATTCCTCTCCTTCTAGAGTCTCTATTCGGTAAGTTCCTGGTCGAACAACTTCTGTAACTCGGTAAGGTCCATGCCAGTTTGCTTCCAACTTATTATGCTTCTGAATGACCTTCTTTAGCACGTAATCTCCTTCTTTTAAGTCGCATTTTTTCACCCTCTTGTTGTAGAACAGAGTTGTTCGTTGTTGGTAAGCAGCATTCCTAACGGCTGCCTCTTCTCTAACCTCCTCGATCATGTCCAAATCTAATCTTCTCATTAAGTCGTTGACTGGAGAATTGAAGTTCAGCACTCTGTGTGTTGGAAGACCCAACTCGGCAGGTATCACGGCCTCACTTCCAAATGCCAGCATATGTGGTGATTCTCCAGTTGTTGCTCGGGGAGTTGTTCGGTAAGCCCACAATACTGACTGTAGCTCATTAATCCAATTAGCTTTAGCCTCACTTAGCCTCTTCTTCAAACCATTTAGTAATGTTCTGTTGGTCACTTCAGTATGTCCATTGCTTTGAGGATGGCCTGGTGCTGAATGAACCTTCAAAATATTTGACTGATGACAATAGGCGGCAAACTCCTCGTTATCAAATTGTGTTCCATGGTCTGTGATGAAGGCATGAGGGAGACCATATCGGCAGATGATGTTCTTCCAAACGAATTGGTACACCTTCTCGTATGTCATATCAATCAGAGGCTCAGCTTCTACCCACTTAGTAAAATAATCCACTGCGACGACGAGGTACTTGAATCTTCCTCGGGTCGTTGGCAGTGGTCCAACCAAATCCATTCCCCACATGGAAAATGGCCAAGGGGAAGTTATGGGTGTCAACAATGCTTGTGGAGTTCGTCGAATGGAGGAAAAATGTTGGCATTTATCACATCTCTTACCATAGGTTATACAATCAGTCCTCATCGTTGGCCAGTAGTATCCCTGCGTCATCACCCTTTGCAAAAGTGTTCGACCTGCTACATGGGCTCCACAGGACCCTTCATGGATCTCTTTAATCAATTCTTTCACCTCAGAGGGATGTACACATCTTTGCAAACCTACCATAATTCCTCGTCTATACAAAACACCATTAGTTAGTGCATACCGAGCAGCTTTAAACTTCAATTTCTTGGCAGCGAGCTTATCCTCCGGTAATTCTCCCCCCTCAATATATGCCCTTATGGTATCCATCCAAGATGGTCCTAAATCAAGGGTAATAATATTCATCGTCAGGTCTTCATCTATGCTCCAACTTTCTAATACTTCAATTGGTATCGTTCTTCGCAGCTCGGTACGAGTAGCTGATGCTAGTCGGGCCAGTGCGCCTGCTTGTGCATTCTCCATTCTTGGTATTCTGATCAACTGAATGGCATCAAATTCTGCCAATAACTCCATCGCCTTTGCATGATACTTGACCATTAATTCTCCTTTAACTACATAAGTTCCCATTATCTGATTCACAACTAATTGAGAATCACTGAATACCATCACTTGTTGCGCTTCCATTATCTTTACTAAATTAAGACCTGCTATCATGGCCTCATACTCAGCCTCATTATTCGAGGCTTTGAATTGGAATCGCAGGGCATATTCCATGTCAATCTCGTCTGGGGTGTTCAAAACAATCCCTGCTCCACAACCTGTTGAGCAAGATGACCCATCTACATATAATCTCCATGTAAGTAACTCGTCTTCAAATTTCTTATCTGATAAAATTCCTCGGTGAAATATTTGTTGTTTCTTTTCATCCTCCCCTGATATTTCTCGCTCCTCGTCGATCATCTCTTCTCGCCCTTTTACCAACCGGAGTTTGTCTGAGCTCGAATTTGATGATCCTTCAATATCCACAAGCCCTTTTACCAACCGGAGTTGGTCTGAGCTTGTGTTTGTTGATCCTGTAACATCCACAGGTTGATCAGCGAGCAACTTTTGTTCCTTGAAGGTATCAGGATATGTAAACTCTGCTATAAAGTCTGCTACAGCCTGCCCTTTTAATAGTGATCTGGGTTCATACACAATATCATATTCACCGAGCTCTATTGCCCTGTACATCAGTCTCCCTGATTTTTCTGGCTTATGAAGGGCTTATCTCAATGGCATGTCGATATACACGACAATGGTATGGGCCTGGAAATATGGCCTCATTCTTTTACTTGCCTCAATTAATGCCAATGCCAATTTTTCCAGCTTTGGGTACCTGATCTCTGCACCTTGGAAAGCCTTACTTGTGTAATAAATTGGCTTCTGGACTCCATTCTCCATTATTATCAATGTCGAGCTGATTGCATTCTCTGATACTTCCAGGTACAAGTACAACTTTTCTCCCATTACTGGCCTGGACAACAGTGGAGGTGCTCCCAAATATTTCTTCAAGTCTTGAAAGGCTTTTTCACATTCATCATTCCACTCGAAAGTTTTTCGAAGTGTTTTGAAGAATGGGAGGCATCTATCATTTGCTCGGGATATAAATCTGTTGAGCGCTGCAACTCGTCCAGTAAGACTCTGCACTTCTTTCTTCGTCGTTGGAGATCGCAACCCTAAAAGAGCTTTGATCTTTTTCGGATTCGCCTCAATGCCTCGCTGGTTGACAATGTACCCGAGAAACATTCCTTCTCGTACTCCAAATGTGCACTTCGTCGGATTGAGCTTCATTTGGTATTTATCCAGTTGATCAAAGGTCTAACCTAAGTCAACTAGATGATCAGCGGCTTTCTTTCTCTTTGTCAGCATATCATCGACATAGACTTCCATATTGCAACTGATTTGTTTGGCAAAAACCTTGTTCATCAGCCGCTGGTATGTCGCTCCTGCATTTTTCAAACCAAAAGGCATAACATTATAACAATAAGTTCCCCTAGGGGTAATAAAAGAAGTACTTTCCCTGTCTTCAGGTTTCATTTTGATCTGGTTGTAGCCAGAGTAAGCATCCATGAAGCTGAGCAACTCGTGTCCCGAGGTAGCATCCACTAGTTGATCAATTCTGGGCAATGGAAAGTGATCCTTTGGGCATGCCTTGTTGAGATCGGTGAAATCAACACACATTCTCCATTTATTGTTTTTCTTCTTTACCATCACCACATTTGCTAACCAGTCTGAATATTTTACATCTTCAATGAATTGGGCTTTCTGGAGCTTCTCGACCTCCTCTTGTATAGCTTGATTCTTCTCGGTACTAAATACTCTTCTTCTCTGCTTTACGGGTTTGATCTCCTTATTCGCATTGAGCTCATGACATAAGAAGTTTGGATCTATTCCTTGCATGTCTTCATGACTCCATGTAAAAGTTTTCTTTCTATTTCTCAAGAAAGTTATCAAATCCTGTTTTATTGAAGCATCCAACGACGAACCTATCTGAGTTGTTCATTCAGGGTGTTTATCGTCCAGAATAACATTTTCTGTAGATTCCACCACCTGTCCTTTTACAAGTTGGGATTCATCTCTGGGATCCAGTGTTTCAATTTCTGTACCTTCATCCACCTGGTAGGTAGTAGTCTTTTTCCTTGACTCTTCAAGCTCCTCTTTCTCGGCAGATGAATAATAGCATTCCCGAGCTACTTTTTTATCACCTTTCACCACTCCTACTCCAAAATTTGTTGGGAATTTTAAGCACTGATGTACTGTAGATGGAACTGCTTTGAACTTCTTCAAACCAACTCTTCCCATGATGATATTGTAAGCTGATTGCATATTCTTATCCATCATAAAGAAGCGTATTCTTTCTGTTCGACAAGCAGGCAAAGCACTACACCAAATCTGCCCATTTGTCAAGGTCATTGACCTTGACAAATCCACCTTGTCAAGGTCAATGACCGTGACATTTCAAGGCGAGACAACTTTTTTTGTCACGGTCGTGTCACGGTCATTGACCTTGACACAAAACTCGCGTTTTGTGTCACGGTCGTGTCAAGGTCAATGATCGTGACACGTTTGTCACGGTTATAAACCGTGACAAAGTCGTGGCCCTTTGTAAAAGAATTGTCACGGTCAATGACCGTGACAATTCTGGGCAGAATTAAAAAAAAAATGCTGGACAGTATGGCCACTGCCACTGCCCAGCAGTATATTTGTACCTGTTATAGCAACATTGTACCTGTTCCAAACATCATATATCCGAAAAAACTAAAAATAATGCAAATATATATTCAAATAAGAAACTATTTAAAAAGAAACAACATCACCATCATTTTATCTCAAATCTACAAACTATTTGCATGGAAAAGAGATTTTGTACCGCGACGATCGGGAACACCTCCTTATCCTTCCCTTCTCGTCTGAATAGCCACATAAGTATAGAGCATATGTGGCCTACCCTTAGGTCCACTCCCTGTCCCCTGAATTGAAATAAAGTAAAATTAGTATCCGCCCCTCAAATATAGATAAATATAAATCATAATTGAAATCGAAATCGAAATTGACATATAAATATAAATACATTACCTGTAGTGTCACTCAAATAGCTAACTTGAGCTCATATGGCACCTCCTTCCAACTAATGTACCCCGGGCAATCGTGTCAATTATAATTCTCTTCATATCTAAACACTAAGAAATACCATAATCCTATGGAGGTATGCGTTGCAAATTCCTTCCAACCGTTGTGTAGCCAAAAATCAGCAGTTGAAGTTGTCAACTCCACCTTTGAATGGTCTCCCATGTTTTGCTAGAAGTTCCAAGTGGTGGGGTATGGAAAGTGGAATTGACAACTTCAACCGGTGATGTTTGGCTACATAACGGTTGGGAGGAATTTGCAAAGCATCGCTCCATAGGATTATGGCATTTCTTAGTGTTCGGATAGACGAAGAGATTCAGTCTCCTCTCCACAAATAGGACACCCCAAATAACTATGTACTAATCACCTATTAAAGGTAAGAAGCGTATATTCATGGATTAGTATAAACAAAACTTAGATGTAGTTGGAATATTTATGTATTAATCTCCTCTCCACACACGCACACTACACAAGAGTGAAAATGATAAAGTGCAGATCAAGTAAAAGCATTAAAAATGGATGTTTCGGTACAAATTGAAATATTTATTACAAATTAAAAAATTGTTTCAAATTCGGGTTATCATCAAAAATGGATTGATATTCGGTAGGAGCAGCCAAGTCATCCACACTACTATTTAGACGCCTTGGCGCGTGTTGGAAAATTGACCACGGCTCGTTGTTGATATACTCCGAGTAAAACACTTGCTTAACCTTTTGAAATGCACAAACAAATGGCTCATCGCTCACGTGGTCGTTGCTCTTCAACTTGGACAAGTCAACCATGATCAAATTGGTGACAGGATCAACTTTACAAGCATTTTTATCCTCAACTCTTACCCATTCACAGTAAAATACCTCTTTGAAGCTTATATAATCCAATTCAAATATATTTTGGATTACACCATAGTAAGTCATTTCAGCTTCAACGAGGTTTTTATCTTTTGCGCTCGCTCGAAAGAAAGTAAGAGCCTTGTATGAAATTCCCGAGTTCTGTACATTTGTACTTTCCTCGTACACTTTAGCGCCAAAAATGTAACCGTTCAATCGATACTTTTTGTACTCTTGTGCCACGAACAAGGGTCCAGTGGCTAGACGAGCAAGCCTTGATGTCGCATCACCCATCTTTAGGAGCTGAGAATATAGATAAATTAATTATATTAGTGGTAAAATTTGAGTGTAATGTAACGTTACATAACGACTGTTTTCATTATAATTACCTCTTGTGTCAACCATAGCCTAAATTCGCTGTCTGATTGTACCATTGTTTTTCGTCTTTTATTGTTCTCACAGGCTTCATATTTACTGCATATTACAAAATTAATCATGTATAAAATAATCTCAAATAATGTTAAACATTATAATATTCGAAACTTACTTTTTCCATTCTTCGACATCTTCATGTGTGTCAAATAGATAACGAGTTACTTGTTCATGTTGCAAACTCATTAATTTCACTCGTTTTCCCATCACATTACCACCATCATCGAGGAATTCATCAGTGTCATCAACGCTGGTCGAGTCAGGCATATATTCCCGATTATATATTGATGACTCCACGGTGATGTATTCCTCTGCAATTGATCCTGCAATATATCGCGTATTCTTGACGTAATCTTTAAAAACTTTCATCAATCTTTCAAACGGATACATCCACCGATATCTAACTGGACCACAAAGAAGTGCCTCGTCGCATAGGTGTACCAACAAGTGAACACTTATGTCAAAGAATGTTGGGGGAAAGTACTTCTCCAATACACAAATCGCTTCGTTCACAGCCAATTTTGCGGCCACTATGTGTTCTCGATTCACTACTTTCTCACACAAGAGGGAGAAGGTAATACTAATTTGCATAATAGCCCTACGCAAATCCTTGTGCTTGGAGAAACAGTGCTTAAACAATAGAGGAACCAATTGCATGATCACATGCCAATCGTGGGACTTACACTTATGTAAATCATGAGTAACATAATTCATAATCCTTTGCAAGTTGGACGAAAAAGTAGATGGGCCCTTCAAATTATATATTGTGTCTAGAAGCACCTTCCTTTCCTCACTCGTCAAAGTAAACACACCAGGGGGAATTATTGTCCTTCCCCTACTATCTTCTTTCAACCATAGTTGTGGTTTAAGTTTTAACGTTTTAAGGTCTTTTCGTGCATTTTCGCCATCCTTCGAATGACTCCCCCCAAGGCAAGTACCCACAATATGTTTAGCGAAGTTCTTCTCTGCATGCATCACATCCAATACATGGCGCACCGGGTTTTTCTTCCAATAAGGCAAGTCAAATAAAATTGACCTCCGAGACCATGCCTTTCTTATCTCAGTTTCATTCCTAGTTGGGGTCTTTTTATGCTTGACATTCTTAAATTTGGGATTCTTACCTGGCATATTTGGGCCACATTCAGAAGATTTACTTTCAATTTCTGAACCCGAAAGTTGTCTCGGCGGTAGCCTATGTTCAACTCCGCCCAATAAAAAATTGGAACCTTTCTCAAATCTGAAACTATGAGCTGGGGGTAAAAACCTCCTGTGGCAATGGTATACATTTTTTAAGCTAGAGGATAGACGAAGAGATTCAGTCTCCTCTCCATAAATAGGACACCCCAAATAACCATGTACTACACATCCGGATAATGTCCCATAAGCTGGAAAATCATGAATTGCCCGCATCAACATAGCTTTCAGCGTAAACTCTTCTTTTCTAAAAGAGTCAAATGATTGTACACCCTCTTCCCATAACTCATTTAATTCTTCTACCAAAGGAGCCATGTAGATATCAATGTCTTCACTTGGTGCCTTTGGCCTAGGTATCAATAAAGCCATCATCGAAAATTCAGGTCTCATACACTGTGAAGGAGGGAGGTTGAGTGGGGCTAGGATCACTGGCCATACACTCTGATTGGTGCTTAGATTTTCAAATTGATTGAAACCATCTGTTGATATATCCAAACGAATGTTGCGTTGTTCTCGAGCGAAATCGGGATACTCATAATTCATCCTCCGCCAGGCAGTAGAATCAATAGGATGACGCATGATATTACCCCCCACTTCTGCCCTAGCATGCCAAGTCATTGCCTCTGCAGTCCATGGTACTGTGAAAAATCTCTTTAATCTAGGCCCAACAGGAAAATATTTCAATACTTTTTGAGGCACTTTTGAGCTTGTGCCTTCCTTACTAGTAGATTGGACATATCTAGGTTCATCGCATACCGGACAACAATCGAGATTTTCATACTCCTTTCGGTATAGTATGCAGTCATACGCACAAGCATGAATCGATTTATACTTCATTCCCAAACCTTTCAAACTGTTCTTCATAACAGGATAGCTATTTGGAAGTGTATTCACCTTGGGTAATAAGACCTTCACCCATTTCAGAATTCGCGTCACGCTATTGCCAGACAAATCGTACTGCGTCTTCAAACTGTGCAAACCAACCATGGCATGTAAAGTTGTTTGATCTTTCTCACAGCCGGAGTATAACGGTTGGGTCGCCTTAAATTTTAAACTTTGGTAGTCATCGTCAAGTTTTATCGTGTTATCTTCACGAGCACTTGAATCTTCTACATCATCAGTAACCTCATTCTCCTCAGCTTCATAAACTCCGTACGCATCATCAACTAAATCCTCTAACATATTATGATCTATGTCGTCCCCTTCTTCATCTATTCTACTTGTTGAAGGTTGTTGTGAAGGTTGGTCGGGGACAAAAGGAACTTTCAATTCACCGTGAAAACTCCAAAATCGATAACTATCTTGCATACCCGATCTTAACAAATGTAGTTCAACTGTTTTCCACACAAACACCTTACCATTCTTACACCTAGCACACGGACACGGAAACTCTTCATCATTACGACATCTCTTTGCATATTTCACAAATTCGTTAGCACCTCTGCGAAACACATCCCCCATTCTATTAGTCTCACCCATCCACTCTTTGTATTTTGAATATCCCATCACAGCTACCACAACTAAACACCTATTAAAGGTAAACAAAACTTAGATTTATAGTATGTTTTATTTAATTATCCCATCATTTAATTATCCTATTAAAGGGTAAGTGGTCCTATCCCATTCAAGAATGCATTTTTCTGTAATATACTTAACAGCTCATGCACATTGTTACGATTTGAAAAAAATTCACCAGCATATACCCTTAGTTATCCAAGTACACGACGTAGATTGTCAGGTGTGAGTGTTATTTCAATTGGTCAATTAAAATAACAGTCACACTTGTCAATCTAGTATGTACCCAGAGAACATTAAGATACGACTGCAGAACTTCCTCCAAAAGTAACAACTTTAAGCCAATAAGAATATTATACAGAAATTATACAGTCTCAAACTGTCCAAACGGGACAATTCGAGAGATCTCATTACAGGGGTAATGACTCTCGAACGGGTCTAAGGGCTATTGAATGCGTACGCATAAGAATTAGAATGCTAGTATTTATGCGCACTGTGTTTCAAATAAATCCATTGCTGTAAAATAAATGTTATTAGTACAGATAAAAAAAAATGTTAATAGTACACATTTTAACTTAAAATATTATGGCAAGTTGAATGATGGTGTGCTAACCCTCAAAAAAGTTTGATTATATATACATGTGTGCAACATATATATATATATATATATATATATATATATATATATATGTGAGGTGTTTTAAGCAATTTTAATTTTACTTTTTATGTTTTATGAATTTATATACCACGGGTAAATTATTTCAATAACTTATTATTTTGTTGTAAATTTATTATAAATCTTTACTCTAATTAAATTTAGAGGTGGTAATTTAAGTGTGTTATACAAGAACTTATACAAAATCATATATAATTATACAAATCTTTACTCTAATTAAATTCAATTCATCATATATTACTGAAATCGAGATAAAACCCTAAGCCAAAATTAGTCAACACCCAGCCCCTGCCCCCCTCCACCACCCCCTCCACCACCACACACACACACACACCCCACCCCACCCCACCCCCTGCCCCCCTCCACCACCCCCTCCCCCCTCCACCACTACCTCCCCCACCACACACCACCACACACACACCACCCCACCCCCTGCCCCCCTCCACCACCGCCCTGCCCCCACACTGCCCCACCCCACCCTTGCCCCCCTCCACCACCCCACCCTGCCCCACCCCGCACCTCCCTGCCCCCACACTGCCCCACCCCACCCCTGCCCCCCTCCACCACCCCCTCCCCCACCTTGCCCCACCCCGCCCCACCCCCACATACACACATAAATATACACACAAATATATATATAAATGGAAGAGAGAGAGAGAGAGAGAGAGAGAAATTGGACCTGAAAGTAGAGAGAGAGAGAGAGAGAGAGAGAGAGAGAGAGAGCAGCGTCGAGAGAGAGAGAGAGAGAGAGAGAGAGAGAGAGAGAGAGAGAGAGAGAGGGAGGGAACGGTGGGAAGGAAAAAAGAAGGGGGTAAGGGTTTTTGCTGGAAAAGTTGTCACGATCGTGTCAAGGTCATGGACCGTGACAAGAATTGTCACGGTCAATGACCGTGACAATTAGTTATCACGGTCGTGTCAAGGTCAATGACCGTGACATAAAACGCGTGTTTTTTTGTCACGGTCAATGACCTTGACAAGGCTGGCCGGCTGAAAGGTGACAATTTGCCCATTTTGGTGTAGTGAAGTTCCAATTAATATATCCAACTTGATCGTCCCAAGTGGAAAAACTTTCTCGCCAGCAAAACCCAGGAGAGGTCTATGATAAGGTTCCAATTGAGATAATTTTAAATTTAAACTGTCAAAGCATGAGTATAACATGATGTCTGTCGAACTACCATTATCTACCAGCACCCTTGAAATCACTACTTCTTTCATCCTCATTTTGATCACCAAAGGGTCGTCGTGAGGGTAAAGAACACCTGCAAGGTCGTTTTTTGAAAAACCAATGACCAGCTTCTCTTTGTTTATCTTTCTCAGGAGATCCTCTTCAGCCAAATTTATCCGTTGAATGTATGAGCAAGCCTGAGCCTCACCGAGGTAAGCTTTTCTTTCTACAGTAAGATCTCCTCCTCCTGCATCTCCGCCTGTAATAACATTACAATCAAATGTTCCAAAACGTATTGAAAATACCTAGCGTTCTGGTTGCTTTGGCCTTTTGGGAAGATCGGGGTCATCCTCTGTATCATCTTCATGATCCCTTTTCCTGTTTTCTTCTGCCCGACGAGGAGATCTAGACCTCTCTCTTGCTCGGTTTTCATTTCCTCTTTCATTTCTACGATCAACATACTTTGACAACTTTCCTTGTCTAATGAGCGTTTCAATCTCATTCTGGAGGGCTATGCAATTTGTAGTCATATGACCATGATCCTTATGAAACTCGCAATATTTATCTCTATTTCTTTTGTCAGGGTCCGACCTCAGTTTCTTTGGCCACCTTACTTCCTCGTTATTCTTGATTTCCTCCAAGACATGATTAATACCCATTTTCAAAGGAGTATAATTATCGAATTTCTTCAGGACTTCCCATGACGACTTATCATTCTTGGAATGCTTATCACCGCCATTGCCCTTATGCTCTTTCTTCTTAGATTTGTCGACTTCCACCTTGGTTTCTTTATCCATATTCTTCTTCGCAGCCATAGCCTCCTCGGCATTCATGATTTTGGTCGCTTTTGCCATCAACTCTGACATAGTTGTAGGTGGATCTTTGGCCAAAGTGTAATACAACTTGTTAGGCAACAACCCACTCATCAAGGTGGTGATTTCTGTCTTTTCTTCATAATATATGACTTCTAGCTTCTCGTTATTGAAACGAGTTATGTAATCTCTAGTACTCTCACCAGATTTCTGGCTAACACTTAACAAGTGTGCTACTCGTTTTACTGGCTTTGCTCCAAAACAGAAATTGCCAATGAACAACTCGGCCAATTGAAAGAAAGTTGAAATCTTACCCCGAGGAAGATTGTTGTACCATATCTGGGCAGATCCAGTAAGAGTTCCTGAGAATGCTCTACATCTCATCTCGTCGAGGACAGCATAGATGTCAGCAGCAGCTTGATATTGCTCTATGTGAAGAACAGGATCTGTCTTTCCATCATATTTGGGGCTTACCACAGGGGCTTTAAACTTTGACGGGGTAGGAAAATCCACAATGGCCTGGACAAAAGGTGTCCCTTGAACAAAAGTTTGTTGTAGGGGATTCTTCGCCGTAGCCATTTCTCCCAATCTATCCTCCAATCGCTAAATGGAACCTTTCCACGCATCATTTCCTTCCTTGGGCTTATTAATTTGAGCAATTGATTGTTCTTACGTGGCCTCCTGAGATCTATCTCGACGAGCAACCGGTCGTGATTGTGTTGATCCCTCTCTTAGATCTGATGGTTGTCAAAAACTCCTCGACATGGTTTTAGGTGGACTCCTATTCCTCCTAGGGCCTAATCAACTGAAAGGAGACACTCTGCTCAGTCTTTCCAAGGCACTGGGTCTCTCTGGAGAGAGTGATACGTTGCTCAGTATCTGTGGCCCGTATTGATGAAGTTCGCCCAGGTTGATAAGAGAAATCATCAGATTCCTCATTACGATACGAATCTGTATGCCTGGATCGTGAAGAAAGTAAATAGGTTTGCCTCTGACCACTTCGCTGTCCCAAATGTGCAGGTGCACCGCCATGAAGGGTTTGTATGAGTTGTCGCATTGTTTCTTGCATGGCGGTTTGTCCCTGAGCCAGATTCGTCATAATTCCTGCCAGATCTGGAGGTGTAGAGGGATTTGGAGGATTTCCAGCATTTCCAGCATTTCGATTGCTGGATTCCGGATTATATGCCATTGATGATGAATGATTTTTGGTGAAAAACGATAACAACAGTCGTTTCCCACAGACGGCGCCAATCTGTTGAAGACAGAAAATGGCCACTGCCATTTTAGTGGCGTCAACAGTAGATAAATGATGAGGATGAGATTGAAGATGAAGATAAACATTCACATCAAACATATAAGAGACAAAGATTTTTAAAGTGGTTCGGATATAAGGAAAAGCCTACGTCCATTGTTATTTTATTCCCAGGGGTTTACAATAGCACAATGTGGTAGAGAGAGAAAGGATGTGTATCTTGTGTATGGTGTTTCTTGGTTCTCCTGGATCTCTCCCCGTTTGGCTAAGGGAATACATGTATTTATAGTGATGGGAGATAAAGAGATTCATTGTATGTAGACATTTATACATTATGTCTACATTCAACGAATCTAATTGTTGAATTGCTTGGTATGCTATGTGTTGTCATCTACAGTATAAATGTACATTAATGCTCATTAAATGCATAGTCATCTTCATTAATGCACATTAAATGCATAGTTATCCCTTGATCTTCCTGGTTGGTATGCCGACCAACACTCCTCGGGTGCCGACCAACTCTCCTCGGTTGCCGACTAATACTCCTCGGGTGCCGACCAACTCTCCTCGGATGCCAACTAACACTCCTCGGGTGCCGACCAACTCTCCTCGGATGCCGACCAACTCTCCTCGGGTGTCGAATATTGCCACGTAGGATGACATGTGTCCTTATCTGATTGGTCCTCATAGATGGAGAATTTTTTCGTTAACAATATGTAAAACATTTCAATAAATTTTATAAAACAAAACAAAGATAAAAATAAATTTGAGCCAAAGAAACACAAGTACACTAAATATAACTCTCAGGGTAGAAATTAAAGAAATGAGACTAATAAATGAAAGGAAAAAGAAGATATAAGTATTTTGTATGTGGTGGTGTGAGACATCATATTAATGTGGGCCCAACATATTTTAAAAATCAAGAAAAGCACAAAGAATTTTATAAAAAGAAGAAAGTCTATAAGGAATGTTTGAATGAATCAGATAGTGATTATAATGATAGTTCTTATAGTGATAACTGTGGTAATGATATTGAATTTATGGTGAGATTGGAAGAAGAAGAAGAAAACTATTACGGTGAGAGTGTGTTTCTTAATGATTTTGTGAGAGAAAATAGGATTAAAGAGTCTAATAATAGGTATCTTAATGATTCATCATCTTATAGGAGTGTAGGACAACACACATCATGCCCTACATCATTCCATAAAAGTGATAATAAGGTTGAGGACATACATGATTACTTTAATGAGATTTACCAATAGTCTCTTAAGAAAAGGTTGAAAGTGTTAAATTTGAACAAAATGAAATCCGTTAAATTTGAAAAGAAATAATGAAACGGTTGAAAGTGTTAAATTGGAGAATTTAAACCCTAAAGAAAAGGTTGATTGTTTGTTTGATGAAATGGAGTCCTTGAAAAGGAAAAATGATATTATTTTGAAAGAGAAAGATGAAGTTGAGATTTCAATAAAATTTGAAGGTTGATTTTGAAAAGCTTAATATTGAGCTTCAACATGCCAAAGATTTGAAAATACACTTGTATTTTTTCTTGTAAACATCTTGTTGAACCATGGTCAACTAAAAAATGACAATAATAGTATTGGCTTCATTGAGCCAATGGAAAAGAAAAATGTTGATTCAAAATTAAAAGATAAAATGTCTTCATGCAGCAAGAATGTGACTCGATAAAAAAATCCACAATTGAAGAAAAATGAGGTTGCACCTTTGTCATAATCTAGGTATAAAACCTACGATTGTTATTTTTTTGGGAAAAATAATAACATTACCTCATTTTTCTTTAAGAAGAATAATCTTTCTAATTTTGAAGAGATAAAAGCTCATGAACCCTTTCCAAAACCTAAGTTTAGGAGAAATGTATCATATTGATCATATTGCAATTTGTATGGACATTCTAATTCAACTTGTAGGTGGTTAAAATATAGGTATAATAGGTTAATTAGGGATTGAAAAACGGTTTATGTAGATACCTTGGTTCATAATAAAGGAGAAATTAGCAAGTTGATGAAAAAGGTTGATGGGGTGTTAAATAATCAAGAGAGAAAGGTTAGAAAAGATATTCCTATGACTAGGTATAGTGTCCAATTTCCTAGGAATTAGATTCCTATAAGGATAAAAAGGTGGAAACCTATATTTGTGAGAGGTATGACAAGAAATAATCCAAGAAGAAAGATAGAGGTTGAAAATGATCAAAAGAGTGATTTCAAGAAGATGTTAGTTATTTTCGTGCCTCCTAAATATCCGGGAGATGCAACACACATCTCTGCCTAGTTAGGTAGATGAATAGGATACCTATTGTGTATGTCCCCATCCTAGATATTTCTTGATTCACTTGGGATCATTTTATGTGTGAAAGATTATTATTTCTATATTTGGATCATTTTACATAACTTTTGGAGAGGATTTTCATGCATTTCTCATATGCTTTAGTCCTTACGTAGTGTGTATGTATATATTTGATCATCTCGGTTTAAAAATCGAAAATATTTTATGTTTATTGTTTTTCTGGTGATTGATTGTGTTTTATGTAAATGTGATTCGTTATTTGAACTTATTTTAAAAAATAATTAAAATGTGGATTCAAAAAAATGATATGCAAAAGATAATATTTTCAATAATATTTTTATAATTCATATGAAGAATCATGATAAGTCAAGTTTATGATATCTTTGGTATTGATTTCACTTTACACATGCACATTATATGTCTTTTGATCATATGAGACTTTTATGTGACTTGCATGATTATTTGATGTCTAAATCATGACCGAATCCTCAGATCTAAGATTGTTCAATTATTTGAAACGTTTCAATATACCATTTATGAGTTTTGTGTGATAACACTTTTTCTTTATGGAGTTGATTAATGATATGCTTATAATAAAATGGATACCATTGGTGAGATTACAATAATTTGAATTTTAGTATTGTCGATAGGTGTTTGTCAAAGTGTGTGTGAAATCCATCGTATAAAAAGTCATTTCATGATGAATAGAATTATAGCTAAGTGATAGAAAATTCAAGGCAAGAAAAATAATATAAATATTATAAATTTATGTTTTATCCATGACATTTTAGGGAGACTATATGGTTAGAATATACCATTTTGAAGATCTCGAAGGAATATTGATGTAATGATGGATTAAGCTTGAAATATAACTCATATGAAAATATTATGTGCATTCATTTGATTTTGTGATCTATTGCTTGTTCGCATCATGCCATGATTGATATGCAAAATTGCTTAATTGATTTTATTAAAATTTGAACTAATATGATTAATTTATTAATGTTGGTTCATATTTGTGTATTACCCATGACATTAATCTATTAAAAATAAAATTATGCAAAGAATACATTTTATCATTGATAGCTTAATCATGATCACTTTATATATTTTGTGTTTAGATATTTGTGTATGTGTGTGTACTTTTTTATTTTTTGAAAATTATAAAAAATTGCCAAAAAATAGTTTTTAGCATGCATTTTTCATAATGAGTTGCATATTATTTTTAGAGAGTATGGAATTTTGGGCTTATACGAAGTCTTTTCTACAGAATTTCCCTGGCTTGTGTATTTTGTGCCAAAGCATGGGCACGATGGACTTTCGATCCGTTCGCACGGAGGTGTAAATTTTTGGCTTTCGAAACTTTTTATCTGAATCCATTTGCACAGATGATTTTTTTAGGTTTTGGTCATTCGAAAAGCGGTCCATTCATAGTTAGTCTTCAGGTTCGTTTGAACAATAAAAAAATTCCCCATGCGCACAAATATTGCCAACGATTATTTGCTGCCCTGTTTCGACTTAAGAAAATTTTGATCATCTTTTAGATTAACACTCTTATTACCTTTCTAAAAATACTCACTATAGCATTTTTACTACTAGAACTCATTTTCGTTGCTATTTGGGTGATTAAAAGAAATCTTGATAGTCAATTTGTGGATGTAGGGTTATTCTACTCATATTTTCTATATTTGGGAGTTTTGATATTATATCATAGGTAATCATTTCTACTCATTACGTTAAGCTTAGATTGGTTCATTTTAGAATTCCTTCAGGTGTATGATATTCATTTCATAATTTCTATCATCCTTTGATTTGTTCTTGTGATTTTGGTACTCCGGTGCTTGAGTTTTTACATTTTGACTCTTGATTTCACCTGTTAAGCACTTGTTTGTGTATGATTTGTAGTTGATTATTTGTGGCTTTCGTCGACTATGTTTTGTTGCTTTCACTTTTAATACCCTATATTTTTTGACATTATTTATTATTTATTAATTATGAGAAGAAATTAAAATTTTGAAATTAATTATGATTGTCTCATAAAATATCCAATAGGGGGTGAATTGAGTGTATGGGTTTTAATTGAAAATTTAAAAACTTTCTTAACTTAGTTGTAATTAATCAAAAATAAATATAGTTAAGAGAGGGAGACTAATGAAACTTTTCTAAACCAGGATTTATTGTAGTTTAGCCTCTGTCTACGTCCACGTTCAAGACGATACTCGAGAACTTCACTATCTTCGGTCCACTTATGGCGGAACCAAAACCTCACAAGGAACACTACTTTGCAAACCTCAACCAACAAGACGCTAAACTCATCCTTGACCAAGCGGCATCCACACAAAAGCCTAAGAAATTTAAATGCCTCAATTATTTGTAAATATGGGACTACCGATCGAGAAGATATAATGAGCAATAAGATTTATAACTGAAACGTAAAGTAAAATAGATTTACTAAAACAATGTAATAGTATATTTACTCTCTCTCTCTAAAAAAATATATAAGAAAGTATCATAAGTATAGAGCTCAAATGGGTTTTAGGGTATTACTTTAGCACAAGTGGGTGTTGTGATTGTGACTTTGCTAAAGAGGGATTGGTATTTGGAAATTAGATTCAAGTGGGTTTTCTTAAATCTATTGCTTTAAGGAAGTTTTTGGGTTTACAACTTATAAGTGGGTATTATTATTTCTCTCTTAAAACTCAAGGAAAGGATGACACAAGCTAGGATGGAGAAGGTATTCTTAAGGGGATGATATTGTCAGCTTGGATGGTTTTGAAATTTAAGTGTAAGGCTTTATCTATAGTATTAGGAGGCTACCATAGGTTCATAAAATTGTCGGTATTTATATAGGAAGACATAGGGTATTAGGACGAAAGGTTGGAAGTTTTTACCAAAAGAGATTCTAGAAAACCTAACATTTTAGTCGACTAAAAGTACACTTTTAGTCAACTAAAGCTCCTTTAGTTGGGTTGTTTTTAAAGGTTTAGTTAGCTATTAAAAGTTTATCCGGTTAAACATTTTTCTGGGACTTTTAGTCGAATAAACCTCAAGTTTAGTCGACTAAACCTTTTAATTGTTAGTCAAAATATTGTTTGGTTTTGGTCCAAGCTGTAGGGAAGGTTAGGAAGCTCCGGGTTGGGTTTAGGTGTGTAGGCTTTGAGCATATACAAGATGAAACATGTTACTTTACTTTTGTACAATGGTTCCTAAAGTATAACAAAATAAAGTAGTAATCAACTGAGCTTCTGAACATTATTTGACTTTTCTTGAATTATCAATTGTAAGCTTATGATGTGATGTTTGCATGAGTTTGATTTCCATAGGTAGTGGGACGTGATGAAGCATGCTTGATTGACTGGTTGATGTTTGAGCAGTGCATGAGGCTTTGAGAAATTGAGGTTGATGCAGGCTTGAAATTAAATTGACATCGCTTGTGATCTCCATTATCTTGGTTATGATCGTTATTGTATTTTCCTACATATGGTGGCATGGCTTCTTGGATGATGTGTTCCTGATAACATGTCTCACAATGTATTGAGTGCTTGTTTTAATCTCAAGTAAATTTTGAGAAATTATAGTGAAAGTGTGATTTTATATCAATTGTTTTGTCATTTTACAAAATCATGTTGGTTTAAAACTTTTGGTTTCACAATCTCTCCCTTTTTCATGATGACAATACATTTGATATACCCGTCAGAAATTTTAAAGTCTCCCCCTTGCTCTGAAATTTGGGTTTTTAGAAAATATTTTTTATCCCCCTTAGTTGTCGCATCTTTTTATTATATCATATTTCTCAACATTTGTCATTATTGAAAAGGGCCAGTGGTTCTTTTTGAAAAGTTTATTTTTTATGTTTACAACTTTTGTGATAGCACATGTTGTGAATTAGGCTTTCCTTTGTTGATCACTAACTCCAAAAGTGGGTTAGTACATATGGGGAAAAGCAATTCTTTTTTAACATTATTGCTTTGATGATGTTTTAGAATTTTTAAAAATTCATTAAGTGTGGTATTTTTGTGAGTAATGTAGGTGAATATGATACATATTATATGTAGTGTAACGATGTCAACATGTAAATTTCTGGCACATTTTTATGGATTGATTTAAAAAATACATGGAGAGATATTACGAGTCAAAATATAAACATCACACACATTAATTCATTAAGTGGTAATACTAATAAAAACTCCATAAATTATGGGTAATAGGGATAGTTGGGGTGATAAGGACTGCTGGCACGATTATTTGGGTTCAGTCCTTGATTATCTTGAGGAGGTGGTTGGCAAAAGTGAACGTCCTACACGAGCATGTCTGGATAAGAAAAGGATTTGGGGACACGAAAAAGTTCCTAGGAGTGCCAATATGTCACATTGGATTTGTTGGTTTGTTAGGTCAACCAAGTAGTCCATTGTTGGGCGTAGAGATTAACAACATTTTGGAACATTTGGATGTTGTTGGCTTGTTCGTTTAAATGCCAATCAACTTGTTCATGCCATTAGCGATGATCATGGGCTAGGGAGGTGATGGTGTTCTCAAGGGTGTCAACAAGACTCATAAGGCAATCATACCGAGCGTGAGATGCAAGTATTTCTTCACGCATCATACCGATAAAGGTAGAGAAATTATGACTTAGATTTTCAAAGAGTAGATATATGGAATAGGGATCATAATAGGGAATGTCATGGGGATTGGTATGGGAAATTTTATGGGGAATGCCATGCACAATATTATGGGGGATATCACGTGATTGTCATAGGTAATGTTATGGATGTTGCCTTCTTCTTCTTCTTCTTATTATTATTATTATTATTATTATTATTATTATTATTATTATTATTATTATTATTATTATTATTATTATTCCTTTACATATTATTCTTCTTGTATCTTCCATTCATCATGAATTTTTATGAGGCCTATGAGTTTGCATATACGTAGTGGCAAGTAAAGGGCGACTTTAGGGGTAGGGGTCATGTTCCTAAGAGATAGGGATGTTTTTATTTTTGAAAATCTTGGTGAGAACCATCACGCATGGATGACATGTACGAATTTTTTTTTGGATAGGTCAACATGTGGTGTATAATGAACCTTGGAAGGTTGATGTGGATATTTTGTTGGATGCTCCAATTGAGAAAAATGTCAAGATAGGATATGGAGCTATAATTTCCTCCTCGTGGAATTATACAGTAGGTTATGAGGTTATGAATAATCCTTGAGATAACGTTGAGAGAGAGACGGTATGTGTTGGAGGATGCATCATATCTTCCTGTAAGGAAATTCATTGCAGAAACGTGATTGAAACTAAGAAATTCGTTCATTTATGGGAGATGTAGTCATCAAACCCGGTGTTAGGAATATTAAGGATAGTAGAAATAAGATTGCTTATAAATTTAAGTGATGTTCATTATTTCTATTGGAGAGGTTAGTGTAGAATACTTGAGCAAATGTTGGATGTGTGGTTTCGTTCATCTATAGGAAGTTGAACCACCCTTGATTATAAAACATGGCCGAGAAACTCTGTTTCGAGTAAACTTGATGGAACGATCTTCCCGAATGTGACTGCTCTTGAGGAATTGGATGTATTTTTACAATTGGGGTGTTTATGGAAGTGTAAGTCAGGGTGAGGAACACTTTCAACGTCAATTTTGGATCTTTTGAAAGGTGTTCTTGAAAATGAGGCCATTAGATTTTTTTTTAGAGGAAAGGATTTTGGGTGATAAGGAGGTAATACTTTTTGAAAGAGAGGATGGTGGATATACGAGATGAAAAGTTGTGGTTTTATAATGGAGATGTGTGAGTATAAGTTAGTTTATGTAGAAGACATCCAAGAGAGGTAACTAATATATTTAGGAATTTAATTTGGGCTTAAACATGATTTTTTAGTTCCTATCGGACTTTTAGTCGGGTCAAAGCCAACTTACACTATTTTAGTTGACTAGTTTAGTCGATTAAACTCTCCTATATATATATATATATATATATACTCTTTTCCTTTGATTTGATGTTATGGTTTTCTTGAGGATCAGATTATCTTGGGAAAGCTGAAGCTGTTACTGGAAATAATGAAATGCATATGGATAAATGAGTACAGGAGTGTGCAAGTGGGTAAAGAGTTAAAGAGGAAGAAGACAAAAAGGTATGTGATAATTCAAAGCTTCTTCACATGTATTAACAAGTGACATTTGAAAGATGATGATAAAGATTATTGTTTAAAAGCGCCTTATTGCCATCTGTGGTTTTAAGAGGTCTTATTTGTGTTGTTTGGATGAGAAATTATTAAGATATCTCTTCCTAATTGTTTATTCCGTCTTTCTCCTTTTAAATTCTTGTGTTCATAATGAATAAATCCATAAAGATGATGATAATATCCTTGGGGTATATTTGGAGTGTTGAATTGAGGTTGAAATTATTTCCTTGATCCCATCACATGGGGTCGGCCACAAGGATTCTCTTTCTCCATTTTAATCTATTATAAGCAATATTTTCGTTCAAGTTTAACTCCTTAAGATCTCTGCTAATAATTTCCTCCCATGATAGCTTAGGGAGGACCCTTCCTCTTTTACCCTCAATTTCTAATATTTTTCCTCTTGTTGTAGGTGCATCTACTGGTCCATGCAAACTATGTACATACCATCTAAGTCTACTTTCTCTTAAGTTATCACTAATGGGAAATACTCCTAACCTTTCTCTCGCATAATGGTTTTTAATCTTATCCTTTCTAGTAATTCCTATCATCCATCGGAGCATCCTTACCTCACTAACATGGAGAATTTGTTCATATTTTTTCTTTAAAGCCTAACATTCATCTCTATAGAGGGTCATTGGCCTGCCTAATAAATGTTCTGTAAAACTTTCCTTTTAATTTATTAGTTATCCTTTTATCGCATAACACCCCACTTGCTTGTCTTCATTTCATCCAACCAGTCGATATTCTACTCATAACATCCTCATCAATATCCTTATTACTTTAAATAATTGAATCTAAATAATGAACTTTATTAGTTTGGTTTATCACTTTTTCTTCAATCATTAATAATATATTATCATACGCCTCATTATAAAATTTACATTCCATAAATTCAGTAATATTTCTACAGATTTTAATCCCTTAGGTTATAAGGCATTTCTCCAACTATCTACTCTCATCGCTAAGGCCTCCTTTCAAATGTCTACTAAAAATATATCATCTGAAAACAACATAAACCATGGTATTTATTCATATATGTCCTTAGTAATCTCATCCAATTCTACAACAAATAAGTAAGGACTTAAAGTCGATCCTTGATGAAGGCCCACTTTAATCATAAAATCATTAATTTCTCCACAAATAGTTCTTACTCTAGTCTTTGTGTTATCATTCATATCTTCAATAACTTTAATATAACTCATAGGAATTATTTTTCTCCTTAAAACCCACCATATTATATCCCTAGGTACTCTATCATATGCCTTTTCCAAATCTATAAAGACCATATGTAAATTTTTATTCTTACTTTTACATTTATCCATTAATTGTCTTAAGCTTCCGTGGTGGATCGTCCTGGCATAAATCCAAACTGATTGTCCGAAATAGTTGACTCATTTCTTAATCTTTGTTCTATAACATTTTCCCATAACTTTATAGTGTGATTCATCAATTTGATTCCTCTATAATTACCACAGTTTTGTGCATCCCCTTTATTTTTATACAAAGGTGTTATATTGCTTTTCTTTGACTCATCTGGCAAGTTTCCTTGTTTTAAAATTTTATTAAATAAACATGTTAACCATTCTTACCTTATACTTTTAAGAGTTCTACACACCTTTATAATTATTTTATCTGGGCTAACCATTTTATTTCTCCCCATTTTTCGTATTAAAATGTCTACTTTTCTTTCAATAATTGAACATACCATTCCTATATTCAATTCTATGTTCTCGACATCTTTTTTGGGATATTATTCATTCAATAATCCCTGAAAATATTGTTCCCATCTATCTAGAATTTTTTTCGTTAATTAATATATCTCGATTTATGTCTTTAATACAATCAACTGGACCCATATCCCTTGTCAATCTATCTCTATTCTTTGCCAATTTATATATTCCTTTTCAATTTTAGATTTTACAAATAGTAGGTGTAATAGGGTTTTTAAGGAAGTCAAATTCTTTTTTTAATTGATTGTTTTCAGTTTGTAGACATGGTAGGTATTTTCCTTTGTTTATCGAATCGAATTATTTTTTAAGTTGATCAATTTTTCATGGTAGAATGTTATTTTTTCGTGTTTTCTAGTTTTATGTAGAGATATTTGTTTTCATTTTGTATTTCCATATGAGAATCGATAAGGTTTTTAGAACTTGTAACTAATGTTTCATAAAGTTGATCTAGTTGGTCATATGCATTAATCATTTTGTTTTTTAAAAGTGATTCAAAATGAAAGATTTTTTTATTTTACCTCATCATTGTCTTGTGTATAGGGATGACATTTAATTTGTTCATCGGATGATGAAGTTGAGAAATATTCTATTTAACTTCATCTTTTTAAACTGGGGTTGTGTGAGACACTTTTTCTACATTTGGTGAACACGGGGTTTGTGACGTATGGATAACTCAATTAAGGGGTTTGTCTTTGGCATTCTTTTCTTCCATAAATTCCTCAACAATGATGTTTTACATGTCATTTGCTTCCTTGAAGTGCGACACCTTGGCTAAAATATCATGATCTAAAAAGGAGTGTAAGATATTTAAAGATTCAATGCTAAGTTCATTTTTCTTTTCAATGTTTAATCTAGATACAATGGGAGAGTTTTTATCACGGATTACTTTCCATAAGTAATAATCAATGGATTGGATAACTAGAGTTATTCTGGTTTTCCATAATTTGTAAAATCCCCCTGAAAAATGGGAAGATCGTATCTTTTTTAAAAAATAGAGATAGTTTCCATTTTGATACTGAAACCCAAATTATACATTTTAAAAATAAGTATATATGATCTAGGCTTTAATACCAATTGTTGGCCCGAAAATAAACCTAAGAGGAGGGGTCAATTAGGTATATGAGTTTTAATGGAAGATCTAAAAACTTTCTTAACTTAGTTGTAATAATTAATTGTAATGTGATAAGTGTACTTATAAGTGAGCAATAATTCAATAATAAATATAGCTAACAGAGAGTGAGAATAATGAAACTTTTGCAAACCGAGATTTTAACATGGTTCGGCATGTACTTACGTCCACGCTCGAGATGGTACTCAAGAACTTCTTTATATTCGGTTCACTTAGGGTGGAACCAAAACCTCACAAGGAACACTACCTTGCAAATAGAAACCAGCAAGACATTAAACTCATCATTTCCCAAGCGGAATCCATGCAATAGCCCAAGGACTTTAAATGCCTGGCCTATTCGCTACTACAAAAATTACGACTAAGGATATACAGTGAACAATAAAATTTTTAACCGAAATGTAAAGCCAAATAGCTTTACCAAAATAATGGAATAGTATGTTTAATTTCTATCTCTAAAAAGATAAGTAAATAAGTATCATAAATACAGAGCTCAAATGGGTGTTCGGGTATTGGTTTAGCACAAGTAGGTGTTAGGATTGTAACTTTGCTAAACAGGGATTAGGATTAGGAATTTACGTTCGAGTGGGTTTTCTTGAAGTTATTGTTTTAAGGAAGTTTTTGATTTTAAAACTTCTAAGTGGGTAGTCCAATTTCTCTCTTAAAACTCAAGGAAGGGATGAAACAAACTAGGATGGAGAAGTTCTTCTTAAAGGGATGATGTTGTAAGCTTGGGTGGTTTTGAAATTTAAGAGTAAGGCTTTATTTATAGTGTTAGGAGGATGTTATAGGTTAGTAAAATGGAATGTATTCATGTAGGATGATATAGGGTATTAGGACGAAGGTTAGAAGTTTTTACCAGAAATAGTTCTAGAAAATCTGACACTTTTAGTCACATAAAACTCCACTTTTAGTTTACTAAAACTCCTTTAGTTGGGTTGTTTTCAAAGGTTAAGTTGTCTATCAAAAGTTTAGCTAGCTAAACTATTTTCTTTGGACTTTTAATCAACTAAACGTTAAGTTTAGTCCACGAAATCATTCAAGTTTTAGTTAAAATGTTATTTGGTTTTGGCCCAAGTTTAGGGAAGGTTTAAGGAGCTCTAGGGTGGGTTTAGGTGTTTAGGTTTTGAGTATATATAAACTGAAACATGCTACTCTACTTTTATACAATGGTTCCTAAAGTAAAACAAAATAAAGTAATAATCAATTGGACTTCTAAGCATTCTTTGACTTTTCTTGAATTATAAATTGTGGTCTTATGATGTCATGCTTGAATGAGTTTGATTTTCATAGGTTGTGGAATGTTGTGAAGAACGCTTGATTCACTGGATGATGTCTAAGCAATGCTTGAGGCCTTGAGTTCCTGGGATTGATGCAGGCTTGAAATCAACTTGACATAGCTTGTGATCTTCATGGTATTGGATGTGATCTTTATTGTATTTTCATGGAAATGGTTGCATAGTTTATTGGATGATGTATTCCTAGTAACATGTCTTATAATATATTGAATTATTGTTTTAATCTCAAGTACATTTAAAAAGACAATAGTGAAGTTATGATTTTTTATCAATTATGTTGTCATCATACAAAATCCTTTTGGTTTTACAATTATTACTTGAAAAATTTTGGTAAAAATAAAATTTCATATTTAGATGTTGATTAAGTTTTCATATTACGAGATATATTTGTTTTGTATGCTATTTTTAATTAATGGGTGAAGTTAATTAACTACATTGGACTATATGAGATTACGTGTAAATTAATTAATTGGTTGCTTTATTTTACGTTGTGAGGTTTTACCCCGAGATTTGAGGTATAACTAGTTAAAGAGGCCTCTAAAGTGATACGGCGACCCGATTACGTGTTTGTATCATCTTAAGTGGCCCGAAGAGAATTTATACCCTTATATTATGTTTTGGGCTATTCCGGGTAGTATTTTAGGCCCATTTGGGGGCCTAAATATAGGCCTAATGTGTGAGTAAAGAAATTAAAGGTATTTTATATAGTTAAGACACTTTAATTAGTCATTTATTATCAACAGAGAAAACCCTAGCATCTATAAGACTTGTGGGAGAATTAGAGAAGGCCTGAAGAGGATCAAGCACAAAAGATTCAAGAAAAAGGTTCGTCATTCGTCATTTCAGGCAAGAAATCTCTTACATTACTCTTATAAGTATGTTAGTTGTTTAGAATACTTGTATTTCTATGTTAAGCAAAATGTAGAATTCATGTTTAGGGCTGATAAAATTAGGCTTAATCATGTTTGTGTATATGGGTTTATTAGGAGTTGAATTGATTCCTTATACATTAAGGATTTGTACTTTTATGGAAAGTATATGAAAATAAATGTTGTAGATATGTAAATCTCGAATAAAACTCATATTTTTAATGTTTATTTTCATTATAAATTAAAATCCTACTATTAATTTGTAGATTGAATCTGAAATCGTGGACTAATTGTACTCCTCACTTGTTATTGATGAACTAGGTTTAAAACTATGAACTTAATGGATTAAACCTTGTTTTTTATTATCTTGATCTTGAATAATTGTTTGAACACGTTAAGGATAATAACTCAGTAGTTAGGTTGAAGTTTATTTGAGTTCAGGATCGATTAGGGGCTTATAAGTGAGGTTTTGAGATTGTTCATGGCAGATTTTAGGGGTTGGAGAAGAATATTTGCGTCAATCTCATTTCAAGCTCGTTCTATTGAGATGTGGCACCTCATTTGAATGATTTTAGTAATCTCGTTCGAATCAGATGTGACACCTCATTTGAGCGACTTTAGTAATCTTATTTGAACAACGTGGGTTAAGTAGGTCGAACGACTTTGGAAATGAGGAATTCTAGATTTTTGAATTACGAATGCATGGGCTGGTTTCATATTTTTTGGATTTTTATTAAATTTATTATGAATATTTTATCGAAAGTGCGCAAGGCTGAAAGATGATTTTGTGTTTGGGATTTTTTTTAGTGTTGTTTAACGTAGTATTGAGAGGTTAGACTTGGTTAATATTAGGAATAGTTCCCAAGGTTAGATATTTAAACCTCAGTACTATTTATTTCCATCCGGTGTTAGGATTCAGTTGAATTGGGTACACATGTGAATGTGCGATATTCAATGGAAGTGTGTATGTTTTGGAATTGAAAAGCAACAAACTAAAGTGTTGGAGGTTAATTAAAGGTCTTGAGAAATTATAGGTCGTGTAATTAACTCAGTAATTAAATGAGAAAACGTGTACGTATGTTACAAGATATAGTATGTATATATATATATATAGGCAAGTATTCATAGTTTAAAAATGTAATAAACTAAGAGTTCGATTTAACAAGGTTTGAGAGTTAATAAACCTAAGAAAATAATAAATAATCCAATGATTGGGGATTGGAAAGATTTAGATGCACCCTTGAGAGTACGCAGTATCCTACTTTGTAGTATATGTTTAATATGGTTTTGAGAGATAGGAAATCATGATATAGTTGACAATTTTGCGTTCGAGGATTGGGATGATTTGGGTATGCGTGAGAGTATGTGTTATCCTATATTAATATGTATTGCGTGTATGCGTATATAAATTTTGTGCTTATGTAAACATACTCGTTACTCATGGTGAATCGATATGTTTGGGTTTCCATTAGATATTGTGACCGCATACGGTACACATGGTTGTAGACGCGGGATGTCAGGACATTTGAGAGTGCACCAGCAATCAATGAACAAACTTGTTTAGTTAAAGTCCAATTTTAGTCCCAAAACCGCTAACTCTTGCAACTAATTATAGTTGATTAATTAAATGAAATCAAGCATGTACACAATCACAAATGTGAGGAAAAATTACCCAAAGGGGCAAAACTATTTTATTTCATTATATCTTGTTACACTTACAAATACAGATAAATACAACTTGACACATGAATACCCACAGGCATCGGTTCGTTATCATTGACAAGAGATCCAATCGTCAGCAATGGAGAATCAGTCTGTGACACCCCTCTTATTAAAATAAGAGGTGGCCAGCCCACTACTCTAGTAGGAACAGGAGTCTCAAACGGTCCATTCTCAGCATCACTGTAGCATAAATAATAATACGAGACAACCACCAAATATTTTGAAAACGAATGTCATATATAATTTACAAATTCGATGAAAGCAATCTCCATAAATTAGTTTATAACAAAAGGTTGAATATGTATATACACATAACAGTTTAACAGCATTTCCACAAAATATAACCGAATAAGCTGTCTTTTAATAGACTGAATACAAAATATTACACCAAGTATAACAGTATGTACGAATACTACACTTGGGCAGCATGCCCGAATACACAGACGAACCATAGCTAGAGTATCAAAAGAAATGATGCGTCAACTACAAAAATCCTACAACATCCACAAAAATGTCGTAGCTCCTTAACTCTAGTAAGGAAAGTCACATCGGGCGCCCATGCGACGGAGCACCTAAATATATAAGAACCACACAAGAAGAAGAAATATAAATGGGTCAGGGCCCGGTTTGATATGATATACATGTGAATAAATGCATGACAGTTATGAATACTACTTTCATACATAATGCAATTCGCTCTTCACTCAATAAATCATCCTCACCTCTCTTCTAAATGCATATCCTAACGCATACAATTCATTTTAAGTTAAACTACCCATCTACTTAATAGAAGTAACCTAACGATATTCCACATCCCAAGTTTATCAGTTGGAACATATTCACAAGTCAATAATCATTAGGGACCATAGGCCGTTAAAGTTGATTCATAGTTTACTTCAGCCAATTAATCAATTGAGTTAAATACCATTTCAATGAGAAAGTTACAATCATAATAATAACGGTTCTAAGACCATCCTTTCGGGAGTCACCAAACTGGATGTGCCTCTAAATACTATCATCTTCCAGAGCCTATAACCAAGACCACCTGGGTATCCTAAATCACAATGCGTGAGAAGCGGCCATATACCTTCGACAGTGAGTCATAACCATACCCGAAATTATCTCACTTCGAACCATAAAATCATCAACGTAACAACCGGTAACAACGTAACAACTGCTATCCCTGAGGTTACCGCGTTGGGGCAAGTCTTATCTCGATGGGACCTTTATGGGGGATATTGACTTGTACCCTAGGAGATAGATATCCTTGGTACAGGCTATCGATGTGATAGTTCAGACGGTCCTAAGAGACGCAGGTATGTGCCATCCTCTTAGAGACTTGGAATCTATGCTTCGCCTCAATATTGTTTGTGTAGTCATGTTAATACAATTCGAGAGTGATTCCGATTGTATTCCCCTTAATATGTGTGATATGGGGTTCTGGATAGTAGAGTATGCACGCACCATAGTTTTATGAGGGGTGCTATTATTTTATATATATTATACGAGTAGTTAATATATATATGAGATTTTGAAACTTGAAACTGCCTACTGTGATTTGATAAGTAGGACATGGTTGATGACTCTTATAGTAAATACTTGTTTGTGAAAAACAATATGTCATCGAGGAACTTTGTATATTAATAATAAAGATAAAAAGAGAGTTGTGCTTCTAATTGAAAGTATTCCTTGTAAACAAAAATATAGTTTGGTTTTGAAATCTTACGAGTAAGTAGATACGCTAAATTATTGGGAAGGTTAGTATAATAAAATGCTAAGATAAACCGCTGGGAAGGTTAGTGCGATAGGTGTGCACATTAGAAGAGAGGTGAGTATTTCTTAAGAGAGTGACGCACTAATATGTTGTTGCATCGGCCTGTATCAATTTAAATACTTGCTAAACGTATTTTAAAATCAAACACACTTTCGGGCTCTGACCCGTTTTTTCTCTCTCTCTCTCTCTCTCTCTCTTGTATATATATGTATGTATTACAGGTGCCCAGCTACAGGGGCGTCTTGATTAGGATCTCTTGGAAGGAACGCGCTGCAGCTTAGGTGGGAGTTGCAGGTCTCTGGATTAGACGACTTCATTCATTCGGATCTACTCTTAGTACTTTCACCAGTTGAGAATGTGTAGCTCTCTCCATTATCCCGTTGTTATTGGGACATTTGTATATCAGTTGTTTTCAGTATTGTTACTATGGGTTTTATTCAGTTTGTATTGGTGACTTTAGTTTTCTTATGTTGACATTCGATTGATGAATGTATTATATTATTTGGTTTACTGTGATGTGATTCTAAGTTGTAGAAATGTTGTTTTAAATAAATAAATCTTTTTCTTTAATTAAAATTTGGAAAGCATGTATGAAAATGGTTTTGACACTTAGCTTAATTATTTAGGGTGTTAAATTGGAAAATGTATTTCTATCGACAGTGATGCTGAGAATGAACCAATTGTTTACCTTGATTTAATTTAATAAAGGAGTGATCGCCCGGTATTTAATTAGGCGGGGTGTCACAGGTGGTATCAGAGCATCAGGTTCTAGTGTCCTTAGGATTTGTACGGCTTATTATGCTTTCAGCATTGCTTTGTTTGTTATAGAGCCCTATGTTTAGGATTATCGATTCCTTTGGCGAGATTTCGTTCTCCTGCTATAATGTGTATGCATTAGTGAATTCTGATTTCGTTCGAATGTGTGCGTGTGCCGAGCGATGACGGATGTCAGAAGAAGATCGTTAAGCGTACATCAGGAGGCAGGGCTCAGTTGAGATTAGGAAATATATTCGAGGATGACGACCGTAGTCGAGGTCACCTCCATTATGGCACGAGAAGCCAAGACTTGAAAGGCGACTAAGGTGCAGCAATGATTTTCAAATGATGTTATAGTCAAATGAGGTACGAGGGTAAACTTACCCAACGTTTTACAAAAACGTGTAAAGACTATCAACGGGAAATTTTAGAAACGCAAAAATTGTATGTGTCTTTACCTAAGGCGGTAAAGTATCCAAAGTCTTAAATGTAGATCGGAGTGTGGCAAACCGAAAGTGAAAATTTAGAGGAAAATTTTCTTGGCTTTTGGGACGAAATTATAATGGTTGGAGACAACCACCAATTTTAGAAGTGGAATGTTATGCCTATAGGAGAACTTGAGGTACAGTGTTGACCGTATGTTCCTTCCTTAACTGTTCAGGATGAGAAGCAAATGTGGCTCTGAACTCTTCGAGGGAGGGCATATCAGGGGTCCATTCGTGAATTTGAATCTTAACCGTTAGCCCATTTTGTGTTAGAATATGTAGATACAAGTGGGGGAAAACGACTCCAAGTGGAAGACCAACTCGTAATAATAGTTGATAAAACTCGAGGAGGAAATTCTGATGGACGAACGATCCAGAGGTTGACATTGTCATATTGTGTCAGAGTAGATGATAACGCTTCTTTGTGGAGGAAGTTAAAGGAATCGAAGAATTTAGTCGAGAATGAGACTGAATGCAACGGTGGTGGTATAGTACCACAGAAGGATGTGGATACACATCAGGAAAACCATTTAAATGCTTCAGACAGTTAAATTCTTACCGAGTGATGGTAAATTCAGTAAGTGCTAGTATAGATAGTAACATGATCTTTATGGCCTAAGAAGGCTATGGAACAACCAGGATGGTTAACAGAAATCGAGTCTACTAATGTCCGAGGAAAGAACCATCCTAACCTGGATAGTAGGACAGGTGATAGGTGAATTATGTGTTGAGGTATTTTATGCGGAGTGAGATCGATCACGATAATATGTTCCAAAGTAAGAATAAGAATACGGTGCCTAGTAAAAGGCAACAAGTAAAATAATTTTGGTTTGGTTTGGGCAGATGTGTTACGTCCGAAAACCATTTGTACAGTCAAAATGATTGCCAGGATGGAAGTATAAGTTGTATCCTTAGGATGCGGCGTGTTTATGTGACACGAGCGAGTCACCATATTTTGTTTATTGCTAGATTGGCATGTGAGATGAGTTTAATGCATATCATTATAAATGTTACCATTATGTGAATATTTCTCTTAGTATAACGGGATTTTTCTTTGTAACTATCTGCGGGGGATGAATGAGCATATTACAGTGTTTTAAACTTTATTGAGGTTACTCGTTGTAGTGATACGATACACGAGTATGATATTATCCTTGTTAAAACGTTATAGAAATGGGTAGTATGATAGTGGGAATTTATTGAGAGGCTATTGGAGTAGTTGCATTGGTGCAACATGTTTCATGTTTGCTTTGGCGAGGCTTACCTGTAAGGAAGTTGGACTCGCACTTATATTATCTATCCTATAGACTTCGGAGGAGATAGTGGGATCGAGATATTCGATGCCAATGTATGTATAGACTTTGTTAGTATAATTCCGTATGTATCGGGATTTACCGTTGAGTGAAAAGATTTGACTCAGTATTATGTTTAGCACTCCGGGCTTGGTGATAGGAAGAGTGCATTGTTATATTTAACCTTTAGAGATGTGGGATTTAATCTTTATACCCCTATTATTAGGGAAAGAAATTTCGAGAATTCCGATTGTATGTATTCGAGGCTTATGGAATGCTATTACCATCAACCAATACGGTAGTGAAATTGGTGAAACGTTCTTTATTAAGCATAATTACGGGAGAATTGTAACTTTTCTGTCAAGAGACGGAATAAAGGGGTACATACCACGGACGGAGGACCTAACAGATTTCAATGACCGACAAAGCTAGGTAGTAGTGTATCGAGGGGGTTCCTTGTTTGGATTTCACTTTGCGAGACATCCCACGCATGAAACTTAGCGTAAGGTTAGAAATAGGGAGACGTTTGGTCACTATTCCACGAGTTTGGTACCCTGGTCGAAATGGGATCAAGTAATTATGTATGTAAGTTGGAAGTTGAAATTTATCTGGAAAGAACTTTATACTATACATAAGAGATGACCTATTATTATTCTGATGAATAAAGCGTTAGTGATTCACTTTTGTTGTTGTACCTATTTGGGAAAAATTGTTGTACTTATCTGAGGAAGGTGGAGATTATTATTCCTCTTTTATTGTCATGGAATTTGGATGCCCTATTTCTTCTATTCCGTTGAATTTAGTTAGTTCTACAGATGAGTAGCACGCCGTTCGCTCTCCCAGGGCGGTTGAAGTGTTGCAAAAATGTGGGCATCTTGGTTAACTACAATTAAAATGGTCCGAATCGGAGGGACGTGGAAATAGACGTGTGAAATATATGTTTGTGGGAATAGTATGACGAAGTGGAAGTGATAGAGTGGATTAAACGTCACATGAGGGGCGATAATCCATACATAAGTGTGCAATTGAATAGCACGCCCTAACTTGATTGGAAGGTTGTGGAAGCCGTTCAAGAATTGGTATTCCTTGAATAGAGTAGAATTTAATAATTATGAAGAACACCCGGAGCGGAGTTATTATTAGTCAAGCATGAGAGCGACTTGCGCATACAAAGAGTAAGGATGTTAGTATGGTATAAGAGATCCAGAAGTGCACATCGTGGAGAGAAGAGCCCGGGTCGGAACTTTCGGCCTACTCCATGGAGGAAGGAGAGTATTACGTGTCACTTAATGTGAGACATTTCAAGGGAAAAATCAATGTTTAGCGAGACGTAGTGAGTAGTCTCTACATACACCGCCCGTAAATAAGGTTTGGTTGAAAGCAGAGAATCAACCAAAGAATTTTGTGTTTATCGACAATTCCTGAAATTGGAAGAGGTCGGAAAAGTTGGTACAGTCCTTGGATGGGTTATCATCCTCAAAACATGATCAAGGGTTTATCCCGAACTTGTGAATTAAGTCGCCGAGAAGGAAGTGATTGATATTCCTTTGGGTTGGCTTACAATATTAACTAGTATGCCCAGACTTCCTTCAAAAGAAAGAATCGCGCCAGTGCATGGTCTGGCGCAGTACAAATTTCTGAATCAGGATGAGATTGGTGAATCCCACCTTCAACTGGGATTTCAGGAACCAGCGGAGATAAGGTTTCGTTTTGAGTAGGATGTACCACCCGTAGCCAGGGAATAAGCGCACGGTGATTAAAAATTTGTGGAGCCACGTGAAGGAGATTTTGGAATCTTGATACGATGATTTCAAGAATGCTCTGTAGAAGCACTCGTACCTGTTTGTCGCGTACAAGGTACTTATTAAGGTTTTGTTATGAAATAACCTCGACTACTCTCCTCCTGTATGTTTAGAGGAGAGTAGATAATCAGAATTTTTGGATCGGTCGAGAAAATACCCGATAACTGTGGTAGAATTCCACGACTGTTTTAGGCGAACAAGTGGTCAAATGTTCGTAATATTTTCCCAGAATGGAAGTTTTGTATATAAATGATCCGAGTAATTGTCTATAGTAGGGTGCGGCCTCCTAATGTTAGTGAGTTAATGAAATGCATAACGTATAAGCGTGACTTATGCGAATGTTGTCGGTTGGGAGCACAAGGTGAAGTATCCCTAATGAGAATGTAAAACAATGTTGCTGTGAAGAAAGGGCTATAGTAATTGAACGCCGTAATGTGTAGTTAGTTTGTGTACGAAAAAGGATATCCAGAATTGTGCTATCGGATAGGCCTTATTTTCCGAATTTCGGGACGAAATTCAGTTATTAGGGGGGAAGTATGTAATACCCCGTATTTTTATAGCTTTTAAAATTATGGGATTTATTAAATTTAATTGAGATAAATTAATTTAATTTTAATCCGGAATGTTGCTTTGAATATTTACTAGCGTGACGAGAGTTAGTAATTATTGGAAATTTGTTATTTGTTGCATATTATTGGATGAGTATAGTAATATATGAGATTTATTTTTATAATGTTGTCATGAGTGAATTAAATGACGATTTCGGAAATTTAAGTCGGAACGTGCTCGTGTCACGTCGGGACTAATTTGGTTAAATAAAAAGTGAATATTTTATAAGTTGTCTGTATGGTCATTTTGAGTGCGCCAACGCGTCCGGTAGGGTCGAGATAGTCAGAAAAGTGTACCCGGGGGTGTAGTTTGGGTCTCGGGGCAATTTTAGGCTTAATTAGTACCCCGGGAGGGCATTTTAGTCATTTTACATAATTGGGTAATTAAACCCACGAAATTCAGCAACCTATATCAGCCATTTAGGTTAGCTTTTAGGGTTAGAATATCCAGAAATCAAGTGACGGCCATTGGAGAAGAGAGGAGAGAGCTCCAAGGCAATTCAAGGCCAAGAAACCACCGGTTTGCACCACCTCCACCACCACCGCGTAGATCGCGAGACGAGGAACGCAGCCATACCAAAATCAGCCGTGAATCAGAATACCAAAAATCCCAGGCAAGTGTTTAACTTGCGTATTTTCGTTAATGCAATCTTCATATTGGTTTAGGATTGATTAGAGATGATAAATATGGAAGAACACCCAATTTGTGTTAGGAAAATGCATGTAGAAATGATTTATATGAAATTATGAAACCCTTGTCATGTAGAGGAAATTAAATCACAAAATTTTGATGATCATAAGAAATAAATTCTGGAGAAAGATTGATTAGAAAACTGTTTAAGAAAATTCTAGGGTTCTTGATAATTGGAGACAACTTTAGGTGGAAAATCCATGTTTAAATGATGTATATGAACATGCCTTACGTTAGAATCATCTAGTATATTGTTATGATGTTAGTAGTAGAATTCTGGGACGATTGGAACTTGGAAATATCGATTTGGTGTAATTTTGGTGATGAAACCCGTAATTGCATTCTGCATAATTTTTTTCCCAGACCTGCTTGATCGATCGATCGAGCCTAGAGCTTCGATCGATCGAAGGTTCGATCGATCGAGCCCCAAGCTTCGATCGATCGACCCCTCCTAGAAAACTCCTAATTCCCTCTTTAAATGCGTTAAATTCTAATTGTCGTGATATAATTCTTGGGCATTCTTGATAAATTGATTTGGGAGACATTGAGGACCAGTAGGGTATATGAATAAATGTTGGAACCTTTAATCTTCAATGAGAATGGTATTTATGGGATAATTACTTTAGGTTGGTAGATTTATGAATTTAAAGGGTGAGGTGCGTAAGAGAGTTACGTTGGAACCTAATAAAGACACTTACTGAAATTCAGATTTGTGAGGATATAGCCCACGAGTGTTAGGTAATAAGTGAGAAACTTCGAGTTAAGGTTAGGAATGAAACCTTATACGTAATTCTATAAATGTGAAATTAAGGATAAATAGTATAATAATGGGTGAAGAGAAGAACCTATATTAATATGATAAAGTGGTATATTTATATGATTGTGTGTACATATATTATATACTTGTGAAAATTCATGCCCACGCTACTTGCTATCCCTGAGGTTACCGCGTTGGGGCAAGTCTTATCTCGATGGGACCTTTATGGGGGATATTGACTTGTACCCTAGGAGATAGATATCCTTGGTACAGGCTATCGATGTGATAGTTCAGACGGTCCTAAGAGACGCAGGTATGTGCCATCCTCTTAGAGACTTGGAATCTATGCTTCGCCTCAATATTGTTTGTGTATTCATGTTAATACAATTCGAGAGTGATTCCGATTGTATTCCCCTTAATATGTGTGATATGGGGTTTTGGATAGTAGAGTATGCACGCACCATAGTTTTATGAGGGGTGCTGTTATTTTATATATATTATACGAGTAGTTAATATATATATGAGATTTTGAAACTTGAAACTGCCTACTGTGATTTGATAAGTAGGACATGGTTGATGACTCTTATAGTAAATACTTGTTTGTGAAAAACAATATGTCACCGAGGAACTTTGTATATTAATAATAAAGATAAAAAGAGAGTTGTGCTTCTAATTGAAAGTATTCCTTGTAAACAAAAATATAGTTTGGTTTTGAAATCTTACGAGTAAGTAGATACGCTAAATTATTGGGAAGGTTAGTATAATAAAATGATAAGATAAACCGTTGGGAAGGTTAGTGCGATAGGTGTGCACATTAGAAGAGAGGTGAGTATTTCTCAAGAGAGTGACGCACTAATATGTTGTTGCATTGGCCTATATCAATTTAAATACTTGCCAAACGTATTTTAAAATCAAACACACTTTCGGGCTTTGACCCGTTTTTTTTTTCTCTCTCTCTCTCTCTCTCTTGTATATATATGTATGTATTACAGGTGCCCAGCCACAGGGGCGTCTTGATTAGGATCTCTTGGAAGGAACGCGCTGCAGCTTAGGTGGGAGTTGCAGGTCTCTGGATTAGACGACTTCATTCATTCGGATCTACTCTTAGTACTTTCACCAGTTGAGCATGTGTAGCTCTCTCCATTATCCCGTTGTTATTGGGACATTTGTATATCAGTTGTTTTCAGTATTGTTACTATGGGTTTTATTCAGTTTGTATTGGTGACTTTAGTTTTCTTATGTTGACATTCGATTGATGAATGTATTATATTATTTGGTTTACTGTGATGTGATTCTAAGTTGTAGAAATGTTGTTTTAAATAAATAAATCTTTTTCTTTAATTAAAATTTGGAAAGCATGTATGAAAATGGTTTTGACACTTAGCTTAATTATTTAGGGTGTTAAATTGGAAAATGTATTTCTATCGACAGTGATGCTGAGAATGAACCAACTGTTTACCTTGATTTAATTTAATAAAGGAGTGATCGCCCGGTATTTAATTAGGCGGGGTGTCACAGTACCCTTATAAATAGTCCTCGAAATAAGCCCAGGCACTCCCGTACTATCCTAGAGTACCACTCTCCATATATCAGGTCATATTACTTCTGAATACATCCTAAGAGAAGGTTCCTAAGCCTTAAACCCAAAAGAAAAGGAGTAGAAAGAAAGTCCAATTCTTAGGGGCTGAAAACAGAGCACCAGTTGATTGGCCTCTGACCCCCGATCGACCGCGTAAATGAAATTTTCCTTGCGAGGCAACCAGTAGGCTTTTCCCTTTAGGCCCGGTCGACCGGCGTCTTGGACGCGGTCGACCGGTCGCACTAGTTAATTCGACCAACCCCAATTTTTCTTACAAAACCTAAATCTTACAACTCTTCTTCTTCCCTATACACCAACTATCATCAACAAATATTATCAACAAGTCATTTCTAGATGATCACCTAGAAATATACAACCTCAAATCATATCTAACTTATATAGGTGAGGGTTTGAACAACAAACTCAATCAAAACCCTAAATGGGTTAAATCTTAAGAACAATAATCAATCACACAATTTATTCAACATAATCAAAAGGTATTGCAAGTATAATACTTGCCTTGTTGTTGGAGTCTCGAATTCTTCTTCGTAGCAACGATTCCGGGCTAGAAATGGAAAAATCTCCTCATTCTCTTCTTTCTCTCAAGCTCTCACTTCTCTCTATACTTTCTAGGTTAAACACATAAATGAGCTATTAATGCTCTTGCAAGACTTAAATGCCCAAATGACTTAAGTCTAACATTAAATGCTACTACACACTTAAAATGACTCGTAACGTCATATTTAAGTCATAACTAGATAAAAGTACCCCGGAACCCAAAAACAACCCTGACACTTATTTTGACTATCTCGACCCTTCCCGGACTAACCGTGCCTTCCAAACTGACATCTGGGATATCGTTCATTATTTCTATTCCAACTTCATATTAACATTTTAATAACAACTCGAATGGAATATAAATCATAACTGTCGTTTTAAAGCCCAACGACTTATCATAAGATAATATTATACTATTTACATTCGCGTAAAGGTAAATATGTAATATTCATAAATATTAACTCTTAAATTACTGAAATTAATATTTACTTCAATTTCCTTTATTTTAAATAACTAACCCACATGGTAATTTAATATAAAAATAATTACTCAAAAGTAAGGGGTATTACACGGCCTTCTTCTCCACAAGAGTACCCCAGATGAGTAAAATAAGTAATATTGGGTTTCACTGATTCACATATGAATTTGGGATGGTGTGGTGAATCAAAAATGTGTTTAAAAATCATAAAATGAAGTCTTATTTGTAGTAGATTCTACAGAAAACAGAGTTGGAAGACTTGAAAAACGTGAATGAAGAAACCCATTTTAATAGGAAAACTAAGGAGGTGGCTCGCTCGAACGAGATGCCTGCTTTGTTTGAGCGACAGGAACATCTTGCTTGACGTTTCTTTGCACGTCATTGAATGTTGCTTGAACGACACAAGCGTCAAAGAACCCACCTCTTAACGTAGGAAAAAAATACTTTCTCAAAGAAAAACATTTTAGGTACGAAAAACAATTTATAAAAAGTTCCCAAATAATTATGTGAACCTTAAAAACTCCATATTAAATATTTTACCATAATCGTGAGTGGAGTAGTGGGAATGTACAAGATACAATTGCACGTTGCACGTTAAGGTTGCACTACGCACATATGAAGATGATGGGTGCGTGAGACTTCGGATTCGGATTGAGGTCGTCATGGATGATCGTGTTGACGTGTCGAATGTAGCGGCATAAGACATATATGCTGTGATCTAAGACACTTAGAAAATTTCCTAGATACTAATACGGACATTTATAAAATCTTGTCCTTACTGATCTCTCCCTGTGTCTATACCAGTACATTCATAAAAACTATCTGAATTATGCTACCTAAACTCAAAACAAATGACATACAATTTAATATCCCCATTAAACCCAAAAACTTGAAATACTAAATGACATGTCTTCAAAAGACTTCATCATCTTCAATTCTTCAACTTCTTCAAACTTTCTTTGTCATCATCAGGGTGTGCAAAAATGATCCTCAATTTTGTACCTACACACATATGACAAGAAACAATACGCTTGACGCGCAACAGTTTGAAATATAATATAAGTAAAAATAAATATCAATTAAGCTCAAGAAAATCGTTATTAAATCAAATAAAAATTATCTCCCATAATTCGTTCTCCCCCTTTTTATGATGTCCCCAAATAGACAAATATGAAGAACACAAAGCAATGAAAATGGAGAATGTCACATGGTAAACAAACTTTCTCTTTTTGAATTTTTCAAAACAGTTTCTCAAAAAATATATATATAACGAAAAATCACACCATGAAATAACACGAAAAGAACCAAGTCACTGATAGAGGAAATGTAGGGGCGTGAACAAATTCGATGGAAAAATCAATGCATACAAACATAACATATGTGCAAAATGAATTTCGAATATTCCAAACGAATGAACACAATATCTTCCTTAGGTGTAAAAATGGTTGAATTATCAGAAATTGACTCAATAAAATCAACAAATCAAAGCTCAAAGTGATTTCCACACAAATAACGTCGAAAACTATGTAACGCTTTTACATGACTTTGAAGGACGTGCAAACCCGTATTATATTTTATCCAAACTCCCTCATAAATAATAATGCTTTTTTTATTTTTTATTTTTTATTTTGAGGTGATGAAACTAAATCCTAGTGACCCATCTTTTTGGCATATTTTTCTTTTTATTGTCTCTAAATTTTTTCGGGGCTCTTTTCAACCTCATTCGACCTTGGCTTATGTTTTTGTGCTACACATTCTACGTTTGATTTTAAATGGTGGCTTAATCATAAAGGATAAATGAGTAAATTTTGTAGCCCTTTCCCGTTTTTCAAAAAACTCACAACAACGGTTCTTACATGCACTACTTTCTTGTCAAGTTTTATCTCATTTGATTCATTGTATAGACAGAATTGAGATGGAAACACTCAAACCAACATGTGATAGACAAGTACAATACTCAAATATAATCTTGCACGTGTGCAATAAAAGAGATAAGGAGCCAAACATGTAGAATATATCACTAATCGCATCTCAATGACTCCAAACAATGTAAAGCGCGTGGATGAAATGATGTAGCATCTCAAATCACTATCAAACAATCACATAGAATATGGAATGAAGTTGTGACTATGGCTATCTTAAATGTTCATGCATAAATGGTGTAAACAAAATACAAAACTATTTTAGTGTTTATCAAAAAAATTTATAAAAAGAAAATGCTTTTGTCTTTTTCAAAAAATTATTAAAAATACTTGTGTATAGTTCGAGAGTGATTCTGAACTTGTATTCCCTTTAGTGTGATTGATACGTGGATTGGATAGCAGAGTATGCCCGCACCATAGTTTTTATGTGGGGTGCTGTTATGATATATATATTATACGAGTAGTTAATATATATATGAAATTATAAAACTGGAACTCCCTACTGTGATTTGATATGTAGGACATGGTTGATGACTCAAATTATAAATACTTGTGTTGAGAAAGTATAATATGACACTGAAAAACTTTATTGATTAATAAAGTTAAAAGGAGAACTTTGGTTACAAATTGAAATCTTACGTTTTAAATACTTGTGTTGTTCAGTTGTAAATCCTGCGAATAACCTAAGATAAGTTAAATCATTGGGGAAAGATAGTGTGGTATATGACGAGATAGGCCATTGGGAAGGTTAGTGCGATAGGTGTGCACATTAGAAGAGAGGTGAGAATTTCTCAAGAGAGTGTCGCACTAATATGTTGTTGCATTGGCCTGTAATCAATTTAAATACTTGCTAAACGAATTTTTAAATCATATACACTATCGAGCTCTGACCCGTTTCCATTTCTCTTTCTCTCTTGTATATATATATGTATATATTACAGGTGCCCAGCCACAGGGGCATCTTGCATAGGGTCCTTTGGCAGGAACGAGCTGCAGCTTAGGTGGGAGTTGCAGGCCTGTTGTTTAGACGACTTCATCCATTTGATTCTACTCCTAGTTCAGTTTTATCCAGCAGGGGAATGTGTCGCCCTCTTTCTATTAATTAGTTGGTATTGTCAGAGATTGTAATTTTTACTTTCAGTACCTTTATTTCGGGATTTATTACTGTCAGAAAGTTTTCCTTTGGTGTTGTAAATGTTGGGACTATTTATTTATGGTTAAATTCTTTAATGTTCATTTCTATTCTCATTCCTAATGTGTGACTCTTAAAAATGTACATGGTTAAAGGTTTTATAACCTGATTTAATAAAATGAGAATAAGTTTTAAATGGTTTTGACACTTAGCTTAATTATTTAGGGTGTTTAAATTGGAAAAGTATTTTAACGACAGTGATGCTAAGAATGAACCAACTGTTCACCTTGATTTTAATTTAATAAAGGAGTGATCGCCCGGTATTTAATTAGGCGGGGTGTCACAGGTAGTATCAGAGCATCAGGTTCTAGTGTCCTTAGGGTCTATACGGCTTATTATGCTTTCAGCGTTGCTTTGTTTGTTATAGAGCACTATGTTTAGGATTGTCGATTTCTTTGACGAGATTTCGTTCTCCTGTTATAATGTGTATACATTAGTGAATTCTAATTTCGTTTGGATATGTGCGTGTGCCGAATGATGACGGATGTCAGAAGAGGACCGTTAAGCGTACATCAGGAGGCAGGGCTCAGTTGAGATTATAAAATATATCCGAGGATGATGACCGTAGTCGAGGTCACCTCCATTATGTCACTAGAAGCCAAGACTAGAAAGGCGACTAAGGCGCAGCAATGATTTCCAAATGCTGTTATAGTCAAATGAGGTGCGGGGGTAAACTTACCCAACGTATTATAAAACGTGTAGAGAATGTCAATGGGAAATTGTAGAAACGCGAAAATTGTATGTGTCTTTACCAAAGGAGGTAATGTACCCAAAGGCTTAGATATAGGACGGAGTGTGGCAAACTGAAAGTGAAAATTTAGAGAAAATTTTCTTGGCACCAATTTTAGAATTGTAATGCTATGCCTATAGGAAAACCTTAGGTACAGTGTTGACCGTATGTTCCTTCCTCAACTGTTCAGGATTAGAAGCAAACGTGGTTCTGAACTCATCGCAAGAGGGCATGACAGAAGTCCAATTGTGGATATGACTCCTAATCATTAGCAAATTTTGTATCGAAAGATGTAGATACGAGTGGAGGAAACGAGTCCAAGTGGGAGACCAACTCGTAATAATAATTGATAATACTCAAGGAGGAAATTCTGATGGGCGGTTGATTCAGAGGTTGACAATGTTGTATTTTGTCAATAAACATGATAATGCTCCTTGTGTGGGAAGCTTAAAGGAATCGAGGAAGTTAGTCGGGAATAAGACTGAATACAACGGTGGTGATATAGCACCACAAAGGGATGTGGATATACATCAGGGGACCCATTTAAATGATTCGGATAATGGAATTCTTACCAAGTGATGGTAAATTCAGTAAGTACTATTATAGATAGTAACATGATCTATATGGCCTAAAAAGTTAAAGGAACAATCGGGATGGCTAACGGGAATCGAAATTACTAAAGTCCGAGAGAAGGACAATCCTAACCTGGTTAGTAGGACAGGTGATAAGTGGATTATGTGTTGAGGTATTTTGTGCAGAGTGAGATCGCTCGCGATAATATGTTCCAAAGTGAGTATAAGGACAAGAATACGGTGCCTAGTAAAAAGCAACGATTAAAGTATTTTTATTTGGTTTGATTAGACGTGTTACATCCGGAAACCATTTGCGCAGTCAAGACGATTGACAAGGTAGAAGTGTAAGTTGTATCCTCAAAGGATGAGGCGTGTTTATGTGACACGAGCGAGTTACTATATTTTGTTCCTTGCTAGATTACCATGTGAGACGAGTTTAATGTATATAGTTATAAATGTTACCATTATGTGAATATTTTTCCCTAGTGTAGCGGGATTTTTCTTTAGTGCTATCCGCGGAGGATGAATGAGTATATTAACAGTGTTACGTATTTTATTGAGGTTACTCGTTGTAGTGATGCGATACACAAGAATGATATTATCTTTGTTAAAACATTATAGAAATGGTTAGTACGATAGTGGGCATTTATTGCAAGACTATCGGAGTGGTTGCATTAGCGCAACATGTTTTACGTTTTGTTTTGGCGAGGCTTTACCTGTAAGAAGGTTGGACTCGCACTTATATTATCTATCCTATAGACTTCGGAGGAGATAGTGGGATCGAGATATTCGATGCCAATGTATGTATAGACTTTGTCAGTATAATTCCGTATGTATCGAGATTTACCATTGAGCGAAAAGATTTGACTCAGTATTATGTTTAGCACTCCGGACTTAGTGATAAGAAAAGTGCATTGTTATATTTATCCTTTAGAGAAGTGGGAGTTAATATTTATACCCCTATTATTAGGGAAAGGAATTTTGAGAATTCCGATTGTATGTATTCGAGGTTTATGGAATGATATTACCACCAACCTATACTGAACAATAGTGCAATTAGTGAAACGTTCTTTATTAAGCATAATTACGGGAGAAATTGTAACTTTTCTGTCAAGAGACGGAATAAAGGGGTAAATGCTATGGAAGGAGGACCTAACGGATCTCGATAATCGACAATACTAGGCAGTAGTGTATCGGGAGGGTTCCTTATTTGGATTTCGCTTTGCGAGACATCCCACGCATGAAACTTAGTGTAAGGTTGGAAATAGGGAGACGTCTGGTCACTATTCCATGAGTTCGGTACCCTGGTCGAAATGGGATCAAGTAATTATGTATGTAAGTTGGAAGTTGAATTTTGATTTAAAGCCATTGGAGTCGGTTGTGTGGTAAGAAAGCATTGAAAGTTTTGCGTTGTCACCACAAGTTAAGGGGGTGGAACGATGATAAGAAAGATTTAAAATTTTGATTTTTAGCATGATTAGAGTGTTGTAATCACGCTGCAAGCACCAGGGAAAACAAAGAATTTGTTTATTAGTATGGAGCGTATGTGATGCTTACGTTAGTATGCCCGGTTTATAGGGTGTGTAGACATCTTGGTTAACTGATGTTAAAACTCGTCCGAGATGAAGGGGTGTGGCAATGGACGTGTGGAAAATGTGTTTGTGGGGCTAACAGGACGAAGTGGAAGTGAAATAGTGGATTAAGCGTCACTTGAGGGTCGGTGATCCATACATAGGTGTGTAATTAGAATAGCACACCCAAATTTGAATTGGAAGACTGTGGGGAGTCATTTAAGAAGAGTATTCCTTGAATGGAGCAGAATTAAATGATTATGAAGAACACTTGGAGCAGAAATTGTTAGTAATCAAATGTGAGAGCGACTCACGCATATAAAGAGTAATGATGTTAGTATAGTATAAGAGATCCAGAAGTGCGCTTCGTGGAGAGAAGAGCACGGGTTGGAACTTTTGGCATACTCCAAGGAAGGAAGGGGAGTATTACGTGTCACTTCATGTGAGACATTTCAAGGAAAAATCGATGTTTAGCGGGACATAGTGAGTAGTCTCTACATGCACCGCCCATAGGTAAGGTTTGGTTGAAAGAGGAGAATCAACCAAAGAATTTTGTGTTTATCGACAATTTCTGAAATTGGAAGAGGTCGGTAAAGTCGGTACAGTCTTTGGATGGGTTACCATCGTCAAAACAAGATCAAGGGTTCATCCCGAACATGTGAATTAAGCCGCTGAGAAGGAAGTGATTGATATTCCTTTGGAATCGTTTACAATATTAACTAGTATGCCCCAGACTTCCTTTGAAAGGAAGGATCGCGCCAGTGCATGATCTGGCGCAGTATAAATTTCTAAATCAGGATGAGATTGGTGAATCCCACTTTGATATGGGATTTCAGAAACCAGCGGAGATAAGGTTTCGTTTCGAGTAGGATGTATCACCCTTAGCCAGGGAATAAGCGCATGGTGATTAAAGATTAGTGGAGCTACATGAAGGAGATTTTGGAATCTTGATACGATGATTTCAGGAATGCTCTGTAGAAGCACTCGTACCTGTTTGTCGCGTACAAGGTACTTATTAAGGTTTTGTTATAGAAGAACCTCGACTATTCTCCTTCCGTATGTTTAGGGAGAGCAGATAATCAGAATTTTTGGATCGGTCGAGAGAACATCCGATAACTGTGGTAGAATTCCACGACTGTTTTAGACGAGCAAGAAGGATCAAATGTTCGTATAATTTTCCCAGAATGGGAGTTTTGTATATGAATAGATCCGAGTATTTGTCATGTAGTGAGGTGCGGCCTCCTAATGATAGTGAGATAATGAAATTTATAACGTATAGGCGTGACCTATGCGAATGTTGTCGGTTGGGAGCACAATCTGAAGTGTCTCCAATGAGAATGTAAAACAATGTTGCAGTGAAGAAAGGGCTATAGTGATTGAGCGCCGTAATGTGTAGTTAGTTGTGTACGGAAAAGGATATCCAGAATTGTGCTACCTGATAGGCCTTATTTTCTGAATTTCGGGACGAAATTCCGTTATTAGGGGGGAAGTATGTAATACCCCGTATTTTTATCGCTTTTAAATTATGGGATTTATTAAAATTAATTGAGATAAATTAATTTAATTTTAATCCAGAATGTTGCTTTAAATATTTACTAGCGTGACGAGAGTTAGTAATTATTGGAAATTTGATATTTGTTGAATATTACTGGATGAGTATAGTAATATATGAGATTTATTTTTATAATATTGTCATGTGTGAATAAAATGACAATTATGGAAATTTAAGTCGGGAAGCACCTGTGTCGCGTCGGGATTAAATATTGATTAATAAAAGTGAAATATTTTTAGTTATCCATATGGTCATTTTGAGTACGCCAACGTTTCCGGAAGGGTCGAGATAGTCAGAAAAGTGTACCCGGGGGTTTAGTTTGAGTCTCGGGGCTATTTTAGGCTTAATTAGTACCCCGGGAGGGCATTTTAGTCATTTTGTATTTTTGGGTAATTAAACCCACGAAAATTAAAAGGGTTATATAAGATATCTAGGTTGTCTTATAGGGTTAGAACAACCAAATACAAGTGACGGCCATAGGAGAGGGAAGGAGAGCTTCCAAAGCAATCTAAGGCCCGAAATCCATCCGTTTGCACCGCCTCCACCACCAACGCGTAGATCGCGAGACGGGGAACGCAACCACACCAATTTCGGCACCAAACCAGACTTCTGAAAATCCCAGGAAAGTGTTTATCTTGCTTATTTTCGTTGATGCAACACTCATGTTAGTCTAGGGATGATTAGGGTGAGATTTATGGAAGAAAAACCCAATTTGAGATAGGAAATTGCATGTAGTGATGACTTAAATGATATTCTGGAAACCCTTTGTCATGTAGAGGAGTGAACCACGAAATTGTGATGTTTACAAGAAGGAAATTCTAGAAAATTTTGGTTAGAACCATGTTTAAGATATTTCTAGGGTTCTTGATAATTATAATAATTTTTGGGTTGTTAATCCATGTTTAGTGATAGAAATCTACATGCTTTACGTTGGAAATATCTGGTATGATGATATGATGTTAGTAGTATAAATTTTGGGGCGATTGGGATTGAAAAATATGGATTTGGTGAAGGTTAGAAGATAAAACCCGTAACTGCAAATCTGCAGATTTTCGAAATACCTGTTTGATCGATCGATCGAGCCCAGAGCTTCGATCGATCGAAGGTTCGATCGATCGAGCCCCAGACCTCGATCGATCGACCCCTCCTGGCAGACTTAATTTTCCCCTTTTAAAATTGTTGAATTGATTCGAAATGAAGAAAACTCCTTAGACATCCTTGTTAAGATAATTTGGGAGATAATGATGACCAGTAAGGTTCATTAATGAATAAGAGACCTTTAATGTAAGGTGAAATATATATTTTTGGGATATCTTACATAAGGGACAATGTAAGTATGTGTTAAAGGGCAGAGACACGTAAGAGGGTTACGTTGGAACATAAATGAATACCTACTGAATTGTACCTTTGGAAGGATAGAGTCCATGAGGGCTACGTAGTAAGTTGAAGAAACCCTTCGAATTAAAGTGAAAAACGAACCATTATACGTGATAACTAATAATGGGAAAATAAGGATAAATGTTGTGAATATGGGTTATGGGATAAACCTAAATTGATATGATAAAAGTAGTATATTTATATGATTGTGTATGCATATATTATATACTTGTGAAAATCATGCCCGCGCAACTTGCTATCCCGGAGGCTACCGCGCTAGGACGATCTTATCCTATGTTGCCTTATGGGGGATATTGACTCGTACCCTAGAAGATAGAAATCCTAGGTACGGGCTATCGGATCGATAGTCGGACAGTCCTAAGAGACGTGAGGGTATGTACTGACCTCTTGGACTTGGACTCTATGCTTCGCCTCAATAGTGTTTGTGTACGTATTTGTACAGTTCAATAGTGATTCCGAACTTGTATTCCCTTTAGTGTGATTGATACGGGGATTGGATAGCAGAGTATGCCCGCACCATAGTTTTTATGTGGGATGTTGTTATGATATATATATTATACGAGTAGTTAATATATATATGAAATTATAAAATCTGGAACTGCCTACTGTGATTTGATATGTAGGATATGGTTGATGACTCAAATTATAAATACTTGTGTTGAGAAAGTATAATATGACACTGGAAAACTTTATTGATTAATAAAGTTAAAAGGAGAACTTTGGTTACAAATTGAAATCTTACGTTTTAAATACTTGTGTTGTTCAGTTGTAAATCCTGCGAATAACTTAAAATAAGTTAAATCATTGGGGAAAGATAGTGTGGTATATGACGAGATAGACCATTGGGAAGGTTAGTGCGATAGGTGTGCACATTAGAAGAGAAGTGAGAATTTCTCAAGAGAGTGTCGCACTAATATGTTGTTGCATTGGCCTGTAATCAATTTAAATACTTGCTAAACGAATTTTTAAATCATATACACTATCGGGCTCTGACCCGTTTCCATTTCTCTTTCTCTCTTGTATATATATATATATATATATATATATATATATATATATATATATATATATATATATATATATATATATATTACAGGTGCCCAGCCACAGGGGCGTCTTGCATAGGGTCCTTTGGCAGGAACGAGCTGCAGCTTAGGTGGAAGTTGCAGGCCTGTTGTTTAGAAGACTTCATCCATTTGATTCTACTCCTAGTTCAGTTTTATCCAGCAGGGGCATGTGTCGCCCTCTTTCTATTAATTAGTTGGTATTGTCTGAGATTGTAATTTTTACTTTCAGTACCTTTATTTCGGGATTTATTACTGTCAGGAAGTTTTCCTTTGGTGTTGTAAATGTTGGGACTATTTATTTATGGTTAAATTCTTGAATGTTCATTTCTATTCTCATTCCTAATGTGTGACTCTTAAAATGTAAATGGTTAAAGGTTTTATAACCGGATTTAATAAAATGAGAATAAGGTTTTAAATGGTTTTGACACTTATCTTAATTATTTAGGGTGTTTAAATTGGAAAAGTATTTTAACGACAGTAATGCTAAGAATGAACCAACTGTTCACCTTGATTTTAATTTAATAAAGGAGTGATCGCCCAATATTTAATTAGGCGGGGTGTCACAGGTGGTATCAGAGCATCAGGTTCTAGTGTCCTTAGGATCTGTACGGCTTATTATGCTTTCAGCATTGCTTTGTTTGTTATAGAGCCCTATGTTTAGGATTGTCGATTTCTTTGACGAGATTTCGTTCTCCTGTTATAATGTGTATACATTAGTGAATTCTAATTTCGTTCGGATATGTGCGTGTGCCGAGCAATGACGGATGTCAGAAGAGGACCGTTAAGCGTACATCAGGAGGCAGGGCTCAGTTGAGATTATAAAATATATCCGAGGATGATGACCGTAGTAGAGGTCACCTCTATTATGGTGCGAGAAGCCAAGACTAGAAAGGCGACTAAGGCGCAGCAATGATTTCCAAATGTTGTTATAGTCAAATGAGGTGCGGGGGTAAACTTACCCAACGTATTACAAAACGTGTAGAGACTGTCAATGGGAAATTATAGAAATGCGAAAATTGTATGTGTCTTTACCAAAGGAGGTAATGTACCCAAAGGCTTAGATATAGGATGGAGTGTAAGGTCAATTTTATATAGATTAGAAGTGCATAAAAAGATTAGAAGTGCATAAAAAGTGAAGTGTAAGGCCAATTTTATATAGATTCATTGGTGCTTCACTACATATGAGCACTATGATTTCTTCAAAATATTTGAGTGAAAAATCATAATATATGTGAGATTTTGAGAGAATTAAAGTTGAAGATCAATGCGTTTGAATGACAAACTTTCTCTTGAAAAACATTACATAGTTTTGCGTTATTGGTGTGAGAATCATTTATGTTCATGACATGTTGATTAAGTTGAGTCAATTTCATATGAGTTCACGTACTTTAAACATAATGCAGACTTTGAGTTCTTTCTTTATAATTGTCTCATGACTTCATGCACACTTGTTATGATTGTTAATATTGATTTGCTTACGAAAAATATTCACACAATTTCACTCTGCATTCACGATTTGGATATTTTAGTATTATTCCTTGGTGTGTTGTATTTGTATATTTCATACTTTATATTTGAATAAAAATAAAAAAAATGTTCATAAATAGTTTGTGGAGAAAATTTGCCTTTTCAGATTATCATTACTTCTACGCTATCTAATATATTTGTGATGAGATCTTGCTTCGTCATCTGATGCTTATATTTCATGACTAGTTTCTACTCCTTTCTCTATTACGGACAAAAAGGGGAAGAAAAAATTGAGGGGGATTTTTATTTTATTATTGAACTCATATATGTCACGGTATTTTATTTGTCTTATGTGTGTAGGAAGTTTTTCCTAGATGACGATCATTTGGACCCTCACAAGATGAAGACAAAGCTAGCCAAAAGGAAGATCCATTGCATTTGAAGACCAGCACAAATATTACTTTTCGTTTCTTAATTTAGGAGGGTAGTTATTATTTTAAGTCATTCGGATATAATTTGGCTTCGGTTTGTATTTTGTACCGGAATAGCCAAGGAGGATTTGTAAGAGCAAGTTTATAATTTCTCATGTTTTATTTTTATTTTTAGCATATCTCTTTACACAAACACTAACCCTACATAACTTCTCAAGACTCAAAATAAAGTTGAAGACATTTAAAAGATAGAAGAATCGTTCATCTCAACATCCTTGGAAGAAGTTATGGTTTTTGATTGGTAAAATGGTTTATTTATTATTTCTGGTATTTAAGAATTTTTAAGAAGTTATTTTTTCTAAAAAGGCATTTAAATTTTTTTTAGAAAATTACGCCGTCTTGTTCGAACAGGAAACGTTTTACTTTAAATGAAACATTTTTTTCCATCCTTTGGAATGTCGTTTGAAGTTGTCATTCGATACCTGTTCGAACGAGATCATAGGTGTCATTCGAATGAGGTACAGGTTCGTTTGAACGTCCGGGAGAGAATTACTTTTTTAATTAGATATTATCCAAACTTTTCATACTTATCCTATTTTAGCCAACCTTCTTATAAATAGGATGATTGGGATTAGACTTCTTAGGAACCCTTTTATAATTAAAGACACCTATTTTGGGTTCTATTTTGTGATCAAACACCTCCATAAACATTCCAAACCCTTTGGAATAATTTAGATCACTTTACCAAGTCATGAAGAAGGTTTCCATCTTATAAACCTTTGTAGAGAGAAATCTCTACTGTTGAATTGTGAAATCGGATTTTCATTGCTGAAAAAGACAAGGCTGATCGATGAATACCGAGGGTAGACCGCTACTTGTGGACGGCTCTGAATCGAATCATATTCTATTGAAGGTTTTGAAGGGTCTACATGTCTCACTTAGATTCTCTGAGTTTTATAAGTCGATTTTCGTTCAAAATATTTAATAGTGCTAAATATATGGTTTTTCCCTTTTTAGGGATTTTTTCTTGTCACTTGTGTTGATTGCATGCTTAGTTTGAAAATTGAAAATTGAAAAATCTTGTATGCAAACCTAATTTAATTGAAGATAAAATTTGATAAAAATTGAATTAATGTGTTTGGCAATTTATTATACATATCGATCTATTGAATCACTAGCATTCTTAAAATGAGAAGACGCTAATATATTTATAACTTTCTAGTATGTGAGATTTCTAAAGGTTAATGTAAGTGTTTAAGGTGTTTGGTTACTCAAAATAAACCCACAAGTGTTTTTTAGATATCAAAAATCTAAAGTCTCTTTAGAATAAAAGTTGGAAAGTATATGTTCAAGTCTTGAAAAGAAGTAATCAAACTTCATATTACTTTAAATCAGTGTTTAAAACAAAAATACCCCAAAAATAAAAATAAAAAATGTCTTTCCTCTCTAAAGATATGAAGGTGAAAAGCTTAAAGAAAAAAATTCAAAGAAAACCTTGAAATCCCCTAACTTGTTTGTAGAGAAAAAAGGCACATAAATAGCCAAAAAAATGTCCTAGGTTGTTTTTGTCCACACAAAAAAAGTTAAAACAAATTTAGCCAAAAGATATGGGTAAAAAAAAGGTTTCACTAAGTTCAAGGCCAAATAGTGCACTAGATCTGTATTAGATTTTCATCTGATTTTTTGTTGACCAAATGATCAACCATCAGAGCATTACTTCACAGATACAAATACATGCTTCGGTGAAGTGAACGGGTTCACGTTAACGACTAGAAAATTTGCATTTTTGCAATTTTGCACCAAGTTTCATGCGAGCGAATTATCACTTCGCTGCCACAAAATTTATAGGAGATTTTGAATTTAAAACTAGGTCTTTTAAATACGTAGTAGGCCTTCTTAAAGTATGTTTGCATATGAAAAGTATATACCATATATATATGGCAAATCTAAAAAACAAAGTCACAAACACACACACAAGTTTAACACATTTTCCGAATTAGGAAAATTTAATTTTAGTTATATTAAACCATTTTTGTTTTAAGTCATCTGTGTCATTTATCTTTATCCTAAAGTGTCATTCTTAAGGGTATTATCGTGAATAATGTCAGGATAAAGTTTGGTCAAGTCTGGAAAATACATCTTAATGTGAAGCTTTGTCGGAACAACCTTAAGGACTATGACTCAAAGTGTGTTTTGAAAATTGGAATAAGATAATTAAATGAGTTGGGGTGCATGATTATACATATACTCTTACAAAATACATACATAACTCAAAACATGTGTACAATTTGTGCAAGTCATACCAATAAAGCGACACAAAAATAGCATTTACGAAAAAGAATGAAAATTTCCCAAAACTTACTTGATTTTAATAACATCAAACAAAACACTTTAGATCTTCCTTGACAAATCAACACGGTCAAATGACATAGTACAACTATCGCCTCAGTAATCATCAATGCATCAATAATTTGATATGTGAAACAAAAAAAATTACCACACATACACAATACATTTCAATCAAACAATATAATACATAAATCAAAAGCTTTCGTAAAAGAAAATTTTCCTTTTCAAATAATTCTCTTTTCAAATTTAAACTACTATCCATATAAATCTTGACGTAATGAGGATAATTTTGGAAAACAGCATAATCAACCTAGCATCTATTAAAACGACTTGATACTATGGACTCCACTGCAACATCAAAGACCCCAACAACTACCAAAACTAAACACGTACATCAAGCCCAATTAAACCAAACGAAGGATCTAGCATTAAATCCTATTAAAAAAATAAAGACTAAAAGTGTTAAATATATATTAATTTTTTGTTTATTATAATATATTGAATTGAATTAGATCCTTAGCTAATGGGAAAAACATCAATCTAAATCGGATTTATGTACCAACTTAATAAATCACATAATAAGAGTTATCGAGTTTCATACATAATTCATATTAGTTTTTAACAAATATCTTAACTATAAGTTCTTCAGCCATAAAATGATATCCACACCAAAAACACTAAAGTAAAAGAAAAGGAAATTTTAAATGAAAGTTATCAAATATTTCACTTTACCCCTATTCTAAGAAACTTGATCATCACCCCAAAATTTGCGTTAAATACATGTACTCCACCCATAAAGTGGAGTGAATTTATTAAAAATAAAAATTCAAAAAAAAATAAAAATTCAAAAAAAACAAATGCATCAAGAAATTTAACAAGTATTTACAAATTATACACAAGTATGTTGGGAGCAAAAGAAGTGAAATGAAGAGAACGATTTTTAAAGAATATATTATTTTGAATAATAGATGGAATTAATTAATATATAAATTACCACCCGTTAACATCCCATTCAGAATAATATTCCTGATATGCAATTTTGTAACCTCGAGGGTCCTCCAAGTTGGTTACCGAGTGTAACTGTAGACCCAGGCACCTTAGGTTCAATACTTGGTAGCAACATCTTGGGACGGACAATAAGAAAATAGTTCTATGATACCCTATAAAATTCATAAATAGATTGATCAGGGATAATCCAAAAATCACGAGAGTCGAAAAGAATTAATAACATTATTAGCATCAATAAAATATATTAAAGCGATATAAGTAATAATAAAATATTAAATAAATTAAGACATCTCTAATACCACACAACTCATAATAGAACCAAATCCAACTATATAATATAATATAATATATATATATATATATATATATATATATATATATATATATCAAATTTCGACTCTAAATAATAAATACATCTCGTAGAAATCTTTGTCTCGAAAAAATGTGAAATAATACAACTGATTGGAAACTGAAATATAAATGAATACAAAAATGTAAAGGATCTAAATTTCTCGGAATCTATATCCTAGGATTTATAAATAGAACTGGAATTGGAGAAATGCCTCCAATGAATAACTCAATTTTGTTGCAACAACTGTGGTCTAAGATCTGTAGAAAAATAATTCAACAACGAGGATTAAACCTATCAAGTCTACGGTGAGTACAAATATAACTACATTTAGGTCACTATAATAATAACACATCTTCCTCCCATCTTAGGTTGATTTTAAGTTATTTAAGTTACCCAAACCCAAACAATCTAAATAACATGTGGTTTTATTCCCAGCCCATATGAGGCACATGTGATATAATTTCATCTTTTAGTTAAGTATTTTTACTTTAATTTTCTTTAGTTTGTATATTGAATTAAAATCTACTGCTCTACGAGAATATATTATATTAACAGTATATCATTTACTAAGCACCATTATCTTACTTTATTAATCTCAAGTCATGACTATAAATAAGTATCTCTAGTTTAACATTCTTTAACATTCTCAAGTCACTATATAACATATATGTCTCTAGTATATCATAACGTATCATTAATGAGTCATAATATCAAGTGTATACTTCTCTAGTATAAAATATAATCCAGTACAATCATCTCAGGATATAACAGATACAAATATCACATAATCTAGAATATCCGTGAGTATACTACACTCACATAAAATAACATAGGTTATGCCCAAGGCTGCAAATAAAAGTATGAAGGACTATCCTTAATGCCTTTGGGGATCACTCATTTCATATTAGGTACAGTTATAGGATATATTGACCCTATAACCTCAAAGTATTAACCAAGAAAAATCACTACACCTTCCCCGCGAGTCGTATGTCCCCATACCCTAGGCTGTACGAAAGGATACCACTATTTTTCCAACTTAAGAGACTTGTACGTCAACAGTAGGATTGGGATAGATAGGACCTAGATAGAGCACATCTCAATCATAGATATGTGTGCGCGCCCCATCCAATCCCTCTTAGTACGTCTCTTACAAGCACACACACACACCCTCGTATGATTGCACGTAAGTCAAGAAAACAAGCACAAACTCTACTCAATTGGCTTACACCTTAAATATCTTTGATTACATGTTATACATACATTTAACTTTAATAATATATATAATACTAAACCGAACTCCTAAGGCCTAAAACTGTAGGTATCATCTCACACCTATTGTTCATAAGGATCATTCTAAATAAGCACCACCATACTCAGTGGATTATAATTATTAAGCATCAATCGGTATTATAAATCTGATCCCAAAACCAAGGACCCTAAACTAGGTATTATATTTAACCTATTTCTCACATGATCCTTCGAAACCAACTAACAAATCAATGAAAAGATCAACTAAATGGTAACATTCATCCCCAATTATTACCTACATTAATCGTTACTTAACTACGTGTGCCTTAACCTTGTCGCCCATGCTACATAGTACCATTTATGTGTAAGTATTTATACCAATCATCTAGGGTGGATTAAACTTAGGTTTTGCTATCAAAATCCATTATTCATAAGGGAAAAAGTAAGATTAAATCTATTGCAAAAACCCTAAACAACTCCCAACCCAAATGACACCGAATAAAGTCCCAAGGTCGATCCAGGGCCATCTTAGGCCGAGTCTGGGAAGACTATTTTCTTATTCTCTTGTCCCCAATTGGTCCTAACCAAAAATCCTCCAAACCTCAACCCTTTAAAATCCCAAATTGGCCTTTCTCCTTCATAACTAAGCATTCTACAAGTCCTACCAAAAATATTTCATAAGTTTTAGATGATTATAAACTTATTTAAATATCCCATTTTAGAAATTATGATGTTAAACCCTAAGTTTATCATCTCGGAAAGATTCAACAAATTAGCCTACTAATTCAATTTAAAAATCAATGTAAGATGAGGGGTTTTACGTATTAACATCAGGAAGATTAATATCAAATGTTTATAGCTTCTGATTACATAGATTCTTGATTCAATTCAACGATTCAATTAAAAAGTTACAATATTTCTTCATTACAAAACTAGGATTAAATATGCGATTAGCTTTGATTACGAAATTAGGTTATAATATGGTTTCCAAGCAGATTTCATGATTTCTATTACAAATTATAATGAACTACTATTATTCTAACACAAATCTAGTCATATTCTTAAATAAAATAAACTTGACTTGGATTGAATGAAGAATCAATCCCCTATTCCCTCAATTCTCTAAGCCTAAAACCTCCATCTTCAAGCTAGGTTTTCCTCCACCTCTTCCATAGCAACTAGGGTTCTCCCACATGTATGTTATGTTAATTAGGTTAGGCTAATAGGTTATATTAAATCACTAATCATGATATTAGACGAGGACCCTAAAATAGCATCAACTAAAAAGGCTCAAAACAAGTTCCAAATTGCCTAAAACTTGGCACAATCCATATATTAACCCAACGGAATAAAATTCCACTATAATAAGGTCAAATCGGACTTTTTAAATGTCATACGAACCTACTCGAAGGTTAATATCTTTTATAGATCAATCATCTTATTAGCTTAATAATTTATCTTATTAATTAGACTGTAACTCAGTATTATAAGAACCTACTTCACGATCAGTGGGACCCGATGTCAAGGGAATAATTCAAATAAGGAAACCCCTAACACCTAGACCCTCACCATTTCATAGGCTTCCATAATACTAAATCACTTAATTATTTATCTTAATGAATTATTATGAGTTTGCTAACATCTATAGTAATACGATCAAATCAATATGTAACTCAATTACGTAATCCAACATATGTGACATCTCACTGTCACATCTCGATTTAGTAAACAGCGTATCAAAGTCCAACATCTCAAATCATGAAATGACATACCGCATGTCATATGCAAGTAACAACTCATCACAAAACAATAATCAATTTAACAATTAATTAAATATCACTACACCAAAATGGTAAAATTGGCACCCTTCAAGCGGTCAGCCTTGTCACGGTCAATGACCATGAAAAAAAAAATATACGTTTTTTTTTCACGGTCATTGACCGTGACAAGACCTCGACAAAGGCTTGTCAGGATCAGTGACCGTGACAAGTACAGTTATCACAGACTTGTCACGGTCATTGATCGTGACAAGCCTATAATGTTATCGCGGCCAATGACCGTGACATGTCCGTGATAATTCTGTCAATAAAAAACCCTTCCCTCTTCTTTTTTCCCATCGATTTCTATTCCCTCCATTTCTCTCTCTCTCTCTCTCTCTCTCTCTCTCTCTACGATTTTGGTATGTTTTTTCTCTCTATTTCTCTTCCATTTATGTATATGTGTGTGTATATGTGCGTGTGTGTATATATGTGTGTGTAAACATGCGTGTGCGCGTGTGTGTGTGTGGTGTATATATGCGTGGGGGGGAGGGGCAGGGCTGGGGGGAGGGGAAGGGGCACTGTGTGTGTGTGTGAGAGAGAGAGAGAGAGAGAGAGTGTGTGTATGCGTGTGTGTGTGTGTATATATGCATGTGTGTGTATGTGTGTGTGTGTGTGTGCATGTGTGGTGGGCAATGGCAGGGGGAGGGGGAGGGGGGAAGGGGGTGGGAGGTTGTGTGTGTGTATATGTGCGTATGTGTATTTTTTTTAATTAATTTTTTATTGGTTTACTAGATATTGCCCCTCATATTGTAGGGCCCCTTGTAAAAGAATTGATTGATTAAATATTGATTGGTTGTTAATTTTTTTAGTAAATTAATAATTAGTGTCCCTTTCATATGCAAGTAGGATTTCCCCTCATTGTAAATTAGTAAATTAATAATTGTATACTTTAATTGTTAGTTTAATTGATGAAAAGAATTAATTGAGTAGATGAATTAGAAGGAGTATGGGATACACATTTATTATTGACATTGCGGTTGGATTGTAGTGGATCGGTGTTCGGTTGGTAAATTTTAAAAGTGGCATGACCACTAAATTATTGTCCATATGGGGTGGGAATTTTTCAACTTTTTTTAAAAATTACTTTGTATCACGAACAATGTATGTGTGTGTGCGTGTGTGGTGGGCAGTGGCAGTGGGGGGGAGGGGGCAGGGGTGGGGGTGGGGGTGGGGGGTTGTGTGTGTATATGTGCGTGTGTGTGTGTTTTGAATTAAATTTTTATTGGTTTATTAGATATTGCCCCGCATATTGTAGTGCCCCTTGTAAAAGAATTGATTGATTAAATATTGATTGGTTGTTAATTTTTTTAGTAAATTAATAATTAGTGCCCCTATCATATGTAAGTAGGATTGCCCCTCATTGTAAATTAGTAAATTAATAATTGTATACTTTAATTGTTAGTTTAATTGATGAAAAGAATTAATTGAGTAGATGAATTAGAAAGAGTACGATATACACATTTGTTGTTGCCATTGCGGTTGGATTGTAGCGGATCGATGTTCGGTTGGTTAATTTTAAAAGTGGCATGACCACTGGATTATTGTCCATATGGGGGTGGAATTTTTCAACTTTTTTTTAAAATTACTTTGTATCATGAACAATGTATGTCTGTGTGTGTGTGTGTGTGTGTGTGTCTGTGTGTATGAGTGGTGGGCAGTGGCAGTGGGGGGGAGGGGGCAGGGGTGTGGGGTTGTATGTGTGTATATGTCCATGTGTGTATCTTTTTTAATTAAATTTTTATTGGTTTATTAGATATTGCCCCTCATACTATAGTTCCCCTTCTAAAAGAATTTATTGATAAAATATTGATTGGTTGTTAATTTTTTTAGTAAATTAATAATTAGTGCCCCTTTCATATTGACGCGACTAAGAATTTGTCTCAAAAGTGCGTTTTCTATAGGCTCAAGTGCAAGCCCGTCGCGTTAGTAATAATCCGACAAGTCGGGATTGTATCCACAGGGATCAAAAATTGGCACTTTTGTAGGAGAATTATTAAATCTTGAAATGATTCCTCCAAAGAAATATAAAGATGGTTGATGATGAGAAATTGCAATTCGAATAAAATATACTCAAAGAAAAGAAAACCCTAAAAAATTGTGGAGAAATTAGATTGAAAAATAAGAGAAAATAGGGTAGGGTACAATCCCTCAAACCTTAACGAATTATCGTGTAGAATACTAGAATTGTAAATTAAAATTCTTGACTAAATCCAATCTTTATAAATCATAAGCATTACCTATATGAAGGATCTAGCCCTCACCATACGAAATCAAAGGTAAATATAAAGCGGTGAATGGACAATTACACTTGCAAAACGTTCTTAAACATCTCAAGTACCTAGGGCAAGAGAGATTAAAAGATTGGCATGTTCATGTAAATTCCTTCCACGATTCGGTCAATATTTAATTTACCCTCTATTTTCTACATAAGTAATTTGCCTCGGAGTGAGTTCATGTACCCCAGCCCTTAAGAATTTATCTAGACATGATTTGATTAGAAGACAAATTCATACACAGAATTATAGACCTACCAAACATTGGAAATAATTTGCAATACAATTGAAATTTAACTAACATAGATACCAAATAAGAGAATGGAATTGTTATACTTGTATTCAGCAACAGGAAAAGACTTTGAATCCAGAAATTTTGTCTCTCTCAACCTTACAAACTAGGGTTTATGAAAACTCCTACCCAAGAAAATGAAAATTTCCTAACTTCTGAATTGCTCTCTCTAAATCGACCCCCTAGAATGAGGTAGGGCATGGGCTTTTATAGCACCAAGTAGTACGAATTTGACAGCCAGAATCGCTTGTTGCGCAAGATTTCACCAGCTATGCACATCAAAATCTTCATAATAAATGCCAGGATTTTGCGTGACCGGACCGGTCCGGATAGCCCTCGGATCGGTCCGTTTTTCAGCCACCGGATCGGTTCTTTTTTTATTCTACCGGATCGGTCCGGTCCCCACCGGATCGGTTCTGCTGTCATCGGTTTTTCATCCATCTGGGGTCTACTGGACTTGGGTCATTTCGGATCGATCCGATTTCTTCCAGGTTAACTTTTCCTTTTCTTCTTTGACTGGCCATAACTTTTGATCTCGAGCTCCGTTTTGCGTGTCGTTTCTTTCAATGCTCTTGTGAAATCAAGCTCTTCAACTTCCCTTTAGGTGTTGAATTCGAACTCTGGGTATAACTTTACATTTTTGCCCTTTGACTTTTCTTCCTTTCTTCTGTTTCTTTCTTCCTTTCTTCTCTCTTTCTTTCACTCCATTCCTAAAAAAAATCATCAGAAATACACGAAACTCGGGGAAATTGTTAGAAACAGTCAATGGCAATGATATGGAATAAAAATGGTTCAATTACCTTGTTCGGGATATAAAAATACTAACTTAAGGGTCTAAATTCAGAAGAATTTATACTTGGTCAAATCCCCCTAACTTAGGACTTTGCACGTCCCGGGCAATGTAAAAGAAATTAGTTTAACGCTCAACTCTTGAAAATTCTTTTATTGGGATAGAATACCTTTTTCTCGGTCAAGTGATTGCATTTAGCATATGCAACAAGCCTTTAAACCCCTAGGTTACCCCAGTAGGACGAGTTTTGTCTCATGAGGGTTTGCAGTGAATATACCCACAAAATTCTTTATTGACTCAAATAAATATCAAAATACTTAAAAATTATACAATTTAAACTTTTTGAAAAATAATCATCGTAAATTCATATTCAAATGTCTCAAACCATAGTGTGTGTGTGTGTGTGCAAAGCCAAAAATTAAACCTCAAATTTCCACCGATTGAGCATTACGTTACTTTCCGAAAATTTGTTTTGATTTAAATTCTTACGGATGCATTCACAAACGAATCACTCGGATTGTGGTTGTTTTATCTCGGTATGCATGATATAAAGAGTAAATATAATGGACACAAATTCAGGCATAAAAAATTGAAAATAAGGAAATATATGGTGAAAAGATCTCATCATCGGAATACAGTTATTAGGAAACTGGAACATCACCTCTAGTTCACACCATTTAATCTCTCCTATTATCTTTTTGTATCTTATCTCTCCATGCAGTAATTAATTTCGCAATTTGGACTCGGTTAGGACTTTTCTTGGATTTAAGGTGTAAAGGGAAAAATTGGGAATAGACGGATTGTTCGGAATTGGAAAATGTCCTTGTGACGTCCATTAGTGCTTTTTCGGGCATTTGCTCATTTTTCTCTTTCTTTTTCAATTTTCAGTTTTTTTCTCACTTTTTTTTTCTCTTGCCCCTTTTTATTGCACAATTTGGACTTACTTGATGAATTTTCTCAATTTTCACAATTCCGGGGGCTATTTGGGTTTTTCGGGTTATCAAACGAAAGGGAAATATTTTATTAGGCTCAAATTGGGTTGCAAATGGATAATTTTGTTTTTCACCACTTTTTATGGCTAATATTTTTGGGTTAAACAAACGAGGGCCTACTTCATTGTCTAAATTGCTAATCACATTACCATATGCATCTCAAGATTAATTAAGTTTAGAGATATATTTAGCACGAATTTCGAGACAACATTTCACACATTTCCCATAACCGATCAAAACAAAGGATTGAGATCATCAACGACTTATTAAAACGCTGAAAAGAACTTTGAGTTAATCATAAACTCGAATTGATTTAAAAACTCATAAAAAATTGAACGGCTCGAAATCTCACCGGGTTTGATCAATCTCCACACTTATTCGTTAAGTCGTCAATTTTCTTTCAATTTCCATCTTCAGTTAATTTTGTCTTAGTGCATTATGATTTAACAATTTGAGACTTTAAATAGAATAAAGGTGATATTTTTGAAAATTTTAAATTCCAATTTTTATTTATTTTGAACAAAAATATTTTTGGCTTTTTTTTTTATATATATACATATATGCAAAGTTTTATGAATACGCACTTGTCATCCCCCCTAACTTAGTGATTTGCATTGTCCTCAATCAAATGGACGAGAGATAAAGAGACAACATTAGGAGTGCGATAAATAAAACAAGCAAATATCATACTAAAACTGTATATTACAACACAACTGTGGAAGCAAAGGATCACAAACATAATTAATAGAACATAAAGGGGTAGCGGGGCATCCTAAGGGGCGGGTGGGGGACGGGAAGTTTCGGGTGCAGCAGTATCATAAGGATTTTAATAGTAGGGAGGAAGGGGGGCCTCGGGACCTAACTGGAGACGGTACAAGTCAGCCTGCATACGCAGGACCAAACTCATGTCCCTCTCGTATGAAGTCATAAACCCGTCGAAACGCGTTTCAAGAGAAAGAACGCGCTCAGTCAAACCTGTACCAACCGAAACATAATCCGGATCAGCGGTTTCATCATATTCTTCCTCCTCCCCTTCTTCCATCTCAACGTCCTCATCAGCAACGTCCTCTTCCGCATCAGTCTCCTCATCACTCGAATCGCCGTTGCGCCGTGCACGGATTAGATGGATTTGCCTTTCACTTCGAGTGCGAGATTATTTCCTTAATGGCTTGGGCAAGTTGATAAGATCTTGTGGTGGCACAATCCCGGCATCCTTGAGTAAGGATGTAATGAGACGGCCATAAGGAAGAGGGGATCGACCCTTTTTGTCGTAGGCCACAAAGAGAATATCATTGTAAAATGTGCGGGCCAAATTGATAACAGTTGCATGGTCAAACAAGTGATACATCATTGTAGCTTGACGCGAGCGCATTGCCGAATCATTGGACGTTTGCACAATGTTGGCACAAACAATGTGAAAAGTGAATCGTGCCTTGTCGGATAACCGACCAACAGGAAAGGTTTCGGTAGTCCAAACTGCACCTGGCTCGATTCTTGAGATGCAAACTGCTTTGGATAGAACAGGATCGGGACTAGGATAATCAAATTGAGCTGGAGTGATCACACCTTTAGACTCGAGTTTCTGCGCCAGAAGTTCAAGTGAGAACGGTATTGGTGTGGAATCCACAAAATCTTGGGATTCGAATTCATCGGTACAGACAAGCGTACCATAAAACTGATGCACTTCATTCTCCCAAACTGCCTCAAATGGTTCATTAAAAAATCTGCACCAGCCTCGTGACATGAACATGCCTGTGACAGAATTCGGCAGCTGATCCCAAATTACTTGACGCTCAATGTGGATTTTTCGCGTCGGACTGAAAAACCGCAGGCACCAATTTGCCTCACGGTGAGAACGATATTCGCCATTACCGTCGGGCAGGACTTCAATGGAGGTATATTTCTGGGCAGTAGCCATGGGTATGAGATAATTATACAGAAAGTGAGATAGAAGAGTGGAAATGGAGGTGTGAAGAAATAGGGATAGGAGGTGTGGGTATTTATAGGAGGGATAAGGAAATAGGAGGGAATGGATGGGAGGAAATAGAGGAGACGAAATTTTTGGGGAAAGGAAGTGATTGGGGGAATGAATGTGATTTGGATTGAAGAGGTGTGAACCTCAAGAAGTAGCACCTGCAGATTACTGGACCGATTCGACTTAACCGGATCGGTTCTTTTTTCAGGACCGGACCGGTCCGATCTGCTGAATTTCCAGCATTTCCCTTTTTTCTGGTCTTCTCACTATTAAGTTTCTTTTCTCCATTCCAATGATTCCTCTACAACTCCTCGCACTTCAAAACTCCCGCAATGCTCATCGAAACCTTAACACCCCTCAAAACATTGGATTCCCTACCCCGGGCCTAACACATATTTACGACTCCTAACATCCTAAGACTATTATGTACAACCTTCACCCCATACACGTCGGGGGTGCGACGACCTCACCTCGCTTTTTTTCCAGCCAATCCCCATAAATGGGGTTCGACAACCAGATTGTGTCGGCTTCCTTGACGATCGCTTCCAAATACGGATTGAGACGATGTCCGTTGACCTTAAATGTGTTTCCCCCTTTTTCATCTTCGAGTTCAACAGCTCCATGGGGAAATACTTCTTTCACAATGAATGGACCTGACCACCTTGACCGCAATTTTTCGGGAAACAAGTGCAACCTCGAGTTATATAGAAGTACTTTTTGTCCCGAATGAAACTCTTTCCGTCGAATGATTCTGTCGTGAGCTCGTTTCATTCGATCTTTGGATATTTTAGCACTTTCATACGCATCATTGCTTATTTCTTCCAACTCATTCAACTGAAGCTTACGTGTTTCACCGGCTTTATCCATGTTAAAGTTCACCCTTTTGATAGCCCAATACGCTTTGTGTTCGATTTCAACCGGAAGATGACAAGGCTTGCCATACACAAATCGAAATGGGGACATCCCCAGGGGATTCTTGTATGCAGTTCTATACGCCCAGAGCGCATCATTCAATATGAGAGACCAGTCTTTCCTATTAGGTTCGACTGTCTTTTCCAAGATATTTTTTATTTCTCGATTGGCGAGCTCGGCTTGGCCATTCGATTGAGGGTGATAAGATGTTCCAACTTTATGGACAACTCCATACTTTCGCATTAGCTTCTCCATAGGCCTGTTGCAAAAATGGGTTCCGTTATCACTGATTATAGCCTTAGGCATTCCGAAACGAGAAAGTATGTTTTTTTGAATGAATTTTATTACCACCTTATTATCATTTGTCTTTGCAGCTATGGCCTCTACCCATTTTGAGACGTAGTCTATAGCGACGAGGATGTATAGAAAACCAAAAGAAGGTGGAAAGGGCCCCATGAAGTCAATACCCCAACAATCAAACAACTCCAAGACTAGAATTGGGGTCAATGGCATCATGTCACGGCGAGTAATAGCTCCCATTCTTTGGCATCTATCACATGATTTGCAAAAAGTATTCACATCCCGAAAGATTGTGGGCCAGTAGAGACAGCTTTAAAGGATTTTTGCAGCAGTTTTATTTTTGGAAAAATGACCTCCACATGCTTTCGTATGACACAATCGAATTACCTCTTGGATTTCTTCATCAGGGACACATCTTCGGATGATTTGATTAGCACAATACTTAAACAAGTATGGATCATCATATAAGAACATGCGTAACCATGTAATGAACTTCCTTCTCTCTTGCGGAGTCCAATTAGAGGGAACAATTCCAGTGACAAGGTAATTGACTATATCCGCAAACCAGGGGAGAGAAGAAGTAGCAAATAGATTTTCATCCGGAAAATACTCGTCTATGGGAATGGGATCAATAGGTACGTTGGACGAGAGGCGTGAAAAATAGTCAGCAACGACGTTTTCTACTCCTTTCTTATCTTGAATCGAGAGATTAAATTCTTGTCAGAGTAGGATCCACCTGATTAGACGGGGTTTGGCATCTTTCTTGCTCAAGAGATATTTGAGAGCCGAAGGATCAGTGAAGCAAATGATGGGCGACCCAACAATGTAAGAGTGGAATTTGTCGAGAGCAAAAACGACTGCTAGTAACTCTTTCTCTGTAGTAGAGTAATTAAGTTGAGGGCCAGATAATGTTCTGCTAGTATAGTAAATAACATGAGCTTTCTTGCTTTTCTTTGTCCAAGAACGGCCCCAATCGCGTAATCACTTGCATCACACATAAGCTCAAATGGGAGTGACCAGTCAGGAGCTTGCATGATAGGAGCGAAAATTAGCATGCTTTTAAGTTTATCAAAAGCTTCTTGACATGCTTTATTCCATTCAAATGGAGTGTCCTTCATGAGAAGATTACTCAAAGGTCTAGCGATGGCGCTAAAGTCTTTGATAAATCTTCTATAGAATCCAGCATGGCCTAGAAAGGACCTCACATCTTTAAGAGATTTTGGCGGGGGTAACTCATCTATTACTTCAATTTTTGCTCGATCAACTTCAATCCCCCGAGATGAGACTATGTGGCCTAAAACTATGCCCTCGGTAACCATAAAATGGCATTTTTCCCAATTGAGGACTAAGTCTTTTTCCACACACCGGAATAGAACTCTTTCAAGATAAGCTAAACATTGGTCGAAAGATGGACCGAAAATGCTGAAATCGTCCATGAACACCTCAAGACCTTTTTCAATAATGTCGCTAAAGAGACTTAGCATGCACCTTTGAAAAGTTGTTGGTGCATTACATAACCCAAATGGCATACGTTTATAGGCAAACGTACCAAATGGACATGTAAAAGTCGTCTTTTCTTGATCAAGTACATCCACTTCAATCTGATTATAGCCAGAATACCCATCTAGGAAACAGTAGTAAGGATGGCCTGCCACTCGTTCAATCGCTTGATCGATGAACGGTAAGGGAAAATGGTCTTTTCTGGTTTTGGCATTGAGCTTTTGGTAGTCAATGCATACACGCCACCCGGTGGTGGTGCGTTGAGGTATTAGTTCTGCCTTGGCGTTTTCAACCACGGTCATACCCGATTTTTTTAGAACGACCTGAATTGGGCTCACCCATTTACTATCAGAAATGGGATAGATAATCCCAGCATCTAGAAATTTGATGATTTCCGCTCTTACTACATCTTTCATGGTTGGGTTTAATCTCCTTTCCATCTCTCGCGAGGGCTTCACCTCTTCCTCAAGATGGATTTTATGGGTACAAATCAATGGACTTATACCTTTCAAATCTGCTATAGTCCAACCAAAAGCACTTCTATGCTTCCGTAACACATCCAACAATATGCCCTCTTGCTCTTTTTTTAAACTGGAAGAAACAACGACAAGAAATGTATCATTATCTCCCAGAAAAGCATATTTGACATGCGAGGGTAGTTTCTTCAACTCAAGACTAGGAAATCTATTTTCAGATGGAATCATGGTTGTCTCCCTCGAAGGTAATTCTTCAAACCGAGAAATCCAGTCAACATCTCTTAATTTCTCAAAACTCACTTCTTCTAGTAACCAAGTTTCCAAATCTTCCACCTCACGCTCAAACTCAGTACAAAGGCTCTTTTTCTCACCACTTTGCACTTAACACACTTCCAGTGCATCTCCTCCTATGATATTCTCGATGTTCTCATCCACCACTTCTTCAATAAGATCAACCTCAAGAATTTCATCCTCGTCACCCATTTGGTTAGCGACATTGAAAATATTGGTCTCGAGAGTCATGTTTCCAAAAGTGAGTTGCATTTCGCCATTCCGTGTATTGATCAAAGCATTAGCAGTGGCTAAAAATGGACGGCCCAATATTATTGGAACATGATTTCTCGCATGGGGAGAAGGCTCAGTGTCCCAAATGACGAAATCAACAGGGAAGTAGAATGTGTCCACTTGAACTATCACTTCCTCCACAACCCCACGAGGCACTTTCACTGTTCGATCAGCTAACTGTAGAGTGATTCGGGTAGGTTTTAAATCACCTAAATCAAGCTGCTTATAAATGGAGTATGGAAGGATGTTCACACTCGCACCTAAGTCAAGCAATGTTTTTTCCACTCTTTTTTCTCCTATGACACACGAAATTGTAGGTGCACCAGGATCCTTGAATTTTGGTGGTAGATCATTGAGAAGGACCGAGCTCACATTTTGTGCCAAGAAAACGTTCTTCTTCACCTTGAGCCATCGTTTGACAGTCAAAAGATCTTTGATGACCTTGGCATATGCTGGAATTTGTTGAATAGCATCAAAAAATGGCAAGTTCAATTTTACTTGCTTCAAAACATCCAACACTTCTGTACGCGAAGCCCCTTTTTTTGGTGGTGCTAAGCGTTGAGGAAATGGAGCAGCAGTGGGCAGTTTGACTTCAATTTCAGGTTCAACTCCCTCATCTTTGTCTTTCGTATCCAATGGAGTCTCAGCGGACTCGGAAGTTTTAGATTCCTTGGGAATTTCAGGTTCAACTCCCTCATCTTTGTCTTTACATTACTTGGGAAGTTTTGGTGCTAGATCAATTACGCGACCACTACGAAGAGTAGTAATAGCTTGACATTCAACTGGAAAATCCGATGATGTGGAGCTAACCGTGGGTTGTCCTTGAAAAGGAGGTCTTTGGCCTTGAGCTGGGAATTTACCCTTCTCCTGAGTATTCACTGCAGATTGCAACCTAGAGATGCTAGTATGAATTTCAGTGAACATTAGATCATATTTAGCATTGCTCTCTTTTTTAGATTGGATGAATTGATTCAGATTATCTTCAAGAGATCGCCTAGGTGGAGCAACATACGGACCAAGAGGTGGTACCTGCATAGGAGGATGCATCTGAGGAGCCACTTGCTGAAATTGAGGGGGTGGTGGTGGTAGAGTCACCTGTGGGTTAGGAGCCATCCCCACTTGCGGTTGTCCATAGTTGAAACCAGGGTGATTCCTCCACGATTGATTGTATGCATTCCCTTACTGTGCATTATAATTTCCGCAAAAAACCCCTATTTCCTCAACTTGTTCAGTGTACATTGCCGTGTATGCAGGGATGGTCGAAAATCCTTTGGTAGAATGACCGGCAGCACAAATGGCATACACTTTCTCCTTCCCGACTTGCATGGGTCCAGCTACTTCTCTCAATAGCACTTCAAGCATGTCTCTGAAATTCTTTTCCAATTGGTCAAATTTTCAATCTAACAAAGTGTCCTTGTCCAAGTGATAGATATTGGACGCAGTAGGCAAATTGGACACTTGTCGATTTCTATTTTGACTATTAGGATCAGAAATATCCCATGCTTGGGTAGTCTCTGCTACATATTTCAGATGAGCCTCCGCATCGCTTGAGTCTAACTCCCAAAAAGGTCTTTCGCACATGGTTTGAATAAGTTGTTTAGATGCTAAAGTAAGGCCTTGATGAAAAAATGAAATCAAATGATGTTTTTCGAATCCATGATGTGGGCAAGCACTAACTAACTCCTGAAATCTCTCCCAACACTTGTCGAAGGCCTCATTCTCATTTTGTCGAAAAGCTTGTATTTGTGCCTTGACAGAATTGGTTTTGTGTTGTGGAAAGAACTTGGAGAGAAACTTGGTTTGCATATCTCTCCAGGATAATACGAAATTTGGGGGTAGCGACCATAACCAAGTTTTAGCTTTATCCTTTAAGAAAAAAGGGAAAATCTTTAACCGGATAACATCTTGTGGGCAATCTTGGTCACCAAATGTCTCACATGCTTCCTCAAACTCTCTAAGATGGAGATATGGTTTTTTCGAATCCATCCCGTGAAATGTGGGAAGAATTTGAATCATACCATTTCAAAAGTGGAACTGACCAGCATTATACGGGAGTAAAATGCAACCAGGGGTAACAGTTCTCCCTGGAAATAAAAGATCTTTCATGGGAAGATATGGTATCTCTTCCTCTCCAGCCCCAATACCAACACTACCGTGCACCGACATGTTGCTACCGAAAGATTCAGATTTCACACTTAGTGTTTGACTTAATGAGCGACTTGTGATTGAATTGTTAGGCGAAGGAGGAGAAACCCAAAAATGAGGAGACTCAGTGGTATGGGAATTTTCAGAATTTGCTTCGACAATAGGATTTTCGTGAACTTGGGTGGAAGATGAATTCTGCATGAAAGCGCATAAGAGATGAGATGTAGAAAGAATTTTTTTTTTTTTTAAATCACTTGTAGATTAAAATCACTTTCCTAATTTATACCAACTGGTAATCCCCGGCAACGTCGCCAAAAACTTGACGCGACTAAGAATTTGTCTCAAAAGTGCATTTTCTATAGGCTCAAGTGCAAGCCTGTCGCGTTAGTAATAATCCGACTAGTCGGGATCGTATCCACAGGGAGCAAAAATTGGCACTTTTGTAGGAGAATTATTAAATCTTGAAATGATTCCTCCAAAGAAATATAGAGATGATTGATGATGAGAAATTGCAATTGGAATAAAATATACTCAAAGAAAAGAAAACCATAAAAAATTGTGGAGAAATTAGATTGAAAAATAAAAGAAAATAGGGTAGGGTACAATCCCTCAAACCTTAACGAATTACCGTGTAGAATACTAGAATTGTAAATTAAAATTCTTGACTAAATCCAATGTGTATAAATCCTAAGCATTACATATATGAAGGATCTAGCCCTCACCATATGAAATCAAAGGTAAATATAAAGCGGTGAATGGACAATTACACTTGCAAAACGTTCTTAAACATCTCAAGTACCTAGGGCAAGAGAGATTAAAATATTGGCATGTTCATGTAATTTCCTTCCACGATTCGGTCAATATTTAATTTACCCTCTATTTTCTATATAAGTAATTTGCCTCTGAGTGAGTCCATGTACCCCAGCCCTTAAGAATTTAGCTAGACATGATTTTATTAAAAGACAAATTCATACACAGAATTATAGACCTACAAAACATTGGAAATAATTTGCAATACAATTTAAATTTAATTAACACGGATACCAAATAAGAGAATGGAATTGTTATATTTGTATTCAGCAACAGGAAAAGACTTTGAATCCAGAAATTTTGTCTCTCTCAACCTTACAAACTAGGGTTTATGAAAACTCCTACCCAAGAAAATGAAAATTTCCTAACTTCTGAATTGCTCTCTCTAAATCGACCCCCTAGAATGAGGTAGGGCATGGGCTTTTATAGCACCAAGTAGTACGAATTTGACAGCCAGAATCGCTTGTTGCGCAAGATTTCACCAGCTATGCACATCAAAATCTTCATAATAAATGCCAGGATTTCACATGACCGGACCGGTCCGGATAGCCCTCGGATCGGTCCGTTTTTAAGCCACCGGATCGGTTCTTTTTTTATTCTACCGGATTGGTTCGGTCCCCACCGGATCGGTTCTACTATCATCGGTTTGTCATCCATCCGGGGTCTACTAGACTTGGGTCATTTCGGATCGGTCCGGATATACACCGGATCGGTCCGATTTCTTCCAGGTTGACTTTTTCCTTTTCTTCTTTGACTGGCCATAACTTTTGATCTCGAGCTCCGATTTGCGTGTCGTTTCTTCCGATGCTCTTGTGAAATCAAGCTCTTGAACTTTCCTTTAGGTGTCGAATTCGAACTCTGGGTATAACTTTACATTTTTGCCCTTTGACTTTTCTTCCTTTCTTCTGTTTCTTTCTTCCTTTCTTCTCTCTTTGTTGCACTCCATTCCTAAAAAAATTAATCAAAAATACGCGAAACTCGGGGAAATTGTTAGAAACGGTCAATGGCAATGATATGGAATAAAAATGGTTCAATTACCTTGTTCGGGATATAAAAATCACTAACTTAAGGGTCTAAATTCAGAAGAATTTATACTCGGTCACATATGCAAGTAGGATTACCCCTCATTGTAAATTAGTAAATTAATAATTGTATACTTTAATTGTTAGTTTTGTAAGGACATAATTCTATAAATGTCCGGGGTAAAATTTAGGAATTTTCTGTTTTCTCCTAGATCACAGTTCATATGTCTGATACCGCTACATTTCGCACGTCAACACGATCATCCTCGACGGCCTGTATCCGAATTCAATGCAACCACTTTCTTCACATGCATCATGCTACATGCAACGTGCTGCTCAGCTCATTCCCACTACTCCACTATGCCTTATTAGTAAAATATTTTATTGGAACTTTAAATATTTGCATAAATATTTGGGAATTATTTTTGAATTCTAGATTAATTTTTTATCAAAAACAGAATTTTTCTAAGTGTAGAAGAAAATGGCCTCGATCGACGAGATCGCTCGAACGACTTTGCAAGTCGTTCGCGCTAGATATCATGTCGCGCGATATAGTTCGAACGACTTTTGTCCTTCGTTCGAGCGACATGCTATCTCGTTCGAACGAGCCACCGCCTCGATTTTTGTATAAATATCTGATCTCCTTCTACACGTTTTTCAAGTCTTTCTGCAATCACGAAATTCTGCGAAAACATCCCAGAATAAGACTTCACCTTTTAAGGTTTTCTAAACCTTTTTGATTCACAAAACCATTCCCATATATGTGTGTGAATCTTTAAACCTTCAAGAAGATCGTTTACTCATCTGGAGTACTTTGTGAGGAAGTCGCTCTCTTCATCACTACTGCCCTACTGGAAAGGGATTATTCCAGCCGCCGACAACAGAACCGACACCCGAGGGTATTTCTGTGTCACTTGTATTTTCATTATAATCCGTTGTAAGTCGTTCTCTTACAAAAATTATTGTGAAAATAAAAGGTTTTGCCCCATTAGGGATTTTTCCTCATATATGTGTCCTTGCATGTTTCATCATCGTATTTAATCACATATAGATGCATGTTTAGGACTTAAGTGGTAAAAAATGTGTTTAATTAAATAACTTCCTTATTTGAACATAAGTGCACTCTTCTCAAATTGGTATCAGAGCCAGTTGCACAATTTTACCGTGTAATTTTTCTGCAAAAATTTTTCTAAGATATCAATTTTCTGAAAATTGATTTTTGAAAACGAGTGTGTTCATTATGGAGAAGTTATATAATAAAATGCCAGTTTTTTACGGGACAAACTATGCATATTGGAAAGCCCGCATGAGGTCTGCTTTAAAAGCCATTAATGAATGTGTCTGGATTTTGGTTGAAAGAGGGTGGACTCCTCCCTCCGTCACCGTTGATAATGTGATCAATTTAAAACCTGTCACTTCTTGGACTGAAGACGAATTTAAATGGTCATCATTCAATTCTAAGGGTCTAAGTGCTATTTCTGGGTCTGTCACACCTGATGAGTTCAAACGCATAATGACGTGTACCACGTCAAAAGAGGCATGGGATGTTTTACAACTCACCCATGAAGGAACTAATGATGTGAAAGAGTCTAAATTGCAAAATTTGACAACTCAATTTGAAACCATCACCATGCATGAAACTGAATGTTTTGATGATTTTTATGCTAGACTTTCTGACATTGTTAATACTAGCTTTAATCTTGGTGAACATATTCCTAATGCTAGAGTTGTCAAAAAGATTCTTCGTTCTTTGCCTAAGCGTTTTATCCCGAAAGTCACTGTGCTAAATTCTATGGGTAATTTAAATACGCTAAAATTGGAAGAACTTGTAGGAGATTTGCAAACATATGAAATTGATATGTTCCTTAAAACTGCTAAGTCTAAAGATAAGGGAATTTCACTTAATGCCCAAGAGAGAAAGAATCAGGGGTCGGCTAGAAAGAGGGTAGAGTCATCTAGAAAGAGAGAGACTGACACGTCAGATTCTGATTGTGATTTTGACTTAGATGATTTGGCTCTTTTTGCAAAAAATTTCAAGAGGATTCTCAAATTTAAGAAAAATGGCAATTTTAAAGATAAAAAGAAATTTGAGAAAAATAAGTTTGAAAAGAAAAATGAAAAAGTTTTTAAAGATCCTCCTAAGAAAGAAAGTGAGAGATTCTTTGAGTGCGACGGTAGGGGTCATAGAGCCTTTGAGTGTGCCACACATCTGAATAGAGAGAAAGGGAAAGCTGTTCTTAACGCTACCCTTAGCGACGACAGTGAGGTCGAGTCGGTGGATTCTGGAGTCAATTCACAGCATGAGTGTAACTTCACAGCATTCATGGCTAGTCATGTGAGCATTTCTAGTTCTCCTCACGACGATGAGGATGATGCTTCACAGGGACACCTCGACAGTGAGAGCGATGTGAGTGAGGGGGAGGATGACACAAGTGAGAGCGAGAGTGATATTCAACGCGCCTACGTTGAGTTATATTCTGAGTCATTTAAAACTAAAAAGCGTAACAAAGCGTTAGTCCTTAAGATCACCGGTTTAGAGGAAGAATTAAGAAAAGTGAGAGAGAGAGAGAGAGAGAGAGAGAGAGAGAGAGAGAGAGAGAGAGAGAGAGAGAGTCCTCCACCTGCACCGCCCTGAGAGAGAGAGAGAGAGAATTTGCCTGTGTTGAGAAATAAAGTTTGTTTAGAGAGAGAGATAGATCACTTTTGAAAAAGAGAGAGGGGACTTGACTAAATAAGTGGCTAGTCTTACGAGTCAGCTCCATTCCTCCGTGGAGACTCAGAAGAAACTTGAAGCCCTTATTTCCCAACTAACTCATGATCTTGAGAAAGCACGGGAAGTCAAGGTACAAATCGAGGACAGATCTGGGAAAATAGGAAAGATGCTCCTCTGCCCCGCTTTAGGTTTTGGTGATCGGTAGGGAATTGGTTATGATGGTGCCTCCACGTCCCAAATTGCACCTGGACAAGTCCCTGAGTTTACTACGACTCCTTATGGCCATCGTCAAAAACCTCGAAGGAGAGTTCGACCAAGAAAAGCAAACCAAAGTCCGCCTTTGACTGTGTTCTTTTGTACTTATTCCAAAAGAAAAGGCCACCTCGGGGAGTTTTGCTATAGTATAGGTCGGACACGACGTACTACTGCTCCACATCAGCATACTGATGATTTTATTAGTCTGAGAGAGCGAGTTGGGTTTTTAGCTGCCACGTCTCAGAGTTTGATGGAGGAATTCCGACGGATGTCTTTGCCGTCAGGGAATGCTTCTCACATTCCAGCTAAAACCAAAAACAACAAAGGCAAACAAAAGGTCACCACTTCTTGGGTACCTAAGAAAGATAAAAAGGCCTTCGTTATTCATGTCGCTCTCAAGGCGCATAATACCTCACAGTGGTATTTTGACAGTGAATGCTCCAGACATAAGACAGGTGATGCCTCATTTTTTACATCTCTTGAGGATTATCAGGACGGCAGAGTCACCTTTAGATATGGGAGCAAGTATAGCATTGTAGGACGAGGTATTGTAGTGTTACCGTGATTTCCTAAGCTAGAGAATGTATTGTACGTCAAAGGTTTAAAAGTAAACCTTCTCAGCATTAGCCAGCTGTGCGACACTGACTTTGCAGTAAAGTTTGACCGGGACGCATGTAATGTTTACAATCAAGCCAGTAAACTCTTAATGCAAGGGGTGAGGACCGAGGATAATTGTTATGGTACTGTGCCTATTTCCTCACTTGTCTGCAACAGCGCCACGATCACTCCTATGGATCTGTGGCACCAACGTCTAGGTCACGTAAATATTAGAGATCTCACTCGCTTAGCTAAAAAGGACCTAGTACGTGGCTTACCATCTCTTGGAAGGCCAACTTCGACGGTTTGTGGACCCTGTCAGTTGGGAAAACAAATTCGTAGTCCCTATAGGAAGTTGCATTCCATTACCACCTCTCGTGTTCTTGAGCTTATACACATGGATCTTATGGGTCCCACTCATCCCGAGAGTATGGGTGGTAAGAGGTATATCCTCGTGATGGTGGATGATTTCTCTAGGTACTCCATTGTAGGTTTTCTGAGAGAGAAATCCGATGCTGTGGAGTTTTTAACGACCAAGTGTCATGTCCTGCAAAATCAACACGGAGTCACTATTAACAGGATACGTAGTGACAATGGCACTGAGTTTAAGGAAGCAAAGGTAGACTTGTATTGTGATAGCCTTGGGATCAAACATGAGTTTTCTGCTGTGAAGACTCCTCAGCAAAATGGGATTGTTGAGAGAAAGAATATAACGATCCAGGAAATGGCTAGATCAATGCTTCTAGGTCGTAATGTTTCTAGGAGATTTTGGGCAGAGGCAGTGTCTACTGCATGCCACACGGTGAATAGGGTTTACCTGCGTCCACACACACATAAGACACCTTATGAATTGTGGACAGGTAAGAAACCCAACCTGGCATATTTCTGTGTTTTGGGAGTAAATGCTACATCCTACGGGATAGAGAGCAATTAGGAAAGTTTGACTCCCGGAGCGATGAGGGAATATTGCTAGGATATTCATCGAATAGCAGAGCGTGCTGGGTTTTTAACCTGAAGAGCTCTAAGGTTATGGAATCAATAAACGTCACCGTGCAAGATGACGAACCTTTGATGGTTATTGATCCTAACCTTCAGTGTGAGGATGAGGACTCGTCTGACAATGATCCACTTGTTCCCCACCCACACTCTGTGGTCCCCACTCCTGTGTTAGGGGACACACCCTCTTGGGTTCGCAAGAGTCATGACCCATCTGCCATTGTTGGCAATCCCACTCTAGGGGTCAAGACTCGTGCTCAGCTAGAGAACGTTGTTAGCCATCTTCTCTACACGTCAAAAGTCGAGCCCAAGAAGCATAAAGAAGCACTCAAGGATGAACACTGGATATCTGCTATGCAGGATGAGTTGCTTCAGTTTAAAAAGAATAATGTCTGGGAACTTGTCCCCTGACCTAGTGAGACTAATGTGATTGGTACCCGGTGGATTTTTAAGAATAAAATGGATGAAAATGGTACCATAATCAGAAACAAAGATAGGTTGGTCGCTCAAGGCTACACACAGATAGAGGGTGTAGACTTTGGGTAGACATTTTCTCCTGTTGCGAGGCTTGAGTCCGTCCATCTACTACTCTCCATCGCATGTCATCTGTGCTTCAAATTATATCAAATGGATGTCAAGAGTGCCTTTCTGAATGGCATTCTACAGGAGGAGGTTTACGTGGAGCAACCAAAAGGGTTTGAAGACCCTCAGCACCCGGAGCACGTCTACTATCTGAGAAAAACCTTGTATGGTTTGAAGCAAGAACCCCGTGCTTGGTACGAGAGGCTTACTTCCTATCTCTTAGCTCGTGGCTTCAAGAGAGGGGGAGTTGATATGACGTTGTTCGTCAGGAGAGATGACGATGCAATTTTAGTTGCCCAGGTCTATGTGGACGACATAGTCTTTGGATCCACTTGCTCTCAACATGCTCATCACTTTGAAAAGGAAATGAAAAGTAAGTTTGAGATGAGCATGGTTGGTGAGCTTACTTTCTTCCTTGGTCTCCAGGTTCGTCAGCTAGAGGATGGGATATTCATCTCCCAATCTAAGTATGCTAGAGACCTAGTGAAGAAATTTGGTTTAGACTCCGCTAAGCATGCACGTACACCTATGAGTACCACTACCAAGCTTAGTAAGGACACTTCAGGCAAGGACGTAGAGCAAACCTTATATCGGAGTATGATAGGTAGTTTTTTCTACTTGACTGCCAGTCGTCCTGACATAGCCTTTAGTGTTGGAGTCTGTGCACGATATCAGGTATCCTTGAAAGAGTCACATTTACTTGCTCTAAAATGTATTATTAAATACGTGAGTGGGACTCTCTCATACGACATTTGGTATTCCTTTGATACTGATGACCGTTTGTCCGCCTATTCAGATGCCGATTGGGCTGGGGATGTAGATGGTTGTAGGAGCACTTCTGATGGGTGTTTCTATTTTGGTTCTGCTCTTGTCTCCTGGCTGAGCAAGAAGCAAAATTCCATCTCTTTGTCCACTGCGGAGGCTGAGTATATAGCAGCCGAGAGTTGTTGCACGCAACTCTTGTGGATGAAGAAAATGCTGGAGGATTATGGGATTTCACAGGACACCATGACCATTTCTTGTGATAACACGAGCGCGATACACATATCCCGTAATCCAGTCCAGCATTCACACACAGAGCACATCAGGATACGTGAGCACTTTATACGTCAGTTAGTTGAGGAAAAAGTCGTATCCCTGAGTTTTGTTCCCACCGACCGTCAGTTAGCCGATATTTTCATGAAACCATTAGATGCCCTTAGATTTGAGAGTCTTAGGAAGTCTTTGGGGATTTGCACAGTTGACTGAGGGGTTGGTCTATGTCTAGAATAGGATGTTTTTTTATGTTCATATCATATGCTTCCTATTGCTAGTCTATTTTATATGTACCATTGCTTTGTTATACAGCTATTTATTTATTCTTTTGAAAAAATCCAAAAAGATTTTTGTTTTTATATATAAAAATTTCAGAAAAGCACAAAAAGATTTTAGTATTTTTTATGCACCTTTTATGGATGAACATTTAAGATAGACAAGTAACAATTTCATTCCATCTTTTCATGTGACTGTTTGATAGAGATTTGAGACGCTACATCATTTCATCCATGTGCTTTACATTGTATGGAGTCTGTTGATGTAAAAAATTAGATTATCTCTAATTGTTTAATCACAGATAAAAAAAATAAATAAGACAAGAGATTTTAGAGTGGTTCAGCCTTGAACGAATGGCCTACGTACACTGTTTTTGTTATTATTGACTGTTTTTGAATTCTCAAAGTAGGGTTTTCCTCAAGAAATTTCGGTCCCCCACAATGAGGATGATACAATGTATTTATAGCCATGAGGCTGTACATGTGAATAGGTAATACATAGTTGTTCAATGAGCGTATACATCCGTATAATAATAATCAACATTTAATGCGCATTTAATCATCTTAATTGTCTGATAATAAATGCTCTGATCGAGATGCAGCTAGGACCGCCTAAGCTGCTCGGACCGCCTAAGTATCTCGATATCGATGAGTTGCTCGGTGCAGTAAAGTTCCTCGGTGAGCACCTACTGCTCGGAGTATTTGAATTAATCGGGTAAATTGAGTTCCTCGAAGTCAAGGTATTGTTCAGAAATGTTTGTTAGTGCCACGTAGATTGACACGTGTCTCCACTTAACTGCGCCACATCAGCAGACCAAATTTGGTATCAACAGAAGCCCCCAATGTTTCACAGTTCGATATTGAGGAGTGTGGAACATTCTTCTCGAAATATGGCGGGATTAAATGGTCATCCTGAATTTTAGGAACATTTTCTTTGCATTTATTTTTTCTTTTCGAATTCATAGAATCGGACTTTTCGAATTTTTCTAACTGCTTTGTTCTCCGCGCCCTTTTTGTCCTTTTAGCCGCCAGTAGCGTAAACGCCTCCCTTTATAATCATTATTTTTAACTTTTCCCAAGGTAAGGTATTTAAGCGTTGTAGAAAATCATATCGTCTTTTACTTTTTCAAATCTGTATCTTTGAGTTTTCCATTTTCTCTCTCTCTCTCTTGTGCGTTCATCCCTTTCATCGTTCGTTGTCAACAGATCCATCCTTTTTCTGTAAGATCTTCTTCCTTCTCTTTTATTTCCTTTATTCGCCATGGTTTACCTTGTTGAGTCGCTTGATAAGTTTCGTTCTGATTTTTCTATTCCTTCATGGGTTGTTTTGGAGGAACTTTCTGAGCCTTCAGATTATTTTTGTTTGGCTGAGGGACATTGGTTCCCCAGTCTCTTTGTTGCTGAATGTGGCTTTTCTTTTCCCCCAAACCCTTTGTGTCTAGAATTCTGTCAATATTTTGACGTGGTTCCTGCAAAAATAGCCCCCAATACATGGAGAATAGTTAATGGAGTTCATAGATTAAATCAGATTCATGGAACTCGTATAAGAATTTCGGAAATCATGTTTTGCTATAGATGGGCTATCGGCGATAGTACTTTTTACTTGAAAACTAGGTTTTTAAATAGAGCTTTAGTGGTCAATCTCCCAGATGCTAATAGGGATTATTTCGAGCATGGTGTTGTTATAAAAAATTGGCAACATGCTCCACTAACTGGAAATGATGTGTATCAGGGTCCCAGATGCCCTCCCTATGGCAATGGGATAGGTTGTTTTTATTTTACTTTATTTTTGAAATTATGCTTTCTTTGTGTTTGATAAAATGTGTCACTGATATTTTAATTTTGATTTATTTGCAGTTGACAGCAAAAGAAGGTCTCCAAAAGAGACAAAAGTTAATTTAAAACATCTGAAACTTATCTGGGGTTTGCATCAGACTGTTGCCGACGAGCATATCAGATCAGCTTCATATTTGCTGCAGTATAAGAGTTACACCTCGTCTTTTACTGCTCGTCTGGTGATAAGCGACGTAAAACCAGTACCAGCTTCTGCAACTTCTTCACCTGAGTCACATATTCCTCTGAGTGAAAGGATGAAGAGAAGAAGAGCTCCTGCCCTCTTCGAGAAATCTGCCTCTATTGCAGGAGAGGAAAAGAAAATCAAGCATGATGTCCCAGAAGAAGGGACAAGAAAAATCGATGCACCTCCTCCGGATGCTCCTGTGAAGGTTGGTGAGAAGCCCCCAGTGGATCCGAGCAAGGTCGCAGCTCAAAGCGAGGTTATAGTCATATCCCCGACTAAGACTACATCCTTGGTCGAGACCGTTGATGCTCCTCTGAGGAGGCTGAAGAAAAGCTCCTCGGTCAATTTGGTTGAATCCATCTCTCAGCCCCCGACTATTGGAAGTGGTGTTCCCACTTTTGTTGCCCCAAGCTCTGCCATGAGCTCGGTGAAGTCTTGGATTATTCTCGAGATCCAAGGTATTGAAGAAAATCTTTCTCGGGATATGGTTACCACTTTGGTTGCTCTTCATATTGCTTCTGTAAGTATTATTGTCCTAAACTTTCATTTTTCCCTTGTTATATCTGTGCACTGACTTGCTATTATTTTCTTTTCCCAGTTGGTAACCTGTTTTAATACAATTTTAAAGAAGGATGAAGCTATTAAAGCTTCAAGCTCCTCGTCGGGTTTAGAGGAAGCTTTGGTGGGTCTGACGCAGTCTTTGAAGGATTCTCGTCAGAAGTATGATGATGATAAAGTTACTTGGGAGAAGAAGCTTAATTCCATCGAACAGGAGAAGGATCAGGTTGTTGAGGTCTCCAAAGGGTTGGAGAAGAAAATAAAAGACTTAGAGGAGAAGAATAAAGAGCTCGAGGGGAAGCTCCAAAATGCTGGAGAGCTCGAAAGTAAGCTCAAGTCTGCTGAGGAAGAATTAAATAAGCTTCGTGAAGTAAGTCGTCAGAAGGAGGAAGTAGAGAATAAATTGAAGTCTACCGAGGAACTTCTATCCGAGAAGATTTCCTCGGAGAAGGTGAAAAGAAAGTTAGCTGTGAAAAAGTCCTTCAGTGCTGGCTGGGACAAAGGATGGAATAAGGGTCGGGCTGCCATGATGTCACAGGTGGAATATGGTAGCCTTAAGTACTTTAGGGATGGATGGGTCGCTGCTCTGAAAGAGCTGAATGTTGATGAAAATTCCGACCTGTTTCAGCGACACATCCCTGGCCCCCCTCCAACTCCTGAAGAAGAAGAAGAGGACGAAGCTGCCTCTGAGGAATCCTCCATGGTGATGGGAGATCAAATTTCTCATCCCACAGTTGTCCAGTCTTCCTGCGAGCAACTTCAACCATCCATTATTTCAAATGAGCAGCTTCCAGCACCCCCCCGAGCAACCATCTGTGCCATCCGAGCAACCTACTTCCTCGTCCCAGCCTCCCGAGAAAGTTTTGGGAGATAAGGAGAAGGTGTAGAGTTGTTCGGATTTTTCTCTCTGTTTATTTTTGTCAATTGTAATTCTGAACTATGTACCTCTCTTTTATGATATAATAAAATTTGAAGTTTTGCCTATTCATACTATTGTTTCTCTTCCTCTTGCTCCTTATTGATTCTTGCTCTTTCTTCTTTTTACGAGTTTATGGCCAGGATGGAATTGCTATCTGCTCATGATACAAAATTGTTGAGGCAATGCGATGATTACTTCAGAGCTGGTCATACAGATATGATTGAAGCTCAAATCGTTGATATCCTTGGTCAAGATGCTTCAGAGCAGGCAGTTGAAGCCTACCAGTATTTAAAGTGTCTGCTCGACCGGGCAGTGGCTAATAATGTAGCATATTATGACATGATTGAAGACCTCCAAAGCACTCTCGGGGAGCTTCAACAACAATACAAGGAATCTTCAGCCCTCTTGCACCAAGGATATGAGAAAGTATCAGCAACTGAATGCTAATAAGGGATACGATAAATTGTTTGCTGCTTATGAAGTGAGGGAGAGAACTTTGAAAATCGAGGTCGAGGAGCACAGGCAGATAGCCAAGTTGCTGGAGCAGGAAAATAATAACTTGCGAGGAGAAGTATCCCAGCTGAGATCTGTTGCCTCTACCTTAAACGCTTTGGTCCCTGTAAACGACGAGGGATTCTCCTTCTTGGAGGTCGAAAATGCCAATCTGAGGGATGAATTAGAAACCTTGAAATGGATTGGTCCTTCTACCTCTACTCGGGGACGAGCAAGATCTTCTCGGGGACGAGCAAGAGCTGCTCAGATTACTGTCGAGGAACAAAGAACTCAATCGTCTCTTGAGAACCAAGCCTTCCAATTGATGGCAAAGAACCAGGCATTGGCTGAGATGTCTAAGAAAATCATGAATCTGGACGAGCAGCTCTCTGCTCAAAAGTCTGCTTTGGAGAATAAAACAAATTTGGTGAAGAATCTCCACGAGCAGTTAGAAAGATTAACCTACCAGTTCCACAAACAGCCTTGGGAGTTCTGGATGGCTGGTTACAATGAAGCCTTCTACCATTTAGATGATCGGATCCAGAATGAAAATAATGTGGGTTATAAACAAGGATGGTTAAATGCTTTGGGTGTGCTTAAATTGGAGCAAGGTCATTATTTGTGGAATTACCACAATCCTGGGTTGCTCGACCTACTAGTGCCTCCTTTCAAGCTTGATATGAGCTGGATTCCTGCTCGGGCCATTCCACAATGCCTAATTTCAAAGTATCTTGGCGACTACAATCTTCACTCCAACTTTGAGATATCTCGCCCCGATCACCTCCTTGATCGGCCATCAGTTGTGAACATCAGGATGCTTAAAGATTTGAATTTCATTAACTCCCCTTATGCCTTAGACGATCCTCCTGCTGGTGAAGAACCTGTTTCAAAGGCAGAGGGGAAGAAACCAATAGAATAGAAATCTTGATGCAATAATTAATATGTATTTCATTCTCGATGAATTTTGCTCTAGATTTAATGAAAGACTTTTATTTTTCTTTGCAATCTTGATTGCCATTGTCTTATAGATATTTTGTAAAACACTTTACATATGTGTATGTATATCTGTTAAAAAGATAACAACATTGTGTTATTACAACATTGTGTTATTTGCCGATCAACTAAAACTGGTTAAAACTTATTGTCGACTATCCTGAATTTGTGGTAATCATTTGACGACTAACCAAAATTGATGATATTTTGTTTCTCGACCAGCTTGGTGGTAATTTAAAATGTTACGAGTATCAAAAATTTTGCTTGATCACATTTTAATTCTAAGCCATTAGTTGACTTTTATCACATACTCATGCTTTGTTTAATAAAAATGTTCCCGACCAACTGTAGTTGACAGCTTCTTATTCCCGACCAACCTGAGTTGGTGGATTTTTAGAAATATTTTTTCTTCCCAACCAACCTTAGTTGGTATTTCTGGGAAATATTTTTTATTCTCGACCAACCGGAGTTGGTGGATTTTCTTCCCAACCAACCGGAGTTGGCACTTTTGGGAAATATTTTTATTCCCGACCAACCGGAGTTTGTGGATTTTCTTCCCAACCAACCGGAGTTCGCACTTTTGGGAAATATTTTTTATTCCCGACCAACCGGAGTTAGTGGATTTTCTTCCCAACCAACCGGAGTTGGCACTTTTGGGACATATTTTTTATTCCCGACCAACCAACCGGAGTTGGTGGATTTTCTTCCCAACCAACCGGAGCTGGCACTTTTGGGAAATATTTTTTAGTCCCGACCAACCGGAGTTGGTGGATTTTGCTGAGTAGTGTGTAACACTAGTATTCCGCGAAAAAATTTCAATAAAAGGAGAGAATTGGGTAGAATATTCACATTTTATTCATACTGATGAAACAGCATTACATGAGAGTTTACATTACTGATAATATTTAGAAAGAGTTGGTGCTTGCGTTCAATTAAGAAATAATATAATAAACACCTTTTTAACCCAAACAAACCCTAAACATGCAACTAGGTGTGAATGAAACAATATGAAATCATGCACGAGTTATTCAAACACACATAATTGAGGAAAAATCCCCCACAGGGGCAAAACCATTTATTTTCACTATAATTTGTAAGAAAACGGCTTACAATCGGATTACAATGAAAATACAAGTTGACTAAGAATTACCCTCAGGTATCGGATTCTGTAGTCGCGGCTGGAATTATCCCTTTCCAGTAGGGCTGCAATGAAGAGGAAGAAACGGTCCACTTCACAAGGGTTGAACAACAGCAATGGTGTTCTTGGGTTACCAAACTTGATTCACATAGATATGGAAGATGTGTGAATCTAAAAACCTAGAATCATAGCACTCAATAGGTGAAGACTTTAGGGTTGATATGCTCTGAAAAACATGGGAAAGTCTTATCGAAACCAATTACTGATCGTGGTTTAAATAAGGAGTCAAAACCCTAAAAAATCTGCTACACGATCTGGCAGAGTTTATCCAGGGCGGATCGGTCCGGGCCTCAGGCGGATCGGTCCGATGGCGGATCGGTTCTTTTAATTTGAAGCCGATTCGATTCACAATCGGTTCGGTGCTCTCTGGACTCATTTTGCAAGGCGGTCAAGTCCGGTCCTGGGCGGATCGGTCTGCAGTCGGATCGGTTCTTTTTATTTTGGGGCGGACCGGTCCGGCTGACTGTTTCCAGATTCCTTCTTCTTTTGATCTTCGAATTTCGGATTTCGTTGATGAAGATGTGATCTTTTCAACCATCAATCTTGTAACGGCGTATGACATAACATATACATAAAGATTGACAAATTGTCCTTACAAATCTCCCCCTATGTCTATGCCGGAACAAACATAAAAAATCCGAATTATCAAGTATGAACAATGCCTATACAAATCTACCCTTCCATGAACCCAAAACTGAAAGAGGTACATATGACTAAGGCTGCATCGTTTGTTCTTCAATTCTTCAGGAATCTTCACGCTTTTCTCATCAGGGTGAGTATCATGAGATTATCAAGGATGTACCTACACACATGTGATAAAGCAAATACCAAGTGACGTATCGAGTTTGAAATGAGATAATAAACATATGCATATATACATATATACCAGATTTATGATGAACCTCAAATTTCAAAACTCCCCCCATAATCAGATAATTCATTCTCCCCCTTTTTATGATGTCCCCAAATAGACAAAATGAGAGAAATGAAATAAACAAGCAAAACCGGGGTGACACAAGGTATAAATCACACCATTAATGAACATAAAACAACCAAGTCGATGATAGCGTAAATGAAGAGGTGTGATCAAAATTCGATAGGAAAATCAAAGCATACAAACATGACATATGTGCACGATGAATATTGGATATTCCTAACGAATGAACTCAAATGCTTCCTTTGGTGTAAAAGATTGGAAATATAAGACATTGACTATATCAAATCTACAAATCAAAGCTCAAAGTGATTTCTACACCAATAACGTCCAAAATGATTTTCATGCTTTTTCAGGACTTTCAAGGAAGTGCAAACCCGTTTTTCAATCTCCAACCAAACTCCCTCAGATTTATATTTTGAAGAGAGGAATACTAAATTCTCAAACTTTGGAGAATTGGGTTAAACCTAAATGGCCCAGATTTGGCATGAATTGCTTTTTATTGCCTTATCAATTTTTTCGGGCTCTTTTAACCTCTTAGGACCTCGGATATTAAAATTCCTCCATTTTTTAGGTCCTTTTTAACGGTGGCTTTTGCGCAAAGGATAGATGATTACCTTTCGCAGCCCCTCCCCGTTATGAAAATATACACACAGTCTCACCAAAACGGTTTTTACATGCAATCCAATCTTGTCAAGTTTTATCGCATACTGTACATTGTATAGACAGAATTGAGATAGAAACACTCAAGCCAATATGTGATAGACAAGTGCAATAATCAAATATAGCCGTGCATGTGTGCAATAAAGGATATAGGAGTCAAACATGTAGGAAGATATCACTAATTACATCTCAAGGACTCCAATCAATGTTAAGCACATGGATGAAATGATGTAGCGTCTCAAATCTCTACCAAACAGTCACATGGATATATGAAATGAAGTTGTGACTTGGCTAACTTAAATGCTCATCCATAAAAGGTACTTAAAAGTACAAAAATCTTTTTGGTCTTTTTCAAAAATTTTGTCAAAATAAAATCTTTTTGGATTTTTCAAAAAATTTCAAAATAAGAATATATACAAAAATGATACATGCTAACAATAGGTAAAAAAATATGATAAACAACCTATGCTAGCAATCAAGACTAGATCTCAACCGGGAGTAATGGTGGAGTTTCCTAAAGATGGTGACATCTTTTGAACCAACTCCACAACATCATGTGTAGTCTTGATCAAAAACTTCACTTGCTCGCGAATATGTGCAAACTCTCTATCAAAATGAGCAGGCAAAGTATCATGAGTGGGTGCATGTGCATGAATGTGTGAAGTGGCAATATATGGCACAAAACCCAACTTAGAACAAAATTCCCTAAGATGTCCTCACTTCTTGTAGTGGGAGCAAACATAAACCGGTCTAGGAAGTAATTTATCAACAATTTTGGGATGAACAATCCTAGACGGACACCCATGGGACTCACTCACAATGGTGGATATAGGCTCGGGTGAATTCTCTAATGTGACTTGAACCTCCCGTGCTTGTTTGAGGTCATCCTCGAGATGGGATACACGTGTCGTCAGACTAGACACCGTGTTGGTCAAGTCACCTTTTTCCCTTTTAAGCTCATCATTCTCTCCATTCAACACACCAATCCGAAGACCTAGGATCCTATTAGTCCTTTTTATTTCCATGGTTTCGATAAACAACTTTCTGAAGGCATTTTGGATCAAACTATCATCACCATTATCATCCTCACTATCACTTAGAGAAGTGGGCATATCAACTTTCTTACCCTCTCTCTTAAGTCTAGTGGGACACTCAAATTTCTTGTGCCCTGTCCCATCGCACTCAAAACATCTCTCAAGTTTTTTATTTCTCTCATTCTCACCACAACTCTCTCTTTCTCCAAGCAATCTTAAATCATTCTCTAAAACGGTGATCCTAAGGGCTAAAGCATTATTACGCTTCTTGGTTTCAAAAAACTCAGAATATAACTCGGCGTAGGCGCGTGGGAGATCACACTCGCTCTCACTTGCCTCATCCTCCCCTTCACTCTCATCGCTCTTACTGTCGAGGTGTCCTTGTGACGTAGCATCCTCATCGTCGTGAGAAGCATTAGGGGTACTCACATGACTAGCCATGAACGCGGTGAAGTTACGCTCATGCGGTGACTCATCTCCCGAGTCCACCGACTCGACCTCACTTTCTCCCTCACTTGAAGCGCTCAAACCATCACTATCACTTTCGTGTGCACTATTGTGGGACAAAGTGGGAGTGCTCACACGACTAGAAAAAGCTACAAACTTCTCACCACTAGTCTCATCACCCTCACCTTCACTACTATCACTAAGTGTAGCGGGCATAGCTACTTTCTTTCCTTTCTTTCTAAGCCACGTAGGACATTCAAACGACTTATGTCCCTTACCCCCACATTCAAAACAAGTGACGTTCTCAAAATCTTCCTCACACTCCTCATCGGATTTATTCTCTTTTTCCCTCTCACCACTTTCTTTGGCCTTTCCTTTCTTTTTATTTTTCTTTTCAAAAATGTTTTTCTCAACATTCCTTTTATCATTGAAATTTCCACTTTTCTTGAATTTGAGAATTCTTTTGAAATTTTTTGCAAACAGGGCCAAGTCATCTAAGTCAAAATCACATTCAGACTTGGACTCAGAAACTTTTTCTTTCTTTTTCTAAAAATGAGTCTTTAAAGCAATCCCATTATCCTTAGCCTTAATGGTTTTGGGAAACATATCAATCTCATAGGTTTGAAGATCTCCTACAAGTTCTTCAAACTTAAGTGATTTCAAATTTCCCAAAGAGTTCAAAACAGTGACTTTAGGAATAAAGCGTTTTGGGAGAGATCTCAAAATCTTTTTAACGACACGCGTGTTATCAATTACCTCACCCAAATTAAAACTAGTGTTAACAATGTCCGATAAGCGTGCAAAAAACTCATCAAAGCATTCGGACTCAGACATGGAGATAGTCTCAAATTGGGTGGCCAAATTTTGTAATTTAGACTCTTTAACAGCGTTCGTACCCTCATGGGTAAGTTGCAAAACATCCCATGCCTCCTTTGACGTGGTGCACGTCATTATGCGTTTGAACTCATCAGGTGTGACAGACCCAGAAATAGCACTAAGACCCTTAGAATTAAAAGAAGACCATTTAAATTCTTCATCAGTCCAAGAAGTGTCAGGTTTCAAGTTGGTCACATTATCAACAGTCACGGTGGGAGGAGTCCACCCTCGTTCAACCAAAATCCAGACACGTTCATCAATGGCTTTTAAAGCCGACCTCATACGGGCTTTCCAATAAGCATAATTTGTCCCGTCAAAAACAGGCATTTTATAATATGACTTCTACATTTGAACACACACTTTTTCAAAAATCAATTTTGTCAGAAAATTGATATCTTAGAAAAATTTTGCGAAAAAAGGAATACGCGATAGATTAGCGTAACCTGCTCTGATACCAATTTGAAAGAGTTGGCGCTTGCGTTCAATTAAGAAATAATATAATAAACACCTTTTTAACCCAAACAAACCCTAAACATGCAACTAGGTGTGAATGAAACAATATGAAATCATGCACGAGTTATTCAAACACACATAATTGAGGAAAAATCCCCCACAGGGGCAAAACCATTTATTTTCACTATAATTTGTAAGAAAACGGCCTACAATCGGATTACAATGAAAATACAAGTTGACTAAGAATTACCCTCAGGTATCGGATTCTATAATCGCGGCTGGAATTATCCCTTTCTAGTAGGGCTGCAATAAAGAGGAAGAAACGGTCCACTTCACAAGGGTTGAACAACAGCAATGGTGTTCTTGGGTTACTAAACTTGATTCACATAGATATAGAAGATGTGTGAATCTAAAAACCTAGAATCATAAGACTCAATAGGTGAAGACTTTAGGGTTGATATGCTCTGAAAAACGTGGGAAAGTCTTATCGAAACCAACTACTGATCGTGGTTTAAATAAGGAGTCAAAACCCTAAAAAATCTGCTACACGATCTGGCAGAGTTTATCCAGGGCGGATCGGTCCGGGCCTCAGGCGGATCGGTCCGATGGCGGATCGGTTCTTTTAATTTGAAGCCGATTCGGTTCGCAATCGGTTTGGTGCTCTCTGGACTCATTTTGCAAGGCGGTCCGGTACGGTCCTGGGCGGATCGGTCCGCAGTCGGATCGGTTCTTTTTATTTTGGGGCGGACCGGTCCGGCTGACTGTTTCCAGATTCCTTCTTCTTTTGATCTTCGAATTTCGGATTTCGTTGATGAAGATGTGATCTTTTCAACCATCAATCTTGTAACGGCGTATGACATAACATATACATAAAGATGGACAAATTGTCCTTACATATTTGCGCAGGTGTTCTGCATTCCATGTATTCTTTAACTCCTCCCCCTCTAAAGTTTCTATTCTGTAGGTTCCTGGTCGAACAACTTCTGTAACTCGGTAAGGTCCATGCCAGTTCGCTTCCAGTTTGTTGTGCTTTTGAATCACTTTCTTTAGCACATAGTCTCCTTCTTTCAGGTCGCACTTCTTCACTCTCTTGTTGTAGAACAAAGTTGTTCGTTGCTGGTAAGCAGCATTCCTGATAGCTTCTTCTTCTCTAACTTCTTCGAGCATGTCCAAATCTAACCTTCGCATTAAATCGCTGACAGGGGAATTGAAATTCAGTACTCTGTGTGTTGGAAGACCCAACTCGACAGGTATAACAGCTTCACTTCCAAATGCCAGCATATATGGAGATTCTTCAGTTGCTGCTCGGGGGGTAGTACGATAAGCCCATAGTACTGAATGTAGCTCGTTGATCCAGTTTGCTTTCGCATCATTCAGTCTTTTCTTCAAGCCATTTAGCAGTGTTCTGTTTGTCACCTCAGTTTGTCCATTGCTTTGGGGATGGCCTGGTGCCGAGTGGATTTTTAAGATATTTGACTGATGACAATAGGCAGCGAACTCCTCGTTATCAAATTGCGTTCCATGGTCGGTGATGAATGCGTGGGGAAGACCATATCTACAAATGATGTTTTTCCAAATAAATTGGTACACCTTTTCGTATGTCATGTCGACAAGAGGCTCGGCTTCTACCCACTTAGTAAAATAATCCACTGCGACGACGAGATATTTAAATCTTTCTCTAGTTGTTGGAAGTGGCCCGACCAAGTCAATTCCCCACATTGCAAATGGCCAAGGGGAAGTAATGTGTGTAAATAATGCTTGGGGAGTTCTTCGGATGGAGGAAAAGAGTTGACACTTGTCACATTTCTTAGCATAGGCTATACAATCAGCCCTCATCGTTGGCCAGTAGTATCCTAGAGTCATCATTCTTTGCAAAAGCGTCTGACCTTCTACATGGGCTCCACAAGACCCTCCATGGACCTCTTCAATCAAGTCTTTCACCTCGGAGGGATGCACACATCTTTGCAAACCTGCTATAATTCCTCATCTGTATAGAATACCATTAGTCAATACATAATGAGCAGCTTTAAACTTCAATTTCTTTGCTGCGAGTTTGTCGGTTGATAATTCTCCCTCCTCAATATATGCCCTGATGGGATCCATCCAAGATGGCCCTAAATCAAGGGTAATAAAATTCATCGTCAGATCTTCATCTATGCTCCGACCAGCTAGAGCTTCAATTGGGATTGTTCTTCGTAGCTCGGTACGAGTAGTCGATGTTAATCGAGCTAAAGCGTCTGCTCTTGCATTCTCCATTCTTGGTATTCTGACCAGTTGAACAGTAACAAATTTCGATACCAATTCCATTGCCTTTGCATGGTACTTAATCATCAACTCTCCTTTTGTTGTAGATACACCAAGCATTTGGTTTATAATCAACTGTGAGTCACTGCATACGATTACCTGCTCTGCCTTCATGATTTTTGCCAGACTAAGACCTACAATCATCGCTTCATATTCGGCCTCATTATTAGAAGCTTGAAATTGAAAGCGCAGAGCATATTCTATATCGATCTCGTCTGGACTTTTCAATACAATCCCAGCTCCACTACCCGAGGTGCATGATGAGCCATCCACATATAGGTTCCATACAGGTATTTCATCCTCAAACTTCTTATTGGACAAAGTTCCTCGATGGAATATTTGTTGCTCCTTTATCTCCATTTCTACCACACTTCGCTGCTCGCCGACCTTCTCCTCTTGCTCTCCGACCAACTTAAGTTGATCGGGGTTTAAATTTGATGATCTTGTAACATCCAGAGGTTGGTCGGTGTTAAGCTTTTGCTCCTCGGGGGTATCAGGATAAGTGAACTCTGCTATAAAATCTGCTACTGCTTGCCCTTTCAGTGACGATCTGCGCCGAGTTCTATTGCCCAATACATCAATCTCCCTGATTTTTCTGGTTTATGAAGAGCTTGCCTCAATGGCATATTGGTATATACGACTATGGTATGAGCCTGGAAATATGGCTTCATTCTTCTACTTGCTTCGATCAGCGCCAGTGCCAACTTTTCCAGCTTTGGATATCTGATCTCTGCTCATCGGAAGGCCTTACTAGTGTAATAAATTGGTTTTTGTACTCCATCCTCTACTCTTATTAATGCCGAGCTAACTGCATTTTCCGAAACTACCAGATACAAGTACAACCTTTCTCCCATCAATGGTCTGGACAACAGTGGAGGTGCTCCCAAATATTTCTTCAACTCTTGAAAAGCTTTCTCGCATTCTCCATTCCATTCAAAAGTCTTTCAGAGCGTTTTGAAGAATGGGAGGCATCTATCAGTTGCTCGCGATACAAATCTGTTAAGTGTTGCTACTCGCCCTGTAAGACTTTGTACTTCCTTCTTCGTCGTTGGAGATTGCAGCCCTAATAGAGCTTTGATCTTTTCAGGGTTTGCTTCAATGCCTCGCTGATTGACAATATACCCGAGAAACATGCCTTCTCGTACTCCAAATATGCACTTGGTCGGGTTCAATTTCATTTTATATTTATCTAATTGATCAAAGGTCTGGCCTAAGTCAACTAGATGGTCAGCAGCTTTCTTACTCTTTGTCAGCATATCATCAACATAGACTTCCATATTGCAACTGATTTGTTCTGCAAACACCTTGTTCATCAGTCGCTGATATGTCGCACCTGCATTTTTCAAACCAAAAGGCATAACATTATAACAATAAGTTCCCCTAGGGGTAATAAAAGAAGTACTCTCCCTGTCTTCAGGTTTCATTTTAATCTGGTTGTAACCAGAATAAGCATCCATGAAGCTCAACAGCTCGTGTCCCGAGGTAGCATCCACTAGTTGATCAATTTGGGGCAAGGGAAAATGATCCTTTGGACATGCCTTGTTGGGGTCGGTGAAGTCTACACACATCCTCCATTTGTTGTTCTTCTTTTTCACCATCACCACATTTGCTAATCAGTCTGGATACTTAACATCTTCAATAAAGCAAGCTTTTTGGAGCTTCTCGACCTCCTCCTGTATAGCTTGATTCTTCTCGGGGCTGTATACTCTTCTTCTCTGCTTCATTGGCTTGATCTCTTTATTTACATTAAGCTCGTGACATAAGAAATTTGGGTCTATTCCGGGCATATCTTCATGACTCCAAGCAAAAGTTTGTTTTCTGCTTTTTAAAAAAACTATCAACTCCTGTTTTAATGAGGCATCTAACGACGAACCTATTTGAGTTGTTCATTCAGGGTGCTCGTCGTCCAGAATGATGTTTTCAGTAGATTCCACCACCTGACCTTTCACGAGTTGCGACTTGTCTCTAGGATCCAATGTTTCAATTTATGCACCCCCATCCACCTGATAGGTAGTAGTCTTTTTCCTAGATTCCTCTAGTTCCTCCTGTTCGGCAAATGAATAGTAGCATTCCTGAGCTACTTTTTTATCACCCTTCACAACTCCTACTCCAAAATTAGTTGGAAATTTTAGGCATTGATGTACCGTAGATGGTACTTCTTCGAACTTCTTCAATCCTACCCTTCCCATGATGATATTGTAGGCTGATTGAACATTCTTATCCATCACGAAGAAGCATACTCTTTCGGTTCGACAAGCAGGCCATGTATCAATGAACATATCCAACTTGATCGTCCCAAGTGGAAAAACTTTCTCGCCAGCAAAACCGAGGAGGGGCCTATGATAAGGCTCCAACTGAGACAACTTTAGATTTAAGCTGTCGAAGCACGAGTAGAATATAATATCAGCCGAGCTACCATTATCAGCCAGTACTCTCGAGATCATCATTTCCTTCATTCTCATTTTGATCACCAATGGGTCATCATGAGGATACAGTACACCTGCAAGGTCATTTTTTAAGAAACCACTGACCAGTTTTTCTTTGTTGACTTTCCTTGGGCGATCATCTTCAGCCAAGTTTATTCGTTGAATATATGAACAGGCTTGAGCCTCATTGAGGTAAGCTTTTCTTTCTGCAGTAAGGTCTCTACCTCCTGCATCTCCACCTGTAATAACATTGCAATCAAATGATCCAAAACGTATTGAAAATACTTCGCGTTCTGGCTGCCTTGGTCTTTTGGGAAGATCGGGGTCGTCTTCTGGATCATCTTCATGGTCTCTTCTCTTGTTCTCCTCTGTTCGACAAGGAGATCTAGATCTCTCTCTTTCTCGGTCTTTGTTTCTTCTTTCATTTCTACGATTAACATACTTTGCCAATTTTCCTCGTCTAATGAGTGCCTCGATCTCATTCTGAAGAGCTATACAATTTTTGGTCATGTGGTCATGATCCTTGTGGAACTCGCAATATTTGGTCTTATTCCTCTTGTCAGGTTCTGACTTCATTTTCTCTGGCCAGTTTAACTCCTCGTTGTTCTTGATTTCTTCTAGAACATGGTTGATGTCTACCTTCAAATGAGTATAATTTTCAAATTTCTTTAATACCTCCCATGATGGCTTTGTTTTTGAGTGCTTGTCACCACCATTGTTCTTATGCTCCTTCTTTTGGGCCTTATCACCCTCTACCTTGGTTTCTTTAGTATCCATATTCTTCTTTGCAGCCATAGCCTCCTCGGCATTCATGATCTTGGCCGCTTTTGCCATCAATTCTGACATGGTTCTGGGTGGATCTTTAGCCAAAGTGTAGTATGACTTGTTGGGCATCAACTCACTCATCAGAGCAGTAATCGCTGTCTTTTCCTCGTAATCAATAACTTCGAGTTTCTCGTTATTGAAACGAGTTATATAATCCCCAGTGCTCTCACCTGCCTTTTTTCTAACACTTAATAAGTGTGCTACTCGTTTAACAGGTTTTGCTCTAAAACAGAAGTTTCCAATGAAGAGCTCGGTCAGTTGAAGGAAAGTTGAAATCTTACCCCGAGGAAGATTATTGTACCATATTTGAGCAGATCCTGTAAGAGTTCCCGAGAATGCCCTGCATCTCATCTCATCTGGCACAGCATAGACGTCGACAGCAGCTTGGTATTGCTCTATATGAAGGAAGGGATCGGTTTTTCCATCATATTTAGGAGTAACAACAGGTGCTTTGAACTTTGATGGTGTGGGAAAATCCACAATTGTTTGGACAAAAGGTGTCCCTTGGACAAAAGTTCTTTGTAGAGGATTCTTGGCCTTGGCCATTTCTCCTAATCTATCCTCCAGCCTCTGAATAGAGCCTTTCCACGCATCATTTCCTTCCTCGGGCCTGTTGGTTCGAGCAACTGATCGCGTGGATGTGGCTTCTTGGGATCTATCTTGTCGAGCAGCTGGTTGTGATTGGGCAGAACCCTCTCTTAAATCAAATGGTCGTCGAAAGTTTCTCGACACAGCCTTAGGAGGACTTTTATTCTTCCTAGGCACCAATCGATCAAAAGGAGAGACCCTACTCAATCTTTCCAGTGCACTGGTCTTTTCCGGAGAAAGAGTGATGTGTTGTTCAGTATCTATGGCTCGTACTGACGAAGTTCGACCCGGTTGATAAGAAAAATCTTCAGATTTATCAGTGCAATATGAATCGCTTTGCCTAATGCGTGAAGAAAGTAAATGAGTATTTCTTTGACCACTTCGTTGTCCTGAATAGGTTGATGCTCCACCTTGGATGGTTTGCATGAGTTGTCGCATTATTTCTTGCATGGTTGTCTGGCCTTGAGCCAAACTGTCCATGATGCCTTCCAGATCTTGGATATTTGGAGGCGAGGATGGATTTGGGGGGTTTATAGCGTTTCGATTGCTGGATTCAGGATTGTCAGCCATTGGTGATGAATTATTTTTGGTGAAAAACGAAAATTACAGTCGTTTCCCACAGACGGCGCCAATCTGTTGATGTAAAAAATTAGATTATCTCTAATTGTTTAATCACAGATAAAAAAATAAATAAGACAAGAGATTTTAGAGTGGTTCAGCCTTGAGCGAATGGCCTACGTCCACTGTTTTTGTTATTATTGACTGTTTGTGAATTCTCGAAGTAGGGTTTTCCTCAAGAAATTCGGGTCCCCCACAATGAGGATGATACAATGTATTTATAGCCATGAGGCTGTACATGTGAATAGGTAATACATAGTTGTTCAATGAGAGTATACATCCGTATAATAATAATCAACATTTAATGCGCATTTAATCATCTTAATTGTCTGATAATAAATGCTCTGATCGAGGTGCAGCTCGGACCGCCTAAGTATCTCGGTATCGATGAGTTGCTCGGTGCAGTAAAGTTCCTCGGTGAGCACCTACTGCTTGGAGTATTTGAATTGATCGGGGAAATTGAGTTCCTCGAAGTCAAGGTATTGTTCAGAAATGTTTATTAGTGCCACGTAGATTGACACGTGTCTCTACTTAACTGCGCCACGTCAGCAGACCAAATTTGGTATCAACAGAGTCTTTGAGATGTAATTAGTGATATTTTCCTACATGTTTGACTCCTATCTCCTTTATTGCACACATGCACGGCTTTATTTGATTATTGCACTTGTCTATCACATGTTGGCTTGAGTGTTTCTATCTCAATTATGTCTATACAACTAACAATATGCGATAAAACTTGACAAGATTGGATTGCATGTAAAAACCATTTTTCTTGTGAGACTGAGTGTTTGTTTAAGAACGGGGAGGGGCTGCGAAAGTAAATTATCACGTCTTTGCGCAAAAGCCACTGTTCAAAAGGACTTAAAAAATGGAGGAATTTTATTATCCAGGGTCCTAAGAGGTTAAAAGAGCCCGAAAAAATTTAAAGGCAATAAAAAGCAATTCATGCCAAATATGGGCCACTTAGGTTTCACCATCAATTCTCCAAAGTTTGAGAATTTAGAAAAGCCTCTATTCAAAATAAAAATCTGAGGGAGTTTGGTTGGAGAATATAAACGGGTTTGCGCTTCCTTGAAAGTCCTGATAAAACATGAAATAGTTTTGGACGTTATTGGTGTGGAAATCACTTTGAGCTTTGATTTGTTGATTTGATTGAGTCAATATCTTATATTTCTATCTTTTTTTTTCACCAAAGGAAGACTTTGAGTTCATTCGTTATGACTATCCGATATTCATTGTGCACATATGTTATGTTTGTATGCATTGATTTTCCTATCGAATCTGATCACACCCCTTCATTTCGCTATCATTGACTTGGTTGTTTTTTTGTGATCTTTCATGGTGTGATTCTTTGTTGTATACTATGTGTAAAAAATTTAAAAAATTTAAAAATAGCAGTTTATTCCCGTGTGTCATTCTCCATGTGCATTCATTTCTGCTCCTCATATTTGTCTATTTGGGGACATCATAAAAAGGGGGAGAAGAATTATGGGGGAGAATTATGTTTTGGTGTTTGGTTGATTTATGAATGATTTGCTTAAGCTTAATTGATCATCAATTTTTGCAAATCATTATATTTCAAACTGTTTCTTGTCACAGGTATTTGTTTTATCTCATGTGCGTAGGTACATCATTGTTTTTTTTTTGGATTGCACACCCTGATGAGAAAAGCTTTGAAAGTTTCTGAAGAGATGAAGATTTGGGAGACATGTCATTTAGTATTCTCAGTTTGAGGGTTTAATGGGGATATTATCTTATATGTCATTTGATTGCATAATTCGGATTTTTTATGTATGTACCGACATAGACATAGGGGGAGATTTGTAAGGACATAATTCTATAAATGTCCGAGGTAGAATCTAGAAATTTTGTGTTTTCTCCTAGATCACAGTTCATATGTCTGATACCGCTACATTCGGCACGTCAACACGATCATCCTCGACGGCCTGTATCCGAATTCAATGCAACCACTTTCTTCACGTGCATCATGCTACATGCAACGTGCTGCTCAGCTCATTTCCACTACTCCACTACGCCTTATCAGTAAAATGTTTTATTGGAACTTTAAATATTTGCATAAATATTTGGGAATTATTTTTTAATTCTGGATTAATTTTTTATCAAAAGCAGAATTTTTCTAAGTGTAGAAGCGAATGGCCTCGATTGACGAGATCGCTTGAGCGACTTTGCAAGTCGTTCGCGCGAGATATCATGTCGCGTGATATCGTTCGAACGACTTCTGTCCTTTGTTCGAGCGACATGCTATCTCGTTCGAACGATCCACCACCTCGATTTTTGTATAAATATCTGATCTCCTTCTACACGTTTTTCAAGTCTTTCTGCAATCACAAAATTCTGCGAAAACATCCCATAATAAGACTTCACCTTTTAAGGTTTTCTAAACCTTTTTGATTCACAAAACCATTCCCATATATGTGTGTGAATCTTTAAACCTTCAAGAATATCATTTACTCATCTGGAGTACTTTGTGAGGAAGCCGCTCTCTTCGTCACTGCTGCCCCACTGGAAAGGGATTGTTCCAGCCGTCGACAACAGAACCGACACCCGAGGGTATTTCTTTGTCACTTGTATTTTCATTGTAATCCATTGTAAGTCGTTCTCTTACAAAAATTATTGTTAAAATAAAAGGTTTTGCCCCGTTAGGGATTTTTCCTCATATATGTGTCCTTGCATGTTTCATCATCGTATTTAATCACATATAGATGCATGTTTAGGACTTAAGTGGTAAAAACTGTGTTTAATTAAATAACCTCCTTATTTGAACGCAAGCGCACTCTTCTCAAGTTTAATTGATGAAAAGAATTAATTGAGTAGATGAATTAGAAGGAGTACGGGATACACATTTGTTGTTGCCATTGTGGTTGGATTGTAGTGGATCGATGTTGGGTTGATTAATTTTAAAAGTGGCATGACCACTGGATTATTGTCCATATGGGGGTGGAATTTTTCAACTTTTTTTAAAAATTACTTTGTATCACGAACAATATATATATATAGTATAATAATTAAATAAAACATACTTGAAATTACATATAGTGCGTATAGATACTAGCCTTCTAGTTCTTAAGCGTACGCATTCAATAGCCCTTAAACCCGTTCGAGAGTAATTACCGTTGTAATGAGATCTCTTGAATTGTCCCGTTTGGACAGTTTGGGACTGCATAATTTCTGTATAATAATATTCTTAGCGGCTTAAAGTTGTTACTTTTGGAAGAAGTTCTACAGTCGTATCCTAATGTTCTCTTGGTACATACTAGATTGACAAGTGTGACTGTTATTTTAATTGATCAATTGAAATAACACTCACACTTGCTAATCTACGTCATGTACGTGGAGAATTACGGGGATATGCTGTCGAATTTATATCAAATCGTAACAATGTGCATGAGCTATTAAGTATATTACAGAAATATGCGGTCTTGAATGATATAGGACCACTCACTCTATAGAGGAGATGGAGGAAATAGGAATTTCTATTATAAATTGAATTTGAATTTGAAATTTAAAAATCGAATATAAATAAGACATAATTAAATAAAACATACTATTATAGATGTAGTAGGGGACGATGTATTATAGATGTAGTAGGGGACGATGTAGATCATAATATGTTAGAGGATTGAGTTGATGATGCGTATGGAGTTTATGAAGCGGAGGAGAATGAGGTTACTGATGATATACAAGGTTCAAGTGCTCGTGAAGATATCGCGATAAACCTTGACGATGACTATCAAAGTTTAATATTTAAGGCAACCCAACCGTTATACTCTGGCTGTGAGAAAGATCAAATAACTTTTCATGCCATGGTTGGTTTGCACAGTTTGAAGACGCAGTACGATTTGTCTGGCAATAGCGTGACAGGAATTCTGAATTGGGTGAAGGGCTTACTACCCAAGGAGAATACGCTTCCAAATAGTTATCTTATTATGAAGAACAGTTTGAAAGGTTTTAGAATGAAGTATAAATCGATTCATGCTTATGTGTATGACTGCATACTATACCGAAAGGAGTATGAAAATCTCGATCGTTGTCCGGTATGCGATGAACCTAGATATGTCCAATCTACTGGTAAGGAAGGCACAAGCTCAAAAGTGCCTCAAAAAGTGTTGAAATATTTTCCCATTGGGCCTAGATTAAAGCAATTTTTCACAGTACCATGGATAGCGGAGGCAATAACTTGGCATGCTATGGTAGAAGTAGGGGTAAATCTCATGAGCTCAAGTTAGCTATTTGGGTGGCACTACCGGTAATGTATTTCTATTTATATTTATATGAATATTTCAATTTCAATTTTGATTTCAATTTTAATTTCATTTTAATATTTATATTTATATTTATATTTATTCGCAACTAACATTGTATTTGTTGGACAGGAACAATTCAGCTTGGATCCAAAATTACGCGATTCCTTCTTGGAGCAGTTGAGGAAGAAACACAAGATGTGAAAGAAAAATATGCGGACCCGGTACTTTGGTAAGCCCGAGAGTCCGTTATCCGAATGCGTGAATCCGTCCCGCCGAAGGAGCCGATCTCATTGGCACAATGGCAAAAGTTCATTGACAATGAGATCGAGGAGCGACGATTGGCATCTCACCAGTCGAGGAAGGAAAATCGGGCGAAAAAGACGGATGTGCACTACTCCGGTCGGACGTCTTACACCGAGGTGGAGCATAGGATGATGGTAAGATTTAATTTTTCTATAATTATAAAAATATATTATTCTGCATTATTTTACTTTGCGGGGGCCGATACTAATTTTGCGTTATTTTATTTCAGGGGACGAGGAGTGGCCCTGGGGGTAGGCCACATAGGCTCGATACTTATGTGGCTATTCGGACGAAGAAGGGGAAGGATAAGGAGGTGTCCCCGAGCGTCGCGGCCACGATTGTAAGTAATCCGACAGTTTACTTTTTGTTAATTACGTTATAATTTTTTTATTTACTTATTTAACTAATCATGTGATTTTTTTCATTTCAAGCAAAACTTAAGGAAGTGCATGAGTCGCAGTCTGATGCCGACAAGGCATCTTTGTTCACAAACGCACTCAGCCAAGTGTTTGGCGCTGATCGCAAGGGGAGGACAAGGAGGTGAGCTCGCGGGTGGCCAAATCTAGTATCATCGGATTGGAGACGAGCGACATCGGGTTGGCTCGAACGGTGGACTCGCATGATGCGAAGCTGTCCCGTTTGGAGGCGACGGTCCAAGATATGTTCTCATTCATGAAGCGTTCGTTGGGCGAAACCGTAAGGGGAAAGGGAAGGAGAAGGTGGTGGTGGTGGTGGTGGTGGTGGAGGAGGAGGTGCATGAGGACGAGGATGTGGACCTCGTTGCTTCATCGCCGACACGTGAGGACTCTGATGATCTAGTCCCCTATTTGTCTCCCTTTGACCGACCGATGTCAACACTTGGTTGGCCGAGCGTGTTTATACAGGACATATTTAATGGCCAGCGGAAAGGGTGGGGGTTGAGGGACCCGAATACCGTCCAGGGTATGCCAGTTCATGGACGTTTGCTTCATGACATCGAGGCCAAGGTGCTCGTCACGCATGTGATACCCGAAAAGGAGAACTCCCCATTGTGGTTGCGCGAACAATGCGGCACGATGCACATTGCTGGGTGTATTAATTCGTATATCATGTGGCCTATTCACCTCCTCAGACCTACCCCAGACATGTAATGACATTTGGATTGAATTGTTTTAAGTTGTTACATTTGAATTATATTTGGATTATATCGTGATGCTCATTGTTTTGAATGTATATTTTGCATTATCTCCATTTTATTTGGATATATGATGTTTGAAGAGGTACAACGTTGCTATAACAGGTACAAATATACTGTTGGGCAGTACTACCCAGCAGATTTTTTTTTCAATTCTGCCCAGAATTGTCACAGTCATTGACCGTGACAAGTACTATTTGACACGGACTTGTCACGGTCAATGACCGTGATAATTTTTTATTAAATGTCACGGTTATTAACCGTGACTAAGCTTGTCACGATCAATGACCGTGACAACAAACGTTGTCACCCCCAGAATTGTCATGGTCATTGACCTTGACAAGTCCAACTTGTCAAGGTCAATGACCGTGACAATCTGACAAATTTGGTGTAGTGTATTATATTTATACGGGGAACTACAATTTTCAGTGCCGATGTGGACCGGCCCAAGGGACTAGTTTGGTGAGCTAAAGATGGCCCAAAATACCTTTATCGAACGAAAAAATAGAATGCAATATATAGTGAATTATTAGAACTTCATTTTGGCATTGTTTTGTACTATTCTTCTTCTTAATTAAGGGCCATTCGAGTACAATTTGTACGTAATTAAAAATATGTATTTTTTTTTTTTAGTCTCATTTTTAAAGTTTTGTTAAGATCCCCTCCCATATATTTTTTAAATTATTTTAAGTCTCATAACTACTCAAAATTGCCCTAAACTTCCTTGTAACCGTCTTTAACCACCCATCTTTCTTTTCACAAAAAATAACACTTGTCCCATAATTGTTATAATAGGACCAACAACTAAAAAAAATAAAAACATGAGAGTAATTACAAATGAATCTTTAACATTGAGATTGAATACTTGTGATCCCCAAAAAATAAAGTCTACCAATTGCCGTTATAAATTAGAGTGGTGCTCGAAAGGGTGAAAATGAAAAAACTACTTTTTTTCTTTATAGCGAATGTATATACACATATAAGATGAAACTATTCTTTCTATCTTTTTTCTATCGAAACAAATATATTCCATTTCATCTCATATACCAGAAAAAAAAACTGCTATAACATTGTAATGCAGTCTTTCAAATTCTATTTCTCTCCCTGGACGAAGGTTTTGGAGACTGAGACAAAGCTCTAGACGGTGTTCGCGTATTAAAAGAAATTATATAAATAAAAAAATGAAATTTAAAGATTAGTTAGGAAAGTTCATCATAAGTAAATCTTTTATGACGATTTTAAGCACTTTTATTGTAGTGGATGTTGATTTTCAGTCGTAATGAAATCCAACCAAGCAGGGTACCAAATTGTTGCAGTGTCCCTGAAATGTTGCCCATTTCCCATTACTAACATAGCATGTGGCTTAGTCTTCTCACAAGTTGTGACCACTTGAAATGATGGACCACCTCTGGGCTTGGCTTACTCAAGCAAACGTTATAATCTTTTATTAAGTGATGGATAATATTATTAAGGTAGCAGGTCTCAAAGAGATGGTTGCGAGATAGAGAAGCAAAAACACCGAAACTCTTACACTGTTTGGATCTCAGAGAACAAAATATATGTATATATACTACAACTCATTATACCTTATACAATTTGTTGATATTTATTTGACACGTTAGTTAATAAAGCTAAGAGGCTAAAAAATTGGATGAAAATAATCCTTAAAATTTGTGAATTTAAATACGGGCACTTAGTAACTTCTGTTACGTCTTCCTCTTTGAGATCCAAACATGTTAAACTAAGGTTCCATTTGTTTTTTCATCTGAAGTCTGAATCTGAAATCTGAAGACTGAATCTGAAGTCTGAAATCTGAATCTGAAAAATATGTTTGTTTTTATGTCTGAATATACCTCTTAATGAATGTATTTACACTGATTCAGACTTCAGACGTAACTTTACCTCTTAATCATTATGAGCCAAATATAATCGTTAACCTCTTAATCACTTAAAAAAACAAACACTTTTTGGTACCTCTTAAATCTGAATGGTTCAGATTCAGACTTAAGAGGTAAAAACAAACGGGACCTAAGAATAAAATAGGAAAATGTGAAAGATTATTTCCTTTACGGCCCATTCAACAGTACTTTTGTTCCTGACAGTTACTTCCAAAATAAATTACGCAAACCATATAATAAATGTACAAAGAATAAATTTCAGCAATGTCCAAAAAACTACCTTCACATTCATTGCCAGCAAAAACCAAAGAACCCATTAAAAAAAAAGAACACATTGGCATTAGTAAATCAAAAGAAACCCCGTCTGCATCACCACTTAAGAATTAAAAGCATTTATATTAGAAAATTGAAGGCTGTCTTGGATCCAGATCCTCTGCTTTTGTTCTATAAACAAAACATGGGGTTTCCCCCTTCAACAATCCCCAAAAACACAACACTTGTTCTAACCTCTCAGCAATGCCTGCAACACTAAGAAAGCCTTTACCTTTTCCCAATGTCTTGTCCTTCACCTTACTCCTCTCAATAAACTCTATCTTCTTTACTTGTTGTGACTCCATTGATGTACAGGGCCAAACTCTTCTCACATGGAAGAACAGCTTAAACAGCTCCACAGATGCACTCAAATCATGGAACTCTTCACATCAAACCCCTTGCAGCTGGTTTGGAATACACTGCAACCAAAAAAGGGAAGTGGAAAAAATAAGCTTGAAATCAGTAGATTTGCAAGGACCATTGCCTTCAAATTTTCAACCACTCAAGTCCTTAAACACTCTCATCCTCACGTCAACCAATCTCACGGGTGTAATCCCAAATCAATTTGGAGATTATCTCGAACTGAGCCTCATTGACATCGGCGACAATTCTATCTCAGGCGAAATACCAGAGGAGATTTGCCGCCTGAGCAAACTCCGAGCATTATCGCTCAATACTAATTTTATCAAAGGCAAAATTCCTTCGTGTATTGGGAATCTCTCCAATATTGTTTATCTCATGCTCTTTGACAATCAGCTCGATGGCGAAATTCCAAAGAGTATTGGGAAATTAAGCAATCTAGAAGTCCTCCGAGCCGGTGGGAATCAAAATCTTAAAGGTGAGGTGCCATGGGAGATTGGGAACTGCAGAAAATTGGTCACATTAGGCCTTGCTGAAACAAGCATCTCCGGGAGTCTTCCTTCATCGATCGGGATGCTAAAACGTCTTCAAACCGTCGCTATTTATACGTCTCTATTGTCGGGTCCCATCCCAGAAGAGATTGGGAACTGCAGCCAGTTGCAGAATCTCTATTTGTATCAGAATTCAATCTCCGGTCCGATTCCAATGAGAATTGGGGAGCTGAAAAAACTTGAGACTCTGCTGCTATGGCAGAACAGCATAGTTGGGACGATCCCTTTTGAGATTGGAAGGTGCAGCGATCTTACAGTGGTGGATTTATCAGAGAATCTCCTCACAGGAAGCATACCGACTAGTTTTGGAGCCCTCTCGAGGCTTCAGGAGCTTCAGTTAAGTGTCAATAAGCTATCAGGCACTATTCCTTCTGAAATCTCAAATTGTAGAGCTCTGATGCATTTGGAAGTCGACAACAACGATATCTCGGGGGAGATTCCTGTTCAGATAGGCGAATTAAAGAACTTGACTCTATTCTTTGCCTGGAAGAACAGCCTAACCGGAAATATTCCAGATTCTCTATCAGAGTGCGAGAATCTTCAAGCGCTTGATCTTTCTTCCAACCAACTCTTTGGTCAAATACCGAAGCGGATTTTTGGTTTGCGAAATCTCACCAAACTGCTGCTGCTTTCGAATGATTTATCGGCCTTTATACCGCCTGATATTGGAAATTGTACAAACTTGTATAGATTCCGAGCAAACAACAATAGGCTGGCTGGTACTATTCCATCAGAGATTGGAAATTTGAAAAAAATGAATTTCATCGATTTGAGCAACAACCGATTCGAGGGAGAAATCCCAACCTCGATATCTGGATGTGGAAACCTTGAGTTTTTAGATCTCCATTCGAATGGACTCACAGGTTCTTTACCAGATTCTCTTCCCAAAAGTCTAATGCTTGTGGACGCATCAGATAATAGGCTTACGGGTTCACTAACTCCCAGTGTTGGTTTGCTAACTGAATTAACCAAACTCAATCTCGGGAAAAATCAACTTTCTGGCAAAATTCCAGGGGAAATTCAATCATGCAGTAAGCTCCAATTATTAGATCTCGGAAACAATGGTTTTACAGGTGGTATACCCAAAGAACTAGGTCAAATTCCAACTCTAGATATCTCTCTCAATCTTAGTCGTAACCAATTTACTGGTGAGATCCCAACCGAGCTCTCAGGTCTTACCAAATTAGGTATCCTTGATCTCTCCCACAATATGCTCACTGGGAAGTTAGATACCCTCACAAGCCTTCAAAACCTCATCTCCCTAAATGTATCATTCAACGACTTCTCCGGAGTCTTGCCCAACACCCCATTTTTCCACAAACTCCCTCCAGAGAACCTTGCTGGAAACCGAGGTATATATATCTCCGATGAGGTCGTGACTCCGGCTGGCCGCACAGGTCCCACCAGCCACGCCAGATCAACAGTGAAGCTAGCAATGCCAATCATAATCAGTGCCAGTGTTGTACTAGTACTACTTGCAATCTACATGTTGGTTCGGACCCGTATGGCCAACAATAGGTCCGTGGACTGTGACCATTGGGAAATGACATTTTATCAAAAGATGGAATTTTCAATTGATGAAATAGTCCGAAATCTAACGTCAGCTAACGTAATTGGAACTGGAAGCTCTGGAGTTGTATACAGGGTGACAATTCCTAATGGGGAAACGTTGGCAGTGAAGAAGATGTGGTCAACGGAAGAGTCAGGAGCATTCGGTTCCGAAATTGGGACAATAGGTTCGATCCGACACAGGAATATTGTTCGTTTGTTGGGTTGGGGCTCAAACCGGAACATGAAACTATTGTTCTACAATTACCTTCCTAACGGGAGCTTGAGCTCGCTCCTTCATGGTGGAGGAAAGGGAGGAGCAGAATGGGAGGGTAGATACGACATTGTCCTCGGTGTGGCCCATGCACTCACCTACCTGCACCATGACTGTGTTCCTGCTATCCTGCATGGGGATGTTAAAGCCATGAATGTGCTGTTGGGTCCTCACCTTGAACCTTACTTGGCAGATTTTGGGTTGGCTAGGCTTGTCAATGGTAATGATGAAAGTGATCTTTCAAAGCAGGACCAGAGACCTCACCTAGCTGGTTCTTATGGATATATGGCTCCTGGTAATTTATTGCAAAATTTTATTAGATTGATGATATTTCATTTGTTTCGTTTAGACTGAATTATTATATTTCTCTTTCAAATGTTATCAGAACATGCTTCGATGCAGCGTATCACAGAGAAGAGTGATGTTTACAGCTTTGGTGTGGTCCTATTGGAGGTCTTGACCGGAAGGCATCCGTTGGACCCCACTTTGCCAGGAGGTGCACACTTGGTTCAGTGGGTCCGTGACCACTTGAACAGTAGGCACGACCCAGTTGACATTCTCGATCTGAAGCTCAGGGGGAGAGCTGATCCACAGATGCACGAGATGCTGCAAACGCTAGCAGTTTCATTTCTCTGTGTCAGCTCGCGTGCTAATGATCGTCCAATAATGAAGGATGTCGTAGCAATGCTAAAGGAAATTCGACACGAAGAGCCATTAAGATCAGACGCTGATTTGAAGGTCGGTTTGTCGTCTCTTCGTCAACCGCCTCCTACCCGCAACATGGTTTTACAGGACTCATCTAACTGCTCCTTCGCATTCTCTGATGATTCAGTCTAGTATAGTTAATGTTTCATGGGGGCATTGTGCGTAGTTTTGATAGGGTGCATTTAAAATTGTGAAGTTGGGAAAAGATCAAAAAACAATTCATTTCTACAACTAGTTGAAAAAATAGTGGGAAAAAAGATGATTTTGGTGAGAAGTCTCTTGTAATTCCAATTTTCTATGGAATCCAGTTCTTTGCTAAGGTGGGCAAGAATTCAGATCTATGGAAAACTTGTCTTTTTCCACTCTTTTTCCAACTTCATGTAAAAGCAATTTTTTTCAGCCCTTTTGTAACTTATCAATCAAGGTGATAGAGATATTTCAGTAAGAAAGTGTAATTTTTACTTTCATCTGGTTGTTGTAGATTTTAATAAGGTATATCATCAACCTAGTGGTTTTCTTGGAGTACAGAAATGTACAAAGCTATTAGTAGGGGTGGTAAACGGACGGATACGAATCGGATACCATGTTTTCCATATCCGTATCCGCTATCTGAATGTACTATCCGTATCCGTATCCGCCCGAATAGTTAAAACAACTATCCGTATTCGTATCCGCTCGGATACCTCGGATTCGGATAATATCCGTATCCGTTTACATTATTTAGCCATCGCAAAAAATAACAATTAAAATATCCAATCCAATGAAATCCAATCCAATCCAAATAAATATATAACAAAATTACCGCCTCCTAACATCAACAATTATGGATTCCATAATAATAGTATCGTTCCATAATGATAATATGGCTTAAAGTCATCAATACTTTACAACCATATAAGCTTAAAGCCATCCGAAAAAAAATAACAGTCGCATTCCATGATAGTAGAAATAAATATGCACCTTTTAGATTAATCAAATTTATTGAGAATGATAACCTCATGGACCTTTTGTCTTCAAAATACACTGATATTTTTATTTTAATAAGTATATATTTTTATTTTGTATATAATATACATGTTGTTAACTTCAGTTCTCATCACAATCAAAACCATCTCTTTACTTTTCTGTTTCTCTCTTACATTATATTATGTTTCTCTCTTATATTCTTTTATGTTTCTCTCTTACATTTATTTATAATTAAGGAAACTAACGAACAACCACATGAGAGTTTCTTTTCTCTTGTTTTGTACGAAAGAGAAATGAAACGAAGTTAGTTTTTTGTTTTTGTTTTGAGTAGAGTATATGTTCTTTAGTCGGTGTATGTTGTGTGTGATAGGGTGTACTGTAACCTATGAAGCACGGACACTCTCTCGGAAGCTAACATGTCGTGTCCTACAACGTGTCGGACACCTATGAAGCACAAACGCTCTCCCGGAAGCCATGAGACAACTTTGACCCAAGTGATGGTGATTGTGCTTTATTTATGATTCTTAAGGTCAAAGTGTGTTTGAATTTTATTTTGTATGGCCATTTTCTTAATTTCATGCTAAGAATGCTCTAATAATGTATTTTATGGAGAAAATCTGTTTTATTTCATTAATATATATTTAAATATACATTATATATTATATGTATCATAGCGTGTCGTATCCTAATTTTTGGATCAATCACGTGTCCCGTGTCGCATGTCGAAACACATATTACGTGTCTGTGCTTCATAGATTGTAACTTTAGTGTAACTCCATGAAAATATACCCAATAAAATAATAATACATTACATTTTATAATATACCCAATAAAATAATAACTTTAGGGTGTTTTTGTTTTGAGTGGAGTATGTGTTTATTTTGTTTGGGGGAATAAACGATTAAGTTTTTTTTTAATATTATTTTATTAGTAATACTAGTACTAATATTATTAGTAATATTTTAAATATATGTTTGACGGATACGGATATCCGGTAAAACAGATATCCGATAAAATGGATACTCCGCATCGGATACGGATTATCCATGTCGGATACTAGTACTATCCGTATCCGTTTTCTCGGATATTTTTTTAGAGTATCCATATTCGTATCCGTTTCCATATTTTCGGATAAATATCCGCAAATTTGGATTCGGATATCGGACGGATGCGGATTTTCGAATATCCGTTTACAGCCCTAACTATTAGTTTGGCATGTGAGGCTTGTAAAAAAGGGAAGGGATGTGGGGAAGTGGGTTGTTGAAATTTCTTTGATAGGCTCTGCAAATACAGATGAGGAGAGGTATTATCTAGGAATTTGGGATGGCTTAACTGTCTTTTTCTTGGGAACTCAAAGGTGTAATGTGTATGTAGAAGCTGGAGCAATGATGGGTGGTTTTGGAATTATATAACTATAATTTATCGCAAGGTGTTGAGACTCTCTCTCTCTCTCTCTCTCTCTCTATATATATATATATATACATATATATATATATATATATATAACATGTGCCTTGAGGCACACATTAAGAACCAAAAAATAGTACGACAGAGTTCCAACATACATTTAATAGGGTACAGATTCTCATGTAAAGCTATAATACTTACTATTTTGAGGTTCAAAACATGTGCCCAAAAGCACATGTTATCATTTTCATATATATATATATAAGGCCAGCCTTTGCAGCAGTGCTCACATGGTCCCACGCTGCGCACTCACGTGGCCATGTGAGCATTGCAGCAATAAATAACAATTTTGAAGCAAGATGGAAAATAGAAATCTTGGAAAAGGAGACTTTGTGCCTACTAATTCTGAGCACATGTACAAGGACGAGGATAATACGCATGTACATATCATAATTCCAAACTAACCATCTGTCTGTAAACAAAATCCTGCACATGCAAAAGCCTTGAGTTCCACATGATACCCTCAATAAAAATATATGTGAATTGGTAAAATGAGACCGTCCTAACATTTTGGCTTTGGCTGAGTAAAGGTCAACGCAACATTATAATTATTTGGACAATTTACAATTAGGTCCCTTAATAACAATTTTTAAACATTTAAAGACAAATTTAGTATTAGGTCCATTTGTTATGCCACTAGCGTGATCTTCTACAAGAAAAGAATTAATGGAGCAAAATATTTAAAATTTATCAAAATTCCTTTAATGTTTAAAATTTATTTGTGAGGAACTTAAGAATACTTTTCCCTAATTATTTCACCCTTTAAAAACTCCCTCTTTGCGGTGTATTAAGAATAACTTCTCTTGTGACTAAATCATGCAACTTTATTCTCCCTCCTGTACAGACATTGTTTATTGCGCACAATACGATTTACATTCCATGACTCAAGTAACTACTCACAGTACTCATCATTTTATAAAATGCTAGCTGCTTAATATCATCTATATATACACATATATTGTCATTCGTGAACATCATATACACAGTTAAAATGCCATTTACCTGTCAATCATACATATATACATTGTTTATCCATGTATGTCATAAATAGATATGGCTTTATATATGAATTGCGTGACTCCATGCAACTACACATCAATAATTGCACGAATAGCTCAACAAAAGGCAAAAAAGGACCCTCATTGACATTTTATGTGCATGGCTCGAATACATTAAAAGTATAGTTTCCCCAAAAAATAAAATAAAATAAAAAAATAAAAAAAACAATCATGTCTTCTTGATGTCTTCCCTCAAGGTACATTTCTCTAGCACCGTGGTATATGAACTTTGAACCTACATGGGACCACATAGGCTGACGTAAGAAGTAAATTGGCACAGTGGAGTCCACATGATTCAGATTCCTTGGTACTATTCACATGGCAATTGCTGCCTAAACCATATTACACACCAAGAAGAGATTCCAAGAGTTTGACCCATGAAATGGAGTCAAATCAGCTCAAACAGGGCCATTCCATCTCTAGGGAGGAGCTAATGTGGTCTAGGGGGGATGCTCAGACTCTAGCTTTTTCAAAACAGAGCTAATTACACCCCAATTGAAGCCACGATACTGAAGCCACCGTATAAGCCTTGATTTCCGTGTGTCAGTTGGCACATCCCGGCCCCGCAGCCACTGTTTCGAGGCCTGGACAAATAAATGATCCATTGAAAGCTTTGACAACCCAAGTATTGGCTCTTCATCTCCACCAGATTCGTCATCCTCGAATACCAGCTTTATTGCCTTCTCTGCATCCACTGTACTTACTCCCTTTTCGAACAGGGCCTGATCCAACAACAATGGTCCCACTCAGTGGCAGACGTAAAAACATAAACTGAGTATCATCTTTATTTCTACAAAGAAAAATTGAAATGATCACCAAGTTTTTCCTATCCACAGTTAGTGAACACCAAATCAGTTATCAATTCAATTTCAAGTATTATCAGTAAACCAAGAAGCCAATTAACAAGAGGAAATACTTGGACTTAGGAGCTCAATTATGGGCCTCTTGGCAATTTTCATAATCCACTTAATCACAACTGTAGGAGTTCTGCTAAATGATTGCAAACTTTAGTGCAATTATACCAGAATGGGTCCTAGTGATTAATGATTAAATGGCAGAATTGGGGATACAAATTGAGAGTTTGATATCATGACAAGCGTATATAGTGGCAATACCAACATTACACTACAAGGCCTTCTAAGCTGGTCAAGTTTGCAGGTGTTCTTCTATAATATTATTGAACCATACTGATTAATTTAGCATATTCTCCAACGCACTTACAGAGGATATTCATAAAAAGTTTAAGAAATGAAATAAAAAGTAAGCTCAAAGATGTGATGAATTAAATAAATTAGTTTCATGCACATGAAACTCATAGACCGATGATGAGTGCACCCATCTCATGCGGTTGTGGAACTCCAAGCAGAGGCGGATCTACATGGAGACTACGGTGGGCAGCTGCCCACCTTAGTTTTTGGAGGGAGAAAAAAATAACGATATGATATTATCAACTCTTGCCCCCTTATTGAAACTAAAAATAAATATTAATTGTTCGCGTTGGTTTGCTGAAGATTATAATAAGTTCTCTTATATATTTGATCAACTAAAAAGGTTGTACACAGTGCACAAGGCTCCTACTTAACTGTAGGGTCAAGGAGAGGCCGATGTCAGCTGACCTTACCCCCCATATATAGAGAGGTTGCTCCCAGGTCTCGAACCCGACTCGAGGGCACTTGCCATCGCAGCAAAATACGACCTCTATATTTGATCAACTACTTGTTATACATGTGTATATAAATAATTGAAGGTATAATTTTATAGTCATTAATAAAACAAATTTAACAAATTATATTATGCACCCACCTTATAAAATTCTTAATCCTACAATGACTCCAAGCGAAGAGTTTCAGTGTATAAATGTTGTAAAAAAAAGATACCAACCTTAGTTCCCCTAGGGACACGATGCTCTAAAACTCGCACAGAATTAAATTGGCAGACCCTGGGTAAAAGCAAGACCTTATAATGGTGATGACATGGAGGTGATGAAAGTAACAATGATAAATATGTAGTGTGGAAGTAACCTAGCCCTTTTGTTCAAATAACCAAAAATTAAATTGGTTTGACTTCAAGATAGAGCCACCTGGGACCTTGGTCGATATTCAGGTTTATACCCCTTTTTTGTGTTTATATTTAGTCCAGTATTTTTTCAGTCAATTATATACTCCCTCCGTCCCTAATTAATCCTAGTTTGAAAGTCACATTCTTCAAGAGAATATTAAATTCAACTTAATCAAAACGGCCAAAATTAGGACTTGAAATATCTTGGAATTTGGCACATTGATTTTCAAAATGGACTATTAATTTGGTAATCCCAAGATAAATGTAGGACTTTTAATGTAGGACGGATGAAGTATCTTTCATCTTATTAAAAAGGCTTTAATGAGACAAGCTAGGGTTCAATAGCTAATGTATACAAATTTCTATATTGGGAGTCCAATTCCTTGTTGGTTTAGGCGTCCTTACAAGTCTACTTACAGTTATGCTTTCACTTAATAGAAATAGAAATCAAATAACATTTAAACTAGCAATTGTACTTCGTTTAGGCCTCGTTTAGTACATGGTAAAGTTAGGTGGAACCTGATTACTTCGAAACATTTCTAGAAAAGTGTAAGATTATTGTGATTAATTTAAGGTTAATTTCAACGAGAATGTATGGGCCCCAATGGAAACAAATTATCTCATTGTTAGGATAGGAGGTGGAATCATAACCCATCCAATATAGGTGGGATTCTTGCTTTGACACGAAAATCCTCTAAATATTTTTGTGAAGACAAGAAGAAAGATGATAAATAACAATTACCCTTGATATCTAAATACCTAATCTTTGAAGACAATTTTGTTATTTCATTTTGTAACAAATTTAAAATCATACGATTTTTATTTAGTTATTAAATATTAGAAAATCTCCCAAAAAAATGTTTCAAGGCATATTTGAGTTCTTCCTTTACTTAATAGTGAACTATAGTTGTGCTTTAGTACATATAAAAATAAATAAACTTACCATATGTATAATAACAAGATTTCTATATGGTATTTTAGGTATATAGTGTCTATTCGCATGTTAAGTTCATGCATGATCCAAAAACTAAATATTGCTTCTTAGCAACCAAACGACGCAATAGAATTCAGATCCCTAGCGATCACTTTCCTAGTAATCACAGTTCATTTAGAACATTACCGCGTACCAAACGGGGCTTTAGGATCATGTGAAGCAATCCCAACCCTATACGTGATGACTAGATAATAGCTTCTTTTTGCACTAGTTCCAATCATTTGTGAAATTCATCAATTTCAACCCTAGAACACCAAACTTAATGACTGAAATCTGAAGGGGTAAAATCGAGGAAATAATATTGATGGGATGGATCAAATACACACAAACTTCATATAGAATTTTTTCAAAACTAACTTTTTCTTAAAAAAAGTAATTCAAATTAATTAAGCACCAATTAAATATTAAACTTAAACAAAATAATCAAAAGTTAGATGATGCATCCATATTAAACAGGTTGCGATTAAACCGATTTTATCTTAAACCTAAGCATGCATCTAGGTGAGTATTGCAAGATAAAATAAATCAACCACAACGCCTGATGCACGACGAAAACCCAAATGGGAAAAACCTCGGACAGCTCAGCCACACAAAATTTACTAAGTACGGAATTTTAAAAGGACACGACAGAAGACTTACAACACTGACTCGATGCCCTTGCGCAGCCTTGACGCTCATCGTTCTTTCAATCTTTGTTCAATGACACGCAGTAGTCCATCCGCGTAGCTGCAACAACGTGTGAGTCCACACACGCCTCGCAATCCACCGATAAGGCTCAACAACCGTCACGTACCCGGAATCGACCGTATGTCAACCAACGGGCATGGAATCCATCACAAGAAACAATTCTCAACAACATGTAGAGAATAAACAATAGTGCCAAAAACTCGATCTCAAGGCAAATATGAAATGAATCTCGGATCTTAAGCTAATTGGGTGTAGACAAGGGTTTGTGTTTGGAAAAATTAATCATAAATGATTAAAGAAAACTTGGAGAGCTTTTTGGAAGAGTTTTAGCACTCAAAAATATGGAAAAAGTCTCTCCCATAACTAGTCTCGTACTCCTTAAAAAGGTGGAAAATCTGAGAACATGAGAGTAGTGGGAAAAGTCTATTATTTTTTAAAAACACGTCAGGTCGTTCAAACGACGTACCCTTTTCTCGTTTGAACTGGGATTTAATGAGCTATCAAACGAGTCTAAAAATTGTTCGATTAACCTCGTTTGAAGTTCGTTCGAACGAGAGTACTAACCTTGTTAGAACGACCTTCGAACGAGTTATTTAACAAGATTCTAGAATGGGCAAAGCTTTCGAAAAATAATCTCATTCGAACGAGATAAAACTTCGTTTGAACAACATATGAAAAGTCATTCTAAAGACCTTGCGAAAATTTATATTTTTCTCTAAGAAATATACAGTAATTTTAAAATAATCCTAACACCCAATAATAAAATATCCATGGCTCAACATAAATATGCATTCATATCTGAGAGATCCTTGGAACGTTGATGATAAAACGTGACACGAAACACGACATCCTGATGTGTTCTCTTTAGCTTGGCCGCTACGTCTTCAACAAACATGTCATACGCTTGAAAGGTCATTAACTCAAGTCCTAACCAATGACTCAAAAAAATATGTTTTGTTCGGAATTAAGCAAATAGATACAAATTGACCCTATTGGAAATTTGTCCTTATAAATCTCCCCCTTTGTCTATTCCGGGACAAAACTAAACCAAAAACTTCTATAGACCGTCAAGATCAACTAAAAGACTCAATCCCAACCCCAAAAAGGAAAAAGTATAACTTGATAGGCTCATACTCCAAGTAGCTTTGCTCTTGAGTAAACTTTGCCACATCGTTGCAAACCTGCACACTACACACCTTCAAATGCAAAAAGAATATAACAATATAAATATGTACAAGAATAAACCCTCTCCCTTTGTCTAACAATCTACCTAAGTTAGGACTTCTCTCCCTAAGGAAAAAATCTCTCCCGATGAGTAACCATTTCTCCCCCTTTTTGTTCCGGAATAGACAAAGATTAAGGTGTATAAATAACTAATTTATCCCCAATAAAACTAATTATCCCCCTAAATGAAACAAGGGACACGCATAAAGGAAAAACAATTATATCATGCAATGATGTACAATGAAACAAGCAATAACAAATCAACTCGGCAACACAAGTACAACTAATTCAAGCCACAACTCTTACCTCTATGTTATCTTATTAACCAGCCCTTTCCCTAAAGTAGTAAATTTACAGTCTGCAATTTGGTGAAGCATCCCCTTTACTTTAGAAACATAAGTGGCAAATTTGATAGTGTCAGATGTTCAAAATGGGTACGCTGTTTAATTTAAGTTCATACTTTGAATACCCATTTTATAGAGGTATCTCGGCAGACTACTAGAGGATGCATTTAACCAAAGGTCTAAACTATATGACTTACAAATTCCCCTTAAAAACTAGGGTCCTGACACAGCAATAATATAGTTATCCTGTAGCAAAGATTTACAAACAATTACAATATCCTGGAAACAAATAATTAATTAATGTAGTAACAGAGGAAGCAATGATATATTATAATGCACACCCATATAGCTTATGCTGACAATGAATGAAAATAGATTTTTCTTTTTTTCTTTAATACATTACTAATTTTAGATTTTAGATTAATTCAAAAAATAGACTTCATGCAAACTCGTTACAAAACTGTTATCTCAAATCAAACCAATTGTGAACATTGAACTTAGATCCCTGATTTAAAAATAAAAAATAAAAAAAAAACTAGATCCAAGGTTGTCAACGTGTATCGGAGCCGTATCATTTTCTCAGAAAAATGTATATCGAATCGTATCGTATCGTAAAATACATCTTGATTTACAATAATTACATGAATAAAATTATAAACATTGATATATATGCGTGAGTGTCTAAAAATAATATAAAAGGCAAATCAACATAAGTTATATGCAATATTACGTATCCAAGTTTTAAAATTGGTTATTTAATTTTTTAGCACAACATATTTTCAAAAATATTAACCACTATCCTGGTCCTCAAGTCACTATTAGACACTAAACATTAATTTTGAAAATGTGTTTGATTACAAATTAAATAAAAATAAATCATGAGCTTTTTGTAAAATTCCCCCCAAGAAACAGAAAATAATATTAAAAGAGAATAATATTAAACTGAAATACATTATGCTTTAATATATATTCATTAAATTACTAGTTAAAAGGACAAAATGGAAAAACATTATTTATAACATAATCTATATGTATTATAATACATTAACCTACACAATATTATTGTATTTTGCAGCAGTCATTATAGGGCCGCGACTGAGTATTAAAATTTATATTATCTAGTAATAAAACAACACACTTGCTAACAATAGTCATCCTCAAAGTCATATTTTATATTATACAATAAGATATATATATATATATATATATATATATCTGTTTTTAAAAGAGGCCATGAAGTGTTTAAGAAAAAAAAAAGAAAAAAGAGACAAAGAAGAGTAAGAAGTAAACGAGATGAAAAAGAGGAAGAACGCACTGGAAAGGAAAAGAGTCGAAGACTATGAAGCACGGACACTTCCCCGAAGGCCACGTATGAGTGTCGGACACTCAAAGGACACGGACACACTTTGGACACGGCTTGGACACGTGTCCGACACGCCACGTGACGTGTCGGACTTAAAAGTCATTTAAAAATAGTTGGACACGGCATGGACACGTAAAGGACACGGCATGGACACGCAAGGGACACGGCTGACTAAAAAATAGAAGAACTTTAAAAAAAAAAAGGGCAGGAAACATAATAAGTTACAAAATATAATGGGGTAAGTTTTTAATTTTAAAACTTAACTCTGTTTAACATTTTCAAAGCTCACGCCTATCTCAAACTCAAAAACAAATCTAGGGTTTTCTCTCCCTCCACACCACACCCCCCTCCTCTGCCGGCATCCTCCCCCCTCCTCTCCGACATCTTCTTCACTCAGATCTCTGGCGGTAAGTTTTTTTTTTTTTTTTGCACACAACACCTGCTTTTGCTTTTGCTACCAAACAAACATATTACGTGAACCTTATCTTGCTTCTGCTTTTGTTACTCAAAAAAAAAAAAATGAGCATTTTTGTACTTCTGCTTTTTATTAATTCTATTTAATCTCTGGGTATTTTTTCTCTTTTTTTCTTCTTTTTCTCATCTGTTTAGTTTCCTTTGTTTCTTTGCATTTTGATTGTTATTAGTATGGGATTTAGTATTATTGTGATGTTTAATGTTTAGAATAGATTTAGTACTCTTAATGATTATATGTTTAATGTTGTTCTTAGTATGCGATTAATATTAATGTGATATTTCATATTTTTTATATATAAAAATATTTATTTGACGTCGTGTTCCCGCCGTGTCGTGTCCTAATTTTTTTAGATCTGTCGTGTCGGCGTGTCCGTGTCGTGTCGGACACGACACCCGTGTCCGTGTCCGTGCTACATAGGTCGAAGAAGAGAAAAAGAAGATCAAACATGAAAATGAAGACCTGAGGAAGAAATCAAAACACTGCATATAGTGACCTTGTGTCTTCCTTCCAGTTTAGCTGGTTCCTCTCTATTTGACAATAAATTTGGAAACCCGAACTCATTCTGACGTAAACTACACATCAATGGTCAAAAACTAAACAAGCACCAATTTCTAGAGAGAGAAACTAAGAATTTATTATATTCAAGATCAAAGCTCTCCAAATGAGGAGTAGTGAGGAGAATTACTTGGTAATCAAGTAATTACTAAAATGACTAGAAAGGACAACTATTAACAAAAATATACCTAATTAGTCTCAAGCATGCTTGAAGACCAATTAAAGGGGTAAAAGGAATAAAATAACTAAAATAAAAGAATAAAAGAATAAAAAATAAAAATAAAAGCAAAATAATAAAGGATTCCTATCACTCTCTCCCTGTCAAAAAGAGTCCGTCCACGATCTCAAAGAGGAAGGCCCACCAAATCACCCTCCAAAATAGTAATCAATGCCTGTTGGGGACACTCCTAGAACTCGTCAAGATACTCCGATGGATGCTCCACCGCTAAAAGGGCACGGTGAGGGGGAAGAGAGCACTCCAAAGCTCGATATCCAACGTTGCCACAATTGTCGCACCGAAATGTAGGAGAAACCGTCGCTGCGAAGGTAGTAGTGGATGAAATAGTGGTAGAAGAAGCCGACGTCGATAGTGGAGGAGCAGAAGCAGAAGCTAATGAAGGTGGAGCTCGGGAGGCTGGAGGAGCTGCCAGTGCCACGTGATAGGCCTCATCCTTGGTAGCATACTATACCGCCTTCGGTATCTCTCTCAAGCCGAGATCACGCTGAATATATGGCTGAAGCCCCAAAATATAGCCGTTGATCCGCTGTCTCGAGGAGGCAAGTCCTAGTGCAAAGGAGCTGGAACTGCTCCGTATACTCCACCATTATAAATGTCTCCTGCCAGAGGATATAATGCGAGCAAAAAGGTCGCGCTCATATGTCGGTGGTATGAATGAAGCCTGAAGAGCAGCCTTTAGCTCGGGCCATGCCTTGATAGGAGGAAGTCGTGCAGCTGTCCGGCGGTAACAAAGACCGTTCCACCAAACTCGAGCGAATCCCTGAATTTGATGGCAGCAAAGAGAACACAAGAGCGGCCCTGAACCTTCTTGTAATTAAAACCGTCTCCATAAAAGCCAACCACTCAATCATATTGTCCGTCGAATATAGGAACGTCGATGTTTATCCCCATAGACTTCGAGAAAGTAACTAAAGCGCCATATATAGTGGGTCTCCATCCTAATGAGCATCAAGGCCCATCACATCATCCGGCACAGGTGCGGCATAATCAGCAAGTAATGGCGGCATCTGGACAGGTGGTAGATGAAGAGGATCAACATGCTAAGCCACAGCCCACGGGAGGTGTTGGAGGGCCGCGATAATAATGGAGGCACGTGCCAATCAAATGGCCATACTCACCACAATTAAAAGCACTAGCGGTCCCTTAATGGTGCGAAGCGGTGAGCGTCGGGTGGGGGAGGAGGTATCCACTCCAAAACGTTGTAGTGTTTGTCTCCCGCGTCGGAAGATGAGGAATAACCGGTTGAGTGTAGGGACAAGTCATGATGAGAAGGTGTGTGGGATGGTGGAGCCATATAAGGTGGTGGGTGACGGAATAATTGTGGAGGAGGTGATTGATGGCCGGAGAGGTGTAAGCCATGGGATTCCTGAACCCAACCACAAAAAGTGTGAGTGTTGACGTTGAGGGAAGTGGGATTTGGCCATAATGGTCGATATTTCCGAATGGTGGGGGGCGAATGTCTGGTGGCCGTCCGAGGGTTTCAGAGTTTCGGTTCCCTTCAAAATGTCCGGGTGGTTATGGGATTTGAGCAGGTCTGAGGGTTACGAATGTAGGGCCGAGGATTTCAGAAGTTCCGGTTGGGCCGAGGAGTCCGAAAATGTGGATTTGAAGAAATTAATACAACTTCCCAGCCTCAATCGGAATTCCACATTTCCCAAATCCGAACCCTATAACGTTTCCACTTTTAGATTTGTACATGATTTCTTAGGACAGTTACAGAATTAAGATTTGTTCATTCAGTATTTTTTCAGATCTCTTCTTTCGTTTTTTCTTCAGATTACTTTGTTCTGATTGTTTTTCAATCTCATTTTTTAATTTCTTTTTTGTTTTTTAATTTTTTTATAATTTTGGGATCTTAAAATTACTCTTAATTTGAAATGCATTCTTTTTATTATTTTTTTTAAGATTTTTTGGGGCTTTTGAATTACTTTTAGCTTAAAAGGCCACATGACATTAACAGTTCTCCTAACGATTTTGGCCAAAGTCTAATTTTTTTAATTAAAATGTATTAAAGTCTAATATTAAAAAGTAATACCGTGTAAAAGTAATAAAAAAATATATAATTTATATCACATTTTTTTCATGATTCTTGCCTCAAATCTTTTTTTAGGAACTTTATTTATTTTATTAAGTGAGTTGTAGATATAAATTTAAAGGATGATAGCTTACTTGCTTGATTCGCCTTGGACCCCAACTTGAAGAAGACCATCTAGATCGAGAAAATGTTTCCGCATACAAGCAATCGTTTATCAATCCTCTACAACAAAATACAAGTGTTAAAAACTTGCACAACATACGAATATGGATGTGTATGTACGTGTTACAGTTTCCTTGTGTAAATTGGAAAAAATGCATTTCAGCAATAAAAACAGACGTGTGCTCTAAAATGGAAAAGGCCGCGTATGCCTGTGTATTAAGGACAAGATTCATTTGATACTCAGTTATGCACCTGCTCTGGAAGTTCGTTATCACTGCATCGGCAATTTCATGGGGACATCTCTTTCCTAGCAGTTTCTTTTTCAGTTCAACAGCAGTATATGCTCTGCAGGTAAAGAAAGCATGCTTCAAACAATGAACTTACAAGAACACACTTATATATAATCTACCACTATAGGATCTGGCTACTTCATTTGTTGTCAATATTCAGAAAATTACAATTTTGACTCTACAAGTTGAAGAAGAAATAAAGTTGATACAACAGATCTTGTTGTTATCACAGGTTTAGTTTATCCTAATGAAAAGCTGATAGCTCAACAATAATGGGAGTAAAATAACCCTGGCTACAATAAAAGGTCAGGTTTGGTTTTTAACTCTTCATAATTTATCATCAGGATTTATGTACAGGTTATTATCACTCTCAATGTATAAGCAAATTTGTTCAAGCATAAATGCGCAGCATCCCATGACTTGCTGCTTTTCTACTCATCCTAATTCAGTTCCAGCCCTCAATAAGACTTCCACGCAAAACCTGGCACATAACAATAAATAAATATTCAAAACAGCCATGTCAATTCTGATGGAAATGGGTCATATTAGGGTTAATTGTCATTTTTAATATTTTGTATTAGTCTTTCTTTTATTTTAGTTCTTTTATTTTCTTTTTAGCCTTTAATTAGCCTCCAAACATGTTTGGGACTAATTAGGTATTCTTTTATTTTTAGTAGGCCTTTTTAGTCATTTTAGCTAATTACTTGATTAGCAAGTAATTCAACCCCTATAAATAGGATTGTTTCTCTCATTTGTACTTACTTTTGCAATACTTGAAATATAAGACAATTCTTGATTCTCCCTAAAATTAGGGTTTGGCATTTCTTTTTAGCCATTGACGTGTAATTTACGTCAAATTGGTATCAGAGCGAGGTGTAGTTCCCCAAGTGGTGTATTGGTGTGTTGGTATTCAAAATCGTTACTCGTGATGGCTCCCAAGAAATCCAAACAACATGAAGAGATTGATCAAGCGTTGAGAGATCAAATCGGGGAATGGACAAAGAAACAAGAAGAGAACATGGCGGAGTTGAAGCAACAAATGGCCCTACTCTTTTTTATTTAACCTAGGGCTAAAACCTAACCCTCCAATCCCCATGGCTGCCCCAACCCAAAAAGAGCCACAAACCATAACCCCTCCCCATTCAAACCCTAACCCTAGCATTGGCCCCGCTACCTCAGCCCTACCCCGCCACCAACGGACCCCAAAATCCAAAAAAATTACAACTACGGCCCACAAAACCCACTCCAGCATCCCCACCCCTGTCCCGCCCCCCTCTCCACCAGCCGATCACCCCTTTAGTAAAAAAAAACTAACCGGCAGCAGCCTTGCACCCCCCTGCCCTCCCGCCTCACCTCCGACCACCCTAACCCCTTCCCCCATACTCGCCGACCACCCCTTTTGGTCAGGCAGGCCTCCCAGTCCCAAATCGACCCCGGAACCTAGTTTTTTTCTCTAGGCCTGCTCGAAAACCCCCTAAACAGCCCTACCCCACACCAAACCCTCCTATCCGCTTCCAAACGATGATTTTTGATCCGGGTGGAATTTTTCTAGGGTTATTTGGGTGAAGGTAGAAAGAGAAGAAGGAATAAAGAAGAAAATTGTGGGATGCACCCTTCCTCAATTTTCAGAAATAAACTTTGGCCCCCCTACAAGTTTTGGCACAATTCTTGGAATTTTCACATGAGTCCCCAAATTTTTCAAGTTCGAGGACGAACTTTTTTGAAGCGGGGGTTAGTGATGGAAATGGATCATATTAGGGGTTAATTGTCATTTTTAATATTTTGTATTAGTCTTTCTTTTATTTTAGTTCTTTTATTTTCTTTTTAGCCTTTAATTAGCCTCCAAGCATGTTTGGACTAATTAGGTATTCTTCTATTTTTAGTAGGCTCTTTTAGTCATTTTAGCTAATTACTTGATTAGCAAGTAATCCAGCCACTATAAATAGCATTGTTTCTCTCATTTGTACTTACTTTTGCAATACTTGAAATATAAGACAATTCTTGATTCTCCCTAAATTTAGGGTTTGGCATTTCTTTTTAGCCATTGACGTGTAGTTTACGTCAAATTCATGCAATGTAAATGATTACAATCAAGGCTTCATTTCTCATCGCTAATAGTTAAAAAGGGGTGATAATCATATAAATTAATACTTATCAGCAACATCAATCACCCATATGCAACTATTTAGCCACTAATTTCTCTAAGGATTGTTTAGTTGGCATTACATTTTTCTATAGGATATACTTATTTTTGCTTGATCTCTTACTTTTGTAGTGCTTGATTGTAAAGGTATTTTATGGAACAATAATTATAAATGTAATACCTATTGTGTATTATCCTCATTCTCCACCCCCAAAGAATTATATTCCATGGAAAATGGGAAAAATAAGAGATGTATCTCACAAAGTCAATCCTCTCTTTTCCAACTTCTCATAAATAAACTGTTTCCGGTTTTCAATCTTTTTCCAGCTTTGTAACAAAATGCACCCTTAAAAACTAATTTATCCTATAGTTAATGGATAGGTATGGCCAATATTAGGTTTTTCGTTTGAAGTGGTTCCTTGGAAAGATGAAAGCTATCCTATAAAGCACGGATTCTTCAAAACCCTCATTGCACTGGCACCGGCACCCGCAATGGATTCTTGCACACATGCCTTTTTTTGCCGAATCACCGTACCCACACCTGCACCGGTGCTTCAAAAGAAGGGTCCCCTCCCAAAAATGACTTGTCTCAATGTTGGACCAAGTCTCACCCGATTACATGCGATTTCCGGTTCATAAAGCCCAGCTATATAAAAACATGTATGTAGGTTTAGGGTTTTTTCAAATTGCAACACGGACTACCAATGCAAGGAGAGGTTGATGAAAATTGGTGAAGCCTTAAGGATATTCTAGTATTTTTAGTCTTTGTATTTTATTATTTTTCTTTTATTTTTGTCATGTTTTGTTGCTTGTACAATAAGGTAGTGTTGCTTGTATTATAGGGTAGTGGGAAGCCTTCTAGAAAGGCCATTATAGGAATATATTGTAAAGGGAGTGTTCTTAGGTCATGTCACATCACGTGGGCCTAGGTCCACTTCCCTATTTAGGGTATTGACGTCACCCTTCTAAATACTTCCCATTTCCCCTATAAATATTCCTTTACTCCAAATAGTAAAATCATTCTACGCATCTTAAAATTGAGTGTTAATCTCTCACTTTGAGTGTCTGTTTATATTGCCATTGACGGTTTAATTTACGTCAATTGGTATCAGAGCAAAGAACGCTCCACCCTTCGTTGTTATTGTTGTTGTAAAATCAAAAATCGTAAAAACAAACAATCAATGGCGCCGAGGAAACCCATCAATGCCAAGAGAAGAAACGTCGGATTAGAAGAAGTCGTAGTTATGCTAGCTTACAAAGTAGACTTCCTCCTCCATACAAACCACCTCTACAATTCAGCCCACTCCCCTATTTAATGTATTGATGTCACCCTTCTACATCCTTCCCATTCCCCCTCTAAATATCCCTTTACTCTAAATAGTAAAATCATTCTACGATTCTTAAAATTGAGTGTTAATCTCTAACTTTGAATGTCTTTCTGTATTGTATTGTCATTGACAGTTTAATTTATGTAAGAGGTTATTTCAGGGTTTTGGTGCCCCTTGTTCACTTTGTTGTCTTTCCTTCATTACAACCATCAATGGTCTCTCTCTCTCTCCCCGCCCTTTCAATGCATGTAAAAATGAACAGCTCCAATATCCTTATCCATCTTGTTACTCAAGTTAAATACGTTAATAGGTGTATTTTAGTACATTGTGCTCATATGCTGTGTTGCAGAAAAATATATGAGAAAAGGAATCAAATAAGAGAATGTTTTGCGGAATTTCCATTTCTGATGAGCAATATTTTCTTGAAAATTCCTTAAATATATGTAAACGCAATATTAACGTGTTAGGCGAGTTTTATCACCGTTAATTTAAAATAAAATAAATTTTCACCACCTTAAACATTTTTATATTCTAATAAGGATAATGTTCTATATTATATGGAGAATTTAAAATAAAAAATAAAATAAAATAACCTTTCATCACCTTAAACATTTTTACATTCTAATAAGGATAATGTGCTATCTTATATGGAAAATTAAAGAGTTCAAGTTCAGTTTCATACTACAATTGGGGTTTAAATAGATCCATACGAGAGATGTCAAGAAGTTACTATACTAAGAAGTAGCTATAGCAACACAGTAATAACAATTCTCTCGTGCGTGAAAACATGACTAAAATTTATAGTTTCACGTAAAGGAAACTACTAAATGTGAAGTTTATTAATGTTAATCAAATTACCAAATAGTAGACAGAAATAATATGAGTAGGCAAGTGAGGTAGAACAAGAGTTGGGGAAAAAAATCTAGGCTGGAGCTCTAAAATTAAGAGAAAGAAGGTTACTTTGAGCGAATTGTCAAGGTTATCTCGCTATTCACCCCTAGAGATTACCATCTCCTTTTCTGCTCCATCTCATCTACCAATTTCTATTAGCCGAATGGGAACAACCAGATCTAGGGCTTGGTTTTGGTCGCCGTGAAAGAGTTCGGTTGTCACGCCCCACCCATCAGATCTAAGGTGCAAACTTTCAGAAGTCTTCTAGATCGAGATTTTTTTTATGAGCTTCAAGCCAAAACTATTTTGCAAAATGATAATTTCCGTTCCTGGAGTATTAATTGGGTCATACTATATCTTTATGGTGCTGGATTTCTATTCATTCCTCACTACCGATGAAACTTGACTCTTTTCCTATATTGTTAATCGCCATTTTTGTCTAAAGAACAGGCTTCATGTCAAATTGGAGGCTGGATACTGAGAATATCAATTTTTCTAGTTGTGGGTTGAGGGGGATGGAAATCTGTAGCTTGAATCCTAGTCAGATTGGGGCTTACATTTTTGCTATGATTGTAAGCATTGCATACCACAGAGACCCGAGTTGATGTTGGGGCTGCGTGATTGGAGTTATGCATGATTTGAAGAGGATTGGCAATTGTGTTGGAAGCTGCTAATGGAGTCCTAATATATCCATGATGCAGCCTTGGATTGAGATATTGTTGGATCTCCTACAATTTAATTGAAAGCTCCTTTTATATATATCTTCAGCTTTTCCGACACTCTATCATCTTGGCACAATGGATTTAGGTCCAACGCTCTGAAGATGGAACCTTCATCGCCACTGCCCGAGTTCTTCGCCCAGGAATTTCGAGTACATGTGCGAACCTATAACATTTTAAGGCTCTTAAAGTCAGATGCACATTCAGAAAAGGATTTTCTGTGCAAGTGGCTCGATCTCGTCATGTTGGAGTTTTGGGCCCAGTCACGATTTTTCTTATTGCTAGGAAAAATATCTAAATTATTCTCCGGTTGATCGCAATGTTTGGAGAGAAGAGGACTTCATGTGATGGATGAAGAGTTTGGATGGTTGAGCTTTCAAGATGGAATCAGTTGTCACTTGTAATTGATCGTTCGGTTATGGATCCACGAGTTCTTTCATATTTTTTGAGTTGAGATTTAAAGGATAGATGCACATATTTAATTCTAATATATCGATTATGGCCTGGTGCTCGTGATCACCATGCACATTTGGGTGTCATCAGTTCAGATGTAAAGTGGAGGTGATGATCGATGAATATTTGTTAGTGTCACACCATTTTTATTACTAAATCTATTATGGCGTTAGCGTTGAGATGCTGCGATGATTGGTGGAAGATCTTCTTGCGGCAGTGATGATGACCCGAAGAACCTTCGTGTCAGTAGTGGATTGTGTCATGCGTGCCTATGGTGGAATTTAGGTTTCTTTTGTTAGTGTGTTTAGTATTATTGGTGAATTCATACGTTTAGGTTGAGTGGTTGGTGCTTGTTGAAATTTGTGTGTGTGCCTTTAAGTGCCCGGGGGGCATGTTTTGGAGGTGTGGACGTCATTGTATATCTTTTGTTCTGCCTAAAACTTGCATTATAATTTATACCAACCCAAAAAAAAAAGGTTGTAAAAATAATCTAACCGTGTTGCAAGTAATTTGACAGCCATAATCTCTGCATCTTGTTTACTTATGCCAGTTTGAAATGCAATATATTCATCAGTATCCTTCCCCTGAGTCCTTCCAAGTTCCTCTACAACCTCCTCAGGCTCTTCCATGAATTCATAGTCCTCAACTCCACATTTATGATCAATTTCTTCTTCCACCTCTGATATTTTACAGAATATCTAAGCAATTTGCATGTACAATGAACGCGAAAAGGGCACAGTAGCTTTCAATTAATGGGAATGTACCTGATTTGTCATTGAAAATTGAATTGTCGCTGGGTCTTTGATTTTGATTTTGATTTTGAGACTTTTCATTCAAAACAAAATTTCCCCTTAAACTCTTGCCACCATTTGACAAATTTGCCCTCAATTCATTGGGGTTCAAAACGCTACACATTTCTTCATCCTGGGAAGCCTTCATGGGTTGAGAAGTTTGCAATTCTTTAGGTTTGAAAGATTTGTTAGGAATGTACCTAACTGGATTTGACGAGCTGTAACAGTTGATAAAACTGTTCTTCTTCACCCTATCAATATCAAATTTTTCTGAGCATATAAATTTCACGCTTTGAGATTCGTTTAGTTGGCACCAAAACAAAAGGAAAATTTGGAATGTTTTAGAAAGATTTGAGATTTCTTTTTGGTTTCATAGAAAATTCTTGGGAACCAAAAAGTTAAGTGGAAATATTATTTGCAAGGTATTGAATAGAAATTACTGACCAGGGTATGAGTAAGACTCGAGTTTGAAGGTCCATTGCAGCTCCAGAGACGAATTTTCCAGTGAAGATCACCATTTTCGTACTATCAAAGAGAGCTAAATTTTATGAGGGTGTAGGGTTTTAACGGGGATTCGGATTAAGAGAGGGCCCTTGCACTGCATTTATTTTTATTTATTTTTTGGAGTAAATTACACTTGTACCCCTTAAACTATTACGTGATCTCATTTTTCCCTTTAAAACTATTTTTTCAGTTCACCCCCTAAAGTAGTATCGGCAAAATCAGTCCGCATTTGCCAAAATCGTCTATTTCAGCTCAGATAATAAAATATGGGGCCCATTTTTAATAGCGGATCAAATTCGGGGCCCAAAAGAATAATTATGCAAGTTAAATATGCCCCAACTCATCTCTGCCCATAACTTACGAGCACCATTAAATATGGGTGAAAAAAAATCACGGAGTCCATACTCAAATTAAGAAACCTAACCTAAGGTTCATTATGTTCTCTTCCAAACTTTTTTAGATTTGCTCCCCTCTCGACTGGCAAGTATCATATTGAAATTTTTACCTTTCCGCTAAAGATGAGTTTCAAACCTTTACACTTTCTCTCCCTCTCTCTATCTCTTATATATATATGTGTGTGTGTGTGTGTGTGTGTGTGTGTGTGTGTGTGTGTGTGTGTGTGTGTGTATTGTTTTATTCAATATACCTACTTGGTAGTACTATCATAGGAGGTTGCTCATAGTAGGCAGTCAACCCTGGCATTGACCATCATATATCGAAGTGATTCATCAGGTTATAGGATTGTTGTATGGCCACTTTCTATGTGTGAGGATAGATATTGATTTAGAGGCCGATTGGGTGCAATGTGATATGGTTGTGACCCTGAACGTATGTCTATGACTGCCTATGTTGTATGTGTTTTCATTTGAGATCGGTGGTGAAATTCTGACCCAGTGGCTCAGTGTGATGCGTGATGTCTGGAGCCAGATAGCACACGAGGAATGTATCCTCAAGGTACATGCTCTGGGGATACGATTATACGTATATAGCAAGCGATATATATGTATGTTTATGCAATATAGTGTATATATCTATTTATAGCACGATCGTAGATATGTTATGTTTATTACGTGAATATTTATTTATAGCAAGTGTATCGCTACAATATTGTTTATGAACTTATAACTAATGAAACTAGTCATACTTTGCTAATAGAGGATGTTAGTGGATTTGAGCTTGGATAGCAGTTATATGTCCTAGTTAGACCGGAGAGTTTAATTAAGATAATAAATGAACACATTAGGTGCATACTATAGTTGAGAGGTGAGGTTTATCTCATCTGAGTGTGACCGGTTAAATATGAAAGTAATACATTGTTGTTTTAATCGATTCAAAACAATTATCTACTTGCAAAATATTTTATACTTTTCGAACTTCGACCTACAAGCATTTGTTTTTCTTTATTTTTTCTTTTATTACCCCGGGTGTGCAGCAGCAACAGCAGCCGAAACCGCAGGGATAGATCCATTATTGTCGTTGCAGTAGCAGTCGATGCTACATAACTGTCTTAGATGCCTCAACTTATTTTATCTAGATAGGATCTTTTCATTTTCGCTTTCAGTTGGGTGTGTTGCTCGTAGATGGGTAGGTTTTATATTACAGTATTCGGTTTATTTAGTTTGCTACAGTGAACAATATTATTTGGTGACCGATAGTTTATTCGGATCACACTTATTATTTATTTATTCATGGTGACTAATTCATTCATTTTAATTGTATGATTTTATTCGTATTATTTATATTATATTTGGTTGCGACAGTGATGCTAATAATGAATCATACTGAGATTTCTATTTTGTTTTAGTAGAGGATTGGCCACACGGTATTATAATACGCGGGTTGTCACGGTTGGTATCAGAGCATCAGGTTATAGTGCCTTTAGGATCTGTACGAACTTGCTACGTTGTCTGTGTTGCGTTTATTTGATATAGAGCCCTATATTTGGGAATGTTATTTCATATTGCGCATTTACGTTCTTTTCATAATATTTACAATTGAAGTCAATCTCATACAATTTCGGTTTGGTTTCAAATTCCAAACAACATGAGAGGTAGACTGGCACGTGCCACTAGGAGGGCTACATAAGTCGCCATTATTGTCTCGCAGGCGATTAATGTTGCGCTGACCGCCCTAGCACAACACTTTCCTCAGGTACAGCCACAACAGCAGTTCAAGCTCACCCAGTACCATCAGTTTGGGAGAGAGGCCTCCTAAAATGCCCATCTGCTGGAATTATAAGGGAATGCGGATGTGGTTGCAACTAACCAATGGAAGAAAGACATCCGGAGGCATTTGCACATAGTTGAGTGCGGTGGCACTCAGAAGAAGATAATAGCTACATGCAAGCTAGTAGGGGAAGCTATTCGATGGTGGGAGTTAGTGACCACGTCAGACGAGAGAGATACGATGACTATACAAGAGTTTTGAGTGCGGTTCGACTGCAAATTCTTTCCGTCAGCAGTTTGGACGGAGATAAGGAGGAGGTTCCTAGACCTTTTGTAGGAGGGTCGGAGTGTGTCCGAGTATGAGGAAGAGTTCACACGCCTAGCAAACTTTGTGCCGGACGAGGTGAACATGGAGTATAAGAGGGTCCTCATGTTTACTGATTAACTCACTTGGAGGATTCACCAAAACTTATTGAGGAATCTGGCATTACGGACTTACACCGAGGTCATTAACGCCGCGTTGCTCCACTGCCAGGACTATCGCTTCCATCTAACGGGAGCAAAGAGGACAAAATAGTCTAACCAGCAGGGCAAGACTGGGGGTAGTGGTGATAACAGGACGCCGCAACAATAGCAAAGGCAACATAAACGGGGTTTCTAGAAAAGGGCTTTGCTAAGAGATACAAGTCGGGTAACGACAAACTTCCGACAGGGCCAGAGATAGGGACACTCCTGTCAGCGCCGGTAAGGCCAGAGGCAGGCAAATTTTATAGGGAGGTGTTTCGTATGTGGGGAGCAGGGCCACATGCGACGTGCATGACCGAATAGGGCTAAGGATCAGGAGTAGGGTGCCCAGTCGGGGCAACAATTACAACAATGTGACACTCCTCTTAATTAAATATCGGGTGATCAGGCATTTATTAAATTAAAACAGAATTTCCAGAATTGTTCATTCTTAGCATCACTGTCAAAAAACTTTTTAAATTTACTAACCACCTAGTATTTGAAAAGCTGATGTCAAAATTTTATCTTTTATTTAACATGTAAAGATTTAAAACAATTAAATAATTAAACAACAGATTCACTGTACTAAATTAATCAACTCCACAACAAATGAAATACGGAATCCATAAAATATGATGGAAGTAAACACCCCAGTCTGGAACTCTAATACACTAATAAAAAATCAAAAGTATAAATCCAATAAATGAAATAAAAGAAGTACAATGTCTCTAAAATCACTGCTAACAGAAGAAGGGCAACATGCCCAACCGAAATAAAATAAGGATGCATCGAATCTAAAATGAACAGAGGCGTCTACCAAGTAAGTCCTGCAATCGGCCACAACAACTGTAGCAACGAAAAATGATAATGATCTCCTAAGTTGGGCCTCCTTGTGGCTGGGCACCTAAAACGATTTTTACAAAGAAAATATATTTGCAAGAAACAGGGCCAGAGCCCGAGTGAAAATATTTTAAAACAATTTAGCAAGTATTAAAATGCATAATTAGCGGATATTGTATGCATGTTAGGTTCACGAATCTCACCTGAGATCCTCACTCCTCAACTAGTGTGCACGCCTAACGTATACTCCTAACCCATCCTAGTTATGCCACCCTGTCTAACTAGTTTGGATTAAATATTTCACTTCATCTACTAACTTATGGTACTCACCCGTGTTACCCATACATTAATTTATTTTCTATGTCTATTAGACATTTATAATTTCTCATATAAAATTAATCTCTCACATACTTATATACATTTAGATATTACTATCTTCCTCTTCTACTAAGCACAAACAGTAGGATTAAATCACAAATATACACAAACACACGCACACACACACACACACACACACACATATATATATATATGATTCGGAGTCACCTGAGACACGTGGTGCATGCATACTTTGGTATCATGTCCTGCGACATCATGCACTATATAAAGGACGGTTGGTTCGATTACTCTTTCGAACCATAAATACAATCAACATATATTGGAGGCAAATATAGTTCCAAGCCTACGAGTTACGCACATACCTACGCACCCATATGACCGCCAGCTTATCGTTCTCACAAATAGGTCGTTCCTAGGTTCTACATTATGAGGTACAAGTCGAAATCCCCTCCCCCTCAATGGCTCATCGGGATATGACTATCCCGATACGGAAACCTCCCACAATAGCAAGCAACGTAGGTATGTCATACACATATGAAATCATGTAATAGGCATACACACTACCTATATTTTTATATCACCGGTATAGGCATACTCCCTACTTATAGCATATATCTCATACGTAATATATTTTTATCTCCCGAATATCTCACGTATGACTAATTATTCATTTTACTAATAGTCGCATATTTTCGAGAATGCCTCACCACTAAAAGTGTGTCCATTATTCTATACATAATATCAGTAGGTAACTCACTCCTATCCTACTGACCTAAATCATTGTTCCTCTCGAATTTTTGTGACTTGAATTATCCTTTAATTTAGATTGTTCCTCTCTATTAGTCCTAATTAATCTAGCTAGGAAACTTCACTCATAGGGTCAAGTCTAAAACTCAGCATAAGCATATTGGTGTTTCAATTTAATCCCCTTTATATTTAAAATTTTAATCCCACGAATAAATTCGAACGTTTTCACATATTTTAAATAAAAGGTGGCAAAAATTGGGCAGTCGAATCGATTCGGCCCTGATCCGAATCGATTCGACTTGCCGAATCGATTCGTCCAGGAACCAAATTAATTTGCCCCTACATGTCTCGTCTTCTCCATTTCACTGTTACGGGTTTACTCCATTGATAACCTCTAAAACCTTCATGAATCATTCCCAAACTCCAAAACAATTATACTAAATGTTATACCAACTCGTATAAATGATTTCTAACGTACAAGAATCACTAAATTATCAAGATTCATGAAGTGATCAAATTACCTCCAATTAAATTCTCAAGAACCCTAATTCATTATTTTTATTAAAGAATTATCATACAACCCAGTTTTTTTCACCTTTGGATAATCCCAATTCATCAATTTTGTTTTACCTACATTAGAGAATTAAACCTAACATTAACATGGATAAAGAATCTCAATTATATTCCCAAAACTTTATCAAATCTCTACATACTCATGGATTTAATCATCCTAAACTAACATGAATATCATACATGCTCATAATTTAGCAAGATTAAACACTTGCCTTAATATCAAGGTCTTATCCTTTGAAGATGATGGGTATAGGTGTGTTCCTCTTCCTCCGATCTACGCAATGGTGGTGTTTGTGGTGCAATTGGAGTCGTAATTTGTGTTATAGCCCTTTGGAACTCCTCTCATCTTCCTCCTATGGCTTATCTGTAACTTCTCTTTGTTTCTCCCATATATCAACCAACTTTCCTTATATTATCAGATATATTTTACTTAGGAAATTCGTAGGTTAATTTACCCCAAAAATACAAATGATCGAAATGCCCTCCCGGGATGTCGGTTTGGCCTAAAACTGTCCCAGGACCCAAACTAAATCCCAGGTAGAATTTTCTGATTATCTCAAACCTTCCAAACACTTTGGCACACTCTAAATGACCATTTGTATGACTTGAAAATGAATTATTTTTTCTCATTAAATTAGGTTCTGACACGACTAACACGCGCGTCCCGACAAAATCATTATAACTGTCATATTTTTCACTCGTAACAATTCTAATAACTTCGTAATCATATATTACTTTACTCACTAAGTAATATTCAATATATTTCACATAAATAAATACTAACCCTTATCTCACTAGTTAATATTTATTTTAATCCGGATTAATTATCAATTAATTTCTCTTATTTAATTTAATTAATCCAATATATAAGAATTATTAAAAATACGGGGTGTTACATACTTCTCCCTAATAACGAAATTTCGTCCTGAAATTCAGAAAATAGAAGTATACCTAGTAAGAACAATTCGGGATATTTTTCGCGCATCTCATTTTCGTGCTCCTAATTAGAGTCATCGTGACACAACCCAACCCAGTTACTTATAATTGAGTTTAAAAGTCAAAATGGGTCAAACCATAATTTCCTTAACCAAACCATAAACACGAGTATCCTTTTTCAGTATCCGCATGAAGCCATAAAGCAAAAAAAAATCAGAATTTTAAAGCAATTATGCTTATTCAAGCTTGCTCAAATGATAAGTAGGATTAAATTACCCCTTTTAATTTGACTAAAATCATGATTTTATGCATCCTTTGCTAACCCCACTCGACCTCCTAGATTTGGATGTGACATTACATTACCTAGAAAAAAAACATAAACATAGGAATCGTAAGCAAAATAGCTCAGTGAATGCATCACTACTACACTAGTGCATAAAATTAAATGCAATAAATAATATCTATGTAACAATATATAACATCTCAACATCTCTTGGCTTTTAATGATCCATAACATCTCAACATCTCATGACTTTTAATAAACCATAGCATCTCAACATCTCATGACTTTTAATAAGCCATAACATCTCAGCATCTCTTGGCTGTTAATAAGCCATAACATCTCTAGACGCACCACTCGTCAAATGGAGAAGGTTTATCCTAGTGACCAATTGGAGTTTTATTATTATTAAAGATTCCAGTGAGGGAATAGGGGTGTATACCGATGGATTTCATTTGGGAGTTACCAATGTCGTGGAGCAATCAAGATTCCCTTTGGGTTATTAGTATAGTTTGACCAAGGTGGAACAACTCTTACTAACTTAGGTGGATTACACGACGGGGTAGTAGTGCCCCACTTTTCATTATAGAAATAGAGTGAGTTGGCACGAATGCCACTCAAGATTATTTTGGGGATCAAGATAAGATCCTTTTGTCCTACTCCTGGTAGAGTGTTTAGGAAGCGAAGGGGACGGAGTTGCGATGGAGTACGACTTATCACCCGCTTATTGGTTAAAGGTGGGGGACAATAAGCTTCTTGGACCAGAGATAATCCAGGATACCTCTGTAAAGATTGAGTTGATTCAGGGCGTATATGGATAGCTTAGGATAGGCAAAAGAGTTATGCAGACGCAAAGCAGAGACACTGAGAGTTTGATGTCAGTGATTACAGGTGTCTCCCATAAAGGGAGTTATGCAATTTAGGAATAAGGTAAAGTTAACACCGAGGTATGTGGGGCCTTTCCCGATCATTGAGAGGATAGGGCCAGTAGTATATAGGCTCGCCCTATCGGAGGGCACTTACAGAGGATTCACGATGTGTTCCATGTATCATCATTGCGGAGGTATCTCAGGGACGAGTTGGCGTGTATTAGAGGAGATAGACTTACAACCAGATATCACGTACGAGGAGATGCCTATTGCCATTTTAGACCATAGCGAGAAAAATCTTCGGTCGAAGGTGGTACCGTTAGTTCGGTTTTGGTGGGGGAATTATAATGCCGATGAGTCGACTTGGGATCATGAGGATGACATGAAGAAAAGTATCCGGAGCTCTTTGTACCAGGTTTGTCCAAATTTCGGGGATAAAATTTCATTTTTAGGGGAAATATATAACACCCCATATTTTAAAACTATTTTAAACTACACGTGTGCGCGTAAGAAAAATATTAATTTTCAAATAAAAAGGATTAATTTTTATGTATAATTATATTTATTTGTGTGATAAGTAAATGATAACGTATAAATTTATGTTACGTTGTCAGTGAGTTAAAGAGACGGGTCTATCAGTATTTCATTCGAGACACGCGAGTAGAGTCGTGCCTAGCATGAAATGAAATTTAATATTAGATGACCTGAATGGAAATTTTGAGTGTGCCGATGGTCTGGAATCAAAATAGTCCATAATTGGTACCCTTAGTTATAATTTGGTTTCAAGAGCTTTTTAAACTAAGCGGGAGTTGTAGGAGGGTGTACAGGCCATTTTACTTAAGGAGACTGACACTATTTTGGGATTAGAGTGTTTTAGGTTAATATATAATCAAGGTGGATATAGAGGGGTTGCTATCCATCCATTCAAAGAGACTAGGGTTTGAGAGAGAGTAAAAAAAATGAAGAGAGAGTAAAAAAAATTAAGAGAGATGGAGAAAAGAAGAGGAAAAAAGGATCCGGGGGGGATAAATCTCACAACTCATCATTTTAGAGTCAAGTATTTACTTGCTTTAATATCCTCATATAGTTTCATTTGTTCACGCAATTATGGTGTAGAATAACGAAATTTTTGGGTTGGGAAACTAAGAAAATCTAAGTTTTGAATTGTATAAATGTTACCATATGGATCTAATGATAACTATATGTTTAATCTGGTATAAATTGATAAATAAATATAGGTTCTTAAATGATTAAAGAAGAAAAGATCAAATCTTAAAACTAGGGTTTAGTATTGCATGATTTATTGATTTAATTGATGTATCTGTCAGAAATTTTGACATCATTTCAAACGCATGCCATTTTATTTTATTTGTACTTTGAATTAGACTATGGGTCATAGATGTGAAGATAGGTATGGATCTTAGCTTTTCAATGAGATTTGAATCTAGTCGCGACTTTTGTGGAGGGAGTAATAGTCGTTTAGTAAAAGGTGTTAATCTATCAGAATATTTATTTTTTACGAATATTGATATTATTTCAAATGCATGCAATTTTATTTGTACTTTGAATTAGAATATTATCCATATATGTAAAGAAAGGTATGGATATAATCTTTCCAATAAGCTTTGAATCAGGTCATTTGGATTTTTGTGGAGGAAGTAATATCCAATTTAGCAAAAGGTGTTTAATATGTCAAAATATTAAATTTATGCGAATTTATGATTTTTAAGAATTCTAATGAGATAAGGAATCTTATATTTCATGGGAGGTTTTTTAAAGCTCATATTAACATAATCTTAAGAGACTTAGTAAGTATCGTAGGCTAACCGAGGATGGATTTCGTGTAAGGAAAGGAAATCGAAAAATCAGGTTAGGATTTCGGGATGGCTAGGTTAGTGCTTGGTTAAATTAACATGTTGGCCATAAGAATACAATCACCTAGTTCAACAGTAAGTAAGTGAATACTTATCGAAGATCGAGAAGTTTCGTTAAACTTTGGGATTGGATAGACTAGTGCTACGAGAGATATTACGCATGATAGTCGACTTTATATATATACACATATCGAGTGTGATACACACACACACACACACACACACACACACACACACACACACACACACACACACACACTTGTGTGTGTGTGTGTGTGTGTGATTGACTTTTTTTGAACATACATACTCTAATATGCTATCGTTAGAGGTTGTGCGCACTAAACGGTCCAACCTGGTGTTGACCATCAGGTGTTGGAATGTTTCCCCAAGTCAAAGTACTGTTGCATGACCACTATCCGTATGTTAGGATAAGTGTTAGTTTAGATTCCAGTTAGTTGTGATGTGGTATGGTTATGACCCCATAAGTATGTTTATGACAGCCTCTGTTATGTGTATACGTTTTGGGATCGGTGGTGAAACTCCAACCTGGCGGCCCATGAGTGGTACGTGATGTACCTAGTGTCTGATAACATATTAGGGATGCATCCTAGAGGTACAACTCGGGGATGCTATGTATATACGTATAAAGAGTGATATGTATAAATGTGAACATTTAAGAGTAGCTAGTGTATGATTGCGCTGCCTATGTAGGGAAACAAATATAATTGAGAAAACCTAAGTTATAACATATGGATTAACTACGTAGTACATTGTATGGGGTATCGTATGAGGGGTACGGATGGGCTAGATGTTTAGTGGATCAAATCAACATAAGGAGGGGCTAGTAGTTAGCCGATTATGACATGTTAAGAATGGTGAGACTAATTAGGCGGGGTAGGATAACTAGGCGAATAAAATAAATGCGTTAGGTGTGCACTATTGATGATGGGTGAGGATAATCTCATATGAGTGCAGCACCAGGAGAACATGAATATTTCTTGTTGCATTATTATTATTATTATTATTATTATTATTATTATTATTATTATCATCATCATTATTATTATTATTATTATTATTATTATTATTATTATCATTATTATTATTATTATTATTATTATTATGGCATTTAAATACTCGCAACTATTTTTAAAATATATTTGGCGCTGACCCGTATCAAAAATATTTTCAAAATCTTTTAGGTGCTCAAACATAGTTTCGTCAGTGATAGCCATTCCATTCCAGTCAGATGATGTTGCAGCAGTTGTGGATGCATGAAGGACTTTATTAAACGCTTTCTTCATTTCTATCTAGATAGGTTTCCAGTTTAGTATTTCTCTTTGGGCATGTTGCTCCCAGTTGGACATTTTATTATTTACATTATTTCAGTTGAGTATTTATTCGGTCTATTTATTTATGCTATTAGTACTCTTTACGTTCAGTCATTATGGGTGTTTATATTTATATTGTGGTATGGTTTTATGTATGCACGTTAAGAAGATTTAAAAATTGACACCGGACTAAATAAATTATTAGTTTAATTAATTGGTTTACGACTGTGATGCTAAGAATGAAATCAGATATGATTCTTGTTTAATTTAATAAATGCTCGATTAACCGGTATTAGACTAAGCAGGGTGTGACAGCTTCTTTGACCTTGGCCTCCGCATTATTCAATAACTTTCTTAGACTTCCAATACTTGTTTGCATCTCATTTTTAAGGTCGTCAACCTTCAACGCCAATTCAACCTTACTCACTGTCATCCCATTCACCTCTTGCTTTCCTACCCGAGAGCTAACATCCCTAGTCCGACTATTATGATCGTGTTCAAGTACCTAGCTAAGTGCATCCATATCTTGAGATGCCTTATTAGCATCGCTCTGCGAGTTGTGGACCTCCCTCGGCTTTTCCTGAAATAAAAAAAAAAATCTGATTAGAGTTAAAATAAAATATAAGTAAAAAGACTTGAATTAACGACATAATTACAATTATAACTTACAAATGTTGCCTCAATTTTAGGGTTAGTCTTTCCTTTCTTTGTCTGTATCGCCACATAGGAATCGAGCCTATTTGGCCTACCCCCCGGGCCAGTCCTTGTCTCCTGAAATAAAATAAAACAATTATATAATAAAGTAAAAAAAAATATTAACTGCTTGGCGTATGATGTACACCCCGAGTAGTGCACGTCAACCTTCTTCGCTCGATTTTTCTTTCCCAATTCACGGGAGGACAAATGTCATTCAGAAGTCTTATTATCTATAAATCGTTGCCAGTTTGCCAACGAGATGGACTCTTTCTCTGACACTTTGTCCCTGGGACTCAATATGGAATCATGGTCCTTCCCAAAATAATGGACCCGCATATTAATCTTTTATGTTTTCCACTGGTCTCTCACTTGTGCCAGTACAGAATCGAGATAAACATAGTTGAGGTTAAATTACTCCTATCTAACAAATACGTAATATGATAAAGTTAGCAAATTAATGATAAAATTTAAAAGTAAAGATATATTGCAACAATCAAACATGTAGTGTAGGTCTGTCAATGGATCGAATTTTATTCGAATTCGAATCTGATCCATTTAAATGAATTTGGATCAAGCCAGAAATCCGATCACCCGATGATTAAATGGAGCGAATTTGGATTCATATCATTCGATCCGTTAATGATCCGCTCCGATTAATATATATATATATATATATATATATATATATATATATATATATATATATATATTGTATTTACTAATATTTTAAATATATAATACATTAGTTATTTATAATATTATATTAAAAAAACTCACACGGTGCCTCTCATATAAAAAGGAAATCACACCCACAAAAACTTAAATCTCTAAAGCTCTCCTCCTCTCTCATTGTCGGCGCCGCTCACTCCCTCCCTCCATCAGGCTCACTCACTCCTTCTCCCAGCCTCTCTGTCGTCACCATCTCCCAACCTCTCTCTCTCTCTCTCTCACTGTTGACCATCTCCCAGCCCCCCCCCCCCCTCTCTCTCTCTCTCACACTGTTGACCATCTCCCAGACTCTCCGATGCCTTCATCTGATTCGTCCCTCCGATGCCACAAACAGGTATGATTTTTTTTCAAGATTTAGTCTTTCACGTGAAGATGAAGACAAGCCTAATTTTTGTTGTTCTAACTGATTTATGTGAAGATGAAGACAAGGACGATTTGATGTTCTAACTGATTTATGTGAACATGGCCATATTTGTTATTCTAACTGATTTACTTTGAGAGCCAATGATTTTGGTCGATTTTGGTATTGCTTGGCTTTTAGAAGAGCCAATAATTTTGGTACTGCTTGGCTTTTAGAAGAGCCAATAATTTTTTTTCAGCCAATGTTTATGTACTGCTTCCAGTCAGTAATTTTTTCCACTCAATAATTTTTTTGTGTTGCTTTGCTCTCAGATTTTGGTACTACTTTGCTTTTAGAACATCAAATATTGAATCATTTTTTTCCAGTCCCAAATTAATATTATTTACTATTTTGTTTGGTAGGTATGTCTTCATTGGATCCTTGTCAAAATTCGAGCGGGTGTGGGTGGAAATGATTTTATCGACATTGATAGCCAACAACAAGACGATGAGCAAGGACCATCAAAGAGGACTAGGCGTTGTACATCATTGGTATGGACTGTTTTTGATAAATTTAAAGATGTTAAAGGTGAAGATAAGTCCAAATGTGGTTGTTGCAAAAAAATATTTATTGGGGATAGTGGTAAAGGTACTAGTCACCTTAGGTCCCATATAACTAGGTGTACGGGTCCTCAAACTGACATTTCTCAACAAATGATAAAAGCTTTTAAAAAAATTACGAACGACACCACAAATATCGAAACCTTTAAGTTTGATCAGAAAAAAAGTAGGAGGGACCTCACTATAATGATAGTGAAATATAATTATGCATATGCATTAAACATGACGGAGCACGAATTTTTTGAGAAGTTTTATAATGGCTTGAATCCTCAATTTAAATTAGTGTAAAGAAACACTATTAGGTATGATATTATGGAGTTGCGTGGAGAAGAAAAGATTAAACTTTATAATGTTTTGGAAAGTCACTCATCTAAAGTAACATTGAATACGGATTTATGGACTTCTGACCATCAAAACATTGCCTATTGTTGTTTGACGGCGCACTACACTGATGATAAATGGGTTTTACAAAAGAAAATCATTAACTATAGGTGTATTGAATACCCACATGATGGTGAATACCCACATGATGGTAAAACATTGTTTAAGTTCATTTTGAATTTGATTTTGGAATGGAATTTGGATAAAAAATTATTTTCAATGGTGGTGGATAATGCGGGTGCTAATGATGTAATGGTTAGGCACTTAAGAAGTTAGTTGAGTAATAAATCTTTGCTTTGTTTGGGAGGTGATTTGTACCGTGTTCGTTGTAGTGCCCATATTCTTAATTTTATTGTTCAAGATGGGTTGAAAGTGATTGGGGGTCTTATTCTTAGCATTAGAGACACTATTAGATATTTGCACAAGTCACCATATGGGAAACAAAAATTTGACGTTGCATGCATTCAAACCAAGATAAGGAGTAAAAAACAAGTTCCTATAGATGTACCTAATTGTTGGAACTCTATGTACCTAATGCTTGAAACGACTTTAGATTTGCAAGAAGATTTTACTCGCTTGGTACAAATTGATAAAAATTAAAAACATTGTCCATCCGAAGAGGAGTGGGGGGTGGCAAAATTGGTTTGCGATTGTTTGAAAAAATTCTATGATACTACACGCCATTTTAGTGGTACAAATTTTTCGACGGCAAATGTATTCGTTTCCGATGTTTGTAAAATTCAATTAATGTTGATGAATTTGGAGGAAAGTGAGCATGAGTACCTTCGTTTGATGTCTATCCCGATGAGGGAAAAGTTTGAAAAATATTGGGATGAATGTAGTTTGGTGTTAGCTATTGCCATTGTGCTTGATCCGAGGAGTAAGATGGCGTATGTTGAGCTCTATTAGAATAAAATCTATGGTGTTCATGCTAGTAGTTATGTGGGGAGAGTGTGTAGTGATATTATGGATTTGTATTTGGAGTATGGGGGTGATAATTCTTTTGGTGTGGGTTCAATGGGGGCTCGAGAGGTGGTTGATGGAATTGGGAGTAGTACATCTCATACGGGGGTCTTAGTGTGATTGATGAGGATGCAGATTTTGGTACTTGGTATAATCAATCCGTTAATGTTAATGCTTTTCAAAAAACTGAGGTGGATCAATACTTGGAAGAACCTGTTTACCAAAGAAAATAAAATTTTAACATTTTGACGTGGTGGCAAATGTGTAGTGGTAAGCTTCCTACCTTAGCACAAATTGCACGTGATATTTTAGTTGTCCCGACAACTACAGTTGCCTTCGAGTCTTCCTTTAGTATTGGAGGTAAAGTTATTGATGAGACACGTGCATCTTTGCTTCCCGAGATTGCTGAAGCTTTAGTTACCACTACGGATTGGATAGAATCACAAAAACGTCAAGTAAGTAGTTATTTAATTTGTCATTATTTTTATGTTTTTTCTTTTCTTCAAATATCTAAATCTTTATAATATTTGTTTCAGCGGAAGCATATAAGAAGATAATCACCAAGTAAGTTCATTATTTTCTTTTATTTTTTAACATCCGTTATCTTACAATATTTGTATATATGTTTGAAGGATAAATGTCTATTATTTTCTTTTGTTTTCGGGGTGGATTTGAAGGAGAAAGTTGAAGTGAAAATGTGGTTTTGTAGTTTTATTTTGAAATTTTATCCAAGTCATGTCTATAATTTTTGGATTTTGAATGTTGTTGGATTTGATCTTGGGTTTATTTATGATCTATGGTGTGTTTAATATTTGAATGGTGGACTTCTATCTTAGTGTTAGTTTAATTTTGAATGTTGGACTTTTATCTTGGAAACATATGCAAATTAAATTTATGAAATAAGAGATGAAAATAAAAATCGAATTCGGAAATATCATTATTTGGATTTGGAACTATCATTATGAAATAAGAGATGAAATAAAAAATGTTGCAAATTAAGTGGTTAAAATTACATTTTTTAATGAAAATTATAATTTTAAAAAATAAATAAATAATCGGATCGGGTCGGGTCGGATAAACGAATCGAATTACGAGATTCTTAACAAATCAGATTCGAAACCCTAACAGATAATCCGTCTGATCATTGGATCGGATCCTAATCCGTTTAACATAAACGGATTAGGATTTGAATTTGCCTGATCTGATCCGAATTCAATCTGTTTACAGGCCTAATGTAGTGCACACCATACAGTAGATTTTATCTTTTGGGGGGACTTCTCTCTAATCCCCGAAGTCGGGATTGATAATGGTTTCGGCCAATTCTAAGGACCTCCTTATAATTTTAGTTTTGTAATCCAACAATGTCCCAAGTTTGCCCCATCTGTCGAGCCTACCGCTGGACAAGCCCTCCTCTACCCTATCATTGACCGATGGCTAACCAGAAGTAGATATATCGTGTAAAAAATAAGCATTGAAGAATAGTAGATTTCAATAAATAAGTATTAGTATACTTAAGCATAAGAGTGCCTTTTATAGCAATACTTAACAATGTTATAAAAGAACTAGTGACAGTGTCATAAAACACGGTCATTATAATACACTATAGTAAAACATAATTATAGCACTAGATTGCAACGCATTAAACACATTCAACTAGTGAGTGACAGAATATAAAACTAATAATTGCACCCATTTAGGAATGTTCAATCTGTGCACCATTACAATGTAAGGTTTAACTGTCATCCAATAATAATATATCCAACCATGCATTAAACTGTGATAAATTGACAACGACATTATAAGAATTCAAATTAACAACGACATTATATGAATACAAATCCATATCATAAACCTAACTAAGGACTTTTTCAAATAATTAGAATCCATATTGCAAATATACGATTTATTCCAAATTCGTGTTATCATCCAAAATGGGTTGATATTCGGTAGGAGCAACCAAGTCATCCACGCTACTGGTTAGACTCTTTGGCGCGTATAAGACGATTTACAATGGCTTGTTGTTAATACTCTGAGTAAAACACTTGCTTAACCTTTTGAAAAGCACAAATAAATTGCTCATCACTCATATGCTCGTTGCTCTTCATCTTAAACAAGTCAACCGTGATCAAATTAGTACTTAAATAAAATTTACAATGATTTTTGTCCTCGACTCTTACCCAATCACGGTAAAATACAACCTCTTTAAAGCTTATATAGTCTAAATCAAATATATTTCGAATGACACCGTAGTAAGTCATTTCATCTTCAACTAGGTTTTTATCTTTCGCACTCGCTCGAAAATAAGTAAGAGCCTTATATGAAATGCCCGAGTTCTATACATTGGTAATTCCTCGTACACCTTTACAACAAACACATAACCGTTTAATCAATACTTTTTGTACTCCGGTGCCATGAAATTGGGTCCAGTGGCTAGAATATCAGTCATTGATGTCGCATCACCCATCTTTAACATCTGAGATTGTAGATAAATGATTAGGTTAGTTTAATGCTTTCTTGCAATTTGTCATTTAGTAAGAGACATTCTCATAATAGTTACCTCATGTGACACCCATAGCCTAAATTCACTATCTGATTGTGACATCATTCTTCGTCTTTTATTGTTCCCACACAAATCATATTTCCTACATTGGCCGTGACTAACATATCATAAATTTGATTAAGTATAAAAGTTAAAATAATGTAAAATGACAACATAAACTTACTTTTTCTATTCTTCGACATCTATATGAATTTCAAAGAGATAACGACCTACTTGTTCATACTGTAAACTTATTAATTTCATTCGTGTTCCTTTTATATAACCACCCTCACCGACGAACTCATAACAATTATCTATAATGCTTGGGTCAGGCATATATTCCCAAGAAAATATTGATGACTCCACGGTAGTGTATTCTTTTGCATTTGATCCTTAAATATATCGTGTATTCTTAACATATTCTTTGAAAATGATCATCAACCTTTTAAATGGGTTCAAATGGGTACGTTCATCGATATCTAACTGGGTCGCAAAGAAGATCCTTGTCACATAAGTGTACCAACAAGTGAATACTTATGTCAAAAAATGACACAGAGAAAAACTACTTTAACATAAAAAACTACTTCAACTATAGCTACTTTTGTGGCCAAGATGTGATTTCAGTTAATTACTTTTACACATAAAAGTGTGAAGTAGAGGCTAATTTTCACAATGGCCCTTCACAAATACTTATGCTTAGGGAAACAATGGTTAAACAACAAAGAAACTAATTGCATGATCACATGCCAATCATAAGATTTGCACTTATGTAAATCGTGGGTGACATAATTAACAATCCTTTGCAAGTTGGATGGAAAATTAGAGTGGACTTTCAAATTATATATTATGTCTAAAAGCACCTTTCTTTGCTCACTCATCAAAGTAAACGACCAAGGGGAATCATTTTCCTTCCACTACTATCTTCTTTCAATCGTAATTGTGGCTTAAGTTTGAACAATTTAAGGTCATGTCGTGCAATTTCTCCATCCTTCTAATGACTCCCCCCAAGGCATGTGGCCACAATATGTTCGGTGATGTTCTTCTCAGAATTCATTAGATCTAATACATAATGCACTGGGTTACCCTTCTAATAAAGCAAGTCAAATAAAATTGACCTTCTAAACCATGCCTTTCTTTTCTTTGTTTCATTCTCAATTGGGGTCTTCTTATGCTTGGCATTCTTCAATTTAGGATTATTGCCTGGTATATTAGGCCTACAATTAGAATATTTACTCTCAATTTCTAAACCTAAACGTTTTCTCGAGGTTGCCTATGTTCAACCCCGGCTAGTAAAAAAGTTAGACCCTCTCTCAAATCTAAAACTATGATCGGGGGGTAAAAACCTCCTATGGGAATGGCATATAATATTTCCACTAGCCTTGAGATGTTGAGATTCAGTCTCTTCTCCACAAATATGACACCCCAAATAACCGTGAACTACCCAACCAGATAATGTCCTATAAGCTGGAAAATCATGAATTTCCCAAATCAATATAGATTTCAGTGTAAAATCTTCTTTTTTACAATAGTCAGACGCTTTCACACCCTCTAACCACAACTCGTTTAATTATTTTACCAAAGGAGCCAAATAGATATCAATGTTTTCATTTGTTGCTTTTAGCCCAGTTATCAATAAAGATAGCATAAAAAATTCAAGTCCCACACACTCTAAAGGAGGGAGTTTGAGTGGTGTTAGGATCATGGGTCGTACACTCTGATTGGTGCTTAGATTTTCAAGTGGATTGAAACCATCTATTGATATTGGCAAATGAATGTTACGCTGTTCCCGAGAAAAAAATGGATTATCATAATTTATCATTTTCTAAACTCTTAAATCAATAAGATGACGCATGAGATTATTCCCTACTTCTGCCCTAGTATGCTAAGTCATGGCCTCCGCTCTCGATGATATTGTGAAAAATCGCTTCAATTTAGGCCCAATGGAAAATATTTAAATACTTTTTTAGGCATTTTTGAAAGTGTGCCTTCCTTTCCAGTAGATTGCACATATCTAGGTTCCCCGCATACTAGACACTGATCGATATTTTCATACTGTATGCAGTCATACCTACAATCATGAATTGATTTATAGTTCATTCCCAAACCTTTCAAACTGTTCTTCATACTAGGATAACTATTTGAAAGTGTATTCTTCTTGGGTAGAATTTTCTTTAACTAATTCAGAATTCTTGTTACGCTATTGCCAGACAAACTATATTGTGTTTTCAAACTATACAAAACAACCATGGCATGCAAAGTTATTAGATCTTTACCACAGACAGGGTACAATGGTTGGTTGCCTTAAATTTCAAACTTTGATAGTCATCATTAAGGTTTATCCCAATACTATCTTGAGAACCAGAACCTTCTACATTGTCAGTGACCTCATTTTCTTTCACTTCATGAACTCTATAAGCATCATTAACTAAATCCTCTAACATATTATAGTCTACATTATCCTCCCGACCTTGTATATCTATCCTACTTGATGATTATTGTGAAGGTTGCTTAGGGACAAAGGGGACATGCATTTCCCCATGAAAAATCCACGACCCATGACCGATAATTATCTTTTATACCCTATCTAAGCAGACGTAGTTTAACTGTTTTCCACTCAAACACCTTACCATTACTACAATGTGCACATGGACACAGGAACTCTTCATCATTAATACACCTCTTTGCGAATTTTACAAACTCATTAGCATCTCTACGATACTCATCCCCTAGTCCGCATCCACTATTTATATAAAGGATATCCCATCACACCTACTGCTAACAATCACCTATAATAGGTAAGAAGCATATATTCATTGATTAATACCAACAAAAGTGTGAAAAATTCAAGAACCTTAGGTTAGATACAAATTTTGAATTAAGTAGTGCAATTGAACTAATAAATAAATTTAAGTAGCGATCAATCCCAATTCGATTTATTCACTATCATATCAAACAATAAGATTAATCATACACGCTGATTGCAAGGCAGCCCAAGCTCTATCACATGGTCTCTCTTCGAGTCCAATTAGGCATATAAGTTTTGTCAACCTAATCTAATCCCTTGAAGTTATTAAATTTTTCAGGACTATTAAGTCGATATTACAATACCAAGTTGGGCTTCTAGGTGTACTTTATACGATAAATAAAGTTAACATGTCTTTATAGACCCATACTTTTCATTCGTTAGAGAAACTTTGATGCCGATGGTAAATGATAAGAAAATTTGTAACTAGACATAATGGTGAGTCAAGTTGTGTTAAAAAATAATTTGAACCCCCCAAATCCAAACAATTTCAAGAAAAGGAAAGTTAAGAAAAAACAATTTGAACCCCAAAAATTTGTAAATATTGTTGTTTTAACATATTAAAAATTATTATCGATGGGTATTTTTTCAGACGAGCAACAAACATAGTCAATAACTAAAAAATGTGAAGCTACAGATCAATTTCTAATAATAATTCAAATGGCCCACAGCTTATACAAGCAATAAACACAGTCAACTAACACATACAAGCTCAAAACAGATTTATATCCAAAATATTAGATTTTTACCAAAAATCCTAGAAAATGACCAATTCAGAAAATGGCCACAAAAATGCAAAAACTTAAAAAATCTAACCTACTTATTGGGGGATTCTTAATTTGTTTGTTGCAATGGAAACAAAAAAATGTAAAAACTAACAATGGAAGAACAAGAGAAAAGGAACTAACCTAGAAATGGAGGTTTTGTGGCGACGGGAGGATATGGGGAGTGATTCGGTGAGACAACAAGGATAGGGGACGCTGGTGAGCATGGGACGCTGGCTATAAATGGAGGTTTTTGATTTTTAGTGTGAGGAGCATGGGATTTTTCTTTGAAAGGAGAAAAAAATGTCTATGATTTTTTTAGAATCGGGACATTATGTTTTGGTTGGGGAAGAAAATGGGACCTATGGTTGTCACGGTATTTGACCGTGACAAGTCCTTGACAATGGGTTATAATGGCATTGTCACGGTCAAAGACCGTGACAATGGTCGCGTGTTTTTTTATCACTATTTTTTACTTTGATAATAGCTCATCCAAAAAAGGTGACAATAGCACTATTGCTTTATTATCTAAGAGGGTAATCAAATAAGGGTTTATGAATATTATGAAAGTTAGGAGGTATGACCTATGATAGTGGAAAGATCAACACAAGACTAAGGAAATAAATGCAACAATAAATGAACTAGAAGATATTTTTTCAAACACATATGAGTTATCTAATTTGGGTACACACAATTATGAGCAACATCTGGTTATAACAACAATCAATACTAAATATAACCTTTGTCTTACAATAACTATAGCCTTTAAAGAATTTAAGAGTTGTAGTTGAGAGGGTAAATCAGAAAGCACTTGAATGATGTAAAACAAGTAGGGTTATGAGCGTTAATTGTGGCTAAAATTTCAAACTGTTATTTGAGAGTGTAGTTATGCAGCATAAAAAATCTAGGATGTGCTTCACTGTGTCAGTGAATAAATGTGTTATACTATTTATAGTCATATTCGATGAGTTGGTGTGTCTTATTATGCATTAAATGATACGTATTACATTTTAAGTGCACTAAATGCCTTGAGACATTTTCTACCTTAATCTCATTCATTTGAACTAGATTATTGCTAGTGCGAGTGGTTTAAAGTTTGTTATAATAGTGATTAAAATGGAATATTATCAGCCTATGTATCTGTGAGAACCCAGGCCCAAGGTGGTGAGCCTCCTACTGCCTCCCACGGGGGTACGCGTCCCTTTTGGGATAGAGATATGGAGACATAGGTTGTTAGTGATGATGCACAGTCATCGCCTCGTTCTCTTTTTGAAAGTGATGATGTCGCCAGTCTATTTTACACTAAACAGACAAACTAAGGGGTAGGTTTCCATAGAGGCCTAGTGAATGTAAGTGATCTACGTGTTTAGTCAGAGAGTCAAAGGTTCGGGTACTGGATTATTGATTGTATAAGTGTTACGCACCTGCTCCACTCTTTCGATTTCAAATGTAGATATAAATTATTTGTATTAATGTTTAAATATACTACGACCATTCGGGTTGTATTCTTCTGGAGCGGGCCTGGCCTCGAAGTCCGGACGAGGAGGAGAAAGAGGAAAAGGATCCTCCACCTATTTCCCCCTTTCTTGCTGTGCACACGTGGGTGATTCGAGGATATAGAGATCCTTTTTCCGTTACTCGTGTTGGCATCATAGCGGTTTGCCTCGAATATAAAATTAGTCGTCGTCAATTAGGGATAACACGAAGAGATGGATTCGCCAGCCTATTTTTCTCGAGGAAGGCAAAATAATATCACCGACTTGAGAGAACGTCATCAAGATTAAACTGATGCATACAAAACCAAGTGATTCTAAGGTTAAGGGGCTAAGTATCGAAATGGGAAGGTGTTAGGTACCCATTCCTCCCTTTCGATCTTTCATGGGCTATGTTAATATTCTTCTTTTCACCAAAGAGTGATATGTGTGTACATATATGTAATTTAAATAATGAGAGAAGGGAATTATCCGACTCATGTCATGGAATGGACAGATCGGATGCATCCGTAGGAGTGTATTCGAAAGACATCGTAAACATAAGATGTAAGTGTTCGTCGAATCACGAATTGCTATGAAAGAGCGAATGTGCATGTTGGGTGAAGCACAAATATGTACGAGTCCAAGACTCACAAAAGAGATATAATAGAATATAAAAGACATAAAATGAAAAGGGAGGACTCGAATCTTGGGATTGGCCCAAAACGCTTACGTAGCGCAGGGGCATTAAAGTCCACGTAGTTCAAAAATAGCATAGGGGTGGGGTTCAACCCATAAATTCAAATGTAGGACTCTTATTTGAGAGATTTTGAAGAAAAATGTGTTCAAGTGTGAGAAAATATTGAAGTCTTACTTTTGGAATTTGCGAATAAACCCTCTTTTTGTCTTTTTTGGGTTTTTATGAAAATAATTTTTGTGAAGTGCTAATAATAAAAAAGTGAAGATTATTTGATGTGAGATAATGAAAAAAAACTAAAAGATATCACAAAATGAGAATAAAGTGAATAATAACACTAAAATAAACAAGCTAGAGAAAGATTGAGAAATGGACCTCCTTATAAATCATTGTTGTTGAATTTAGAATGCAAGTAGGCTGTTTTTTTTAGTGGTATGAAGGTAATGTAATAGGGTGAGTAAGTTAGATAAGTGAGGTAAGAAAGTGAGGTGAGGTAATGTTAGAAAATGGAATTTTTAGTAAAAGAGAAGGCTCTGATTTTGAGAGAATGCTTGTTGACTCTTGAAAGGGACCTCCCTTAGGGGTGAGATCTTGAGCCATTTATATATTGCCATTTAGGGTTGGGGTGCCAAGTGGAATGGCCCTTAAACTACCTATCAGCACAGAGCCTACCTTGTTGGGCAAGGAAAGTGCACCTTACCAGTAGGCAAGGGGTCTGGGGTGACTGGAGGCAGGCCAAAATTGACTTTTTTTAGAAAAACGGGCATAAAAAGTAAACTGTAAGTCCGAATCATGCACGAACAAGATCGTTGGAAAGGTAATTCAGAGTACTTTAAGAATCCATGATCCACTCCCAGGTTTGAGAGTTGATTGAAGTAAAACACCGATCAAAAGCTCCCGTTGGTCTCTAGATAAGGGTTTTCGAAGGAAAATGGGTCGTTCGTGTGAACCGCGAGGCTGATTCATGCACGACATGGACCATTGTAAAGGGAATTAAGATACGTTAAATATTTCATTGAGATTCATTCGGTTCAGAGAGTTAATCAAGTCCAAACGGGGCTTGAAAGCATACGGTGGCCCTTCGAAGTAAAATAGATCGTTCGTGCAAACTGTGAGGCTGATTCGCGCTTGGGACATACCATTGGAAAGGAGATTCAAAGCCCTTAGAGGTTTTTGAGCTTTTCTTAGGTCGGAGAGTTTACCATAGTCAAACGGGTCCCGAGATCACCTGGTGGTTTTCAGATCAATACTCGAAGTAAAATGGATCGTTCGTGCGAATCGTGAGGCTGATTCTTGCATAGCACGAATCGTTGGAAAGGGGATTCAAAGCCCTTCGATGTTTCATTGAGCTTCACTCATGTTTAAGAGTTAGCCAAAGTCAAATGATTTCCGAGAGAACTAGTTGGACTCTAAATCAGTACTCAGAGTGTGATTTAGGGTTTATGATGAGTGGATGAGTGTTAAACTTAAGGAGGTCCTTAGAGTGGTTCTAGGAGGGAGTGACTATAGAGATCCTAGATGGTCGATCTTGGAATAAGTGAAGATCATCGAAATATATACACCTCATCAATGTAGGATAAGGGGTTTGAGGTCAACTCTGTGGACCTAGGGGATGAAGGTGACCGATTCAGAGAGTCGAGATTAATTTATGGACATAACGGGGGTAAGTTCAATTATGCGAACCTAATGGGATAAGGATAATCGACTTCATGAGTTAAGGTTGATTATATGGACTTAAGGAACGTAGGTGATCGATTCAGAGGGTCTTGGTCAAAACTACGGACCTAAGGATAGTTGAGGTCGATTCTAGGGACATAAAGATCGAGTTGAGCAATTTTATAGGTCAAGTTTGATTCTGTGAACGTAAATATATGATGAACAATTTAGTGGGTCGAGGTCAATTTTGCGGACCTAAAGTTGGGATGCCCAATTCTGAGGATCGAGCTTAGTTCTGTGGACCTAAAGTTATGGCGACCGATTCTGCGGGTCGAGGTTAATTCTATGGACCTCAAGATGTAGTGACTGATTTAGCAGGTCGAGGTTAATTTTGATGCCCTATAGATGCAGTGACCAATTCGGTCGGTCGAGGTCAATTATGCAAACCTAAAGATATGACGACCAGTTTGGCAGACTAAAAGATGCGACGATCAATTTAGCGGGTCGAGGTCAATTTTGTGGACCTAAAGGTGTGACAACCAATTTTACAGGTCAAGGCCAATTTTGTAGACCTTAAGGAAGGATGACCAATTCTATGGGTCGAGGTCAATTTTACGGACCTAAAGTTGGGATGATCAATTCTGTAGGTTGAGGTCATTTATGCGACCTTAAGTTATGGTTTATGGAGACTGTACCGACTTGCGATTCCTTTGGGGAATGCGTAGAGTGCTTTAGGGCAGGCGTACCTTTGGTTCTTCTGGGGAATATGTTGATAATGAAAATGAGTGCCAATGATCCTATTGAGGATTTTTGTAGAGTTAGTAAGTGGTTTGGTTCTCCAGAAGGTATTTTCCTCAGAGAACGAATATTCTTGACCGTGCGGGGATTTTTTTATCAATTTTTATGGCAATTTTCAAATTTTGGGCATGTTTTAGATAAAATTTTGAGGTGACTACTGATAGGCAAGCCTAGGGAGGTGCCTATAGGCATAGAGCACAGACTCTTCTTGGGGAAGTGGAAAAGTTCAGTGGTGGACCCAGAATTTTTGTTTAATGGCTGCGAAAGTTTCGAGTAGTGACAGGGGTTCGGGGGTGGGAGCCCCTGAGGTGTATTTTTTAGGGTTATTTTGAGTTTTATGCATCTGTTATGGCCTAAAAATGTAATAACTAATTGATAAATACATATTCAAGTTTTATTATAAATAATTACACGATTTAAGTTATTCACCAATTTAATAACAATATTAAAATTGCAAACAATAAATATTTCAACTAATATATATATTAAATAAATAATTAGATATTGCAAGGAACCAACAATATATTCATATTCACCAAATAAGCAACACTCATTAATTAGCAAAAAAATATTTTCATCCCATTGTCAACAAATAAAATAAATCAAGTTTCACTTAATATATATCAATAGCAATATTCAATAGAGATTTCGAGTCTGGTAAATCAAGTTTCACTTAATATATAGCAATAGCAATATTCAATATTCAATATTCCACATCGAAAGGGAAAAAAATAATAGAAGAAAGAAACTAAAAACAAAACTTACCAAATGACAAGTTGTTTGCTCCTAAAAGCTGGCAGATAGAGATTCTGGGCTTGGTCTATCGATGGGGGTGGTCCGACAAAGGAGGTAGAGAGAACTCCAGGCAGGTAGAGGGCCGACTCAAGGGAGAGGGGCATGATTGGATGTTGGGTGTTGCCAAGAGGAATGAGATTGGTTGGGCTTTATTTTGGGGAAAATAAAAAGAAGTTGGTTGTAGTACCAGCCTAGTACACGTGGGATGTTATTTTGAGGTTTTAAATATTTATGATTTCTGCCCCTTCATGTTTGAAAAGCCTATATTTAGTTTACTTTTACTTTGGGAACTTACACATGGATCCCAATTACTTTTCTTTTACAATATATACACAGAAAAAATTCGAAAAATCTATGGGTGAAACCACCCCCCTTTGGGATGGGGTAGGTCCGCCCCTGGAAAGGTCACTATCGATAGGCAAGACCAGGGGAATGTCGATCGGCATACCCCTTAACCTTTTATAAAAAAAGGGCGACCCCTCCTCATTTTTCACACCTCTAAGTGAGTGATTCTCTTACTTTCTCTCATTAAAAGTCATTTTCGAGTCCATTTTTCTCACGTTCTCAAATGGCGGGTACTTCTAGCAACACCAACAATGAATGGGTGTCTAGTGATGATTGGGAAAATTTGGAGTGGCGGGCTGCAATGCCACTTGCTTTGGGTAATAAGAATGCCTACGACTCATTTAAGTCGATGGCTAATGAGAGGATCTTATTGCGCAAGCTTGCACACCATCGTTCAACGAGGGTGAAGAGCCATAATGGTTATGTGAGTATTTGTTCTTTGGTTTTCCATTTTTTTTTCCTTTTCCTTTTGTTCTTGGGCTAATAAAGGGTTTTTCTTGGTTTCTTACAGACTAACATTGCTTCTTCAAGCATCCAGTCCCAGGGGATGACTGGGATGAAGGACATTTGGGATCATCTTCATGTGGAGGGGCGTTAGATGGTGTCATCCATCGAGTTTGGCACATTGGTGGGTGCACTAGACAAGACGTAGCGTTCTACTGCGGCGTTGTGCGCACTTGGTGAGAGGTGGTGGGATACGACCCACACATTCCATCTAGGGTTCGAGAAGATGACTGTTACTCCCTTGGTTGTCCAGCAGTTAACGAGGTTGGATTGCCCTGGTCATCAGATTATAGTGGACCATACTTTACGGGTTACGGAGATGGTGGTACGACCTACCTTGGGAGATGTTGGTATAATCGTGTCGGGGGATTATATTCGTATATCGGTAAATAACGGGTGATCATTCCTTTGTTAATTTAAAACTGGTATCTCATTTGGTTCGTTCTTAGCATCACTGTCGAAAACTTTTTAATATTTACTAATCACCTAGTATTCAAAAAGCTGATGTTAGTTTTTTTTATCTTTTTAAATTAACATCCAACAAAAAAATAGATAATTATTTAAACATTCACCATTCAATAACCAAACTCATAGAGAATAAAGTGACACAGTGAATAATTGTAACTAGAATAAACACTTCCAACCTGAATCCCATAGACAATAATTCAAAATAAAATTCTAGTCCAATCCACAAAAAAATAAAGATGTAAATCCACTATCTCTGAATAGGAATGGGTAACATGCCCGACTGAAATAAGTGTCTCATAAGAAGAAAATGATAAGTGTGGAAGCGTCTACTACTGAGATCCGACAACTTCCACAGCAGCTGCAACACATCAAATGATAGGAACTCCTAGGACTGGCGTCCCTGTGGCTGGGTACCTAAAATGTTTTTACAAAAATATAGGTTTGGAGACAACGGGCCAGAGTCCAAGAAAACATTTGAAAATTTAGCAAGTGTTTAAAATGCAAAATTATCAGATACTATATATATGTTAGGTTTACATGCCCTTACTTGAGATCCCCACCTCTCAAATAATGTGCACACCTAATGAATCTTTCTAACACATCCTAGTTATACTACCCTCCCTAACTAGTCTGAACCATATCTATCTCTACACAAACTAACTCGTTGTTCCACTCGCATTGACCATATCATATATTATCGCATAACCCATATCATTTTGTAAATTATAACTGTCCCATTAGAGATTAAGTCTCCACATACTTAGGTTATTTTAGATGTCACTATCTCTCTCATCTACTTAAGCACACACAATAGAATAATTCATAAATATATATATGTTTAACTCTCATCATATATATATATATACTAATACGATACCCCTAGGCTGAGCTGCTGTGCATGCATACTCTGCTATCAAGTCCCGATACATCAAGTACTAAATAGAAGGACTACAGGTTCAAAATCACTCTTGAACCAAAAATACAATTCACATAAGTTGGAGGTGAACATAGTTCTAGTCCTTTAGAATACGTACATACCTAACGCACCTAAATGATCGGTCACACCATTGTTCACACAAATAGTGATCAACACTAAGTTCTATGGTCTAAGGTACGAGTCTAAAATCCCCCCAAATGGCTCATCAAGATAATACCGCCCACAATGTGAAACCTCCCATGAGAGCAAGCAACGTAGGTATGTTCATTACACATAATATCCCAACCAACATAATATATGCATGCATTCATCCGATACATACATAGAGTATATTTCAAGCTTATCCCATAAAGTAATAATTCACATTTTATTCCCATTTCCCATTATTCCTAACATCTCTTGTTAACCGAAAGGATATAAATAATTTAATTAATTATTTTAATAGCTATCCTCAACCCGTACTTACTGATCCAGAACCCAGAATCATTATAACATGCCCGAATTATATTTTAATTCCCAACAATCCTTTTTCTTGATAAAGTTACATTCTGCCCAGAAATATAAAATGACGATTTGGGGCTTTTCTGATCCGATTTTGAAAAAAAAACAAAACTACAAAGTTGTTTAAAACATGATTTTATACATGAAGTCAGGTTCACACTACCAATTTCCGAATAAAACAGTCCTAAAATTATCATACAATATTCGTCCTTTTTCTAAAATGATTTTACATGCGTTGACTTTCGGATTCGTATGAGTTCATTTCATTTCTAGTTAGGTAGTTGAATCTCCAATTTAATCACATGCTTTTCTCACATTTCAAAATCATCAATAAACTATATAATCCTAATCATGAGTTCTATAATCCCAAATGATGTTAACTCAATTGAAAACCTTATAAACCTGGGTTTTTATCTAAAAATCCTATAATCTAGCATGTATTTCAGCAAACTCATAATTAAGCAAGTTTAAACAACTTGCCTCTTAGGATGATTATGAATTTCCTTTGAAGAAGATGATGTAATTTACTCCTCCTCGTTCTTCCTAAATTTTGACAGTGTATGGTGGTGGTGCAAGTTAACTCTAGGTGTAGCTCCTCCTTTAAGACCCTTCACCTTTTTAGAAACTCTTCACTTTCTGGTAAAAGCTCTCACACTTTATCTCCTTTGGTTTCCTCTCACTTTGATTTTTCAATTCCCCATTTGATTATCCAAAGAGTTGGTTTTAAAGTAGCTAATCCCGTATCTCTTCATAGGTTGGAAATCCAAAGGTTAAAAATTGACTTTTCACTTGTCGGGTTGACCCAGAAATGACCCGAGACCATATACATATGCCTGAATATAGTTTTCTAACTATTTCAACCCTTCCGAATATTTTGACATACTCGAAATGATCATTTGAATTTTCCAAAATGCATTTATATTTTATTTTTCAGAATTAAGTCCCGACACGCGCGTACCGACTAAATTTACCGTAACTATCATATTTCCCACTCACGACAATCATAACACTTTCTTATCAATTTATTACTCATTTACTAAGTAATATTTAATATAAATAAATATTAACCCTTGTCTCGCTAATTAATATTTATTTTAATCAGGATTAATTTCCCAATTTAATTGAATTAATTCCAATATAAAAATCATTAAATTACGGGGTGGTACATACTGCCCCCCTAATACATAAATTTTATCCCAAAATTCAGAAAATAATATCTGGTATAAGTAACCTTATCCTCGCTCTCCCAAGTAGACTCTTCGGCATTATGATGCCCTATATTACCACCTCAGATCCTTGCACACAACTGCGTCCGAACGTACTTAAAAATTTACTCGTAAAAATCTTTGGGTATTTTCACTATACCTACACCAAAGGTACCGTTTCGACTAAAGGTTTACTCAGTACAACCTATGATTTATCGACAAATTCATTCAAGCCCTTACATACCGATATATTTCCTTATACTTAATTTCTTAATTATATAATGACACGTAAAACTATCGTGAATTCGATAATAATGTCTCAAAAGACGAGCCTATACTCCACTGGCTCTATCATCTCTATGTTAGAAAAGGCCTCACTTCTGTAGGTACCAATTTCCCTTATTGCCGTACCAAGATATCTCTCCTCACGGGATACACCCTCAGCAATCCCTAACTACTCATGTAAGACCTCAAAATTTAGGTTCACATCAATGTACTCTCACTATGTTTTTTAACTATATGAAAACGATGTGGGATGACTCAATCCTTTTCGGCGGATCACGAATCACTTCGGGTTCGAGAAACTTATTAATTCCCGTTTTTAACTATCCAAGGGTGGGTGAATTTTTTTTCCTCCCTATTAAACGTCAAAAGTCACTTTGCAATTTATATTTTGCTACATGTCATCACACGTAGCTCCACCAATTTACTCAAAAAATCCATGACATGCATTCTCGCATTTTGTTATATTTTATGTCACCCCTCCCGACTATCCATCGGTCTACGATTTACTTGAATGAATTTGTCACTAAATCGTAGGTTATAGTGAGTAGACCTTCAGCCTAAATGGTACCATTGGTGTAGGTATAGTGGAAATATTAAAAGACTATTACGAGTAAATGATGAGTACGTTCGGATGCAATTTTGTGCAAGGATCTAAAGTGGTAATATAGGGCATCATAATGCCGAAGAGTCTACTTGGGAGAGAGAGGATGAAGTTACTTATACCAGGTATTCTTTTTCGAATTTCGGGATGAAATTCCATTATTAGGGGAGAAGTATGTAACACCCCGTAATTTTAATAATTTTTATATTGGGATTACTTAAATTAAATTGGGAAATTAATCCTGATCAAAATAAATATTAATTAGCGAGACAAGGGTTAATATTTATTAATATTAAATATTATTAGTGAATGAGTAATAAATTGATAAGAAAGTATGATGATTGCCGTGAGTGAGAAATACGACAGTTACGAAAATTCAGTCGGGACGCGCGTGTCAGTCGTGTCGGGACTTAATTTTGGAAAATAAATTATAAGTGCATTTTAGAAAATTCAAATGGTCATTTTGAGTACGTTAAAGTGTTCGAAAGGGTCGAAATATTCAGAAAACTATATTTAGGCATATGTATAGGGTCTGGGGTCATTTATGAGTCGACATGACAAGTGAAAAGTCAATTTTAACCTTTGGATTTTCAACCTATGAAGAGATATGAGATTAGCTACTTTAAAACCAACTCTTTGGCTAACCAAATGGGGAATTAAAAAATCAAAGTGAGATGAAACCAAAGGGGAGAAAGTGTGAGAGCTTTTACTAGAAAGTGAAGAGTTTCTCAACAAGGTGAAGGGTCTTAGAGGAGGAGAAACACCTAAAGCCACCTTGTACCACCACCAAAATTTAGGAAGAACGAGGAGGAGTAACTTACATCATATTTTTCAAAGGAAATTCAAAATCATCCTAAAAATCAAGTCGTTGAAACTTGCTTAATTATGAGTTTGCTGAAATTCATGCTAGATTACAGGATTTTTGGATAAAAATCGAGGTTTATAAGGTTTTGATTTAAGATATCATCATTTGGGATTATAGAACTCATGATTAGAATTATATAGTTTATTGATGATTTTGAAATAGGATAAAAGGATGTCATTAAATTGGAGATTCAACTATCTAACAAGAAATGAAGTGAACTCACATGAATTCGAAAGTCAAACGCATGTAAATTCGTTTTAGGAAGAGAATGAACATTGTATGATAATGTTAGGTATGTTTTAAGCGAAAATTGGTAGTGTGCATGCGAGTATTTGTATAAAATCATATTCAGAACAACTTTGTAGTTTTAAGCTTTTTAAAAATCGATTCAGAAAAGCCTCAAATCGTTATTTTATATTTCTGGACAGAATGTAACATTATCGAGAAAAAAAGATTATTGGGAATTAAAATATAATTCGGGCTTATGATAATGATTCCAAGTTTTGGACCAGTAAGTATGGGTTGGGGTAGATATTGAAATAATTAATTAAATTATCTATATCCCTTCGGTTAACAAGAGATGTTAGGAATAATGGGAATTGGAAATAAAATGTGAGTTATTCGTTTATGGGATAAACTTGAAATATACTCTATGTATGTATAAGATGAGTTCATGCATATATTATGTTGATTATGATATTATGTGTAATGAACTTACCTACGCTGCTTGATATCACGGGAGGTTTCGCATCGTGGGCGGTCTTATCCTGATGAGCCATTTTGGGGGATTTTAGACTCAAAGCTTATAGCATAAACTTAGGGCCGATCACTATTTGTGTGAACAGTGGTGTGACCGGTCATTTGGGTGCATTAGGTATATACGTATTCCAAAGGCCTATAACTATGGGACTGATGGCTGGCAAGTGAGACAGGCAGTTCGCTTATTCATTTTGCTTATGCTGGGAGGGTATGCAGTGGCGACATCGTCCATCTCTAGTTTTTGCCATATTTTAGGATTATTTCGGATGTCCATCTGTATGAATGTGGGAGCTTCACTTTGGCGTCCCTTTATGCTTCTTTGCATGCTTTCAATTGGTGCTGCCGATAGACATTCATAGGAACCACGTACCTTTTTGAGGTAATCTTTAGGTTTACTTTCCTTTTTATTTTCTTATAATACTTTTTGGTTTCCTTTTTCTGATTCTTGGAGCTTTCCTTTTGCAGATGTGGTTCGATGAAGTGATAAAGCACAATGTGGGGGTGGTGTCCTTGAAGGATAGTGAGATGGGAGACTTCTGGGGGATATACAGGTGGAAGAAGTCGAATAGGAGTTTGAACCAATCCCTTGCCTTAAAAAACGTGCAAGCGACGCTAAACTCCTTAACGAGCGACCAAGTTAGGTTTTCGATTTTTATCTCTTTCTGAATTTTTGGATTCTTTATTCCTTCGAGTAGTTACTGGCTCTTAGCTATGAATATAACTGACTATCTAACCTTTGAGTCTTTCTTCGAGGGCTACAGACATACACGCGCAAATAAGGCGGTCATTGATGCACGAGTACGGGTGTATATGGTACCTTAGGGAGGGGGTAGTGTGTATGACTTTGGAGGGAGAGGTGGAGGTCCCACCATCAGTGCCCTCGGAGTACATGAGGTCGGTGAGAGAGATAACAGATAAGGCGAGGGCGACGAAGATGGAGGGCGAGCGCTATATGCTCTACACTGATATGACAATGGGCTATGACTATCTAGATTTTGTGACCAGTTGGTTGATGCCTTCATGCATATATGACGTGGAGAATATTTCTCCACCCGCTACTACTTCGGGGAGAGGTACCAGTGTGTCGGAGGTGTCGGCCCACAACACTAGAGGAAGCGCGACTGTAAAGGCAGAGGAGGCCTCACCTATTCATGCCTCTTCCCCCTCTTATCATTTCCGATTGAGGCAATGTATCTTTTCTCTCCTTTTGTTTTATCTTTTGCTCTTGCAAGAAATACAATAATTCTAAGAAAAAACAAATATGTGGAATGTATTTCTTTTTGTTATTATATTAGTTTAATGACTTACTCTATATGTAATTTAATTTACTACTGAGGCTTCTCATTTATTTGCAAAAATAGGGATGAAAAGGGACTCAAAGTAAAAGGATAATATTTATATTTAGAAATTATATATAAAAGGGAAAGTAATAATTTTTCAAAAAGTAACAACCCGGAGATTGATCTTTTTCAGGGGAAATTTTATTTTGGAAATTGATATTGTGTAAAGGGGGAAATAAAGAATTTCCTAAAAAGGGGTACCGACCGGCATACCCCTTGACCCGGGGAGAGCGAACGGAGCGTTAATGCGATAAAATAAATCCAAATCTACAAGTAACAAGGTATAGATCACATAAATAAATCCACAATAATATAAATCCACTAATCTCAATTCTTCAAATACAACAAGTCTCTCGAATAAATACAACATCTAATCGAAAAATAAATACAAATCTCCAAAGCTCTATACATCAAAATAATACAAATCTTTTCCAAACAATCCTCGCTAAAATCAATCTCCATAGCGCCCCAAACTCCGCGCTAACCTGCCACTAAAAGAAAATATGGGGAAGTACACAATACAACAAGAAAGATGCTCAACAAATATATATGTTAGCGATGAATAAAACGTAACAATACGAGTACGAATATTCAAATCAAAATGCAAATCTCAAAGCATTTATCAATATAATTTCTCAACAACACATCAATGGGTAACCAGGCCTCACCCCATTCGCATATGCTTTATCAAGTCACAGCCCGGGAATAGGTATTTTGGCGGGTGCCCAACATCCGTGCCATATTAAAATCTCATGAAAACGTACTCATCAATAATATAATGATACCACATGAATCAAAATAATTTCAATAATTATTTTCCAGATTTCAATGAATTTATCAATTCAAATATGAGTTCAATTAAACAAGAATTCAAAGAGAATGACACTCGCGAGATTTAAGGAGCATATTGTGTAAAACCCCATACCTCAAACCATGATGAGAAACCAATGATCACATCCTCAAGATCAACACAAAAGATCTACAAAAGCTTCTCCAAGAACCTCCAAAAAAATAGCCCCAAGAACACCTCTAATCTAAGGTTGGAACTCACAAATCTCAAGGGCCAATGTGTAATTAAAAAGGTGAGGAATATAAAATATATTTGCTGCCAAAATTTGTGCCAAAAGTAGGTTAAAAAGGTTGCCCCCAACTTTCTTTTATAATGCAAAGAAATGAAGAGTTGGAATCCAAAAGACTCCTTTAAATAAGGCAAAGAAATGAAGAGTTGGAAGTCAAAACAACTCCTAGAGTTAAAAACAGGGTCAAGTCTAAATCACTCCTTTGGCTTTGATTGAACTTTTTGCATACTTTATGTACTTGTGGGCAGAGAAACCAGTGGTGCCTTGAACTGTTTGTCTTCTTGTGGGAATTTTTAGTATAAAAAGGAGTTTTGTAGGTATTTTCTTTACCATCTTCCATCTTCACTCCGTCGTAGCTTTCTTCTTTTCTGCAAATGGCTCTTCTGCTGTTTGATGCATTTTCTTCCTACCTCTAGGGTCTAGAGGCAATGTGCCTCTATAATGATGACTGCAAAGCCTTTAGTCCACGCCAGGTCTCTTTATGGCGTAACTGTGCCATAGACTGGAATCTTCTAGAAGTTGAAGTACAGTTCTGGTACCTAGAAGACTATGGTTTTTGGTTCGGCCTAGGTGAGGTATGCCCTACCTAAGAACAATTCTCTGCGATATTAGGTGTCAGCCCCAATATAGCGGTGGCTATATCGGATTATCCTGTTCTCCCTCGGTGTCTCTGACAAAATTGGTTCATATCTCCCTTTCGACCGCTCGACCACTCGACCACTGGTTCATGTAGGAAATATTATTTGTTCGATATTCCTGAATTCGGTTTGCCAAAATAATTTTTTCTGATGCTAGTTTTTCTAGAGTTGTAGCCTTGGGTCTGATTGTTAGACTTCTGTTGGTGACAGGCAACCTGATAACTGATCCTTAAGTGGCCATAATAGCAGTGTGGTTATCATATCGTTGTAGTCTTATGGTGGTAGTGTTAGCGAAGACTTTGAATGGCTTGTATGCTAAGAAGGAAGGTCGGGCTAGGGGTGTTCACGGGTCGGTCGGTTCGGTTTTGGGCGGGTTTTTTGAGCCGAACCGACCATGTCGGTTTTTGGAGGAGAAAAATCGAACCGAACCGAATTTGGTAAAAAACCGAACCGAACCGAACCGAACAGGGTCGGTTTTTGACAGGGCCGGTTCGGTTTACCCGTCGGTTTTTGACAGGGCCGGTTTTTGACAGGGCCAGTTCGGTTTTTTCATTTATTTTAATAAAAAATATATTTTTTAATACCTAATATAAATATAAAATTAAAAAATATAATATAATATGCCAACACTAATATAAATATAATATAAAATATAAAATTAAAAAGTATAAAAATTAATTCGGTTCGGTTCGGTTCAAAATCGGGTTTTTCATGCCAAAACCGAAAACCGAACCGACCCTGTCGGTTTTATACCTGATCAAACCGAACCGAATCGCCCCTTAAAAAAACCCGGCCCGAAAATTTTCGGTTCGACTCAGTTTTGTCGATTTGTCGGTTTGGTCGGTTTTTTTGCACACCCCTAGGTCGGGCTGACTTTTTATGGGGAGTCCTATCATGTTGTTTATGTGGCTTTCTGAGAGACTGCGTCTGACAGCTCCTCCTGAGTACCTTCTGCCGAGCATTCCCAATTTCTTTGCTAGTCCCTTCTTCAAATTCGGCCCTTCAATGGATAACTGGGTTAACTGGCTTATGGAATATAGAGACCGATGCCTTCGATGGTCTGTGCCATGGTGGGGGCTTGCAACCCGTTTTGCAATTAATGGAATATTGGTATGTGCAGCTAGTTGGTCATCGCTAAACTTCCTTCTATTTTCCTTGGCGGCTTTTGCACCAAGTAGGATGGGAGAAGATCTTTCCACCACATATAACTAATTTTTTTTAATGGAGGACTTAACCGAGTACTCGAGGATAATACTAGGGCTTCTATGACAGTGTCACCGACCGTTTACCCATCCGTCATAATTCGTTGGAGGGCTTAGTTTGTATCTCGGGATTATTTGAAGTGGTTATGAAAATGAGTGGTTGGGAAGATTTTAGCGGATGAAACAGGAAAAGATGTCTTGTCCCTTTTGCTACCATGGAGGAAGATATTGTGGTTTTGTCAAATCTTATCAAGGCATACCGTTGCATGGAGTGCATTCGAAACACAAATAAGGAGTGGGACACTTGGGGACCTCTAAGGACAGGTAAAGATGATGAGGTAGGTCCGTCAGGTAGCTGGGGACAAGGTTTTGTGAAGCTGGTTGTGTTTGTGTTATGTGGGGAATTTATATTTTGGTGGGTGTTTGGTATGTTATTTTTGGAGTTTTTTGTGAAGCTAGTTATTGGTAAGGATTGGTAAGTTGTAATGAAGGTTTAGGAGGGGAGCAGTTTGTTTGGCTCCTGTCGTTGATATTTCACGTAACAACCGTATTCCTTGATTGAAATAAAAGTAAATTTCACATATTTTATTATGTCTTTTGATGATTATTGTATTTGAACTGTCTGTACCAGTCGCTAAGGTATACATATTCCTTTTGTTCATTTAAATATTGAGATGGATTGCCGTTCTTGGGAGAAGAAAAAAATAGAATTTTGTGAGAAATAAAGTACCATGCCCATGTGTTGTATAGTTTACCTATGTACCTCTGTGGGTTTTTGAGCTTCATTTTGAAAAGCGTATTCTAAGAGAATCAGGTCCTACGTAGTTCTGAGTAGAGAAAAATGAAGAGATTTTTTTTTAGAATATAAAGGGGATAGCATGCCAAGAGTTATAATTAAGGGTAGAACTTATTGAGATGATCCAGATTGATTGGATGAGCCATTTCTTCTCCGCTAAGATCTATGAGCATAACGGAGCTGCCTGATAGGATATTCTTCACAATCTAGGGGCCATTCCAATTAGGTTTGAACTTCCCACTAGGGCCCCACATGAAAACTATAATTTCTTTGAAGGCATGGTCTCCTTCTTGGACATCACGATCCTTGACTTTCTTATTGAATGATCGCACGATCCAAAGATGATACCCTTGTATGTGGTATAAAGACTTAAGTATTCTTTCATTTGGGAGTGAGAGTTTGTCATAGCAAATCTGGTGCTAGTCTTCCTCACTAGCCTTGCTTTCGAGCATGACACACAGATAAGGCACTTCTGGTTCGACGAGGAGAATCGCTTGCATGCCGTATGCTAGAGATTAGGGCGTAGCCTCAGTGGGTGTCCTGATAGAGGTGTGGTAGCCTCAAAGGGTATATGGGATCCAATTATCCTAGTCTCTGTAGCTTTCAGTAATCTTGCTGATGATGGTTTTGAGACACTTATTGACGACTTCGATAGCACCATTGGTTTGGGGTCAGTAGGGTGGATATTTGTGTCTCTGGATTCCATACTCGTCGACTAATTCTATGACCTTGGCCTCGAAGTGGAATCCATTATCTGATACCAACTCATGGGGAACCCTATAGCGGCATATGATATTCTTTTTGATAAACTTGGCTACAATTTTCGCATTCAGTACCGTGTATGACTCAGCGTTGACCCATTTTGTGAAGTAGACGACCACGATGAATTCGTTTCCATTTGAAGCTTTGGGGGTGACCTTTCCTATGATGTATGTGCCCCAGGTAGAGAAAGTCCAGGGAGAGGTCATGTTGTACAACTCTTAGGGAGGAAAGTATTAGAGGTTAGAAAACTGTTGGCATTTGAGGCATCTCCGAACATAGGCAGTGATGTCTTGGATCATGTTGGTCCAATAATACCCTTAACGGATGATTTTCTTGACAGGTATGTGGGTTTTTGAAATACAATTAGTATTTAATGAGGTGTAACCCTTTATCAAGATGATGATTAGTGTGCACAAAATGATCACAACTAATAATAAATACAAGCCTCAATAAATAGCCTTTAATATCAAAAGCTTATATTAAATGAGATTCTTACAACATAAATGCTCTTGGAATTTATTAAATGAAAGGGACCCCATAATAAACTTGGTTGGAGGGAGAGAGAACAAGCACCCTAGAATAATAAAGGCAAAGCAGTAACCTAGAAAAGTATAATAAATGCTAGGGTAGGTGAATTGGTGGAGGCAAAGGAATAATCACCCAATAATGGGCTCACAACAGACTCTATTGTCTAAAGAAAACTCAGTAGCAATTATGGATATCAAAATTGCGATCATTTGGAATTATTCAACTAGGGTATATATATGAGGACAAGGTTACTCGAGTGATCTTGTTCGCATTAAATGTACCTGACCACATTTAATGCTAATAGTAATGTGCCATTAATGCCAAAGATAGTGCATTAAATGCATAAGATATAATATTTTGGCGGGAAAACTATTCGACCTATCAAGAATAATTTGGTAGTAACTTGGATGTGACATGACATCCCAAAGGTTTATCATATGACGGCTGAAAGGAAAATCACTTTAAATAAATTTGTTACCATAGGAATAAACCCACTTGAGTGTTACCTTTTCACGAGTTCCTAAAATGTCAGAAGCCACGACGTCATGAAAGCTAATGAACAACGACATGTATGGGGTGTGCTATCCAATAAACCAATTGTAGTTATTCGGATAATGGTTGTTTGAGCAACCTGGAACTGTTTGTGATGGATCAAAAGGATATATTTTGGCCAACTGTTTGGACTGAGGTCCCTCGAGGGTGGTTTCTCAGAGGATGGTATCTCGAGCATCTATTTAGCCGTGCTTGTTCGAACAAAGGTTTTGTCCAAGTGCGCAAAACGGGTTGCTATTTCTTTCTCTACGTTGCCATGTTCCCAATCCTCCAAACTAAATCCCTGCAAGGTTCCTAAAGTGAGGTTGTTTGATAGAGCAAGTGAGATCTCCTATGCCCTTCCAGACATGGTCCTTCGAAGATACTGATCAACCTCATAAATATTACAAAATAAAATTAAATATTGTTCTAAGGGAAATGAGTACAAATACATCGTAATATTTATTACAAATGAGTTATCATCATCTTTTGATTGAGCTTATTCTTTATGGGAGGTCATTTGAGCGACCATAATCTTTACAAATTACCTTCTTTCAAATAATTCTATTTGTGTGAGGTCCCTTCAAGCGACCTCACTTTTTACTTGACCCTCCATGTGTGTAAGTTTAGCTTGCTAATCAACCTGGAGCTTGGACCTCTCCCTACACTCAGTAACGAGCTTGATTCGGTAGCAATGAGTGGGCGTGACTTATTTCTGAACTAGAAAAGGGGCCATTATTATTCCCTCCGGCACATCACCTATGGAGGGAAAGGTTGCTAGTGCGTCGGCTAGGCTATTCTTTGAGCGCAAAAGTTAATGGAAGTTAACATCTTTTACTTTTAGATGGGCATGAAAGGATGGGAGCTTTTCGTCTACGACTTTCCATTTCCTGAGGATTTGTCTGACAATGAGGGTAGAGTCCCCATAGACATTCAAGCGCTTGATTCCTTTCTCGAGGGTAGTTTTCAACCCTACACAGCATGCCTCGTATTCTATTATGTTGTTGGTGCAAGAGAAGTCTAGCTTGATGGTGATGGGGGTGTAAGAGTCATGGGAAGCGATCAGGAGTATCCTAATGCCATATCCTTTCATGTTGGCAGCTCTATCGAAGAACATCTTCTATCTGAGGTCCTACTGTGAGGTGCATAGGATGTCTTCTTCTAAAAATTCAAAGACCCAAAGTTTGGTTCCTTTAATGGTATGATTGTAAGGTAGTCGGAGATGTCCATTACCTTCATAACTTCATGTGTTATTACACAAGGTCAAACTCGGCTAGCATATCAACCAGCGAGCCATTCAGCTTGACAAAGCGAGTTTCTCTAGCTGGTATTTTATGGGATCCATGTGGGATACCAGTCTGATGGGAAATATAAGCATGTAATGCCACAGTTTCTGTCTGACCCAGACTAGGGCAACACAATCTTTTGACAAGGCTTTGTAGTTAAATTCGTACCCATTTAGCTTTTGACTAGAACAGTAAATGGATATTTCCTTAAGGGATTCCTAAATTTATTGGTTTTGTAAAGCCCTTTTTGCAGTATTGATGACAGTTAGGCATAAGAGGAGGGGGAGGCCTGACTGCGGAGGCAAGAGAATCGGAGGTTGGGTGAGGTATCACTTGATCTGGTCAAAGGCTTATTGGAACGCCTCATTCCAGACTTTGGTTGAGTCCTTACGGAGAAGTTTAAAAATAGGTTCGCAAATTCAGGTCATTTGGTTGATGAATCGACTGATGTATTACAGCTTTCCTAGGAATCCTCACACTTCTTTCTCTATTCGGGGTGGTGGCATCTCGAGTGTGGCTTTTAGTTTGGTGACGTCTTGTTCAATCCCTTTCTCATAGAACATGAGTCCAACGATTTTCCTTTAGTGACATCGAAGACACACTTTTATGGGTTAAGCTACTTCTGGTACTCTCGTAATCGCTCGAAGAATTTTCTCCGGCCAGGGATGCGACCTTCCCGAGTATTTAGCATGATGATCATTTCGTTAACATAAATCTTGACTTCTCTGTGAATGAGGTCATATAAGATGGTTGTGGCGGACCTTTGGTAGGTAGCCCCGCATTTTTCAGCCCAAACGGCATGACGATGTAACAAAAGGTTCCCCATAGGGTGATGAAAACAGTTTTCTCCTGCTGGTCAGGGTGCATCTTGACCTAGTTATAGCCGACAAATCCATCGACAAACAATTTGAGGGCATGATTGGCCGTGTTATTCACAATTATATCGATGTTGGGTAAAGGGTAATCATTATTTGGAGATTCTTTTCTCAAATCCTGCATATACGGACTTTCCCTCCCGATATCGACACGGGGACAATATTCACAAGCCATGTAGGGTATTCGACTATAAGAATGAAATCCACGTTTAGCTGTTTGACTGCTTCTTTTTTGACCTCGAGGGACCATTCATTTTGGAGCTTCCTCAGTTCCTGATTGATAGGTTTACTTTCTGGGAAGGTAAGGATCTTGTGCTGAGCTATCTCTAGGTTAATACCGGGCATATCATCTATAACAACCCCGATTTTTTTAAATAGGTATTTTTAAACTAATTTTAAAAAATTCGAGAAAAATAAAATTTTGGATTTAGTTATTTTTAATAACTAAATATGTTGGTTTTTATATATAAAAATAAGGTTTTAAGTGGAATTTAAATCGGGAATAAAATTTGGAAATTATAACTTTTTGTTTAAAAATCGGGGGAGGATCCGAGCTAAAGAGGATAAAATAATATTTTTAGAAAGCCGACCATCCGATCGTGCTGAATTTTTCATAACAGCCCTGTCTCTCCGTTCGCTACAACATACTCAAATTTCAAGCCATTATGACAGTTCGATCGTTCAGAATGTTATTTTTAGTGTTCGTATCTGATTAAAACTCTTTTCTTAATCAAACTCTTAATCCTTTATATATCAACAAATTTGTGGCTTGGCGTTTCAAATCACTTTTTCATCAACTTCTCAGCCAGAAGACCTCTCCAAAATTACTCCCTTTCATCTACAAACCATAGGCCCAAACTCATTTAAGATTTCAACCTTAGATTAGAAGGCTTATTTGGTGTTTTCTTGAGTTTGGACTAAAACGAGATTTGATTATTTTCACGAGAAGAACGTGATGGTGTGTTTAGATTTTGAGACTGAAATTATATGATAATTTTGAGGAACGGGACTTACACAATATGCTCCTAAATTCTCTCGAGAGTATTCCGTTTGTTTTTCTGTATCGATTGCCCTCATGTTGAATTATGATATTCATTTGAAATCCTGAAAAATTACTGGAATCTATTATTTAATTCATTGAGGTATATTATACTGTTGATTTGAGTATAGTGTCATGAGATTTTAATATGGCATGGAGAATGGGAACCCGCCAATAGTCCAAAATCCGAATATGCTTAAAAATGCATAAGCGCGGTGAGGTGAGGCCTGGTGACTCATTGATGTGTTACTGAGAAAATACTATTGATATAATGCTGGAGTATTGCATTTGATTTGTATACATGGATTCGTATTGTTGTGATTTATTCACTGTGCTAATTATTTTTGAGCATATATTCCTGTTATATTGTGTACTTTCCCGTATTTTCCTTTAGTTGGCAGGTTAGAGTGGATTGGGACGCTATGGACTATTTTGGAGAATTGTTTTAGAGCTTGAATCAGAAGATTTTTTTTATGTAATAATTAGTAGTGAAATTTTTCGTTGGAGAATTTTATATTCGAGAGAAATTATTGTAATCTTTATTGTGGAAAAAAAATTGTGGAGTTGTTGTATTTATATTATGGACATTTAGATTCTCTATACTTATTGTTGATGGATTTAGTTTAGTTTTATCACAGTAGCACACCGCGTGTCTGTTTTCGGGTGCACGGGGTGTTACATCATCATGGAACCATGCGAAGACGTCCATAAACTCTTACAAAAACCTTTCAAATTATTCCCACTCATGCTCATCGAGGGTGGATCCTATCTTAATATTGCGCATATGGCTACTAGAATTGAGGTTAATAGCAAAAGTCTCATCATCCTTAGCTTGAACACGATTATGTTGTTTATTATTTTCCTTATTGCGATCATGTAAGAGTTGTTCATTTACAAAATCATCATCATTAAAATTTTTATTAGAATCAATGCAATTAATATAAGGCACAACAAGATACTCAAAATCTTCGTTTATATAATTCTAAGGGAATATAACATTGAGAACTTCATCAAAAGAGGCCTCATTTACATTGATGTCAGAAATAGGAGAAATAGTGACAAGTGTAGGGATTTATTGAATGGGGTGAATTACAGGGTTTGGTTAGGCTTGAGCAGGTTGGACCGGAATGGCGTGCCAGTTAAGGATAGGTACTTTAGCAATTTCAATCATGGTGAACGAGTCTAACGGCACAACTTCTTGGTGAATAATGCAAAGACTTAACCCCACTGTCTGCATGTCAAATGACTCCTCAGTGTCGCTACCCTCAAAGTTTCGTGGTCTCATCAATCAGAGGTTCCACCTTGTGTTTCCATTCATCGCCCAAGGTGTTGTTATCTCGAAGAAGATCTACAACCCCAATTTTATCTTTTTCTTAGTAGGGTCATATCACGGTTCGTAGAATCTGCAAAAGTGGAAGTCTTCGCCCTCTTATTCATCATTTGAGCTTTCGAAGTCATAACCCCATCCAGTGGCGATGATATCTTTCTACCAAGAGTAGTTGATGCATTCAACAACATCTACAGCTTCATCATACAAGTATTCCCACTCAGGGGGAAATGTAGGAGTGAAGGGACCATACGCCCCTAGAGTTTCAAGGCTATGATTAATTCGTGCATGCTGCATATTTCCCCTTTCTAGCAAAACATATATGACATGGTCTGCACGACATTATCCAAGATGATTTCTTCTATGAATACCACCCATTTATTTGATTCTCGAGACCACTTTCGGGCTTCTATAAACAAGCTACTAAACCTCTCATACTCAATGGTTATCTTTGCGGGCACTTTCAGTCCAAACCTTCAAAGTTGATCTAATACTGTAGGTAATTCCATGCCTCCCCCCTCTGATCGAGTACATACGATGATATAGGCTCATGTGATTACCGGCATAGCTTGATTAACAGAGATTATGGGATGTAGGAGAAAGGATGAGCAAACTTTAAGGGGTTTGGGTGATATTGTGGAGGTTCCGGGTATTTTGGCAAGCAAAATTTGGGTAAAGGGATCAAATGCAGGGTTATTTTCCAGGAAGATGGCATTTTCTCCAATTCTATGTCCTAGGAGAGGGTTATGAGTGGTGTTAGGTTTGGGATTGGCTGGCAAAATAATGATTCCCTGGTCTATAAGGCCTTGGATTACGTTTCTAAGGTGAAAGCATTGGTAAGTGGTGTGGCCTGTGGCTTGGTGAATGTCGCGGTGGGCATCATGCTTGAAGTTATTAGGGAAAAAAATTGGTAATGTTCGGGTTTCCAACGGTTTGATGAGGTTTCAAGCTAGTAAGGATTGGTATACTTTTGATAAGGGAGCATGGAGTTTAGTGTATTCTTTTCTGACGGGATTAGTGTGACTTTCAAGCACCCAATAGGTGGAAGGTTGAGATATGTTATTGATGGTTGAAACTGAGGCATTGTCGGGTTTGTCATATTTTTACGATTTAAACTGTCCAGTCAGTTTTTTCAATTCAGACTCTACTTTGGCGATCCCTTCTTTAATTTCCATACCAGCGTCTCATAGGGACCTAAAGTGCAAGTAGTATTGTCCCCCCATAGATTCTTGGATATGGGGCAGGACGTTTTTCTTCACTATGCTCACTTTTTTTTTCCTTTAAGGGCATGTTGGTCATAGCGGAGGCTTTCTTTCTCCACCTACCGATAAAACTATTGACTGATTCCGTCGAGTTTTACTTGAGTAGCTCTAGGTCTCTGCATGTGACCTCCAGTTACTCGTTGTATTTGTATTGGAATATGAACTCCCTAGCTACATCCTCCCAACTACGAATTCTGGATTCTTTGAGAGATAAGAATTATCTGTGAGCACTCTCTTTCAAGGTTTGTTAAAAAATTCGGGCTTCCATTATTTCTTCCGAGGCACCAAAAAGGGTTATGGATCAGTGGTAGTTATGTAGATGTACAATTGGGGTCCCGCTTCCCCCGAACTACTTAATGTCTGGCATCTTGAACTTTTCTGGCAATGTGGCCTTAGGATAAGGAGACGTGTGGGTGTAGTTCATGTAGTTTTTAAAGATCTTAACTTGCTTAAAATTCTTTGACAACAACTTGAGGTCTTCCTTGACCTTGTTCAACTCTTCTTCTTTAGGGTCCACGGGTACTGGCGGATCAACCCGTAATTGGGCAAGGTTAAAAATTAGGAGTTGAGAGGGTGGCGACCCATTTATAGGCGGGGCATGTGGGGAATGTTGATACTCATCTAGGATCCAAACTGATTCAGGGGCAGGTGAACCCATATCACGAAAGAAGAGGATTTCAGGTTCATGGGCCTTGGGCATTTGGGATCGATGTCGTTGCATCTTTTGGACATCATCTTGAAGGTCGTCAATCTTGGCACTAAGTTGGGATAGTATGACTATCAAGTCAGGTTGAACATTCGATGCTTGGTTTGCGTTCTCAATGAATATTTTGCAGAGGTAGATCTTAAATTTGGTGGAAGCAGTGGAGCGTCAGGGTGGTTTAAAGGAAGACCAAAGCCAATAGGGAGCCATGCCAAAGTCGGGTATGCGATCGACCTGAGATGAAAAAAATTATTTTGGTTTAGTTTTGGAGGGAAAAAGGAGTATTTTTGGTATCTTGAAAAGGGGAAAATGTGTTTTTGGTAGTTTTATTTTTGAAAAGAGGGAAAGGGAAAGGAGGATCCTCAACATGATTATTACTATTAGGTTTCAGTTGTATTAGGTTATGCAAAGAAAACTTCGGATAGGACCCGAGCCTGTGGAAAAAATAGGGTATAAAATATAAGACACAATTTGACTTATTTTCAGGCTCACGGACAGGGTCCTGTTTTAAAAATGGGCAAAAGGGGGCAAAATTTGGGCAGTATAGCCAAAATTTTGGTAAAGTTTCTCATAGTAATCGATAATCTAATTATGAGTGTCCTAAGGGAGACTACTATATAAGGTTTGTGAATTTGGTGGGTTAGTGGAAGGGTTCCCCCCTTTGGCATGACTTCCACGATATACCTCTTGCATTTAAGGGCTTTTATTCATCTCTACGCGTGGACAAGCCATTTGATATACTTGAGTCTACATGAATTGCCTCACGATATACCTTGTGGTGACAGTACGTGTGAGAGCGAATTCAATATACTCGACATACGTGAATGAATTTTTTGCTATATACCTCCCAGCGTGAGTTCGGTTAAGCGGTACGATGCGGGGGGAACCGTTTGATATATTTCAAAGGTACGAGGCCAATGGAAGGTGAGAATCATATCGCTTAGGTTAATCATGCCTCGCAGGACTGACACCCATCTTGAAGTGACCACCCAATACAGAACAAAATTTTTGGTCAATATTGCCATGCTCTGGTGATTTAGTGTGCAAAAATGCATGAGTCTTGATTAGTATCTTATAGAGATTTTTTATTTTTGTACGCCAAGTAAAGGGGAGCACTATTACTATGAAGGAGAATATACAAATATCATAAAATGAAAAGTAAAGCCAGAAAGTATGAGGGATAGGGCATGTGAACTATATAAAACATAGTGATAGAGTGTGAAGCATGTGGATATACAAGTGGGTGAGATAAATATGCAAAGTGAGAGGGTGACATGGGAATAGTGTAAGTGAACATGTGAATATATACAAGTGAAAGTGTGTACTAATGAGACTAAGAATGGATCCTTTACAAGTGGTGTGTAAGATGTGTAAGTGAGCATGGAGATATATAAAAGTGAGGAAAAATGAGGGTGTGTTCTAGTGAAGCTAAATATGGATAATCTATAAGTGGTGTGTGGTGCGTGGAGTGTGTAAGTAAAGGTGAGATTATATATAAGTGCGAATGTACGAAGTGAGCATGAAGAATATATACACGTGGGTGTAAGGTGAAGCATGGTGACCATGTAGAAGTGAGTAAAGAGTGATATATACATGGGGAGAGAGTATGGTGGAGATAAACATGTGATAAATATACAAGAAGTAAGCATATGAGTAAAAGGGAACATAAAAGTAGAGGCATATGCACACATATAGAAAAACATCAGAGTAAAGAAGTAACACCCATGTGAAAATAGAGTACAGTCCTCTAGAAAGTCCCCAACGGAGTCACCGATATGGCCATCTGATTCGGATTCCTCCGGCGCGGGCCCGACCTTGAAGTCGGGATGAGGGAGAAAAGGAGGAAAATGATCCCCCATCTCTTTCTCCCTTTCTCCCCGTGCGTCTGTGGGTGATTCGAGGATATGGAGATCCTCTTCCTCCACTCGTGTCTGCGTCTTAACGATCTGCCTTGGATATAAAATTGGTCGTCTTCAATTGGGGATAACGCGAATAGATGAAGTCGCCAGCTTATTTTGTTCAAAATAGGCAAAAGAATGTCATCGCCTCGAGAGAATGACATCAATATCAAATTGATGCATACAAAACCAAGTGATTCGAAGGTGTGGATACTACATTAGGAAATGTAAGGGGTTAGGCATCCATTCAGCCCTTTCGGTCCCTCATGGGCTATGTTAATATTCTTCTTTTCTCTAAAGCGTGATGTGTGTGTGTGTACATGTGTGTACTATAAATAATAGGAGACAAGATTTATCCAACTCATGTCATGGAATGGATGTAGCGAAATCATCTGTGGGGTGTATTAAAAAATAATCGTAAACATAAGATGTAAATGTTTGCTAAATCACGAATCTCTATGAAAGAGAGAATGTGCATGTCGGGCAAAGCAAAAATATGCAGATATAATAGAATATAAAAGACATAAAATGAAAAAGGGAGGACTTGAATAATGGGATTGACCCAAAATGCCTACGTAGTCCAAGGGACATTAAAGTCCACGTAGTTCAAAAATAACATAGGGGTGGAATTCAACCCATAAATCCAAATGTAAGACTCCTATTTGAGTGATTTTGAAGAAAAATATGTTCAAGTGTGAGAAAATATTGAAGTCTTACTTTTAGAATTTACGAATAAATCCTCTTTTTTTCTTTTTTGGGTTTTTATGAAAATAATTTGTGTGAAGTACAAATAATAAAAAGTGAAGATTAATTGATATTAGATAATGAAACAAAACTAAAATATATCATAAAATGAGAATAAAGTGAATAATAACACTAAAATAAATAAGATAGAAAAATGGGCGAGGAATGGACATCCTTGTAGATCATTGTTGTTGAATTTAGAATGTAAGTAGGCTGGTTTTTGTAATGGCATGAAGGTAATATGACAGGGTGAGGTGGATAGCTAAGTGAGGTAAGAAAGTGAAGTGAGGGAATGTTGAAAAAATGACTTTTTTGAAAAAGAGAAGGCTCTGATTTCAAGATAATATTTGTTTATTGCTAAAAGGGACCTTCCCTAAGGGTGAGATCATGAGCCTGATAGGCATGGACCCTGGCCTACCTATCGGCACAGATCCAACCTTGGTGGGCAACGAAAGTACACCCTGCCTATTGGCAGGGGGTCTGGGGTGCCTATAGGTAGCCCGGAACGGATGTTTGGGAAAATGAGCATAAAATACAAACCTTAAGTCTCATTCATGCATGTAAGGGACCATTGGAAATGGAATTCATAGACCTTCAAGAATCCATTGAGCCACTCCCGGATCCCGAAGTTGGCCGAAGTCAAACGGGGCTCGGAAGCTCCCGATAGTCTCTAGACAGGGGGTTTTCGGGGGAAAATGAGTCATTCGTGTGAAACGTGAGGCCGATTCACACACGACATGGATCGTTGGAAAGAAAATTCACAGCCCTTCAATATTTTATTAAGATTTTATTACTTTGGAGAGTTGATCAAGGTCAAACGAGGCTCGAAAGCGCCTGATGGTCCTTTAAAGTAAAACCGATCGTTCGTGCGAATTGGGAGGCTGATTTGTGCACAGGAAGAACTATTGGAAAGGGGATTCAGAGAATTTCTATGTTTCATTGAGATTCTCTTAGGTTGGAGAGTTGACTAGTGTCAAACGGGGCTCAGGAGCACCCGATGGCTTCCAGATCAGTACTCGGAGTAAATCGGATCGTTTGTGCGAATCGTGAGGTCGATTCGTGAACGACATGGACCATTGGGAAGGGGAATTGGAGACCTTCGAGGTTTCATTAAGCTTGACTCAGGTTAAAGGGTTGATTTGAGTTAAATGGGTCCCGAGAGCGTCCGATGGACTCTAGATCAATACTCTGAGTGTGACCTAGGGTTTATGATGAGTGGATACGTGTTAGGGACGTAAGGAGGTGCGTAAAGGGGTCCTGGGATGGGTTATCTACATATAATATGCAGTATAGTTTAGGATGCGTGTGTAGATAATATAGAAAAAAGGATAAATATGTACAAAGTTAGAATTGTTCACTCGAATGATAGTCCAAGTAATCATATGTACTAGCATAGAGCGATTCAATGTCCACCTAGTTCATGTTAAAATAAGAGGGATTCTACCTTTTTTGGAGGCTCGATGCAGGAGATCTAAACTTTATTTGATCTTTCAAGGTGTTTTTAGAGTGAAACACGATCAGATTTGAAAATGTAAAAGATTTTTGTTCATGAGAGAACTTGAATGAGATAGATTCACTCGTAAAGTCACTTTAATGATGAATAAATGTTAAAACTTTGGTCATTAAGAACAAAGTAATAGCTTGAATCAGTGGATCTAGTGATACTATAATATGTATGGAAGTATTTCATTATTTTTAAACCATTTTTTTTGTTTGGGGGCTAATAAAGGTGAAAACACTTGAATATATACAACATCTGACTTGAGTTTTAGGTATCGGACTTCTCTAATATGCCTATCTATCCATCGTGCGCGGAATCAAAATCAACGTAGTTCATACATAACCTTTAGAGAAAATTCATGTCTAAAGAAGAAAAGCAATGAATAAAAGAAGAGTGAGGGAGTGTTGCAGCACAACACCACCCTTTAATGTTAAGATTGGAAAATAAAATAGCAAGAAGAAACGTACATGTAAGGTTACACGCGCACCTTTTCATTTCTGCGGCATTCCGATTTGAAATCAACCTTTTTGATGTAGATATAAAGCCACGTTAATGTAAAGTGCATTTTGAAAGAAAAAAGAAGAAAGAGATAAAAAGAGGTCTTTTGGGTTTGGGTGAGAAGTGACTTTACCAAATATACTCAAAACAAATTCTAAAAATTTTGTTATTTAAAAATTTCTTGATGCGAGTCCGAATATTAATTAATTAAAATAATTAATCACCGTGTCTTAATTCTAAATTTCAATCCAACTTAAATAACACATAACAATATAAATAATGACATCTCTAGTCACAGATAGCACATATAGTTAATTTTCACAATTTAATTAATTAAATAATACACATAAAAATACGGGGTATTGCACCTTAACAGGTAATAGTATCTAAAACATTAATTCATATGAAAACCAAACATTTTTTATCTTCGTATTTCAAAATTCACAGTTCATATTCATATAATAGAATCAAATGCACTTTAAGTTTAGATAATCTTCTCCCTTCTTCAAATGGTGTTCATATAAGCTTTTACAACCCACAAACTAAGACTAATTACTCTCACTTAATATTTTTTCTTCTTCATCTTCTTCCTCATCTATTTTTAACGACTTTTGCGATGTTGCGGTTATAGTTAGGTGAGAGCATACGCTACAATGGTAGTTGGTGGAGAGTTGTATATAAGTAAATATTTATTTAACATATAAAAAAATCACATTGTTCTTCTTGTTCTTTTCGTATATATTACTAACATAGTAATGTTGATCATGTTAGTAAACCACCTCCTCCTCTGACTTCTTATTCTTCTCGCATAGTAGATATTCATTCCATTATTACTGGTAAATTATATATTTATTACTTGATCAAATTAAATATGGAGAGTGTGTGGATTTCGTTGGTAGCTACCCAAATTAAAATTATTTATGATTATAAGAAAACTTTTATTTTTATCCAAATAAGGGAACATAATATTCTCCTAATATCTATGTGAGAAAATGTGATTTTCAACAACTATTCAATTTGTTAGCATATTTTCATTAAGTATATAAGAGAATCAAAATGTGTAAAATTAAATTCTACACTTGAGGTGAGGAAAAAATCCTTAAGGGTTAGGTAAATACTACATGGATGGTGAAATTACTCACAAAACTTCAACCTATCTAATAATCAATTTGCATAACTGCCACAACTAATTTGTTCCATCTTGTAGTCATAATAATTATCATGGAACACATTCAACTACTCACCATGTTTCAATGTGTCAACCTTGGTTCCGTTGATATTGTCAACTTTGAATTACTTTTAAAACTTCTTTATAGTTGAATCAAACTTATTCCAAGCAAAATAAATCAATATTATCCACTCAATTTACCAATTATAATGTGTGAGGTATCCTAAAGGTTGATGGTGTACAAAAAATATATTGAGTTAACTAAAAATCGCACAAAGTTTATAAATCTCAAAAGAGAGGAAATACTCGAGAGCAAACAAAACTTGAGTTTGAGTAACAAGTAAAAGTTTTTGACATTTTATCTCAAAAGGAGAAAAATTATCACCAAGCCACAAGCGATGACAAAGTTTCTCACTGTTCGGGATAATTACAAAGCATTTTTCGTGACAAATAAAGTTATTTGTCACTACCATGAGCAGAGATAAAAAATTTCCCCAATTTTTCTCCTCCTTGTGCAGTCACAAGTTTAAGTGAATTGGTTTATGACCTCTATTCATAGTGACAAATTTTGTCCTTAGTATTTGTCACTATTATTGACAGTGACAAACTTTAGCTTTAATATTTATCGCTCCTATTGACAAAGACAAAATTTTCCCTTATCACTACTATCAACATGAAAATCGAAAAATTTCAAGAATAAAATGTAAGAGGTATGATCAAAATCTTGGTGTCCATTCCGATGATGTCTCTGAATTTCTCTACGCATAAAAAGGGGTTTGATCATATCTCATCAAATTGTTTTATAAATATATTTCAAGGATTTCATGTACAAAAAAAGGGGTATCCCATCAGATTGTTTTATAAATATATTTAGATCTAATTGTGTTTGAATATATATGTATACACAACATTTTGTATGTATATACATAATGTGAAGATCATTTACAATTGTTTTGGTTATAAAATTCCATTCAAAAGTGGGCAAGATAATCAAGAAAAGTTTAATGACTTAAAATACACATGTTTGCACATGTTTTTAAAGTTTGCATTTCACCCGATTATGAATTCAATTTTTTTTATCACAAAAATCATGGATGATTTCCACACTATGTAGATCATCTCCACCAAGCTTGGTTATAAAATTATTTTGTGTGTGTGTGTATTTGTCTGCATCTATTTGTTTCTAACAAATTTAATTGAGATGAAGGTGTTTGGCGATTTAGGGAGAAAATATATAGTGCACTTGGTGCACACGTGGCATGTCTACGTGATGCACCAACACTGATGAATGCAAGACACCTAACATAAAAAGGGCCCACTATCATGTTTTGTCCACCAATAACTACTCACTATCATCTAACATACCTCATATTCATTGGTGCGGGTCCATGTATCCATGCCATGTGGCATTCCAAGTGAACAATATTCTCCAATTGCCTCTTTCTCCCTCATTTCGTTTTTGTGGTGCTGTTGATGGTGGACACATGTGGTGTATTCAGGTGGTTTGTTTTGTTCAGCTTCCTCTCTCTCTCTCTCTCTCTCTCTCTCTCTCACACACACACACACACACACACCACAATTTTAGAATATTTTTTATGTTGGTGGAGTATGTCGTGGGGTAACTAGTGGTAAAGCATTTGGGTGGTGGTGGTGGTGGTGGGCGGTGTGAGTGATAATGGGTGGTGTACATGTGAGAGTATGTAAAATAAAAATAAAAATATCATAAATTAATCTTTCAGTACTGAAAGTTTTTTTGGTCATTTTATACTTTTAATTAACGGTGTATTCATTATTTAACGGAATTGTATTAAGTGTGATAATGTAATAGTTTATGGACACTTTTTTAAATTGCCCCGTAAACCTAAAATAATTCAAGGTGATTTTATACAAATTACACGATTCCTTCTACACTGACTCACAAACGCGACACGTTTGGTGCAACACACTGACGTGTCACCAGTGGCGGAGCTATGTTGTATGTGGGTTAAACAAGTGCCCTACCCAGGAATTTGAAAAAAAATGCTATATAAAATTTTAGGGTAAATTTGTAATGTTTAAAAAGACGAGAGTAAGAGATTTTAAAAAATCTAAAGGTTTAAACCTTTAGCTGTGAGCTCCTCATTAAATTACTAATAGCCACTCATGTTATTCACCTCTCTCTCTCACTCTCCCTGATATGCTCTATTTCTCTATACCAAGTCAAATCTCTCTCTCACATAAGAATGAAGGTAAATATTATTTTATTGTTGTTTGAGGGTATATTATGATTATTTTTAGGGTTTGATTTTGATTTGATTTTATTGTTTTTTAGTTCATGGTTTAATTTGTTTGGTGTTTATGGTGGTTTGATTTACTTTTATTTTGTTATTGTTTAATGTTTGTTTAATATGAATTGGTTGTTTGTATGGATTTGGAAGTTGTGGTGGAAGATTGCTAAAGTCTTATATTTTAAACTATTGTAAGATGTGGGTTTTGGGAATACAATTAGTATCAAGCGAGGCGTAACTCCTTATCAAGACCGTGATTAATACTCAAGACTATGTTTAATTATGGCGATGCAAGAGAGCAAGAAAGAATAATATTCAACACCCAATATGGTATTAAATGAGGTCTTTTACACCATAAATGCACTGTGAACTTAATAAATAAGTGGAACCGATAAGTAATTTGGTCGGAGGGAGAAAGAGCAAGCACTATTGTCACAATAAAGGCAAGGCAAGAACTCTAGGATCAGTTAATGCTCAATGCTGGTGGTATCAATGGAAGCAAAATAGAATGTTTGGGCTCACAGAAGCTTGTGTATGAGGAAAATCCAACAGCAATTCTAGGTTCGAATTGCCGTGCCTGTAAACCGTTTGGTTGGTCTATATATATGAAGGCAAGGTTACTCGATTAAACTTGTTGGCATTAAATGTGATTGAGTAGCATTAAATGCGAAAGTACTGTGCCATTAATGTTAAAGATATTTCATTAAATGCATGACATGTTGTGTTTTGGCAAGAAATTGCTCAACCAATTAGAAGCGATGGTGGCATTAATGGGGATATGACGTGGCAGCTCAAAGGTTTACATTAGAATGACTATGAAATCAGACTTGGTTAACTAGGCCGACCATCCTAAGAATAAAACTCGCTTGAGTGCTGTTATCTCGAGTCCAAAAATGCCAGGTATTATGACGTCATAAAATAAGTGAACAGTGACCCCCACCAAACGTGTGGTCACGCCAATCAAAGGTGATAAAGTATGAAGTTGAAGTTGTTCGGCTAGAAGTAGCTCGAACATTAAGTGTGTTGTTTGTTGGTTGGGAAATGTATCTCGGCGATATATCTGAGGTGAGGGTCCCTCGAGGAGGTTCCCCTAGAGCACCTATTTGTTTTCGATGAAGTTTTGCCTAAGTGTGCCAAGAGGGTTGACTATTGTTTTTCCAACGTTGCCTTGCTCTCAATCCTCCAAAGCAAATCCCTGCGAGGTTCCCAAGAGGAGGTCGTTTGATAGAGCATGTAAGCTCTCCCATGCCCTACCAAGCATGGTCCCTCGAGGGTACCGAACGTCCTCGCCCATATTACAAAGTAAACTGTTCAACAAGTAAACTACAAGATCAAATACATCATGTTTCCTATTACAAGTTTTGTCATTCAAGTAATCCTGCTCTTTGTAAGAAGTCCTTCGAGAAGCCTCTGCGAATGGTCTTCGTGAGGGGTCGTTCGAGAGGTCTTTGTCTGCATCTTTAAGTTAGCCTTTTGCTAAGTGTAAAATCTTCTCGGCTAATCAATCTTTAGTGGGGACCCCCCTACAACTATAGAGTTATTTCTCTAAAATCTTACATTTTAGTTAAGCGAAAATATGTATAAAATTTGAGAATATGATGATTTTGTTGAGTTACAATATATGTAAAATTAATTCAAGTTGACACGCATAACTTGTAAACCTAAGCATTAGGTTGTCATAATTTTTTCTCTACTAAAGAACACTTATAGGTCTTCCATAAATTAAATATTTTGTTAATTTAAATACTAGCAACAAAAATTATATGAGGCGCGACATGATAATACCATACGAACTGACACTAAAAAATAAAATATGTATAAAAATTCTAACAATAGTCCTTAAAAATTTGCCCTGAGTCTCCCGCCTCCGATCCCTCTCCCCCCCCCCCCCCCCCCTCCCAAGAAGCAATATCTACCAGTACCCTATCTAAACCAAATTTTGGCTCCTCCATTGGATATCACTTCCATATTGGCTCGTGTCAGAGTCCAACAATAGTGGAGCACAAACACAAGCCAATACAAGAGACAAGTCACTGTGTCACATAATTCTGTATCGCATTTCTTAGTCAATCTAAAACTATTGAATTTATCATATATATTTTTATCTTCCTTTCCCAAACATTTAAAAGGGTGTTTTTAAATGAACCCAACTATTCCATTAACATCACCGGTTATCACATTTCTATACTTCAAAATAAAATTAACAAAAAGACATTAACAACCCTTTTAAAAGCCCCCGACAACATCCTCTTATTATCCAACAAATCTATTTAGATAAACTCAATTGCAAATCATATAGGACTCTAAAAATCATATTTCACATAATAGCTGATCAGTATAGAAATAGTTGAGTTCCAATAGGACTCGATTTATTGATTTGGAAGTTACGATGTGCATCACACACACACACAAACACAAACAAATGAAAATTTTCCATCTTCAACGAGTCCTTCCAATTAAGACAAAACTACTCATGAATGTAATTATAAAATCATATCAAGCACACGCAATTAAATTTAAATAATATAAGACAACTATTCATGAGTGTTTAAATTGGGAATCACGGATCAATCTATCGAAACCTTTTCCATTCCAATTATCTTTAATGTGTCATTAAACCCATGCTTTTCTGATGTCTTCAATGTCAATTTTCGGTGGTTACGAGAAATGAGGAAGTAGGGATTTCTCCCGTCTACAAATGACTTTTGAAATGTTAAATGTTCAATTCCTATTCGATAAACCCCTTCAATGAGGTGTAATAAATGGGTTTAAGCTCATTAACGTGGGTTCGTTAATTAACGATGGCTGTAAATTGAAATGTCGAGTTTATATAAAAGCAGGCTTTTAAAATGCTCCATCGATTAAAATGAGTTTTAAAATGAATCAAATTACAAATATACCCCCGACTTTTTCTTTCCAACTATATCTATTTAGATCCTCTTTGTGTTGCGCGCACACACATTTTATTTTAATGGAGTAATCCACCTCCAAAAAGATTTTCAAATCCATCCGGACATTAGGATTGGTATAAACATTTCCACAATAGCTCCTTTACATAATATATATAACATTTTCACGAAATACATATATATATATACAAATTTAGGAACAATATATACTTATATATTTATGAAATATATAGAGTTTGAAAAAAATTAGTTTTGAGTGATTTACAAATAAAAACCTAATCCCCCAAAAGAATTGGTTTCACCCAAACGTGACAAATTATGTTTTCAAGGCAAATTAAGACTATTAAAGTCTCAAAGTTTGAAAATTCCAGAAATTTTTAATTTTTCTGAATTTGCCTTGAAAATATAAGACTATGAAATAGACCCCTTATGGTAGATCGATTTGAGAAATTTTGGTAGGTATTTTGAAGCAATTGCCGTAACAGATGATCATTTTGATATTTTCTAATAACTATTGCAGTAGGCAAATGTTTTCTGGTGAGATTTCTACATAACTCCTTGCTGTCGCAGGTAGAGGAGAAAGCAGAAATACGTTATTGACAAGATGTAGTAAATGAACGATCGTATACAAGTTCAGTTTATGAATGACAGCGTAGCTACATACAGAATATGAATCAAATTACAAATATTTGGGCCAGAATATAAGAATAACTGTAAATAAATTTGGTAAAAGAAAAAGGGCATCCAGATCGTAACCTCCGGGGATTTCACGCATCCTCTCAAAGTAATCTGCAGCTCAGGTGTCCAAAATGCGACTGTACAAAACTCAAGACAGTGAGAGAAAAGTAAACTCCTCAAGGTAAAATCATAAATTTCCCACGAGGGGTAGATCGGCTCCTCCTCATTTCAGGCATGGATGGGTTGCTGCTTTCCCTCACATTCCGAAGTACACCACTTGAGGCCTTGTTTTCATTTTTCCCAGCCAATATGGATTCCAACGTTACCGGTTCCCTGTAACCAAAGAAAACTTATTCCCATCACTCAAACCCAATAAAAAGTTCCCCCAAGCAACCGTGCACTACAATTCTCTCAGTCCCTCCGTACAGTTTAACAGTCTTGGCACTTAATATATTGTGTGTGCATCTATTAATGATTGTGAATATTGTTAAACTTAGGGCTCATAAATTAAGTGTGCTGTGTCAAATCATATTTAGTTTATGCTTTTAATTAATCCCGGCAAATGACTTGTTATAACCCCAACTGTTTAACACTCATAACCCACTACACAAAAATTTAGTGCTAGATTCTTTTTTCTCTCATTTGAGAACACCACTCATAAGTATCTTACAGGCTAAAAATTCATTAACTTCAACAAAGGAATAAAAACAATTTGTATTCGAGCAGTTAAATAGGTTATTCATGTCGATAATTTATTATTTGTGTTTGTGAACAGTGTCATTTTTCCGGTTTGTGTGAAAAGAAACTCAAACTTCAGCGCAACAAAAGGTATGTTTAGGGACGGAAATTTTAGCTTAACCTGCTAATTTTGTGTTGAGATTGAGTCATGTTAACACGTGTGGCCAAAGTTTTCACCCATAACTAAATCTAGTATATCATATATTATTAATTGTGAATCGCAATTGAAACCCCACCAACCGAACTGAATAGAACCGGAAACAACCAACACCTGTTTGGTCAACCAACTAGAGTGGTCCAGTCTCAGTCGCTCTGGTCCCCTACGAGGGTAAATCTTGGCTTCACTTCTGACACTAGGGGTTTGCATGAGTCATGTGGAATAGTTAGGTTCCACAGTTGAACTACAATCATAAATTTCTTTTATCAGTTCTCTAATTTTGGAATCAGAAACAGAGTTGGTCAATCCTACTGGCAGCATCATGTTGAGAAGGTATGAATAAACATAGAATGCATTTTTAAAAGCTAATATATTGGTTTGGTTCAAGTTAAAAAACTGAACCAAACGGTTCTTTGATTTTTTAAAGCAGACTCAACACACTAGCAAAAGCCGAACCAACTCAACCCATGAAGGTCGGTTTTGTTCAATTCTTCCAGTTAACCATTTCTGATAAACAAACCAACTTGACCCAGGAAGGCCAATTCAGTTCTGATAAACACTCCCTAGTTTAAACTAGGCATTTTGATCCTCAAAACGGGAAAAAAACATACCTCTGTTCAACATATTGAGAATTCCTGGAGGAATTCCGTTGCAGCTTGTTTACCCTCAAGGTGCCTTGCTCATTTTCTGGCTCTGAAAAATCACTCTTTTGACCCTCTTCTCTAGTTCCACCACTATTTGTATCGGAACTCAATGTTGTTGCGAGATCAGGTTTCTGATTTTTGGCCGGCAGCTGAGGTTTGACCTTGTTGACCTTACTCTCAGGCTTGCTTTTCTTAGTGCCGCTTTGTCTTACATTAGGGGCTTGCTTAAACTGCTCTTCTTCATGTTCTGGCTGTACTTTTCTGGAGATGATCTTCTGGAGGCTGCAGATTGTTTCAGATATATTATCCTGTGACCCCAAATATCCTCTCTTGCTGTTCTCAGTTGATGAAATAACGGGTATAGTGGCAGCAGCAGATTTATTGACAGGAACTCTAACAGGAAACTGTAATTTCGTGATGGGTGGGTTTTCAATTGGATCAGGTTTGAGTCTACTTTTAATAAGGGCCCCTCTATCAGTTGACAATGATCTCCTAACAGGAGGGGAGGGTGAGCATGTTGACCTTTCTTCAGCTAAAAAGGGCATTTTTGGTAGGGTTTCCTTGTCTGTGAACTTGGAGGGAAAACGAGATCTCCTCTGCTTACCCGAAGAACAGCTTCTAACCTGAAATTCAAGTTTTCATAAGAAGAAAGCTATGAAGAGCTCATTACTTTAAGCATGGCTGTGATTGTTTGGCGCCGTGAAATCAGTAAATTGCATATAACTCCCAGGACTATGGCGTTGACTGTAATAAAGTCACTGAAGTATTAATTTTGCCAAAAACTCGTGGAACTATCTTAAAAAACTGTAATCAACTCCCTATGAGTCGCTGGAAAACAATTTCCGCCATAACTTCTATTGACACAGGTATGCATTTTGCATTTTTTCCATCGTTCTGGGACATTTAATAGTTACTTGCAATCAATGTATCATTCGTGAGTTTATTTGCAATTTACCTATCATATATTTTCTTGAAATTTTGATATGATCTAATTGACAGACTATCCTATGTTCATTGGGTGATTCTATCTCTGGGCTTTGGATACTCTAGCTAATTCTGTTACTTGTATTCTCCACTAACCTCCTCAATTAAATTTTCCGTTAACTGTTATAACTGACCTCAATGGTTCTCGTGTCATCAACAGGTCTCTGACAGATTTCGGGCTTCAGACTGGCACTATTATTATATCTTGGCACACGAGGAGGTGAAATAGTGCCTCGAATATTCACACTACTCAATTGTTTAAGTTCGGCTTCCTTCTCTTCTAATGCCGACTTAAGATTTGAGATCTGAATCAACAGGGAAAAGAATTTAATAAGTTTTCTTTTACAATTATTCAACGCTCAATCAAGAGAATGAAAAATAACAGACCTCTTCTTTAAGTTCTCGGATTTCGCCGGTTTCTTTATTAGATCGAGCTGCCCCAAGTTCTATTGAGGCAACCCTCTCGGCAAATTTGAGGGTGCTAATTGTCTCTCCTATAGCATTAACCTCGGGGTTTATATGGACAAACATCAATGTTTTTGCATGCCCGCCTAAAAGGAGGATGAAAATGATAAGAACATGATAATGAGTAAAGAACGAGAATATACATATAAAAAATGCATGTTCGTTGATGAATGGGCATCTCTTACTTTATTGGGTGGTTTCATACAGAGGTTTGGCTTCCTTATTTTTCTTAACAAAAAAAAAATCAGTTTAACTGACAAATCTAGCTATTAAAAAATCTTGTGATCAAAACAATGAAGAATTCAAAATGGTTCGTAGTTGGGATTTTGAGATAATCCTACTGAGGTTAATATTTTTTCTATGTTCCCAATATAACGATGAAATGGGAAAATGAATACCACTAACACAAATGTTTTGTGCATTAGATATACATAGAGACGATTTGCCACCTCCATAATAAACATCTGTATATTGGTGAAATTCTCTAAAGCAATATGTTTAATATAATAATTACCTAATGAATCTTGCAATACTTGGGTGAGTTTGCTATTTCTGTAAGGAATATGTGTACTCTTTTGCGCAAGAGCAGAAATGACATCTCCCAATGCAGAGAGGGATTTGTTTATGTGTTGAGCTTCCTTCAGCCTCTCACCAACTGCCTCAGATTTATCAACTCTCTCACTTCCAGCCAGATCCACAAGATGAAGGCAACCCTTTAAAATGGATCCAGAAACTAACTCTTTCCCTCGGATATGAATTGTTAAAACACTGTAGAAGATGAGAAACTCAGACCACTAGTAAAACCCACAGGAAGGTAATTACGCAAGAGATCGTGAATATTTTTTAAGGATTTACCTGTGAGAACGGCTACTTCTTTCATTTAAAGCAGTCGCACCAACAGCACGATTTCTTTGGCCTATTCTCATCAATTCCAGAACATCTTGGGTACATTTAACCGGAACCAAAGACGCATCAGGAACATTGAGACCATTCAATTGCGAATTATTTCGAATATCCAATGTGTGCATAGTTAAAGTATACAAGTAACAAAAGTCAGATGATTTTACCGGTTCCTCAAAGCTGAAAGCCAGTACTAAGCTGACTAAGATATACACAGGGAGGATTCAGAAGACATCAAGTAAATTCTACAAAAAAAAAATTGATCAAAGGATATCTTCTATTAGAGCCATCAATGACCAATAGATCTCTCACTTGTTCATTGTATATTTCTATCATTTGGACTCCAACTTCATATTCTATCATGTCTGCCCTTTCCTTTGAAATTTGAAACAAGTCACGCAGAGCTCGATAGTTTACCCCCCATGTCTGTTCTGTTGTCAAATCAGGGCCGCTCTGTTATATGAAAAAAAGAAACAAGTTATTATACAAAATACAATCACCTCATTCTTCAGAGGTAGAGATCATTGCATAGTGAATCAGTTCAAGAAAAATGTTCTCTCTCTCTCTCTCTCTCTCTCTCTTTCTTCCCCGATTCCACGGTAATGAAAAAGTGTTCAAGCAATAAAATTTATGTTACATAATATTTATTCTAAAGTAATGTTATTATCTCCAAGGCAATGATAACAATCAAAATTGTGATGGTTTTGGTATTACCATTGTGTACGTCTTCCCTGAACCAGTCTGTCCATACGCAAAAATACAAACATTATAACCATCAAGAACGGATCTGATCAATGGTTGGGTGTCTACATATATTTGATCTGCACATAAATGAAAAATCAACAAAGATAGTTCTTTGGGAACTTGTAAACCTACAGCCTATATTATACAGAGTAAGAATCAACCATTAATCGCACTTTCAAAGTAAGTTGTACATATAAGCTTTTTCTGATATAATTTCTGCCAACATCATCAAGGGTGCATACTTTGAAATTATTAAAATTAGAAAAAATATATCTTTCTCCAACTATAAACCTTATTGAGCTGCTTGATGATTCTGTGTCCAAAAGTGTAGTGTTTAATTTAGATTACTTAGAAATGTCCAGGGTGCCACAAAGTGAATATAATTATAAAGAAGCCTTAATCTGGGAAGGACATACGTTGTGTCACATTTGTTCCAAACACCTTGTTGAAAGCGAACACCCTCCTAGAATCTTTACCCTGCTTATGACGATTAGCAATCATGATATTTCCATTTTCTCCAATATAGTCTACAGTAGACTGCCCATCAGATTGCCCAGGTAGGAAGGGCCTCACTCTACAATAAACCCTAATCGTTCCTGTTCAAAAACGAAACTTTATATAAACTTGATTTTAAATTAAAATTGGCATTGAACTTTTAATTTACAATTGAAAGAACTGACCTTTTAGGTCTTGCACTTGATTGTAAAGCATGCGGTTTTCTTCCAAAACCTTGTGGTACGCAGAAGAAGCCACTTCAAGGCCCTTAGTATGATGCCCTGAGGAAACAATATTTGTTGGTTTGCTCAAATTTGTCAGAGTCCACTTAAATAATCATAACATATTGAAATGAAGGTTATTCATTTAAAAAGGTACACTCTCAATATCAAAGAAGTTTTTAGATTCTCACCAATCCTTATAAGTTCCCGCTCCCAGGTTGATTGAGCCTGCTGGAATTCTTGTTTTGTCTTACGGAAAAAATATTTTAACTCCTGACACAAATCCAATATAGACACAAAAACATCACACGGTAAGATGTTGGAGTGAGCATTTTATAGTCAAAATTAAAAAGTCATGGAAAGCTATTAGTAATGAAGCACGCCTCTCATTCAGTAAGTATGCAAAACAAAAGATGGCCATCAGTAGCTCCACTTTGATAATATTTCCAACTATTAGACCAAAGATCGGCTCGAGTCCTTATTAGAAGATATTAATTATTTTTAATTAAAACTGGATAGGAGTTTTCATTATTACAATGCAACAACTGCAACAGAATGGTTTTTCTTTAGTTTCTGAATGAGTCCCATTTATAAATTCATTGTGCTGTATTCCAACTGGGAGAATGTAAAAAATTATGGATTTATGGTTATACTTGTTACTAAGCACTAGTTAATTTTATTATTTTCTCCTTGACTCAGGAGCGTAGCTACTCTATGAAGACAAAACAAATGATTTCTGTATGTCAAGTGAAAAGGACTTATTGATTCCAAGTAATTGATGGTCATACCTCAAGCTGTTTCTGTTGAAGATCAAGTACTTCCGTGTTTCCAGCAGAGTAACCAACATCTTTCCATGTAGCTTCGTTTTTCCCACCACAAATGCAGAATTTGGAGAAATCATTTGAAACCAATCTAGCCCTTTGACCAAGATAGTTTGAAATAGCTTCTAAGAACTCACGCTTTGATAGAGACACACAATCACCTTTCAACAATTTCTTCAGAAGCAAGCCAAGCTGTACGGGGTAAAGAAAAATCATTACTACAATATACAGCAGGTTTACAGTTGAGAGTTTGCACTTGTAACAGAATCTATACTATGAATGTAATTTTCCACAAAATCATTGGCAACAGAATGCAACAACATTGTAAAGTAACAGTACCTGATTGCCTTGAGAAACGAGCAATGCAGAAAAATCCTTAATTGTCTTCCTGAGCACAGCATCAATAACCTACAATTTCACCAATCATTTCTGTAAAAACAAAGAATCTTTTTTACACGAGTTAATCATCATAACTGACTGCGATAAAGAAAACAGAAAGTATCTTACCTACCATTGAATTCAAAGGCGAGTCTTCATTATCATTCCTTTCCGTGAGATAAGCCTGTAGAAGTTTGAGCCCAAAACGATCAAAGAGGAAGGTCAACGCATTGGCTTCTTTTGATTCTTCAAGCGAAGTCTCTTCAGACAGATGAAGAAATTCTAATAGTTGTTCATATTGCGATGATTCAGATTCACTTAGTGATTCATCAGCACTTTCACTGTCAAGCAAAGAGGAAGGTGATCCCTTGTGGAAGGATGAGATCCTCACAGTCCCACCGTACTTCCAAACTCCAATTCCACCTGCTTGCTTCCACTCGTAATATCCTTTCAAACAAAGAATGCAATCTACAACTTTACTTGATGAGCCTCCCTGCAATATCAAGTTTTTAAATTCAAGGAAATGTGTCTCCTGTAAAGACTCCTTATCTTACATGCTCCGATACATATCACTTCTTTAAAATAGTAAAAAAAAATAATTTTTTGATGAAACTTCATGAATATGATCTCCATAGTGAGGATCAACATTCTACTTTGAGTTTTCCCAAATTAACAGTCGACTTTTCTTTCTTCGACTAAATCAACTAACCAAATTCCATGATACTCTTAACTTGGCACGGAGGGAGTATATTCCACAAAGTGATTTGTTTCAGGTAAAACCCATATACACACCACTTGGTAAAGTAAGACTTTACCACAATGCATGACTCCAACACTGATACCTCTGTAAACAGCTTGAGTGAAAACTATAGTTATAGTACAAAAACAGCTCCTCCACCCACAAAGGGGATCCAGTTTTCTCATAAGAAATAAATGAATGACTTCATTGTCTTTAGCAAGGTATCAGAAGGTACAAAATCCGGAAAGTGGGGTCCCTGTCCATGATCCGTAGTATCAAATTGAAATTTGAATTTAAAAATACAGTCATTTTACGATTTGTGCGTTTGGCCATAATATACTTCGATAGCCACCTTTACAGTAATGAACTAGCAGGTGAAAATATAAACTAGAACAAGGAGGCAAAGACGCATTGGAACAATTTTACATTCATAAACATCCAATAACACTTGATACAACTATTTCCAAGTACCATTCGAATCAATTAGTGCAAAACAACTTTATTTAGTGTGTAACTGATTATAAAGTTAAAAACTTGAAAAACTTCATGTTTATGAGAAAAAGATACAAGTGGCTAGTGAGATATTCTTTTACTTGTCCTTTTTTTTCATGACATCAATTCTTTGAAAGCAGGTAAGAAATGTGAAGTGTTTCAAGTGGTTATACAGCCCATAAATATTTGAAATGTAGTACAACTTATTTTGTTAAGAGTGAATTTTATTATTTGGTGAAAACCTTTTCCAAATCAGAGGCTTCGAAAGTTAAGAGCTTCATTTGGCCAACGGCCACTAGGAAATTCCTCATATTCTCGAAATACTGAATTGCAGATTGAGCGGCACCCTCCTTGGGCTGAAAATCGATCATTGGAATTTCCACCACCTGTTTCACACAAACTCAAACGTCATATATCATAAAGAAAGAAAACGGAAAAGAAATTTGATAGGTGTATAAAAAGGTAGCAAAGGGGAATAAATAAGGATACCTTGGGGACAGCTCCAGGATTGACTTTGTTGAGAACGTTGCAGAGAATGAGGCCGTTGCGGAGGGCCAGACAGAAATCCTCTTCCGAGGGTTCTTTTGATAACACCTCCGAAGCACATTGATCCATACGCCGTAGCCATCCAGCTGCCTGGTACCTCCTTGAAGCTGATAGTATACAATACACACAAAATTACTTAAACATTCACTTCACTAGTTTTTTGACACTACACATAGAGAAAACCTTCGCGCCATGGCGTTTAATACGAGAAGGGTGCCTTCCAGAAATTTGGAATCACTTTGATTCGCAATAATAATTTTGAGAACGTGAATTTTAGAATTTTTTCCGTCTATTACTTGTTTCGTCCACTTGATTAATAATATATTTTTATTTTGTGTAATTTCCGATTTTCATTTTGTTAGGGTTATTCCGACTTTGAAGCCTGATAATTCTTTGTAATTCACAAAGATCAATAAAATTATGTTTATTCTAGAGGTGCAACCGGTATGGTATGGTTGGTAATGACCCCTTATCAATATCAAAACCACAATCCAAATGGTAAAATCTTACTGTACCAATTTACCGACCGGTACATCAAAACAAAAACCAAAATCAAACCGACCGATTTTCGGTATAAAAAAAAAACAGAGCAAAAGTGGAACTATTTCGTTGTAATAGAGCAAAAAACAAATTCACATGTTTTACTATTTCTCATTCCTTAGTCTATCCAACAAGGACTATTTCGTTGTAAAAATATACAATGTAAAAAGCACTAGACTAAGGAAATGAAAAATCAAGAACCAAGCTAGGCATATAAAATTGAATAAACATACTTCAGCATTTACAAACAACATATATTTTTATCTGGATAAATAAAAAAAAACTTACTTGTCCTTAATATTGGTTCAGTGGAGTTTAACCCGGCGGTTGGGGGTTTAGGCCGTCGGGTCTGGACCGAAGATCGTGACAGGGGGTGTTGGGTGTTGTTGATGTCGGTCGTAGAGAGGAGATGGAGAAGATATGTTTAGGCTTGGTGGGTGTTGTTATTGATGTCATCCGACGGCCGTAGAGAGAGAGAAGAAGAGATGTTATGTTACGGCTGGATTGTAACTTATGTAAGTATAAGAAGAGCGTTCGTGCGTGTTGGTGTATACTGTGGGTAAAAAAAATGTGTATATATATTAGGCTGACAACAAGTTAGTAAATAATATATATATATATATGTGTGTGTGTGTGTGTGTGTGTAACAACAAGTTGGTATGGTATTTCGGTACCGTAAATTCGGTAATTTCGATACAATAAATCGGTACGGTAAATTCGGTAAATCGATTTTTATATAAAAAAATCAAAACCAACCAAATTTTTGACGGTATTTTCGATTTCGATAAAATCGATTTTCGGTATTTCAGAATATGAAACCAAAATCATTTTTTTCGGACCAAAACGGTACGGTAAAAACTCATACCGGTTGCACCCCTAGTTTACCCCTATGTTTTATATACTATAAAATGCACTACAGGCATTAACTATTGCTCATCAAATAGAGTGTCCACGTGTACATTCTCTATTTCCCACTTTATATAAAGCGCTATCGATTCTTAATGTCCCTCAAAGTGCCACGTGGCACGTTCATTTTCCAAATCCTTTCAGAAGTCCAAACAATGAGAGCAACCCTTATGGGTAGTCTAAAAATACACATTGCTACCGCAAATATACCCGTTAAAAAGTAGGAAAAATGCTACGGGTAGTTCAAATATACCCTACATAATCACCCAAACGACGTCGTACAAAATCACTATTTCTACCGCGGAACATCATGTTCCGCTTAAGAGTTTTGGCACTATTCCTTAAGAGGAACATCATGTTCCGCTTAAGGTTTATCATATATTACATTTTCAACCACAACATAAAACTTATGGTAATTAAATAAACACCCAATGATTATATAAACGAATATAAATTTTTTTAGATATTTTTCATAAATAAATAATATATATTCGTTCATAAATAATTTTTTTTAGAGTTTTTTTTTCCATAAAAAAAATAGTCGTTGCCAAAATAAAGTCGTTGGGGGTAGAAATCTAATTAAACAAAATTATTTTAATTCCTAGGCGTAACATCTTATGTCGTTGAAGGGCTTATTTGAGTGGCTTGGGCGGAACATGATGTTCCGCTTAAGGTGGGGCCCAGAAAAAATTAAGTTGCCGGCTACTAGTGTATTTCTAAATTTGTTATTTTTTGCGGTACGAAATGCTATATATGATAATATACACTACCCAGAGCAAACACCAAAACCTCATATATACCCATTTAGCATACCCATAAGGGTTGCTCTGAGAACGGGGGGAAATCCTTCACCTTCTTTCTTTAGTCTAATTATTTAGTTCAACTTTTCATTTCTCCAAAACGACACCGAAATCCTTTTCGTAAAACCCAACAAACACCCGTCCCCTCCTCTCCCGCTCTTTCCATGTTCTTTCTCTTTCATCCATAAACACCCTAATCTCCTCCCTCAAACTCCAAGAGTCTCTCTCTCATACGGACCTATAAGGTGCCCTTACTGTGTAAACTCCGTGCAACTATGCAAATGGACGAAGCCTTTTACTCTAATGGTAGAGAAATAAAGAAACGGTGGAGAATAAATGGAAGAAGATACGTAATTTTCTTATATTTGGGTTTCCAATGGTGTTTGTTAAGAATAAAAGGAAGAAGATAAGCCTCTTACTTTGTCTTAACGTTGTTCATCGTTTTGAGTACTGTGTATTAATTTTCCATTTGAGATACTTGTGAAATTCTTAATTAATATTTTTTTCTTTATTTGATGGATTTGGTATATCCAATTTGTAGATCCGGGTTTCCAATGGCTTTTGTTGAGAATAAAATGAAGAAGATAGTGTTTTCCATCGATTGTAGTATTGTGTATTAATTTGGCATTTGAGATATTTACGAAATTTTAAGATTCTAATTAATATTTCTTTTTCATTGTTTTGATGGATTGTACGAAATGGTATTGGGTAGAAGTGGAGGGCAGGAATCGGACCTTTGCCACATGATTGGGAACCGGTGGTGATCCCCAGAAGGCTCCCACCTCCGCCGCCCGCAAGGACGAGAAGGCTGTCAACGCCGCCCGTTGCAGCGGTGCTGAAATCGAGACCGTCAAAAAATCTAATGGCGGGGCTAACAAAGCTGCCTCTAGCAGCACTTCATTAAATACAAGGAAGCTTGATGACGAAACTGAGAACCTTTCTCATGATCGCGTACCTACTGCATGGAAAGAAATGATGGAGGAAAGGAAATCTTGGTATGAAATTACTATTATATGTGTGAAGGAATCTTGAGTAGTTTATAATGGTTCTGTTCAAGTGCTTTTGTTTGTAGAGTAAAAAACCTCTTCGGCTCTAAATTATGTAACTTTAGTCAATTTAGTTCATAAATTAATAATTTGATAAATTTAATTTCTAAATTATATAAGTTAGACTAATTTAATCCCTAAACTAATAATTAACCAATTTAATCTCTAAACTATACATGCTTGACCAATTTAATCCTTAAAATTGGCCCACTTTAATTCCTAAACTAATAACAAACTGTTTCTAATTAAATTTACTAAAAAACGGTTTTCTAAATAGAATTAAAAAACAGTTTTTTATTTAATTTAATAAAAAAATGTTTTTTAAATAAAACTGGTTTCTAAATACGATAAAAAAACTGTTTTTCAAATAGGATAAAAACAATTTTTTCCTATTTATAAAAAAAACAGTTTTAAAATTTGAAAAAAAAACTGTTTCTTTTAAATAGGATAAAAAATTATTTTTTATTATTTTAAAAGCCGTTTTTAATAGGAAAAAAACTGTTTTTATCCTATTTAAAAAAACATTTTTCATCTTAAAAAACTATTTTTTATCCTATTTAAGAAACCGTTTTCATCCCATTTAAAAAACTGTTTTTTATTCCATTTTAAAAACAGTTTTTTTTAACCTTGAAAAGAAATAAGCAATTTTAAGGACTAAATTGGCTAAATTATTAGTTTATGGGCTAAATTGGCTAAATTATTTTAAGCTATTTAAAAAAAATAAAATAAAAACAGTCATTTTTTACAGAGAAACTTTAAAACACATTTTTTTAAATCCCAAAACTAATAATTTATCTGTTTAAAAAAAAACTGTTTTTTAATGTTTATCTACAAGAAATGACTGTTTTAAAAAAATGTTTTTTTTAAATAGCTTAAAATAGCTAATTTAGCCCATAAACTAATAGTTAAGTCCACAAACTAATAATTTAGTCAATTTAGTCCTTAAAATAGCTTAAAATTCCTTATTTCTTTCAAAGTTAAAAAACTATTTAAAATGGAATAAAAAACTATTTTTCTAATAGGATAAAAAAGCAGTTTTTTTTTTAAATAGGAAAAAAACATGTTTTTAAATAGGATAAAAACAGTTTATTAAATAGGATAAAAGATAGTTTTTTTTAACATAAAAACCGTTTTTTGCCTATTAAAAACAGCTTTTAAATTAAAAAAAATGGTTTTAAATAAAAAAAAACACTTTTTAAATTTAATAAAAAAAGTTTTTTTTTCAAATTTAAAAACTGTTTTTTTATAAATAGGAAAATTTTGTTTTTTTATCCTATTTAAAAAAGAGTTTTTTTTATCATATTTAGAAAACTGTTTTATATAAAAAACAGTTTTTTATTAAATTTAATAAAAAACTATTTTTTATAAAATTTAAAAAACAGTTTTTTTATTAAATTTAATTAAAAATAGTTTTTATTAGTTTAAGAATTAAATTGGACAAATTTGAAGGACTAAATTGGTCAAACTTATATAGTTTAGGGACTAAATTTGTCAAATATTAGTTTAAGGACTAAATTGGTCAAACTTATTTAGTTTAGGGATTAAATTGGTCAAATTATTAGTTTAGGGGCTAAATTGGCTAAACTTATATAGTTTAAGGGCCAAAAATGTATTTTACTCTTGTTTGTGATAAAACTAATTAGAATGACTTTGTTTAATGACTCTGTTTGTGATACTAAATTGGTCAAATATTAGTTAAAGGTGGCTGGCTATCCAAGATACTACAAGCATCATTTTGTTGAGTGCATTCCTTAGGAGTAATTAATTTATTTATTTTCATTTTTTCATAATATTCAAAAATGCCTTTTTGTTTAACTCACTTCTTTAGTGGTGAAGGGGCAAGAAATTTGCTAGCAACATATAAAATATATTTGGTCATTTTGAGTAAGAAAACACAACTCAAAATTATTATGATTGGAAGGGTGGGAAAATTGGAGATTTTTGGCAATTTTGGTTTCCAATTTGATGAATGGGCATTACAAACACTATAAATGCAGAATCAGAATGAGAGTCGTTTAACCGGCGCATCGTGCGAGCTTACACCTAATTTTGTATCATTTTTCATACTCTCTGTATTAAAATCTTATATTTTGTTGTTATGGATCCCATCAGGACATAAAGTACAACATCTTATTGTTTTGTCTTATCATAGGAAACAAAATAGGAGTAATTGTAATTTTTCTCATTAAAGATATGTGTTTTGAGTTTTGCATTTTCGTTGCATCCTAAATTGATCTTACCAAATCGGCCAATATTGGATATAGATAAGAAGTCAGGGGGTGTAGTGACTCTGTATCACCTAAAGAGAAATAACATACATAGATAAAATCACTGAACTTAAAGAGTTTCATAGTTGGATTGATCTCTTCTTAGAAAGTGTTAGAAAAGATGAAAATAGATCCCGAATTTCATGGAGTAAAATGACGCATTTGGATATTTATGAAAATATAAATATTATTATTATTTTAGTTATTCAACTTATTATTAGGATTTATCTTTTAATTAGTTATTTAATCTAATTAAGTTATTTTTTATCTTCTAGTTTCCTTTTTTGGTTTATCTATAAATAGTGTCGTTGCTTTGGCCCTCTCTTGTAATCAACTTATTATTAATTAAATTAATGAGATTTGAGAGAGAATACCATTTGATTATTATTATTTGTGTGTGTGTGTGTGTCAATTTCACTACATTTCACGCCATAAAAACTTCAAAACCTGAATCACTGAATCCAAAGTACAATTAACCTTTGGCATGGTATAAAAATACCATCAATATTTTTGTAGGAAAGTAAAAAATTAAATATTTTTTGATGCATCATCCATCCACTCAATTTCGTCTAGCAGACTACCACCAAGTAGTTTTATTTTCTTATGTTATTCATGACCAAGCAAACGAAATCATTTGATACATTTAGATTTTCTTAAGATAAATCATATTCTTAATTTACACTCAATTTTATTATAAATAAAACAAAGCATTGATCTAGCATTGTATAATTCACCAAAAGTGACACAATTTTTTGAAAATAAGGGTCCGTTTGGTTGGCATAATTTGCCTGGACAAATGCCAAAAAATTGGTAAATATGAAAATTTGCCCACATTTTGACTGTTTGGTTGCATAATTTACCTAGGCATTATTTGCCAATGTACAACACCTCCTATGCACAATTTGTGGGCAAATTTTGCTTACCTATTTGAGTGGGAAATATTTGCCCACAAATTTGCCAACTTCTTAATCGGTTTTAATGTTTTAAAAAATAATTTAAAAACTGTTTTAAATAATTAAAAAACTGTTATGAATATTTAAAAATTGTTTTGTAATGTTTCAAAAACTGTTTTTAATATTATAAAAAATTGTTAAGATAATGTTTACAATTTTTTTAAAAAACCGTATTAACAAAATATTGTAAAAACTGCTTTTAACATTTTTAAAAACTGTTGTGAATATATTATAAAAACAGTTTTAAAGTTTTAAAAAATAATTTTAAAGACTGTTTTAAATATTTAAAAAAACTGTTATAAATATTTAAAAACTGTTTTGTAATGTTTTGAAAACTGCTTTTAATATTATAAAAAATTGTTAAGAGAATGTTTTACAAATTTTTTGAAAAACCGTAATATAAAAATATTGTAAAACAGTTTTGTAACATTTTTAAAAACTGTTTTGGATATATTATAAAAACTGTTTTAAAGTTTTAAAAAATATTTTTTAAAACTGTTTTAAATAGTTTAAAAAACTGTTGTGAATGTTTAAAATTTGTTTTGTAATATTTTAAAAACTGTTTTTGATATTATAAAAAATTGTTAAGAGAATGTTTTACAAATTTTTTGAAAAAACGTAATATGAAAATATTGTAAAAATAGTTTTTAACAATTTTAAAAACTGTTTTGAATATAATATAAAAACAGTTTTAAAGTTTAAAAACAAAATTAAAAAATATTTTAAATAGTTAAAAAAAACTGTTATGAATATTTAAAAATTGTTTTGTAATATTTTGAAAATTGATTTTAATATTATAAAAAATTGTTAAGAAAACGTTTTACAATTTTTTTAAAAAACTGTAATATAAAAATATTGCAAAAACTATTTTTAACATTTTTTAATATAATATAAAAATTGTTTTTAAATAAATTAATTGGATTGACTTTAATTTCGCCTAATGTTATTTGATAGCGTCATCTGAATTTGCCTGGACAAATTTTGCCATGCCACGCTTTTGTCCATTGACAACCAAACGGACCCTAACCGCTCTCCCCGGAAATGATAGTGCCAAACTCCAACACACCAAAAAGGTACAACTGCTATAACTAATTTCCAGGTTTTGCGGATCTTACAAACTTACCACAATATTCTTACAGTGGTTAATTAATTATCGAAGTTTTGTTACCAAGCAAGTTTGTGGGTCTCTTTCAATGGAGAAAAAGCAGACTTGTTCAACCACCTTAACTGTATGATAGGGGAGTAATAATAATAAGGATCTCCCCTGAATTGATTACATAGACTTTCTATGTTTTAAAAAATTGCAAGGACCTCCCCCATTTTCATTTTTTTTTATAATGCTGACGATGCTTTGATCAATTTTGCTAACTCCTTTACATGGGATTGAATCTTAACAAACTACACACTTTTTTTTTACAAATATAGATGAGATCACGTTATCAAACAAAATGTCAAGGGATCTTATTGTTACCAAATCTACATGTGAGGGGAGGTTGATGTAATTTCTTAAAACACAATGGATTTGTATGTTATAAATGGAAAACTTAAGGGAGATGAGTATAATTATCTTAATAAATAAATATTAGAGAAGTTGGTGTTGCAGACACCCTAAAAGGTGGGATCAGGCTCGCAATCGTACAAAATCCATAGTTAAAAAGTAGTTCTATTACCGCTAATTAAGGGATAGTAAAAGTTACTCCTGCACAACTTTTTCCCTCTTCAGCTGCTTTGAATGCCACTAATAATTCATATGGAATTACGTTCTATTGATCTCTTTTTTCACTCCTTTTAATTAAGAAAGAGTTAAATTAATTTATTGTTATCATTTATTAAGGCAGAGTATGAGCTGACATGTTTGTGTATACACATAAAATACTCATAATTGCACAATTTTTCCCTCTCTCACTCTTCTTGGGAATCATGCAAACAAGCTAATGCAACATAAACATGCGTTCCACTCATAGCGTAAGTTGGGTTTCTAGTAATAATTAAAGACCATTATGATAAGTTAATATGCTACCAACCAATTTGTGTACATAATTTATATATCACAGGTTGGAATGTTGTTGGTTTTGACTTTTGAATCTGCATTCCCGCTTAATATAAATGATCAAAGTGGTCCTCTCCTCTCAAACACTAATGAAGATGTTTTGGGAAAGTTAAACCCACTAACCCTTGTAATCAGCATGTTATATAGGGATATTGGAAAAAAGGGCCGGACTTGACCCACCACTCCAGTGTGGGCCAACATCATAACAATTCGTCCTCATTTTTAGATGATCCACCTAGCCCAACTGCGCAATATCTTGACTAGTATAATTATCTTCTAATTTTTTGTTTCTTTTTCTTTTCTAATTGAACCTGCACACATTAAGGATGCAACCACCCAACTACTAGTACTTTAAGACTTTAGAGAAAGAGTAATTTTTATTTCATTATTCATTTATATATCTCCGTGTTTCGTTAGCGTCTTATTTCAACTAATCAACAATGTTGGCTTTAGATTTAACCAAAATTTAGTTAATCGTAATAAACATATAAATTATGTACCATAATTTTCACTCATCACAATGAGAGATCTAACAATTTTTTAAATTGTTTACCCCACATCATAGTGGGAGGTGAACCTCACAATCAATGTAATAATTACAAATACTGAAGTAATGTCACAGAATAGTTATTAATTTTTGAAATTTGAACTGTTATTTTTATAGAAAACTCAAACGAATATGTACCCCATCAGAATTATAACAGTTATAATTAGTAACAAAAATGATGAACTCACCAACTACCATTCACAGCTTTAAACGTTGTTTTCTTCTTATGGGGAGTGGAATTAATATAGTATTGTACGTACCTGCTTCTTCGGCTTTCCTCTGAGCCAATTCATGATCGTTGATGATCTCTTCAACGTAGGAGGCGTCTTTATTGATATTATTACAGGTCAAACCCTTCAGTCCTCTCAAGTTCTTGCAAGGAGAGAAAAAAATTGAATCGAAGTTGCTTTCTTGCGGCATCTCACTTCCCTGCTTTTTTATATGCATGACATCAACAACGTATTACGTCAATCCCTACGCATTTCTCGAAATACCGAAGTGATCAAGAAGAAAAAATGACGCAGTACTAATTAACACTATTATACATACAATAATAACACTTAAAGAATGATTATAAATAGAAATGTTTCTTTTTGTTTACTGTTCTTTCGTTAATTTCCAAGTGACGGGATAACAACAAGAATGGGCTATTTGCTACCAGAACTATGAGAATAACATGAAAGCTCACTACAGTTGAACAAATTATAAATTGCGATCAAGAACATGGGTAACAGAGAGAGAATTATGATTGTAATATGAAGAGAGTTTATGGAAGCTAGTTAGTTACAGGAGTCGGTCTTACCTTCAAGGCGTCCGGGAAGCAATAATACTCTGTCACAGAAATGATTCTTGTATTTCCGGTGAGGTGAAAAGAAGAAAATTATAAATTGTGTTAACGAGTAGGATCCGATCTGAAATAGTAAAGGAAAGGTGAAACAAGCTTCTTGTGTTTGTGAATGTGAATTCAAAATTGCAAGAGTTCCATTAAATGCAGGGGAGGCTAGAGAAGTAAGTAAATGTTGAAGGAGAGAGAATATAAAAAGAAGCTGAAAGAAACGAGCCGTTGTCATGCTTTGCTTTCTTCAACTTTGGAAATAATCAAGACTGTCATGACGTTTTGACGGAGTCATAACGTCACAAGGGAAATTGGGAAACGGCGTTATAAGGTGGTGGTGGTGTAGACTAAGCGGTGGATTAAATTTTGTCAGTAGAGAATTGTGTATTTGACTTGGGTTTGGTGTCGTTCCACGTGGCAAGTCACGGAGACTAAGCAGAATGCGACAAGTGTGTTTCGTGTGGGTCCTTTTGATCGTTGGACTGGACGGCAAGACCACAACAGAATAATAGGATTTGAGGGCTTTCTATAAACATTTGAATCATGTTGTTGATGCCATGGCAACGTTGTCTCGACTCCTCCCCCGCTTCCATTTTAATACTAGGTTTCTCAATCATCAAATTTCGGGTATCCTTAAAATAATTCAATCAAATTATTGGAATATAATATGATTCATTCTACGGATATGTAATTCTATTAATAAATAGAGTTATTTCAAGTTTGACCTTGTTTAGTTTTTACTATGTTTTTTTATTTATTTTAATATGTTAAAATTATTTACTTTTGAGTTGGGTACATTTTCTTAATTGACTTTAACTTCATTACTTTTTCGTTAGAAATCTATTGGAGCTAACGGCACGTGCGAGGCACATGACACATTAAGAAAAATATTTAATAAAATCACCCAAATAAAAAAAAATATAGGACAAAACTTGAGAAATAGAAAAAATAAATAAATTCAGCTCAACTCAGAAAAAAGAAAAAGTTAAAAACCAGAAGAAAAAAACCCATCTCTCCCGGCCCTAACAACCCTCCACTCCCAGAAGCCACCCACCCACCAAATCTCACATATCTATGTTTTATCCTCTCTAGCCCCCCCCCCCCCCCCCAACCCACCCACATAAAGAAAATGAGATAGAGAGGTTGGGTTCGGGGGGAAGGGTCACCGGTATGGGAGATGGGCAGCGATTGAATGTGGAAGCGGGCGGTGGTGGTTGAGATTTGCTTGTGTATGTGGCAGTAGAAGTGTGATGCTAGGTGAGGGAAGGTGGGGCCGCGTTGGTGAGGTTTAGGGAGTGGGGGGTGGGGAGGATGATGGGATTTCTTTATCTTTTTTTTAAAAAAGTTTTTTCTGATTTCTTTTTCTTTTTAAGTAAAATGGGTTTGAATTTCGAGGACGAAATTTCTTGTTTTAGGAGTGGAAGAATGTAATATCCCGAATGCTAATGCATTATTAAATAGTAAAATTTATTCTTTATAATTATAATGAAATTTATTATTTATAATTATACGTGCCTGCAATGACGGGTGATGTTACTATTTATATTTTTTTATGTGTCTGCTATATGTATATTATTCAAAATTGAAATCGAACTTAATACACAGTAATGAATTAATAATTATTTAATAAATAGTTTAATAATGATTTTTGAGACTCGTACAAATTAAAATATTAAAATGTTAGTTTGATACTTTGGGTTGATGTTCGATACATTTAAAATGTTGGATTAGGACTTAAAATATTGAGCTTTAAGCAATATAGGTTAGTATATAGCGGGCTAGATTTTCGAGTAATATATTATAATTTGGGGCTTAATGAGTCAAAGTCAATAAGGGGCCCAACACTATTTTGTAGTTAATAAGATAAAAAAGGGAATATGGTTAGTCTAGTTTATCGTCAACACTTTAGAGAGACAACCCTAAGACTAGAGAAAGGCTAGAGAGAAGTGGATACCTGGAGAAGAAGAAATTATGGGGAATTGGAGTTAGAGAATGAGAGAAGAATTGGAACAATTGGATTAAAATTTCATCTCTCAAATCAAGGGAAGTTTACTTAGTATATTGATATAATTTCCTTTTGTGCTAGAATATAGTTATGTATTGAATTTTAAATCTAAACACAAAAATGAGTGATTTAGATGGTTAAATAATAAATTTTATGTTCAACTTAATTGAAAAAATTGAGTTATATACATGAATTAAAATTGGTAAAATTTCATATGAATTTGGATTACATGGATAAATTGATATTATGATTATGTTATATGTGCATAATTGAGGAAAAGCCCTTTTGTTATTGGGATTAGTATATGTGAGTACTATTTGAGGAGTGTTTTCTTCTTTAAGTCCTATTGACTATTCAACCATTAACTAAGTTCTATTTTTGAATTTATGATTTTTTCCTTACTAATATATCCCTACCCCTATATTCCTTACTAATATATCCATACCCCATGATTTTAATGATTTTTAAAATGGGTTATATTTTAAATTAATGGATTAATTGGATTTTATTATTAATTAATTCATTTGGGTTTCATCCGAATTGTGGATATTAAAGTGGACGATTCTGGTTATTACTTAAAGATATTTAGGTAATATATGAATGTGATGTTATTGATATTGCTGTGAGTTGTTAATTCAGTAATTTAAACTTTAGTCGGACGCGGTATGGGACGTGTCGGGACTAATTTGTTAAATTAAAAAGGAAACTTATTTTTCTATCGACCTTATAGTCATTTTGACTGCGTCGTTGCATCCGGAAGGTTTGAAATAGTCAGAAAAGTCTATTTGGATGTTGAATTTGGGTCTCGGGTCATTTGGAAATGAATAGACAATCCAAAAGGGCATTTTAGTCATTTTTATAGGGGGATAAATAGTGATTTTGGATTTTGTCCTATTATAAGTATTTGGAGATTAAGTGTAAGTGGGTTATTCATCTCTTCTACACAATATTGAGAAGTCATCTTCTTAGAGAGAGTGAAAGGTTGCTTGGGAGAAGAAAGCTTACTTGGAAAGGAGAAGAACTAAAGACCAAAGGTCACCACCACCCACCACCACCGGAAGTTGGCCGGAGAAAGGGAGAACCACCTGTGTTACTCAACTCCAAAGGATCAGATCTTCATTAGAGGCAAGTGTTTGATAATTGCAATCTAAGTTTGTATATTGTCCATGTTAGAATAGTTATAAAAAAAATGAGATTTTTCATGTTTGGAAGATGAAAGGATAGAGTTGTTAATGGATTTCTGGAAACTGAAAATATATAGGAATCAAACTCATGTTGTAGGTAGATAGTAATCCACGAAATAATCATAAATTTGTTGAAGAAATTCTGAAAACCATTGATGTGTTCTTGAAGATATTATGTTGATAATTCTCTCGGAAAAAAGGATATAAACATGCTTTTAATTCAATCTCTTGATGATTCTAGGATGTTTAGAGCATTAGAAATCATTTATATATGTTGATATATCATGTAGTAAGGATTATAAGTCATTTGGGTTGTTAATATAAAGGTTTGAATGATAAAAAATGATGAAACCCATCGTAGAAGAAATGCAGAAAAACTGTACTGTTATCTGGGCGATCGATCGATCGACCCCCTGTCTTCGATCGATCGACCTCCCCAGAATTGTTAAGGTTGTTTCTATTTAATGATTATTCGTATCCCGAACCTTTTGTAGATCTTTGGTGATGATTAATTGAATATTATGGGGCTTAGAGAAGATCAGTAAGCTCTAGAGAAGATTTGAATTAATTTGATTGGAATTTAATTGATTAGAATTATGTTAATTAAATTTGAAGGAAATTTCGGTTGCTAGATTCATGTGTTGGATTCTAATTGGTATTCATGAGGATTAAGGATAGGTCCAGTAGGAGAGATTTAATATAACACCTGGGTAGCCTTAGGGTTACAATTTGAACATCAAGGACTGAGTTTAAGCTCATTATTGATTGCGCAAGGACTGAGTGTGGTACAAGCGCTTAGGGGTATGGCTCCTAGATAGAGATGGGAGTTTAGACCACATTTGGTTGAGATAGGGGATGAGGTTATCTCAGTTGCGTATTTGAATTTGACGGACCTCCGTGACCGGAAAAGTTAAGTAGTAGTGTATTGGAAAGGTTCCTTGTTTGGATTTCGCTTTGCGAGACGTTCCGCGCATGAACCTTAACGACGTCGGGAGTGGAGAGATGTTATAGGATGCGAGGATGTTGGTTTTGTTGATAAGTCATATAGTGTGAATGTAACACTATAGACTATGAGCCATGTGATGATTGATATTCAATCTTAGTTGATAGAGGATGTGTTTATAAGAGATTTGAAACTATCGGTTATAACCCTAATTAAAGGGGAGTTCAATTCGTGGTAATTCAGGAGATAAGATGAGATGGACCAGTAGGATATTAGTGATTTCTTACTGAATAAATGTTGAGGAAAAACCTATTTGAACCTTGAGTATTGAGTGAGGCTCGGGGATAATTAAATTAAGAGGTACAGTTATGATATTTTAATACGTGGGATTTAAAGAGATATAATGCTACCTGTGGGAATAATCTAAGGGTAATGTGAGTACCTTGTTGATATTATATTATAGGTATGATAATACCTATTTGATTGATTGATAGTTTATGTGTATGACATACCTACCTTACTTGCTATCAACGGGAGGTTTGCGCGTGAGGGCAGCCATATCCTGATGAATCCATGGGATCTTTGATTTGTCGCTCAAGAACATAGGTCTAAGAAAGACTTATTGGGGAGTTGATAAGTCCGCTGACTGTGGGTACGTAGGTATGTGCGTGACCCATGGATACGAGAACTATGTTCGCCTCCAAGTATTTGTGTTGATGTTTGTGGTTTGTGAAATCCTTACCGAACCTTTAGTCCCGTATTCGGCGACCATCGATATTGGGACATGGTAGCAGAGTAATGCATGCACCGCAGCTGTGACTCGGGGTGCCGTATTATATATGTATATGATGAATTAAATGAATGAATGTATATAGTGGTTAAATCTATCTACTGTGTGATAATTGTAGATAACGATGAATAGAGAAAAAGAATTGAAATAAGTTAATGAATATTGAAGAGCTTAAATCATATTAATGAGAAACGATTCATGTTAATGAGAAACGTATAGGAATAATTATATGACGTATGGTATGGGACATACGGGGTTATGATACGGGATGGAATTATATTATGGGAGCTAGTGAAGAGGAACCATTAACTAGGAGGTTAATATGAAACGCTAAGTATGCACCTTAGATGGGAGGTGAGAATATCAAGTGAGAGTTGGATACTAACATGTACATAATAAATGCTTTATTTCACTTGTTAAAAACTTGCTGTTTTCAAAATCATTTTCACATCGGGCTCTGACCCGTTTCCTTGCATATTTTCTTTTCTATTGTACCTTCTATATCAGGTGCCCAGCAACAGGAATGCCAACCTTAGTTGATTTTGACGAGCTATGGAGCTATGGAGTATTTCTTAGACGCTTATCTTCTTTTGATTCACAGTATTCTTTTATGTAGGGCATGTCACCCAAAGGAACTCAATTGTCTATTTTCTATCTGAGTCAAATACTCTTGCACTCGTTTCATTTTCATACATTTAATATTGTTAGGATTAATGTATTGGATTATTATTTGGGAATGTTTATTCCAATTGCATTTAAATTCTTTTGTGTTATCTGTTCGGTTATTAGTGATGTAGAATAAAATGTGTAGTGTTATTCGTAAACTAAAAATGGATTTTTGTTGAATTAAAATTTGAAAAGTTTTTAACACCAACTTAATTGAGTATTGGGTGATTTGTAAATGTTTTCGACAATGATGCTAAGAATGATCCAACTGTATATTCTATTTTAATTGGTATGGGACTGGCCACTCGGTATTTAATTAGGCGGGGTGTTACAGTGTAAAGTCAACCCAGGTTGGGAAAACCTCACCAACAAAAGGAACTATATATGGGGAGTTGACCCCAAGAGGTTTCCAAGAGTAAAAAATATGATCTGTTATGGCCAAGGAAATTATGACCAGTATAGTCACGACCAATGAGAGAAAGCCCAACGAGATAAATTTTAGCAGAAACGACTGTAGAGGCAAGATCAGCAGGGCCTCCAGTATGGTCGTCGTTTAGATAGTTCCTTTAGAATAATGTGTCACACTTGGGGAGAGTGAGACCATTCAGTTAGTATAGGCCATGGAACGACCCGTGTTAATGAGTATACCACTGGGGGATGGGTATGATTATATTTATGGCTCACGCACATGAGTCTGACTTAGACATCGAGGAGTTATCATTATTTATTATTAATAAATTTGATATGATTATGAAATTTATCGATGTTATCTCCAAGATTTATTTCTATATGGATACCCCAACGGGTGGGGACTTTACAGTGTGACTATAGAGACGTGGTAGTTTGTTGATCGGGTTGGGTGTTTAGTCACTTTATTAAAGTTGTCAACGGTAATCTTAGTCCTTTTAAAAGACATGCTTTGGGAATGCGTCTTTAACCTCAAAGGGAGTTGACAAGGCCGTGATACGGAACAAATGCTCGTTATCGCGTGTCAATGACATGTTTGATCATTTGAAGAGAAGTGTCATGTTGTGATGAGTTCATTATTCGTTGTAAGGACATATTTTTAATAAGTCCGTCACAATTAATTATGTCATATACCGCTACAAGTCGTCGAAGAATTGTGATTATTGCATCTACAAAAGACGGATCCGAATTACCAGTTGCCTTCAACATTCAAGCCCAACAATATGAACTTTGGTAAGATATTGTTTTAAAGTTTCATTTACATTTCATATTAAGAGTGTTGGGATATTTTTAAAAGGTGTTTTAAAAAGCGTTTATATAAAAATGTTTTTATAATATTCTTAAAAGGAATTTTAAAAATCTTTGTTATAAAAATTGCTTTTAGAAATGTTTGTTTTTAAAAAAGATGTTAACTGTTTAGAAAAAGAATTGTTTTGAGAAAATTTCATTGGCAGTTAACGTACCTTAGTTTCGACGCCAAGGTCGTTCAAGCGAGATATCAATCTCGTTCTAACGACAATGGGAAGGCGCCCGTAGTCGTTCAAACGACACGCGATCTCGTTCACGCGAGATGTCATTCTCGTTCGAGCGAGATAAATTTTAGGCTGACACGCTGCTGTAATGCTTATCCTTTGACCAACTCAGATTTTGTATAAAAAGAGGTATTGGCAGCCTAGAAAAACGTGGAGAGCAGTTTTAACTTTTAAGAGTCTTATTCTTTTGAAACTTTTGTGTATCTGCCCAAATTTAATTCAATATCTTTTGGCGCAAAGTTTTTCTCCAATAATTTTAAGGGTTCAAATGTTTTGCTTTTAATTCACAAAATCACAATTACTTTTATGTGAATTGTTTTGTGGAACCCAAGAACATATTTTGCTTTGGTTTATTCTTTGTGGGGAAAACTCTACAACCGACAGCTGCGTGCTATTGTGGAGGGAGTCCTTATAAAGTTCACTCTTGTGGAGAAGCCGTTTTTCTTCTTCATTACTGCCCTCCTAGAAAGGGAAAATTCCATCCGTAACTTGTGGAGGAGTCGTCTTCTTCTTCACTGCTGCCCTCCTGGAAAGGGAAAGTTCCAGTCGAGACATCGGAACTGACACCTGCGGGTATTTCGTATGTTATCCTATTTCATTGTAATCCATGTAAGCCGTTTTCTTACAAAATTATAGTGAAATAAAAGGTTTTGCCCCTTTGAGGGATTTTTCCTGAATATTTGTGTCACATGATTTATTTATTTATGGGTTGACACACGCACTTTTAGATGCATGTTTAGGGGTTGGATTAATTTGGTTTAAAAATAGACTCTAATTAAATAAGTGTGCCGAATTGTAAACTTATGAATAAATTTAATCAATTATCACACAGTCGCACTCTTCATTGGTTTTGACAATTACCTCTTGATGAAGTAGAAGAATTTGTATCAGTGGTGATCGTTACACCCGAATTTGGGGTAAAAGGAAGTTTGGGATCAAGTAGGGAACTTTAACGAGGGAAGGAATGGAGGTTGTAACTGGAAAGAGTCCCTTTTTACGTTAACAAATGTAGTAGGTTACAACTCCAAGAGAAATTGGTTGTGCTAGAAGCTCCTAAGCTACTGAAGGTAGTTTTGGACAAGGAGAATGTTTCGTGGGTTACTTTACATTCCAGAATCAAGGGGTACCATAATTTATAGAATTCGTACGGTGAATACGGTGAAGAAGTTATTCATATAGTTTGGGTCGAGAAGGGTCTCCTACCAGTAGAAAAGGCACTGTTTGAAATCCTAATGTATAAGTGGGATAAAGACCCATAAATTTTTTATAGCATTCAAGAGTTCCAAAGAGGTTATGGAATCAGTTAAAGTTGTATGAGTTAGATTGACTAAGTTAATTAAGATCTAAAAATTAACAAGATATTGTATGAAAATGTATTCGGGGTACCTCGAGAAGAGTCATGTTCATAATAGAGTGCATGGAAATTGGCGGAGAAGGCAAAAGAGCTGTTGGGATAAAGTAAAGCATGGTTTAGGGTCTAATAGGTAGATCAAGTTCTTGTGAAGATCACCTCGAGTATCACTACACCAAAAACACCAATTTGACACACTTGCACAGGGAGAATCTAGCACGGTTTAAACTATGCTAGAATCTAGAACGGTTTATTCTCCATTCAGAACGCTTTAAATTTCGTTGAATCGTGGCACGATTCATTAAATTAAACTAACCCAAATTACACGCCCAATTCACATAATCCTAACAACTTCTCTCTCTCTCTCTCTCTCTCTCTCTCTCCCCCTGCCAATCTGCTACCCCAACTGTTTCTTTCATTCTCTCTTAGGCAATCTTCTACCCCAACTGTTTCTTTCATTCTCTCTTAGGCATTCTATCATTATTGCTCGATTTAAGGTCAATGTTAACGGTCAGTCTTCTTCTAGGTAAGAAGTTCTTCTTCAATTCTCGAAGTTTTAGTGACATGCTATAAAACTTTCTTTGTAATTGTCGATTTTTGGCTTTCGTCTAGAAATTTATTGTGTTTTTGTTTGTTTTCCCATGTTTTGCGAGTTAACGAAATAATAGGTTTAAAATTTATTGAATTTCATTAGATTTTGGAGAAGGTTGTGTGTTTTCAAGCTACTTTCATTTATAAGATGTCAAATTTTCTTTGTGATTTTCTCAGTAATCAAATAACATAGAATACCCCTTTAATATTGAATCTTAGCACACTCGTATTAAGATTTCATTGAATAATCAAAATAACTCTAAAGGTAATACACCTGTATTGTTTATTTTTAAGTGTTTTTATTTAATTCTAAAATTGATTTTATGAAATCACGTTAGATGTCTAATCCTTTTGCTGAGCAAACTTGGTAACTGATTTTTGATATAACAATGATATTGTCTCACATTCAAACTTATTGCATCGAACACTAGGAATTTTTCACTGAAACTTTTGAAAAAAATAAGAAAATAAAGGCTTATAGAGAAATCAAGATTTAGGAATAATCCTCACACAGTATACATGCATGTGTGTGTGTGTATTTTCATTTGAACACCTATATGCATATATATATATATATATATATATATATATATATATATATATATATATATATATATAAGATTTTTGTTACTGAAACTTTAGAAAAAAAATATGAGAAAATAAGGCCTTGTTGAGAAATTTGGATTTTGATATAATTGTTAGTTTGTCACACAGATGTATTATATACATGTAATTGTGCATTTTGATTTTAATATCTCGGTATCTCGTGGATGAATTGATTGTTTTTGTGTGTGAAGTTTGAGATGGAATGGTACTATAATGTGTCTCAACTGAATCACGCTATGGGAAAAGGGTACTATAAGGCAACCAGGAAAGACCGTCCAATACGTCATAAGGCTCAGACCATTAAAATGAAAAAAAACACTCATCTTCCTGTAAAGACATGATTTTATAAATGTCCGTTATCAATTAAGTATGTCATATACCGCTACAAACGTGGAAGAATGTTCAAGATCACATATGCAACAAGACGATTCCGAATATCAATTTCTTCAACATTCAAGCCTCTCCAAGTTCAACTTTGGTAAGGTTGTGTTTTAAGTCCTTAATAATTCACTTAGAGTGTTGGGATATTTTTCATCAAATATTTTCTAAGTGTTGGAGCGAAGTTTTTAAATTTTTTGTCAAAATTATTTTTTGAAGTTTTAAGGCGCAACATTTACTGCCAAAAAGAAAAAAAGAAAAATATTTATTTAATTGCTCGTTCGAGCGATAGAGCTTGTCGTTCAAATGATAACCAGTCTCACACGAAGCTTGTTCGAGCGACGCATGGCGTCATTCGAGCGATACTGCTTTTCGTTCAAGCGACCTGCCACCTTAGATTTTCTATTTAAGCATGTTAAACATCTCTGTTTTTCTTAAAAAGACCTGAGAATTTTCAAGAGACGAAACTGCTTTGGCAGAATACATTGTCTTCTCACTTTTAGGGTTTTAACCCTTTTTGTTTTCAATTAACAAGATCCTAATAGCTTGTGTGAATTATTTTGGAACACAAGAACAAAACTTTGTTATTGTTCATCTTTGTGGAGTGTGTCTCTACACCTGAAGACCGAGGTCATTGAGGTTCGCTACGTGTGTTCCTTTGTTGAAGATTGGACTGCGGTTCGTGTGGGTTTGCTGCGAGGAATTTATTGCTGACTCTAGGCTACGTGTCTATGTAGGTTTCCTGAGGTAAACTTATTACAAATTTCATTGTAATTATAAATTATGATTTATTTCATAGTGAAATAAAAGGTTTTGCCCTTCGGAGATTTTTCCTGAAATATGTGAGTTGGCATATTTGTGTTTATGATGGTTTGACACACGCACACACATAGTTGTATGTTTAGGGACTGAATTAACTTGGTTTAAAAATTAACTCTAATTAAATAAGTTAATAGTTGGAATTTGCGAATTTATTCAAATCGATATCGCACATTGCACTTTACAAATTGGTATCAGAGCAGGTGACTCAAATTTACCGAATATTCCTAATTTTCGAAATTTTTTGTAATATTGATTTTTTTTTGAAAAATCATAATTTTATGAATTGTCGCAATGTTTCCAAGCGAAAACTCATATAATCGGTTGCCAATTTTTGACGGGTTTAATTATGCTTGCTAGAAAGCCCGCATGAGATATCATTTAAAAGAAATCGATGAGAGAGTTTGGTAATTTGTGAAAGAGGCTGGACTCCTCCCACTATCAGTGCGAATAATATCACGAATTTAAAACCCGTGTCATACTGGACTGAGGATGAGTTTAGGTGGAGCACTTTTAATTCACGTGGGTTTAGTAAAATTTTTGGACACGTCACCCTCGATGAGTTCCAACGTATTATGACGTACACCACGTCTAAAGAAGCATGGGATGTTTTACAACTCACCCATGAAGGCATTAACGCTGTTAAAGAGTCTAAAATTCAAAATTTAACTACTCAATTTGAAACGATTACCATGCTTGAAACTGAGTATTTTGATGCTTTTTATGCACGTTTGTCTGACATGGTCAACACTAGTTTTAATCTTGGTGAGCCTATAAATGATGCACGAGTAGTTAAAAAGATTTTAAGATCGCTACCAAAATGTTTTATCCCTAAAGTGACTGTTTTGAATACCTTAGGTAATTTGGGCAATTTAAAATTAGAAGAGCTAGTAGGAGACCTCCAGACATATGAAATTGACATGTTTCCTGACACTGTCAAGCCTAAGGATAGAGGGATAGCACTTAAAGCCCAATCTAAGAAAAAAAGAAAGTTGATTTTTGTGAGTTCGAGTCTGAGGACGAGTCTGATATTGATATGGCCATGCTTGCAAAGAATTTTAAAGAGTTTCTCAAGTTTTCAAAACAAAATTCTTCCAATAAAAAGTTTTTTGAGAAAAAGAAAGACAAGGCCAAAGAAAGTGGAGAGAAAAAGAAAGAGAGTGAGGGAGATTTAGAAAAAGTAACATGTTTTGAGTGCGAGGGCAAAGGGCATAAGTCGTTTGAGTGTCCCACTAGACTTAGGAGAGAGGGCAGGAAAGTTGCTATGCCTGTCACCCTTAGTGATAGTGAGGATGATGTGAAAGATTCTCGAGGTGAGTCTTCACAAGGAAAGTTTGTTGCCTTTTTAGCTAGTTATATGAGCACACCCAGTTTGTCCCATGATGATGATGATGAGGATATTTGTGCACGTGAAACCCCTGAGGATGATTTGAGTGTTTCTAGCGATGGAGAGAGTGAGTGCACTAGTGAGGGTGATAGTGAGCTTCAGATTGCCTTTAGATATTTGTACGTCGAGACTTTAAAGACTAAAAAAATGAATAAGGAGTTAAGTCTTAGGTTGCGAGATTTGGAGACAAATTTATAGAGTTTGAGGGAGTTTGAGGCAAAAGCGAGTCAACTTGAGAAAGTGAAAATTTCTTTGAGTGAACAGTTAATAGCTTTAGGCAGGGAAAAGAGTGAACTTTTAACTCGCATGTCACATTAGAGAGAGATCTTAAGAACGCTTTAGAGGTTAAAATCACTTTAGAACACATCTAAGAAGGAAGGAAAGATGGTTATCAATCCTATTTTGGGTAGTGGTGAGAGTTTCGGAATAGGTCATGACGGTGCATCTACTTCACATGCAACACTTGAGCCAGTTCTCGAGTTTGTTATTGATCCACATGGCTCTCGACCCGACCCACATAGGCATCCCGTATCTATTAGGAGAGCACATTGGAGACGTCTTGAGAGAGGTGTACCTAGGCCTGTTTATTTTTGCACACACTGCAAGAAGAGAGGACACCTTAGGAAATTTTATTTTAAGTTGGGTCATGTATCACGTTTTTCTACTACACGTGTTCACACACTCGTACCCACACCTGATGCTCTAGATGATTACACGAGAGAGTTTGCACATATTAGGGAGCAGGTAAAATTTTTAGTCAAGACTTCACATGATTTGATGGAGGTTTTTCATATGATGTCACCACCTTTGAAAAATTGCACCGCACCTAACGGTTGATGTTTAGACTTGTTTAGTAGTATAGGTTGATTTGCATAATGATACATTTTGCCTATTTTTAGTATGTATTTTTTGTATTCGATTTTTTTTATATAAATTTAAAAAAATATAAAAATATTTTATTTTGATAAAAGTTTTGGAAAAAATCAAAAAGTTTTTTGTATTTTGTTTTGCACCATATATGAATGGACATTTAAGATGATTGAGTTATAATTTCATTCCATATCCACGTGATGATTTGATAGTGTTTTGATATGCGTCATCATTTCATTTTGTGCTTTACAATGTTTGGAGTCATTGAGATATGATTTGTTGATACTACCTACATGTTTGACTCATAAGTTCCTTTAATGCACACTTGCACAAATTTGTTTGATTATTGTACTTATTTGTCACATATTGGTCGGAGTGTTGTCATCTCAATTCTGTCTTTAAAACGAACCATATGTGATAAAGCTTGACAATGGAAGTAGTGCATGTAAAAACCGTTTGCCGTGAGGAATTTAATTGCAACAAAATATGATGAATGATTCACAGGAAAGGGTTGTGATAGTACAAAATTAACTTATCATGAAAGACACCGTTGAAAAGAGCCCGAAAAAATTTAAAGGTAATAAAAAGGATAAATATGCCAAAAAGGGGCCACCTCAAAAGAAAAATAAATGATTATTATTTATGAGGGAGTTTGGATGGAAAGAAAAAAATAGGTTTGCACGTCCTGACATCATCATGAAAAAGCATTTATAGTTTTAGACTCTATTGGTGTGGGAATCACTTTTTGACTTTGATGAGTTGATGGATTGAGTCGATGTCATTTAAATTCAACACTCTTGACACCTAAAGACGATTTTGAGATTCATTCGATATGAGTACACATATACATCATGCACATATCTTATGTTTGATTGTGTTGATTTTCCTATTGAATATGTTCACACCCATTCATTCCGTATCCATGATTTGGTTGTCTTAGTGTAAATTCATGGTGTGTGATTTTTGTAAAATGATTTTTGCTTTTTTGTTTGAAAAATTGAAAAATCAAAAATAGTTTGTGGAAGCTTTTGAGTTCTACTTTGCATGATCATAGTTTGATCCATATTTGCTATGCATATTTGTTGTGACAACTCCATGTTTATTTTGTTTATTCGTTTCCTTGTCTATTTCAGACAAATAAAAAGGGGGAGAACGAATTATGAGGGAAATTTGATTATATTGATTGATTTACTCTTATATCATTTCAAACTCGATGCCTCACGAAGGTATTTTCTTTGTCTCATGTGTGTAGGTACAAAAAATTGAAGATCGTTATTTTGCACACCCTGATGAGAAAAGCTTTGAGATTTAAAGATTTGATGTTGAAGATTTTTGAAGAAAAGTTTGATACCTACCTGTTTAGTACCTTTTCAGTTTTGGGTTCATGGGAGGGTATTAGATTGCTATAGGTCTTTTTGATTTTGATAATTCGGATGTTTTTATTTTGTACCGGCATAGACATAGGGGGAGATTTGTAAAGAGATGATGTTATAAATGTCCGTTATAAATTAAGTATCTCGTATACCGCTACAAATGTCGAAGAATGTTTAATATCACATATGCAACAAGATAATTTCGAATATCAAGTTCTTTAACATTCAAGCCTCCACAAGTTTAACTTTGGTATGGTTATGTTTTAAGTCCTTAATAATTCACTTAGAGTGCTGGGATATTTTTCATCAAATATTTTCTAAGTGTTGGAGCGGAGTTTTTAAGTTTTTTGTCAAAATTATTTTTTGAAGTTTTAAGGCACAACATTTACTGGAAAAAAGAAAAAAAGAAAAATATTTATTTAATTGCTCATTCGAGTGACAGAGCTTGTTGTTTAAATGACAACCAGTCTCGTGCGAAGCTCGTTCGAGCGATACATGGCATCGTTCGAGCGACACTGTTTTAGTTCGAGTGACCCGACGCCTTAGATTTTTTATTTAAGCGTATTAAACAACTCCGTTTTTCTTAAGATGACCTGAGAATTTTCAAGAGACGAAACTACTTTGGAAGAATACACTGTCTTCTCACTTTTAGGGTTTTTAAACCTTTTTTTATTTCAATTCACAAGATCCCAATAATTTGTGTCAGTTGTTTTGGAACCCAAGTACAAAACTTTGTTATTGTTCATCTTTGTGGAGTGCGTCTCTACAACTGAAGACTGAGGTCATTATGGGTCGTTGTATGTGTTACCTTGCTGAAGATTGGACTCCGATTCGTGTGAGTTTGTTGCGTAGAATCCATTACTGATTTTAGGTTGCATGTCTATGTAGGTTTGCTGAGGTAAATTTTTTTTAGATTTCATTCTGATTGCAAATTGCGATTTAATTCATAGTGAAATAAAAGGTTTTTCCCTTCGAGGATTTTTCCTAAAATCTGTGAGTTAGCATATTTGTGTTTATGATGGTTTGATACATGCACACACGTAGTTGTATGTTTAGGGGATGAATTAACTTGGTTTACAAATTGACTCCAATTTAATAAGTTTATAGTTGGAATTTGCGAATTTATTCAAATCGATATCGCACATTGCACTTTACACTTCCATAGTGGCTGAGCTCCAGATGGTAAACGAACCAATTGGGTAATGCATGAGTATAAACTTACAAATGAAGAATTGAGGGAAACTGGAGTAGCACAGGTGCGAATCATGGTGATGTTAGAATAAAAAATATTAAGTGTCTTTCATAAATAGGTATCAATAAACAAAAAAATCATTGTATAGTTACTTTTAGCTTTTTTTCATTAAGCTTAAGATATATGTGTTTCGATTTAATACCTTAGCCATATCCAAACACGCTTATTTATGGGGGGGCCAGATCCGAAAACTCCTTTGGAATTTTTTTATTTGCCAATCATTGAGTAGAGCTCAATCAATCAAGGGATACTTCTCTAATTTTCCAAAAAAAATTAATGCATATATGATTGTTCTCAAAATTTATGATTTTGAACTTATAAAAAGAAACATATGTTATTCTTTTTTTTTGGGGGGGGGGGGGGGGGGGGGAGGATGCATTTGTGCTCTGCATAATTTTTCAAAAAGTGGTTTAGGACCACCAATGACGATTGATATGCACCATTTGTTGAGGAGGAATGGGATGATGATGCATCCCTCTTTGTTCTCGGAGGAAAAGCCGAGGATAATTTGGCCAATGACAATGTCGTTGGCGTTGAAGGAAATGACCTTTAGCAAGTGTACTATTTTCTTCATATTTGCGTGTGTGTTGTTTTGAACTTCATTTTACATATAACTTAATATTATATTATGAAGGAAAAGGTGTTGTTCAATGAAGTAATTAATAGTTTTCACAATATTTTAATACATTCAAATTAAATTGTAGTCCAAGAGTTGTCACAACTCAAACAATGTCCAAACCGAACCCGAAAAATTCATGTAGGAGTAAAGTAATGATCACGATTTACATACAAACCTTCACAACTTTTCTGGGGAAATAGTCTCCTTTTCTCAATTCCCACTTATGCCTATGAGGATTTGATTTCCGATAAGTCCCTCTTGATATTAAAATATACCACAAAAAGGATTTATCTCACATATTCTTCCCTAAGGAGAAAGTGTTTTCACTTTAAGTTTATTGACTGGTAAGGAAATTGGTTGGCAATTTTTCATATCTACTTATAAATTTAAGTCCTCAAACTATATATATTATGTTAACAATACATATTGTCTATCTTAAATCCTCATTCTTCTTAGAAGATTATGTAAATATGTTTCTTGGCTTTATAGAACACGGATATGGGACCTTTATGAGTAACTTATTCAGTATATTACTTTTATTATGCTTGTAAGGTCATTGTGCTTGATACCACAAGGTTTGGATGATTCTTATTAAATTTGTAGTTTTAAATGTTTTGGAGTAACGCATTCACAACCATTGTGTGGATTTATATCTGTGATGAATTCTTTTACTATGGTCAAGTTCAAACTTTGACATTTATTGGGTAAATATCATATTTTATATAAGTTTTATCTTCGAATTCTGATATTTGAAGGAATTTATATTTATCAGTCTTCTTATCCCTGACTGGATGTAGATATAACAATGTAACATGATCATAATCATATAAAGATTATTTAGAAGATATCATTACAACTAAAAGAAGATTTAATTATTAGTATAATCAAAATCAAAATTTTGATATATGTGTTTAACCTAAGGATAACCATGTCTAGTAGTGGCACATGATGCAAAGTACTAATCCAAACATCTTCATTTTGTGAAGATGCATAGTCATAATTAAATACACCCGTTATGAAGAGTTTTAAGCATGCCTATAATGAAGCCAACATTATCAATTTCTAGAAACTTGAAACTCTATCCACAACAATGAACCAATCCACACCTAAGACGTGGAATCACATGGAGTAAAACCCTTTAAAATTAAAGTACAAATATAATATATTAACATTTACTTTTTGGCTTGTGTATGGTTGTGTAATATATAGACCACTCGTCCTTTTTACTCATAACTTTTTAGCTTGAGTATGGTTATTTGTTCTTTGAATTTATTACATCTTTGGAACTAGTCGTTGAGTTGAGTACTTAAATGGTTTTGTTCCTTTGACTGTTAATATTGGGCATGTGTATAATTAATGAATAAAAAAGCCAGCACCATATCGATTTAATCCATCAATTATCGATTTAATATGAACAACTTTTGAATGAATACCAGATTTCATTTGAATTTAGAACGCGTACATATACTAGTAATCTTGTTGTTGTCTTAAACTATGATCATGTTCTTTGTATCTTATATGGTTTTAGATTTTTTGTTACTCTAGATTGTTATTTATATTAATATATAAATTTTTGTTTTGACACTGTTACATTCCGAGATCTTATTTTCTTTAAATTAGTTATACTCAAGTAATATAATTTTTCATTCTAAAACAAATGCATGATAATGATTTAGTCTTCTTATAAAAGATTTTCGGTTCATAGTCCTTTGTGCTGACAGAAAGATTAAAGTGATGACTCAAACATGTTCAGTTGATTGCTATATTGTTAACACAAAAGTAAGTTCACATTTTTTCAAGTATGATAACAGTAGGTTGGATTGAAATACAAAAAAAATAGTTCAATATAACATTTAATATAACAACACTAAAAATCGAATAAAGGTAAGGACAAAGCCTTATCCGCAGGCAAAATTTTAAAGCAAAATATACCAGTGCCAATCCATCATGTGATCATATCCCTGTTCATTCGTTGCATCCATGAACATGCCCAACATCAACAATCATTCAAGGTTATAGTATCATTTTTTATTGCGTTCTTTATAAATTCTTCATTCGATCTATTTTGGGATATTCAACTCTTTTTGGTGATTCTTTTTCTTATTGTACCTGTCACTTTCAATTGACTTTTGTTTACTTCTTTAACTATTTTGCAGATATGTTATGCCACATTGATGGATTCATTGCCATAGTTGGTCACACTCACGTCCTCCAGGAGGGGGCACTTACGGGCAAATTAGATGATGTTATTACTGCTGCAAATACTGCTGTTGAAGTTGCGTTGGGACTTGTGAGGCTAGAAAATATGAATAAATATGTGACGGAGGCAATTCAGAAGGTTGTTGTTGCCCACGAAGGTAGATGAAGTATAGACAATAGAGTTTTGTTTTGAAACCATTAATGATGTTTGTTATTAATGTTTTTTGGCGTGGTCTTTATTTTTTTAGTCATGTTTAAGAATATATGCAAGCCACTACTTCCATAAGAAAAAATATGTCTCTTTACTTTTCTGATTCAGCGTGTCAATAGAATATATTTGTTTTATTATATTACGAAGTAAAACGAGTGGTGTATTTTCTTCTTTTTTCTTTGTAATTATAAATTGAACTTATTTACATAATAAATAGTGCAAAATTACATATTGAATAGGCATGGAAAGCACCTCAAAGATAAATTATCTCAAGGTATAATAAAAAAGAGTAATTGAGTAAACAACCTACTTTGAATTATAGTTAATCTGTGTAATTGGGCAATTTTGTTATGCTCTTATTTCATTGAGAATTCTGGTGAGACCAATTAAAAGTTCTAGCTCTATTTTATTGATCTTTTATGTCTATTATATAAAATTGATTTGTGGTATATCATTAATTAAACGGTGATATATATATAAATTTCTTATTTTGGTGTAACATTGTAGACGGTATATTCTTTTAATCTATGGATTAAATTTATCTTGATGTCTTTAATTTAGTTGCATAAGACATAGATATATACTATCAAGCTACTCGCCACTCGTGGTATACAGACACTTTCACTCAATGCCAACTGTTTGAAAAAAATGTGGAAGTGTGTGTTTTAATTATATTGATAGATAATAACTATGAGTACAAGAATTATCACAATATAATTCCACGAAACAATCACAAATAACATAATATAAAAATCACACACACAACAATGATGTACGTGGTTCGACAACTTGTCTACGTACCTGGAGAGGTTACTATTTTATTATAGTGTCTCTCAATGCTCGAGTTTTCATCCCATTGCTCTGGGTTAGGGTTTACAATTTATAGATACATAAAAGTAAGAGATTAAGTTGTACAAGGAACTCAATTAACACGTGGATAATTTGTGATGTACCTGAATATATCCTTCGAGATTATTGGTAACCACTTTTGAATATATTCGTGAGTGTTCTGATGTATTTCGAATACACATGAGTAAATTGAACTCTGATGTGTCCTGGACAACGCTTTGGACAATCCAGGCTGGTTGGCTACTCTCATGGGCCATATCGAATGGGTCCCCACAATTGCCCCTAAAAATTTAGGGCCCTGTTGACTAGAAGCCGATAATTTTTAATTAATCAAGTGATTTGTAAATTTAAACATTTATCTTTTCAACCATCATGGCACTTCTGTAGATTTGTTGAACTCACAGGGGTACGCTCGTCCTGAGCCAAACACCATGTCACACTTGTAATTTTTGGGAGTGGGCGAGGGTACCATTGTCCAAGCAGCAATATGAAGCGCCAAAATCATCCTAGGATGTCGTGTTCATCATTGGCACTGGGTTTCAAACCACAGGTTCATCTCCTTTGTCACTTTAGTTTGAATTTCTTAGTTTTCGCTTTCTCAATTTTCTTCTTCTTTTGTAATTGTGTCTAGGGTTCTTCTTCTCCCAGTGAGCTTATGGCAGAATAAGTCGATTATTGAGTTTAGGAAGTCATACAATATTCCTAATTGGGTGGAGATTGGTTGTTCCCCCTTTCCCCGAAATGTTCATGACATTAAAGGAGGGGCACTAGTTTCATACCCTTCTGATAACTCAGGGGGGTTTAACGTTTCCCCTAAACCACCTTTTTCTTAAGTTCTTCAAATATTTTGAAATTATGCCTGCCCAATGTACCCCCACCATCTGAAAGATAGTTAATGGGATACATAAAATAAATACCCTTTATGGGACGAAATTGGGCATTATTGAGATATGCTACTGCTACATGTGGTCGTGAACCAGTGATGGCCTTATGTATTTGAAGACCAGGAAGGCTAAAAGGGTCCTGGCGATGAACCTTCCAGACTCCCATAAAGATTATTGGGACTATGGTTTTATTGCCAGAAATTGGCAACATCCTCCTGCTCGTGAGGGCGAAAGGCACCGGGCCCTATAATTTTAGACTTTGGAGAGGAGCATATATGTCGCATATTTTTTTCTTTCTTTACTATGCTGTTCTATATTCAGACTTCTGTCCTCTTGGATAATGTTCTTCTTCCTTTATTTTAAAGTTCACACTAAAAATCAGGAGACTGACATAAGTGACATTGATGTTGATGAGCTTCTGAAGGCTTGGAATATCAAGGAAAGGCTACCTGATGGCGAACACTTGAGGTCGGTAGCCTATTTGTTGTAATATAAGAATACGACCACCAATTTTAGTTCACACCCGGTCGATAAGGTTCCTAACTTGAAAGCTCTTGAGGTTGTCCTTTTGACCCAATTATGATAGAGGGGGAAGAAAAAGAGTCAGAAGACGGGGGAGAGGAAATATAAGAAGAAGAAGAAGAAGAATAAGAAGAAGAGGAAAAATAAATGGTTCCCTTGATTATGAGGAGGAAGCCGATGCTTAGTGATGATGAAGATCAGACAACTTTGTTTGATCGGCTAAAACCTTTAAAAAAATTTGAGATTGGATCCCCCAAGGCTAGTGGTTCTAGCCCATCTAGAAAGGGGAAGGAAAACGAGAAAGATAAGAAGAGAGAATAATAGGAAGAAAGGAGAAAGAAGAGAGAGAGAGCGAGAAAAAGAAAGATGAAGAGAAGAAGAGAGAAAAACAGAGGGAAGAGGCCAAGAAGAAGTCGGTCTTAAGGCCTTCTTCAGTCCCTCTTAGTGCTACTGAGTTCGAAGGATCCAGTGTGGGTGATTTCCTCTCCCTTGCCCCCAATATGCTAAAGGGGGCAGTGCTCACGAATGATCGTGAGCATTCTACGAGGTTGGGTTCACCCCAGCTTACCCTCAAGTCTGCCCAGGGGATTGCCCTGGTAAGTCTCTTCCTAATATCTTATGAGTTTTTGCTCTTTCTGTGTTTTTCCTTATTTATACTGACTTGTTATTTTCTCTATCCATGCAGTTTTTGTTTGACTTCACCACCCTTTTGGAAGACCACGCTAGAAAATTCAGAAATCCCCAAGAGCTGAAAGATGCTATGGAAAAGGATAAAAATGCCTTTGCTATTGCTCGCCTATCATGGGATAAAGAGAGGGAGAAATTAACTAAGGACCTTTCTATCCTTGAGGCGTCTTAGAAAGTGGTGGTCGCCCAGAAGAAGGAGCTGGCCAAAGAGAATAAAAACTTGTCCAGAAAAATCCAAATACTGCAGGAGGGGCTCTTTCAAGAGAAGGGCGCTAGCTATCTTGAAGACTTTAACAAAGAATATGACGATGCCAAGCTTCAGCTTGCCTATGGAAGGAAGGTGGCCTTTAAGAAAGGCTGGGACCTGGCTCTAAAAATGACGAGGGCCCCTGTTAGATCTGATTTGTTCGACCTCTATTCTCCTGGTCCTGACCCTTTTAAAAAAGAAGAATATGGTGCTGGTTAGCCAGCCAATCATCCTGAGGACATGCCAGCTGAGGTCGGCATGGATGCTGGTCTAGAGCAGGGGTTTTCGACTAGGGGAAGGCCATTATAAAAGTTAAGCAGGTGAAGGAGAGAGGCTTGTAGACTAGGAATTTCTTTTTTCCTTGTACACTGATACCTTGTAACCTCATAACCTTGTAACTTTTTTATTTCTCTAACTGTACTGCCCTTTGGCCCCCTTATATATCAATGAAAGGGGAACTTTATTTTTCTTATGTCTTGTTTGGTCCTTTACCATATACTGTTACTTTGCTCGTTGTGTATTTGTTTGTAGTCTGATGCGAACTACATCCCACCTAACTTATGTTTAGGGATGATCCTTGAGCCTAATATTACTGAAAAATCTTGTAAGGCATTTATGAAGATTTACAAGTCTTTGAGGGCGAGGACAGAGCGATATAAGAATCAATATGAGTTATTCGCCCAGATAAAGGATGGTATTCAAGCCATGAAGGAGGTCGGGGCTTCAGTCTAGGACGATGTGAATGCTCTGAGAGCTATACTTATGGAGACCAAAGAAGTCAACCAAGCGAGTGAAATGCTCCAGGCCGAGAACAAAGCTTTGAGGAAGGAGGTCGTTGGGCTAAAAGCGTTTGTGGTTGTGCTCAAGGAGGATGTTAAAAGGCTTAGGTATTTCGTCAAAATGGAACCTTAAGAATCCTGGGTAGAAGGTTACAATGCTAGTTGGGAAAATTCCCCAGCAAGGCTCAGGGAGGCAGAGGAAATTGCCTTTACTTGAGGGTGGTTAAGATCCCTTAAGGAGGTGAAGACGCCCAAGGTATCCAGACTGTGGTATAAGTAGCAGGTCGAGTCTGCAGCCTATCGCCACAATCCTTTCTCGAAGGACGACGAGTGGATCCCGACTGACACCATCCCTATCCAACTCTTGGAGCAAGATCTGGATGAAGATGTAAAGGAGCTCACCCCAAAACCGGATGGCGGTTAAAGATCATTTATTGCAGAATATGTTGCTCTCCATCTTGGGCCATTATAGGTCTTGTGTATTTCTGGTCTCACTGTAATTGTAATTTCATAATTTAATTAATAAAGAGCTTTAGTTATTAACGTTTTCCATATTTTGAGCGTGTGCTGACTAAACGTGTGTTAATAATTGTTGCTTATGCTTGAACTAGGAAGGGCCGTTGCTTGTTAGTTAATCAATATATTTGTTGACCAAATAATACTAATTGACCATCTTAGGGCCTTTATTATTCAAATGGACTAGTACGTAGATTTTATTATTTTGTGCTTTTCAGTAGACTAAATGATATTAAGAACTAGCAATAGCCACATGTTACTATATGTTCGAACATTCTCCCAGTCCAATAAGACTTAGCAATATAATTCCATCTACTTTAACTTTGAGGTTATGCCGTCACACTCCCTTAGGCCTAAGTAATATGATGGAGAAAATGTACCTGGTCGATGGGCCATCCGCCCGAGCAGGTTTTTTGTGACCAACGAAGTTGACGACCAACTTGAGTTGGATTTATTGCCTAAGGATCCCCTATAAGGATTTTTTTGTTGCCATGGGAACTCATGAGGTCTATTGTGTTTTCGACAAAGACCTGAGGGTCGTAGTTATCGAAACATTTTTACTAACTTATCGTAATTACTATCAACCCTGCTCGACATGTGAGTTCCCTTGATTGCAACAAGTTTAGCAACTTGTTGTAATCCCTAGGGGTTATGCTATGCACAAGGGAGTTTTCATTTGGAAAAGGTATGTATTAGTGAGATGCGATCAAGAAAAATTAAGCATCCAATACACAATATCAAAGTGCGAGGGCCAATTGGCCTTTATTTATTGAATAAAAACTGTCAAGCAACATAAGTTTGAAAATAAAAATTTGCTTAATTTAAATGTGCTAACAAGAGGATATTAAGACTAAAGTAGGACTTATTGAGATTGGATGCATTCCAAGCTCTTGGTATCTCCCTTCCCTCCAGCGTTTCCAAGTGATATTCTCCTTGAAAGTCGTCCCTGATTACTCTAAAAGGTCCTTCCCAGTTTAGTCCCAGTTTTCCATCTGATTATTTTACAACACTACCGAGGGCTTTCCTTAGGGCATAATCCTCTATCATAAACCTCCTTGGATTAACTTCTTGTTGTACTACCTGGACAGGTGCTATTGGTAGGAAGCCAATTTGATCATGACTAGCTTTTTCCGCTCATATGCTAAGTTAATTTCAGTGTGTAAAGCATCATTATCAAGGCCTTGGTCAACCAAGGTGGTTCTCATAGTGGGGAGACATGCCTCTAGTGGGATGCTGGCTTTCATCTCGTAAGCGAGCTCAAAGGGTGTTTCCTTAGTTAGTCGCCTATGGGTGGTTCGGTAATCCCACAAGACATGAGGGAGCTCGTCCACCCAGGTACTCTTGGCTCTTTCTAACTTCTTCTTTAGTCCATCGATCATGGTTTTGAATTCCTCTGTCTGACCATTACTTTGGGGATATGCAACAGAGCTGAAGTGGTGTTCAATATTGTGCTCATCATATAAACCCTGAAAGAAGCTACTTTTAAATTGCGTGTCTTTATCGATGATGATAGTCCTTGGTACCCCAATGCGTGTTATAATGTTTTTCTAGATAAACCTGATCCTATCTGAATCGTGAATATTCGCTAGTGGTTCTGCCTCTACCCATTTGGTAAAGTAATTTGTGCCAACCAGCTGATACTTGCAATTTCCAGATGTGGTCCCATGATACCTATCCCCCATTATGCGAATGGCCATAGGCTTGTCAGGGTTTTTAGGTCATTAGCAGGCTGGTGGACCATAAGTGAGTTATTCTAACACTTTTCACATTTGCGAATGTAAGTGATTGATGTCCCTTGCATATGAGGACTCTAGTAACCCTCCTTAATTTCTTAGAAGGCCAATGATCTCCCTTTTGCGTGACTCCCGCAAACTCCCTCATGAAGTTCACTAATTAGTTTGCTTAGTGGCATCTGGGTGAACGCACTGGAGATAAGGGCTAATAAATGACTTATTGTAGAGCTTCCCCTCTAGGGTGAGGTAAAAATGGACAACCTTATCCCTTACCTGATGGGATGACCTCTTGTTTTTGGGCAGTATGTCACTCCGTAGATAAGTGATGATGGGATCCATCCAACTGAGAGCCTTCTCTATGAGGAGTATTTTCTTGGCTGCAACTATCTGGTCAATGCTTAACTGTGCGAGGAACTCTATCTGAATGGTACTCCTTAAGCCAGAGTTAACTGCTATGCTCAGAATTGCTAAGGCGTCGACGTGACTGTTCTATCCCCTTGAAAACTATTGAATGTCCATAATTTCAAACCTTGCCATAATTCTTCTTATTACGATGAGGTAGGCTTCCATTCCATAATCTTTTGTGTTGAAGTCCCCACTTACTTGCTTGGAGACTAGTTTGGAGTCGCTAAATACGTGAAGGTTCTTTCCTCTAGCATTGGGCCTTGCACAATCTAGTGATCAGTGCTTCATATTCAGTTTTGTTATTGGAGGCCTCAAAGCCTAACCTGATTCCTTACTCGATGACAACATCTTCTCGAGTGATAAGGACGATTCCTACTCCCGCCCCTTGGAATTGGATGCTCTATCAATGTCTAGGTTTCAGTCCTTAAACTGTGCTTCCTCATTTATTGACTGCTCCATTCCCTATTGGTTGATTGGCTGGTCCCAAGCTCCATCGACCATTTCGATAGTCATCCAGTGAGGTCGACTTTGTGAAGAAAAATCTTGATGGGGCAGTAAGTGATTACTCTTATTGAGTGGGATTCAAAGTAATGTTTCAGCTTCCTTATGGAAACTACCAGTACATATATGATTTTTTTCAGGGGTAGGTAGCGCTGCTCTACATCCAGAAGAGTCTTACTAGCATAATAAATTGGGTGTTATCCTCCCTCTTTTTCGTACACCAAAGCCAAACTCACAGCGTGTTCTGATACTGTAAGGTAAATATACAGTGGGCCTCATTCCTATGGGATTATCGACATAGGTGGCTTACTATGGTAGGATTTGATCTCCTCTAAACCTCTAAAATAGTCATCATTCCATATGAGGCCCTTGTCCTTCTTCAGGAGCGGGAATAATGGTCGATAATGTTTCGAAGACATGGAAATGAAGAGATTGAGTGCTGTAATCATACCAGTGAGCATTTGGACTTCTGCAACATTTGAGGAGACTGGACCCTGGTGACAACATCGATCTGATTTGGATTAGCCTCAGTTCATCTTTTACTGACGAGATAGCCCAAGAACTTTCTTGACTGAACACTGAATGAACACTTAGTTGCATTAAGCTTCATCCGGTATTCCCTAAAGATTTTAAATGTTCTGGCTAAGTCCGTGATGTGGTCGCATTTGTCCTTACTTTTGACTAGCATATTATCGATGTAGACCCCCATCATGTCTCCCTTCTATCTCTTGAATATCTCGGTGACCAGCCTCTGATAAGTTGCCCATGCGTTCTTTAAGTTGAACGACATGACCTTGTAGAACTATAACCTAATGGGGGTCATGAAGGATGTTTTGTCCTGGTTGGGTCCGAATAACAGAATCTGATGGTAGCCCGAGTAGGCGTTCAGAAAACTCATTCTTTCTTGTGTTTCCATAGCGTCAACCAACTGATTTATTTTAGGAAGCGAGAAGCTATCTTTGGGACATGCTCTATTGAGATCTGTGAAATTAATACAGACCCTCTAACTTCTGTTTCTCTTGCATACCACTACTGGGTTGGATAACCATTTGGGGAACTGAACTTCCCTAATGGATCATGCATCAAGTTGCTTCCCTACTTCATTCTCTACCGCTTTAGCTTTCTTGAGGGCTGTTTAGTGGGCCTTTTGAGTGATCGACTTGAAGGTTAGATCAACGTATATGCGATGGCAGGCTATGTTGGGATCAATCCCTGGCATATTATATGGTTCCCAAGAGAAAACATCTAGATTGTTTTTCATAAAGGCAATCAGTTCTTTCTTCTCTTGATCGACAAGTGTGGCTCCGACCAGGAATTTCCTCTTTGGCAAGTTATTATCGACTCCAACTTCTTTCAGGCTTTTAATGACCCTGTTAGTGGGGTGGAACCTGGTCTCATCCACCCCTAGTCGGCCGTACCGTATTTTCTATTTAGATGGGCCCTCCTCAATTTCCTCTAGAGCATCTTTTAGTTCCTTCTTCTTTTCCTTCTTTGGGCAGATGGTCGGAATGAAGCATTTCCTGGCGGTGGACAGTCGTCACGAATTTCAACCATGCCCCCATCGGTGATGCACTTCAGTTTTTGAAAGTAGGTGGATGGTACGACTTTTATGGTATGCAGCCAACCTCTGCCCAAGATGGCATGATATGGAGATTCCATGTCCACCATTAAGAACTCGATCAACTTCGAGATGTTACCTACTCTGACTAGCCGGACTATCTTTCCCAACTATATTATGATCTTTCATGTGAAGCCAACCAACGAAACTGTGGCCTCCTCGAGGTCTATGAGATTTAGCTTCAACTTATGGAACAAATCCAGGTACATTACCTCTGACGGACTCCCCTGGTCAATGAACAGTTTGTCAATGTTCGAATTGGAAATTCTGAGGGTAATCACTAGAGCTTCGTGGTGTGGGATTCTCACTTCAACACAATCTTCCTTCATGAAAATAATAAGATTAGTATAGTCGACGTTCTCTGGTCGTCAGTGTTTACTAGCCTGGGTTTTGGCAGGATCGATCTGAAATGCCTCTATGATGACAGTAACCTTCTTCAGTTCCATCTGAACGAAATTTCCTTGGATTTGCTGAAGATCTGATGCCTCATGGATTATCCCGTGTCTTCATTAGGGACATTATTCGGCTTCTGGTTGCCATTGGTTGCGACCTTATTTACTTTCTTCTTTATGTACTCATTGAGGTGCTAACTTGGGCCAGCTCCTCTAAGTGTGACTTCAGAGCCTTGCAATTTTCAGTCTTGTGGTCGCCCTCCTTGTGTAATGTGCATCTCAGTGCATTGTTTCTTTTATTAGTTCGCCACTCATCTTCTTGAGCCACTTGATGAACGGTTGGTTTCTGATATTACTCAATATCTTGTAAATGAGTTCCTTAAAGACTATGTTAACAACTTGTAATGCCTTATTCGGATCGGCCTTGTTCCCATTCTTAGAGCCGTTCGTGCCCCCATTCTTGTTCACCTTCTTTGGAGTATCACTATTTTCTACTGCTTTGGTTGCATTCGCTCGACGTTTTCCCTTGCATTATGGTGAACCACATATTTCACCTTAGCATATTTTTTAATATGAGCCATGAGGTCATCAATAGTGTTGGCTTTTTTCTTATTTAGGGACTGGTGCAGCAAAGAGGTGGTCGACAAATCAATTTTTGAAGGATGCAATAACAACCTGCTCCGAGCAATCCTCAACCTTGTTTAAGACTTACCAATACCTTTTAGCATAATCACGAAGACTCTCCCGCAGGTTTTTCTTCATCGTGAGCAGTGCATCCATTCACTTAGGGTGGAAACTGTTGGTTATGAAGCGGGCAGTAAAGGCTTCTGCTAGAGCCTTTAAGTTTCTGATCGACCTGTAAGGCAGCTTTTCAAACCACTTATGTGCTACGTCATGTAGTCTAGAAGGTAAAATCTGGCACATTAGTGCATTGTTATGGCTCCATAAGGTCATCACTTGTCTGTATTTTCGAACGTGGTTCATGGGATTTGTCTTTTCGTCGTAAACCTTGAATCTATGAATGAATTTTTTTAAGGGGGCTCCTCCTCTTTGATCGCCCTTGAGAAAGGGGATTATATTAGAGTATTAAGAGATCTACTAGCTATATCTCTAGTGCACCTGGCTCCACCATGGTCGACTAGATGTTGGTCCATATCTCTACGTACTATAATCCTAATGTCCTCGTTCTGTCGATCGTTGCTCCTGTGGCGTCTCTCTGGCTGGCCATGCTCTGATCGACCTTGCCGTGATCTACCATGTTTAGTTCTATCCTGTTCGCACCTGGAGCTCCGCCCTCGACTGCGACTAGTACTCACTTGAGGAATAGGAGTCATATCTCGGCGTTTGCTTGTGTCCCTATGGAGACCTCTCTCCATTATTTCTTATTGCCTGTGGAGGCAAGCATTCTCTTCCCCTGGAAGAGTGTAGCCTCCTCTTATTCATAAAGGCTGTCTTCATAAGCGTCGAGTAATCTGGGGATCTGTGTAGACCTGGGTGGCCCTTGGATTTCTTCGAAAGGTTGTCGTTCTTGGAAAAACCTAGGGTTTGTATGCTAGTGAATCTCCAGCCCGACCTTGGGTGGAATTGGGTCTTCTTTCACATTTTCAACCTGATTAATGTTGCATCTATGGTGAGACATCACAGGCTTTCTATTTGTGAAGGTTTTCACAGGAATAGAAATCAATTCCCATAGACGGTGCTAATTGTGAGTACAAGAATTATCATAATAAAATTCTACGAAACAATCATAAAAAAACAAAATGCAAAAATCACACACACAACAACGATGTACGTGGTTTGACAACTTGCCTACGTCCACAGAGAGGTTACTGTTTTATTATAGTGTCTCTTAATGCTCGAGTTTTCATCCCTTTGCCCCGGTTCAGGGTTTACAATTTATAGATACATAAAAGTAAGAGATTGAATTGTACAAGGAACTTAATTAACATGTGGATAATTCTTGGTGTACCTGAATATATCCTTCGAGATTATTGATAACTAATTTTGAATAAATCCATGAGTGTTCTAATGTTTTTCGAATACATGTGAGTAAATTGAACTCTGATTTAGGCCGGGCAACGCTTTGGACAACCCAGTCTGATCGACTACTCTCACGGGCCATATCCAATGGGTCCCAACAATAATAATGAGAGTTTTTTTCGGCACACAACACTCTTGCCATGGACACGTGATGACTAGATTTTTCTAGTTTTTACATTTAAAATTAGTCCTATATTTCTAGGTTTTCAACTACAATGGTTGTTGATACCAAAATTAATATGCTGATGTGGACGAATCATACGAAGACACTTGTCAATCTACGTGGTGCAATAACGACGAGGAAGTTCATTTCCCGACCAACTCATGATTCTCTCCGAGCAACGAGGATACACCGAGGAACTCTAGCGCTCCGAGGAACTCCTGAGCAACAAGCAACTATGGCGGTCCGAGCTGCATCTCGGTCGTATCATTAATTGCCAGATAATCAACAGTTCAAATATTCATTGAATGTTCATCATCTTGACGCACACGCTGCATTAAATGTATTACCCTTTCATATGTATATCATTCAATGTATCAACCCATTCATGTACAACCTCAAGGCTATAAATACCTTGTATCATCCTCATTCAAAGGGGATCGGAATTTCTTGAGAGAACTTATATTCAAGAATTCTGCAAACACTCAGCAATAACATAACAATGGACGTAGGCTTTATTCCTAGCCGAACCACTTTAAAAATCTCTGTCTTATTTATTTATCTGTGATTGAATAATTAGATCGATCTAGTTTTTTACATCAACAGATTGGCGCCGTCTGTGGGAAACGACTATTACTATCGTTTTTCATAAAAAATCATTTATCATCAATGGTAGATAATCCAGAATCCAGTAATCGAAATGCTGGAAATATTGGAAATCTTCCAAATCCATCTGCATCTCCAGATCTGACTGGAATTATGACAAATCTGGCTCAAGGACAAACCGCTACGCAAGAATCTATGAGGCAACTCATTCAAACTCTTCAAGGCGGTGCACCTACCTATTCAGGGCAAAGGAGTGATCGTGGGCAATCACGATCCAGACGTACTGGGTCATATCGCAATGGGGAATCCAATGATTCTTCTTATCAACCTGGGCGAACTTCATCGATACGGGCTACGGATACAGATCAACATATCACTCTCTCTCCGGAGAGAACCAGTGCCTTGGAAAGATTGAGCAGGGTGTCTCCTTTCAGTCGATTAGGACCAAGGAGAAATATGAATCCACCTAGATCCCCATCGAGAAGCTTTCGACCATCAACGGATTTGAGAGAAGGATCAGCACAATCACGATCGGTTACTCGTCGAGATAAATCTCAGGAAGCTACGTCAGAGCAATTAATTGCTCAGACTAAGCGGCCTGAGGAAGGAAATGAAGCATGGAAAGGTTCCATTCAGCGGTTGGAGGATAGACTGAAAAAATGGTTAAGGCGAGGAACCCCTTACAGAGAACTTTTGTTCAAGGGACACCTTTTGTGCAAGCCATTGTGGATTTTCCTACACCGTCGAAATTCAAAGAACCTGTAGTGACCCCCAAGTACGATGGAAAGACAGATCCTATTCTTCATATAGAACAATACCAAGCTGCTGCCGACATCTATGCCATCCCTGACGAAATGAGGTATAGAGCATTCTCGGGAACTCTTACCGGATCTGCACAGATATGGTACAACAATCTTCCTCGGGGTAAGATTTCAACTTTTGTTCAATTAGCCGAGTTGTTCATTGGCAATTTTTGTTTTGGGGCGAAGCCGGTAAAGCGAGTAGCACACTTGCTAAGTGTTAGACAAAAATCAGGTGAAAGTACTAGAGATTACATAACTCGTTTTAATAACGAGAAGTTGGAAGTCATAGATTATGAAGAAAAGACAGCAATCACTGCTTTGATGAGTGGTTTGCTGCCTAACAAGCTGTACTACACCTTAGCCAAAGATCCACCTAAAACTATGTCCGAGTTGATGGCAAAAGCGGCCAAAATTATGAATGCCGAGGAGGCTATGGTTGCGAAGAAGAATATGGATAAAGAAATTAAAGTGGATGTCGACAAGTCTAAGAAGAAAGATCAGAAAGGTAATGGTGGTGACAAGCACTCCAAGAATAATAGGACATCATGGGAAGTCCTAAAGAAGTACGATAATTATACTCCATTGAAAATGGGTATTAATCATGTGTTGGAAGAAATCAAGAATAGCGAGGAAATCAAGTGGCCAGATAAACTGAGGACGAATCCTGATATAAGGAATAAGGCCAAATACTGCGAATTTCACAAAGATCATGGCCATACAACCAAAAATTGCATAGCCCTTCAGAACGAGATTGAAACACTCATCCGAAGGGGAAAGTTGTCAAAGTATGTAGACCGCAGAGGTGAGAGGAAGAATAATGATAGAACTAGAGAAAGATCTAGATCTCCTCGTCGTGCAGAGGAGAAAAAGAAGAGGGACCACGAAGATGATCCAGATGATGACCCCGATCTTCCCAAGAAGCCAAGGCAGCTTGAACGAGAGGTATTTTCCATACGTTTTGGGTCATTTGATTGTAATGTTATTACAGGAGGAGATGCAGGAGGAGGAGACCTTAATGCAGAGAGAAAAGCTTACCTCGGAGAGGCTCAAGCTTGTTCATATATACAGCGAATAAATCTGGCCGAGGATGATCGTCCGAGGAAGGTAAACAAAGAGAAGCTAGTCATTGGTTTTTCAAAAAACGATCTGGCAGGCATTCTTTACCCTCATGACGATCCTTTGGTGATCAAAATGAGGATGAAGGATGTGGTCATTTCAATGGTGTTGGTGGACAACGGTAGTTCGGCAGACATCATGTACTATTCATGCTTTGATAGCTTGAATTTAAAATTATCTCAATTGGAACCTTATCACAGACCCCTTCTGGGTTTTGCTGGCGAGAAAGTTTTTCCACTTGGGACGATCAAGTTGAATATACTCATTGGAACTTGGCCTGCTTGTCGAACAGAAAGAATACGCTTCTTTGTGATGGATAAGAATGTGCAGTCAGCCTACAACATCATCATGGGAAGAGTTGGATTGAAAAAGTTCGAAGCAGTTCCATCTACAGTAAATCAGTGTTTGAAATTCCCAACAAATTTTGGAGTCGGAGTTGTGAAAGGTGATCAAAAAGTAGCTCGGGAATGCTATTATTCGTCTGCCAAGCAAGAGGAACTTGAAGAATCATGGAAAAAGACTACTACTTATCAAGTGGAGGAAGGTACAGAAATTGAAACTCTTGACCCTAGGGATGAATCTCAACTTGTAAAAGGACAGGTGGTGGAATCTACAGAAAATGTTATTCTAGACGACGAGCATCCTGAAGGAGTAACCCAGATAGGATCGTCGTTGGATGTTTCAATAAAACAGGAGTTGATAACTTTTTTGAGAAACAGGAAGAATACTTTTGCTTGGAGTCATGAAGACATGCCAGGAATAGATCCAAACTTCTTATGTCATGAGCTCAATGTGAATAAGGAGATCAAGCTTGTGAAACAGAGAAGAAGAGTGTTTAGTCCCGAGAAGAACCAGGCCATACAAGAGGAGGTCGAGAAGGTCCAGAAAGCCCAATTCATTGAAGATGTAAAATATCCAGATTGGTTGGCAAATGTGGTGATGGTAAAGAAGAAGAACAATAAATGGAGAATGTGTGTTGATTTCACTGATCTTAACAAGGCATGCCCAAAAGATCATTTTCCATTGCCCAGAATCGACCAATTAGTGGATGCTACCTCGGGACATGAGCTGCTCAACTTCATGGATGCATACTCTGGCTACAATCAGATCAAAATGAAACCTGAAGACAGGGAAAGTACTTCTTTTATTACCCCAAGGGGAACTTATTGTTATAATGTTATGCCTTTTGGTTTAAAAAATGCAGGTGCAACATATCAGCGGCTGATGAACAAGGTTTTTGCCGAACAAATCAGCTGCAACATGGAGGTGTATGTCGACGACATGCTCACCAAAAGCAAGAGAACTACTGATCATCTAGTTGATTTAGGCCAGACCTTTGATCAACTGGATAAATACCAAATGAAGCTCAACCCGACGAAGTGTACCTTTGGAGTACGAGAAGGAATGTTCCTTGGATACATCGTCAACCAACGAGGTATTGAGGCAAATCCAGAAAAGATCAAAGCTCTTTTAAGGCTGCGATCCCCAACGACGAGGAAAGAAGTACAGAGTCTTACAGGGCGAGTTGCAGCGCTCAACAGATTTGTATCCCGAGCAACTGATAAATGTCTCCCATTCTTCAAAACACTGCGAAAAAGTTTTGAGTGGACTGATGAATGTGAGAAGGCCTTTCAAGATTTGAAGAAGTATTTGGGAGCCCCACCATTGTTGTCTAGGCCAATAACAGGAGAAAAGTTGTACTTGTATCTGACAGTATCAGAGAATGCAATCAGCTCGGCGTTGATCAGATTGGAGAATGGAGTCCAGAAGCCAATTTATTACACAAGTAAAGCTTTCCGAGGTGCCGAAATTAGATACCCAAAACTAGAAAAATTGGCATTGGCATTAATTGAGGCAAGTAGAAGAATGAAGCCATATTTCCAGGCCCATACCATCATCGTGTACACTGACATGCCATTAAGGCAAGCCCTTCACAAGCCAGAAAAATCAGGAAGATTGATGTATTGGGCAATAGAACTCAGTGAATATGATATTGTGTATGAACCCAGATCATCATTAAAGGGGCAAGCTGTAGCAGATTTTATAGCAGAGTTCACATACCCTGATACCCCCGAGGAGCAAAAGGTGCTTGCTGATCAACCTGTGGACGATACAGGATCAACAGACACAGGTTCAGGCCAACTAAGGTTGGTAAAAGGACTTGTGGATGTAGAAAAATCATCATATTCAAACCCAGACCAACTCCGGTTGGTAAACGGGTGCGAACAGATGGTCGACGAGGAGCGAAAAATACCAGGGGATGATGAAAGAAAATAGCAGATATTTTACCGAGGAACTTTGTCAGATAAGAAATTTGAAGACGAGTTACCTACATGGCGATTATACGTGGATGGGTCATCTTGCAGAGCTGGTTGTGGAGCAGGGATTGTTTTAAACACCCCAGATGATATTGATATGGAGTATGCCTTGCGATTCCAATTCAAAGCTTCCAATAATGAGGCTGAGTATGAGGCCATGATAGCAGGTTTAAGTTTGGCAAAATTTATAGAAGCACGGCAAGTAATTGTTTTCAGTGATTCTCAATTAATTGTGAATCAGATGATGGGAATATATGCAGTTAAGGGAGAATTAATGGTGAAATACCATGCAAAGGTGATGGAGTTATTGACAGAATTTAATGCTATTCAATTGGTGAGAATACCGAGGATGGAGAATGCTAGAGCAGACGCATTGACCCGATTAGCGTCAGCTACGCGCACCGAGCTGCGAAGAACGATTCCAATTGAAGTATTAGAAAGTCGGAGCATAGAAGAAGATCTGACGGTGAAGATAATTACCCTTGATTTAGGACCATCTTGGATGGATCCTATCAGGGCATACATTGAAGAAGGAGAATTACCGGAGGACAAGCTAGCTACCAAGAAATTGAAGTATAAAGTTGCTCGATATGTGTTAACTAATGGTGTTTTGTATAGATGAGGAATTGTGGCAGGTTTGCAGAGATGTGTGAATCCATCAGAAGTCAAAGAATTGGTTGAAGAAATCCATGAAGGATCTTGTGGAGCTCATGTAGCAGGTCGGACACTTTTGCAAAGGGTGATGACACAGGGATACTACTGGCCGACGATGAGGGCTGATTGTATAGCCTATGCCAAGAAGTGTGACAAGTGCCAACGCTTTTCCTCCATCCGAAGAACTCCACAAGCATTGTTGACACCCATAACTTCACCTTGGCCATTTGCCATGTGGGGGATTGATTTAGTTGGACCATTGCCGATGACCCGAGGAAGGTTCAAGTACCTCGTCGTGGCAGTGGATTATTTTACAAAGTGGGTGGAAGTTGAACCACTAATTTATATGATGTACGAGAAGGTATATCAGTTCATTTGGAAGAACATCATTTGTCGATATGGTCTCCCTCATGCTTTTATCACAGACCATGGAACACAATTCGATAATGAAGAGTTTGCTGCCTATTGTCATCAGTCGAACATTTTGAAATTTCAGCACCAGGCCATCCCCAAAGCAATGGACAGACTGAGGTGACAAACAGAACATTACTAAATGGTTTGAAGAAGAGGTTAAGTGAGGCTAAAGCAAATTGTATTAATGAACTCCAGTCAGTATTATGGGCCTATCGAACAACTCCCCGAGCAGCAACTGGATAATCACCATATATGCTAGCATTTGGAAGTGAGGCTGTGATACCTGCCGAGTTGGGTCTCCCAAACCATAGAGTGCTGAATTTCAATTCCCCAGTCAGCGATTTGATGAGAAGACTGGATTTGGATATGCTCGAGGAGGCAGCCATTAGGAATGCTGCTTACCAACAACGTACAGCTCTGTTCTACAACAAAAGGGTGAAGAAATGTGACTTAAAAGAAGGGGATTATGTGCTAAAGAAAGTCGTTCAGAAGCATAATAAGCTGGAAGCAAACTGGCATGGACCTTACCGAGTTACAGAAGTTGTTCGACCAAGAACTTATAAGATAGCCACTCTAGAGGGAGAGGAATTTAAGAATGCATGGAATGCTGAACACCTGCGCAAGTATTATCAGTAATGTAAAATGTAAAGCATTTCCTTCATTATGAATAAAACGAGGATGTTTCACCATTTTCTTTCTGTTGAAAGTTTTTCGGGGAATACTAGTGTAATACACTACGCTCAAAAAATACTCCTTTGGTTAGGAGGCGACGCTAGCGTGATCAACTACGGTTGGTAAGATAACTCGTGGACAGTTCGAAAGAACAAAAAAATACTCCTTTGGTTAGGGGGCGACACTAGCGTGATCAACTACGGTTGGTAAGATAACTAGTGGACAGTTCGAAAGAACCAAAAAATACTCCTTTGGTTAGGAGGCGACACTAGCGTGATCAACTACGGTTGGTAAGATAACTAGTGGACAGTTCGAAAGAACCAAAAAATACTCCTTTGGTTAGGAGGCGACACTAGCGTGATCAACTACGGTTGGTAAGATAACTAGTGGACAGTTCGAAAAAACCAAAAAGTACTCCTTTGATTGGATTTGAAAAATATAATCTCACATTCCAGCTTATGTTGGACGGGAGGTAAGAGTATTACAAAAAAGTTCTTTGAAGAACAAAATATTCCAAAATACACCAACTATAGTTGGTCGATAAGAAGATGTTATTGACCTCGGTTGGTCGGGTATATTGTATAAAGTCAAAAATTTACCAAGTGTAGTTGGTCGGGGATAAACTGTCACTAATTATACTTGGTCGACGATCGCAATTTAACAACCTTGGTTGGTTGGAAATTTTTTAAACATTTTTATACTCTTTACTTTATTATTAAGTGATCGAGCAACATTTCTAATACTTGTAATGTTTTATTACTAAGATGGTCGATGAACAACACAATATTGTTATCTTTTTAACAGATACATAGGCATAAATTTTTTGATATTTACAAGACAATAGAAATACAGATTTACAAACAAAAATGAAAGTATTTCATTAAAAATTCAAAATAAGTTACAGGTTACATGAATGTACTAACTATTACATTGATATTCCTATTCTATTGGTTTCTTGCCCTTTGCTTTAGAGATAGGCTCTTCGCCAGCAGGAGGATCTTCCAAGCAAAGGGGAGAATTAATGAAGTTCAAGTCCTTCAACATTCTGATATTCATTATTGAAGGTGTCTCCATTAGATGCACTGGATGAGATACTTCGATTTGGAAATGAAGGCTATAATCACCGAGGTATTTTGAAATCAAACTACGAGGAATGGAACGAGCTGGGATCCAGGCCATGTCCAATTTGAAAGGTGGCACAGGCAAGTCTAATAACCCTGGAGCATGATAATCCCATAAATAATGCCCTTGCTCTAATTTTAACACACCCAGTGCGTTCAACCACCCCTGCTTATAACCTTCATTGTTGGCATGTTCAATACGAGCATCCAAATGAACAAGAGCTTCATTATATCCTGCCATCCAGAATTCCCTGGGTTGCTTATGAAATTGAAAGGTTAATCTATCCAATTGTTCGAGAAGATTTTTGGCAAAAAGATCCTTAGAATGTAGAGCAGACTTCGTTACAGTAAGTTGATCTTCCAAGGATAGATTTTTCTTGGACATTTCGGATAGAGCCCGATCTTTGACGTTTAATTGGAATGCTTGAGTTTCCAAAGTAGATTGGGTACGAGCCTCTTCGACATTATGACTAAGAACTCTTGATCGACTCCGAGCAGCGATTGGAGAACTTTGCTCCTTGGCAGCATTTTGAACAACTCTTCCTCGCCCCCGAGAACCTCTTCCTCGTCCCCGAGAAGTCCCAGAAATAGCAGATCTTCTTAAGTCATCCAGTTCTTGCCTTAATTTGGCATTTTCGACCTCTAAGAACGAGAAACCTTCATCAGTAACTGGTACTAAAGCAGTGGAAGATGATGCTGCAGATTCATACTGAGCCAACTTTTTCTGCAAATTATTGTTGTCCTGTTCCAACAACTCAGCAATCTGCCTGCAGGCCTCAACCTCACCTTTTAGAGTTCTTTCCCTAACATCATATCCAGCGAGGATCTTTTTATGGTCTGTTTCAGAAGAAAGCTGCTGATATCTATTTTCATATTCCTTGTGCAGCAAAGCAGTTGATTCATTATGTTGATTCTGAAGATCTTCTAAGCTACAATGAAGTTCCTTGATCAATTCGTAGTATGCCACATTATTGGCCACAGATCTATCAAGTAAATCCTTCAGGTACCGGTAAGCCTCAACTGCTTGCTCTGAGGCATCGTGACCAAGGATGTCGACAATCTCTGATACACTTAGGTCTGTATGACCAGCTTTATAATATCCAATGCATTGTCGCATCAACTCAGTATCAGGAGCAGATATCAATTCCATTCTGGCCAAAAACTAATAACGAAGAGAAAGCAGGAGTTAATAAATAAAAGCAGACAGAGGATCAACAATGAAGAAGAACGAAGATGTGTTTTATTAGATCATTAAAAGATTACATTGTTCGATTACAAGTAATGAAAAAAAATGATACCGAACAACTTCACACCTTTTCCTTGTCCCCCAAGACTTTCTCGGAAGGCTGGGACGAGGAGCTTGGTTGCTCGGTAGTAACTGCGGCTTGATCAACAGGAATCTTCTCAGGAGGAGGAGGCATGGAAGAAATGTCCTCGGTGGCAGAGGGTTGAGAGGCAGAGACTTGATCACCTATGGCCATAGAAGATTCATCAGAGACAGGCTCATCTTCTTCTTCTTCTTCTTCTTCCACAATTGGTGGAGGAGGACCAGGGAGGTGTAGTTGGAATAGCTCAGAATCGTCCTTAATCTTCAATTCCTGCAGAGCAGCTACCCAGCAGTCGTGGAAGTATTTCAACTTCCCATATTGAACTTGGGATGTCATCGCAGCAATCCCCTTATCCCATCCTTTATCCCAGCCAGCGCTGAAGGATTTTTTGACTGCGACCTTTTTTCTCAATTTCTCCGAGGAAAGCTTCACGTCCAATTCTTCTTTTTTATTTTTAATATCTCGCAGGGCGGACAATTCTTCCTCTGCCTTCTTCAGTTTGTCCTCAAGCTCTCCAAAATTCTTGAGCTTGTCGTCATATTTTTTATGCTCAACCTCCAAACTTTTTACTTTATTCTCCAAACCTTTGGAGATCTCAGCCAACTTCATTTTCTCGGCTTCAACTATTGATAACTTTTTCTCCCAAATAGTCTTGTCCTCATTGTACTGTTGGCGAGATTCCTTCAAGGATTGGGTCAAACCCAACAGAGCATCCTCTACACCAGACGAGGAACTAGAGGCTTTAATTACCTCGTCCTTCTTCACAATGTTATTAAAACAGTTCACCAGCTGAAAAAGGAGAAAAACAGTAAGTCAGTGCAAAAATACAAATACTCAGAAAAAGTAAGGAAATTCATAGTGTGAGAAATTTACCGAAGCAAGATGACGAGTAGCTAGGGATGTCAGCATATCCCTAGAAATTTTTTCATCAATTCCTTGGACCTCGGGTATGATCCAAGTTTTCACCAAGCTCATTGCAGAGCTCGGAGGAATGATAGTGGGAACACCAACACCACTAGCTGGTAGTATGGAGGAAGTTTCAGCCAAATTGACTGAGGATGATTTCCTCAATCTCCTCAAAGGACTTTCAGCAGCTTCAGCCAAGGAAGAACTCTTGGTCGGAGAGATAGTAATCACTTCTACAGGAGCAATTTTCTTGCTCGGAGCCACTGGGGGCTTCTCGGTAGCTTTGGAAGGTGCAGCATCCACCTTCTTAGTCCCCTCAGGGACATCAGTTTTGCTCTTCTTGGCCCCAGCAGCAGAAGTAGTGTCATCAAATAGAGAAGGAGGAGCTCTTTTCTTGCCTATTCTCTGACTTAAAGAAATATGAGAATCTGAAGAAGAGTTCTCTGGAGTTGAAGCTGGTTCAACAAGGCGAGCAGTATAAGAGGTTGTATAACTCTTATACTGTAGCAAATATGATGCAGATCTGATGTGCTCGTCTGCAACGTTCTTATGCAAACCCCAGATAAGTTTCAGATGCTTGATATTAACCTCTGATTCTTTTGGAGTTTTTCTTTTGCTATCAACTGCAAATAAATACATAATGAGATATCAGTCATACATTTTGTCAAACATGATAAAAGCATAATTTCATAAGTAAAATAAAATGAAAAATAAACCTATCCCATTGCCATATGGGGGGCATCTGGGACCGTTGTATACTCCATCTCCAACTAAAGGGGCATATTGCCAATTTTTAATAACCAACCCATGTTCAAAATAATCTCTATTTGAATCAGGGAGGTTAACTACAAGAGCTCTATTCAGAAACCTAGTTTTTAAGTAATAAATATTATCTAGAGTGGCCCACTTATAGCAGTACATAATTTCAGGGATCCCTATACGAGTCCCATGAGTTAGATTTAATTTGTACACCCCATTAATTATTCTCCATGAATTGGGGGCTATTTTTGCAGGGACAAGATCGAAATACTGACAAAACTCAAGACACAATGGGTTTGGTGGAAAAGAAAATCCACATTCAGCAACAAATAGACTGGGTAACCAATGTCCCTCAGCCAATCGAAAGTAATCTAAAGGCTCAGAAAGAACCTCTAGAGTTACCCACGAAGGAATGGAAAAATCAGAACAAAATTTCTCAACAGACTCCACAATATAAACCATACTGAATAAAAGAGAAGAAATGAAGAAGATCTTACAGGAAGAAAGGAGGTATGTTGACAACGAACGAAAACAAGGATGAACGCACAAGAGAGAAGGAGAAAATAGAAAGCTTGAATGCAAGAAGTTGGGAAAACAAGAAGACGGTATGGTTACCTAAGAAGTTTAAATACTTTGCCTTGGGAAGCGGCGAAGGAAATGATTACAAAAAAGAAACTATTGAACTTCCGGTGGTTAAAAGGACAAAAAGGGCACAAAGATCGAAGCACTCTTAAAATTTCGAAAAAAAAGGCGGATTCTTTGAATTTAAGAATAAAATTCAAAAACGATGCTCCTAAAACCCAGGAAAGATCAATTCAATATGGCCAAATACCGAGAAAGAATGTTTCATACTCCTCAAAGTTCGAAATATAAAACATTGGGGGCTTCTGTTGATACCAAAATTAATATGCTGATGTGGACGAATCATACGAAGACACTTGTCAATCTACGTGGTGCAATAACGACGAGGAAGTTCATTTCCCGACCAACTCATGATTCTCTCCGAGCAACGAGGATACACCGAGGAACTCTAGCGCTCCGAGGAACTCCTGAGCAACTATGGCGGTCCGAGCTGCATCTCGGTCGTATCATTAATTGCCAGATAATCAACAGTTCAAATATTCATTGAATGTTCATCATCTTGACGCACACGCTGCATTAAATGTATTACCCTTTCATATGTATATCATTCAATGTATCAACCCATTCATGTACAGCCTCAAAGCTATAAATACCTTGTATCATCCTCATTCAAAGGGGACCGGAATTTCTTGAGAGAACTTGTATTCAAGAATTCTGCAAACACTCAACAATAACATAACAGTGGACGTAGGCTTTATTCCTAGCCAAACCACTTTGAAAATCTCTGTCTTATTTATTTATCTGTGATTGAATAATTAGAGCGATCTAGTTTTTTACATCAACAATGGTGACCATATTTTTCTGTTGTTGGGGTATCATCGTTGTTGAGGGATCACCTAGACTTGGGCTTAAAAATACGTCGCTAGAGGGAGAAAACCCAAACGGCCTCATAAGAGGCACAACCACCTCGCACGAGACCAATGTAACTCTTAGGAATTTATCGCATAGTCAAGTGACTCCTAGTTTGAGAATATGATAATAATTTTCAAATATTTATACTTAAGCTTAAAAACACGCCGGTAGAGGGCGAAAACCCAAAATAGTCCCAAATGGTCTCGTAAGAGGCACGAGCACCTCGTACGGGATCAATGTAACACGTAGAAACTAACCGCATAGTCTTGGAACTCCCAATTTGAAAATATGGTAATAATCTAAAAAAATATATAGACTTAGGATTTAAAACATGCCATTAGAGGTTGAAATCCAAAAACATCCCCTAAATAGCACCGTAAGAGGCATGTATAACTCGCACAGGACCAATGTAACTCGTAGGAGCTGATTGCATAGTCACGGGACTCCCGGTTTGAAAATATGATGATAATTTGAAATCATCTAGACTTAGGCTTAAAAATATGCCGCTAGAAGGAGAAAACCCAAAATAGCCCCCAAATGGCCCCGTATGAGGCGCGAACACCTCGCACGGGACCAATGTAACTCGTAAGAACTAACCTCCTAGTCATGGGACTCAAGGTTTGAGAATATGATGGTAATTTACAAATATATAGACTTAGGTTTGAAAACATATCATTAAAGTGAGAAAATCTAAAACAACCCCCAAATGACCTCGTAAGATGCATAAAAACCTCACGCGGGATCAATGTAACTCATAGGAACTGACCGCATAGTTACGAGACTCCCGGTTTTTTAATATGACAATAATTTGCAAATATATAGATTTAGGCCTAAAAACATGCCGTTAAAGTGCAAGAACCCAAAATAACCCCCAAATAACCCCTTAAGAGGTACAAAGTCCTCACACGTGACCAATGTAACTCATAAGAACTGACCGTGTAGTCATGAGACTCCCGATTTGAGAATATGATGATAATTTGTAAATATCTAGACTTAGGCTTAAAAACATACCGTTAGAGTGCGAAACACTCAAAACATTTCTCAAATTGTCCCGTAGGAGACATGAACACCTCGCACGAGACCAATGTAACTCATAGGAACTGATCGCGTAGTCATGGAACTCTCGGTTTGAAAATATGATGACAATTTGTAAATTTTTTTACTTAGGCTTAAAAACATGTCGTTAGAGGACGAAAACCCCAAATACCCCGCAAACAACCCCATAAGAGACAAGAATAACTTGCAGTAGACCAATGTAACTCTTAGGAACTGACCCTATAGTCATGGGAATACAGATTTGAGAATATGATGATAATTTTAAGGGGGTGTGACATAAGGACGATGATAAAGTGCGCTTCAAAGTAGTGCTTAAATTTCCTCGAGTCTACCACTAGTGCAAAGGCGAGCTTCTCCAGTGGTAGGTATCGCTGCTCGACATCCAAGAGGGTCTTGCTCACGTAGTAAACTGGGTGCTAGATTCGAGTTCTTTCGCATACTTGTGTAGAACTGACAGCGTGGCTGGAAACAGCAAGGTATAGGTATGGGGAATCGTTCTCTTGAGGTATAACTAGCAAGGGTGGTGTGCTGAGGTAAGCTTTAATCTCTTCTAATGCTTTCGAGCAATCATGATTCCACTCCACCATTTTTCTCCTTTTCAATAGCTGAAAGAATGGCTGGCACTTTTCGGATGACTTCGAGATGGAATCGATTCAAGGCGGAGAGCATGCCCGTGAGTTTCTATACGTCTCTTATCGTGAGGGGAGGCTGTACCTTGTTGATTGCATCAATCTGGTCCGGGTTGGCCTCAATGCCTCTATCGCTAACCAAGTACCCAAGAAATTTTCCTGACTGGACGCTGAAGGAACATTTGCTTGCATTGAGTTTCATTCGATATTTCCTGAGGATTTCGAAAGTCCTTGATAGGTCTGAGAGGTGGTCTTCTTTGTGCCTGCTCTTGACGAGCATATCGTCGATGTAGACTCCCATGGTATCTCACATTTGGTCTTTAAACATCTTGGTGACTAGCCTCTGGTAGGTTGCTCCTGCATTTTTGAGCCCAAAGGGCGTAACTTTATAATAGTATAGCCCGACGATGGTGATGAACGCTGTCTTGTTTTGGTCTGGTGCATATAGAGGAATCTGGTGATACCCCGAGTATGCGTCAGGAAACTCATTCTTTCATGAGCTGCTGTGGCGTCCATCAACTGGTTGATCTTTGGGAGGGGGAAACTGTCCTTAGGGCATGCCCTGTTAAGGTTATTGAATTCGATACAAACTATCCATTTTCTATTATTCTTTAGAACCACTATTGGGTTGGACAGCCATTTAGGTAATTGAACTTCTCGTATAGATCCTGAATCCAGTAGCTTCTCTACTTCCTTTTCTATAGACTTGGCCTTCTCGGGCGCAGTTCATCGTTCCATCTGCGTGATAGGCCTAAAAGTGGGGTCGATGTACAATCAATGACAAACCACACTGGGGTTAATTCCAGGCAGCTCGTATGGTTCCCACGTGAAAACATCTAGATTGCTCCTCAATAGTACAGTCAATTCCTTCTTCTCTCGATCTATGAGAGAAGATCCAATCAAGAATATCCTATCTTTTTTGCTACCACCGGCTATGATCTTTTCCAGGTTCTCAATGACCCACTCAAAGGGGAAGAGCCTGGTCTCCTCCACTCCTGGTCTTCCATACCGTAGATGCTATTTTGAAGGTATCAAACCTTCCTGTTCCTCAAGCTTCTCTTTGGCCTTCTCGGCCTTTTTCTCTGGTTTTGGGCGGATGGCTGCTATAAATCACCTTCTTGCCCTCGCTTGATCTCTGTGGATCTCCATCACTCCTCACTCAGTTACGTACTTGAGCTTCTGATGGTAGGTCGAGGGGATAACCCTCATCGCATGTAGCCATCCTCTGCCGAGGATAGATTGGTAAAGTGAGTCAATGTTGACTACCAGAAACTCGATCATCTTGGATACACTTCCTGCCCTCACTGGCAGTATGATCTTTCCCAAAGGGATAGTTACTTTCCCAGCGAAGCCAACTAGAGGGACAGTGGCTTCCTTCAAGTCGGTAATGCTTAACTTGAGTTTTCTGAATAGGTCGAGATACATTACTTTGGATGAGATTCATTAGTCGACGTCATAGTTGGCTATCCCGAGGGTAATGATCAAAGCTTTATGATGTGGGGTTTTTACCCCCTCTTGGTCTTCGTCCATGAACACAATGTGTTTGCTGTAGTCAACGTCATCTGGTCGTTGCCGCTTCCCTGACTGTGTCTTTGCTGAATCGATTTGAAAAGGTTGCATTACTGCTGTAAGCTTTTTCACTTCCATCCGAGTTGAGTTTCCCTGAATCTTATTTAGATCAGATGCCCCATGAATTACTGTGAGCTCATGGGCAACATCGTCCTCGAGCACATTGCCGGTCCTTGTGTCTCTGTTGGCAACAACTTTCTCTGTCTTCTTTTCCACAAACTCATTCAGGTGCTCGGTCTGGGCCAACTCTTCAAGGTAAGACTTAAGATCCTTGGAGTGCTCAGCCTTATGTCCTCCTTCCTTATGAAAAGCGCATCTTAGCGCATTGTTTCTCTTTGAGGGATCTCCTCTCATCTTTCTGGTCCACTTAACAAATGGCTCATCCATGATCTTCGCTAGGATTTTATAAATTGGTTCTTTGAAGACAGTGTTTATTGCCTATAATGCTTTTGAAACATCATTCATCTTCCCATTCTTGGATCTACCCTTGCCCCCATTCTTTCCCCCTTTCTTCTAGTTTTCACCCTTATCGTTGCCCTTGGTAGTGAGCTTAGCTCGACCATTTTCCCTTACACTGAGGTAGGTCACATCTTAACCTTTGGCGTACTTCTCAATGCGAGCCATCAGGTCATCAATGGTTGTGGCCTCCTTAGTGAGGGATTGGTGCAAGAGATAAGAGCTGGGTAGGCCAATCTTAAAAGATTCCATTACCACCTGCTCCGAGCAGTCCTGGACCTCGCTGAACAACTCCTAGTACCTTTTCGCGTAGTCCCGGAGGCTCTCCTAGGCCGTTTTCTTCATTATTAGCAAGACATCCATCCTGTTTGGATGGGAGATGATGGAGATGAAGCGAGCTGTGAAGAGCTCTGCCAGGGACTCAAAGTTCCTTATGGATCTGTGAGGGAGCCTCTCGAACCACTTCGGGGCCACATCATGCAAACTCAAGGGAAATATCCAGCACATTAGTGCAACCCTGTGGTTTCAGAGAGTCATGGTCTTCCTGTACTGCCTAACGTGATCGATAGGGTCAGTCTTACCATCATAGATCTTGAATCTTAGAATTGCAAACTTCTTGGGGGCTTCTTCTTCTTCTTCTTCTTCTTCTTCTTCTTCTTCTTCTTCTTCTTCTTCTTCTTCTTCTTCTTCTTCTTCTTCTTCTTCTTCTTCTTCTTCTTCTTCTTCTTCTTCTTCTTCTTCTTCTTCTATCTCCCTTTTGAAAGGGGATTTCATCTGAGTTCTAAGAGCTCATCGGGCTAGATCTCTGGTTGATCTGGCACCCCGATATGCAGGGTGCTGGTCCATTTATCTTCGGACCAAATTTTATATATCCTCATCTCCTCGAGATGGGCTCCTACAATGGTGAGCTCATCGCTGTTGCTTGAGCAAGTCATCATTCGACTCGTGTTCCTCAATTCTTTGGGTTCCACATCTAGGGCTCCTTCCTCGGCTGTGAGACTTGTTCGCCTGAAGGCTGGGAGTGCGGTATTGGCGTCGCCTGGAGCTATGATGGAGCTCTTTATCCATCCTTTCCAATCTCTTTTTGAGGTGAGCATTCTCAGCCTCTTGCTTGCGATCAACCTCTCCTTGCTCCTGGAGCCTTGCCTCATAGGTATCGATCAACCTAGAGATTTGTGTGGACCTCGATGGTCCCTGACTTTCTTATGAGTTTTGCCGCTCTAGGCGAGCCCTTTGATCTGAACGTTGAACCTCAGGTATGATCCTGCGAGGGGTAGTCTACGCTTGGATATCCCCTGCTTGAGGGGCATTTCTACTGTGACTAGAAATTCCAAATTCTTTACTGGTGAGGGCTTTCTTCAAGGAAGAGAAACGTTTCCCACAGACGGCGCCAATTGTGGTGACAATTAAATTCAGCACAGATTATCAAGAAAAGACAATCACCAGAACAAATAAAGAATGTAAAGAACGCCAATCACATAACACAATAGTTACGTGGTTCAGGAAGAATGCTTACGTCCACAGTCCCTATACTCCGGGGAGGGTTTTACAGGAAAAATAATACATGCCTTTTCCTCAGGCTTAGGGTTTGTTATATACATGTTTGTTCTCGGGGAGTGGGGGTGTTGGACTCCCCCACGTCAGTCCATAACCCCTAGAATATCTTCATACGAGATTTTTGGAACTTGACTGAGTCGTAATTGAATTGATTGGGATGTGGGGCTCCCAGACTTTGGGCCGTTTTTATTGGGTTGCTCGTCTTGGGCCAGAATGATAAATCGAGGTACCCACAATACATACATACACACATATATATATATATACACACACACACACACACACACACACACATATATATATATATATATATAAAAGCTATAATTGAGTATACTTATATATATATATATAACTGGAAAAGAGTCTTGATCTTGAGCTATGCAACCTCGAAAATGAATCCTAATTTGTAACATCAGCATGCTCATGCTCAGGTTGTAAGATCCAAATATTAGGGTATATGTACATTTTCAGGCTCTGCAACTTCACCCTCCAAATGGCGTGCACCAAGTTTGTACAACTCATCACCCACCCCTCCCACCCTAACCACCATCTCTCTCTTCTCCCGACCTCCACCTACCCAGGCGGCCACTTGAAATCCGACGCCTGTAACCGCCGCGGTGATGGCTTCAGCTACCACTGCAAAGCCTGTGATTTTGACCTCCATGTCACCTGTGCCTCAAAACCTCTTTCCATCAATAACCAGTTCCACCCAAATCACCCTCTTCAACTCACTTTCCGCCATCCTTATGAAGCCAAAGGCTTTTCTTGCGATATTTGCCACAAGATTGGGTTTAAATGGTGGCTTTACAGCTGTGTTGGTTGTGAGTTTGACGTTCATTTAGATTGCGCCACTTCTACACCCAAACAAACTCCTTTACAGCACCACCATTCGTTCACAGGTGAACCAGGGGCTCAGTAACAGTTGTTACAACACCACCATTCTTTTCCGGTGGGTCAACCACAGTAGCGACACCACTCTTTTCCAGTGGCTCAACCACATCCTTGTGAACACAGAATACTGTCATAAAAATAGATTATTTACAGATAGTGCGACACAGAATACTGTCATAAAGTCGTCATCACAAATAGTGCGACACAGAATACTGTTATAAAAACAAATTATTTACAGTAAACATGATAAGTGTTGTAGGCATGGGTGATTCCATAAACAAATAAATTTACAATTTACATGATAAGTGTTGTAGGCATGGATGTGTAGCAATATGAAATCTCTATTGGAGGGGCTGGAGTATCTAACATCCCTTGAAACATTAAAGATTGGAAATTATGGGGAGGTGGAGTATGCAGCAAATGACTTTGAACACCTCATTTCCCTTCATAAACTAACATTACAGAGATTACCCAAGTTGAGGGCTTTGCCGGAGGGGACTACGATGCTCCAACAATTGAAGATTGAAGACTTCAAGAATCTGACAACATTGCCACAAGGCATTCAACATATCACCACTCTTCGTTCTCTCACAATTAAAGACTACATTACCCTTAGCTTCCTCCACTATGTTAAAGTCCTTCAAAACTACATTACCCTGCATAAGAAGTCAAATTATACTTGGACTAATACCTAACAAGGGTTGTTTACAGTTTGGCACCTGTTAGTTCTTCGAGTTTTTTAATCTGGGGTCCAAAGCTTTTACTCTTTGGATTTAGGGGCCCATTTCCACTTTTTACGACACTTTTGTGAAAAAAAAGTGCCACAAAAATATTGCAAAAGTGAAAATGGAACCCAAAGTAAAAATATTCAAAACTTTGAACTCCAAAGTGCAAAGATGAATAACTTATGGGTCCCAAAGTTTAAAAGTTCTAACTCATATAACTCGTATGGTTGAAAGAGACTCCAAAAGAAACCAAACTTCTTACAATGCTGCTAATTAATAAAAGAGGTACACAAAGTCTACTAGTAAAATTGGCTAAATAATTACTTGGATTTATACATAAAAAATTCACCTTCCGAGGATGCTAAATGTCATGTTGTCAGAATACATTATTTCGACAAAGTGGAGGCGCACTCTATAACTACCCCTTCGCAAGCATATGCCATAGTAATTATGTGAAGTAGGGGCAAGATGGGCTGTTCTGTAGAAGTGTGCACCAATCGCATTCGATGTGATCATCTAAAGATACTCATATCCAACTCGAAAGTTTCAATCCCTCAAAACTCTTTATGTTAAAATTCATAGTTTAAAATGTTAGGGGAATCTCTAAGAAGAGTTCAAGTAGAAGATTAAAAATAATTCCAAAATCTATAATATATCCATTCTTATTTGCGTGAACCTACGATATATATTAGTAGATTGGTAGAATTTAGAAGAAAGTTGGGTTATGCAAAAGCAGAAGAAAATTCTTTGAAGGCCATTTGGTTCTTATTTTTCTCATGGTATGGAATTTCTAGTCATTTCACAATGGGCCAGTGTATCACTATCAGTGTTAAGCACCAATGCAACCCTTATAATATTAAAATTTCTCTGGTATATGCTAAATGTATTAAATCAAATATGAGGAGACTATGGGACTATTTGTTATCTAAGTTTACTATTGATCTGTGGTTGGTTGGAGGGGAGTTTAATACAGTAACTTGTTCCCAAGAGAGAGCTGGTGGTAATGACTTCGATTGAAATGCTGCTAATGAATTACTAGACTGTATTATAAGCACTAGTTTGATTAATTTGGGGTTTTATGGTACCAAATTCACTTGGTGGAATGGGAGAGGTGGTATAAAGCCTATTTGGGAGAGAGTTGACATTTTTTTAGCAAACTTGAGCTAGCAGAATCTATATAATGGATTCAAAGTAGAACATCTTTGCAAATTAGCCTCATATCACACATTAATTTTACTCTTTGTCAGCACTAACAATGGGTCTACTCATAAGCGTTTCACATTCCAAAACTTTTGGTTAAACCACCCTACTTTATTACCTAATGTGAAGGAGAGATGGGGAGTTTTCACCAATGGTAACCCCTTATATGCTCTGTGAAAATTTGAAAATAATGAAGAGTATCCTTAGCAAGTAGTCCTATGCTAATTTTGGAAACATCTTCCATTCTTGGATTGTCGAGGACAGGGTTATTGCATTCAACACTTTCAGTGGGTTCTTTTTCTTTTCTTTTAACGACTTCCTTTTCCCATGGAAATGCCAAAATGTGTAAGACTTGGATATACCATAACGAAGCAAATGAAAATGGACATCTTCAAGTTCCAACAACTTTCCATTTTCACATTTTATGCATGGGCATGAAAATAAGGTTTCACCACCACGATTATTCTTTATAAAATCAATGAACGTAGCAACCCCATTAATGTATTTTGCACTTCCTCTTTCACGTTCCTTCATCCATTCTTTACTAACTTCCGATGACATTCTGTATATTGAGATACGTTAGTAAAAAATTAATATATACTATTTAATATCTAAGGGTCAGGAAACAAGTAAAGAAATAGTCTATTGTTCACAATCTTTGATTAATGTTTAATGAAGTAAAAAAGGTGATTACAGGTGGATTTTTCAAGTAAACATGAACTAGTTTACAACTTAATAGTCACTCAATCCGACAACCCCTATTTTTGTACAAATTTTTTTATCAACATATATAACATGATCTTAAAATCTCATATAGTAAAATTTATAACCAAATGAAGTATAAATTAAATATTTTTTTGGTTGAAACCAGAAATAATCTTCTCTATATTCGAAAGATAACATAAACACACTCAACCGTAAATCCAAACACGTCAAAACCCAACTCAACATTACTTCTTGGTTCGAAAAAAGAAAAGAAAACCAAATTTTAGTTTCAAGCAGTGCTTTTCCTGTACAGAGAGTTTGTATCACCCTGTACATATTGAAGGTTTACCTTGTCAATGACTGACTCTCCAAGTTTTTTTAATATTTTTTTTAAATGTGGTTAACAGACTCAACTCTCTTTACAATTATTCAAAACCCAGATTCGGCAGACCCAAATCATTAATTTAACTGCTAATTCCCACTTGGGGTGAAAATCACAAATTAGACAGTAATCAAATTATACACACACACCATTATTCCAAACTATTAATCGTGTATGAATAATACACACCAAATATTTAACAGACAGATATAAAATTAGACATACGCACCAAATAGAATAATACGCACCAAATATTTAATCGTGTATGAATAATACGCACCAAATAAAACATACGCACCAAATATTTAACAGAATAAGACATATGCACGAAATAAAACCCTAAATCGTATCTTTAACAGAATAATATGCTTCAAATAAAACATACGCACCAAATATTTAACAGAGTAAGACATACGCACAAAATAAAACCCTAAATCGTATCTTTAGCAGAATAATACGCACAAAATAAAACTATAAATCGTATCTTTAACCCTTAACCCTAAACCGTTGAAAGATGATCGCATATAACCCTAAGCGAAGGTTATGGGTTTGTTAAAACAGAATAATGTTGATTTGTTAATAGAATAATGTTGATTTGTTAAAACAGGGCAAACCTTCAATATATTAGGAATGCATATTTGTTAAAACAGGGAAAACCTTCAATACGCACCAAATAAAACAGGGCAAACAGAATAATGATCGCATGAAACATTTGAAATACATTCAATAATGATCGCATGAAACATCTAAAACAATCATTATACAGATTTCGCACGAAGAAAAATATCACATGAAATATTCAATAATAATACAGATTTTGCACGAAGAAAAATATGATCAACATTTTTCTTCAATATGCACTAAATGAAATAGAATAATGAAACAATCATTAGTCTAAAACAATCATTAGTCTGGATCGCATAAAAATTTTGGAGAAGAATTTTTTTGGAGAAGACATACGCACCTTCGAAGGTTGGGAGCGGGATTTCGCACGAAGGTTTGGAGGGAAGTTTTGGACTAATTTTTTTTAGCGAGGCGATTTGGACTAATTTTTTTTAGTATGCAACCCTTTTAGGTTATCCCACCTACAAATTAAGTAACTATCACACATTTTACAACGATTTTGAACACTTAGAAATTTTGTAAGTGTCCAAAACCGTTGTAAATTATGTAATTGTTTTAAACACTTACAAATTAAATAATCTATTAGTTGCTAAATAGCCATTATGGTGTAGTGATATGTACATTAGTTTATCAACAACAACATGTCAGATTCACAATTTATGGATTATTTTTTATGTATTTACAAATAATAAATATTTATTTCTGACAGATTTGTAATTTGCTGATTCTACTGATTTGTTTGCAAATAATAAATACATATTTTTTTATTTAGTGAAAAATCTGTAACGACGGTTTTAAAACGTGTCAGATTGATATTTTGGTGTCGTGTATAAGAATTGTGAAGTTAAATCCAAAGGAAAGTTGGCATTCTAATGCATAGGTCCTTTCTATTCTCGTGGGTGGGATAAGAGGGATATCATTTAACCACACCTTATCACCGTAAATGCGGACAACATGTTGATACAAGTGCACAACTGAGGAATTCCTCATGGAACACATTGGTACTCTTACAGTTGGACTAGTTTAGTGAGGTTTAGGTGAACAAAATTTACGATGAAAGATATTAGTGTGTATTAGGTCATAAGATGATTAGATTCCATATATAATATCACGATGATATGAGCGAGATATTCCTTGATTTTCATATATAAGTAGAATGAATTCCAATTTAGAGGACGAAATTTCTTGTTTTAGAGGCGGAAGAATGTAATACCCCTAATTCTAATGAATTATTAAATAGTGAAATTTATTCTTTATAATTATAATAAAATTTATTATTTATAATGATATGTGCCTGCAGTGACGTGTGTTGTCACTATTTATATTTTTATATGTGTCATGTTATGTGTATATTATTTGAAATTAAAATCAAACTTAGTACACAGTAATGAATCAATAATTATTTAATAAATATTTTCTTAATGATTTTTGGGACTCTTACAAAATAAAATATTAAGAAGTTGTTTGATACTTTAGGTTGATATTTGGAACATTTAGAATTTTGGATTAGGACTTAAAATAATGGATTTTAAGCCATAAGGGTTAGTATATAGCTTGGTCTAGGTTTTAGGCTAATTGGTAATGGTTTTAGGCTTACTGGGTCAAGGTCAATAAGGGGCCCAATCTTAATTTCGTGGTTAATAAGATAAAAAGGGGTTTAGGGTTGGTCTAGCTCATTGTTAACATCTTACATAGAAAACCCTAAGACTAGAGAGAGGATAGAGAGAAGAGGCTACCTAAATAAGAATAAATTGGGGCCAGTGGACTTAGAGAAGGAGAGAAGAATTAGAGCAATTGGATTGGGACATCATCTCTCAAATCAAGGCAAGTTTATTTAGTATATTAATATAATTTCTTTTGGTGTTAGAATATAGTTATATATTGGGTTCTAAATCTAAACATAGAAATAAGTAATTTAGATTGTTAGATAACAAATTTTAGATTCAATTTAATTAGAAAAATTAAGTTTAAATACATGAATTTAAAGTGGTAAAATTCTACATGAATTTGGATTACATGGATAAATTGATATTGGGATTATGTTATATGTGAATAAATGAGGAAACTACCTTTTGTTAATTCATGAATTTAATGGAATTTGATATTTTCAGATGAAATGAAGTTTTAGGATTCGAAGTCTTTAGATCTGATCCGCAATTCTAAATTTTATATAAATCGATGAAACATATAAGGAGTAACCTAGAATTTGGATTTTTGAAGCTTGTATGATAATTTAGGTTGCATGGTAGGTGTTAAAACATTTAGTCTGGATATTTAGAGAGTTTCAGGGTTGTAGTCCGTGAACACGGGTCATGCAAACGGAGAGGTTTTAGTACCGTGCGAACAACCAGGGAAGAAGTGGGAGTTTTGTTTCATACTTGGTAAAAAGGGACATCTTGAATTGAATTAGGAGACTTAGACATTGTAAGTTAGTGATCTGTGACCTTTAATCATATACGCTTAAATACTTATCAAAAGTAAGTTATTATATGGTATAAGACTTTGTAAGAGTATGCATTTTGCTCATGTGCCCCAATAGGACAAGATTTTCTTATTCAGTTGATGTAATATATTTTGAGTCTTGTCCTTTAGGTCGTTCCAGGAAAAGAGTCATGCAAACCATTCAACGAACATCCTCACTTTCATGCGTATCCTTTTATACCACTATTAGGAAAGGTAATGGACACGTAGACTCATACACATTTTAATCACACATATCATCATAAAGAAAATACCTATGTGTGTGTGTGTATGTGTTAATATGGATCTTTGGACTATTCTATTTAATGCAAAACTATTTTGATAAATCTTACAAATTGCATTTCATAAAGGCTTCTCAGGCCTGTCAACGAAAACCTTCACCGCGATGACATTGTCTCACTAACCGCACCTTTGTCTTGAGATTTTTTATTTCAAACAAATATCTCTTCTTAGTCTTTATTTTATACCAATAACACACTTTTGTGAGTTCATATCAAAGTAGGAAAATAAATGGAACAAACCATAGTTTGAGATTTCATACTTTGAGAAGGATTGAGAAGAAACAATACACACATAGTTTAAGAAGTAGAGAGACGAAAGATGCAAGTTGCAACGATGCTAACTCCATCATATTCATACAAAAGGAGGCCCTAACAAACCAGTCAATAACAATTCTATTGTTATTCTTCTTATTCTTTTACAACAATAACTCCCTTCAATTATATGAATATAGATATGTAACAAAACTCTGAGTCGGAATGAAATTGCATAAAACATTTTGACCCTTTATCATAATAAAAACCTGACATATGTATAGATATAGAATTTTTGAAGCAATTACATACATATGCAATAGGGAAAAATACCAAATAACACCCTCCACCACTTTCTCCACCGTATCCAACCTGCTCTTATATCCCTAGGAATAAGAGTTCAAGAAATCAAAACTACCAAGGAGCCATATTTAACTCAGCATATAAAATTTATATAATTAAGTACCAATTTTGCTAAAGCGTATAAAATCACCTGCATTCCATTCATGAAACTAGAGCTTAAGGACCCTAATTGAAGAGGAAATGACCTAGATGCATCTCCTAGAGCCAAGAATCAGAAAAAATGTACGAGAACAATATAATTCATCAAATAAATAACTCATTTAGCATAATTCAGTTAGTAAATTTGTTAAAAGTATTGTAATTCAGAAGCAACTGTAATATAATATAGTGGAGATAGAGCTCATTTATATTAAAATAAAATATGATAATATTCAAATTTGTAGCGAGTTTATGAGTACCTTTATATCGTATCACATCAAATTTTTAGAATATTTTATATGTTTGATTTTCATTTTATGTTTGATTGTCTGTATTCCTTTATTATAAAACTTGAGTCGGAACAAAACAAAACAAAAATAACAATCACAAGAACATACAGTGTATAGATTAAACAAAGGTACAATTATAAAAAGATTAATTTAAATTTCTATAAAAATCACCCAATAATATAACAAAACACATATAGAATGTAATAATAGATAACGATCAGCAAATCACAGGTGCTGAGAACCTTTCTGAAGGGAATAGTGAATTCAACATGTTGTTGAAAGCCAATTAAGTGACTGATTACTCATCTTTGCATCAAATATATTACTATATACCAAAATCACCCACAAAAGCCCAAAATAAAAAACTACACAAACATTTAACCAATCAAAGTCCCTTCAAACAAACTCAAGCAACAGTTTCTCAAATTGGGTCTCTTAAAATCCACATAAAAAAAAAGAAAAACCACAATCCAAGTTAAACCCAATAAAACCCATATTTGAAAACCCCCCAAATAATCTTTCATGAATTGATATGAGGAGAAATGGTGAGAATTGAAATGGGTTTCAATCTTTTATTTATACACATGACTCGCATAACTTGGGCTACTACTACTAGTAGTACTGCATATCCCCATTATACAAAAATATACCTGAATTGGAAATATGTATAATGATTGATCATTATACCTTAATAAAAAAAAATAGAGACTTGGGTTTGCGATTGATCCAAATATACCTGAATCGAAACAACACAAAAACAAAGATTAGAAAACATATAACCATAATGTTTAAGATTGAAAAAAATATATTACCATCATGTTTGAGCCCTAGGGTTGCGATTGAAAAAAAACACAACATACTGATCTAGAGATTAAATGGGGGTTCTATGTTTGTGCCCTAGATCTTTTACAAGAGGAGAGGAAACTATAGATTAAATAGGGGTTCTATGTTTTCACCCTAGGTCGGAGATCGATTAGGTATGCTAAAAAAACATACCGATTGCGATTTTGTGAAAGACGACAAAACATTGGAAGACGTGGGAAGGAAAATGTTTATACTTTTTTTGAAAGAATGCGATTTTTTACACTTTTTAGGACTATGTTACACTTTTAGGTTTGGGTAGAAATAATAAAAAAAAATACAGAAATAATTTTGAACACTTATAAATTTTATAAGTGTTATAAATATTTACAAATTAAATATTCTATTATTTGTAAAACATCCATTGTGGTTATGTGAAGAAGTTAACTAAAACTTATCAAATCGATACACTAGACCCTTGAGATGAAGATAAGTTAGTGACAGGGGAATCCATTGAGCAAATAGAGCCAATAATTCTGAATGATGAGCATCTTGAAAGGATAAATCATATTGACTTGTCCCCGAATCCCGTCCTCAAGAAGCAACTGGATGACTTCTTATGAGCTAGAAAAAATGTTTTTCTTTGAGCCTCAAAGATATGCTGGTAATTAATCCATCCATTATTAGTCACAAGCTCAACATAGCGAAGGAAGAAAAGCCAGTAAAGAAAAAACGATGAGTATTCTTGGAGGATAAGAACATGGCAATTCAAAAGAAGCGGCCAAGCTGAAGAGGGACGATTTTATTGAAGATGGGAAGTATCCCGATTGGTTAGAAAACATGATGATGGTAGTCAAGAAAAATGACAAGTGGCAGATATGTGTGGACTTCACAGACTTGAACAAGGCATGTCCCAACTATTTTTATCCTTTACTTCGAATTATTCAACTAGTGGATGTAACAACTGGTCACGAATTATTGAGCTTCATGGATGCTTATTCTGGTTATAATCACATCAAAATGAAGTCGGGGGATAGAGAGAAGACCTCGTTCATCACCATCCGAGGTACCTTTTACTATGATGTTATGCCATTCAGCTGAAAAATGCTTGGGTAACGTATCAAAGGATGGTGAACAAGGTGTTTAAGAAGTAGATATGGAAGAGTATGGAATTTTATATAGACGACATTCTAATAAAAAATGGGAAGGCAGACAACCACATCTAAAACCTCAAACCTTCAACAAGCTAGAGAAATATCATATGAAGTTAAATCCAGCCAAGTGTGTGTTCGGAGTCAAGGGTGGAATTTTTTGGATTTTATTATTAATAAAAGGTGCATAGAGGCCAACCTTGACAAGATTCAGACATTGATTAATATTCATCCTCCTAAGAGAAAGATGGAAATTCAAAGATTAACATGTCAGGTGGAGGCCTTAAATAGATTCGTATCCAAAGTAGTGCCTTCCTTCCTTCAAGGAGAATTAAAGCAGTTTTGAATGGACTGAGGATTGCCAAACTGCTTTATTGGAGCTGAAAAAGTACCTAGTATCGACCATATTGCTGTTAAGACCAATCCTATGGGAAAACTATACTTTTATTTGGCTGTATCAGAGTTAGTAATTAGCTCAGCTCTAGCCAGAATCGATAGAGGACTGAAAAAACCAGTGTACTACATGAGCAAAGTTTTACCAGTGTAGAAGTAAGATATTCCATAATAGAGAAATTGGATCTTGCTCTGATAGTGGCGTATAGAAAGATGAAGCAGTTTTTCTAAGCCCACTCTATAGTGGTCTACAATGATCTCTATAAACATGAGAAATCTGACAGGTTGATGGCATCAGTGATAGAGCTGGGTGAATATGATATCATATATTCACCAAGGACTGCAATCAAAGCCAAAGTCGTAGCAGATTTTATTATAAAATTCACCTATGAGGAGAAAGGACCAGTTGAAAAAGCTTCTAAAGATCCAATCGACCTCTCTCAAAGATCAACAGAGTCCTCGTTCGGGCAAAACAAGACATGTTAAGGGGACGAGTTTTTAATAAAAAAATTCAAGGATGGTTCCCTAGTATAAGGAGGCTTTGAAAAAGAGCTAAATATGTGGAAGTTATTAATGGATGGATCATCATTTTCAAATGGTAGACCTGATGGTGCTGATATAGAATATGCTCTCTGATTGAAATTTAAAGCATCCAATAATAGAGTAGAACACAAGTCTTTGATTGTTGTATTAGAGTAGGATATATCATTTGGAGCTGAATAGATAATGTCCCATAGTTATTCACAGTTAATAGTGAACCAAGTTCTTAAAGAATATGAATCAAGAGATTATGACATGTTAAAATACTTGATAAAGGTGAAATTGATGCTGCCAAAGCTAAAAGGGCTCCAAATGATCAAAATCCCTATAATTAAGAATACCAGAGCAGACGCATTAACTCTGTAAGATGTGGGTTCTTCAGATACAGTAAGTATTAAGTGAGGCGTAACCCCTTATCAAGATTGGGACTAACACCGTCAGGTACGCAATATAGGCAATAGACCCAAGTAAATCAGAGGTAAAGAGATTCAATATTCAGGCTTGCATTAAAGGGCATATTAACACAGGAAATATATGACAAGAACGATAAATGAGTGGGACCAGCGAGTGGCGTAGTTGGAGGGAGAAAGAACAAGAACTTTAGGCACAATAAAGACAAGCCAGGAACTTCAAGCTCAGTTAATGCCCAATGATATGTGCATTGAATGTGTGTGGGAGTTAAATCTCTCGTCAGAGTTCTTTAGTATAAGGAAATTTGAGAAGAAATTCTGGGCTCTGGATTATCTCTCTTTGATTTGTTTATTTTGTCTTATTTATACGAGGGAGAGGTTTCTTGAGTCAACATGCCCTTAATCCCTCTGGTATAGTGCATTAAATGCTTGATATACTGCATTTAATGCATGGGATCCGGTAGTTTTGGTGGGAAAACATTCTATTAGCTGGAAGTATTGAGGGAATTAATGAGGGATATGACTTGTTAGCTTGAGGCTTACTCTAGGATGGCTATATGGTCAGATTTGGTGAACTAGACCTGCCATCCTAAGGGTAAGGGCACTTGAGTGCTACGCTCTTGAGTCCCTGAATGTCAAACGTTATGAGGTCAGGAAGTGGTTAAAATAGTGTTTATTATTAGGTATCTAGTCACATCAGTCAGACGGGCTAGCACCCAAGGTACCTCGAGGAGGTAACCTTGAGGGGGCAAGTATTGAGGGAGATCGGGTGACTCGAGGAGGTTCACTCAAATAGGTAAGCAATGAGTAGGCTCGAGTGACATTTATCCTGGGTGAAGTTTTGTCTAAGTGTGCCAAGAGGGTTGGTAATAATTCCCAATGTTACCTTGTTCTTAATCCTCCAAACCATGTTCCTGTGAAGTTCCCAAGAGGAGGTTGATTGATAGAGCATGAAAGCTCTCCCATATCTTGCCAGGCATGATCCCTTATGGGTACCAAACAACCTCACTCAACATATACATTCATAAGATAAAATACATAATACAACATTCTATTTCTTATTACAGACTACCGTCATCCAGGTAACTTTGTTATTCGAATTGGGTCCGTTGAAGGATCTTCAAGGTAGGGCGCTGCGATCTACTTGCTATGAAGGATCCTCAAGGTGGGTCCTGCGAACCACTTGTGTAGGTATCTTCAAAGTGTGTTTATGGGACATATTTCTTTGTACATGATCGATCTGTCTGGCTAAATTAATCATTCATTGGGGAGGATACCTCCCAATATTTGACCCTTCGTAGAGATATTTATTTATTTTATGAAGAAATGTCTATACGAAACCTTTTTGTAGATCTTTGATCTTCTCTCTTGGGAAAAAAAAGAGATTAATTCAAATTTCCCCCCAAAGCTCTTCGTTTCCCAAGGCAGATAAGACTTCAAGCATGTCACATTAAATGTAAATGTCATTTGCACTTCTGTTCATTACACGTGGCAGCACCTGGGCGTGCACGTGTAAACAACGTGGCTGATTGTCTCATTGTTCCATCAAAGCATCATTATTACAACCCTTAGTTTTCTACGGCCACGCACATTTGACAGCCACACCATCTAGACTATTCTATAAATCCATCATCATACTTCTCCAAAGCGCCACTTTTTACCGCCTTTTGGGATTCCTATTTCCCCTATAAAAGGGGATATATTTTCAATGTCAAACTTCACCTTTGGGTTCTCACTTTTGGAGTTTAAACTTTTCTGCGAGAGTTAGGAAAGAAACCCTTTCTTGCTTTAACTTTCTTGCTCCATTCTAGTTACTCCCCATTCTCTTTCCTTTCCTTGATCTCTCATGGAACCAATAAAGAGAACTCTATCTGTTAGGGGAGTTTCTCCTACAACTCAGGCGTTCCAAGCTCAATGGGTACGATACCCTCGTGCCCATTACTTTGGAGACAATGACCACTTTTGGGCTACATCAGAGCGATTCCCTGGTGCTTTGGTTCTACTGAAAACCCCAAATTGTTGATGAAAGGAGGCGAGGATGCCAAAGACTTAACTTACCACCCCACTGCCACTGTTACCTGCTTTCGAATTGAGCGTGGTGACTTTCCCTACTCAAAGGTGGAATTTGAGTCTTTTTCGAGTGCCAGCGAGAGGTTGGGCCCTTGGACTGAGTATATTCATTCAAAATATTCCGTTCAGTTAGCCCTTGTAGGCTTATCTTGTTCTCTTTGGCTGGGTGATCTGACTCTTGCCAAGAACAATACTGTGCTGCAACTGCTGGTTTCTCGTTGGAGCCACAGGTCACACACCTTTGGGGATGGTTGGGGTGAGTTTACTATCACCTTAGAAGATGTATGTGAACTTTTGGCGTTAGAGGCTGTTGGGTTTGACACCTTCTTTGAGGAGGCTATCTCTAGTGAGGAACAGAGCTTAAGAGAAGAACTGGAGGCGGTGGTGAAGGACTGCATGGTCCCTTACAATAAGTGAACCTACTCTGAAGCGATTCGTTACTTCTATTTTATTGAGGAGAAGGCCGTTCTTAGAACCCGCCAGGCATCCAGAGAGGACCCTCGAGGGAAGGAGGTATTTGAACAACCTCCTACTAAAAAAGGCTGTGGATCTAAGATCAAGTTGGCGAGCTATATCTGGGTGATGCTATCGAAGGTCTATCTTCCAGGTAAGCCCCACCCCTGTCCTCTAAAGGACCTAAACAACATGGCCGTTCGCATGACCAATGGTGTGAAAATCCCTATTGTTGCCATTGTTCTTGGCTCCTTATATACTTGTCTGGATCGTGTGGTGGCCAACTCTTCCCAAAGCATCGACATGTTTGATGTTTCTAATTATGCCAATAATGTTCTCTTGATAGCTTTTCCCTATGCACACTTTTCGGATTACGTCCCGTCAGTAATTACCCTGGTTCATAGCCCATGAGGATCCCCCGAATCTATTGTTGGAAGAACAAGAGTGTCAAGAAGCCTTTGATTGCCTTGATTGATCGGAACGTGAGGTTTATACCTCGCCCTTATATTGGGGTGAGTCCATTTTTTACTAATGATTTCTTTACTGAAGAGGGGCATCCCATCGTTCCTATTGACGAAGCCATTGCCTGGAATTTCCCAGAGAATAGTGTCCCCCTTCTGTTAATTCACTCATATTTGTCTTCTTACACCAAATGGTCGTCCTTTTATTTTGTGTATAACACACCGAGTAGCCTTGAAGATTGGTTACGAATAAAGGGTCCCCTTATTGAGTCATTTTACTTGAGAGAAGCCCACCAATTTTTCTTTTGCCAGTTCGAATTATTTAACCTCCATTGCTATCAATTTATGTGCCAACTACCCAGCCAATGTCGTGATCCTGAGAAAAAAAGCTCAGGGAGGGAGGTCAGCTATGTATATGAATGTTTTTTGGCAAAATCAGTTGGTTCAGTTTCAAACCGACCTCTTGAAAGAGCCCAGGTATCCCGAAGTTGAAAGGTTTCCACCCATTGAGTTTGGATTAAGTAATTGCACCACCCAACCCTCCGTTTTTCCTCTTAGTACACCCAATACCAACGCTCCCCCCGAGCTACCTCCGCTAGCGCCTGTGGATTAGGCAGTTGTAAAATGAAAGAAGGCCTCCTAAACCTTTGTTCAAACTGATGCTGCCCCTGGTCCTTCGAGGTCACTTGGAAGGACTGAGTCTCCTTACATTGCCTCATCGGGTGCGTCAGTTAGGGCCACTCGTAAGGCGCCCTTGAAGAATCCCAAAATTATTCCACAACCTCCAGTAGCCTCTACTCATGACCCAAAGATTATTGCAGCTGTGCCAAATGGTGTATCTTCTTCGCCACACTTGGAAGCATTTTAGTGAACAAGATATAATTTTTATGTCAGTCGAGATATCTGATCGTGGATTTTCTTATGACCCTCAATCTACCGGGGGTAGTAAAATGAGGAAAATGATTAGCCCCCGCAAGCTTGTGATGAAGGAGTCGAGTGAGTCCAGTGAGGAGTTGCTTGAGGAGCATGTGTCTGGTGGTGATGTTGGTGATGACGATGATAATAATGAGGAAGAAGAGGTGGAAGATGAAGAAGAAGATGGAGGAGAAGAAGAAGAAACTGCATTGGTGCGGCGGTGTAGATTGAGGAGGATGGTTTCTCCCTGAAAACCTACCTCGCCTGCTCAAGATTATGAGAGTGTGGAGGATGTGTTGGAGGGAGAGGTAAGTCCTTTAATATCTCTTACTCTAAATGTCTTCTTCCTTACTTCCTTTTCACGTTAATAATCCCATGTTGCTCTAACTTGCCTTGTCTGTTTTTTAGGTTGCTACGCGAGGTGATGCGCACGATGAGGCTGGAAAGGATCGTTCTTTTGAGAGAGCCGCCCCTACTACTTTGCATGTAATCTCCTATTTCCCCTAGTGGCATTATATCTGATACTTCATTTGAAACTAGTAGCTTCTATTCTCCTGATCCCTCATTTTTGCACGAGCAGGCTGGCCTTGAAAGGAATGTTCCCAACGTGAGAGCTACTAAGGATATGCCCAAGATCCCCGTGCCTGTCTCTTCGTTGCCTGTGGTAAGTTTGTTTTCTTATTTGAGCTGTTGTTATTATTTCAAATTGTTATTCTATCTTTTAACTTCTATGTTGTAGGTTCCCATACTTGCTGAAGCTATTCCTTCAGCCCACCTTCCTTCGAATAACCAAAAGCTTGTATCCGTGTTTGGGCCTTCCATCCTAAACTAAGAAGGTGCTGAGCCTGCTGCAGCTATCCAAGGTGAGGGTGAACAAGAACGTGTGGTTGAGGCAGTGGATGATAGTAGGCGAGAGCAAGTTACTGAAGTCGAGGGGGATGTGATTGCCCCCCAAGGTCAGCCTGCATTGCTAACTCCGGGTCCTATTGAGGAAGAAGTTGTGTTTCAGATGGCCACTCGCGAATTTGCTGACGAGCGACTTCAAGAGGTAATTCCACTCTTCCATATTTTTTCTGCATATAAATTTGTTAATTTTGCCAAGTAATATTGGACTTTGAGCTCAAAATCTCCCATAACCGAGGGTCAGGCGGGCCTAGTAGTGTAGGACTTTTGAAATTAAAATCTCCCATAACCGAGGGTCAGGTAAGCCTAGTAATGCAGGACTTTGAAATTAAAATCTCCCACAACCGAGGGTCCTGCGGGCCTAGTCTTATAGGCATAATCTCTCATAATCGAGGGCCAGGCAGACCTAGTAATGTAGAACTTTGAAATTAAAATCTCCCATAACCGAGGGTCCGACGAGTTTAGTCTTATAGGCATAATCTCCCATAACTGGGGGTCAGGCGGTCCTAGTAATGTAGGACTTTGAAATTAAAATCTCCCATAATAGAGGGTCAGGTTGGCTTAGTCTTATAGGCACAATCTCCCATAACCGAGGGTCAGACAAGCCTAGTCTTATAGGCATAATATCCATATTTACAAGATATTTTGTATATGCTTTCCTCATTTTTGTTTCTTACTTCAGTTGTTTGTGGCATTTCAGGTGGAGCTCAATCAGCCTGTGGCCCCCTAGGCCCGAAGTTGAACTATTTACTCAGGGGCTAACTCAAGCGGGGACCTTAGCTGGAGTTGCTTCTTTGGGTGAGGCCCCTATGATTGGTGATTCCACCATGTTGATTGCTTCTCAGGTTCAAGAGAATGATAGCGCCTCGCATACACGACGTCCCTCTACCAGTGATAGTATTTTCAGCATGCATCCCCCTGAGGCGGCCCCCAAGTGGTTGTTAGGTAGACTTTGGCCAATTTTCCTTCTGTTTTAACTAAGGGCCCTCACCTGTTAATCGATCAGCTACTGGTTCGTTTTCTTTCAAACTTTACCGCTCACTGCCTTCAGCCGATTCCTGGAATAATGGCGTGTCATTTTCTTGGGCTTGCGATGGTGTTGGAGGAGATCCTTAATACCCCCTCTTGTCCCTTAGCCATGATACTATCAAGACTATACTAGGTAGGATTAATGTGCTGACGAATGATGGTTTTTGTATGACTTGGCTAGTGAAGCTACTGCGAAGTTTCAAAAAGGCTGATCTGCCCCTTGTCTATCCTCGCCTCTAAAGTTTCCATCGTTCATAAGTGGCCATCTCGGAGGATCTTGTAAGTATGGAATCCCAATTGATGATATCTGAACGAAGTGTGAAGGAGGCCCGCGAGGCAGTTACTCATGCGGAGGCCGAGTTAGTTGAGAGAGAGTGGGAATTAGAGGCCATTCATCAGTCCAGGGAGATTCGTCAGAAGGATTTATCTGACCTTATTGCGAATCAAAGCAACCTTGAGAAAATTCTTCCCCAACATCACCACCGGTTGCTTGGTTCAAAGAATCTTCGCTTTATCATAGATGACCCATAACTTCATTATTCAATGATTCTTTTGATGGTGTTGCTCATTTCTGTGGGCTTTTGAATTTTCTAACTTGGTTGTAACCACAATGCTATCGTTTATTTGAAATAAAGAAATATTGGCAACTTTGGTGCTTCCTTTCCTTTATGTTGTTTTAATTGAATATTGGCTACGCTTATACATCAATGCTAAGTACATCATGTATGATAATGGAATCAATTAGTGAACTTGGGAAAATACAATAGTGATCTAGCATATGCCCTATGAATATTGATTCTGACTATGTTAACCGGGCGAGCCCAATTGCTTTAGAGCATACATCCATGGTTTAAAAAAAAAAACAAGTCATTGAACAAGAGTGATAGAACATACATTTTGACATATTAAATCTTCAACCACTTGTTGTTCAATTTTAAAGTCATATTATTTTCCAGCTTAGATATCTCGCAGTAACTCGAATCATGGGCTGCTCGAATAATAAAAGGCGCTTCCCAGTTTGGTTCGAACTTTGGTAGCGACAAGCCTCTTATGTGTCTCGTGCATGCTTTTTGAACCAAGTATCCTTCCTTGAACTTCCTTGGCCTCACCAATTGATCGTAAGATCTAGATAACTGCTTGCTATATATCTCAAAGTGCCTTGAGACATTATCCCTGTGCTATTCTAAGGCTTCGAGTTGTACATGGCAGTTGTGAGGGAGCATAATACTTCGTAGGTTGTAGCGAGCAGAAGGTACTTCGAGTTCGATCAGTAACACAACTTCTGCCCCAAATACTAAGGAAAATGGTGTGTACCCTATTGGCTTTCTTTTTATCGTTCGATAAGCCCATAGAACCTCGGGAATCTTGTCATCCCATGAGCCTAGAAAATCTTCCAACGTTTTTGCTAAAATATTCACTAAAGTTTTGTTGGTGGCCTCTGCTTGCCCATTGCACTTCGGGTATGCCACTATTGACTTATGCTGGATGATGGAATACTTTTCTATGAGCAAGCGTACTTCGCTGTTTACAAAGGGGGTACCATTGTCCGACAGAAAAACCTTCGGGATGCCAAAGCGACAAATAATGTATTCCTTCATAAACCGAGCTACTACCCCCATAGTGTCTTTTTTGAGCGATATGTCCTCCGCCTACTTTATCAAACATTCTGTGGCTACTAAGATCCATATATTTCCTCATAACGAAGGGTTGATGGCTCCTACTAGGTCAAAGGCCTAAGTATGGAATGGGAATGGTGTAGATAAAGAGTGCAGGTCCACTGAAGGAGCATAAATCATATTCCCATGTTGCTGATAAGCTTTGCTCCTTCGAATAAAATCAGCTGAGTCTTTCTCCATCGAAGGCTAATAATAACCCAAAGTCATTAGTTGATCGTAAAGCCTGGCTCCTCCGATGTGCCCTGGGCCGTGAGCTTGCTTTAACACCTCTTCAACCTATTCTCTTCTTATGCACCTTATAGGCCTATTGTGATAGTCACATTGGTAAAACTACCCATCTTATATGAAGTACCTCGATGCTCGCCTTTTTATCTTCATAGAATCCTCTTTATTTATTGGCATCACTCCATCTATCAAGAAATCCACGCGGATGGTAAATAAAGTTGCATTCTGCTGCTTGATAGAAAAAAATAACACTTTGAACACTCTCTCTGCACCACGATGGCCTCTTGTCTCATTAAAGGCTAGTAGTACCCTGCCCGTTGTCTCATCAAAGAAGTCACTGGATGATCGTGCGTTAAGCGGCTAGACTCACGTGCTTCAGAGCAAATTCCCCTATCACTTGTTTCACCACCAAGTTAGAATCCCCTTTAATTGTCAGGACTTGTATGCCCCTTCTGAGTGCTTCGAGTAATCTAAGGACCAGTGCCTCATATTCAGCTTCGTTATTTGAGCATTCGAACTCCAATTTAAAAGACAAGCGAATTTCTTCACTACCTCTTTGCAGAATGACTCCCACTCCTCCCTTTTTCTCGGTTGAAGAGCCGTCGAACTCCATACTCCATTCGTCTAGGCTGGCTGCTACGAAATTATCCTGGAGGTCTCCCGAGAGCTCTTCAATAGGCAGCTCGAATGTCCTAGATGGGAAAATGGCCAATAGATTTGCATTGCCTGACTTTTAATGGACCAAAGGGTCATGCACTTGAGATCATACTTCGAAAGGATTAGAAACCATCTAGCTGCCATGCCTATCAATACATTTCTATCAAGCAAAAAGTTGATGGGATCGCACTTATACTTCCTCCAGCGAGTGAATACCCTCCTCAAATTATCTAGGTGAGAGCCCTACTTCTTTGATTTAATCACCAAATCATCAATATAGAACTCCATGGTCTTGTGAAAAAGGTCGTGGAAGATAGCCATCATCATTCTCTGGTAGGTGGCTCCTGCGTTCTTCAATTCGAAAGGCATGACTATGTACATGAAATTTCCTAAAGGCATCTAAAAAGTAGTCTTCTCTGCATCGACTGGATCTATTTTTATCCGATTATACCCCATGTAGCCATGCATGAAGCTGTACATCTCATGCCCCGCTATTGCATCGATTAGGCTGTCGATTGAAGGCAATGAGAATTCATCCTTCGGGCATGCCCAATTTAGGTCTCTGAAGTCTACGCATATTTTGATTTGGCTCTTGTCCTTCTTTCCCACAGACACAATGCTAGAGAGCCAGATTGGTTATTGGATCGAGACTATGAAACCAGTTGTGAGCAACCTCTGAACTTCTTCTTTAATCTTTAGGGCCAACTCTGCCTTGTACATTTGAGTGGCATATTTTATCTGAGGGTAAAACATTCAACTTATGGTAACTCACCTCATGGTCTATTCCACGCATCTCAGTGCACTTCCATGCGAAGACGTCTTTGAACTCTAATAGCATCTTGATCAGCTCCCCTCGAGGGGTTCCCTTTAAGTCCTTCGAGATGAAAATAGGGTTTAGATCTTCGCCCTCTGTAGCCAAGTCAAACTTTTTCAACTCTTGGATCTGTGGCCGAGAGCTGTCCCTCATACATTCTGGTTCTTCTTCAAGTTTCTCCATAAAATCTTGTATTCCATAGTTATCAATTACCAAGAATTGCCCCTGGTTATCCGTCAGGAAGCATTCATAGACCAAGTCAGCTTCATCGTCCAGACTCTCAGCTGTCCGCTCACACCGTCATAATTTGTCAATAATTATGACACTAGGCAAAACCACCCGCTGGCATTGCCGTTCCACTTTCTTCTGAATAGGCCTCTTCCTGTGATATTCATTTGTCTCCCCAACTGTTCGTCTGCTGAGAACACACTACGTTTGGACTTGGTGCTCAATAGGGTCGATGCGCGGGGTCATTCGATTGTGGAGATGCCTTGATAGACTAGGGGGCCTCACTGCTCCCAGTTCATGTTCTTCTCCATAAGTTAAAACTGTTCAAGCAGGTACCCGCACCCCTCTCTCGAGTTGACGAGATCTTTATCCCCCCGGTATATCTTATTACCATAGTGGCTTCTTCTGCCAGATCAGTATAGAAAGATGCATCCACCATATGTACCTCCTCATTTGCAAAAGGTTTCTTGGTAGCTCGTATCACCACCTCCTTACCCTTTATGTTTGCCTTAGCACATTGGTGATAGGTGGAAGGTACCAACCCATGGTTGTGCATCCATACCCTACCTATAACCAACTGGTATGATAGCTCGCAATTCATGATGTGGAATTTAATATGGGAAGTGATGTTCCCCATTCTTATTCCCACGTTAACATAACCCACTAAAGTGGAGGATTGATTATCATAACCTGATATTTCTAATAAATGGGGCACTATCCTCATCTCTGATAACCCGATGGCATTAAAGGATCCGATGGGCATTATATTGATGGATGCCCCCCCATCCAACAGGACTCTTGAGAAAATGCAATCATTTACTAACATAGTAACATACAGAGGTCTGTTGTGCGGATACCTGATCAGCTTATCAACCTCTGAGAATGTGACTTCTGACAGATATCTACTCACCAGTTTAGCCATAGGTCCTTTCCATTTTAAATGCGGCGCCATATTTTTCTTTGCGATCTCCAAAATAGCTCTTATGACTTCTAACCAGGAATTTTTAGGAAGACCAACCTGATTAAAGAACCAACCAAACTTTGGGGAGAGAGCCACAACGGTGCACTCGATCCACGAATCTGTTCGGTCGTCTTCTAGCTTGTAAACTTCTTTCACATCTCTATAAGCCGCTACGTCGTATGCTATCACTGCACTAACTTTTTCCAGAGAACAGGGTCAAAGCTGCCTGTCGAGTCCTTCAACGGGATTATATATTTCTTCTTCTTGGTCTTTTGACCCTTCAATCACGTCCCCCAAATAGAGTTGAGCCAACGCGAGAGTGCACTCTTCTAAGTACCTTTCGAAACTATTGCCGGAGGATCCTTCGATGTCATTTCCTTCTAGCCACTGTCCCATCACCAATTTCTCAAACTCTTCATCAAATGCGCTAGCCATATGGGCCTCATGAGGTGGTAGAGGGTTGTCATTTACATTAGCTGGTGGCAATACGATGTCCCCGCATTAACTCATTTTACATTAGTCATCAGGGTCAACATAATGAGAACTGTGCCTATAGAGATACTGTTGCATAGGAGCATTATCGTAAAATAGGTCAATTTGCTGGAGCGGACCATGACCCCTTCCTGCATGGAACCGATTAGAAGATAGTTAGAAGAAGGTACTCTGCCTACCGATCCGAAGGAATCAAGAAGACTACGTTACAAGGCGTCCATATTTTTCATAAAAAATGGAGTGCTATACAAAAGAGGCTTTATTATCTCAATAATAAAGCGTATGCACCCATAAAGGTACCAAACCTAGTTAACGAAATACAAGAAGGGTCATGTGGTGCCCACGTTATAGGTCGAACCATGGTAAAAGGAATATAAATCCCAAGATATTACTAGCCTACAATGAAGAAGGATTGTGAAGAGTACGTATAATTTCAACAAGTGTTATAGATTCAGAGTGGTGCACAAGAGATCGGGAGTCAAGTTGGTGCCGATCACATCACCTTGGTCTTTTGCCATCTGGTGTACGGATCTGGTCAGCCAACTATCGAAGACCAAAGGGAGATTTCAGTATCTAGTGATAGTGGTCAATTATTCAACAAAATGGGTGGAGGCTGAACCACTCATAGAATTGACCTACGTAACGATCTTCCATTTTATATGAAAACATGTGATATACAGATATGGGATCCCCACGCCTTCCTTGCTAATAAGGTGATCTAGTTTGATAATGAAGAATTTTAAAACTTTTGTAATAAGGCCAAACTCAGAAAGATATATGCATCACCGACTCATCCACAATACAATGGGAAGACAGAGATCACGAATTGAACATTTCTAGAAGGAATAAAGAAGAGGTTGGATTCAGCCAAAGGAAATTGGATAAATGAATTACAAAGCGTGCTGCAAGCCTAAAGGACAACACCGCGATCAATAATAGGAGAAACACCCTATATGTTGGCTTTGAGCGGTGAGGCCACGGTCTCAGTTAAGACTGACCTTGCAAGCTATAGTATCCTCAACTTCGATTCCCCTAAAAGTGATTTTGTGAGAAGGTTGGATTTAAACCTGTTAGATGAGGTCAGGGAGGCAACAATGCTCAGGATAGAAGCTTATTGGCAACTTATAACAAAAATTTATGACAAAAGAGTCAAGCTAAGTACCCTCAAAGAAGGAAAGAGTCAAGCTAGGTACCCTCAAAGAAAGTCAAATAAAAACGCAACAAGTTATTGGCTAATTGGCACGCTCCCTACCACTTGGCCAAACTCGTATGACCTGGTGGTTGTACCATTAATATGGTACGATCCCTAAACTAATTAGAAAAATACATCTAGACTCATTATTAACAAGAATGAGGTCGGTTAAACTAACAAAGAGATCGGATCAGATATGATCAATATTGTCCTTATGCATTCTGCTCGGCCTTACTATCCCAGATAGCTTACATGCAATTATACATCCACTGCCAATGAATTAGATAGTGGGATGACATCATCAATACACTTGTGCACTAGAAACAAACATTCTTACACTTTTGTTTTCCCATGCTAACTTTAAAATTATTCCCCCACTATCTTATAAAGTGGGTATTTATTTATTCAATATAAATAAGGTCCCTGACATATTCTAGTGGGTCACCTGTAATAATTCATAAACAAATACTCCCATGCCAAATTTAAGAAGGTATGGAGTAATCCAGAACACCTGTGGATAGAGGCACCACCTTGGGCCGAACCACATAAATCTGGTTTCATCTTTTTTTCTCTCATCTCACTCTATAGTGATCCCTAGATAAGTTTTTCATCGATTTTCATCTCTTCATCTAGTATCGTTTGAGCTTGTATGCATTATCTAAGATCAAATAAGTGTACGAGTTTTAAGCGATAACGAATTTGTGTCATCCGTGGTTACGCAACAAGCCTTTCATTGCTTTCTACCATTCTTTTAAAAAATTATCTTAGAGTTAAAGGTACCCATTTTCCAGTAAACCGTTGAATCAAATTTCAATTATCCTAGGCTTTGACGGGTTAAAATTATTTTCAACCAACTATCACTCGATTTTGTTTAAATCCTTAAACTCGCCATCGGATTTACCATTTCCTGCACTAAAAACCATGTGTTTCAACAATTGTTGCTAAAATAATTATTTTACTCTATTTTTCTGGAAACACTTTTTGACATGGCGAAAAACCTAGATAGCCAACCGTTGAAGGAATTTCTCCCTCAACACCTATGGGAATGGGTGCTTATAGCGAATTTTATTGAGTCTGACTAGAGTATAAGAAGCAATGAAGGAGAGCATTAAGCAACTAACATAAAATTTTCTGAATGGGAAAAACAAACTTGAGTTGAATCTGGTTACCCCGACAGGGGGTGAGAACTATGATAGGAGACAATATGTGCCTCCCATGCCTCATACAAGCATAGAATGCGAGATCATTACAATAGAACAACAAAAAATCCTAGGAGATTGGATTTGTACTTACAAAGTGAAGATAACAGATCCATGTACTTTGACTCAGGTCGGGATGACATATCTTATCACATAGGGCAACCTCCACCATTAGATCTGAAGGGTATGATGATGAACAAATATATATTTTATAATGCCCAAGTGTCCTGGAAAGACTAAGAAGGAACTCCACTTTTGATCGGTTAGGCCTAAGAGAAGCAAGGGAACATAAACAAAGAGAATTAAGATAAGGCAAAGAGTTGCCAAGAAGGTATGTGATGAGAAGGGTGGAATGTTCAATAGGGTCAAAAATTAGTTGTGACACCCTGCCCATTCTAATTACAGGTGATTAGTCCATTACTAAAATAAAACAAGAATCTCAATCTGTCTCATTCTTAGCATCATTGCCGAAAAACAAATTAATTACTAATAACCTATTAAGCCCGATGTCAAATTTTAAAAACTTATTAACTTGACTTTATAAAACTTTCAACCATACAACAAATCATTCCAATAATTTAAATATACATTCACCACAACAATATAATGAATACTGATTAGATGAAATAAATAAATTAATCGAATAACTCTCGATAAATACAAATATAATAATCCAACTGGTAACAGATTTAACATAATAAAATCTAAATAATCAAGACTATCTAACAATGGGCAACATGCACGAAATAAATAACTGAAAGGAAATCCTATCCACATGAAAAAGATGGAAACGTCTAATCAAATCCTGCATTCATCCACAACTACTGCAGCATCGTCTGACTGGAAGGATAGCCACGCATGGCGTCCCTATGGCTGAGCACCTAAAAGGTTTTGAAAAATATTTTGATACGGGCCAGAGCCCAAAACCGTTTGAAAATATTTTACAAGTCTTTAAAATGCAATAATGAATATGCAACATAATCGTTCAAATTTAAACTGGTGTCACACTCACATGGGATAAACCTCGCCCCTCATCTATAGTGCGCACCTAACGCATGTATGTTAACACCCTAGTTATACCCTGCCTAACTAGTACCATAATTTATTTCAGCCCCACATGCTAAACTTGTAGCTAAACTATGCTACACATATTTTACTTTTCTTTGATTCCCAATAAGCTATCACAAAAGCTATATCATTATAGTTCTCAATTATGATCTTATCATTAACTGATTCACATAACTTTGCACTAGTTATAATTTCAATGTTCACACATTCGTTTGATTCACACATATACGTATATCGTTCTTATATACTTATATACATAACATCCCCAAGCTGTCCTCCTCGGATGCATTTTCTACGATGCTATCAGGCTCCAGGTACATCACGTACCACTCCTGGGCCACTAGGTCGGAATCTCACCACCGAACCCAAATCATAAACACATAACTGGAGGCGGTCAAAGGCATACATCCATGGGTCATAACCATACCACATTACTCCACTAGAATCTAAACTCACATACAATGGTCGTGAAACACTCCTATGACTTGGGGAACCGAACCATTACCTACTGGTCACGCTAGGATGGGCCGCCTACTATGTGCAACCTCCAACGATAGCATCCATAGAGTGGGTATGTTCATGATTCGTATCGAATATTGCACATATATACCCTCGAAACTTATGCATTTTAGCTCCCTCGGGTACTTTAATACCTATAATTATGCTTGTTAATCAGACAACCTACTTTTTATATGCTAAAATGTTATTTGAGGTATAATTGAGCTTTTATAGGTATTGAAGTGCTTTGTATGAAGTTTGGGCGTTCCGATAAAGTTTCGTCGTGATTCGCACGTTAGGGGGCATTTCGATAATTTTACACTTTGGGATTTTTGCCCGAAGTCTTCATGGAAAATGTAGCCCTCGGGCCAAGCTTTGCATGGCTTCAAACGGTGCTCGAATCGGAGTCCGAACGAAGGAAACACAGACCTTTAATCGGAGGAAGAATTAAAAGAAAAATAACAATTTATGTAATTCCCCTTGTGTCCCTTTTCTTCTTTATTAATAATTCCATAAATGACATTCAAGTCCCTAACACGATTTTGGCAGCAAATTCCATGGACGATTTTGGTTCTTGGCCCGGGTTTGGCTCGGATTTCGGTTTTGCCCAAAATTCAAAGTTTTCATTTGAAATTGAACATGGATTTTAAATGTATATCGTTTTGGGACACGGATTTGCGTTTCAGGGTATACCCATTTTGAGTTTTGTTCATCAATAGAGGTATTTGGCTATGGAGGTTTTTTGGCACCCATGAGGGTCTCGGTTTTGGTCCATTTCGCAGCTTGGAGTTTGGCACGAAATAACTGATGTGGCGGGGTTTCGGTTTTGATATTGGTTTGGGCACAAAGTGGTCTCGAATATGGATTGCAACGATGGTGGGCTTGGCAAATCAGTGTGCTGCGAAGTTTTTGGCGTGTTACACCAGCCGATGTTTGGCTTATAAACGAGGCAGTGCACCCTTTCCCTCTTTCGCGGTCGACCGGTCACCACCCCCCGGTCGACCGGGACTCTATTTTTGTTCGAGATTTTTTGTTGTCCTGTTCCCTTCCTTTTCCTTTTCCTTTTTAATTTTATTTTTCTATTTTATTTTTATTCCTTAATTAGGAGACTTATCCTTATTTCTTTTCATTTTTCTTTTACTTTTCTTTCTTTATTCCAACTTAGTATAAAAAGAACACTTTGTTTATTTTTGTAACTCTCTTTATTTTACTTAGTTTTTAGGTTAGGGTTTGAGAAGTATTTTTGGAGATTTTGTGGAGACACCCCTCTCCTCCATTTTCTTTGTGTAATTTATCCATTAATGTAAGTGCTACTATTCATTGTCTCCTTTAAGTTGTATTTGCTTTATTTTCCTTGCCTATTTATTTCTTTCCTAGTTAAATTAATTTGTAGTGTTAAATTAATTAGTTTTGCTTTAATTAATTAGTTCATTTATTTAATGTCATTTAATATGCTTAGGGGATAATTTAAATTAGGTTGTCTCGGATTGAACTCACCTAGGGTTGACGTGTTGCTTTGCTTTGGTGATGGAGTTTACATATTTATTTCGAGTGTATTGTCCTAGTTATTACGCCTAGGAGATTTAACGGGGTATATCCTGTATGCCCCGTATTTATGACCTTGCGTGCGTAATTTTTGGGGTATTTATTGACGCCAAAATCTTATTAGACTTTTATGCAAATTTAGGGGTGTGACAACTCTGGGTTTAATTAACCGTCGAAACGAGGCTCAATCTTAATGATTCGTCGACCCATCTAACCATTTTATACTAATTAACTCTAGGTGAGGGATATCCGACGCAACCTATAGTTTTTATTCGCTTTGTTAATTTTAGTTTAAATACACTTGCCTATATTAATATTTTCCTTTTGTGCATCTTTTTTTTTGTTGTAATTACCTTTTGCACTTTTATTTAGGAATATTAAATCTTATAAATTCTAGCAACTTGTCTTTATGGATTCGATACCCGGACTTGGCCGCTATACTCCCTTTTAGAGTGTAGTCATAGTTTATGTTTTTGTATAGAGTTGGTGAGCCGAATATAAAACAGGGCCGATGCGTAGGTGACTCTCGCGCCGCGGCTAAACCCTGTCTATCAAATGGCGCCGTTGCTGGGGACTTGATGTTTTAGAATTTATTTGATTTATTATTTCGTAGTATTTTTTTTCTATTTGTATATTTTGCCTAACATTTTTGTAGGACTTATAAGTTTGAGCGCCAAGAACCTCTTGAATTTTTCGCGCGCACATCACTTTGTGGAATTCGTCACTTTGAGCCATCTTTGGGGTAAGCATGTCTTATTCCAATCCTTTCGGTAATCATTATGATAATGCTCAAAATCCCCATAAACCTATGCCTTTTGGTCAATACTTAGAGTCCCAAAAAATTACAAATTCAAAAATGACTTTGGGCGAGTATTACAAAAGTTAAGCTTTGGAGTGCTTATATTTTGAGGATGATGATGACGATTTTGGGCCTCTAATTCCTTATAATAGGAATTTTAAAACTAAAAGCTGTAGTTTTCAAAATTCTTATAATAATGAATCGAGTATAGTTCCGATAATAATTTTCAAACTTATTATTTCCAAGAATCTGCACCTCAGCGTATGACTTTCGGTGAGGGTTTGCTCATGCTTGAGAATGAGAGGTATGAGGATCGTTATCGTGAAGAAAATCATTTGTGGGAACATGAATTGGATTTATTATTTGAATCTGACGACGATTTTTCTTTCGAAACTTTTTAAGTCGAGGAATGTTTTGAACCAAATGAGGATTTTATGCCTACTTTGGAACAGACCATTCTTGACTTGGCCCATGGTTTAATGGAGAATAAAAGTGAGGATAAAATGGATGTAGTATCCATTTGCAATGAAATGATTTCGTCTTTGGATCCCAAAGAAGAAAGTTTCATTGAAAATGATCCTATCTCCTTTGAAATTCCATCTTTGAGCGATGATAACTCATCTCTTGAGTTTGAATTTCTTTCCTACCCCTTTTCATTCTCCGCTATCACACCGTCATAAGTACCCGATGAACCGGTGCTGAACTTTAAAACGTTCAACCCTTTCACCGACGAGGATTACTTGCTCGAGTTGCTTTCCATGAAGGCATCTTTGCCTCCTTGTGCGCCCCCTCTCATTCCAATTTCAAAATAATTGGGAGATGATTCAATTTTTCTTTGCCCCCATGTATATTTGTCACCCGTCTTATCCAAATCCTCCATCTTCCCGCCAAAAAATTTAGTTGGGGATGGTTCATTTCTTACGCCTTACACATGCTTTCCGTTGTTCAAACGGAATTCTTATTTTTCAGAAGGCATGCTTTCAAGTGAGGGTACGCTGGTTATCCTCGAAAGTCAAATTGTAGTTAGGGTGGACCCTAAAAAATTTCAACTTCTAGTGTATAGTTAGTTAGAGGTTAAAATTATAGGTTCTAAATAGTTAGTTTTATTTTTTCTTATTTTTATTTTTTCTTACTTTTTGTCTAGTGTAATTAGTTAAGTTTTTGTTTTTGCTATGCTTGTTACTAACATGTTTTGTAGAATCGTTGGACTTGTACTTTCACGATATCGCCCCATTGTGGGTAATATCACTCTTTTCCTCTCTTTAACTTGGTTCTTAATTTACATTGAGAACAATGTCAGGTTTTAAGTTAGGGGGTGTGGGAGATTCTATCCATTCATTGTTAGTTTCTTTGATTTGATTACATGTTAGTTACTAAGTATGCTTTCTTAGAAAAATTTAAAATTTTCAAAAAGATTTTTTTCCTTTTTTCTCCCTTTTTGGGCATTTTACCTTTGTTTTCGATGATAAATTTTAATAATTGCTCGATCCAATAGATAACCCAATGAGGCATGTTCTCGATTTTAGAAGTTATTAGACTTTAGTCCTCAAATTATTGAGATTACGAATAACTTCATGAATTAAACTTTAATCCCATGAGCCCATGCACTTTTCTTGTTCTATTGATTTGGTTTAATATTTTTATAACTCGGTAGTCTTTTGTTGCATTGTGTATACTAACACCGAGTGAGCTTTGGGCTTTTCTTCATTTGTGAGTGCATACACCATTCTTTCCTCGTTGAAAACGTTACATTCGTTAGTAATCTCACTATTCTTTCATTTGATCATTCGTTAATTGAGTTCAAATATGAAATGTATTACTTGAGCATGATTTTCAGAGTTTGTTTTGACTTGAGAATTGTGTAAACATTAGGAAATGATCACAGTCCATCTTTGTTATATCCCCCATATTGACCTTGACCTCACCTTAAATATTATCCCTTGTCAACCCCTTTGAGCCTAAATATTAGCCTTTCATTTCATAACCCAAAATTCCCATAACCAACTCCTAATTGGAGTTATATAACATATATATATATATCACCTTCCATGACTTTGTTTGGAATGTTGCTTAGGATTGAATGATTTTGTCGCGTGGATGCAATTTAGGCATGTGAGAGTGAGAAAATAAAAGAAAGTGTAGTGAAAAAGAAAAAAAATACAGAAAACAATAGAAAACAAAAGAAAAAGTGAGAAAAAGAAGAAAACAAAAGAAAGATAAATTTGTATATGTTGTGTATAGTGTTCAATAAGCTTTGATTACTCTCCCCATTTGTATATCTAATGCCTTTTATGGGTCAAGCCGCATTTGGTACTGTCGAAATCGTTCAAAGAATTTTCGGAGATTAGGAACATGACCTTCTCTAGTCCTGAACTTGATAATCATGTCATCTACATAGACCTCGACTTCCTTGTGTATCAAATCATGAAGAATGGTTGTGGCAGCCCTTTGGTTGGTAGCCCGTGTATTTTTTTAGACCAAATAGCATGATAGTGCAGCAAAAGGTTCCCCAATGGGTGATGATTGTGATTTTCTCCTGATGATCAGGGTGAATCTTGATGTGATTATATTCGGCAAACCCGTCGATGAATGACTTGAGAGCGTGACTGGCTGCGTTGTCCATAATCATATCGATGTTGGGTAGCGGGTAATCATCCTTCTGAGAGGCCTTGTTCAAGTCTTGGTAGTCGACACACATGCGGACCTTCCCTCCTGATTTTAGCACGGGTATGATATTGGCTAGCCATGTAAGATATTCGATCACACGAATGAAGCCTATATTCAATTGCTTGACTAATTCTTCTTTTACTTTGAGTGACCACTCGGTGCGGAGCTTTCACAGTTTCTGTTTGACTAGTTTAAATCCCGGTAGAGTTGGAATCATATGATGTGCTATCTCAGGGTTAATTTCGGGCATATCATTGTAGGACCGTGCTAAGACATCCACGAATTCCTTCATTAGTTCTTCAAGTTATGTGCACTCGTGCTCATCAAGGGTAGCCCTTATCCTAATCTCGCGCATTTGGCTACTAGAATCGAGATTAAAAACAACAGTTTCATCTTCATTAACTTGAACGCGGTTATGTTATTTGTTATTAACCTTATTTAGATCAGTTAAGAATTGTTCATTTGCAAAGTCATCATCATCAAGAGTTTCATTAGATTCAAGACAATTAATGTAAGGCACAACAAGATACTCAAAATATTTGTTTATTTTATTTATAGGAAAAACAAAATTGAGAACCTCATCATAGGAGGTCTTGATTACTTCAGAGTGAGAGGAAATAACTACAGGGAAAAGGTGATAAACATCATGGTTATGTTGAATATTAACAGGTGGCACAGGTGCAGCATGCCAGTTGAGAAGAGGTATATCAACATATTTTATGAGGTAGGATGGATCGAATGATGTAGTCCCTGAGTGGATCATACAGAGTGCTAGCCCCAGTATCTGCAAGTTAAAAGAATCCTCAGAGTCACTGCCCTCAGAATCCCTGGTATCATCTATGGTCTCCTCAGTGAGTGGTTGTATATAGTGTTGGGAACTTTTGACCCCCGGGTAGCTGTATTGAAAAAAGATCTCCATTCTTGGTTTCTTCCTCTTGTCTACAAGGTCATACCAAGGTCCAGGGAAGCCGCAGAATGGGAAATCTTCACCCTCTCTGATGAATCTTCCATTTAGGGAATCTCTCGAGACAGTTCTGTCACTTTTTAACTTCCTCTTTAGTCAAGGCTGACGGATCAATCCGAGTTCTTCTTCTGATGGTTGATAGCCCAAGTCACAGGGAGGAAAAGCCTCTTTTAACACAATAGGTTTAGTCATCCCTGGTTGTCTTTGACCTAGCCCCAGTCCGGGCATGAAGTGCATATTCTTGAACATTTGTATTACATTAACGATTCCATGGGGATCATATTATAGATAAACCATATCTTTGAAGTTGTACATTGCTGGGAGTAGGAATGGTTCGACTTGGAAGTCTGATAGTAGCATATCATTTACCTTATGTTGTGTCTCAAGTACTGAATTACTGGTGCTTTCATTCTTGATGTTCTCACTGTCTCCTAAGATGGTGATAACTTGTCCATTGGCAAATAACTTCAATTTATGTTGAAGGGAAGAAGACACCCCTTTGGTGCTATGGAGCCACGATCGTCCGAGCAGCAGATTGAAACACGATGGGATGTCAATGACTTGGAATTCAATAACATAATTTATAGGGCTAGCCTCTATTGCAAGCTTGATAGATCCCATTACTTTTCGACAGGTGTTGTCATAGGCACGCACGATAATAGAGGTTGGAGCAAGGTCGCTCAATTTTAATCCCAGATAATTTAGGGTTCTTAATGGGCAAACATTCAGAGTTGATCCATTATGAAAGAGTGAGAGGGGGATAATTTTTCCCATGACTTCAACAGAGATATTGAGATCATGATTATGGTTGGGACCAGTTTTAAGGATTTCCTCTTCATAAAAGGAGAGCATTCGAGTAGAGATCAAGGATTCAACTAGGTTCACTGCTTCTTCTTATGTGGTTAAAGGAGTAACTATGGGTCCTGTGAGTAGCTTGATTAGGGAATTTCAGTGCAGTTGGGAAGACATAAAAAGTTCCTATAGAGTGATGTTAGCTTGGGTCTTCTTCATATGATCAAGAACCATACTTTCTTCAAGATTCATCTCTGGCATAGGGAGATTCTCGACACCTTTCCCTTTATCGCTTGCTAATGGTTGTAAGTTTGAGTTCTGGTAATGTCTCTCCGACCTGGTCATGTGGTTCATGAAAGAGGGGAAAAACATAAACCTTGTTTCTTTATTGATATCGGGTTACTCAGCTACCTGGTTGATCTCTCCTAGTAGCTCTTTGAATGATTTCACTCCACATAGGTTGGCTATCAGATTAGTTTTTCCTGAATCTGGATCATCATATGAATCTTCAGAATCGTCTCCCCATCCGGTGGCAATGGTATTACCTTTCTATGTAAAGTCAATACAATCTACAACTTCTATGGCCTCTTCGTATAATTCTTCCCGTTCGGCAGGGAAATGTAAGACTAAAGGGACTAGGTATCCTTGTAATTTCAAAGCGTCGAGCGGCTCAAATATGCTACAAATATCACCAGTCTGTCAAAACAAATCTTCCACAATATGGACCAGGTCATCTTGACTGACTTCGTCGGTTGGCACTACCCAGTTATCTAACTCTCGTGCCTATTTTCGAGCATCTAAGAACATCCCACTGAATCTCTGATAGTCAATGGTCATCTGGGAGGCCAATTTTAGTCCGAACTCTAGGAGTTGGTACAGAAACAATTCCATATCTTTACCTCTAGAATGGGTACGAACAATAATACATGCTCTTGTGAGGAGTGATAAGGTTTGATCGACTGGGCTAGTAGGGTGTAAGAGGAAATATGGGCATGTTTGGAGAGGTTTAGGAGAGTATATGGGTATGACTCTGTGACACCCCGCCTAATAAAATATCGGGTGATCAGTCCTATACCGAATCAAAACAAGAATCCCAGTTGGTTCATCTTTAGCATCACTGTCAAAACCTTTTAAATCTTACTAACCACCTAGTATTCCAAAAAGCTGGGGCTAAATTTTATCTTTTTAATTAAACAAACCAGTACATGCGGAATAAAAATAAACCATTCACACATATGAATTTAAAACAACTAAATAATTAATTAAACAATTTGCCGAATAAACCATCGACCACCAAAGTGAAATTCAATACAAGCAGCAAACACCTAAATAAATACATCTGAAAACCGTACTGAGAAGTATGGGCGACAAGCCCTAAATAAAACTAAAGCTGATACATGATTCCTACTCTAGGAATAAATGAACGATACGTCTAATCTAAACTCCTGCTAGCACCCACATATGCTGCAGCTCCGTGTCCCTAGAATAGAATATCAATCCTGGCGTCCCTGTGGCTGGACACCTAAAAGGTTTTGAAAATGGTTTTATAGCAAGGGTTAGAACCCAAAATATTTTGAAAATATTTAGCAAGTGAATTAACTGCAGTAATTTAAAATGCATGAATGCGCTTCATATTTAAGTTAGTGTCGCACTCCCTTGTGGACATTCTCACCTCTCCACTATTGTGCACACCTATCGGTTACCTTAACCCCCACCTAGTTGTACTACCCGTCCAACTAGTCCTGGTATTACTTCCCCCTTGCCATACTACTCTAACCCGAGTACAATGATTCTTGAATTATAAGCTATCCCACAATTAACTTAATTAATTCCTTCTTAAATAGTAGCATATAACCGTGTCACAAGTAATATAAAGTAAATACATCACACACTGTATTATTACCCGCATATAATATTGAATACCATTATATACGTACCTTTACTAAAACATCCACACATATAACATACGTATATCCATCCCTCCGAGTATACCCTCGCCGGATGATTCCCTCTAAAGTGCTATCTCACTAGGTGTGCTCACATAACCTAGTTACCCAAGCTGGAATCGCTCACCAACCTGGTCCAAAATATAAACGAAGTGGAGGCGGTCATATTCCTTCCCTAAAAATGAGATAATCTCCTCACCCATATACCAGACGCTATGACCTGGGGATATACTCACCCTACTCCTCGAGCTAGGGGATTCACCCACATCGCGCAACCTCCCTTGATAGCACTAGAGTATATAAATTAAGTAAATATCTAATCACTGATATTTAATAGCACACGCAATCGATACACACATATATATACTATCACTACACCGTATATATATATATATATATATATATAAATTAAACCCCGGCTTCACTGTGTACTCACAACCCGTAACACTAGCCTATAATTTCCCGAGTCTCTGGCCTGACTCAACTTAATTAATTTTGTCACTTATTAATTTCCATCTTCTCGAGTGTGTGGTCCGACTCTAAATAATAATACTCTACACAATAATTTATATGAAATTTGCCCGAGTCTATGATTCGACTCTTATTTAATTAATTTACACATTAATTAATTAACACAAATTCGAGTCTGTAGTCCGACCCTCCTTTAATTAATTTACACATTAATTAATTAACACAAATTCGAGTCTGTGGTCCAACTCTAATGTAATTAATTCACACCTCAATTCATATACTATTTTTCCCGAGTCTATGGTTCGACTCTAATTAAATTAATTAACACACCTATTAATTTAATACCTTCCCGAGTCTATCATCCAACTCTAATTAAATTAATTAGCACACCTATTAATTTAATACCTTCCCGAGTCTATCGTCCGGCTCTAATTAAATTAATTAACACACCTATTAATTTAATACCTTCCCGAGTCTATCGTCCGACTCTAATTAAAATTAATTACACACCTATTAATTTAATACCGATCCGAGTCTGTGGTCCGACTCCCAGTTAATTAATTTACACATTAATTAATTCATATTAAATCGAGTGTGTGGTACGACTCTCATTTAATTAATAAATACCCTTCCCGAGTCTACAATCCGACTCTAAATTAATTAATTATAACATCAATTAATTTAATACTTTTCCGAGTCTACCTTCCGACTCTACTTTCATTAATTAACACATCCATTAATTTAATAACTTGGTGTCACCCAACCATTATCCACGGACTCGCTCACTTGGTCCATACCTTAATATTTCATGAGTCTATGTTTCGACTCCAAATTAATTTAATCTCTCAATAATTAATTTAATACTTTGGTGTCACTTAACCAATATACCCGGACTCGCTCACTTGGTCCATTTTACATCTCATAATTTCATTCCCACATATTCGCCCACAATGTGTCACACATTCATCTCCATAGATTCCCCAATTATATTTACCTATAATTATCAACATACCCGGACTTGCCCACTTGGTCAATAATTAAATATTTTACCTCAATCCCTTTAATAATGTAGCGTCACCCAACTACAATACCCGAATATTATTTCTCGGACCAATATCACTACTTATGAATTATTTTCCCAAATTCGTTCCTCTCATGACATGTCGTTCACACCCTCCTAAACCCAATTATATCACCCTATAATTGTTAAGGAAATATGTGTCCCATATGAATTTATCACTAACTAAAAGTAAGGTATTAAATCTTAAATAAAATCCTCTTTGTATACAAACTGTCCGAACTGTCAAATTTCTGGGACCGTCGATTGATCGATCCCCCTGGGTCGATCGATCGATCGAGCAGGTGATCGTCTTCCCCGGCTTGCTGTTTCAGCCATTAACGAACCCTTAAGCATTTGGTTTCTTCCCAAACCTTTACCCAAATCACAACCAACATATTCTTCACACAAGAAAAGTTCTAAACACCCTACAGACCTTAATGCATCTATACAAAACCCTAAGTATATCCGATTTTGGTTTTTCACCCGGGTCTCGTTCTACAAAATCCGACCCTACCGTATTCAATCCATGTAATCACTATACATATTGAAATCCACTCTACAATTTAGTCTTAACAGACCCAAATCATAACTTAACATCCATTGAGTAATTAAATCTTCCCATTACTCTAAATTCATAAAAACCCAATTTTAATTATGTTTATACAGCCAAAAGAATTTTGATTTACACATCACTATGATATGAACTGATTATCATCAATTTAGAAATCATAAAATTTAACCACTTGCCTGGAATTGTTCGTAGAGTCTGATCCGTTTGTGTAGTCCCTTAATTTGGCTCCAAAATCCCCAAATTGTCTCTTGATTTGCTTTCCCCCAATTTCCCTCTCAAGCCCTAGGCTTAGAATTTGTGTTTATAGCCGTTTAACACTTCTCCATTTAGGTTAAAAACCTAAATCCCGTTTTTGGCCATCTGGGTCTAATTAAAATGGCCCGAATCACTCCGTGTGGGCCCGGCTATGCCCAAAAATACCCCGAGACCCAATCATTACCCCCGGGTACTCTTTTCTGACTATGTCGACCCATACGGATGCAACCGCGCACTCGGAATTATCATCCGAAATACTTTTTGTCATTTCCAAATTTCGACCTCAAAATGCGACACACATTAATTAGACAATTAAACTTAAAGTCGTCAATTATAAATAATTCTTCCCACTCAAATAAATTCTTCAAATCATAAATTTAAGTTTCTCCAATTTAAATATATTTATAACTCCCAAAATAATTAAATATTTAATCCTCAAAATTATGGGGTGTTACAGACTTGTGATTTACTTGACATGATTAGGGTAGATGGGTCGAGTTCAGAGTTTTCTTCTAGGAAGATGGCATTTGCATGATTTGGGAGCAGATTATGGGTAATGTTTGGTTTAGGATTAGCTGGTCAAGCGATGATACCCCGATCAATAATGCTTTGGATTGAGTATTTGAGATGGAAACATTGGTCTGTGGCATGGCCAGTAGTTTGGTAATAGTCACAATGGGCATCAAGTTTGAATTTTTTTGAAAGTGTATTTGGTAACGGACGAGGGTCCAAGGGTTTGATCAGGTTTCGATTCAAGAGATCCTGGTAGACTTTGGAAAGAGGAGCGTGAAGCTCGATATATTCCTTTCGGATTGGGTTTGGGCGACTTTTTGGTGCCCACGAAGTGGCAGGCTGAGAGATGTTGCTGATAGTAGAAACTGTCGTACTAGCAGGCTTTTCAAACTTTCTAAGAGAAAATTGTCCAGAGATTTTCTTTGGTTCAACTTCTGTCTAAGCAAGACCTTCTTCTATTTTTAATCCTGCTTCTCAAAGGACTCGGAAGTGAGGGTAGTACTATCCTCCCAGTGTTGCTCAGATATGGGGCAGGAAGTTCTTCTTCACAATGCTGACTTGTTCTTTTTTGGAAGGCCGATTCGTCATGGTAGCTGCTTTTTCTCTCCATCTTACTATAAAGTTGCTGACTAATTCCCCAGGGTTCTATTTAAGTAACTCTAAGTCACAGAGGGTAACCTCTAGCTCCTCGTTGTACTTTTACTATAACATGAACTCACGAGCAACGTCTTCCCAACTACGGATTTTGAAATCCTTAAGGGATAGGAACCAACGGAGGACGCTATCTTTCAAGGTCTGCTGGAACATATGAGCCATTATTTCCTCAGAAGCCCCTAGGAGAGTCATGGTTTGATGATAGATAAGTAGATGAACGATCAGGGGTCTACTACCTCCGAACTTCTAGATATTGGGCATCTTAAATTTTTTTGGTAACCTGGCTTTAGGATAGGGAGACTTGTGGGTGTAGCCCATGTAGTTCCCAGAGATTCTGACTTAGTCGAATTTCTTAGTTAGCATCTTGAGATCTTCCTTAACCTTGTTCGGTTCTTCCTCTTTCGGATCAACAGTTATGGGTAAATTAACCCCGATCTGAGCAAGGTTTAGGTTGGGAAGCTGGGCTGGCGGTGGCCCATTAGTAGGAGGGGTAAGTGGAGCATGATGGTATTCTTTTGGAACCCAGTTAGGCTCGATTATAGCGGACCCATGGCGTGAGTGAAAATAACCTCAGGATCTTCGGGGGCAGGGACCCGATTTATTTGCACCTCATGAACCTTGGTTTGAAGGTTGTCAATAGTGGCAGTCAGCTGAGCCAGAACCGTTAATAAATTCGACTGTACATTTAGCACTTGATTCGCGTTCTCCATGGAAGGCGAGTGAATCTCGGACTCAGAGGAAGTAAGGGGACTAATAGAACTTCGGGTGGTTCGATTGAAGATCGGAGCTAATAAGGATCCAAGCCAAGGGTATGTGATCGATTTGAGAAGGAGAAATATTGGATTTTATTTTCGAAAAAAGGGAAATTTGTTATTTTTAAAAAAGGAGGAAAATATTTTTGATTTTTTTGGAAAATATGAGAACGAATTTTTTTTGGTATTTTTGATAAAAGAGGGAAAATGTTTTTGGACGATTTGAAAAGGAGAGATGAAAAGACTAGAGACGGGTCTCAGCATGATTATTTTGTTTATTAGGTTCTCACTTGCATTAAGTTTTCCTAAATACAAAATGAAATGCCAGACGGGACCCGAGTCTGGAAAAATTGGGTTTGCAACATATGTAAAGCTATGGTTGGACTTATAACAAGGCTCACGGGTAGGGTCCCATTTTAAAAATTGCGCGAAAATTTGGGTGGTAGGACGACCTAGAATTTCGATAGAGTTTCGGGTAAAAACCGACAATCTAACATGTGTGTCTTAGGCTTGATACCTATATGCGGGTATGCAGTTTCGTTGGGTGAATTGGAAAGGGTTCCCCCCTTTGGCGTGACTTCCACGATATAGATCTTACTGTTGAGGGAAATCGGTACGTGTGGACAAGCCATTTGATATACTTGAGTGTACATGAATTGCCTCACTGTATACCTCATGAGGACGGTACACGTGAGAGAAAATTTGATATACTCTACGTACGTTAATGAGTTCCCTGCGATATACCTCTCGTCTTGACTTCGGTCGAACGGTACGATGCAGGGGAACCATTCAATATACGTCGAAGGTAGTTAGCCTATGGAAGGTGAGAGTTATATTGCTTAGGCTAACTACAACCTGTCAGACCAGTGCTCATCACGAAGTGACTTTCTAGTTACGGGATAAAATTTAGCCAATAACAATGCTCTTCGGTGATGTCATGTGAATCGTGCATGATTCTTTTATTAGTATCTTATGGAGAGAGTATCTTTTTCTTGATCATTACAAACAGGAGCAAAGTAAAAGTACCAATAGTAAAGCCACACTAAGTGTGGATAAGCAACGCGTGAGTGATGTGTAACTATCTACAAGTGAGTGTGTGTTAAGTGAGCATAGATATATACAAGTGGAGGTGTGTGTTGGTGACACCTAAGTATGGATTTCTAAGTGATGTGTGAAATATGTGGATATGCGTGATTCTAGGTGCACGTGGTGTGAAGTGTACATGGAGAGTCTTCTACAAGTGTGTGAATAGTAGTATAAGCGTGAGGTACATATGACTAATAAAGGGGAACATGCAAATAGGGGAATATACAAGAAAATAAAACACCCATGTAAATAGAGTCTAGCCCTATTAAAAATAGTCCCCAGCAGAGTCTCCACTATGTCCATCCCGGTCGGCACGACGTTCGTTTCGGAGGGGGAAGGAGGAGGATCCCTCGAGGAAGAACTGCGTCGCGGTCTCGCACCCTTCTCTTCTAAAAGGAGGATTCGATCGTCATCAGTGTGGGGTGAATGTAAATATATAGAGTCGCCAGCCTATTTTGCTCAAAATAAGAAAAATAATATGTTGCCACTTCGAGAGAGCGGCATCAAGGATAAACTGATCGGAGGTCCGGGGTCTAAGTTACTAATAGATCGGAGGTTCAGGGTCTAAGTTACAGAATGGAAAGGTGTTAGTCACCCATCCCGCCCTTTCGGTCTCTCATGGGCAAATGTTAGTATTTTCCTTTATTCCCGCAAAATGTGTGCACGTGTTTATATAATGGAGAGGGAAATCGTTCGATCCATATCATGGAAAAGATAGGGTAAGGTCATCCACATGAATATTCCCAAAATAGTAATAATATAGAAGATAGAATATGAGCGTTGATCAAAATATTAATCATTATTGGGGAACGATAATATATGTGGGATGAGACACGAACAATCATATTATATGTATATGTATGATAATTATGAAAATGAAGGATTCTGAGAAATTTGGAAAATGAAAGAAATTGGAAAATTGAAAAGTTGACTCAAGTCTCAAATTTTAATCCGAGACTCCTACGTAGCCTACACAGACATCAAAGTACACCTAGTACGAATATAGAATAGGGGCGGGGTTTATCCCATAGATTTGAACGAAATTTTATTAGGTGTGTGCGTGTAGAAAATGTATTTTTGGTTTTGAAAAAGTGTGGTGGATAATTCCTTTTGGAATTTACAGGTGTAACCCTCTTTTTATTTATTTTTGGGGTTTTTATGAAAAATAAAGTATGTGAAATATACTAATAAAAGAGAAGATGTTAATGTGTATGAACTAAAGTGAAACTAGATTACAAATCTAAAGTAACTTATGCAAAAACAAGAGATTTAAAAGAGAGGGAGAAGAAATTGGACCTTCTTTGGAACTTGAACTTGAATCTTGTATGAAGTCCTTTGAATATTGATGGATGTTGATTAGAGAGAAGGATATTTTCCAAATTAGGTGTGAAAAGGATGGGTATTTAGGCTTGAATGGGATTTCTCAAATGGAATTTAGCTAATTTCGAGAGAATGTTGCTGAGACCACTGATGTTGATGGGTTTACTGTCTGTCCTGGTAATGAGGTCATGGCCCTTATTTATAGGGAAAAAAGGGGTGCTGATCAGCCTACCCCAAAGGGTGCATATCGACAGGTCGCCCTTGACACTGTGCCGATAGGTAGGGTTTAGAACCTACTAATTGGCAGTCTCATGCTGACTTTTCTGGAAAAATGATTGTAGCACACAAACCGTTGATCCAAATCACACATGGGGCATACCATTATAAAGTTATTTAAGAGGCTTTGAGAGTCCGCGGGATCGCTCCCGGGTCCGCGAGTTGACTTTGGGTCAAATGTGGCTCGGAAGCGCATAACGGTACTTTAGACGGGAGATTGCCAGACACAAATGGATCGTTCGTCCGCATGGAAAGTCAGAATCGTGCATGGGGTGAACCATTGGGAAGTTTAGGATATGCACCTCAACATTCCAAAGAGTTTCGCTTGGTTCGAAAAGTTGACCTTAGTTAATCAGGGCCCAGAAGTGCCCGGTGACCTCTTGTAGTAAAACGGATCGTTCGTCCATAGCATAAGTCAGAATCATGCATAGGGTGGATCATTAGAAAGGGCATTTAGTTCCCTTCAGATATTCATGCAGTCTTGTTATGAAGAGTTGACGTTGGTCAAACGGAGTTCGGGAGCTCCCGGTGGTCTTTGAATCAATTTTTAGGAGAAAATTGATCATTGGTTCGAACGATCATGGTGTTTCATGCACGGGGTAGATCGTTGGAAAGTGGTTTTAGTACCCTTCGAAGATTGAAAGATATTTCACTCTGACGGTGGAGTTGATTGGGGTAAATTTGGGGTTTGGGAGTTCCCGATGGCCTCTGAATCAGTTTTTGGTAGTGAAATAGTCCGTTCGTTCAAACCGTTATGCCGATTCGTGCATGGGCGAACTGTTGAAAAGGGTATTAGGAGCCCTTCAAAGGTTCAAAGAGATTTTTCTCTGACGAAAGAGTTAACCGGAGTCAAATGGGGCCCGGGGCGCCCGATGGTCTCTAAATCGGTATTCGGAGTGCGACCTAGGTTTGCGATGGAAAGGGGAAGCGCTAGGAGTCTAAGGAGGGAATTAGGGGGTGATAGAATATGGTGTCTACAAACACCTCAGATGTTTTAAAACATTTTAGAAAAATTATCCAAAATTTTTAAGTGAAGACAACCTTACCAAAATCTATCTCGTAGAGGCTTGATTGTTGAATAATATTGATATTCAAATCCATCTTGATGCATGTTTGAACTTGAACTTTTCTTCAATGGTTGTAGCGGTATACGACATACTCTAATGTAAATCGGACTATGTAAAATATGTCTTTACAGTAGTTTTAATCCATTTACTCCCCCAGTCATATGTTGAATAAATTATTTTGAATGCCATTTCCTTGCACTAGAAATGACATTTTCTCACAACGTATCAACTTGTCCCCTAAGCTCGTCAATAGGATTCGTGTAAAACATATTTCTCCTATTTTCAATGAACCATAAATTTCTCTCTTCAATAGCCATCAAGCTTGATTCGAGCGACTAAGTACTTCAAAAAAAGTATAATAAGTCACGTCCATTCTTTCAAACATTGTCACATATCTTCTCAAGTATTTCTTCACAAATTATATTTTTTGACTAACGCTTTCAAATCTTTTCTTTTTAAAGAAAATACGCACAACATGGTTTGACTTACCATAAAAAGTACAACCAAATCCATTATTAGCAACACTGGATTTAGGCTCACCATCTGTAATTTGAAGTATAGGAGTTTGTAACTTATCCTCCAATTGAGAATTTGAACTTTTAACATTCAATTTCATTTTTTAAATCTTTTTCTCAAGATTTGAATCATTGTAACCAATCCCATGACTGTTAGGCTTCAATTGAGCATTACTCAATAAAATGCTATTAAGAACTATGGTGACAATTAATTTCAACACAAATTAATAAGAAAAGGCAATCACCAAAGCAAATAAAGAATGTAAAGACCGCTAATCACACGACACAGTATTTACGTGGTTCAGTAAGAATGCCTACGACCAGGGTGGTGCTCTCAATATTATTTCTTTATACTCCGGGGAGTGTTTTACAGGAAAAATAATACATGCCTTTTGCCTCGGGTGGAGGGTTTGTTATATTCATGTTATTTCGGAGGGTGGAGGAGTGGAACTCCCCCACGTTAGCCCATAATCTGTAGGATATCGCTAAAGAGAGATTTTAGGAACTGACTGGGTCAAAACTAATTTGGTTGAGGCGCGGGGCCTTTGGACTGTGGGCCGCGTTTGATTGGGCTTGTCGCCTCGGCCCAGGTGACAAATCGAGGTACCCACAAGTGCCTCTAAAATTTTGGGGTCACAATTTGGGCTCAATAATTTTAAATGATTAGTCTTAATGGAACTTCTGTGATTCATGCCATACTTTTGAACTGAAGCGCCCTTCCCGAACTGACTTTGGCGGCAGATTACCTCGTTTCTGGTGCATCATGATTAGAAAGGTTTAAATCCTTTTAGAGAGGTCATTTATCGAATCGTCACTTTCATATCTCTTCGCATTCTCTCAATCTCTTGAAGTTTTCTCTCCAGCTCTTTTTATTCTCAGGTCTCGTCTTCCATTTACAAGCTTCTTTCATCGTTCGTGCTTGTGTCTTTGCCTCGTCTCAAGCTGACTCTCCCACTGTAATTTCTTCTTGATTCTTTTATTTTCTTTTTCTGTTAAAATTCCTTCGCATTTGTAATTCGGGTTTGTAGATTTCAATGGCGAAAATAAGCAATAGATCAATAGCTGAATTTAGGAAATACAATAATATTCCAAACTGGGTGGACATTGAGTGTGACCCTATCCCTCGTAATGTCAGAGAAGTTGAGGATGGTCACTAGATCCATGTTCTCTTGCTGTCCCAGGGGGGTCTAACCTTTCCCCCAAGTAATTTGTTTTTTCACTTTTTTGGTTACTTTAATATAGTTCCTGCACAGTGCTCGCCCAATGTCTGGAAAATTGTCAATGGTATGCACAGAATAAACCAGCTCTATGGCACCAATTTAGGGCTTGCTGAGATCTGCTATTGTTATTCTTTGAAAAGGAGTTGTCCCCCAATTTTAAAATCTTTATTACAAAAATTAATTTTCTTTTAAAGATACGAAAGCGTTGATGGTTCAATTAAACAAATTAACTAATTTTAGTTTCTTTTCAAATTAAAATTAAACCAAGTGAAATTAAAGTTAACATTAATATATTTTTCACTTAAACAAATTTAACTCAAGTCCTAGAAATTTTCCTAAGTCATATTTTCAATATTACCAAGTTAGGCCAAACCAATTTTATCAAATTAAGTGACGACTTGAATTAAATTAATAAAGACATTACCCAAATTAATTTAGCACCAAATTAAACAAGTAGCGATTTAAACCAAATTTGATTATTTTACCTAAGCATGCGTTCTAGGTGAGTTTTGAAAAAGATAAAATAAACAATGAATCATTACACCGCGATGGACGAGGAAAAACCCAAAACGGGAAAAAACCTGGGACGACCCTAGCCTCAAATCCACTAAGTACGGTTTTACAAATACAAGAAAGTAAGACTTACAACACTCGACTTGACTCCGTCTAAGAACCGACGCTTCTTCTTGTATCCATCTCTTCCTAGAGAATAACCACGAAACTCCACCGCGGTCTCGAAATCCACCGATCGGAGTTTTTCGGTCACCGCCACCCGAACAAGGAGCCCATCTCCAAGTGGGTATGACAATGCAAACAATCTTCTTCTTTGTGGGATTTAGAATCAAACCCAAACTTCTCTTTAAATGATAAGGATAAAACCGGTGCCAAACTCCAAGCAAAGTATATATAGAGAGGAACTTGGATATACAAACAATGGGTGTAAAACAGAAGTGTTTTAAGGATTTTTCTTTGAAAAATGAACACTCAAACTTGAACTTTTTCCTTTTCGGAATTTTGCTTTCAAACTCTCTCTTAGGGATGGAAAGACGTGAAAAAGTTAAATGGAAAAAGTTAGTTCCCGAACATATTAAGTTCTGTCAAAAGTTAGTGGGGTAAACTAGTGAAAAAGTGGGAAAACTGTCAAAAACTTCCCAAAAAACTATTCCCGCCAAATCTTGTTCGAACGAGATTTTCATTCGAACGGTAATTCTAATGAAGTTCCAAGGGCAGGTCGTTGGCAAACCTCGTTCGAACGACATTCTCGTTCAAACGACAAAGTTGTTCGAACGACAATATCGAACGAAATGCCAAAAAGCTAAAAATTCTATTTTTAGCCCATAAACTTTATTTTAAAGTTTTAAAGAAACTTTCTGAAAACGAACAACAGTTTAAACAAAACTTACACCCATATAAATATTGTTCCAAGCTCCTATATATATATATATATATATATATATATATATATTAAAATGCAGTCATACCTTAGGAGCAATGGAACCATGTTGATGACGTAGAAATGAGGCACAATAAACTCCGTATTTTAATGAAGCTTTAAATTTGACCGCGACGTCATCAAATTTAGCATGTCATAGGCTTGAAGGATGGTCAATAACTCTATCCTATGACTCAAACATTTTTGTCCAAAATTGAGCCAAAACTACAAAGGACTCAATCGAAAATTTGTGTCCTTACAAATCTCCCCCTTTGGCTATTCCGGGACAAAAACCTATAAAAATCTTAAAGGGCCGTCAAGCTCTACTAGACATAGAAAAAATGTCCCACCCCAAATAAAAGATACATAGCTTGACTCGAACAACCCAATGATCAATATCTTTGCCGACGATGAAAGTTGCCATTTAGAAGAATTCCCGCACACTTAAGCAAACTATCAAATGCATAGGGAATATCAAGAATATTAAATGCAATTAAGATAAATTCTCCCCCTAAATTCAATTCTCCCATTTATCAACTGTGATCTACCTAATAAGGTCGCGACTCCCCCTAAGTTAAATCTCCCAAACTAAGATACGATTACAATAGGATTAGATACCATTTCTCCCCCTATCATTCTCCCCCTTTTTGTTCAGGAATAGTCAAAGGATAAAAACTAATTTAAACATGATGCATAAAGTGATAAGAACATGAAAATATATGGGCAACAATACCATAACTAATCCATACAAATGAATACCAACTATGATGCGAAAACATATGATACCAAATTGACAAATAAGATTATAAGCATGTGATATCAAACAAAGTACACAACAAACAAGGTAACAACTATGAATTGAGGCATAAATGGACTAGATAGCAAGGCAAAGACCAATAAAACAATATCAAATATATGTATACATAATATATAACAAATAGACACGAGTACACACATATATATATAAACACCAAAATGACATATACAAAGATAAGCCTTTCACACTTGTATGGAAAAAATGTGTCATATGGAAATAGTAGTGTTGGGGTGTGAACTAGTAACAATTAAATTTAAACCCAATCACTTAAAACATGTTCACGGAGTTCTCAATTGATTTTAAACTTCATCACATTTGAATATAACCTCATGTGACAATATTGATTGAACTCAATGAACAAACATACACAATGCATCCAAGCCTAGACTTTTGATGATTCTACAAACCAATAGAGTCATGCCATTGAAAGTACAACTAGGATAAACGGACATTGTGCAAACTGTTGATATACCATCCAATCTCCCTCAATAAGCATATATTTTTGAATGAATATATCAATAAAACAGGCCTTGACACTTATATTTCTTTTTAATGCCATAATTCTATTTTTAGGCCTTTGGACCACGTATTTCTTTTAGGTCCAAACAAATGGTGGCTTACTATTCACAAAGGATAATAAATCCTTTCGGAGCCCTTCCCCGTGCACATTAAAACAAATTATTTTTTATATCACACAAATCTCACGTGCAACAGATTTTGACATACACTAGTCCTCCTAGGTCACAAATATGTAGATGACAAGATTGGTAGGAGAACACCTCACAAAGCTCAAATATAACATGTGACGAGTAAATTTCAAAAGAGCTCGTGCATGTGTGAATAGAGGCATATAAAAATATAATCCATTTAATCAACACAAAATCCAACTACTCCATGTAAGTATGGTAAAGAACATAATAAGGATTGACAATCTAAACCAAAAGTTCTAGCCACATGGTTTTAGCTTTAGCAACGGAAGAATTTGTACAAGATGTGCTAGAACCATTACTACAACTACTCGAGTCTTGTAAATCATTTTTTATTTTTAAAATTTGGGACTCAAGTAATAAATTAGACTCCTCAAATTTACGGGACTCCTTCTTTAAATTTTCTATAACTCCTAGAAGGTTACCACGCTCCCCCTCAATGTGAGCAAACTTATCCCTAAGAGTCTTTTCTCGTCAATCACTCTCTTTCTTGGACATTTCTAAAATATTAAAATTGTGATTTATGTCCATGAGCTTTTCACGAAAAATATCTTTTTGAGATAGTGAAGTTTGCAAAAATTCAATTTTAGCTTTAAAACAAGAATTTTCATTTTCAAGAAATTTAATTCTTTTTGAAAATCTCAAATTTAATTCTCTTAATTTTTCATTACACTTATTAAGCCCATTAAAATCCTCTATAATAGCAAAAACTTCATTATCATTAGAAATTGACAAATTATCATTAAGACGTCCCATCGAGAGATACAAACAAAAAATGAGAGTGAGTAAAAAATGAACCACCTAAAACAATAAGGAGCACAAAAATTATTAAAGCCGAAAAACGGATCTTTGACGCGATAAATTAGCGCTCCGGCTCTGATACCAATTTGAAAAGGAGTAGGCCCCCCAATTTTAAAATCTTTATTACAAAAATTAATTTCCTTTTAAAGATGCGTAAGCGTTGATGGTTCAATTAAATAAATTAACTAATTTTAATTTCTTTTCAAATTAAAATTAAACTAAGTGAAATTAAAGTTCACAATTAATACTTTTTTCACTTAGAAAAATTTAACTCAAGTACTAGAAATTTGCCTTAGTCATGTTTTCAATATTACCAACTTAGGCCAAACCAATTTTATCAAATTAAGTGACGACTTGAATTAAATTAACATAGACATTACCCAAATTAATTTAGCACCAAATTAAACAAGTAGTGACTTAAACCAAATTTTATCATTTTACCTAGGCATGCGTTCTAGGTGAGTTTTGCAAAAGATAAAATAAATAATGAATCACTATGCCATGATGTATGAGGAAAAACCCACAACGGGAAAAAACCTCGGACGGCCCTAGCCTCAAATCCACTACGTACGATTTTACAAATACAAGACAGTAAGACTTACAACACTCGACTTGACTCCGTCCAAGCCCCAACGCTTCTTCTTGTATGCACCTCTTCCTAACGAATAAGCACGGAGCTCCACCGCGGTCTCGGAATCCACCGATCGGACTTTTTCGGTCACCACCACCCGAATAAGGAGCCTTTCTCCAAGTGGGTATGACAACGCAAACAATCTTCTTCTTTGTAGAATTTTGAAGAAAACCCAAACTTCTCTTCAAATGGCAGAGATAAAATCGGTGCCAAACTCCAAGCGAAGTATATATATAGAGGAACTTGGATATACAAACAATGGGTGTAAAACATAAGTGTTTTAAGGATTCTTCTTTGAAAAATGAACACTCAAACTTGAACCTTTTCCTTTTTAGAATTTTTCTCTCAAACTCTCTCTTGGAGATGGAAAGATGTGAGAAAGTTAAATGGAAAAAGTTAGTTCCCGCACATATTAAGTTCTGTCAAAAGTTAGTGGGGTAAACTAGTGGGAAAACTGTCTAAAACTGCCCAAAAAACTGTTCCCGCCAAATATCGTTCGAATGAGATTTTTGTTCGAACGATACTTCTAACTAAGTTCCAGTGGCAGGTCATTGGCAAACCTCGTTCGAATGACATTCTTGTTCGAACGACAAACTCATTCGAACGAAAATATCGAAAGAAATGCCAGAAAGCTGAAAATTCTATTTTTAGCCCAGAAACTTTATTTTAAAGTTTTAAAGAGACTTTCTGAAACAAAACAAAAATTTGAACAAAAATTACACGCATATAAATATTGTTCCAAGCTCCTATATATATATTAAAATGCATTTGTACCTTAGGAGCAATGGAACCTTGCTGATGACGTAGAAACGAGGCACAATAAACTCGGTATTTTGATGAAGCTTTAAACTTGGCCGCTACGTTATCAACATTAACATGTCATAGGCTTGAAAGATGGTCAATAACTCTGTCCTATGACTCAAACAGTTTTGTCCAAAATTGAGCCAAAACTACAAAGGACTCAATTGGAAATTTGTGTCCTTACATTCTTTTTCGTGAACAAGTTCTGGTCTTCTTTACCTCAAGGTCAGGAGTCCTGATAGGTTATTGGTAGAAAATCTACCTGATTCCCACAAGGATTACCGGAATGAGGGTTTTCTTGCTAGAAATTGTCAATTTCCTCCCCATATTGAGGGGTCGAGGTCTGACAGGTTCAAGGTCCCCTTTATGGGGAGGAGTACATAGGTAGGCTTAGTTTTTGCTCTGTTCATCGATCCTTTCATTAATGTATGATTTCTCTGATATTATTCTTTCTTTCTTTTCAGCGAGAGCAAAGAACTTGGAACCTACTCTCAGTGACGTTCGAGCTGCTGAGTTGGTCAAAGCTTGGAATATCAGGGAACTCTTGGCTGACGATGAACATCCTCGATCAACGGATTTTCTCTTGGAGTATAAGAACATTAGGTCCACTCGAACCACTTCTGGGCCACATCGTGCCAACTCAAGGGAAATATCCGATACATTAGCGCATACCTGTGGTTTCAGAGAGTCATGGCCTGCCTATACTGCCTAACATGATCCATAGGGTTAGTCTTCCCGTTATAGATCTTAAATGTTGGAATTACGAACTTCTTGGGGGATTCTGCTTCTTCTTCTTATTCTTCTTCTTCTTCTTCTTCTATCTCCCTTGAGAAGCGGGATTTCATCTGAGTTCTGAGAGCTCACCGGGTGCTGGTCCATTTCTCTTCGGACAATATGTCATACATACTCATCTCCTCGAGCTGGGATCTTGCAATGGCGAGCTCATCGCTGTTACTCGAGAAAGTTGTCATGAGACTCCTGTTCCTTAATTCTTTGGGATCCGCGTTTAGGGCTCCTTCCTCGGCTGCGAGACTTTCTCGCCTGAAGTCTAGGAGTGCGGTATTGATGTCGCCTGGTGCTATGAGGGAGCTCTTTCTCCATCCTTTCCAATCTCTTTTTGAGGTGAGCATTCTCAGCCTCTTGCTAGCGAGCGACTTCTCTTTGCTCTTGGAGCCTTGCCTCATAGGCATCGATCAATCTAGAGATTTGTGTGGACCTCGCTGGTCCCTGGCTTTCTTCTGAGGCTTGACACTCTGGGTGAGCCCTTTGATCTGAACTTCGAACCTCAGATCTGATCCTGCGAGGTGCAAGCTATTCATGGATATCCCCTGCTTGAGGGGCATTGCTACTGTGACTAGACATTCCAAATTCTTTAAATTTAGCAAGGGAGGTTTCATGTGAAAGAAAATGAGAATCAACAAATCTAATATCTAGCTCATCTAAAAATGTTTTCAGAACCCATATATATGTATATTTAAAGTGATGGGATTTGGGAACTAATGTAATGCTAGACATAGACTTCCTAGGGCTTCTTTTAAGATCAAAACAATATGACCTAAGGTTACCTTTCCTACCACAATGCAAGCATGTGTAAACACGAGGAATGTTACCTAAGGTGTGACCTTTTCTAAAGTCCTTGGATAAAGTTTACCCTCTAAAACAAAAAACGGTTTTAGCTTTAGCAACGGAAGAATTTGTACAAGATGTGCTAGAACCATTACTACAACTACTCGAGTCTTGTAAATCATTTTTTATTTTTAAAATTTTGGACTCAAGTAATAAATTAGACTCCTCAAATTTACGGGACTCCTTCTTTAAATTTTCTATAACACCTAAAAGGTTATCACGCTCCCCCTCAATGTGAGCAAACTTATCCCTAAGAGTCTTTTCTCGTCAATCGCTCTCTTTCTTGGACATTTCTAAAATATTAAAATTGTGATTTATGTCCATGAGCTTTTCACGAAAAATTTCTTTTTGAGATAGTGAAGTTTGCAAAAATTCAATTTTAGCTTTAAAACAAGAATTTTCATTTTCAAGAAATTTAATTCTTTTTGAAAATCTCAAATTTAATTCTCTTAATTTTTCATTACACTTATTAGGCCCATTAAATTCCTCTATAATAGCAAAAACTTCATTATCATTAAAAATTGACAAATTATCATTAAGACGTCCCATCGAGAGAAACAAACAAAAAATGAGAGTGAGTAAAAAATGAACCACCTAAAACAATAAGGAGCAAAAAAATTATAAAAGCCGAAAAATGGATCTTTGACGCGATAAACTAGCGCTCCGGCTCTGATACCAATTTGAAAAGGAGTAGGCCCCCCAATTTTAAAATCTTTATTACAAAAATTAATTTCCTTTTAAAGATGCGTAAGCGTTGATGGTTCAATTAAATAAATTAACTAATTTTAATTTCTTTTCAAATTAAAATTAAACTAAGTGAAATTAAAGTTAACAATTAATACTTTTTTCAGTTAAACAAATTTAACTCAAGTACTAGAAATTTGCCTAAGTCATATTTTCAATATTACCAACTTAGGCCAAACCAATTTTATCAAATTAAGTGACGACTTGAATTAAATTAACATAGACATTACCCAAATTAATTTAGCACCAAATTAAACAAGTAGTGACTTAAACCAAATTTTATCATTTTACCTAGGCATGCGTTCTAGGTGAGTTTTGCAAAAGATAAAATAAATAATGAATCACTATGCCATGATGTACGAGGAAAAACTCACAACGGGAAAAAACCTCGGACGGCCCTAGCCTCAAATCCACTACGTACGATTTTACAAATACAAGACAGTAAGACTTACAACACTCAACTTGACTCCGTCCAAGACCCGACGCTTCTTCTTGTATCCACCTCTTCCTAGAGAATAAGCACGGAGCTCCACTGCGATCTCGGAATCCACCGATCGGACTTTTTCGATCACCACCACCCGAATAAGGAGCCTTTCTCCAAGTGGGTATGACAACGCAAATAGTCTTCTTCTTTGTAGAATTTTGAAGCAAACTCAAACTTCTCTTCAAACGATAGAGATAAAATCGGTGCCAAACTCCAAGCGAAGTATATATATAGAGGAATTTGGATATACAAACAATGGGTGTAAAACAGAAGTGTTTTAAAGATTCTTCTTTGAAAAATGAACACTCAAACTTGAACCTTTTTTTAGAATTTTTCTCTCAAACTCTCTCTTGGAGATGGAAAGATGTGAAAATTTTAAATGGAAAAAGTTAGTTCCCGCACATATTAAGTTTTGTCAAAAGTTAGTGGGGTAAAATAGTGGGAAAAGTGGGAAAACTGTCAAAAACTGCCCAAAAAACTGTTGCCGTCAAATCTCGTTCGAACGAAGTGTCATTCGAACGATACTTCTAACGAAGTTTTAATGGCAGGTCGTTGGCAAAACTCATTCGAACGACAATATCGAACGAAATGCTAGAAAGGTGAGAATTCTATTTTTAGCCCAGAAACTTTATTTTAATGTTTTAAAAAAACTTTCTGAAACCAAACAACAGTTTAAACAAAACTTACACCCATATAAATATTGTTCTAAGCTCCTATATATATATATATATATATATATATATATATATATATATATATATTAAAATGCATTTATACCTTAGGAGCAATGGAACTATGTTGATGACGTAGAAACGAGGTATAATAAACTCGACATTTTGATGAAGCTTTAAACTTGGCTGCTACATCATCAACTTTAGCATGTCATAGGCTTGAAGGATGGTCAATAACTCTATCCTATGAATCAAACATTTTTGTCCGGAATTGAGCCAAAACTATAAAGGACTCAATTGGAAATTCGTGTCCTTACATTCTTTCTCGCGAACAAGTTCTGGTCTTCTTTACCTCAAGGCCAGGAGCCCTGACAGGGTATTGGTAGTAAATCTACCTAATTACCACAAGGATTACTTGCGTGAGGATTTTCTTGCTAGAAATTGGAAATTTCCTCCCCATACTGAGGGGTCGAGGTCTAACAGGTTCATGTTCCCCTTTCATGGGGCGGAGTACATAAGTAGGCTTAGTTTTTTCTCTGCTCATCGATCCTTTTATTCATGTATGATTTGTTTGATATTCTTATTTCTTTCTTTTCAGCGAGAGCAAAGAACTTGGAACCTGTTCTCAGTGAGGTTCGAGCTGCTGAGTTGGACAAAACCTGGAATATCAGGGAACTCTTGGCTGACGGTGAACATCCTTAATTAGTGAATTTTCTCTTGGAGTACAAGAACATTGGGTCCAATTTTATCGCATGCCCTATAAACAGCGTCCCTGAGATAGACATCGCTAAATAAGTTGCTGCAGATCCCATCCAATTGGACAAGGAAGAGAGATGCTCTGGTGAGGATAGCGAAGGTGACAATGGGGGTGGTGCTGAAGGTGGTTCTAGTGAGGAGAACTCTAGTGAATAATCTTCTAGTTCAGAAGGAGTTTCAGAGGCTCAGGAGTTTTTGAGTGAATCTAGTAGTTCCATCGGGGAAGACATGCTTCCTCCAAGGAAGAATCTGATTCACGATGATGATGATGATGTGCTCCTTTCTCGTCGGTCGAAGAAATAGAGATCTGGTGGTGGAGAGGTTGCAACTGGTTCTGAGTCTGCTGCTCATGAGCAAGAGAAGAAGAGGGAGGAAGAGCAGATGAGAGAGAGGGAGATAAAGGAGGAAGTGAGGAAGAAGGTGAAGGAGAGAAAAAAAGATGAGAAGGAGAGAAAGGAGAGGAAGGAGAGGGAATAGGAGAGAAGGAGATAAGAGGTGAGGACTAAGGCGAGGCAAGATCTGGTGCCTATGTCCACCTTGCCTGAGGGGGTCTCTGTTGCCCTCTCCCCTCAGTTGGCTCCCGCGTTACTTGAGAGAGCGATTTTGACTACTGATCGTCAGAAGGCGATGGGGACCGATCAGTTAGCTCTGTAGGGGTGTCAGAATTAGCTTTGGTTAGTCTGATCCCACTTTTATATGCTTTTAATATTCTTTTTAATGCTTCTCTTTGCTACTATTTCTCTTCTTTGCAGTTTGTTACCGACTTCACCGTCCTCTATCGCACCCGCGACGAGATGGTGAAGAGGAATGCTGATTTAGAGAAACAGAATGCTGAGATGAAGAGGAAGAGTGTCGAAATGGAGGTCAGTTTGAAGACTGTTAATGATGCTCAGTGGTCTTCCACTCTCGCCCTTACTGAGGCTAATCGGGTGAAGGAGGCGACGGTCAAAGAGCTCAATGAGTTGCGGTAGTCCTACGACTTGGTCTGCACGAGCAAGTTAGCTGTGGTGGAGGAGAATAGGGTGCTAGCAGAGAAGGTGAAGAAGGTGGAGGAGAGCTCGTATAATGCTGAGTGTGCTACTGCGTACGAGCATGCTGAGGTTCAGATAGGCTACATCAGTCGATTGAACTTCAAGAAGGGCTGGAACAAGGATCTTTTGGCTACTGGAGTGGACATCGATTCTCCACTATTTGACCAGCATAATCCAGGCCCGAAGCCTATTATGGATGAGGCTCCTACCACGGCCATTGACAGTGGTGTCTCCGCTTCTCAGACCGTTCCTTCTGGTGCTCCTTCTACCCAGGGAACAATAGTTGCTCCATCTCAGGGAGGAGTTCCTACTGCTGCAGATAAGGGAAAGCAACCAATGACCTCAGTGTCGACTGAGGTTGCTAGCAAGACTGTTCTGAGGACTTTTTTTATATATTTTCTTTGTTTGTACTATTCTTTTGATTATCGATGTACTTGGACCGCTTTATTTTAGTGAAATGAAAACACTTTCCTTTCTGCATACTGATTCTTCTATCCTTTTATGCTTTTTTATGGCTTGTAGTTGATTTATGTAGATGAGTATATACCTGCCACCTCTCAACTGGGAAGGATCCTTGGTCCTAATGCGATCAATCAAGTTTGCCAAGCCTTCGTTAGGATTTGCAAGTCTCTTAGGTCGAGGAATAAGAGCTTTAAAGACCAGTTCGAGCTCGTAGCCAAACTGAAGGATAAACTTCGGGAGATGGAGGAGGTTGGTGACTCTTTTCAAGAAGAAGTGAACCTTATGAGGGCTAAACTTATGGATGCCTCCGAGATCAATTAAGTCGGAGAAGTTCTTCAACAGGAGAATGAAACTCTAAGGAGGGAGGTGTTACGAATCAGGGAGCATGCGCTGAGCATTGCACCTCAAGTTTTGTGAGGTTCCTCTTCATCACCTGGTCTGCTAGATGGTACAGTGTTGAGCACCAGTCCTCCAGTTTTATGAGGTTCCACTTCATCGGCTGGTCCGCAAGCTTGTACAGATACCGGGGGTCCAGCTAGGGAGATGGGCGAGCTTCGAGGAGATGTTCGTTGAGCTTAAATTATAGATACTGGGATCTAAAGAGATGTCACGCCACTAAGGCATCTGTTTAAGAAAGGTCCTCGGCGAGTGTGAGCTGACGGTTATAATCAGGGTTGGGCAGATGCTCCGATGAGGTTGGCAGAGTTTTAAGAGCTATCCTTTATTAGGGGATGGTTGAATGATCTCAAGGAGCTGAAAGTCCCCAGGAACTCAGTGGTCTGGTATCGTCATAAGATCTCTCCTTCAACTCTGAGGCCTAATCCTTTTAGGAGGAACGACCAATGGGTCCCTATAGATGCTATCCCCAAGTAACTATTGGAGCCAGATGCGAATGAAGTTGAGGAAGAATTAGCTCCTCATTTGGATGACGGTCGAAGAGTGCAATTGGCTTATTATCTTCCTCAGAGGACTAATCCTTGTTAAGATTTACTTAATTCAATGTAACTCTTTGTAAATGTAATGAAGTAATAAGATGTTTATGTTTTGGGTGATTTGCCGACCAAACATGTGTTGTGTATGTTTTACTTCATTAATTTTTCGTTTGATTATCTTGGGCTCTTCGTAGCCGACTAGATTTGATGTGGGTAGAGTTGTGTTTGTTGTGTGAGTATCCTCCCAGTCCAGTATGCTTATGGGATACCATTCTGCCATACTTTAGATTTTAGGTCATGTCGTCACACTCCCTTAGGACTAAGTTTAGCAATGGCGAAGACACACCTGGTGTTGTATATTATATCCAATCAGGTTTTCTGAGCCAAACATCATTTGGCGACCAATTCAATTAGGCCGAGCTTCCTAAGGATCCCCTGTAGGGTGTCATATATTGCTAGGGGCAATGTTGAGAGGTTGTTCGTGTTTCATAATGAAAACCTGATGAATGAGGCTACCTGCTTTTATATATTGAGTAATGTGCCTGTCGCTTGGAAAAGATGTGCAAGCTATAGAGTTTATAATACGCAATTAACACTTTATGGAATGCTACTGCGAAATAATCTTTTATTAATCAAACACAGTAAAAATGAGTTACCAATTCTAGTAATGTGATAAAAGATCAATGAAGAGAAACTAAAAATATAATTTCTTCAAGTTATTCGCTTTCAAAGCTCGGGGTATCTCTCTGCCCTCCAATGTTTCTAAGTGATAGGCTCCTTGTAGGTCGTCTCTTGTCACCTTGAATGGTCCCTCCCAGTTTGAACCTAGCTTACCATTGAATGGTTTTACTGTAATGCCAAGGACCTTCCTTAGGACGTAGTCTCTAACTTGGAATGACTTTGGATTGACCTTCTTGTTATAGTGCCTTGTGAGCCGTTGTTGATAGCTCGCTAGTCTCACTAGGGCTAGCTCTTTGCTTTCGTCAGTTAGGTCGAGTTCAGCGAGTAATGCTTCATCATTATGGCCCTGGTCGACCAGGGTGGATCTCATGGTTGGGAGGCCATCTTTTAAAGGGATGATTGCTTCCATTCTATATGTTAGTGCGAATGGGGTTTCACCAGTTGCTCGCCGTGGGGCAGTGCGATAGGCCCATAAGATATATGGCAGCTCGTTCACCTATGCGCCTTTGGCTCGCTCTAGTTGTTTCTTTAATCCTTCGATCACTGTTTTGTTGGAAGCTTCATCTTGGCCATTGCTCTGGGGGTAGGCTACCGAGCTGAAATGGTGCCTGATCCCGTGGTCGTTGTAAAAACTCTGGTAGGGGCCGCTCTCGAACTGCATTTCGTTCTCAGTGATGATGGTTATGGGGATCCCAAAGTGGGTAATTATGTTTCTCCATATGAATCTCATCATATATGCGTCTCTGATGTTCGCCAGTGGCTCTAACTCAATCCGTTTGGTGAAGTAATCTGTCGTGACCAACAGATACTTGCGATTATCGGTAGCGGTAGGAAGAGGGACTACGATGTCCATTCCCCATTGGGCGAAGGTCCAGGGGCTGGTAAGTGATCTTAGGTCGCTGGCAGGTTGGTGGACCATAGGAGCATGCAATTGACATTTCTCGCACTTGCGAGCATATACTACAGAATCTCTCTACATGTATGGCCACCAGTAGCCTTCCCTCATTTCTCGAAAAACTAGCACTCTCCCTCCAATATGGCTCCCGCAGATTCCTTCGTGAAGCTCGCGCATAACTTGTTTGACGTCCCTTGGGTGAACACATTGGAGGTATGGTCCGGTGAATTATCTCTTATACAGCTTGCCCTCAGGAGATAAGTTAAAGTGGTCAACTTTGGCTCTTATCTGATGAGTGGCCTTCTTATCGTCTGGTAGTGCACTATCCTTCAAATAGTCTCTTAGAGGGTCTATCCAACTGTGTGCTGATTCAATCTGGAGAACATGGCCCATTTTTGGCAGCTCTTCGCTCTGGTTAATGCTTGACTGGGCGAGGAAGTCTATAGGGATTATTCTCTTTAAGTTGAAGTCGATTGTTATACTCAAGGATGCTAGGGCATCAGCATTACTATTTTGTCCTCTGGGAAATTGTTGGACATTGACTTCCTAAAAGTTGGTTAGTAACTTCTTTGCTAAGGCAAGGTAGGCTGCCATTCTTTCGTCCCTCACGTTGAAGTCCCCACTTATCTGATTGGAGACCAATTGTGAGTCATCGAATACCTGTAGCTATTTTGCACCCAACGCCTGTGCCTTCTGCAGGCCTGCTATCAAAGCCTCGTATTCCACCTTATTGTTAGAGGCTTCAAATCCAATTCTGATCCCCTGCTCGAGAATTGTATCTTCTGGGGTAACGAGCACAATTCCAACTCCTGCCCCCTTTGAGTTGGAGGCTTCATAAACAAACAGTTGCCAAACACCTCCTGTTGAGTGATCTTCCCTTTGATCCATGGATTGAAGTTGGTTGTAAGGCTGTTCACCTGTGAAATTCATGATAAAGTCGGTGAGGACCTTCCCCTTGATTGCATTCCTTAGTTAAAATTAAATGTCAAATCGTTCGATCTCGAATGACCGCTTCGATAACCTGCTGGACATATCCACTTTTCGTAGGACTGTTTTAAGGGGGTGTGATGTGAGGACGATGATAGAGTGAGCTTCGAAGTAGTGCTTCAGTTTCCTCGAGTCTACCACTAGTGCAAAGGTGAGTTTTCCAGTGGTAGGTATCGCTGCTCGGCATCCAATAAGGTCTTTCTCGCGTAGTAGACTGGGTGCTGGATTCCTATTTTTTTGCATACCAGTGCAGAACTGACGGCGTGGCTGGAGACGACAAGGTATAAGTACAGGGAATCATCTCTTGAGGTATTACGAGCAAGGGTGGTGTGCTGAGATAAGCTTTGAGCTCTTCCAATTCTATTGAGCAATCTTGATTCCACGCCACTATTTTGCTTCTCTTCAATAGTTGGAAGAATGGCTGGCACTTTTCGGAGGACTTCGAGATGAACTGATTTAAGGCAGCGAGCATGCCCGTGAGATTCTATACGTCTCGTATCGTGTGGGAGGCCGTACCTTATTAATTGCATCGATCTAGTTCGGGTTGGCTTCAATGCCTCTCTCGCTAACCAAGTACCCAAGAAATTTTCATGACTGGACACCAAAAGAACATTTGCTCGCGTTGAGTTTCATTCGGTACTTCCTGAGGATTTTGAAGGTACTTGATAGGTCTAAGAGGTGGTTTTCTTTGTGCCCGCTCTTGACGAGCATATCATCGATGTAGACTTCCATGGTATCTCCCATTTGGTCTTTAAACATCTTGGTGACCAGCTGCTGGTAGGTTGCTCCTACATTTTTTAGCCCAAGGGGCATGACTTTATAATAGTATAACCCGACGGTGGTGATGAGTGCTGTCTTGTCTTGGTCTAGTACATGCAGAGGAATCTGGTGATACCCCGAGTATGCGTCCAGGAAACTCATTCTTTCATGAGCTGCTCTGGCATCCACCAATTGATCGATCTTTGGGAGGGGGAAACTGTCCTTAGAGCATGCCTTATTAAGAAATCGATACAAACTCTCCATTTTCCATCATTCTTTGGAAAAACTACTGGGTTGGACAGCCATTTAGGGAATTGAACTTCCCGTATGGAGCCTGCGTCCAACAGCTTCTCTACTTCTTTATCTACAACCTTGTCCTTCCCGAGTGCAGTTCGCAGTGCCTTCTGCGCGATAGGCCTAAAGGTGGGGTCGACATGCAATCGATGGAAAACCACACTGGGGTCAATTCTAGACAGCTCGTACAATTCCCACGTGAAAACATCTAGATTTCTCCTCAATAGTACCGTCAATTCCTTCTTCTCTCGATCTGTGAGAGAAGCTCTAATAAAGAACATCCTATCCTTTTTGCTACCACCGACTGCGACCTCTTCCAGGTTCTCAATGACCCGCTCAGAGGGGAGGAGACTGGTTTCCTCCACTCCGAGTCTTCCATACTTTAGCTGCTATTTTGAAGGTATCGAACCTTCTTGTTCCTGAACCTTCTCTTTGGCCTTTTCGGCCTTCCTTTTTGGTTTTGGGTGGAAGGCCGCTATGAAGCACCTTCTTTCCATCACTTGATCTTCGTGGATCTCCATTACTCCTCGCTCAGTCACGTACTTTAGTTTTTGATGGTAAGTCCAGGGGACGGCCTTCATTGCATGTAGCCATCCTCTGCTGAGTATAGCTTAGTAGGGCGAGTCAATGCCGACTACCAGAAACTCGATCATCTTGGAGACACTTACTGCCCTCACTGGCAGTACGATCTTTCCCAAAGGGATAGTTACTTTCCTAGCAAATCCAACTAGAGGGACAATGGCTTCCTTCAAGTCGGCAACACTTAACTTCAATTTCCTGAACAAGTCGAGATACATTACCTTGGATGAGCTTCCCTGGTCGATGAGTAACTTGTCGATGTCATAGTTTGCTATCCGGAGTGTAATGATCAAGGCATCATGATGTGGGGTTCTTACTCCCACTAAGTCTTCATCCGTGAATACAATATGTTTGTTGTAGTCAACGCCATCTGCTCATCACTGCTTCCCTGACTGTGTCTTTGCTGGATCGATTTGATAAGCTTATATTACTGCTGTAATCTTTTTCACTTCCATTCGAGATGAGTTTCCCTGTATCTGCTTTAGATCAGATACCCCATTAATCATTACGAGCTCATGGACAGCATCATCCTCGAGCACATTGTGGGGCCTCGTGTCTCCGTTGGCAGCAACTTTCTCTGCCTTCTTATCCACAAACTTATTCAGGTGCTCGGTCTAGGCTAACTCTTCGAGGTGAGACTTAAGAGACTTGTAGTGCTCAGTTTTATGTCCTCCTTCCTTGTGAAAAGCGCATCTCAGTGCGTTATTTCTTTTTGAGGGATCTCCTCCCATCTTTCTAGGACACTTAATAAATGGCTCGTCCTTGATCTTCGCTAGGATCTTGTAAATTGGTTCTTTGAAGACAGTGTTTACTGCCTGAAATAGTTTTAAAACATCATTCTTGTTTCCTTTCTTAGAGCTACCCTTGCCCCCTTTCTTCTGGTTTTCAGCCTTATCATTGCCTTTGGCAGCGAGCTTAACTCAACCATTTTCCCGTGCACTGAGGGGGTTACATTTTCAAGTTTGGCATACTTCTCGATGCGATCCATCAGGTCATCAATGGTTGTGGCTTCCTTATTAATGAGGGATTAATGCAATAGATAAGAGCTGGGTAGGATAATCTTAAAAGATGCCACTGCTACCTGCTCTGAGCAGTCCTCGACCTCGTTGAACAACTCCCAATACATTTTTGCATAGTCCTGGAGGCTCTCCTAAGGCATCTTCTTCATTGTTAGCAAGGCATCCATCCTATTTAGGTGGGAGATGCTAGTGATGAAGTGAGCCGTGAAGAGCTCCGCCAGGGACTCAAAGCTCTTGATGGATCTGTGAGGGAGCCTCTCGAACCACTTCTGAGCCACATCGTGCAAACTCGAGGGAAATATCTAACACATTAGTGCATACCTGTGATGTCAAAGAGTCATGGCCTGCCTGTACTGCCTAACGTGATCGATAGGGTCAGTCTTTCCATCATAGATCTTGAATCTTGGAATTGCGAACTTCTTGTGGGCTTCTTCTTCTTCTTCTATCTCCCTTGAGAAAGGGGATTTCATCTAAGTTCTGAGAGCTCGCCGGGCTAGTTCTCTAGTCTATCTGGCACCCCGATGTTCTAGGTGCTGGTCCATTTCTCTTCCGACCAAATGTCGTATATCCTCATCTCCTCGAGTTGGGATCTTGCAACGGCGAGCTCGTCGTTATTGCTCGAGCAAGTTGTCATCTGACTCGTGTTCCTCAATTCTTTGGGATCCGCATCTAGGGATCCTTCCTCGGCTGCGAGACTTACTCACCTAAGGGCTAGGAGTGCGATATTGACGTCGCCTGGTGCTATGATGAAGCTCTTTCTCCATCCTTTCCAATCTCCTTTTGAGGCGAGCATTCTCAGCCTCTTGCTCGCGAGCGGCTTCTCTTTGCTCTTGAAGGGCCTAATAAGCATCGATCAACCTAGAGATTTGTGTGGACCTCACTGGTCCCCAGCTTTCTTCTGAGGCTTGCCGCTCTGGGCGAGCCCTTTGATCTGAATGTCGAACCTCGGATCTGATCCTGCGAGGTGTAGGCTGCTCTTGGATATCCCCTGCTTGAGGGGCATTGCTATTGTGACTAGACATTCTAAATTCTTTACTGGTGAGGGCTTTCTTCAAGGACGACAAACGTTTTCCGCAGACGACGCCAATTGTGGTGACAATTAAGCTCAACACAACTAATAAGACAAGGCAATCACCAAAGCAAATAAGAATGTGAAGAACGCCAATCGCATGACACAGTATTTACGTGGTTCAGCAAGAATGCCGTCCATGATGGTGCTCTCAATATTATTTCTCTATACCCCGGGGAGTGTTTTACAGGAAAAGTAATACATGCCCTTTGCCCAGGGCGGAGGGTTTGTTATATACATATTATTTTGGAGGGTGGAGGAGTGGAAATCCCCCACGTTAGCTCACAATCCCTAGGATATCTCTGAAGAGAGATTTTAAGAACTGACTGGGTCAAAACTAATTTGGTTTAGGCGCGAGGACTTTGGACTCTGGGTCGCGTTTGATTGGGCTTGTCGTCTGGGCCCAGGTGACAAATTGAGGTACCCACAAGAATATTTTCTCTATCATGTATTTAATTTGTAATTCTTTAGCATGCTTAAGTTCGATTTTTAACTTTTCAAAGACAATTTTTGAGATTAAATTTATGAGATCAATCTTTTTTTTTCTTTTGAGATGATTGCATTTTGTGATTTCAAAGACTCACGTTGCTTAGTCAAAACATCAACAGCCTTTTCAAGATCAAAACACTTTGATTTGACATTTTTAAACTTTTCTTCTTTCTCATCAAGTTCATTTTCAAAAACTTTAAAATTTTGGAAAAAATTTGATGTTAGACTTTTTAAGTTTTAAGGACTCTTGATAGAGTTCTTTCAAATCCTATTAAATCTCATTATCATCATCATCACTCTCACCTTGTGATTATTGAATCTAAGTCTGTAAATTCTTGTTACTATTTGAAGATGAGTCACTCAAATACTTATCACTCGTAGCTCTCTCATAATTTTTCTTTACCACATTATCTAATGACACTCTCTTATCAGTTTGGATATGATTTTCTTCTTGCCTAACCATAAAGTCTATTTCTCTTCCACACTCATCACTTGATGAAATATCTCCAGTTTCGCTCTCTGAGTCACTTAATCTTGCCTTATACACTTTCTTTTTATTCTATCCAGTGTTATTTTCCTTAAGATTTTTCAAGTTTATAGGACACACATTTATATGATGACCAATGCCACCACCACATTTATATGATGACCAATGCCACCACCACTAAAATACTTGTCCTCATCCTTGAACTTTCCTTTCTTGTAATCACCATTCTCAACAAAATAGATAAATTTATAAGTTTTAAAGGGATCTTGTTCAAATTTCTTTCCATTTTTGATTTTTTTTTTGTTATTTTTATAAAACTTGCTAAAACGTTTAACAAAAAGTTCCATGTTTACTTCAACAGTTTCTTTTGGTTTTTCAACAACTTTCTCAAAAAAAAATTCACTTGAATAAAAAAAATTCCAAGTCCTTTTTCGATTTCGAAACAACAAAAATTTCATCTTGATCACAAATTTAAATTGATCCAACATGTTCTTTAAGGCTACATGTGTCGGTGTCACTAACAAAATATCAACGTTAGTAGCAAACCTGGAAGCTAAGGTTCTAACACAAATTTATTTTCTAGGATCTTTTCACCTAAGTTGAAAGACTCTATCGCAACATCCGTCAACCTAGTATAGTAGTCATTGAAGGACTCAATCTCTTCCGTTCTCATGGTTTTAAATTTATTATGATGTGTTGCAACTTGGCACATTTCACGCTTGATGTTCCCTCATGAGTAAGTCTCAAAATATACTATTCTTCTTTGGCTTGCTCACAATTGAGAATGGGATTGTACTCTTGTGTACTCACAAAAGAAAATGAAGCATTCAACGTAACTGAGCTAATATTCCAATTTATAAATTCGACATCCATCAATAACACTTTAGGTTTCTTCACCCTCATCCCTCATTCTTTTATGGTAAGGTAAATCCAACCTTCTTCTACACTCATCCACACACGTTCAAGTTTTGATCTAAGATGTTCTCTCATTTTTACTTTACAATTCCCATAGTTTGATCCAACGAAGTAAGGTGGATGATTGGTGGAAGTAGAATTGTGAAATTGATTTATAAAAGAAAAATAAGAACAATTCACAAATCAAGAAAAGATGTAAGCGCAAATATTTTAGCTTAGGTTTTGTTTTTTGTATTTATTTGCACTTTGGCATATTTGGCGTATCCCGTTGCAAATCGACACGCACTGACAAGTCAAATCGAACTCCTACATCTCCAAGTTCAAGACTCCTCTACATCTCATACAGGTAAAAATCTTTAAAGAGCTCTTAGTTATTCATATTTATATTTGGGATTTTTTTTTATAAAAAAACTGAGACTGAATTTTTATGTTTTAAAAATAATTTGTTTTGGATCTCGTTCAATCGAGAATGGACTCTCGTTTGAACAAAATTACCTTTTCATTTTCAGCTCATTAGATCTTTGCTTCAAACTAACTTCGAATCATAATCCATTGCATAGTGTATCTTACTTTGTTAGAAGTTGGTTCAAACGAGATTGCAGTATCTTTTGAACAAACTAAGATATTCGTTCAAACGTGATGCTATTGTCATTTGAACGACTTCAATTTTCATCCACACGAGCTTTTGCCTTGAAATTTATGTTAGACTTATAAATATCTATTTTGAAACCTTTTTCATCGGAACTTTGGAAAAAACATGAACAAAACATCTGAACCAAAGTTTTTCCAACTTTTATGTTTCTAAACATCTTTTTAATCACAAATCATCATCCCCAAATATAATTGTGAACCCTTTTGAAACCCTAGAAGTTTTTAATCTTGAATACACCTTGTGAAAAGGATTCTGTATGGCTAACTTTGAGATCCGAAGGATCAAAACTGAAGAAGAAGGAAGAAAGGCGGATTGGTGGATACCGAGGGTGGATTGCCACCTGTGGACGCCATTGGACTGAACTATTTTCTTTAGAAGTTTTGTGAAGAATACATGTCATACTTAGTGGCTCTAAGTGATTTGTAAGTCGACTTCCTTGTAAAACGTTCTAAAATTCTGAATATAGTTTTTGCCCTGAAAAGGGATTTTTCCTCATATTTGTGGTTGATTGCAGGCATAGTTTATTTTCTATGATTGGAATGATTATCATATGCAAACCTAATTTAATGAAAGATTGAAATTTGGTAAAATTGGATTTGTGTGTTTGACACATTTAATTATATAAATCAATCCATTAAGTTCGCACTGCATACTCTCAAATTGGTATCAGAGCAATTTACACAAAATTACCGTGTGATCTTTTTCCGCAAAATTTGTTTTGATATCATTTTTTTAAAATTGTTGATATTTAAAAAGTCAAAATTTAATGGATAATTTGTATAATCGAATGCCCATTTTTTATGGTTCCAAATATGCTTACTAGAAAGAAAAAATGAGGTCATCTTAAAAGCCATTGATGAACGTGTTTGGTTAGTTTGTGGAAAAGGGTGGACTCCTTCCACTGTAACTGTTGATAATGTCATTGGCCCCAAACTTTTCTTTTCATGGACAGAGGACGACTTTAAGTGAAGTAATTTAAACTCTTGCAATTTAAGTGCTATTTCTGGAGTCGTCACTCCTGACGAGTTTCTCTGCATTATGACATGCACTACATCTGAAGAAGCTCGGGATACCCTTCGGCTCACTCACGAGGGTACCGACGCTCTAAAGGCATCCAAACTACAAAATTTGACCACCCAATTTGAGATCATTAACATGCTAGAGTCCAAGTCCTTTGATGAATTTTATGTGCGTTTTTGGACATAGTTATTTCTAGTTTTAATTTGGGTGAGAAAATTCTTGAGACGAGAGTTGTTGAGAAAATTTTGAGGTTGTTACCTTCCCTCTTTATTCCTACGGTCACCGTACTTAATACATTAGGGATCCTAGACACTCTTAGGTTAGAAGAACTTATAGGGTATCTCCAAACATACCTGATTGATATGTTCCCTAAAACTATTAAACCTAAGGGAGTAGGGATTGCTTTACATATTCAAACTAAGGAAATGAAGAAATAGAAAGTTTGGGAATACGAATCTGAAGTTGATTTTGAGTTTGATGACTTGGCCCTGTTTGGGAAAATTTTCAAAAAGTTTCTCAAATTTTCCAAAGAAAAGATTTTTGGGAAAAATAAAGATAATAATGAAGGCCCTAGTGGGGGAGAGAAACGAGAATAAATAAGGTGTTGTGAATGTGAGGGTAAAGGGAACAAGGTACATGAGTGTTGATGTAAAAAACTAGATCGCTCTAATTATTCAATCACAGATAAATAAATAAGACAAAGATTTTTAAAGTGGTTCGGCTAGGAATAAAGCCTACGTCCACTGTTATGTTATTGCTGAGTGTTTGTGGAATTCTTGATTACAAATTCTCTCAAGAAATTCCGGTCCCTTTGAATGAGGGAGATACAATGTATTTATAGCCTTGAGGCTGTACATGAAAGGTCCAATACATTAAATGATTTACATATGAAAGGGTAATACATTTAATGCAACGTGTGCGTCAAGAATACAATGGATAGTTGAACAGTTGTCCGTCTGATAATTAATGATACGGCCGAGATGCAGTTCAGACCGCCTTAGTTGCTTGTTGATCAAGAGTTCCTCGGTGTGATAGAGTTTCTCGGAGAGAAACACGGTTGGTCGGGAAATGATCTTCCTCGCTGCTGTTGTGCCATGTAGATTGACACGTGTCTTAATCTTCTTCGTCCACATCAGCACATTAATTTTGGTATCAACAGAAGCCCCTAATGTTTCATATTTTGAACTTTGAAGAGTATGGAACATTCTTTCTTGGTATATGGCAATATTAAATGTACTTCCCAGGTTTTAGGAACATTGTATTCAAATTTCCTTCTTATTTCGCAGTTTCCGCCTTTTTGATAAGCGCTTTGATATTCGTGCAAATTTTGTCCTTTTAGCCGCCGGAAGTTTAGTAATTTCTTTTTGGTAATCATTTCTTTCGCCGCTTCCCAATGCAAAGTATTTAAACTTCTTTGGTAACCATACCGTCGTCTACGTTTTTCATTCTCTGCATTCAAGCTTTCTCTTCTCTTCTTCTCTTGTGCGTTCATCTTTGTTTCCGTTCGTTGTCAACACATCTCCTTTCTTTCTGTAAGATCTTCTTTCTTTCTTCTGTATCTCTTTTATTCAATATGGTTTATATTGTGGAATCTGTTGAGAAATTCCGTTCTGATTTTTCCATTCCTTCGTGGGTAACTCTAGAGGTTCTTTCTGAGCCTTTAGATTACTTTCGATTGGCTGAGGGACATTGGTTCCCCAGTCTTTTTGTTGCTGAATGCGGTTTTTCCTTTCCACCAAACCCATTATGCCTTGAGTTTTGTCAATATTTTGATCTTGTTCCTGCAAAAATAGCCCCCAATTCATGGAGAATAATTAACGGGGTGCACAAATTAAATTTAACTCATGGGACTCGTATTGGGATCCCTGAAATTATGTTTTGTTATAAATGGGCCGTTCTAGATAATATTTATTATTTGAAAACTAGGTATTTGAATAGGGCTCTTGTAGTTAATCTCCCTGACTCAAATAGGGATTATTTTGAGCATGGGTTGGTCATAAAAAATTGGCAACATGCGCCTTTATCTGGGAATGAAGTATACAACGGTCCCAGATGCCCCCCATACGGCAATGGGATAGGTTTATTTTTCATTTTATTTTACTTATGAAATTATGCTTTCATCCTGTTTGACAAAATGTATGACTGATATTCTATTATGTATTTGTTTGCAGTTGATAGCAAAAGAAAAACTCCAAAAGAGTCAGAAGTGAATATCAAGCATTTGAAACTTATCTGGAATTTGCATAAGACCATTGCTGACGAGCATATTAGATCTGCTTCATATTTACTACAGTATAAGAGTTATACAACCTCTTATACTGCTCGCCCTGTTGAACCAGCTTCAACACCAGAAAGTTCATCTTCAGATTCTCATATCCCCCTATCTCAGAGAATGGGCAAGAAAAGAGCTCCTCCTGCTCTATTTGGTGACATTTCTTCTGCTGTTGGAGCCCAGAAAGGCAAAATTGATGTCCCGGAGGGGACTAAAAAAGTAGATGCTGGTTCCTCCAAAATTGCCGAGAAGCCCCCAGTGGCCCCGAGCAAGAAAAATGCTCCTGCTGATGTAATTGTCATCTCTCCGACCAAGACTTCTTCCTTGGTTGATGCTGCTGACCGTCCTTTGAAGAGATTGAGGAAATCATCCTCAGTTAATCTTGCTGGAACTGCATCTTCTCTACCCGCTGGTGGTAGTAGTGTTTCAAACATCCTTCTTCTGAGTTCTTCAATGAGCTCAGTTATACCCGAGGTTCTCGGGGTTGATGAAAAAATTCCTAGGGATACATTGACATCCCTAGCTGCTCGTCATCTTTCTTCAGTAAATTTCTCATACCTTTGATCTTTCTTTCTTTTTCTTGAATTCTTGTATTTGTGTTGACTCTATTGTTTTTCTTATCTTTCAGCTGGTGAACTGCTTCAATACCATCGTGAAGAAAGATCAAGTTATTAAAGCTTCCACTTCCTCGTCCGATGTTGACGATGCTCTGTTGGGTTTAACCCAATCTGTGAAGGAATCTCACCAACAGTACATCGAGGAGAAAACTGTTTGGGAGAAAAAATTGGCCGTGGCTGAGGCTGATAAGATGAAGATGGCTGAAACCTCCAAGAATTTGGAGGAGAAAATTAAAGATTTGGAAGTTAAACATCAGGAATCTGATGATAAATTGAAGAAGGCAGAAGAAGAAATATCTACTCTGCGAGATATTAAGGTTAAGAAAGAGGAACTGGAGGTGAAGCTCTCCTCGGAGAAATCGAGGAGAAAAGTTGCAATCAAGAAACATTTCAGTGTTGGTTGGGAGAAAGGATGGGAGAGAGGGATAGCTGCAATGACGTCCCAAGTCCAATATGGGGAGTTGAAATACTTCTATGATGGTTGGGTAGCTGCTCTGCAAGAGCTAAAAGTCCAAGATGATTCTGAGCTATTCCAACGGCATCTCCCTGGTCCTCCTCCACCAATTGTGGAAGAAGAAGAAGATGAACCTGCTTCAGATGAATCTTCCATGGCTATGGGTGATCAAGTTTCTGCCTCTCAACCATCTGCCACTGAGGACATTTCCTCCATGCCTCCTCCTCCCGAGAAGACTCCTACCGATCAAGCTGTAGTTATCACCGAGCAACCGAGCTCCTCGTCCCAGCCTCCCGAGAAAGTCTTGGGGGACAAGGAAAAGGTGTGAAGTTGTTCGGCAGCCTTTCTGTATTTCCTTGTAATCGAACGATGTAACTTTTTGATGATCTAATAAAATATATCTTTGCTCATCTCTGTTGTTGATAACTTGTTTTTGTTGATTGTTGTCTTTTTCTTGTCATTAGTTTGTTGCTAGAATGGAATTGATCTCTTCTCATGATACCGAGCTGATGCAGCAATGTCATCAATACTATAAGGCTGGTCATACAGATCTTAGTACATCGGAAATTGTTGATATCCTTGGTCACGGTGCTTCAGAGCAGGCTATTGAAGCTTATCAATACTTGAAAGCTTTACTCGACCGAGCAGTGGCCAACAATGTTGCTTACTATGAGTTGATTGAAGAGCTTCATGATTCCTTAAAGGATCTTCAAAATCAACATAACGAATCAATGGCTTTATTACATAAAGATTATGAAAATAGATACCAGCAGCTCTCTTCAGAAACAGGCCACAAGAAGATCATTGCTGGGTATAACGTCAGGGAGAGGACCCTAAAAGGTGAAATTGAAGCCGGTAGACAAATCGCTGAGATCCTGGAGCAAGAAAATAACAATTTGCAGAAGAAATTATCGCAGTATGAATCTGCTGCTTCATCCTCTACTGCATTAATACCAGTCACTGATGAAGGCTTCTCGTTCTTAGAAGTCGAAAATGCCAAACTGAGGCAAGAGCTGGAGGACTTAAGAAGATCTGCTATTTCTGGAACTGCTCGGGGACGAGGAAGAGGTTCTCGGGGGCGAGGAAGAGTCAGCCAAAATGTTGAAGAAGCTTGCACTCAGTCTATTCTGGAAACTCAAGCATTCCAGTTGAAAGTAAAAGACCGTGCTCTGACTGAAATGTCCAATAAAAATCTGTCTCTGGAAGATCAGCTGGCATCAACGAAATCTGCCTTGCATAACAAAGATCTCTTTGCCAAAAGCCTTCATGAACAATTGGATAGATTAACCTTCCAATTCCATAAACAGCCAAGAGAATTCTGGATGGCGGGATACAATGAAGCTCTCGTTCATCTGGATGCTCGCATTGAACATGCTAATAATGAAGGTTACAAGCAAGGATGGTTAAATGCATTGGGTGTATTAAAGTTGGAGCAAGGGCATTTTTTATGGGACTATCATGCTCCATCACTATTAGACCTGCCTGTACCACCTTTCAAATTGGATATGGCATGGATTCCAGCTCGCTCCATTCCTCGCAGTCTAATTTCGAAATATCTTGGTGATTATAGCCTTCACTCCCATGCTGAATTATCTCGTCCTGAGCATCTTTTGGATACGCCTTCTGTTATGAACGTCAGAATGCTCAGAGATGTTAATTTCATCAATTCTCCCCTTTGCCTAGAAGACCCTCCTGCCGGCGAGGAACCTGTTTCTAAAGCACAGGGCAAAAAACCAATAGAATAGTAATGTCCATGTAACAATTTTGTAATTTGTAATTTATTCCAGATTAATGAAAAGATTTTCATTTTCTGTTTGCCAATTTTGTTTTATCAAGCACATTTATACTTGTACATATGTATCTATGTATCTATTAAAAAGCTAACAGTATTATTGTTCAATAAGTAACTTAATAAAAGGTTACAAATATTAGTAATGTTTCTCGATCACTTAATAATAAAGTAATGAGAAAAATGTTCAAACTGTTTCCAACCAACCAAGGTGGGTGAATAATGTTTGTCGACTAAATACAGCTCCGACGAACTATACTTGGTTTGATTATAAAATTGCGTCCGACCAACTAAGATCAATAAGTTGTCCTCGCCGACCAACTACAGTTATTGGGTTTTTATCCCCGACCAACTATACTTGGTGTATTTTTTAAACATTTTGTTCTTCAAAGAACTCATTGTAACAATATTACCTCCCGACCAACATAAGTTGTAATATGAGAGTATATTTTTATCTTACCAACCGTGGTTGATCCTGCTGGTGTACACTTTTTGGCTCCTTAAAGCTTTTGGCTCCTTAGAGCATTTTTTGGCTCCGTAGAGCATGTCCTCCTAACCAAAGGAGGTTGGCTACTTATAGCACTTTTTGCTCAATAGAGCTGTCCTCCTAACCAAAGGAGGTTGGCTCCTTAGAGCACTTTTGCTCCGAAGAGCTGTCCTCCTAACCAAAGGAGGTTGGCTCCTTAGAGCACTTTTGCTCCGAAGAGCTGTATTTGTTGGCTCCTTAGAGCACTTTTGCTCCGAAGAGCTGTATTTGTTGGCTCCTTAGAGAACTTTTGCTCCGAAGAGCTGTATTTGTTGGCTCCTTAGAGCACTTTTGCCCCGAAGAGCTGTCCTCCTAACCAAAGGAGGTCGGCTCCTTAGAGCACTTTCGTTGTATAGTGTATTACACTAGTATTCCCCGAAAAACTTTCATCCAGAAGGAAAGAATGGTGAAACATCTTCGTTTTATTCATAATGAGAGAAATGCTTTACATTGGACATCATTGATAATACTTGCGCAGGTGTTCAGCATTCCATGCATTTTTAAATTCTTCTCCTTCTAGAGTTGCTATTCTGTAAGTTCCTGGTCGAACAACCTCTGTAACTCGGTAAGGTCCATGCCAGTTTGCTTCTAGTTTATTCTGCTTCTGAATGACCTTCTTTAGCACATAATCCCCTTCTTTTAAATCACATTTCTTTACCCTTTTGTTGTAAAACAGAGCTGTTCGTTGTTGATAAGCAGCATTTCTAATGGCTGCCTCTTCTCTGACTTCCTCGAGCATATCTAAATCCATCCTTCTCATCAAATCACTGATCGGAGAATTGAAATTTAACACCCTATGTGTTGGTAGGCCCAACTCGGCAGGTATCACAGCCTCACTTCCAAATGCTAGCATATATGGTGATTCTCCTGTTGCTGCTCGGGGAGTTGTTCGGTAAGCCCACAAAACTGACTGTAGCTCATTAATCCAATTTGCTTTAGCCTCACTTAACCTCTTCTTCAACCCATTTAGTAATGTTCTGTTCGTCACTTCAGTCTGCCCATTGCTTTGGGGATGGCCTGGTGCTGAATGAAACTTCAAGACGTTTGACTGATGACAATAGGCAGCAAATTCTTCATTATCAAATTGTGTTCCATGGTCTGTGATGAAAGCGTGGGGGTGACCATATCGACAAATGATATTCTTCCATATGAACTGATACACCTTCTCGTACGTCATATCAATTAGTGGTTCAGCTTCCACCCACTTAGTAAAATAGTCTACTGCCACGACGAGATACTTGAACCTTCCTCGGGTCGTCGGCAGTGGTCCAACCAAATCAATCCCCCACATGGCAAATGGCCAAGGTGATGTTATGGGTGTCAACAATGCCTGTGGAGTTCTTCGGATGGAAGAAAAACGTTGGCACTTGTCACACTTCTTAGCATAAGCTATACAATCAGCTCTCATCGTCGGCCAATAGTATCCCTGTGTCATCACCCTTTGCAGTAGGGTCCGACCTGCTACATGAGCTCCACAAGATCCTTCATGGATTTCTTCAATCAATTCTTTGACTTCTGATGGATACACACATCTCTGCAAACCTGCCATAATTCCTCGTCTATACAAAACACCATTAGTTAACACATACCGAGCAACTTTATACTTCAATTTCTTGGCAGCTAGTTTGTCCTCCGGTAATACTCCTTCTTCAATGTATGCTCTGATAGGATCCATCCAAGATGGTCCTAAATCAAGGGTAATAATCTTCATCGTCAGATCTTCTTCTATGCTCCGACTTTCTAATACTTCAATTGGTATTGTTCTTCGCAGCTCGGTGCGCGTAGCTGACGCTAGTCGGGCCAATGCGTCTGCTCTGGCATTCTCCATTCTCGGTATCCTCACCAATTGAATAGCATCAAATTCTTTCAATAATTCCATCACTTTTGCATGGTACTTCACCATTAACTCTCCCTTCACTGCATATATTCCCATCATTTGATTCACAATTAACTGAGAATCACTGAAAACAATTACTTGACGTGCCTCCATAACTTTCGCCAAATGAAAACCTGCTATCATAGCCTCATATTCAGCTTCATTATTGGAAGCTTTGAATTGGAATCTCAAGGCGTACTCCATGTCAATATCATCTGGAGAATTTAAAATAATCCCTGCTCCACAACCAGCCGTGCAAGATGATCCATCTACATATAATCTCCATGTATGTAACTCGTCTTCAAATTTCTTATCTGTTAGAGTTCCTCGGTGAAATATCATCTGTTTTCTTTCATCATCCCCGGGTATCCTTCGTTCCTCGTCGATCATTTGTTCGTGCCCTTCCACCAACCGGAGTTGGTCGGGATTTAAATATGATGATTTTTCTACATCCACAAGTCCTTTTACCAACCTTGGTTGGTTTGGATCTGTGTCTGTCGATCCTGTATCGTCCACAGGTAGGTCAGCAAGCATCTTTTGCTCCTCGGGGGTATCAGGGTATGTGAACTCTGCTATAAAATCTGCCACGGCTTGCCCTTTCAACGATGATCTGGGTTCATACACAATATCATATTCACCGAGTTCTATTGCCCAATACATCAATCTTCCTGATTTTTCTGTCTTGTGAAGGGCTTGTCTTAACGGCATGTCGGTATACACAATGATGGTATGGGCCTGGAAGTATGGTCTCATTCTTCTACTTGCTTCAATTAATGCCAGTGCCAATTTTTCCAGCTTTGGGTATCTGATTTCCGCACCTCGGAAGGCCTTGCTTGTATAATAAATTGGCTTCTGGACTCCATTCTCCAATCTGATCAACGTCGAGCTAACTGCATTTTCTGATACTGCCAAATACAAGTACAGCTTCTCTCCATTTATTGGCCTAGACAACAATGGTGGGGCTCCCAAATACTTCTTCAGATCTTGAAAGGCTTTCTCACATTCATCAGTCCACTCAAAACTTTTTCGTAGCGTTTTGAAGAATGGGAGGCATTTATCAGTTGCTCGGGATACAAATCTGTTGAGTGCTGCAACTCGTCCGGTAAGACTTTGCACTTCTTTCTTCGTCGTCGGGGATCGCAGCCCTAAAAGAGCTTTGATCTTTTCTGGATTTGCCTCAATACCTCGTTGGTTGACGATGTATCCGAGGAACATTCCTTCTCGTACTCCAAAGGTACATTTCGTCGGGTTAAGCTTCATCTGGTATTTATCCAGTTGATCAAAAGTTTGACTCAAGTCAACCAAATGATCTGCAGCTCTCTTGCTTTTGGTGAGCATGTCGTCGACATAGACCTCCATATTGCGGCTGATTTGTTCGGTGAATACCTTGTTCATCAACCGCTGATATGTTGCACCTGCATTTTTTAAACCAAAAGGCATAACATTATAACAATAAGTTCCCCTTGGGGTAATAAAAGAAGTACTTTCCCTGTCTTCAGGTTTCATTTTGATTTGGTTGTAGCCAGAATAAGCATCCATGAAGCTGAGTAGCTCGTGTCCCGAAGTAGCATCCACTAGTTGATCAATTCTGGGCAATGGAAAATGATCTTTTGGACATGCTTTGTTGAGATCAGTAAAATCAACACACATTCTCCACTTGTTGTTCTTTTTCTTTACCATCACCACATTCGCCAACCAATCTGGATATTTCACGTCTTCAATGAATTGGGCTTTCTGGAGTTTCTCGACCTCCTCTTGTATGGCCTGGTTCTTCTCGGGACTAAACACCCTTCTTCTTTGCTTCACAGGTTTGATCTCCTTATTCACATTGAGTTCATGACATAAGAAGTTTGGATCTATTCCTGGCATGTCTTCATGACTCCAAGCAAAAGTATTCTTCCTATTTCTCAAGAAAATTATCAACTCCTGTTTTATTGAAACATCCAACGACGACCCTATCTGAGTTATTCGTTCAGGATGCTCGTCGTCTAGGATAACAATTTCTGTAGATTCCATAACCTGTCCTTTTACGAGTTGAGATTCATCCCTAGGGTCAAGAGTTTCAATTTCTGTGCTTTCCTCCACTTGGTAAGTAGTAGTCTTTTTCTGTAACTCTTCAAGTTCCTCTTGCTCGGCCGACGAATAATAGCATTCCCGAGCTACTTTTTGATCACCTTTCATAATTCCTACTCCAAAATTCGTTGGGAATTTCAAACATTGATGAACTGTAGATGGAACTGCTTCGAACTTCTTCAATCCAACTCTTCCCATGATGATGTTGTAGGCGGACTGCACATTCTTATCCATTACAAAAAAGCGTATTCTTTCCGTTCGACAAGCAGGCCAAGTTCCAATGAGTATATCCAACTTGATCGTCCCAAGTGGAAAAACTTTCTCGCCAGCAAAACCCAGAAGGGGTCTGTGATAAGGTTCTAACTGAGATAATTTTAAATTCAAGCTATCAAAGCATGAATAATACATGATGTCTGCTGAACTACCATTGTCTACTAACACCTTTGAAATGACCACATCCTTCATCCTCATTTTGATCACCAGCGGATCATCATGAGGGTAGAGAACACCTGCCAGGTCGTTTTTTGAAAAACCAATCACTAGCTTCTCTTTGTTTACTTTCCTCGGACGATCATCCTCGGCCAGGTTTATTCGCTGAATGTATGAACAAGCTTGAGCCTCTCCGAGATAAGCTTTTCTTTCTGCAGTAAGGTCTCCTCCTCCTGCATCTCCTCCTGTAATAACATTACAATCAAATGACCCAAAACGTATGGAAAATACCTCTCGTTCAGGTTTCCTTGGCTTCTTGGGAAGATCGGGGTCATCATCCGGATCCTCTTCATGGTCCTTCCTCTTTTTCTCCTCTGCACGACGAGGAGATCTAGATCTCTCTCTAGTTCTATCATCATTCTTCCTCTCACTCCTGCGATCTACGTACTTTGATAATTTTCCTCTTCGGATGAGTGTTTCAATCTCGTTCTGAAGGGCTATACAATTTTTGGTCATATGGCCATGATCTTTGTGAAATTCGCAATATTTGGTCTTATTCCTCATGTCGGGATCTGTCTTCAGTTTCTCTGGCCATTTGATTTCCTCGTTATTCCTGATTTCTTCCAAAACATGATTAATACCCACTTTCAATGGAGTATAATTATCATACTTCTTTAGGGCTTCCAACTTCATCCTGTTATTCTTGGAATATTTGTCACCACCATTACTTTTCTGATCTTTCTTCTTAGAATTGTCGACCTCCACTTTAACTTCTTTATCCATATTCTTCTTCGCAGCCATAGCCTCCTCGGCATTCATGATTTTGACCGCCTTTGCCATCAACTCCGACATATTTTTAGGTGGATCTTTAGCCAAAGTGTAATACAGCTTGTTAGGCAGCAAACCACTCATCAAAGCAGTGATTGCTGTCTTTTCTTCATAATCTATGACTTCCAACTTTTCGTTATTGAAACGAGTTATGTAATCTCTAGTACTTTCACCTGATTTCTGTCTAACACTTAGCAAGTGTGCTACTCGCTTTACCGGCTTTGCTCCAAAACAAAAATTGCCAATAAACAACTCGGCTAACTGAACAAAAGTTGAAATCTTACCCCGAGGAAGATTATTGTACCATATCTGTGCAGATCCAGTAAGAGTTCCCGAGAATGCTCTACACCTCATCTCGTCGGGAACAGCGTAGATATCTGCAGCAGCTTGGTATTTTTCTATATGAAGTACGGGATCTGTCTTTCCATCGTACTTGGGAGTCACCACGGGTGCTTTGAATTTCGACGGCGTAGGGAAATCCACAATGGCTTGCACAAAAGGTGTTCCTTGAACAAAAGTTCTCTGTAAGGGATTTCTTGCCTTAGCCATTTCTCCCAGTCTATCCTCCAATCGTTGAATGGAACCTTTCCATGCTTCATTCCCTTCCTCGGGCCGTTTAGTCCGAGCAACTGATTGCTCTGACGTAGCTTCCTGAGATTTATCTCGACGAGTGGTTGGTCGCGATTGCGCAAATCCTTCTCTTAAACCTGGTGGCGGTCGAAAACTTCTTGATGGAGCCCTAGGTGGATTCATGTTCCTCCTTGGTCCTAATCGACTGAAAGGAGATACTCTACTTAACCTCTCCAAAGCGCTAGTTCTCTCCGGAGAGAGAGTGATACGTTGATCTGTATCCGAAGCCCGTATTGATGAAGTTCGCCCAGGTTGATAAGAAAAATCATTAGACTCTTCATTGCGATATGACCCAGTGCGTCTAGATTGCGATTGCCTATGATCACTTCTTTGCCCTGAATAGGTAGGTGCACCGCCCTGAAGAGTTTGAATGAGTTGCCTCATGGATTCTTGCATGGCGGTTTGTCCTTGAGCCAGATTCGTTATAATCCCAGCCAGATCTGGGGATGCAGATGGATTTGGAAGATTTCCAGTATTTCCAACATTTCGATTACTGGATTCTGGATTATCAGCCATTGGTGATAAATGATTTTTATGAAAAACGATAATAACAGTCGTTTCCCACAGACGGCGCCAATCTGTTGATGTAAAAAACTAGATCGCTCTAATTATTCAATCACAGATAAATAAATAAGACAAAGATTTTTAAAGTGGTTCGGCTAGGAATAAAGCCTACGTCCACTGTTATGTTATTGCTGAGTGTTTGTGGAATTCTTGATTACAAATTCTCTCAAGAAATTCCGGTCCCTTTGAATGAGGGAGATACAATGTATTTATAGCCTTGAGGCTGTACATGAAAGGTCCAATACATTAAATGATTTACATATGAAAGGGTAATACATTTAATGCAACGTGTGCGTCAAGAATACAATGGATAGTTGAACAGTTGTCCGTCTGATAATTAATGATACCGCCGAGATGCAGTTCGGACCGCCTTAGTTGCTTGTTGATCAAGAGTTCCTCGGTGTGATAGAGTTTCTCGGAGAGAAACACGGTTGGTCGGGAAATGATCTTCCTCGCTGCTGTTGTGCCATGTAGATTGACACGTGTCTTAATCTTCTTCGTCCACATCAGCACATTAATTTTGGTATCAACAATGAGTATCCCACTAGGCTTAAGAGAAAGGGCAAGAAAATTGCTAATAAGTCCATTCTTAGCGATAGTGACGTCGAGTCGGTTGATTCAGGGGGAGAATCACCATATAATCCATGCGTTGCGTTCATGCCTAGTCACGTTAGCTCTTCTAGTTTATCCCATGCCGATAAGGACACATCTAATTGTGAAAGCATCGATGATGTTTAAAATCATTTTGGAGATAGTGAAACTGAGGATGTAAATTTGAGTGAGGGAGAAGATGATATCCAAAAGTCATTTAGAGATCTTTACACCAAGACCTTGAAAACGAAAAAGCTAAATAAAGATTTGTCTCTTAGGGTGTTCGATGTGGAGAAAGAGGTGAAAGTTTTGAGAGAGTGAGGCGTCGGTGAGTCAACTCGAGAAGGTGAAGATTTCTTTATGTGGGAAGTTAATTATTTTAGGTAGGGAAAAGACTGATTTGAACAACATCATGTCTAGTCTTACGAAAGATCTTCAGTCTTCATTGGAGACTCATGAGAAACTTGAAGCCCGTGTATCGTAACTCGAGAGCGATCTTGAACATGCTCGTGAGGTCAGGGTCACTTTAGAGGACACATCTAAAAAGGTGGGAAATATGCTCCTAGGTCCCGCGTTAGGTAACATTGAGAGGAAAGGAATAGGTTATGAAAGTGAATCCATTTCCCATGCCGCACCCAAGCTGGTTCCCAAGTTTGTGTTGGATCGTTATGGCCCTTGACCTAACCCACTTAGGAGAGCTCATCCTAGACGTTTTGAGGAAGGTGGAACCAAGCCCATTTGTGTTTATACCCATTGCAAACAAAGAGGTGACCTTTGAGAGTATTGTTTTAAGCTAGGGAGAGTGTCTTATAGGTATGTTTCCCAGTATGCTCGCACACGAGTTCCCGCACGCACTCCCACAGATATTACCCCGCATGTTCTCATTCATTACTTGAGATATTTTGAGAGTTTTCGAGACCAATTAGTGTATTTAATAAATACTTCACAAAATCGTAAGGAGTAATTTCTTAGGAAGTCATCTCCTTTTAAGAACGCCTCCGGACCTAATGATTGAGGTTGAGACTTGCTTTCTAGCATAGGGTATTTTCATGCTCATATCTTACAACCCTATTTCTAGATTGTACTATCACTGTATATCTAAATTTTTCATTTTGATATTTAAAAACAAAAAATCCAAAAATAGTTTAATTTTTTTGAAAAATACAAATATTTTCGATTTTTAAGAAACAGTTGAAAAGGAAAGAAGATTTTATTTTGATAAAATTTTGAAAAAGATAAAAAAGTTTTACATTTTTTATAACCATATATGGATGAACTTTAAGATGTCCGAATCACACATTCATTCTATATCCACGTGACTATTTTGTAGTGTTTTGAGATATGGCATCATTTTATTTATGTTCTTAATAATGTGTGAAGTCATTACGTTGTGATTTGATGATTACTTGCTATATGTTTGACTCCTTGTTTCCTTTAATGCACATGAGCACGAGCTTATTTTAATATTGCACTTACCTGTCACTTGTCGATCATAGTGCCTTCATCTCAATTTTTCTTTAAAATGAACCAAATGTAAAAATGAGATAAAAAGTTGAGCATGTAAGAACCATTGCCCGGATTTAAATCATTTTTTTATAAAAGTTTGTTAAATATTAAGTAATAGAAAGGGGATACGAAAGATAAAATGTATTTGCATTAAAATCAAGTATTTTCAATGAAAAGAGCCTAAAAAGATTAAAGGCACATAAAAATAAAAGTGCCAGGCCAATTTGTGAACATTGATGCTTCGCTACACATAAGCATTAATTTCTTCAAAAATAATTGAGAGTATTCTTTGTTACGTGAGATTTTGAGGGAGTTAAGTTAAAGATCAATGGGTTTGCACGATATATATAATCTAACAAAACATTACATAGTTATGGGCATAATTGGTGTGAAAATCACTTACGTTCTTGATTTGTTGATTAAGTTAAGTCAATTTCACACGAGTTCTCAATCTTTTACACCTAAAGTAGACTTAGAGATCTTTCATTAGTGGTATCTCAATCCTTCGTGAACTTGTGTTATGATTGTCTACGTTGATTAACCTATGGAATACGTTCATACCTCTACATTCCCCAATCATGATTCTGGTATTTTTGTGTTTATTCACGGTGTCTTTTATTTGTAAAATTTATACTTGGGAAAAAATTGAAAAATTTCCAAAATAGTTAAGGAAGACTTTGAGATTATCATTACACGTGCGTTGTTAACATATCTTTGGGATGGTATCTTACTTCTTATATGTGAGGTTTTTATTTCATATTTAGTATCTACTCCTTTGTCTATTTCTGACAAAAAGGGGGAGAACAAATTAAGGGGGAAATTTGATGATGAGTTTGATTTATGGGGGAGGAATGCATTATGAGTTTCATTTTTATTTTATATTTCACACTTTATGCATCACAGGTATTTTTCTTTATTACACGCGTGTAAGAATCTAAGGGAGAGAATATATTACATCGCATGAAGACAAAGTTTCTGAAGGGAAGAACAAGATGATATTGAAGACAAAGTTTCACTATGATGTCCCATTTCTAGGGTTTGGGAAGGGTATTCGATGATTTTTCTTAGAGGTTTTTTTTATGTAATTTGAATTTTGGTCTAGGTTTGTATAGTTTTGTACTGGGAATAGCCAAAAGGGGAGATTTGTAAGATAAAATATTTTAGCTTAGTCTTTTTATCTGCATTTATTTGCGCTTTGGCATATTTGGCGTATCCCGTTACAAATCGACACGCACTGAAAAGTCAAACTAAACTCCAACATCTTCAAGTTCAAGACTCCTCAATATATCATGAAGGTATAAATATTTTAGGAGTTCTTAATTATTCATATTTATATTTGGGATGTATTTTTTTTAATGAATCGAGGCTAGATTTTTATGTTATAAAAAAAACTTTTTTGGATCTCGTTCAAATGAGAATGGACTCTTGTTCAAATGAGAATGGACACTCGTTCGAACGAAATTACCTTTATTTTTTAGCTCGTTAGATCATTTTTTCAAATGAACTTCGAACTAGAATCCACTTCATAGCGTGTCTTACTTCCTTTAAAGATCGTTAGAAGTTGGTTCAAACGAGATTGCAGTCTCGTTTGAACTAAATGAGGTTTTTATCCAAACGAGATGCTATTCTCATTTATACGACTTCAATTTTTGTTCGAACGAGTGACCCACCTCAAAATTCATCTTAAACTTATAAATACCTGGTTTGAAACCTTTTTTATTGGGACTTTGGAAAAAATGTGAACATAACATCTGAACCAAAGTTGTTCCAACTTCTATGTTTCTAAAAACCTTTTGATTCACAAATATTCATCCCCAAATATAATTGTGAATCCTTTGAAATCCTAAAAGTTTTGTATCTTGAATACACCTTGTGGAGAGAATTCTCTACGATTGACTTTGTGACCCAAGGGATCACGACTGAAGAAGAAGGGAGAAAGGAAGATCGATAGATACCGAGGATAGACTGTCACCTGTGGACGACTCTAGATTGTTCTATTTTCTTTAGAATTTTTTTGAAGACTGTACGTCATATCTCATGCTTCTAAGTTATTTGTAAGTCGACTGTCTTGTAAAATGTTCTAAAGTGCTGAATATAGGTTTTGCTCTGAAAAGGGATTTTTCCTCATATCTGTGGTTGATTGTAGGTGTATTTTATTTTCTACGATTGGAATGATTATCATATGCAAACCTAATTTAATCAAAGATTAAAATTTGGAAAAAAATTGGATTTATGTCTTTGGTACATTTAATTACATAAATCAATCCATTAGGTTCGCACTGCGCACTCTAAAAAAATATGACCAAAATGCAAATAACACACGAATAATCATGATTTACTCACCCAAGTTAATGCTACACAAATGAGAACTTGACTCTGATAATAATTGAATAAATATGTGTGATAATATCGAGTAATTATTAACATGAAACCTAGGGGGTAAATAGGTTTGATTGCCTCCTAAGGTCAATTTTTCGATTTTCACAAATTTATTCCAATTATGAAATTCTCAACACTTGATTTGATAAAAACTTTTTCAAAAGACTTTATTAACTTACACAAAGATAAAATTAAGTGAATCTAGTGATTAAACTTGTATCTAACACACTTAATACAATTTTAGGCAAATTCACAAGACGTGAACTAGATATATGTAATGTCTGTGATCAATTGTGTACAAACTAATACAAAACATATATAAGCAAGCATAACAAAAGGTTTATGAGGAAAAAAAACCCAAAGTAGGGGTAAAAATCCTCGACGCACTCTAAATCACTTCTACTTAAAAATAAATTTTACAAAAGATAAGAAGGTACCTCTCACGCAATCTTTATCATGTAGTTACCTATGAACCTTTTAAATTTTCCCCATAACCAATGAGAATCCATCACAAGCTCTATGACATGAACTAGGAAGTCCATTCTCTTCGTTGAAGTCATGCCACACTCCAAATTATCCAATAACTCGAAATGATTCCATTTTTAGATAACAAAGTAGAAGATCAAAGAAATTCAATAGATGTAGAATGAATTTACAAAAGCTAGTATAAAGATCTGATTAAATACATTCTCAATTTTCTCAAAAACACTTTGTATAAAGAATATATCGAAGTTTCAAAAGTTTTTGAAGAACAATAAAGATTTGGTTTGAAGAAATATTAAAAGAGTTTTCAACATTCAAAAATCTCTTAGAGGAATATTTCAATTGTGTAAATTTCAGATGTAAAGAAATGGGGGGGGGGGGGGGGGGGGAATTAGCATTTTAGATCTAAAGAAATGGGAGGAAAATTGGCCTTTAAGTAGAGATTTTTTAAAATATGGGGCCTCCATGTGCATAGTGCATTTTTTTATGTGGGCATGATTCCCGAAAGCGCATGGGATCCTGGACAAGGCTATCTCCACGGATACAAATTTGTGTCGTGCAACTTTTTCAAAATTGCCGTAACATTTTCAAGGCATAAGGTCAACTTTCAAAACTCTTTCAAAATAGTTTAAAAGTTATGTAAGACTATTTTAAATCACTTTTCAATCATTTTTCAAAAATCCTCACAAATTTTTAAAAAAAAATCATGTGTGTGTTTAGCCAAGTACAATTCACAACATACATGAAAAGGATATAACTTCATTCCAGTGTGAATGTAAGACAACAAAAGTGTTCAATGAGAAGGGTGCAAGATTTCCAATCTTCAAAGGTTCATTTAAGTATAATTTAAGAAAATGACTACGCCTCACTCATAACGAATCACGTCTATATGACTTAAATGACTCAATGACTCAAACGTTTTGTCGTGGGAATCTAGTCAACTAGTATTAATACAAAATTACATTTTCATATTATATGGATACCCTATAAATCCATCAACCCAAAATAATTTTTTTACTTTAAAAAATGTCCAATATATGATAGTTTTTAAGATTCTTATAATCTTACATATATTGATCTATTTTTCGTAAAAATTAAAAAATTACCTTGGTTGATTTTTTACATGGTATTTAAACACTTTATGGATACCGGTAAAAAAATTAACCCAAAATAATTTTTTACCATTTAAAAAAAGTGGTTATTTATGATTTAGGTTCCATTAGTTCTTGTTTATTATTTGTCGTGTGTCAAAAGTTTGGATGGTGATGCCATTTCTAACATATTATGTTAAAATTCAAACTTGACCATAAAGTTTGGATGGTGATGCCATTTCTAACATATTATGTTAAAATTCAAACTTGACCATTACTCTCCTTCACATAATATATATATATATATATATATATATATATATATATATATATATTTATTATAGTTAGAATTTCAAAAAAGTAATATTTTATAAAATAAAAAGAATAATATTTTGGAAATTTAAAAAAGGAATATAGAAAATATAATATTTTTTCAAAATATGAAAAATCATATTTATAATTATTTTTTAGTTTTGTAGTGTTTGATCGAAAATATATTATTTATCTCTCTTAAAAAAATAATACTATTTTTTAATTTAAACATCCATAAAAACGTAATTACTCTTATATCCTAACATCCAAATATTATGATTTCTTTAATTTTCCAGAATAGTATTTTTTTTTAATTTTTCAAAACATTACTTTTCTAAAAAAAAAATAAGTTTTTTAGTTTTCTAGGATATTAGGATACTTTGTATTCCAAATATTAATGTGAGGGATAATTTGATCATATATAAGGAGAGGACATGTGTCAGAAGACCCTATCAAAGATCTCAAATGAAAAGATAAATATTGGTAATGCAAACTAAGAAAAATATCAGAATTAAATATGATTGATCGATCCGAATAACTACCTAAGGTCAAGGAGTCCTACACGACTAATTTTTTTTTCTTTTGTCTATAAATGTAACCCTTACCCTAGGAATATGGGCATGCGACCTTTGTTGTCATAAGGAGATTAATATATATATATAGAGAGAGAGAGACCGTGAACGTAGGCACATAGCTGAACCACATACTTCATATTCTTAGGTGTGATTGCGACTTATTTTCTTTTACGCTCAGATTTATTTTTGTTGATTTTTAGTTGTAGAATTTTAGCACCTACAGTTGTCACCGTCTGTGGGAAAAAATTCATTTCTCAACCTAAAAAATCCAACTAGCAACTGGACATGTCTCGTTCACATAACCAACACCTGACATCCCACGACAGTTGTTAAGACAACTAAAATAGTTGCGATGCCCCAGGATTAGGTCTGACATCTAACCTAATAGGAGTTGACATACTCCCAGCTTTTACATCCTTCCACGTGATCTTCAAACTGTGTAAAGCAATAAACCACCCCACCCCAGTCGAGCCAGATCTCATGGCTAGTGGACACCGATGATCAGGATCTTCAAGAATAATAGCCGTCTATACACCACCAGTAGGAGGAGAATGCCCGCCTCCGATGTTGCTTGGAAAATATGGAGCATGAGCTCCACGAGAAAAAATACAAACATCACGAGACTACCCGAACCCCTAGCTCTTAAGCGAGTCCAACTCGCAACCAAGGAAGAAGTTGAGGGGGTCGCCAGACAGAAGAGATCATAACAATATTCGTTGTAACAAGAGGGACCTCCGCAACCTCCTTAGAAGAAAGATAGATGATCATCCAACTCATCGATGGGCTAGGCCACTGATGATATGGCCATAAGGTACCTCACTAGACAGGAAAAATCCCCTTTCTCGAGGTCATTTGAGGCCTCCCTAGAAGTTCGTCGCTCCTCAATTTAAGATCTATAATGGGAAAACTTATCCCACCGACCATGTTCGCTAATATCTTCAGGACATGACCCTCTAGAAAAATAACGAGGCCTTCATGTGCCGTATCTTTCCTTCGAGTTTGGGGGATGTTGCAAAAAATGGTTTAAAAAATTATCGCATTGTTCGATCACCGATTTCAAAAAGCGCACTAAGGACTTTCCCGAAATGTTCGTCACCAGTAGAACCCATCCAAAGAGGATAGATTCACTCCTCATAATGAAGAAGAAGCCCTAAGATACCCCACATGAATATGATCAACACTATTGGGAAATCTACAATGAATTGGAGGATTGTTCGTAGTAAGTGGATCTAGTCTCATTCAAGATTGATATATTAACCAATTTTATAATGCACCAGTCCCTCACCAAGAAAGAAGTTGCCACTATAGAAGACTTGATGTCTAGAATCAAGAAATACGCCGTGGTGGAAGACATAATAACAAGCACTCAATATGTTAACGGTTGGGCAAAGGCGAGCAATAATGGTGATAAGGAGAACGGCCTCAAGAAAGGGGGGGGGGGTAAGAATAGAAGATCTAAGGGAGACAACAAGTTTGATCCTAACAAGGACCATCATGCCATTAAAGCTATTTTTAAAGATCCTATATATAAGATCCTGAAATAAATTAAGGATCAACAGTACTTTAACTGCCCGAGGAATATGGAAAGGGACTCACCAAAGAGAAAAACAACCCTAATATGTTCCTATCATAGTTAGCATGGGCACAAGACAAATAGATGCATGGAGCTCAAGTATTTCCTAGAAGAACTAGCCTAGGAAGGGAATCTAGATGATAATGTGGAGAAAAAGAACATGAAGGTCCCCACTGATTATGAACAAAATCCATACATCATCCTAGACGACGATGATGACATATGACATGAGCTCGCAGTAATCTATGGGGCCTCCATCCCTAACCAGATGCAAGGCAGCACCGTAAGGATGGAGATAAAGATGGTTATTACAATCACAAAAGCTTTCCAAATTAACCCTTCTAAAACCATAGTTGGTAAATGCTACTTACCGAAAGACATCAACTATGCCAGGAATATTGTCGTCACTGAACAAGTCCTGGTTGGTGTCAGAACTCCACATCATGACGCACTAGTAATCACTCTCATGATAGCTAACTAGGATGTGGATAAGCTACTAGTGTACTAGGAGATATATTTCGATGTCATGTGTTTAAATTTGTTCAACAAGCTCAACCTAAAGATGGAATATTTGAAGGAAGAGCTTACCCCTCTGATTGGCTTCACTGAAAGAATGATAATGGCTCTTAATAAGGTCGTACTCCTAGTATGAAATGAAAGAATATCCAAACTAATGTGATTTCTAATAGTGGACAATGAATCTCCATACAATATGATTCTGTGGAGAAAATGGTCCCATGCTATGAAGGAAGTTCTATCGACCCACCATTAGATACTCAAATGCATTACCGACCGGGTGATAACTATTGGAGTGAAAGTCCAAGGGTCTATTGAAAACGCATATAGATCAAACAATAAAAAACAAATTACACATGGTGTATCTATATATGAGATTCAATTTCTCAGACCTTTGTGGTTCCTTTTATCTTGAACCGTAGATATTTGATCTCTTTCGTGTTACACTGATCCGTATCGTAAATTTAACGGTGTGGCAACCACAAAAACGAAATGATTTTTTTTCAAAAATCATAACAGCCTCAAAATAAAATATTTCTCAAGTTTTTATATCTTTTAGAGTCTGGAATTCGTAGAAAAAATTTCAGCACCATCCGATAAATGGTTCTCAAGTTATGGCTCTAACAAGTAGATACCATGACGCGTCGTGCATCTATCTGGATAGATGAAGTTTCGTAACGATGTGTGAGGCAGGGGGATCAAATGATATCTAAATGACTTCAATTTCTTATGCCTCTTTCTCTATATGTCATGAATTCGTGGTTCTACTTTCAAAATTTTTTGACTCTCCGATTGGCCGTAATCGATTTTATAATATGAGATATTTAAAAGAGACGTAGAGATCTTCCATCTTATTCCTTTAAGCCAATACATGTCATTGGTGTATGGGTACCAATGATAATGACCATACTCCTCCTTTTTAGGTGTTTTCATGATCTATATTGATCCCCCACTTATTAGGAGATAAGGGGTTGCCTATATAGGCTAGCACAGGGACCCCCAGGAGAAATGGAAGACTAGCTTCCTATAGAATTTAGGAATCCTAATTAAACTCTATAATTAATTCCATAATTATATAAATTATTAGTCATTCCACTAAAGAATAATAATTGCACTCTATCTCAAAATTATAATTTCGCGCTCCACATTATTAAATGCTTAATAATCTCCCCACGTTAAGATTACAGATACCCGTCGATTAAATTAAATTAGTGAAAATTATATTTAATCTACCTCCTATAAATTCCTTGAGACCTTTCTATTAACTTATTTGATATGTCGGATAATTAAATCCACCGACCGGGTTTGACATAATCAAAACCTATAAGTTACATCAAGAGGGTATCATTAATCTCTATACTGAGATGTGGATTCCATTCATAATTAAATAGACATACTAAAATTCACTAGTGAACCATGACTTTTAGTATACAACCCTATCAATCTCCCACTTGTACTTAAAGACATGGAATCGTGCATCTAGCAACCAAACCTGACACCTAAAATAAAAGGCTTAACAGTTGTCAATCAATGCAATCACAACAACTAGAAACTCCCTTATGTATAATTTCTTATACAACAGGTACTATACACTTTCTGGAATCTGAAATCTGACTGAATACATGAGTTAGTAACCAATAAGTTACTTATCGCTTTACATGGAAACCACATATATATTCATTAATCCTTTTCAAGTACTTGAATATTTATTCTACCAAAACAATGTTCTATTATGGGAGACACATCAGAATCAAGCTTCTACTTGACAATGCTTTATGGCTTCCATTAGACGTAAACATGAGAAAAATAAAGAAAATATGGAAAAGATAGAGGGAGACACTCCCTCCAATTAATATCTGAAGTCTAGAAGATTGTGGATAGAAGACACGTGGTTGGCCCCCACAGATAGAGTAGTGGAACCGCTATAAGAAGTCATGCTCGACGACTCTCACCCGAGATGAAGTTTTTGATTAGTGACCCCTACACCAAAACAATCGATTTGTAAGTGTTTTAAACACTTACGAATGTCATTTGCAAGTGTTTAAAACACTTACAAATCGGCGCATCGCAAAAAACTTATAAGTGTTCAAAATCGTTGCAAATGTCATTTGCAAGTGTTCATTGGGAACACATATCCGTTTCAAACAACCGTTACAAAAAACTTTGTGAGTGTTCTTAACACTTTCATATTAAACTTTTGCAAGTGTTTTAAACACTTAAAATTATAGTTTGCAAGTGTTTAGAACACTTGCAAAATTCAGCAACCTTTTTTAATTTACAACGGTTATAAACACTTGCAAAAACATATATTTTTTTTGTAATGGTTCAAAACACTTACAAATATTAACATGTAAGGAAAACAATGTTCACTTTGTAAGTTTTATGAACACTTACATAAATCAAAATATTGAAATAAAAAAAAATTATCCACCACATACCACCAACCTCACATATAACAAACAATAAAAACAACTAAAAATATAACAATTATATGAAAACACTTTCATACAATACTTCATGATATGCTCGACATAAACAAACACTCTCATCAAGAAAGGAAGCCAAAACACCAAAGGTATATATTCAGTATTCTCCTTAACAAACTTCATACATCTAGTTATTGTATCGAAAGACACATGTGCGCACATCAAAAATAAGAAATAGCAAGCACCAATAAATTACCAATATAACTAAAGACAAGTCATCTAATGGTTATCAGTCTAGTAGACGAATGGAGTAATACAAGATAAGAATATATATAAAAATATACACATGAACATGCTACAAGTTCTTCGGTTAATTTATTTGCTCCAAACTATCCAACTTCTCAAAAAACGCAACGAACCACCTGCTCTTCTTGCAACCTCCCACACATTATCCTGGGCCTCCAGGCTCATGTTTTCCATGTCATGGTTTAACTCATCAACAACAACTATGCCTTTTTCCTTGGGTGATAGGTCAGTAGGGGTACTAACACCGCCAACAGGCTTTTCACCGTCTTTTTATGCGTCACATATTCAAATCACATGAAATGAAATAAAGGTAAAGTGAGAGATAAGTATTAACAGAATAGTTGGAAACATTATAAGAACTAAATTGTGATTAATTTCCTCTGGAATTGTTAAATAACTCTACATTTCTGCGAATTTCAACCATATAAATTCAGGGTCACAGTTTTATTTTCCAACTGAAAATCAAAAAATATTTTTTGCATAAATTAAGTTAATCATAACCATTTACTTAGACACAAAGAGGATGAAATGATTACTCTGTGTAGAGTAAGTTCTCTCTGTCTTTGAGGAGTCGAACCATCAAATTCCTCCTAACATGTGAGATTTCTCAATTCTAATAAGGGCTTATTATTGTCTACATCAGAAATGGTTCAGCTGTTAATATAATTATATATGCTTCGAATAGTAATATGAGAAGAATCAACATAATTAAATTTGAGAATCTATTGAAATTTAGTTAAATTAAAAGGGGGATTTTTGGAATTGACAGTAGGAAGTGACAAACTTAGACTAACCAATTATTGTCGTATGTGTGACATAGGTACAAATAATCAAAGAAGTGTTCAATTTTTTTCCTTTTTTTATATGATTACAGGTGTTAACACATGACAAGGTCGACGTATTGAGTAGGTAGTAGTAGTATTGACTATTGAGGGTCGAGAGATAAATTCGTACAATTTTTTAATAGTGATTCTCTTTATTATTTAAAGCACCAACCAATCCAACCTGAGGTCAATGTGTCCCAATCTTATATCATCTTATATCGATTTTTAATGCTACAAAATTGGAAAGCAAACGAAAATATACTTGAGAATCGAGAGTCATTATGATGTAAAAAATTGTCACATAAATTTGTAATCAAGAAATATAATAATATTAAGTTCCTCAAGTAAAGGGACTTTATTGATTAGGGAGGAGTGGTTTTGAGGCCCATGACATCTGAGAGAGGCTATGTTGTGGAAGATCTGAACCTGGATCTGTATTATTAGTCAATAAATGAAATGGAAAATTATGAGAATGAGCAGATGGTATGGCACTTTACCATACAAGTTGAGAGTTCATTTCTCGTCCAAAAGACATAGCAGAAGCAAAGTAAAAAACATAAAGAATAGGTAGTATTGATACAAGTGATATTGAAAATGAAATGAAGGGTAGTAAGTACCTGCAACTGCTTTCATTTCTTGTGCCTAGAAGATCCATCAGTTTGCTGCTTCACTGAGTACAAAAGACCGAGTCTGAAAAAATTTGAGATTGATAGTTATAGATTTATACTTATTCTTCACAACACATCATCAGTTTGCTGCCTCACTAAGGAGCCCATACCTGATCATTCCACCATTGGTAGGAACTTGCTAAATTTCTTTTCATGTTCAGGGGGATTTTTACTGGGTAACTTCTTATCAAATTTACAACCTCTGCTTCTCGATTGGCCCAAAAATGCAAGAGGAGGTATCTTCAGAGAGGACAAAGTAACTTGGATCCTATTCATGATTACACAAATAATGGAACAAAACATTTCCAACAAAATAATAGTCCTAAGATCTCAACTCAAAAAAGTCTTTTCCCAATTACTAAATCATGTATTTAGTTTCCTTGATGTTTTCCTATTAGATAGTCTTTTGAAATTCTATTTGTTTTCAATCATTTAGAGCACATAAGTGATCATTTAAGTGCGTATAGGAATTGGGTGAAGGCCAGTTATGCACTTCTCTGATGGAATTTAAGAACATTTAGCACTTCATTCAGTTGTTATTAAGGTCTGAACTGTTCATTTGTAAATGAATCATGAGAGTAAAGTCCATGTTAACTCGTTAGTTTTTATTTTTATTTATTTATTATTATTATTATTATTATTATTATTATTATTATTATTATTATTATTTTTAGTGTGTGTAGCTTAAGGTACTTATGTCATTTACTACTGAAAAAATCTAGTAAATCATGCTCTATGACTTTAAGGGTGTAAAACAAGTCAAAACTGAGCACAACGTTGTTCAAATGCGGTTATTTTTCTTCTTAAATAATGATTCAAATTTGAGTTGGTTTAAAAAGAATTCTACAGAGCCTACACTCAAGACTAGAACTCATCATGTGAACAATGAGGACTTAACCCATGAAAATGTCTCTTGGAGTGACAAAATATACTTTAGCAGAGTAGTAGTAGTAAACTAGTAAATATTGTCAAAAAATCGGACACAAAATTCTGAAATAGCGTCAAAATTACATCTAAGTGTTTTTGTCACAAATGACTTTCTCCCTCATTTAACAAAAAAACTGCAAGTTTATTATGTTAATCAATTGTGACTTTCACAGAAAGTTGCTAGCATTGTATGTTGTCATGGTAAGGCCATCTCCAACAAGTAAACAAAAAATAGCTACGCACATCATCATTATACCAAGCCACGTCAGCTATTTACATATTCTCTAAATGCATTTTGTCAGTCTGCTTTTATAGAGAATGATAAAGATACAGAAAGGAAGACAAAACAAACTCATGTGTGGCACTTGAAGGGAAACATGTGAATTTGAGTCTCATTAAGGAAAATAGTTAGATGCATCGCACGTACCTAATAGACGCACGGCATAAATACCTTGTGGGTGACATGACAATACGTGTTTTCGTATAATGGGATACATTCAGGTACACCAGCATGCCCATAAACACAATACATGGTGCCCTCTAGGAACTGAACTCCTCTCATTTAAGAGTATCTTCAATACAATAATGAATTGAAAACAAATAATGCGCCACATAGGATACAAATACCCTACACTTTGATGAATCTTCCTTCCTAATATGCGGATCAGGTTCTCAGCTCTTTCAATCATAATAGTCCTAAGAGTTTTGCACTACATGTTCTATTAAACCACTTGATTATATTAAAATAGCAACAAGCACATGTTTTTTCTCCGATGATTTGCTACATTCATAGGCTTGTCTCCAATAATGTGAATATATATATAATAAACTCTGGTGCCTTCAACTCATCACAATAATTACATTTCAGTTATTCTTATTTTAAAATCTTCTCTCTCATTTAAAATTAAGAAACATTAAGATACCATGATCAATCACAAGAAACTCATCAAGCTCACAAGAAAGTGGCAGAGAGTAGTGGACACCAAGAGAAGGATTTCACTACCAAGAATAGATAGCAGTAGCTCAACATGAGTGTCTGATAAAGGCCATTTTGTTGTGTACATGACTGATGTGAAACATTTTTGCGAAAAGTAGGAATGTGTTCCAATAAAGAATCATCAATAATATTGGTCTCATTTACTTGAAACGGATTTGTGAATTAATTTATAGCCCCTTCCTTAATATCCTTTTAGTTATCTATCCAATCACCATTATCTTTGTTAATTCTATGAATGAAGGTCTTAGCTCTTTTCTGTCTAACCTAGGCATGGAAAAATATAGAGTTGCAATCTCCTCATCAAAACATTTTAGATTGGCCTTTTGTTTCCAATAATCCTCTTATATCATATTGAAATACGCTAAGTTGGCATAGGCTTTGGAAATAGCCCGTCTCTTCTATTTTGAAGGATATATTTTAAGATCAACTTCTAACTTTAATACTTCATCTTCAGTATCAATAGAGTTCTGAGTCAGGTTCCTAAACACCTGCTCACGCCATATGATCAAAGCTCTTTTTACCCTCTTAAAAATATGAGTCGGGTAAAATATAGGATTATCTTCAACATATGGTTTGCAATTGGTAATTTATTAAATTACGGAAAGAGGGATGTTTAGTCCAAAAAGAGTTCAAAAAAACAAATCTCTTTCTGAAGTCATCCAACTAATTATAGAAATATGGAACAAGGGGTCCATGATCTGAAGATTTTTTTGTTAATATAATTAAGAGAAAATCCAGAGAACAAGTTAGACCACTCAACATTATCTAGGATTTTGTAAATCCTTTCCCAAATAGTTTCTTTTCCACCTCTTTTTTTCCACCTGGTGTATTTAGTTCCCAAGAATCACACATCTTTAAGACAACTATTATGGATACAATTAAGAACTTATGAAGCTACAAGAGGATCTCCTTATTTCTCATTAGCTGTAATCACTGTGTTGAAATCCCCCACCACCATTTGAGTCTGAGAATGACGAGTCTATTCAGAGAATTCAAATAATTTCTCATTAGATGAAATCACTATTTTGGTAACCGTTCACAGTCTTTATGATGACTATATACAAGTTTTATTTCCAGGTAAGGCTCTACTTATTCCCACTCTTAAGAGAAACATAGAAAGAGACATAAATACCTCCGGGGGACCATAGAAAAGAACCCCTTTTGAAGGAGACATCCCGAATTTATTAAACTTTGTCGGATGCTCGACAGGGTATTGAATAGTCTACAAATAAAACGGAAGCAATTAAAATAAATTACAAAAATATCACGTCAGCAGAAGAACATGGCAAAATTACATCTCAAACTTAATTCAGTTCCTATTTTTACCTCTTATATTTCCCACTATAACATTTTCAAGGCCTTCAATGTCCTCCTAGCCGGCATTTGGAACCTCATCATGCTCATTAAATGCTAATAATATATAATCAACATAGATTCTATCATCCACTCTTTGCTAACTTCCGATGACATTTTGTATCTTGAGCTACATTAGTAGAAAATTAATATCTACTCTTGAATACCTATATACCCTAACTATTAAATATTTGCTTATTAATATGTACTTTGAAATCCACATAATTTTTAAATAAACGTACTTTGATGTGCACACATGCACAAACAGACTAATGCATGTTTTACGATTTGAAAACACTCGGACGTGTAAAATTCAGAGTAACTCCATTAGATCCATATAATTAATTTTTTCCTTACTATTTGAAGGAGATTCCAAAGGGCGGATGGTAAAAAAATTATGGTCAATATGATATCTAAGAATTCAACAATCACAGATATAAACAAAGAAATTAATTTAAGTTTTAAGCATTTAATTCTTTACAAGAAAACCTTAGCAAAAATTAAATCACTATAACGAACAGTTCTGGATAGATAGAATACCAAAATATATAATGAGAAAATAGACTAAAATGAAAAATTTATATGATAGTGTAATTGTATAGAGACATAAATAAATGCATAAATTCACTAGAAAGAGACAATATGCGAACGAGTATGAAAAGGATTGAATAGTTTACCATAATCCAGCATTATTTTCATCTAAATGTCATCAACCAAATTTGAAAATAACAAATGATTAGCTTCAACTTCTACTGTAGATACAATGACTATACACACATGACAAGAAATTTACTTATTTATAAACCCATAACTATAGAGCTACACATGCATAACTATATGTTTACACACATCTCTCTCTCTCTCTCTCTCTCTCTCTCATATATATATATATATATATGAGAGAGAGAGAGAGAGAGAGAGAGAGAGAGAGAGAGAGAGAGAGAGAGAGAGAGAGAGAGAGAGAGTTATACTTGAATCAATTTTTAAGCTTTTCGATTGAGCCCTAGAATTGAAGCTTTGCGATTCAGCCCTAAATCGAAGGTTTTGTGATTGAGTTGTATCTGAATCGTAGACTCCAAGATTTCAAATCTGAATCGCAATCTTCCAAATGTTGTAAAGATGTGTCCATGATTAGGGATTTTGGGAGGGAGGGAGGGAAAATTTGGGGGCGGTTTCAATAGACGGGGAGGAAATTTTTGACGAGGAAATAGTGAGAGTGGGAAATTATGTCTTTTACACTTTTGGGAGATGATGCAACCCTTTTAGCTTTTGGTGCTAATAAAATCACAAATTTTATAACGGTTCTGAACACTTACAAAGTTTTTAAGTGTTCAAAACCATTGTAAAATTTGTAAGTGTTTTAATCACTTACAAATTAAATAATCTATTAGTTACAAAATAGCCATTATGGTGTAGCTGATCATGAAAAGGAAGAGTTTGTTTCTTTCCTCAAAATGGATAAGTATGTGTTCTCTTGGAAGCAGTATGATATGCTCGACATTGATCTCGAAGTGATGTGTCACCGACAACCCGCCATTCTCATAGATCACACATAAAGCATGATAAATAGATCTAGAGAAGACAAAGGTTGTGGAAGTGGAAGTAGGCCAAATTCAGGAGGTAAGTTCCATCAAAGAAGTTCAATTCCCTAAATCTCTCTCGAACTCACTCATGGTCAGAAAGAGTAACAAAAAATGAAGACTCAGTATATGGTTCACCGACCTAAATAAACTGTGCCCCAAGGATAAATTTCTCCTACCAAAGATTGACCAGTTGGTAAAAAAATAGCTAGCCATGAACGAATGATCTTCATAGACTCTTATTTTAGCCATCATTAAATCCCTCTATTCTGACCTGACCAAAAGAAGACATCTTTCATCATTACCCTTGGCTTTTACTGCTACGTAGTCATGTTGCTTGGACTCAAAAACTCAAGCGCGACCTACTAGAGGCATGTCACCAAGATGTTTAAGCATCAACTAGGTCACACCATGGAAGTATACATAGACAACATGATCATGAAAAGAAAATAGAAGGGTGATTATATGACTGCTATGGCAAAGCCAGTTGAGGTACTTGAATACTGCATAATGAAGCTCAATAAAACCATGTGTTATTTTTTAGTACAGTCCAAAACATTTTTTAGTTACCTCACCGTTCAAAGGTTAATTAAATAAAATCCTGACTAGATTGAATCAATAAAAATTATCCAACCACCTAAAACAGTTATAGGCGTTCAAAATCTGATCAAGATGTTAACAACACTCAATTGCTTCATATTTAGGTCCTCTAAAAAGTGTCAACCTTTATTATAACTGTTGAGGAAAGAAAAGAACGATGTCCAGAATGATGAATGTTCAAGGTAACTTGAAGAGATCAAACTATATATAATCCTACCTCCCCTAATCACAGTTTGAAATCTAGGTGATTCGGTCTTATGGTATCTCTCGGTGTCCAACCACACAGTCAGTACATTCTTAGTATGTGAGAAAGTGGGTACCAGGTCCCAATCTATTATGTTATTGAGATACTACTAAACGTCAAGAAATTCTATCTCCCCTAGAAAAGCTATCCTACTCATTAGTGATTTCCCTGCATAAGCTAAATAACTACTCCAACTTATAATGCGTTATAGTCATAACTTCCTTCCTATTGAAGGTGCTCTTTAGAAATGCCGACCTCTTTGGAAGGATTTTCAAATGGTCAGTGGAACTAGGGAGGTTTGATATCCACTACTAACCCAGAACTTTGTGAAGGGACATGTTTTGGTAGACTTTGTTGATGAATTTATCAAAGGGTATTAACTCGATACAATGGAACTCGTCGATCAGTTAAACATTGAAGAACTCGACCAACATGATAAATGGATCATCTACGTAGATGAAATATCCAATTTGGAAGGGGTAGGAGTGGTATTTATCTTGGTGACCTTAGATAATACTTTCCTCAAGAGAGGAATTTTACTTGGATTTAAGGCGTCTTATATCGAAGCAGAATACGAGGCTCTTATCTGTGGAATTAAGAAGGTTTTATCTCTCGGCGCTAATTTCACGTTGATGTCTACTGTGATTCAAGGTTGGCCTCCAACCAAATATCAGGAGACTACAATGCTAAGGTTAAACGCATGTTAACCTACCTACAAATCGCCTAAGATCTGGTCGCCAAGCTGAGGTATGTAAAAGTTTAATAATTATCTAGAAGGGATAACAGTTACTTAGATGTCTTATCCACCTTGGCTTCCCCCGTTGACTCCGAACTCAAAGAGTGATAAAAGTCGAGTATCTGACCCAATCGAGTATCCTAAAGAAATAAAATGCCAACCAAGTACATACCATTCAAAAGGCTCCCAACTAGATGAATCCAATCATTTCATACTTATAGGAGGACCTGCTACCTACATATAAAAAGCAAGGTCACCAAATTAAAGTAACGGTTGCTTGATTTTATCTATCATTTGAGGAGAAACTCTATAGGATATCTTTCCTTAGAATATATTTGCAATGTGTGCATCCTACTGATGTTAACCACATTTTCTATGAATTAAACGATTAAATTTATAGAAGCCACACTCGTGGGATATCCCTCACATTTATGGCCATAAAGTGGGGATATTAGCAACCTTACATGAAAAGGGATGTTATCTCCTATGTAAAGAAGTGCAAGAAATTCCAAATGGTCTTACTAATGTTCCACCATCTAGACAACGACCTCAAGAGCTTTACTATCCTCTAATCTTTTACGTATTGGGGACTAGATATTATAGGCTCTCTACCTACAGCCCATGGAAATCGAAAGTACCTACTATTAGGCACAGATTATTTCACCAAATGGATTAAAGAGAAACATCTAACAAACATACGAAACATCGACATGATCAGTTTCATATGGAGAAAAATTATGACAAATTTCGATGTGATAAGGACACTTATAACTGACAATGGAACATAATTTGAGAGTGGACCATTCCAAAACTTTTCCTACAGCCATGACATAAGACACTGCTATAGTTTGGTGGCCTATCCTCCAAGTAATGGTTAGCCTGAGGCTTCTGATAAAATTATGATTGACGGAATGGAGAAAATTTTGGAAAATGAAATTTTTTCTTACTTGGATGAGCTCCCCCACGTCCGTTAGGCGTACCAAAAAACTCCCAGGAAGAGGTATATCAGGGAAAGGCCCTTCGCTTTAACTTATGGAATGAAGGCCATAATACCAATAAAAGTTGGTTTGCTAACCATGAGAATGAAAGTTTTCGATCAGAATATGAACGATGAGATCGTTAGGATTAAGCTCTAGCCAAAGATAGAAGAGAATAAGACTTGATGAGACTAGAATCCTACTAATAATGATTGGAAAAGAAGTACAATACATTCATCGATCTGAAGAAGTTTCATGTTGGGGATTATGTGCTAAGGAAAATCATCAGCAACCATTCATAGTCATTAGGGATGATCTCCAGGGAGCCTACCATCTTAAAAGAATGGAGTGTAGGGAGATTCCTAGGGCTTGAAATGCAACCAACCTCAAGAAATTTTATTTTTAAGTTTTTGTACAAACTTTAGTTTGTCATTTCAATTCAAAATTTTGAATAGTAGTTTGATTAATGCTATTAGCTTTTTGATTATTTCAAATGGCATACCAATTTAAATGAAAACTTATCTTTTTTATTCCCAATCATGTCATTATTATGATACACTTAGTCATAATCTCAAGATTACATGCTTCGTTACTAACAACATGCAAACATTATGAATTTTCCAAGCAAGATAAAGACCTACGGGGATTCCTTGAGGAGTAAGTAGTCAAACCAGTATTTGTCAGATAAAATCCTAAATGAGTCTATCGCCCAGTGATCAGGTGCATTCTTGTCGTAAAGGTAGAGTGACGACACGATCGTAAAAGGTAAGGCCAAAAGAACTTCTGCTCGACATAGATTGAAATAGGATAATGAAAACATGAAATTAAAGATAAGTCAAATCCCATTGAAGATATTCATTAATTACAAGGTCAAACATGACCGGCCATTTACAAAATGTATAAAAAATTACTAAATAGCAGAAGAGGCTATGTCATCTTTGGCGATTCACCTTCTTGGTTGTAGTATCTCGCCGACTAGTATTAGGATTTCGGATGGAACTCGTTGTCACTATCATGATCGATAAGTAAGTGATTCACTAGTTTTATCGGTATAACATTTGGTGGTACACATGATTTCTTGCTCCCAATGGGAGGAGGCCGAGAAAAAGGGGAATCGACCTGGTACCAATACCAGAACTAAGAATCCTTGGTGAATTTACAATCAACCAGGGCTTTCAGCCAGTCGTGCTTATAAGGGCTTCCACAATCTTTGAAAACATGTCAGGGATCGAGCATCGTTTTTGAATTTCAAGTGAGGTGAATCGTCACGAACACTATATGGATGTATGTTTTGAGTTTTTTGATTTTACACAGTCAAATGTATTTTGGAATGTAATTTTTTTACTCGAGGCATTTATATAAAAACATATTTTCAAAATATTTTTTTTTATTTTTGGGTTCGTTGGAACGAGGTTGGCATCTCGTTAGAATAAGATATCATTCGTTTCATTGGAATAATTGTTTGAGTTCATTAGAACGAACTTCTAATGAGGGGGTATTTGTTTAGCAGAGTTTCACCTGTTGGAAGATCGTTGGAACGAACTGAACTTTTCGTTCGAACGAGAGTGGAACTCGTTAGAATGAAACATATGTTTTCGTGTGAACAAAGTGATATTTTCGTTCGAATGAATTTCTTTGCCTAGAAATTCATATTTATTATATATTGGACACTTTTGGACCGTTTTACATAACAATTTTGGCAAATATAAATTCTCATACTTGTTCCAAAAGTCTTCATCTTTTTTTTCATAGAAACACTTTTTTTTCCAAATCATCTTCATCCCTGTCAAACCCACTTTTCATACACAACATCAAACCCCAGTAGAGTGTTCTCTACGGCTAATTTGTGGTGTGACGAATTTATCATAGAAGAATAAAGGATTCCATAATCGTGGGGTTGATTGGTGGATACCGAGGGAAGAGCTGCTTCATATGGATGGTGATGGACTGCATCATATTGTTTTGAAGATTTGAAGACCTTGTGCATTATACTTACTAGATCTCTAAGTAGTCTATAAGTCATTGAGTTCGTCAAACTCTTCAACTGTGCTAAATAGAGGTTTTACCCTAAAGAGATTTTTCCTCAATTCTCCTTCTTTTTTTTTGTTGGTTTGGCATAACTGATTTGAATTTTATCTTGAATGCACACCTAATTCTAATCAAGAAAAAATTTGATTAAAAATTGGCCCATATGTTTACAATTTAGTATAAGAGCCGATTACACTAATTTATTGTGTGATATTCAAATTGTGCTTATATGGATATTTGTATAATAGGCTACCTATTTTTTATGGGTTAAATTATGCATATTGGAATGCTCAAATTAGGTCATCACTAAAGTCGATTGACAAGAGAGTCTGGCGTGTTTGTGAAAGATGTGGACACCACCCACTATAACTAACACCGATGTTAAAAGTCTTAAACTTATCACTGCTTGGACATAGGATGATTTTAAGTGGAGTAATTTTAACTCATGTGGCCTAAGTGCAATTTTTGGAGCCGTCACCCCTAATGAGTTCCACCGCATCATGACGTGCACCACGTCTAAGGAAGAGTCATCCACCTTCTAGATCACTCACGTGGGTACCAATATTGTTAAAGCTTCTAAGATACAAAATCTCACCACGCAGTTTGAAACTATCACTATTTTAGAATCTGAAACTTTTGATGAACTTTATCCTAGATTATTTGATATAGTCATTTCTATTTTTAATTTGGGTGAGAGAATTATTGATATGAGAGTGGTGAAAAATATTTTGAGATCCATATCATCTTGTTTCTATCCATAAAGTCACGGTCCTTAATTCATTGGGCCTCTTAGATACACTTAGGTTATAAGAACTCATAGGATACCTTCAAACTTATGAAATCGATATATTCCCTAAAATTTAAAAGACGAAAGAAAAAGGGATTTCTTTGAAAATCTAAAAACAAATAGGAGGTATCTTCTAACTCCGAATTTGATTTTGATCTCAATGATCTTACCATTGTTGCAAAAAAGTTCAAAAAGTTTCTCAAACTAAGAAAAGAAAATTCTTCTAAAGAAAATAAAAGTTTTGAGAAAAATAAATATTTTAAATTGTGCAAGAAAAGTTTTTAAAAAGTGAGAGGAGAGTATCCTAAGAAAGACTAGGAGAGATGCTATTAGTGTTAGGGTAAGGGTAACAAAGCCCATGAGTTTGCTACGAGGCTAAAGAGATAGGGCAAAGGCAAAGCCTCCTGTAGTGCCACTCTTAGCAATAGTGAGGTCGAGTCGGTGGATTCTGAGGATGAATCACTGTATCGACCTAACTTTACCGCATTCATGGACAGTCATGTTAGTACATCAAGTATGTCTCACGCCGATGAGGACGTTTCTAAGAATGGTGACCTCGATAGTGAGCTTGGTTATTCTAGAGATATTGAGGGAGATGACGATTTAAGTGAGAGAGAAAGTGTCCTTCGAGGAGCCTAAACTGAACTTTACACAGAGTCCTTTAAAACTAAAATAAAAATAAAAAATTTCCACTTAACGGGTTATCTCTAGAGAAAAAGTAAAAAGAGTCGAGAGAGAGTGAATCCTCAGTGAGAGTTTCTTTGGGAGAGAGAGTAGTTATAATGGAGAGGGAAAATGGTGAATTGACTAACAAAGTGGCCAGTCTTATGTGAGATCTTCAAGCTTCATTAGAGACTCATGAGAAACTTGAATCCCTTGTATCCCAACTCGAGAAAGATCTCAAACGTGCCCGGAAGGTCAAGGTTATTGTTGTACATAAAAATTACCCTCCCACGTGGACCAATGACGGATGAACACTTGTCCTCCAATATGGCCGACCAACTTACTTGATCAGATTCAGAGAAACTTAGTCGGTTGGAATACTGACCAACTCCAGAAGGCCAACCAATAGGAATATCAGTAGTTGCTTGGATGGGATTCCAACCAGCACTGAATTCTGAGAGTTTCCTTTATTGTACAGAGTTGTAAACACCTGGCAGTGTGAAGGAACTACATATCTTGGGTTTGTAATCAGTATAAATGTAAACTGCTCCCTTATCTCAAGGGATAACTCAAATCACTTATATGCACACCATACTGAGTTATTATAAACCCTAGTGAATAAAAATAATAGTGGTTGTAGGCTATTTTACAGCTGAACCACTCTAAACTTTTGTCTCTTATGTGTGTGTGGTTTGTGTTACTTATCTTATTTTTATCTGTGATTATAAATTTGGAGTTATTCCATTTTTAGACATCAACTGATTGGCATCGTGTGTGGGAAACATTTATCTACCATCGTTCTCACCATTTGTTTCATTTCTTTACCTTTAAAGAAATAAATGACCCTGAAAATAGAGCTCAAAATGAGGGAAATACCATCATCCCATCTGCTCCTCCTAGTGCGGTAGACCTCCAAGGAATTCTGCTTAACCTGGATAGAGGTCAAGATGCTATGCAAGAGTTTGTTAAGCCATTAACCCGCACTATGTAGGCTAAGTTCTCCAATTCTAGAAGGGATATGCCACCACTGTCATCTAGACATAAAAGGAGTTATCATTCTCATTCTTCTCATGATAGGTCATGCCGTCCTGGTTCAACTTCTTCATTCCGATCAACGGATTACTATAATGGTGGATCTTTTTCCAAAGAAAGACCAAGTGTATTGGATCGGCTAAGAAGGGAGTCTGCTTTTGATCACCTAGGCCCCCGAGTAACTAGAGCACATCATAAAGAGCAGGAGCGTCATCGTGAATATAGAGAAAGATTCATTAGATCCAGGGTCAGTATGAGAGAATCTGTGCATGGCGAGCAGACCTTTTAGCAAGAAAGTTTAGCACATAGACACGGTAAAGTCTATAGATCTACCTCGACCAAGTCTAAGCCAGAAGAACATTCCTGTAAGGTATCCATGCAAAGGTTGGAAGATAAGCTGGGTGAAATGGTCAAGACCAAGAATCCATTACAAAGGAGTTTCCTTAAAGGATCACCTTTCATCCAGGCAATTATGGAATACCCCACAACTTCCAAGTTCAAGTCACCATTGGTTATTCCCAAGTATGATGGGAAAACTTATCCAGGCTTGCATATAGAGCAATATCATGTTGTTGCCGACATATACTCAGTGCCTGACGAGATGAGGTGTAGAGATTTCTCCAATTCTATCACATATCCTATCCAGATTTGGTATAATAATATCCTAAGAGGTAAAATCTATAGTTTTCATCAGTTAGCTGAACTGTTCATTGATAAGTTTTATTTTTGGGGCTAAGACGATCAAGAGTGTCACTCATATCTTGATCGTGCGACAAAAGCCAAGAGAAAGCACTAGAGTATATATTACCCGTTTTAACAATGAAACACTAGAGGTGGTGGACTATGAGGAGAAGACATACATTGCAACACTTATGAGTGGGTTTCTTGCTAAAGATCTTTACTATGCTTTAATAAATAATCCACTAAAAAACATGACAGAGTTAAGGGCTAAAGATGAAAAAATAATGAATATCGAGGAAGCTATGGCAGCCAAGGAAGCTCCTGAGACCAAAGGCAAAGGTTAGAAAAGCAATTCTAATTCTTTTAGAAAATATCAGTTTGACAAGAAGTTGTATCTGATCAAGAAGTATGATGAATATACCCCAATTAACAAGGGTGTTCACCATATTGTGGAGGAGATCAAAGGAAACAAAGAACTAAATTGGCCTGGAAATTTGAAGACACCCCTAAAAAGAGGGATAAGTCCAAATACTTTAATTTCCATAGGGATTGTGGGCACAACACCAACAATCGTATTCCGCTAAAGAATGAGATTGAAAATCTTACTCGACGAGGAAAGTTAAGCAAGTTTATTGATAGGAATGACAACTAAAATGATCAAAAGCGGTCAAAATCTCCAGCCTGAGTAAGGGACGACAATAAAAGAGCAAGAAATGACGATTTTGAAGAAGATCCAAACTTACCGAAGAAATCAGATGAGCCAGAAGTGGAGGTCGGAATGATATCTTTTGGCGGCTATTTTATTATAGGTGGTGATGTTGGAGGAGGAGATGTCATGGAAGAAAGGAAAGGTTAATTGAATGAAGTCAAAGCCTGCCCAATTATCAGAAACATTGCTATGGCTGAGTGTAGTGATAGTCGGCTAAGGAAAGTAAACAGAGACAGGGTAGTGATTTGATTTTTCAAGAATGATTTGAGTGGGGTTCTTTACCCCACGATGATTCTTTAGTTATCACATGCAGAATTCATTATGGCAGAGTCGCAAGGATCTTGGTTGATAATGGGAACTCAGCTAATGTAATGTTCTACAATTGTTTTGATAGTCTATGACTGAAAATCAACACCATAGACCTCTCATTGGATTTACCGGAGATAAATTATACCCATTAGGAAACATCAACTAGAAGTCTTGGTCGGCACTTGGACGTCGATCAGGAGAGAAAGAATTTTCTTCTTTGTGTTAGATAAAATATCCCATCAGCTTATAATATCATCCTGGAAAGAGTGAAAATCAAGCCGTTAGAGACTATGTTATTTACAGTGCACCAATGCATGAAATTTCCAACAAATTATGGAGTGTAGTAAATAGCAGTCAGAAAGATGCAAGGGAATGCTATTATACATCTGGTGATCAATAAGAGATGTAAATCAAGGGCATAACCACTTTCCACATTGACACTCTGGATCCTCGAGAGGAAAAAATTCTAGTAAAGGGGCAAGTTATAGAAGAAATATAAGTTATTGTGTTGGACGATGAGAAACCAAAAAGAACTACCCAGATGAGTTCTAGATTATCTCCTTCTCTCAAATATGAATTAATTATGTTCCTTAGAGAAAGGAAAAATATTTTTCGCTTGGTGCCATGAAGATATGGCGAGAATTGATCTGAAATTCATGTGCCATGAGCTTAATATTTATCCAGGCTCCAAGCCGATCAAGAAAGGGAGAAGAGTCTTCAGTCACAAGAAGAATAAAACAATCCAGGTGGAAGTAGAGAAACAACAGTGAGAACAGTTCTTTGAATATGTCAAGTACCCTAGTTAGTTGGCTAATGTGGTGATGGTCAAGAAGAAAAATAATAAATGGCGTATGTGTGCAGATTTTACCGATATCAACAAGGCATATCCAAAAGATCATTTCCTTTTACCAAGGATAAATCAATTGGTCGATGCAACAGCAGGCCATGAGTTACTCAGTTTTATGGACGAATATTATTGTTATAACTAGATTAAGATGAAACCTGAAGACAAAGAAAGCACTTCCTTTATTACCAGCCGAGGAACTTACTATTATAATGTTATGCTCTTTGCGTTGAAAATGTTGGAGCAACCTATCAGAGACTAGTGAACAAGGTTTTTGAAGATTAGATCGGAAAAAACATGAAGGTCTATGTAGATGACATGCTCGTCGAGAGAAAACATACTACTGACCACATCGCGAACCTAGTTCAAACCTTTGGTCAATTGGAAAAGCACCAAATGAAGCACAACCCATCCAAATGCATCTTTAGAATACAGGAAGGAATGTTCCTAGGGTATATTATCAATCAGAGGGGAATATAAGAAAATCCTAAAAAGATTAAAGATTTCTTTGAAATACAGTCCCCAACTAATAAGAAATAAGTTCAAAAGTTGACAGGAAAAGTAGTTGCATTGAATTATTATATCTCATGAGCAACTGATAAGTGTCTTCCGTTACTAAAGGCACTTAGAAAGTCCTTTGAGTGGAATGAAGAATGTGAGAAGGTCATCTTGTAGTTGAAGAAATACTTGGGTTCTACCCCACTCCTTTTCCGACCAGTTGTGGGAGAAAAACTCTATTTATACTGGGCTGTTTCAGAGTCAGCTGTTAGTTCAACTTTGGTCCGACTAGATAGTGGAGTTCAAAGGCAAGTATATTACACTAGCAAGGCATTACGTGGAGCATAAGTCATGTATCCACATTTGGAGAAGTTAGCCCTAGATCTTATTGAAGCTTCTAGGAGCATGAGGCTATATTTCCAAGCCCACACCATTGTTGTCTACACAGATTTGCCTTTGTGACAATCACTGTACAAAATAGAAAAGTTTGAAAGACTAATGTCTTGGGTAGTTGAATTGGGAGAATATGAAATTGTTTATAAACCTTGAGTTGTAATCAAAGGCTAAGCAGTGGAAGACTTTATTGCTGAATTCACAAATGCATAAAAGCAACATAATCCAAGTTTACTAGCTGAGCAGACTTCTATGGACGAGAGCTTAGCTCAAAAGAAAATAGAGATTGTGGTCGATTAACTTGACTCATCGACTGCTCAAGAAAAATTGCAATAAAGCAAGTAGATGTTCAAGCATGGAGTACTAGTAGAGGAAGAGTTTTTTTATGACATTCTAACTTGGCAGTTATTTGTACATTGATCATCATGTGCTACTGGGAGTGGAGCAGGACTCATCATCAACACTCTAGATAACTTGGACGTGGAATATACTCTGAGATTCCAATTTAAGGCTTATAACAATGAGCACCGACCATGTATTGATATATAGTGATTCCCACCTGATTGTTAATTAAATGCACCAAATTTATGGTATTAAAGGGGAGACTATTATGAGATATCATCAAAAAGAAATAAAGGTTATTTCTCTAACCACTATAGTTAAAATAGTGAGGATTCCCAGACTTGAGAATGCCCGAGAAGATTCTCTTACTTGGCTTACTTTAGCAACTCCAATAGAACTCAGAGGAACAATCCCACTGGAGATTTTTTCCCATAGAATCATTGATGGGATGGAAATCACCATCATATCTATGGAATTAGGTCCCTCATGGATGGAACCAATTAGAGAGTACATCGAAAAAGGAACACTGCCATTCGACCAGAAGGAAACCAGGAAGATGAGGTACAAGGCAGCTAGTTATGTATTAGAAAAAATGTCTTGTATAAGCGACAATACACTGTTTCTACTTCGTTATGTTCATCCAAATGAAGTGAATGATTTGATCAAAGAGTTGAACGAAGGCTCATGTGGGGCACATGCAGCTGGGAGGTCTTTAAGACAAAGGATAGTAATGCAGGGTTACTACTAGTCGACGATGAAACAAGATTGTGCTGCTTTTATAAAAAGGTGTGATAAATTCCAGAAGTTTGCTACCATTCACAGAATACCAGGAGTAAGCCTAACACCCATCACTTCTCCATGGCCTTTTGCCATATGGGGAATTGAATTGGTCAGACCATTGTCGACCACCAAATAAAGATTCAAGTACTTGGTTGTAGTTGTTGATTATTTTACCAAATGGGTGGAGGCTGAGACCTTGCTTGATATGCCTTATTAGAGAGTGTACCAGTTCATATGGAAACAAATCATTTGAAGATATGGTGATATGCCCAAAGTGTACCCGCCAGCTCGGAGGCACCAACCTTGGCCTGAAGCATGACCGAGGTAACAAGAGCTCAAGACTAATGATCAGTAATCTTGTCCAGCATAAGGTCGGCCACGATCGATGTTTCTAATAACCCCTTTTTTAGGCAACAATCGAGATCTACATGATTCGTTGGGTCAACTACATTTAAGGTCGGCTATAACCGACGTTTCAAGCGCCACGCGAGAGTCAACAAAGCCTCTTAGGCTCAATGAACAATCCCATCATCATCAGATTTAGCCGACGTTACAAGTTTCACCTAGACCCAACAAAGCCTTGCAGGCTCAACATCAAGTGATAAAGTAACATCGGCCCTAACTGACGTTCCATATATCTAACTTCGATTGACACCTCTAGACAAGGTCATCATGTTACCCCCGGCCAGGGTAGGGTCGTACCTCTCTAACCTCGCACTCATCCAGGTCGAGGTTGGTATCAAGCAAAGATAACCGAGCTTCTACATGCACATGAATGGCTTGGAACACATGGACAAATCTATTATAACTAAATCACTCTCTCCACGTGAGGGAATATTGAGGTCATCATTATTTAGTTGAGATCAACCATATGTCATCCTCATATTGGTTGGATCTTCATGCACATGCACATTGCATGCTTGGGGGGTACATTACACCCTCCAAGCACTATATACAGAGGTCATCCTCAACATTGTAAAGGATCGAGAATTACAACCTTAGCTAAAACTCCGTCAATTTATACAAAAGAGAGAGAAAGCTTGAGAGATTGTATATATGGCCATTAGTGCCTTCATTCAGTGATATTACACACTCACTTGCACAGTGGATGTAGGCCTAATTGGCTGAACCACTTATATATTGGTGTTAATTCTCTTCTCCTCATCTCAATCTCATATTTACTATACTCTTGTGCTGCCATTGTTACCACTGGTTTGAGCTTACAAACACCTTGACTGGTGGTGCTATTTCCAGCATCATCATATGGTATGCTCTATGCCTTTATCACCGATCGTGGACCTCAGTTTGATAATGAAGAATCTAAAGAGTATTGTATTCGATCAGGCATCCAGAAACTTCATTCAGTACTTGGGAATCCATAATGCAATGGCCGGATATAGATCACTAATAAAACCTTGCTATATGGGTTGAAGAAAAAGTTAGATGAAGCTAAAGGAAATTAGATTAATGAACTCCACAGTGTCCTTTGGGCATACATGACTACTCTTAAAACAGCAACTGGAAACTCCATACATGCTAGCTTTTGGCACTGAGGGAATGGTACCCGTGGAAATATATTTTCCAACCCATGGGGTATTGAACTTTGATGCACCCAAGAGTGACCTCATGAGGTGACTAGATCTCGACATTATAGAATAAGTTCGAGAAGATGCTGCTATTCGGATGGTCGGCTACTAACTTGAAGCAATGAGATCTGGTATTTAAGAAAGTAATCTAGAGGAACAACGAGATGGATCCTAATTGGCATAGTCCATATCATATTTGAATGATTATCCGACCAGGAACTTGCCGTTTGGAGACTCTGGAAGGGGAAGAATTCAAGAATTCAAGAATCCTTGGAACACATACCATCTGCGCAAATATTATCAGTAAATTAGTTTTGAAAATTCTATCTTTGATGTAATTGCTTATTCCAGTCAATGAAATTTCATCTTTTCTCCATTATACATCCTTTTGTGCTTTGTTTTTCTGAATATGGTGGCTATGCACCTTAACCCAGAATTAATATGAGCAATTTTAATTCAAAGTTTTGTAAAAGTTCCCCGCCGAAAGGTGCATGGTTCAAACTTTTCAAAAGTTTCCAATTTCTGAAAAGTTTTCAGAAGTTCCTCGCCAAAATGTGCATGGTTTAAACTTTTCCAACTTCTGAAAAGTTAAAATTCATGTATGATTTGTCCTTAGCAAGTCACAAACAAGAAGTCAGTAAAATTTCTTAATTAGAAGTTTTACCCGACCAGGTTAAAATACCGAAATAATATACATTCCTAATACACTTGGTCGCCACTGATAACTAATGCTACAACTTAGTACAATAAAGCTATTTATAGTTTTCTCTAAGTGCATTAGTCGAATCTAAGGCAGTATACATGATTCAAACATGAATTAGATATTTAATATTTGAACGGGTTATTTAGTCTATAAACCGATTAACTAATCTTTATACAGTTTACCTAGTTGGAAAAAATATTAATAACAACTATAAGCTTGAATGAAGAGAATTCAATAAAAATTACTTCTTTTGATTGATCAAAATGGATTACAATATCAATAAGTGAGAAAAATACAATACAAGAATATAAATTTATTCTACGGGACGCTTTCCTTGTGCCTTGTCCATCCCAGCAGGAGGATCATCAAGGGTATATGGAGAGTTGATTGTGTTAAAATCCCTTAATATACGCCTATTGCTGCTTCTTGGCCTACCACGTAAATGAGGGGCATGAACTATCTCACACTCATCGTGAAGGCCATAATCCCCTAAATATTTGGTTATGAGGCATTGGGGAATGGAATTAGGAGGAATCCGTTTTGTGTCCAATTTGAATGAAGACTTGTCATAGTCTAAGAGACCTGGATCACGCCAGTGCCACAAGTCACCTTTTTAATCATACTTCAACAAAAATTATCAAGTTGGTCAACCCTCATTTATAGCCCTCTCAATTACTTCAAGCAATATAATCATCAATATGGGCTATGGCCTCATTATAACCCTCCATCCAAACTTCCCCAGGATGATTGTGAAATTGAAATGTTAACCTCTCTACCTGATTTTAAAGTTTCTTAAGGACACTGTCTTTGGCTTTAGTTGGGAAGCTTGGTTGGCAATGGAATTATCGTTGGCTTTCAACTGGGCATGTTGGTCGGCCAGAGTTTTCATTGTTCTTTCTTCCTCAATTATTGATCGAACAACTATCCTCTGCCTAGATGTTTGCCCAAGTTTTGTCTTTTTTCTTCTGTTGTGCCTCCAGTTCTTCTAACGGTCTGGCATTTTCATTCTCTAAAAACGAAGCACCTTCATAGATGATCTCTTCAAACTGTTAAGTTCATACCTTAGGACATTGTTTTCTTTCTCCAACACTACAACAAATGATTGGGAACTATCCAAATCTTGTTTTAGGGATAGTTGCTTCTTGTTAAGAGAAGAAGTGATGTCCTTCAACCTCTTGTTAAAACCCGCACCTTTAATCAATGCTTTATACTTAGCCTCATATTCAGAGTGAAGTAAAGTTAATGATAGTTTGTGATCATATTGCAGTTGCTCAATCATTTCATAATATTTAGCATTATTAGCAACAGTCTTGTCCAACAAATAATGAAGATGGATATATGACTACTTGATTTGGTCGGATACATTTGGCTCGAGAAACCCACCTAAGTCTTCTTCAGACATGGGAACTTGACCAACTTCCAGGAGGTTTTTACTTCGTCTAAGAATATCAGGTTCAACATAAATTATGCCTTTTTCCTATCATCAAAACTAAATTATAAATATATATATATATATATATATATATATACAAGTTTGTGGGACAAATCCAGAAGATCAGACAACATAAGCAATGAAACGTAGTTCAACAAGAAATCAAAATCATTATAAGGGATGAATAGGAAGTGAAGAAAAAAGTTATTCTTTCATTGATTAATAGTTGAAATACAAAAGTTGCTACATCATCAAGAAAGAAAAGACAAAGAAAAATAGAAAAGTAAACTTACAAGACCTTTTCCTTATCCTGGGCCTGGTCTTCTCCCACAGCTGGTAAGTCGACACTGGTGCTGGGAATCATTGAAGACTCAAGAGGCATCACAGAAGACTCTCCACCCCCTAATAATCAAACTCCTCATCCAAGTTGGGAGGAGTACCGAGATCATGCCTTGTGAAGAGTTTAGAGCTTTGTGATGACCAACTTCAAGGCCTCAGTCCATCCTTCCTTGAAGGATAACTTTTTAGCATACTCAATTTGCGTAGAGGCAACAAAAATGGCCTTCTCCTAGACTTTATCAAAGGCATCTTTGCCTTTATCCTTCAAGGAAGTAACCTCAGAAGTCAGAATAGTCACTTTGTCTTTAGCAGTTTGGGCTTGAGTGGTGACTTTTGCAAGTTTATCCTAAAAATTTTTTGGCCCTACCTTTAGGAGCTTCAGCTCTCTCCTTGGTATCCGTTATTTTGCCTTCAACTTCAATGGCCCTATTATTGGCCTTCCTCAAATACTCATCCCAGGATTTTGGTTTTGCCTCCAAGGATCGTCGAGACTCTGTAAAAGAATTCTTTAGACCTTCAAAGGCATCTTCAACTTCTCCTAGACAAGAACGTAGTTGACTATCCTTCTCCATTATCTGGTTAAAATCAACCAAAATAGTAAGGAAAGCAAAAGACAAGACATTAGAAAGAGTTCATCATGGAAAAAATAACAGAAAAGTAAGAAAAATTACTAGTGCCAAGTTAGGTCAAGCCCTTTCAGTTAGCTTGGACCTGGGCATGGGGGTTGACGTAGCTCTATCAGCAGGAAGCGTCCCAGACTTATTTAACCCCCTGACCAGTCCAGGGTTAATAGCAATAGAGGCTAACCCAATGTCAAGGTCATCCTGAATTTTTCTCACCAATACCTATTGGTCGGCAGTTTTCTCGACAACTAATGTCTGTTGCTCGGTTGATGGCTTTTGGACTTATTTTGAAGGATCAGGAAAACCTCTCCTCAACCTCTTCAACTGGTACTCCTCAGCTTAAGTCTCATTAGCACCAATAGGCCTCTTATCACTGGCCATAAACTTCTTCTTGCTAGCATTGATAGCTTTGGGGATAGAAGATAGGGGACCACCCATCAAGTTGGTCATATTTCTCTTAGTCATATCTATAGAATGAGAAAAGAGAACCTCAAAAACTTCCAAGGACTCAAATGAGAAAGAAGTTCCTCTTGGGATGAATTCAGCCCCGGCAGACTAAGTGGCTGAGGAAGTTGGCACAGGATCCTCCTCAAGATTGACAACAATTGGGGGTAGAGCAAGTATAGGTCGAGCAACAAAATAAGTGGGTGGAACTTTTATATTCCAACATCAATGATGTAGCACCTGGTATGTTCTTCTCCAATCTTCTAGTTCAATCCCCACAAGAACTTAAGATCATTGAGATTGATCTCCCCTTCCTTAGGGCACCTTTTCTTACTTTCCTTTCCATAAAAAAGAAACAGTAAAGTTAGTCGACAGACATCGGAAATGCATAACAAAAAAGGTAAAAACAATCAATAAAGTTACAACCTATGCCACATCCTGATTGGATACATCTGGGGCCAGTATAAGCTACTCTAGTCAAGAGGGGAGTATATTTTGAGTTCTTGACAATAACACTATAATCCTAATAATCCTTATTGGAGTCTGGTAGATTTACTACTAAAGCCCTATTGGATTGCTTAGTATTCAGGCAGTAGGTACTCTCTCCAATAGTGACCCACTTGTAAGAGAACTTCAACTCCAAAACCCCAATATGGGTCCCAATAATTTCATTTAGCCTGTATACCCCATTCATAACCCTCCAAGTGTTGGGTTCTACTCTAGCAGGAACTATATCAAAGTATTGGAAAAATTGAAAAAAAAAGGGATTTAGTGGAAAGGTGATGCCATACTAAGCTATAAATAAAATGGGAATCCAATGACCCTCAGGGAGGGAATAAACATCTGTAGGACCCCTAGGTATCTCTAAATCTACCCAACCCAGAATTTCACTATTTTATCTAAACTCATCTAAAGATTTCTCATCTACGATGTGAACCATGGTGGAAAAAGAGAAAAATATGATAAAATAGAGGAAAGGGAAAATAAAGCTTATAGGGAATCAAAGACGTTGGCAAAAGCTGAAGAAGAAAATGGCAGCAAATAATTGCACAAAAAAAAACTTGAAAGCAAAGAGAGTGCTAAAGTTCAGAAGGTTTGAGATAAAAAGAAAGGAGGGAAATTTCATACTTATTTATAGGTTTCCTCAATAAACGGGAGTGAAATGAGTAACTGAAAGAATCGTATAGCTACCGTCGGCTGTACACTTCTCAGAGCGTCAAAAGAGGACTGTGTCCTTTGGTGGTTTAAAAAAGTTCAAATTACTTACAAAAATGCCATAATCAAATAATGATAGTAGGAATTTTTACAAGTATGGGAGGTCGGATGCCGACCAAACACTCAAACAGTACGCCAAGCAATTTCCTGGGCTAAATACTCAATACTTTCACGCAAGCATCAAGCATGGAGAATTGGGGGATTTTGTTGTATGTAAAAATTACTCTCCCACGTGGACCATTGATGAATGTATGCATGTAATCCAACATGTTCGACCAACTTACTTGATTGACCTTAGAGACACTGTGTCATTTGAGATGCCGACCAACTCTAGAAATCCAACCAACAGGAATATCAATAGTTACTCGAATGGGATGCTAACCAGCACTGAATTCTAAGAGTTTTCTTTATTATACATAAATGTAAATGCCTAAGAGTATAAAGGCGCTCCATCTCTAATGTTTGTAACCACTATAAATACAAACCACTCCCTTAACTTAAGGGACAACTCAAATCACTCATATGCAGACCATAATGAGCTATTATAAACCCTATTGAAGAAAAACAATATTGGACATAGGCTATTTTATAGCTGAACCACTCTAAACTTTTATCTATTTTGTCTACGTGGTTTGGGTTACTTATCTTTTTTTTCTTATTTGTGATCATAAATTTGGAATTAGTCCATTTTTAAACATCAATAGCTACTTTGGAGGATACATCGAAGAAGATAGTTAAGGTGCTCCTAGGTCTTGCTTTAGGTTTTAGGGAGAGGAAATGAATAGGTTATAACGATGCACCCACTTCCCATGCCAGACCCAATCTGGGTCCTAAGTTTATGGTAGATCCTTACATGCCTCAACTAAAACCACAGTGAAATTTCAACCTATACGAGCGAACCAAGGTAGGCCCTAACAAGTCTATGTTTTCATTCACTGAAAATAGAGAGGTCACCTTAGGGAATTTTGTTACAAGCTAGGAAGAACTCAACGTACACATAGTCCTGTGCACCGCTATAGAGACTTTGATAGTTTTAGAGAGTAAGTTGATTTCCTAGCCTCCACTTCTCAAAGATTAAAGGAAGAAATTCAAAGGATGTTTATGCCTCTTGAGAACGCTTCCAACGCTACGAATAGAGATAATAATGACAAGGAAAAACAAAAGGTTTGATCCATGCTTCTTGGGAGAAACATGCTTAGACATTTTTTGGCAGAGGCAGTTAATATTTCATACCATACGGTGAATAGGGTATATCTTCATTCATACACGTTACACATGCCATATAAGTTGTGGACAGGGAAAAAACCAACTTATTGTATTTTTACATTTTTGGGAGTCCATGTTACATTTTAATAGATAGACAACACTTAGGAAAGTTTGACTCTCAAAGCGACGAAGGGGTATTTTTAGGTTATTCATCATCGAGTAGGGATTATAGGGTGTTTAACCTTGAAAGCATTAAGGTTATGGAGTTAATAAACGTCACGATTAGAGACAATGAGCCGCCTACGTCTATTGATCCGAACCTCGAGTGTGAGAATGATGCACCCTTCGATGACAATCCTCTTATTCTTCATACAACCTTGATGGACCTCACTCTTGATTTAGAGGATCCACCCTTTTTGAGTTCAAAAGAGTGATGGCCTTTATACTATACTTAGTGATCCCATACTAGGTGTCAAGGCTTGCGCTCAACTTGAGAATGTGGTTAGCTACTTTTGCTACAAGTCCTTAGTAGAGCCCAAGAATGTGAAAGAATCACTTAAGAACGAGCATTCGCTATTCTCTATATAATATGAGTTTCTTCAGTTTCACAAGAACGATGTTTGGGAATTAGTCCCCGACCTAGCGTGACTAATGTGATTGGTACCAAGTGGATTTACAAGAATAAGATGCGACCATTATTCCTTGTTGGATTTTAATAAGTTAACTACAAGGACTTGTTCAACCTTCCTTGCCATAAAATGGTAATGGCCCTCAATGTAATGCACTCACATATAACAATAATGTATCTCGGGGATCCCAAGTTGAATCCTATATAGTTAATTGATCATGTTGATGCCATTTATGATTCTTCAGGTATTGGGAGAACGTTTGGAATCCACAACTTCAAAAAACTAACAAAACTTAATAAATAACAGATCAAGGGGAGGTGATCCCAATCTCAGCCACGAATTGGGAAAATAACCAGTGTTTGTAGTAATTTGAGGGGCCTTTACCATAACTCAACCATCACCCAATCTAGGATGTAACGATGTTTAAAATCCTCTACAGTGTTCTCAATTATAACATAAATAATTTTTGTAGTAAGTTAAAAAAAAACAAAAAGGGAAAGGAAGATTCTTTTTAAGAAAATGCAAGAAATAAAGGGCATATAAGAGAAAAGAAAACTTATAAGTTATTGAAGCACACATGAGTGTTGGTACATTTGAGGAAAATAAAAGTAACGAACAATGAAATAAACTGACGGTTGTAAGGGCGTTAGTGGGCTGGAAAAATTTCCAAGATAAAACTCATCATTACTTGGCATGCCCCTAAATGATAGCTTAAGCATGCAACTTCCCTTTAACTTACTGGCTACTTAATTACCATCATACCCTTACAAATGATGGCACATGTTACTGGAATGCCCCTGGGGAATTATTAAAAAGAATTTAAACACAAGTACTAACTCCATCCTACAACAATGGCATCTACGGATGATCAAGAATTATCAGCAATCTTAACATGGATCCTACAAGAGGAGCGAGCATACATTTGCACCCTTAAAAACTTCAAAGCTTTGGGGGATATTGTGTGAGATAATTCGATCATACATAAGAACGGGACACATGTCCGATGATCATATCAAATATATGAAATGAAAAGATAAAGATTGGTAACGTCTGTAAGGACATGATTTTATAAATGTCCATTTAGAATCTAGGAAATTTTCTTAGTGTCTTAGATCACAGCATGTATGTCTTATACCGCTACACTCGGCACGTCAACACGATCATTTATAACGGACATGATCAGAATTCGAAGCTTACCGCACCTATCATCTTCATACATGTGTAGTGCAACATCATCGAGAAACATGCAATATGTTTCTTCAATATTCCCACCACTCCACTCGCAAATATGGTAAAATGTTTAATTTGTAGTTTTTAATGTTTTCGTGTTTATTTGGGATTTTTTTTAAAAATGTTTTTATTAAAAAATTCGGGTTTTCTAAGTTAAAATTAATTTGTAAAAATCAGAAGGCGAACTTAGAAAATGACGATTTAGTTATTAAAGTGACTAGGCCTTATCGTTCAAACGACAGGTTGATGTCATTCAAATGACCTTATCAAATGACATTGTATGTCGCGCGATAGGTCGCTTGAAGTTCGCTTCAAGATTTTTATCGAACGAACCCGTACTATTTTCCCTTCTAACTTCGTTTGAAGTCTCGCGTGAAGCAAAGATCAAACAACATTTAAAGTCGTTTGAACGAGCACGCTGACTCAATTTTATTATAAATACCTGCTTTCTGCAGTCAAAATTTTCAAGTCTTTACAACTCCATTTTGTGTAGAAACAACTCCGATTTTAAGACGAGTTTAAACCTATTTTGATTTAATAAACTGTCCCAAATATATATATATATATATATATATATATATATATATATATGTGTGTGTGTGTGTGTGTATGTGTGTGTGTGTGAATCATTATAAATCCTAGATTACTTATATTACTCATCTGGAGTACACTTGTGGAGAAGAAGGTTGTTTCTCCATTGCTGACTATTGGAACTCTTGTGGGATTTCTTACCGACGACAACGAGTCGATGCCCGCGGGTATTCGTGTGTTAAGTTGTATTTCTCTATATTTGTAAGTTGTTACACAATATAGTGAAATAATTAGATTTTCCCCCTTTGGGAGATTTTCCCTCAAATTTGTGATTGCATGTATGCTTGCTTTTATATAACTAGTCAATCACAATTATTTGCAAGAGTTAGGATTTTTGGGCATAAAATTGGAATTTAATTAAACAAGTTAGTTCATTGATATCAGAGCCTATTACATAATTATACCATGTAATTTTTTCACAATTTTTTTTGGATATCAATATTAGTCTAAAAAAATGATTTTTGAAAAAGCGCAAATTTCAATGGAAAAGTTGCATAATTGGGTGCCAATTTTTTACGGGACAAATTATGCATATTGGAAAGCGCGTAAGAAATCTCATTTAAAGGCCATTGGCGAACATGTATGGGTTGTGCATGAAAGAGGGTGGACTCCTCCCACTGTCCCCGTAGAAAACGTAACGAATCTTAAAGCTGTGACTGAATGGACTGAGGACGAATTTAAATGGCTAATATATAACTTACGTGGGCTAAGTGCCATTTCTGGAGCTGTCACACCCAACGAGTTCCGACACATCCTGATGTGTACCACATCAAAAGAAGCATGGAATGTTCTTCAACTTACCCATTAAGGAACTAATGCAGTTAAAGAATATAAATTGCAAAAATTAACTATATAATTTGAAACAATCACCATGCTTGAATCTAAGTGTTTTGATGAATTCTATGCACGCTTATCTGATATTTTGAACACTAGTTTCAATCTAGGTGAGCACATTCCTGATGCTAGAGTAGTTAAAAACATATGAGACCTAAGCGTTTTATCCCTAAAGTCAATGTGTTAAATTCTATAGGAAATTTGAGTCGTCTGAAATTAGAAGGTCTGGTTGGAAACCTACAAACTTATGAAATCGAAATGTTTCCTAACACAATAAAATCAAAAGATAAAGGGGTAGCACTTAAAGCCCAGGCTAGAAAAAGTGAGTGGTCAGCAAGAATGAGGGGTGAGTCGTCTAAGAGAAAAGAGGAAGAGACGTCAAATTCGGAGTTTGATTTTGATTTAGACGATTTGGCTTTGTTTGCAAAAAAATTCTCAAATTAAAGAAAAATGACAATTTCTAAGATAAAGAGAATTTTGAGAAAAATAATTTTAAAAAGAAAAATGATAAAGATAAAAAGGACATGCCTAAGAAAAACGAAGAGGGATGTTAAGAGTGTGACAGTAGAGGTCATAAGGCTTTTGAGTGTCTAACTAGGTTGACGCAAAGCTACCTTTTATGCCTCCCTTAGTGATGACAGTGAGGTCGAGCCGATGGATTCTAGAGATGAGTCGCTATATGAATGTAACTTCATGGCATTCATGGATGATCATATCAGTACTGACAGTGCACCTCACGACGATGAGGAAGATACTTCACAGGGACACCTCGACAGTGAAAGCGATGTGAGTGGGGGGAGGATGCTGCAAGTGAGAGAGAGATTGATCTACGACACGCCTACAACGATTTATATGCTAATTCATTTAAAACTAAAAGGCATAACAAAGCATTAACACTTATGATCATCACCTTAGAGAAATATTTGGGAGAGACGAGAGAAAGAGGGAGTCCTCCATTAGCATTGCCTTGAGAGAGAGAGAGAGAGAGAGAGAGACTATTTGGAGAAATGTAGAGAGCTGCTTTGAGAAAGAGAAAGGGGACTTGACCAAGCAAGTGGCTAGTCTTACGAGTGAGCTCCATTCCTCCATGGAGACTCAGAAGAAACTCGAAGCCCTTATAGCCTAACTCACTCATGACCTTGAGAGAGCCCGTGAGGTCAAGGTAAAGATAGAGGACAGATATAAAAATATGGGAAAGATGCTCCTCATCCTTGCTTTAGGGTTTGGTGAGAGACAAAGAATAGATTTTGATGTGCTTTCACATTTCATGTGACATCAGAACCAATTCTCGAGTTTACTACGAATACATATGTCCATCACCCAAATCCCAAAGTAGAGTTCGACTTGTAGATATTGCAAAAAAAAGGGCCACCTTAGGGAGTTTTGCTATAGTTTGGGTCGGACACGATGAACATTTTCTCCGCCACCTTCCACTAGAAAGTTTTTGAGTCCAAGAGAGCAGGTTGAGTTTCTAGTCGCCTCAACTTAGAGTTTAATGGAAAATTTCCAATGGATTTCTTTTCCATCAGCGGATACTTCCAAAATCCTGACTAGAACCAACAATGATAAGGTCAAACAGAAGGTTACCACCTCTTGGGTACCTAAGCACGATGCAAAAGCCATTGTTGCTCTTAAAGAACATAATACCTCTCAGTTGTACTTTGATAATGGGTTCTCCAGACATATGACTGGTGACGTTTCATTTTTTACCTACCTAGAGGGTCATAAGGAAGGTAAAGTCACATTTGGAGATGGTAGCAAGTCTAGCATAGTAGGACAAGGTACAATAGAGATACTGGGATTTCCTAAGCTAGAGAATGTTTTGTATATCAAAGGTTTGAAAGCGAACCTTCTCAACATTAGCCAGTTGTGCGACGTAGACTTTGCAGCAAAGTTTGATCGAAATGAGTTCAATATTTATGATCAAGCTGGTAAACTTCTATTTCAGGGGGTGAGAACTGAAGATAATTGTTATAGGATTGTGCCCAAGACCTCATTTATCTGCAATAGCACCACGATCACACCTATGGATGTGGGGCACGAACGTCTAGGTCACGTAAATTTTATAGATTTGGAGAGATTAGCTGAAAAAGACCTAGTACGTGGCTTGCCATCACTTGAAAAGTTGACTTTCACGATTTATGAACCCTGTCAGTTGGGAAAGCAAGTTCGTATCCCCCACAGGAAGTTGAATTACATTACCACTTCACGAGTGCTTGAATTGATACATATGTATCTTATGGGTCCTACACATACTAAGAGTCTACGTGGTAAGAGGTATATCCTCGTGATGGTAGATGATTTCTCTCGTTACTCGATAATAGGTTTTCTGAGAAAAAAATTCGTTGTTATGGAATTTCTTATGAACAAGTGCTGTGTCCTGCAAAATTAACACGATGTCATTATTATTAGAATGCATAGTGACATCGACACTGAATTGAAGGAAACTGAAGTAAATCTTTAGTGTGATAGCCTCAGGATCAAACACGAATTTTCGATCGTGAAGACTCCTCGGTAAAATAGGATTGTTGAGAGGAAGAATCAGACGATTGAAGAGATGACTAGATCTATGCTTCTAGGTCATAGAGTTACTAGGAGATTTTAGGCAGAGGTGGTGTCTACCATGTACCATACGGTGGATAGGGTTTACCTTCGTCCATACACACTTCAAACGCCTTATGAATTGTGGATTGAAAAGAAGCCCAACCTTTCATATATTTATGTCTTTGGGAGTAATGCTACATCCTATGGGATAGAGAGGAATTTGGAAAGTCCAACTTTCGAAGAAACAAGAGAATATAATTAGGGTATTCATCGACAAGTAGAGCATATCAGGTGTTTAACCTGAGGATATCTAAGGTTATAAGTCAATAAACGTCACCATACAAGATGACGAACTGCCGGTATTTGTTAATTCTAACCTTTTATGTGAGGATGACGCACTTCCTGTTGATGATCCCATTATCCCTCACTCACCTAGGGTGGAACCTACTCCTAACATAGGGGACAGACCTACTTGGGTTCGCAAGAGTCATGACCCTATTGTTATTCTAGGAGATCCTACCCTAGGGGTCAAGACTCGTGATCAATTGAGAATGTGGTTAGCTTTGTGTGCTACACGTGTAAAGTCAATCCCAATAACGCTAGAGTAGCACTTAAGGATGAACACTGGATATCTACTATGCAGGATGAGTTATTTCACTTTAGAAAGAATGATGTCTGGGATATTGTACCCTGGCTTAGTGAAAATAATGTGATTAGTACGAAGTGGATCTATAAGAATAAGATGGATGAGAATGGTACCATTATCCAAAATAAGGCAAGATTGGTCGCTCAAGTATACACACAGACAGAGGGTGTAGATTTTGATGAGACATTTGCTCCTGTTGCGAGGCTTGAGTCCGTCCACTTACTACCCGCCATAGTATGTTATCTACTCTTCAAGTTATACCATATGGATGTCAAGAGTGCCTTTCTAAATGGAATTCTAAATAAGGAGGTTTACATGGAACAATTAAAAGGGTTTGAAGACCCTAAACACCCTGATCACGTTTATTTTTTAAGAAAAATCATGTATGGTTTGAAGCAAGCACCTCGTGCTTAGTACGAGAGGCTTACTTCATATCTCTTATCCCGTGGCTTCATGAGAGAGGGAGTAGATAAAATATTATTTTTTGGGAGAGGATACGGTGCTATTTTGGTTGCCCAGGTCTATGTGGATGACATAGACTTTTGATCCACATGCTCGCGACATGCTCCCGACTTTGAGGAGGAGATGAAGAGTGAGTTTGAGATAAGAATGGTTGGTTAGATTACATTCTTCCTTGGTGTCCAGGTTCACCAGATAGAGGATGGGATCTTCAACTCCCAATCCAAGCATGCTAGAGACCTAGTGAAGCAATTTGATTTAGACTCAGCTAAGCACGCACGTACTCCGATGAGTACCTCAACAACGCTTAGCAAGGACACTTCTGGCAAGGACGTAGATCAAACCTTGTATCAGAGTATGATATGTAGTCTTCTCTACTCAACTTCCAATCGTCCCGACATCGCCTTTAGTGTTGGAGTCTGTGCGCGATATCAGGTGTCCCCGAAAGAGTCTCACTTACTCGCTCTTAAACATATTATCAAATACGTGAGTGGGACTCTCCCATTTGGTATTTGGTATTCCTTTGATACCGATAACCGTTTATCTGCCTATTCAGATGCCGATTGGTCCCGGGATGCATATGGAAGTAAGAGCACTTTCGTTGGGTGTTTTTTCTTTGGTTATGCTCTTGTCTCTTAGTTGAACAAGAAGCCAAACTCCATCTCTTTATCCACTATGGAGGCTAAATACATAGCCACCGGGAGTTGTTGCATGCAACTTCTGTAGATGAAATAGATGCTGGAGGATTATGGAATGTCACAGGACACCATGACTATTTCCTATGAAACACGAGTGTGATACACATATCCCACAATCCAGTCCCATATTCGCACACAAAGAACATTAGGATACGCGAGCACTTTATCCATGACCTAGTCGAAGAAAAGGTCGTATCCATGAGTTTTGTTTCTACCATCCTCCAGTTTGTCGATATTTTCATGAAGCTTTAAGACGCCATTAGATTCGAGAGTCTTAGGAAGTCTTTATGAATTTGCGCAGTTGACTGGGGGGGGGTACCACGTCTAGAATAGGATGCATTTTTCATGTTCATATCATATGATTCCTATCTCTATATTCTATCAATTGTATGAATATTTTTGGTTTTATTTTATTTCATATTTTTTAGAAAAATATAAAAAGATTTTCAATTTTTAAAAAAAATTAAGAAACCCAAAAAGATTTTGTTTTTGATAAATTTTTTGAAACAGACAAAAAGATTTTCTTTTTATAACTTTTTTTTGAAAAACACAAAAATATCTTTATATTTTGACCGTTTATGGATGAACATTTATGATAGCCATAGTCACACCCTCGTTTCCATATTCCACATGACTGTTTGATAGTGATTTGAGATGCTACATCATTTCATCCATGTGTTTCATAATGTATGGAATCATTAAGATGCGATTAGTGATATCTTTTACATGTTTGGCTCCTTATCTCCTTTAATGCAGACGTGCACAGTTTTATTTGAATATTGTGCTTTTCTATCACATGTTGGTTTGAGTGTTTCCATCTCAATTTTGTCTATACAACAACCAAGTGTGATAAAACAAGAATAATAATAGTTGTGCATGTAAGAACCGTTTACCAAGAGGATTAAAATGCATAAATGAAAAAATGATGAGTGATTCACGGAAAAGGACTGCGAGAGTACGAAATGAACTTTTCGTGAAAACCACCGTTTAAAAGGGCTCGAGAAAAAATTAAGGCAATAAAAATAATCACATGCTAAAAAGGGGCCAATAGGATTTCACTAAGTTGAGAAAAATAGACACCTCAAAACTTGAAAAAGAAAATGAATAGAAATTTGAGGGAGTTTGGTTGGATTTAACGACTTTGCACTTACTTAAAAATCTTGAAAAAACATTAATAGTTTTAGACGTTATTGGTGTGGAAATCACATTGAGCTTTGATTTGATGATTTGATTGAGTCAATCTCTTATAACTCCACCATTTTTACACCGAAGGACAATGTTGAGTTCATTCGTTAAGAAAATCCAAAATTCATCGTGCACATATGTTATGTTTGTTTGCATTGATTTTCCTATCGATTTTTTTCACATCCCTACATTTTCGCAATCACCGAATTGGTTATTATCATGTTCTTTCATGGTGTTATTCTTTGTTGTATAATGTTTTTGAGAAAAATTTTGAAAAATTCAAAAAGATAAAGTTTGTTTACCTTGTGACATTCTCTATATGCATTGCTTTGTATTTTTCATATTTGTCTATTTAGGGACATCATAAAAAAGGAGAGAACGAAATATGGGGGAGATGTTTTGTTTGCTTGTTCGAGTTTATAATGATTTGCTTGAGCTTAATTGATATTATTTTTGCTTATCATTATTTGCTAAAATTTTTGCGCGTCATGAGAATTCTTTCTTGTCTCATGTGTGTAGGGACAAAATTGAGGATTATCTTTTGCACACCCTGATGATGACAAAGAATAATTGAAGATGTTGAAGATTTGTTTTGAAGACATGTCATTTAGTATTTCCAGTTTTTCGGTTTATGGGGATATTAAATTGTATGTCATTTGTTTTGAGTTTGGTTAGCATAATTTAGATAGTTTTTATGTATGTAACAACATAAACATAAGGGAAGATTTGTAAGGATATGATTTTATAAATGTCTGTTTAGAATCTAGGAAATTTTCTAAGTGTCCCAGATCACAGCATGTCTGTCTTACACCGCTATAGTCGGCAAGTCAACACGATCTTCCATGATGGCCTTGATCCGAATTCGAAGCTTCACGCACATATGTGTGTAGTAGAACATCATCGAGCAATGTGCAATGTACGTCTTTGACATTCCCGCTACTCCACTCGCAAATATGGTAAAATGTTTAATTTGGAGTTTTTAATGTTTTTGTATTTATTTGGGAAGTTTTTATAAAATGTTTTTATTGAAAAATTCGGGTTTTCTAAGTTAAAATTAATTTACAAAAATTAAAAGGCGAACTTAGAAAATGACGCTTCAGTCATTCAAGAGACTAAGCCATGTCGTTCAAATGACAGGATGATTTCATTCAAACGACCTTATCAAATGACATTATATGTCGTACGATAGGTCGCTTAAAGCTCGCTTGAATATTTTTATCTAACGAACCCGTACTGTTTTCCTGTATAACTTCGTTTGAAGTCTCGCGCGAAGCAAAGATCAAACGACATTTAAAGTCATTCGAGTAACATGGCTATGTCGTTTGAGCGGGTGTGCTAACTCAATTTTATTACAAAAACCTGCTTTTTGCAGTCAGATTTTTCAAGTCTTTATAACTCTGTTTTCTGCCGAAACAACTGCGATTTTAAGACTTCATTTTTAAATATTTAAATCTCATTTGATTCACCAAACTGTCCCAAATATATATGTGAATCATTATAAACACTAGATTACTCATATTACTCATCTGGAGTACACTTAGGGAGAATATGGTTGTTTGTCCATTGCTGAATATTGGGTCACTTGTGGATCTCTTGCCGATGGCAACGAACCGATGCCTGTGATTATTCGTGTGTCAGGTTGTATTTCTCTGTATTGGTAAGTTGTTACACAATATAGTGAAATAAAAAGGTTTACCCCTTTGGGGGATTTTTCCTCAAATTTGTTAATATGTGCATGCTTGCTTTTATATAATTAGTCAATCACAATTATTTATAAGAGTTAGGTGCTTTAGGCATAAAATTAGAGTTTAATTAAACAAGTTAGTTCATTGATTGCTGGCTCACTCTCAACGTCGATAAACAAAAACCTCAAAATTTGATACGATCGATCTGTCTGAATAGCTATTTAAGGTCAAGGAGTTCTACATGACTCAATCTCTTTTCTTTTCTCTATAAATGTAACCCTTACCTAAGGGGAAAAGGGCATGCCGCCTTTGTTATCATAAGGAGATTAATAAAAAGAGTGAGAAACACCTTGTGGACATAGGTACATTGTCAAACCACGTATATTTTGTTCTTGTGTGTGATTGTGGCATATTTTATTTTCTGCTCGATTTTAACTGTGTTAAACTTTACTTGTAGAATTTTACTACCTAAAATTAAGGGCTCGTTTGGTTCTCTGTTCAGAAAACTAGATTTAAACGCTGTTTTAAAATATAGTTTTTCGTGTTTATAATTGATGATGCTGGAAGCAACACCACCCTTCAAGGTGTTTGTGAGCTCAATTCAATATTAACAATGGCAGGATAAGAGTACATACGCATATAGTAGAAGGAGGTGAGGAGAAGAGGATTTACACCGGAATATGAGTGGTTCAGCCAGTCTGGCCTACGTCCACTGTGAAAGTGTGTGATGTGTATCACTGTATGAGGGCTCTAATGGTCATGCATACAATCTCTCAAGCTTTCTCTCTCTATTGTGTATTTGAACAGAGTTTTAACTAGGGTTGCTAATTTTGAATCCTTTGCAAGATAGAGGATGACCTCTATATATAGTACCTGGGGGTGTAATGTACCCCCCATGCATGCAATGGGCATGTATGTGTTGATCTAACCAATCTGATGAAGACATCTGTCACTGTTACAGGTAGAGAATGATGATGAAATATTCCCCCACGTGAGGGGGATGATTTGTTATAACCGAATTGTGTCCACGTGTCCTTGTCAACACATATGCCAATAAGAGCTCGGCCTCGATGCTTAGTCATGACCTCGGCCTGGAAGAGGTCGAGACTGGTAAGGTCCAGTTGTCCATACAATCCAAGATGAGTCATTATGGTCCCGGCTTAAGCGAAGTTGGGGTAAGGAATTAAGGTCGTCCTGGGCCGAGATTAGGTTGGCATGTGTTTGGAACATTGGTCGATTCACTGGTGGGGTTGACCTTGGTAGAGGTATGTCTCCTTGTAACCTCGGCCTATCCCTGGTCGAGGTTGTCATTCCCGAGTGAGTTGATGAACTACTGATCTCTGTAAGAGGTTGGTAGTGGTGTCGGCCAGGGCCGACCCTAATATGGCCGAGGCTGCGAGTCACTGATTCAAGGCTTTTCCAATGTCGGCCATGCCCTCGGCCGAGGTTGATGTCTCTAGGCCGAGGTGACACTTGGGGCATATCAATCACCCCCAGCCCTTAGTTACATGTGAGAGCAGGTGAATATGGGATATCTACACCTCCGAGGTCTTTCTTCTATGTGCCAATGCTCATTTGACACTTGTCCATTACTGAAGTGAAGCGTTCCTGACAATCATGTGATGTTAGCCGTCCTTTGGGGCTCCCAAGGCAATGATAGGCCTTGGGAAGCGTGCAATCATTTTAGGGGTTTAAACCATATTTTTCCTCTTTTCTTCTTCATTTCTCTCATTTCTGGCAAAACTCGTTTCAGCAACTTTCTCTCTCTAGGAAAGCTTTGGTTCGAGGCATTTTGGTTGGTGATTCATCGCAGTCTCTTCCTTCTCTCCTACTATTTCGTCTTCAGGTACCCTCTGCCATACTTTTCTCTTCATTTTCCCTGTTTTCCCCTTACTTTTGTGTTTTTCGGTGAGTTTTGGAGATTTTCGACGAGGTCTCCATACTTTCAGGCGAACTGCTCTTGCTTTAGGTTTGATAGTTTGATCCTTGGGTTGCATTTTTCCATTAACCAGTCCTGTTTGTAGTTTTAGGAGAGTTGTAAGTGTAGGGTATGCCTCTTATGCTCAGACCCCTCTACCAACTCTTAGAGGAGTTCCCTTCTCTCAGAGAGAAGACTTTAGAAAAAATTAGGCAAATAGAAAGAGTGTAGGAGGAAGCTCGTAGGTCAGAGGAATTCCACCTCAGGCCTATCTTTCCCCCACCTCTGAAGGTAGTATACCCTGAACCATCAGAACCGCTAACCAAGCCGAGGTACCAGCTGAACCCTCATCAATGTCTGAGTCTGAGTCTTCCACATCAGACCCTATATCCGTGGACTCTTTCCAAGAGGCCATGGACTTCTTAAATCAACAAGATCAGGTCCCTGATCAAGCAGAGGTCTCGAGTCGGGTCTCGTCTCATAAAAATTCAAGCACATCGTCCTCTTCCTCAGAGGTTGAGATTGTCAAACCAAGAGAGGCTATTCCACCAATACTCGATGCCATTCCCCTGTCGACCATCACAGGGGCTGAGTTTGCTCAGAGGTTCCCAAGTGACCCTCCAACGTATGCTCTAGTCGACGTTGAGCTAGATAATGACGATGATGATGATGTTGAGAGCGATGTCGACATCTCTGAGGCGGCCGAGATTGAGAGTACAGTTTGTGAGGTTAACCTTCTTTGCTTCAGATACCTATACTCCATCAGCCCCTCCATAAAGCTCAGGAGACTTCTAAGGGAAGACAGGGCCTACCACGACCGAGAAGGTGAGATCTATTTGTATGAGATGATGTTCTTGTTGGGCTTTCATTTGCCCATCCATCCCATCATTAGGTCCATCCTAGCCTACATCAATTTAGCCCTCTCCCAGTTGTCACCTAATGCTTGAAGGGTAATAATTGGGGCCATCGTCTTATGGAGGGTTGTTCACCACTCAGACCTTCCAGTCCAGGTCTTTGTGGGTTGCTATGTCCCTTCATCTGCTAAAAATCATCCGAGCTATTACCACTTTGTAGCTCAAAAACCTGAGAAGAAGATGCTCCAAATAGGTCAGACTTCTAATCATAACTGGAAGCCTCGTTATTTCTTTGCCTTAGGGCCATGGGAATTTGGTCCATGTGCCCCCTCTTCCACACTAGAGCCGTGAATGCCCATAAGATTGGGTAAGGTCAAAATGTCTGCCAAGGACGATCCTGGCCTAAGTCTGCAAAACCTTCAGAAGGTCAAAGACCTTCAGGATCAAGGGATGCATGGTCTTCTCGTTAAATTTGAACACCTGATGACCCCCTACTACCTCTCTGAGACTGGTTTTGGGGGAAGTCCTCTTACAGAGTTTGGTAAGTGTTTTTTTTTAATTCAAGTTATACCTCTGAGTTCATGCATGTCTGACTCTCTAACTCAGACCTTTCTATTTTGCAGAGCACCCAAAGGGGATATCAGACGAGCTTTGGGAGATGGCTGCACCGAGTTTGACGAAGCTTGCTAAGAAGGAAGGTCTGAATGCTCCCCCTCCTCCTCCTTCAACCTCAAAGGCTCAGTCAAAAAAAAGAGAGGTACTACAGACCCTGCCCCTGAAGATCAGAGGCAGAAGAAGAAAGGCGGGGATTCCACCATCCCCATATCCTCTGCAGATGCTTTGGCTGCACGTATAGAGCAACTAAAGATCAATGACAGCATCATAGGCCACAGTCTACAGGCGCTGGATGCCATAGGCTCTGCCATGACCGAGGCTAACAAATATTTTTGCAGGTTTATGGACACACCTCTGCTGATTGAGTTCAGCCTCCACAGGTCTATTCAGGTATGACTTTAGATTTCTGTATAGCTTCAAAGTGTAACCTCTTATTTGAATTTCAACTCATATACACGACCACATTATTTGCAGGGCCTGGTTGCCATGGATCATCTCGCTAATTGGACTCTGAGGAAGTTACCCCTCATCCAGAAGGGTCAAGAGACCGAAAAGGTGCAAAACTCTCTGAATGCAGAGGTAGACCGCCTGAAGTCTGCATTTGATGGGTCTGATAAGAAGGTGAAGGAGATGGAGAAAGAGATCTCCAAGCTTAAAAAGGACCATGCTGTGGCTCTGAAGGCCAAAGATGATGTGCTCCAGCAAAAGGTCGACTCTGCGGTGAAGGCAGCCCTTGAAAATGCCTCTGAGGAGATTTTAGCAGACTACAAAGTCTCGGGCGAGTTCATGAGCTTTGGCTTCGAATACCTTGAAAGAGGTATCAAGTCTACTGTCAAATGGGCGGCTGCTAAGGAGAAGGAGGCAGGGAGTCTGAAGGTCTCTGACTTCGTAGGTCTGGGTTTTGCTGACCCTCAGTTTGCCCAAGCACTTCAGGAGGTTGAAGAGGAGGTCGCTGCCCCTGCAGATATTGTGCCCCTGGACGGTACAAAGACAGGGAGAGCCAATCACGGATATGACGAGGCCGAGGTGACAAACATTGGCCAAGAAAATCAGGCCGAGGATGCCAGCACTCTTCCTTCTAATCCTTAGGCTTAATTGTGAAGCTTTATTTTGTAACCCCTGACTGTTTGTAATCTCTGAAGAACATCGTTAACTAATATTTTTTTGAATCTTACAATTGTATGACAAACTCTGAGGAGGATATTCACTTTATTTGTTATATTGAATGCTTGTTTGCCATGTGATGTTTTAGTTCAATCCATAGTCTTACCTCAGACCCTGTCACGATAGTGATGTTATAAGGTCTGAGGTTATCAACTAAGAGGTAACCTTCATAATTAATTTCACCAAGTTAATGATGTTAAGGGTCGGAGGTCATCTAAGTATGGTGTCTGATCTCAGACCTTGTCACCACTTAATGATGCTATAAGGGTCTGAGGTCATCACCTAAGATGTTATCCTCATATTTAATTTCACCATATTAATGATGTTAAGGGTCTGAGGTCACCCAGGTATGGTGTCTGACCTCAGACCTTGTCACTACTTAATGATGTTATAAGGGTCTGAGGTCATCACCTAAGATGTTATCCTCATTAATTATTCACCAAATTAATGATGTTAAGGGTCTGAGGTCATCCAAGTATGGTGTCTGACCTCAAACCTTGTCACCATATGATGATGTTATAAGGTTTGAGGTCATCACCTAAGATGTTATCCTTATAATTAATTTCACCAAATTAATGATGTTAAGGGTCCGAGGTCATCCAAATATGGTGTCTGACCTCAGACCTTGTCACCATATGATGATGTTATAAGGTGTGAGGTCATCACCTAAGATGTTATCCTCATAATTAATTTCATAAAATTAATTATGTTAAGGGTCTGAGGTCATCCAAGTATGGTGTCTGACCTTAGACCTTGTCACCATATGATGATGTTATAAGGTCTGAGTTCATCACCTAAGTTGTTATCCTCATTAATTCTTCACCAAATTAATGATGTTAAGGGCCTGAGGTCATCTAAGTATGGTGTCTGACCTCAGACCTTGTCACCATATGATGATGTTATAAGGTCTGAGGTCATCACCTAAGATGTTATCCTCATAATTAATTTCACCAAATTAATGATGTTAAGGGTCTGAGGTCATCCAAGTATGGTGTTTGACCTCAGACCTTGTCACCATATGATGATGTTATAAGGTCTGAGGTCATCACCTAAGATGTTATCCTCATAATTTCTACCATTAGAGAATAATGAAGCAAGAATCGATATGTGAGTTGATCTTTTATTGATAACCTCTTCATAAGATGGTACATTTACGTAACTTTTTACAACATCATATGTAATACTTCTTTAGGTGATCAGCATTCCATGGGTTAGCGAAAGGTTCCCCTTCTAGATTTTCTAGCCTGTAGGTCCCGGGTACAACCTCTTCTGTCACTTTATAGGGGCCATGCCAGTTTAGGTGGAGTTTTTTTGTTTTTTGTAAGGTTTTCTTCAGTACCAAGTCTCCCACGGCAATGGGTCTTGTCTTCACCCTCTGATTGTAGAATTTTACTGCTCTCTGCTGGTAAGCTGCTTGTCTAATTTTTGCGTCTTCTCTTCTCTCTTCAATCAGATCTAGGTCTAGTCTCCTCTCTTCCCCATTTTTATCTGGGTCATAGGTCTGAACCCTATGAGTAGGTAGTCCCACTTCTGTTGGTATGACTGCCGCTGAGCCGTGGGCTAGCATAAACGGGGTTTCTCCTGTTGGCGACCTTGTCGTGGTTCTGTAGGCCCATAACACAGCATAAACCTCTTCAGTCCATCTTCCCTTTTCTTCTTCTAACCTCTTCCTGATTCCGTCAAGGATTATTCTATTCGTGACTTCGGTTTGACCATTTGCCTGAGGTCGTCCAGGAGATGAGAAGAACTGCTTTATCCCAACTCTTATGCTATAATTTTCTAAAGAGGAGTTTTTAAACTGGGTTCCATTATCTGAGATGAGAGTGTTTGGGAGGCCATGGCTTCATATAATGTTCCTCCAAATAAATTGGAAGGTCTTCTGTTCTCTGATCGTTATCATTGGCTCTGCCTCCACCCACTTCGAGAAGTAGTCAATGGCTACTATCAGGAATTGGTAACTATTGGAAGCTCTTGGTAGGGGTCCTACTAAGTCAATTCCCCATACTACAAATGGCCATGGAGAGGTGATTGACGTCATAGGTTGATGAGGTTGATGAGGAATATTGGAGAATCTTTGACACTTATCGCACCTCTTCACGTAAGCTGCGGCATTTTTGGCCAAGGTTGGCCACCAGCAACCCTGGGTAATAATTCTCTTGGCCAAGGGTCTTCCTCCTATGTGACTGGAGTAAGAGTCCTCGTGAACTTCCTGTAAGACGTGGGGAACTTCAGTGGGATGCACACATCTGAGGAGAGGTAACAAAAATCCCTTCTTGTACAAGACATCTCCTACTATGGAGAACTTGGCAGCCCTATATCTTAACTTTTCCTTTCTAGCTTGGATTTGGGTAGATCTCCCTCTTTGATGTATCTGATGAGGGGGTCCATCCATGAGTCCCCTAGGTTCAAATTGAGACAAGGGTTGGATACCTCTTCTTTCTCAATGGTCGCCTTTGCTAAGACCTCGACCGGAACTGTCCTTCTGACGTCTGTCTTCGTTACCAAGGCCAACCTTGCTAATGCATCTGCGTGGCTGTTACTTTGCCGAGTTACTCTCTTCAGTTTTATATCTTCAAAATATTCTAACATCGTTCTCACCCTCTTAAGATACTTTGCCATCCTTTCATCTTTGGCCTCATAGACTCCCAATACTTGATTGACAACCAGCCTTGAGTCGCTATGATGTAGGAGTTATCTTACTCCTAGAGTCTTTATCAAAGAGAGACCTACTATCATGGCCTCATACTCTGACTCGTTGTTAGATGCCTGGAAGTTGAATCTCAGAGCGTATTCAATATTGGCACCATCTTGGGCTGAAAGAATCAACCCTGCACCGCTTCCATTATCATAGGAAGAACCATCAACGAAGAGATTCCAAATGTCTGTATCCGATGAGAAGGGCCCTTCTAACATGATTCCTTATTGAAGAGGTACCGATCCTCCTCGTTCTCCGCTACTCCACTCCTTATCTTCTTAGATACGTCCTCTTCTTGGTTTCGGAAGACGTTTGGTGCAACCTCTTCCAGTTCTCGGAAGACCTTGTTGTTTGACCCTTCAGCATCCTCTAGGTCATTCTCTGCCTCGGCCTCTTCCCATGTGAACTTAGCAACAAATTCTGCAAGTGCCTGCCCTTTGATGGCCGCCCTAGGTTGATAAGCAAGGTCATACTCTCCAAACTCAATGGCCCAGGTCATCAATCTTCCGGACTTCTCAGGTTTATGTAGAACCTGTCTTAGTGGGGAATCGGTGAGGACGACAATGGAATGGGCTTGGAAGTAGGGCTTCATCTTCCTTGAGGCATGTATCAAGGCATAGGCCAACTTTTCCATACGAGGGTAATTTTGCTCAGACCCTTGAAGCGCTTTACTGTTGAAATACACTGGCCTTTGGGTTGCAACATCTTCCCGCACTATGGCTGCACTGATTTCCGATTTGGAGACCGCTAGATACACGTAAAATTTCTCTCCTACTATGGGTCGAGATAACAACAAGGGAGACCCAAGGTAAGACTTGAGCTGGTTAAAAGATTTTTCGCACTCTTCGTCCCACTGAAGGCCTTTCTAAGCACTTTAAAGAACGGAAGACACTTATACGTTGCTCTAGAAACAAACCTGTTGAGTGAGGCCACTCTCCCCGTGAGTCTTTGGACGTCCTTGATGCTCCTTGGTGTCTTCATATCAAGCAAAGCCTTGATTTTTTCAGGGTTTGCTTCGATTCCTCTTTGATTGATGATAAATCCAAGGAACTTACCAGCTCCTACCCCGAAGACACACTTCGCGGGGTTGAGTTTCATCCTGTACAAGTCCATAGTATCGAAGGTCTTTTCAAAGTCTGCCACATGAGTGCAGGCCTTTAAGATCTACGTCAGCATATCGCCTACATACACCTCCATAGTCTTGCCTATTTTCTCTTCGAACATCTTATTCACAAGCGTTGGTATGTTGCCCTCGCATTTTTCAGACCGAAGGGCATTACTTTGTAGTAGTACATCCCTTTGTCGGTAATGAAGGTTGTCTTCTCTGAGTCCTCCGCATCCATGAAGATCTGATTGTAGCCTGAATATGCGTCCATGAAGCTCATGAGCTCAGGCCCCGCAGTAGCATCTACCATCTGATCTATCCGAGGTAAGGGATAGCTGTCTTTTGAGCAAGACCTATCAGGTCAGTGAAATCCACGCATATTCTCCACTTCCCATTGTCTTTGGGCACGATGACTGCATTCGATAACCACTCCGGATATATGACTTCTCTTATAAACTCAGCCTCTTCCAATTTTTTAATGTCTTCCTGAATGACGTCGTACTTCTCCCTGGGGTAAACTCTTCGCCTTTGTTTGATAGGCCTGGCATCTTTGGCCACTTTGAGCTTTTGACTCATAACCTCAGGGTTGATGCCGGGCATGTCTGCGTGACTCCAAGCGAAGACACTCTCCTCTTCCTCAGGAAGTTTATCAGCTCTTCCTTGACTTATCTCTTTAGGGCTTTGCCGACCTGGACGGTTTTTTCTGGTTCGTCCTCATTAAGGACGATGGATTCTACCTCTTCCGCGGCCTCTCCCTTCTTCAACTTTGTTTCATCTCTTGGGTCCAATGTATTAATGCTATAAATTGTGGTTGCCCTCTTATACGCCTCTCTCTCTTCGATCGAGTTGAAGTTACATTCTCGTGCTATGGTCTGGTCACCTTGTGCTTCCCCTACCCCATAGGGGGTCAAGAATTCTAGCATCTGGTGGACCGTCGACGGCACAACTTCAAACTCCTTAAGGGCCACTCTTCCTGTGATGAGGTTATAGACCGAGAAGATGTTTTCATCCATTACGAAAAAAATTATCTTCTGGGTCAACCTCTTAGGCCACTCGTCACCCATCCGTACGTCCATCTCATATATGCCCAATGGGTGGACATTTTCGCCGCTGAAGCCCATTAAAGGATGATAATAGGGTACCAGCCTAGCTCTGCTAAGTCCTAGGCTCTTGAAGCAAGGCCAAAACATTACGTATGCTGAAGTCCCCCCATCCACGAGGATCCTCTGCACCTCGTATCCATGCACCCTTGTTGTTATTACCAAAGGGTCATCATGCGGGGCTAAGATAACTTTGAAGTCGAGCCTAGAGAACCCAACTATAAGAGTGTCCATGTCCACCTTCTTTCTCTTCTGTGCTGTATCAGAAGACGTTAGGTTTACAACTTCAAGTTTGGCCACTGACTTGGCCTTTGCCATATGAGCTTTCCTGTCAGCCACTTCAGAGCCACCTCCCGTAAGTCCTCCGTATATGGTGTCAACAGCAAAGGAGATCATGCCAACCCTCTTCACCGGGGTGTTGTTATCTTTCGGCGGAAGGTCCGGATCGTCTTCATCATCATCTTCTGAGTCATTGCCTCTTCTAGCTGGGGAATTATTACGGCATCTGTCGTTTCTCCTTTTCTTAGGGTCATCTCTCCCCCCCCTTAGGAGCTTTTCCATCAACATACTACCTTAGTTTTTTGAATTTTAACATCTTCTCAATCTCATCCTTCAAGGTGAAGCATCTGCCTGTAACATGGCCCTGGTCCTAGTGGAACTCACACCACAAGTTTTTGTTCCTCTTATGCAGAGGGGCCTTCAGTTTCTCTGGCCATCTTAGAGTCCTATCATTCTTGATCTCGTTGAGGATATGCTCACAGCTCACGGTTAGAGGTGTATAGTGAGCGAACTTGTCATTGGGTGACCTCTTCTTTCCATCTTTCTTTCTTTGGGACTACCCGCTACTACCGCGATTCTCATCCTCATACTTGGCGGCCATTGCCTCTTCGGTATTCATGACTTTTCTCGCAGTTGCCAGTAGCTCTGCCATGGACCTAGGAGGGTCTTTCGCGAGTTTCAACAACAACTTCCCTTTTTGAAGACCTCCTATGAGGGCGGTCATGGCTATATTCTCTTAAAAATCTTTAACCTCAAGTTTTTCTTTGTTGAACCTGGCGATGTAGTCCCTTAGGCTCTCGTCCTTGCCTTGCTTGACATACAGTAGATGAGTGGTATTCTTTTGAGGTCTTACCCCAAAGCAGAAGTTGTGAATGAATCGTTCGGCCAAGCCCTTGAAGTTCTCAATTAAATTCTTCGGAAGAGAGGTAAACTAGATGTGTGCTGCTCCTGTCAGAGTCCCAGAGAAGGCCCTACACTTCATCTCATCAGGTATCGAGTAGATGTCCGCGGCTGACTAATACATCTCAATGTGATGTACAGGATTGGTGCTACCGTCATACTTGGGAGACACCACGAGTGGTTTGAACTTAGCAGGGGTCGAGAAGCTCACTATCTTAGCCACAAATGGAGAGCCCTCTGAGAAACCTCTTTGAAATGGGTCTCGACTCTTAATGAGGTCTCCTATCTTCTCCTCAAGACGTTGGATAGAATCATTCCATGGTCTCCTTTCGTCGGTCGGGCCGAGGTTATCCCCATACACATCCAAGGGATGTACTGTGGGTTCCCCAGCCACAGCACAACGTCTGTTATTGACCTCTTCCTGATCTCTGCCTCTTCCCGCACGGGGTCGGACTTTGTTGAGGCCGACCTTTACCGTCTCCTCTCTGTGAGCCAGCTCCACTTCTCGACCTTGATAACCTCTGTCTTAGGTCATTCACTAGGCCAAACCTCTCAAAGACTGACCCTCTACTCAATCGATCAAAAGCTGATCCTCGCTGTTGGGCCTATTCACCTCTTCTGCCGCCACAACCTCGGCTCTGCTGAAGAGGACGTACCGTATTATTTGAAACCTCATACGGCTCCCAACATTCTTCCGGTGCATTTTTCGCCTCCAGGTCATCATACCTGTCCTTCGGGCAAGGGTTTCCTTACCTCCCCAGGCATAAACGCCTAGGGTCAGCAACGTCCCTCCTCCACTGGGGTGCATGTTGGTCCTTCATTGGTGCCTGGGGTGGTCCCCTGGCATCAGGATGAGGCTAGACCGCCACCAGAGTGATCATTTCTGGTGAAACTCCAGGTGGCCCCATCATAGTTTGGCTGAACTGTGCAAATTGCTCCTCCATAGCTTGTTGCATTGCAGCCAAAGACCTCAAGGCTGAAGCCACCTCCGCCATTTTGGACTGGGGCGGTGCCTGGATGGAACTAGGTCCTCCTGCTCCAGGCTGCGGAAGAGGCGGTGGTAAGTCTGGTGCCATATGCTAACACTAAAGAGCTTGAGTTGCAGATGAGCTTAATACCTTAAAGGGCCTCTTTCAATGGTGAAGTAGCTCCACGCAAGGGGCGGTGTCTGGTTCACCACCAGAGTCTCCGGTGAGATTAAGCAGAAAATGAGGAAGAGACAGCTTCTCTCTTCCCACAGACGGCGCCAAAATGATGATGCTGGAAGCAGAACCACCCTTCAAGGTGTTTGTGAGCTCAATTCAATGTTAACAATGGCAGCATAAGAGTACATACACATATAGTAGAAGGAGGTGAGGAGAAGAGGATTCACACTGGAATATGAGTGGTTCAGCCAGTCTGGCATACGTCCACTGTGAAAGTGTATGATGTGTATCACTGTATGAGGGCTCTAATGGCCATGGATACAATCTCTCAAGCTTTCTCTCTCTACTGTGTATTTGAACAGAGTTTTAGCTAGGGTTACTAATTTCGGATCCTTTGCAAGATAGAGGATGACCTCTATATATAGTACCTGGGGGTGTAATGTACCCCCCATGCATGCAATGGGCATGTGTGTGTTGATCTAACCAATCTGATGAAGACATATGCCACTGTAACAGGTAGAGAATGATGATGAAATATTCCCCCCACGTGAGGGGGATGATTTGTTATAACTGAATTGTGTCCACGTGTCCTTGTCCACACATATGCCAATAAGAGCTCGGCCTCGATGCTTAGTCATGACCTCGGCCTGGAAGAGGCCGAGACTGGTAAGGTCCAATTGTCCATCCAATTCGAGATGAGTCATTATGGTCCCGACTTAAGCGAAGCCGGGGTAAGGAATTAAGGTCGGCCTGGGCCGAGGTTAGGTTGGCATGTGTTTGGAACATTGGCCGATTCACTGGTGGGGTTGACCTTGGTAGAGGTATGTCTCCTTGTAACCTCGGCCTATCCCCGACCGAGGTTGTCATTCCCGAGTGAGTTGATGAACTGCTGATCTCTGTAAGAGGTTGGTACTGGTGTCGGCCAGGGCCGACCCTAATATGGCTGAGGCTGCGAGTCACTGATTCAAGGCTTTTCCAACGTCGGCCATGCCCTCGGCCGAGGTTGATGTCTCTAGGCCGAGGTGACACTTGGGGCATATCAATAATATTGGCGTGCGTTTGGTAAACTTATTTTTGAATATAGTTTTTTAAAAATTGGCAAACATGTATATTTATATCATACATATGTGTGTGTGTGTGTATATATATAAACATACATAAAACTTCCATACATACATGATACATATATACATACATACATCATAAATTATATACATGTACATTTAATATCTTGTATTTTTAGGTATATTTAATGCGGTATGTTGGAGAGTTTAACTATATATATATATATATATATATATATATATATATATATATATTACATGTATAATTCACTATAAAATTTAATGCATACATGAATTAATAATATTTTTTAATACATGTATAAAACTATATATAAGTATCATGTATCTATTGATAATATTGTTAAACTTTATATTATTCCATACGTAATTTTGTGTACATGTACATATATATATTTTTTATTTATAAGAATTACACGCATATTAATATATTATGTATGTATATTATATATTAAGGTATAACCGCATTAAAATATTAAGAATGAATAATTCTGAGTTGAAAAATAAAAAATAGAAGTTATAATACACCCTAAACCTGTTTTCTGAAAAACTTGATTATAACACAGAAAAATTATAATTTTGTGTTTAAAAACAGGTTGCCAAACTAAAATTTTTATCAGAATTGTATTTAAACACAAAAAACAGAATTATAATTGCAAACCAAACAACCCTAAGTTTTTTTAATTCCCCCAATTTTTTTAGTTTTCATAAATATTACTTTTTTTTATAATTTTCTAGAATTTTACTTTTTTTGTTATGTTTTTTAGTTTTTAAGAATATTTGGATTTTTTATATTCCATATATTGCTTTTTTTTTTAAATTCCATAATATTATTTTTTTTAAAATTTTACAAATTATTACCTTTTAATTTTCAAGAATATTTTTTTTCTTATTACACGTTTTTACTTATCCAAAATATTGGAGTACTTTATATTCTATATATTATGTTTTTTTCATTTATTAAAAATAATTTTTTAGTTCATTTTCAAGAATATTACTTTCTTTATTTTCCAGAGTAATATATGTATTTAATTACTTTTTTTAGTTTTTCTAAATATTAGATTTTTACATTCAAAATATGATAAGTTTTTAATTTTCCAGAATATTATCTTTTTTTAATTTCCTGGATATTACTTTTAAACTTTTCCATAATTTACTTTTTTATTTTTGTTTTTTTAGAATTTTACTTTTATTGAGTTGAATGTATATATAAAGAAGGGGGGGGGGGGGAGATAAAGTGATGGTCAAATTTTGATTTTAAGAGAATCTAGTAGAAATGACACCCAAACATTAATTGTAAAAAACTTAACACCCAACCAATAATAAATAATAACTAAGGACCCCCAAATCATAAATAATCCTTGAAAAAATTGGCATGCTGATAAGCACCCAAAAGTGACTATTTTATACACCGAATAAATACATTTTAGTCACTTGTTTTAATTAAAAATGGCCTTATGTTCGTATTTGTTTATTTCTCAGGTCAATACGCAGTTGCGGTACAAATAATGCTAAATCAGTACAATTGCGACACAATAGAGATTAAAAGCTTGCAACGAAGAAATCAATGTAGCTGCGAAGTCGGAATCCATATTTGAGCTTGCCCAGAAGAGTTTTGATATCCCAAACTAGGGCTGTCAATGGACCGGGTCTGGACCCGGACCCGACCTAAATTAACGGATCTGAGCAAATTTTATAAACCCGATTATCCGATTACCCCATTAGTTAATGGACCGGATCTGGATATACATGACTCCGATCCGATAAGGACCCGACCCGAATGTGTATATATATAATATAATAAATATTTATTTATATATAATATTATATATATATATATATATATATAGTCTTACATATTGTTACTATATATATATATATATAAGTTATACATACAGTTTTACATACATACATATATATATAAAAATAGTTTTATATACATAAAGTTATACATACAGTTTTACGTACATATATATATAAGTTATATATAAAAATAGCTTTACATACATACAGTTTTACATATATATATATATATATATATATATATATATATATATATATATATATATATATATATATTCGGGTCGAGTATTTAGGTCGGGTCTCCGGGTTCTTAACGGATCCGGATCTTGATCCATTTTCGGAGACCCGTCGGTAATCGTGTAAGACCCGATCCGCTAAAAATATACTCGGATTGGATCTGGATATACCCAGACCCGATCCGTTTACATCCCTATCCTGAACCATGTCCCAAACCAAATCTAAGCCCAGTCCATACCCCGAGCCCGATGTGTGTGTTGAGTTTGTGTCTTTTTTAGAATTTTATTTTGAGTCGTTTTATTTTTAGAAATTATTTTAGATTTAATTAGAATTTTTTACGATTTATTTTCTATTTCTTTATTTTGATTTTGATTTTTATTAGTTTTTAATTTTTAATCATTATTTTATTTTATTAGCATTAATTTTTAGAAATTTATTTTTTTAGTTTTATTAGATTTCATTTTATATATTTTATTTATTTTATTACGATTATATTTTTTTAGTTTTAATAGAGTTTTATTTTATTTCTTTTTATTTCTAATTTTTTATTTAGTTTGAGATGTTAGTTTTTTCTTTAAGTTTTATTAGATCTTAATTTTTTATTTTATTTAGTTTTAGTTTTATTTTTTTAGGTTGTGTTAATTTTTTTAAGGTCACAAACTATAACACACACAAACAAATCCTAAACACTCACTCACTCATACCTAACTTATCCTACACATTAAAATACCCACACCCACACAAACCTACCCTACACCTCAGACACACCCTATCAACCTCACCATCATCTTCAACCTACCCCCATTCTCTCTCCTGCCAAACCTCCATAACCAACCAAAACAACAAAACCCATCTTCATCTTGCCCATTCCTAAAACCAAATTAAACATAAAAAAAAACTCCACAAACCTTTATCAACCTGAAAACCGGTCACCATCTCAACCAACCCGAGACCTCAACCCGCGCCGGCGAACCCTCAAACCCGTGAGCCACGGAGCTCCGGCACAACCACGAGCTCCGGTGACATCCCCGCACCTCCGGCGAAACAAACTCGGCCAACCCGATCCCCATATGAGCTTAACCCCCGACCCTTATACCCGTTCCAAATCGCAACGAATTGGGGCCAGCACACCTAAACCGCAAAACCAAACAAACTTAATCCCACTAAAATCTGAATCTTATCCTTTGCCGACATTTTGACTTAGTCAATTTCCAAATCCCTACAATATCTCTCCATCCAAACTATCCATGAGCTATCAAATAAAGAGAAGGAGCATCTCATTAAAAAAAAAAGAGGACTCTCTCATACAGAAAAAAGGAGAGACGCATAGAGAGAGAAAAAGAGACTGTATATTATGTACAGTTTAGAATCATGAAAAAATTCCAGAAAAATACAAAAAAATCAGTTTAGCTTTAGAATAATTTTTAGGTTTAGTTTTTAGTCTTCTTTTTGTAATCAAGTGCTGGAAATTGTGAAGAAGTTGGATGCATGTCAAGGCGCATTTCAAGGCAAATTTGTGGAAAAAATTGTGTATTGTATTTCTACATTCTCTTTTCAATTTATTTCCATCTTGCCATATTACTTATTGTTGTTTAAGCACACATGAGAATGTTTGGCTAAACACACCGTTCAAGGGGTGGGATGCACTGCGAATGATGTTAATTTAATTAATTGGTTTCATTAATTTTATATTTCTAGGTAAATTAATTTTAACTGTCACCAATTAATTTATGTAACGAGAGTTAGTAAATTAATTGAACAAATTAGTGTTTGAATTTAGGAATCGAACTAGAGATAGATTTTTCCAATATTTGAATATTAATTCGATGTTGAAATTTGAGAATTGATATTGTTTTCGTTAAATTGATCCTAGCGGGTAATATTCTGAAAATAGTGTAGTCTTAATTTTTCATCGTGTGACATTTTAAAATTAATTTTCTGAAAAATACTTTATTAAATTTATAATTTTAACGAGAGTTAGATTATCAATTTAATATTATCTCGAAATATTTCAAATTAATAAATTGAGAAATTAAAATAATTGAAAATGCAGTGTAATCCCATCTCTTGACCTTCTCACATATTTCACACTCGCTTGCACATTAGCTTTCCTTATTTAGTCATTTCATAATTTTTAGCATTTATTAGTTCATTCTGCCTTGAAATTGTTTTAAAAATAAAAAAAATTATTTTCATAATAAAATTGAATTGCACGTTTTCACATTAATTATTTCACCTTGAAAGTTGGATTGATACCCATACTTTCCGCAATACGAGTTATTTTTAGATAAGTTTTGTAGGTACTCAAGGAAATTTTGAGAGTGACTTTTGAAGACAACGACCATATACACCAAAAGCTTCTTATCAAATGGCGTTGTTGCCATTTTCTTGGACTGGAAGCAATTGAATACTTGTAATTTTATTTTTTTTAGTTGTAATTATTATTTCTTCTCCCTCCTTCTTAGACTGGTTGTATAGAATTTTTGAAGCTTTGTATTTATTTTGGTGCTTTTTGACACCAATTTATTTATAATAATTATTCATTAAAAAAATACGAAAAGGGAAATCGGACAAGGTAGAGAGAGGGCGTCCAATGGCGAGGATTTTTGAAGCCTCTCTACTTTGGGTCGGTAGGACTCCCGGGGACGACTGAGATAGGCGAAATCTCCCCCCGGTCGACTCAACTCGATCTTAACCCCACATGTGTAAAAGCCGTGGGAGGTAATTTCTTTATCACTTGCGAATCTCCTGTCAGTGAGTTGAATTTTTGTGTGCTTAATTGCTCCTGTGTGCTTTTAATTTCTGCATCGCACTTACATTGAATGGTTTGATGAATTAATTTACCTAAGGCCTAGACCCGATCATTGAAACGAGAAGGGATTTCATCACCCGACTCACTCGCTCATCCATTATGTGTTTCCCTAGCTGTCATTAAATTTAAAATCAATCCATTTGCTATCCCCGTAGGCACACAGTTTTGCAAGAGGCGATTACAAAGATAAATTCCGTGATTTTTGTCACCTGCGGACTTAATTAAAATTTGACTACCCCTTTCACTAATTTTGAAGACAATAATTGGCTACGTGCTCGTTAGGATTTTTTCTTAACTGTGTGTGTTCAATTCCATTCTTTAGGCAGTCGGTTTTAGTTAGTTCGACCATATCAAGAGTCCAATTTTTCCCATTTTTCGAAAAATACCAAAAATATGTTCTTTTTTAAAAAACCCAAAAGGATTTTTTTTTCATATTCCAAATGCCAAACAGATTTTCCTTTTCTTAATTTCAAAAATCACAAAAAGATTTTCTTTTCTTTTGAAAAATATTTAAAAAGCGAAAAATATTCCTCTTGTCATGGCCGAAGAACGTCCTTTACGGAATTACTTTGGCCATTTCCCATTCTCTCGAAGTTTGTTTGATGCTGAGCCCGAATCGCACATTAATTCATGGCTTTAACTCTTAAACACCCACCGTTGATACTCGTGTGTCGTCCACGCACACATCTCCTACTCCACCACCACCGGTGACGAGTCAACCCATCCCATGCTTCGCTGTGCAGACACTGCTTTTTTATTGATCACTTGTCCCATGAGTGTCCATTTATATTCTCTCCATCTGAATCTACCATGGAACATGTGCGTCCATATGACACTATTTTGGAACCACCCTCGACGTATGGTCACGACATATCTAATGTCGAGGGGTATGAGTACCCAAGATATTCATTGAGGCCTGATCATCCTTCCATGTAATATGAATAACAATGCCATGTTGTGAATCCTTACGGTTTCCAACAGTCGTCATCGCCACCTCCTGCACCTCATATCTATCAGTCCACTTACTATGCTCCTCGTGCTGATCAACCTTTTCTCTCTCACGGAGATGCTTCTCTCGTGTATGACCCACTTGACCCCATTACCCATACTTCCTATGAGTATTCTCCACATCCTAGTGTTTCTAGCGAGTTGCGTCCACCTCACCCACCACCGCCACCCACCGACATCTCCCCACCTTGCACATCTGCTCTCGAAAGTCTCTTGCACAAGTTCGCGTACACTCTTCAATCTCACACTAAATCACTTCAAAGGCTTGAACAACGATTATATGATTTTGAGTGTGCAAATGAGACATATTCCACCCCAAGTTGACCATTTATTACACCTACGTGGGATGATGATGTGTCGTCTTGTGCCACAGATTTTGAGTGTGACCAATGCTATCTTCTTGAGAATCTCTACATTGAGACCACCCTGTGGTCCGATCCCCAAGTTGACAATTGTGTTGACATATCCATTGCGTGTAAGACTGATCCCATACCTCCCTATCCTTTCGAACCCACAATTGAGGTTAGCCTTTCCCCTTCCATAGAATCCTTATTTATGCCCGAGCCTACACCTATTGAGCCCACTGCGTGTGTTCCCGAGGAACAACTTCATCCTAGGTTAGCTCCGGCTACGAATGCTCACCATTTTCTTGATATTGAATCAGAGATGGTTTCTATCGCTCTGGATATGGATCCTATCCCACCATGCTTGACTCCCGTTGAGTCAGATATTAATGTTGATTCATCTATCTTGGATTTGGATGCCTCGTTCAATTTTTCCACCACTTTAGATGATAACTTTCGAGTGGCTAAGCTGATCACTCCCTCGTTCACTTTCACATCTCCTCGTATGAGTTCCCTTGAGGATCACTCTGAGCCTTATGAGGAGTGTGTTTCTCCTACTCGTGAGTTAGATCATCTTCCCCTACCCTTTGTCCCACCCAATCCACCCACTATCCCTTCCACCCCACCACTTGGTTTTGACCTTGTTATTGCACCCTACCTGTCCCCATCTACGTATTTAGGTCCTCACCTACACCCACCCTCCACCCTAGTGCTCCACAATCCCATTTGTGCTGTTTTCATCGACCCCACCATTTGTGTGAGTCTGCATGCTACTCTCCCCATCCGTGACACCGAGCTTGTTACTTTATGAACACCCCTTCCTTGTGGTGTTGATTTTTTCCATCGACATCTCCCTGGTGTATCACGGCGTGACCATTATCACCGTCCATTTATAGAACAGTCGTGCACTTTCTCTAAGGCCCGTCCCATCATTATTTCCAAACCATTCTGCCTCCCCCACCAACTTGAGCACCATATTTATAGGGCCCTTGTTGCCCTCACATTTGTGCTCAATAAGGCCCGTGCCCGGTGCATGTTCATCCTCACCCTTGCCCATCTTTGCCTTACCCTTATACCCACCCACCCACGGTCCATCGATGCTTTGTATCGAGTGATGCACCTTGCCATACAAGTGCATTGACCCATTTTTGTCTTTATCCAACAAAACTGACGCTTCAGTCTTGTTTGGGGGTGATTCACATCATCCAATTTTTCTTCCGCCCCGCACTCTCATAGATCTTATCTTTAGGGTAAGATTGATTCGGTTTGGGTGAAGAAGTTACACTTAGCGCTACCGAGAGGCAGTCCGTCGCTCATTGTTTCTGAGCATGCGTCTTATCCTGTTTGGGAGTGGTGTTTCACACCACCCAATGGCTTTCACATGATTTTTAGACTTGTACATATTTTTGTATCGCATTTGTTATTCAGGTTGTATCTCTACTCCACCATGCGGTACATTTTCATTAGCGGGTCATTATGGTAATTTCTTTCCTCCCTTGTGCTTTTATTTTTATATATGGTTTTAAACATCAAGGATGATGTTCTCTTTTGTTTGGGGTGGGAAATTTATCAAAATAGTACCTCTTTTGAAATTTTTCAGAAACAAGTGATTTTAAACATTTTGTGCAGTTAAATTTAAATTTGTATGGCATGATTTGTCTATCATCCCTCTTTTAGAAATCTCGGAATACCTGTATTCAACCCTAAAATTGTGCTTTTTACAATAAATTAATTAATACCTATTTAAGCGTACTTGCACCATGAATTCCTAAACTCGGCAATTTGCACTATCACTTTTACAATAAAAAGTTGAAGAGTACCTATATTCTTAAGAGAGCCTTAAAAGATCACTAGTTGTGACTTAAACCCGTGAGATTTGTGCTTTTCACCTTTTTTTAGGGTTTTTACGTTACTCCGAGTCACAAGTTGACTCAACTTTCTTTGGGTACCATATTTAGCCGTTGCATGATCTCATCATTTTTTCAAATTTGGCTTAATCACTGAGAATGACATTAGTTTCGAGTTGTAAGAAACATGTGTCTTGTAGTTTGTCCTGAGCACTATACCTATACACTCATCTCTTTACCTATCACATTATCATTCACCCATTATCATTTTCCATATTACCCTTATCTATATGTCCCAAATACCCTCCATCATTGCCATCATTTTTGAGAAAAAGAGTGTTTGAAATTTTCAATGTAAAATGTCTTCATTTTCGTTATGAAAAGGAAAATGCATCGCAAAAAAAAAGAAAGAAAAAGGTAGAGAAAGAAGTAGAAAAGAAAGAAAAAAATAGAAAAGAAGAAAAATAAATATGCGATTATAAGTTCAAAAGATGAAGGCTTTAGTCAAACAAAGCATGTTTCACTCTTCTAAAAAACCCTATCATTCATCATCTTCATTTTTCTCTCATACCTTACATAAACCCTATTTTCACCTTTGGTAAAGTGTTCGGGAAAATGAGAAGATTATATGGTGAATAACTCGACATTCTCCACATAGTGGTTATCATTCGTTCATGAGATCAAATTTCTTTCATGTATCCGTCCTTTTCTATAAAGTGTATTAGACGTTTGAAATTGCTTACATTTACTCACATCCTCACACACTAGAGAGATACACTTACCCAATTCTCAGAGAGTTCGATTCAAAGAGATATATCTAGTGAGAATTGAAGTCAAAACGTTGATTCTATAAAAGAGATCTTAGAATTACTATAATGATACTTACGATTACTTCACACTACACATGCTGAGTTTTAGGATGGATTATGCGTTTAGTATTAAGTAATTTTTATACATCGCTTTGATAGTTGAATACGGTGTTCCTTGACGTCCTTTAAGTTGGATTGTCTAGCATTTCATCATCTACTCAGAGACTGCCATTTTAATAAATTTGAATTTTGTGGGTACATTCACTGCAAACCCTCATAAGACACCACTCGTCCTATAGGAAAACCTATCGATTTAATGGCTTGTTGCATATGCTAAGTGCAATCGCCAGTGCCTGCGAAAGTGGCACACTTTTGGATACTTATCTCTATTTTCTCTCTAATTTTGCTCGAGGACTAGCAATATTCTGTTTTGGGGTGGTGTGATAAACACTCAAAAGTGTCCATTTTATATCCCGAATAGATGCATTTTAGTCACTCGTTTTAATTAAAAATGGCCTTATGTCCGTATTTGTTTATTTCTCAGGTTAATACGCAGTTGCGGTACAAATAATGCTAACTCAGTACAATTGCCACACAATAGAGGTTAAAAGGTTGCAACGAAGAAATCAATGTAGCTGCGAAGTCGGAGTTCATATTTGAGCTTGCCCAGAAGAGTTTCGATATCCCGAACCATGTCCTGAAACAAATCTAAGCCCAGTCCATATCCCGAGCTCGGTGTGTGTTGAGTTTGTGCCTTTTTAGATTTTTATTTTGAGTCGTTTTATTTTTAAAAATTATTTTAGATTTAATTAGAATTTTTGACGATTTATTTTCTATTTCTTTATTTTGATTTTGATTTTGATTAGTTTTTAGTTTTTAATCTTTATTTTATTTTATTAGGATTAATTTTTAGGAATTAATTTTTTTAGTTTTATTAGATTTCATTTTATATTTTTTATTTATTTATTTATTTTAGTTTTATTTTATTAGGATTATATTTTTTAAAAGTTTTAATAGAGTTTTATTTTATTTCTTTTTTTTTCAAATTTTTTATTTAATTTGAGATGTTATTTTTTTTAGTTTTATTGGATTTTAATTTTTTATTTTATTTAGTTTTAGTTTTTTAGGTTGTGTTAATTTTTTTAAGGTCACAAACTACAACACACACAAACAAATCCTAAACACTCACTCACTCATACCTAACTTATCCTACACTCACCTACACATTAAAACACCCACACCCACACCCACATCCACACAAACCTACCCTACACCTCACACACACCCTATCAACCCCACCATCATCTTCAACCTACCCTCATTCTCTCTCCTGCAAAACATCCATAACCAACCAAAACAACAAAACCCATCTTGCCCATTCCTAAAACCAAATTAAACATTAAAAAAAAACTCCACAAACCTTTACCCACCTGAAAAACGGGCGCCACCTCAACCAACCTGAGACCTCAACTCGCGCCAGCAAACCCTCAAACCCGTGAGCCATGGAGCTCCAGCGCAACCATGAGCTCCGGTGACATCCCCCCACCTCCGGCGAAACAAACTCGGCCAACCCGATCCCCATATGCGCTTAACCCCCGACCCTTGTACCCGTTCCAAACCGCAACGAACCCGAGCTCGGGACCAGCACACCTAAACCGCAAAACCAAACAAACCCAACCCCACTAAAATCTGAATCTTATCCCTTGCCAACATTTTGACTTAGTTAGTTTCCAAATACCTACAATATCTCTCGATCCAAACTATCCGGGAGCTATCAAATAAAGAGAAGGAGCATCTCATTTAAAAAAAACAGAGGACTCTCAGATACAGAAAAAAGGAGAGACACATAGAAAGAGAAAAAGAGACTGTTTATTATTTACAGTTTAGGATCATGAAAAAATTCCAGAAAAATGCAAAAAAATTAGTTTAGCTTTAGAATAATTTTTAGATTTAGTTTTTAGTCTTCTTTTAATAATCAAGTGCTGAAAATTGTGAAGAAGTTGGACGCATGTCAAGGCGCATTTCAAGATAAATTTGTGGAAAAAATTGCGTATTGTATTTCTACATTCTCTTTTCAATTTATTTCCATCTTGACATATTACTTATTGTTGTTTAAGCACACATAAGAATGTTTGGCTAAACACCCTGTTCAAGGGGTGGGATGCACTGCGAATGGTGTTAATTTAATTAATTGGTTTCATTAATTTTATATTTCTAGGTAAATTAATTTTAACTGTCACCAATTAATTTACGTAACGAGAGTTAGTAAATTAATTGAACAAATTAATTTTTGAATTTATGAATCGAACTAGAGATAGATTTTTTCGATATTTGAATATTAATTCGGTGTTGAAATTTGAGGATTGATATTGTTTTCGTTAAATTGATCCTAGCGGGTAATTTTATGAAAATAGTATAGTCCTAATTTTTCATTGTGTGACATTTTTAAATTAATTTTTTGAAAAAGATTTTATTAAATTTATAATTTTAACAGGAGTTAGATTATTGATTTAATATTATCTCAAAATATTTCAAATTAATAAATTGAGAAATTAAAATAATTAAAAATGCAGTGTAATCCCATCTCTTGACCTTCTCACATATTTCACACTTGCTTGCACATTAGCTTTCCTTATTTAGTCATTTCATAATTTTTAGCATTTATTAGTTCATTCTCCCTTGAAATTGTTTTAAAAATAAAAAATAAAAAAATAATATTTTCATAATAAAACTGAATTGCACGTTTTCACATTAATTGTTTCACCTTAAAAGTTGGATTGATACCCGTACTTACCGCAATACGAGTTATTTTTAGACAAGTTTTGTAGGTACTCAAGAAAATTTTGAGAGTGGATTTTGAAGACAACGACCATATACCCAAAAAGCTTATTTTCATTTGCAACCTCATAAGAGTGAGACTGTGTAAATGTCTTTGGAAAACCCAATTTATAATCAGGGTGTGGGTCTCTTTTTACCTTGTCCATAAAAATACCCTTAAAACCAAAGCCAACTTAAAAACCACAAGAACCTCTTAGGACCACAACTATAACCGACCGGTTGAAGGCCACCCATAGGCTTTTACTGATCGATTATCCCCCCCTTATTCAGAATCATTACCGGATCTTTGAATACCATAACCTGGCCTTACATATGTCACTCCACCTCCATCTACCCTACACATGTCATTATATATGACTAATCGGTCAAATCCAAGGGATGATCAATCAGTCAAAGAGCATACACAGGCCCCTATAAATAGAGGTCCTCACCAACCTTTCAAAGTGCCCCAAAATCCAACATTGATTTAATTTTCTAAATTTCTTCAATCCCGAGTGCCCAATATAATCGAGCTCATTCTGAAAAGTTCTGAAGAAGTTCGTATTTCAGAAAGTCATTTTCCCCACAAGGAAAGATCGTACTTCCTCGGAGTCACTTTCTCGAGTAAAATTTGTACTTTTAAAAAGTTTCTTCCTCTGAAAAACAAGGCAAACCTCTGTGTGCATTCAACAAAAGTCAGCAGTTCTAACGAAGCTCTGCCAAACTAAATTGAGTTCTTCCCAATTGGGCACCTCAAGTGGGGACACTACCTAAGGAAAAATTCAGTTCACGTTACAAGGGTAAATAAACTCGGCACAAATATTGGGACCATACTCCCTACCCCATATATATATATATAATAAGGAGTAGAATAGTTGGCACTATTCCATAAGTTTACAACTTAATCAGAGTCTAGGATTGAGCCAATAATGCAATGATCCAATGGTTTAAACTAAAATACCTCTCTTACCATTTTTATCCCTAAAATATTTGAGTTCCCCCTCTTTTTTAGTCACTAATTTATTTCCCTCTTTGTTGAAAATTCAAAAAGAAGGGCAAATGGGTATTATACATATTTTGATCTCATTCTCTCCTTTCACACACAACCGAGAATACTGTCTCCTATCAGACACAACCACAAAATCACAAAATCTCTCTCTCACATGGTGAACTCTCTCTCAAATAGTGCTCTCTTTCTCTCTGGGTTGTTCGTGTTGCTCCATAAAAGCTGGAGTGATATTCCTCTATTGTTTGAAGTTATTACTAATAAAAATGTTTGTTATTCTTATACTATGTATTCATTATTTTATATGTTGTTATAATGCTTATTTTTGGTTTATTTTAGGTTGTAGTGTTCAAATCGTCCAATTTTGGGACTTATCTGTGACTAATTTATGCTTTGGAGGAATCACTTTTAAGGTATGCCATTAGTAAATTCTCTATTATTGATGTCACAGCTGAGTAGGGTTATGGTACATAAATTTTTAGGTGCAAGGGTGACAATAATACCATTTTTACCATCTTTATGTGCAAGTGTGACAATAATGCTGTTATTAGTGTGACAATAATGCCCTTTTTATTTCAATTGCAGCAGTATTTTGACCTAGACACATTGATACTAGATATTGGGAATAAACATTTTGGTGCCGAGATGCCTATTAAGTCTTTATGTTCTTACTTATGATCTAAACCACCGAACCCCTAAATAAATATTCCAGTGGTGGAAGAACATTAGTAAAGACTTTAAACTATTTTTTCATGTATGCCCTGCATTTGTCTGTCCTTGCTTGGAAAATATATAATTGATATGTATCATCAATTGTTTAAATTTAGGCCTCTATGAGGTTCTTTTATTTCATTATCACTATCATTATCATTATCACATTGAGTTTAGAATGTATTTTTTTCTGTTCAGATTTGTTCTAATTATTTCCAATTGGTGGGTTCCCTCTCATCACATGACACAGTGTCCTCTCAAATCTATTATATAGATTTTAGGGCCACGTTTGGGTTTCTCTATAATTTAGAGCATTTTCCTTATAAATTGCGTTGTTTGGTATATCTTATATTTTCCAATGTATGATTGTTTGACTTTGTATGTTTCTTATTTTTTATGTATTTTTTGTGGAGGGCATATTTGGTGCTTCATTTTATTGAAGGATTCTCTAGGAAACTATAAACAAAATTTTGGATCGAGGAGGTAATATTCATCTCCACCACCTGGACGGTGAGACTAGAAAAAAATTGATATTATATTTTCGGAGTCAACTCTTCTTGGAAATATACGATAAATGTTGGATGATTTTAGTTAGAATTTTTATTGGGTTATTGCTCATTTTTATTTTTATTAGTTTTACATTAATGAATTTAAGTTGATCGGAGAAAAAAAAAGGTGTGAGAGAGGAGGTAGGAGGGTCTGAGTAGCTGAGATGATTGCTAACACCCCTTATTTGCTATGGGTCTACTATGGAAAAAAAGAGGATGTTTTGTTTGTTTATCGCCATCTCTCTTACTCCTCTCAAATCAATCGGTATTTGTTGTCCTTGGTATGTGTTGTTGTTATGGATGTTTCTTTTCTTAATGATTTTTTTATATATGTTTAGTGTTTTTAACAAATTATTATTTCATATTGCAGATAAGAATTTTTCAAGTAAGATTCATTAAAGAAACTTCAAAGAAATTACACTTGGCATTATCGTATGTTTATCTTTGTAGCCCAATTCTATATAATCTGGAATGTCGAATTCAAGACCAAAAAGAAGCGTTGCTCTGAATGAGTTTCATGCAGAATGGTGGCTGTACATTTATACCTCTTAAAGGAAATTGGAATGTTCTCAAAATGGTGGTTGTACATTTCGGGATTGGTCAAGGATTTTAATGCTACAATACATTGTTTTGGTATTCAATTCATATTACAGGTAATTGGTAAGGACAAACTATTTGGTAAGGACATTTCGAACTGTATAATTTAATTCTGTGTATGTGTTGTATAAACCACCACTACCGTCCTCTTTATAAATTTAGAGAATGTGTTTGGATTTTGGCATTAGTTCGGGGGATTCTCTAAAAAAGTATGAGCTATATACAGAATACGAATGAAACTATAAGTATAACAGTTCTCTTCAAAAAAATTTATCGTACCTTTGATCATTGAAAGGCATAATGTGTTTTGGCCTTACGGTAGATTGCTTAAATGTTAGTTCCTCATGAGCATATGAGATTTAAAATAATGGATCCTCTTTTTGTTTGGTCCCATTCTAAATTAAACTCAATATGGACATGGAGATAACTAAATATTATTTGAATGTTGTTTTGTTTTTGTACAAACTTTATCAGTTTATTGTTGAGTAATATCCTGGGCATTTAACATTTTAGATCAGGTGATACACGACCGACCGATTTGAAGGTTTAAATTTACCTTTCTTTGAGTTTAGATAACCATAGAGAATATTAGCTAAAATAATGGAAGTGAGTTTTTTTCCTAGTAAAAACATGTCGTAGAAAGATCATTTTGAAATTAGCTATTAGTGTAAGACTAATCATCTTGATATAGATTTGAGAAAAAGGAAAATAGGAAAACTGAATGGATGAACAGAATAATGATCATTCTGATATTACTATATAGTCTAAACATAGTTTTGAATAATGTTCTTTACAAGAAAGCAACCAAAAAGGAACCTCCTACATGTGGGATTCCATGTCTCTTAAATACTGCAACTATTCAGAGAGTTGAAGGGAAGGTGGCGATTGATGGTTTCGTTTGATTAATCCCCATTTAACTTTAAAGTGTTTTTTAAATAGAAGTAATATGTTGTTATTTAGCCTTGCGCTCATACGGTAGTTATCTTTCCATATGAAGTGATATCTTTGAAATGATTGTAGATCCGAAGTGATTAAAGACGTTTCTTATTTGAAAATAGGGATTGCTATGAAAAGAAACTGATATTCTATATATTACCGAATCAACACTCAAGTGTATAGATCTAATATTTTAGTAAAGCTATCGAGTTATCATCAAATCTATCGAGCTATTTCAGCAGCCACCAGTAAAGCTATCGAAGTTGATGGCCGACTTAAGAGGCTTCCAAACAGGATCATACAGTGTGTTCATCAAGTGTGAAATTTATTGTCCGTATAACGACAAAACTAAATAGAATAAAAGTATTTAAGCACGCGTTATCCGATCGGATATTCCCATAACGTATTCTTTCTCCCCGAATATTATTTTTTATTGCCTTAATTACATTCTATATATACTTTTCTTTCAGATATTTATCTCCCACACCCATCGAACACCTTTGCTGAAGCTATTGCAATCAAGTTCAGTGTTGATAGTTCCATGTTAAACAAAGTTCGATAATATAACAGAGATCGATTCTTACCTTTATATACTAAAAAAAGTGACTTATGTGATTTATAATATAACTGAAGCACTCATATTATGACTCACTCTGTAATCAACACTGAACTTGATTGCAGCAGTGTATCAGTGTATGAAAACTAAAACTAAAATTGATACACTGCTAAAACATTGCTGCAGATGCTGCGATTAAAATTGAATCTGTAGACAGTAGTAATAGAGATTACTGTGGTAATATATTGCAGGTCTTTGAAGAATATGTTACGATTACACGCCCCTTTAAAATTTACATGCTCCTTGAAGAATATATTGTAGGGCTTTGAAGAATAGGTTGTTGATAAAAGGTTTAAGTAATTGTTTTACACTCTTTATGATTTTTTTCCTATTAGATTACTTATCTGTTACAGAATAGAAGCATCAAATGACGTTTTTAAGTTTATGAGATCACATAGGAAGTTTTTCTTTGTTCGCTTTTAGCCCATTTTCATTTGTCCATATCATATTGGTTTTAACTTCAACAAGTTTAGTGTATTTTTTAAGTTTTTACATCTGAAATGAAAATGGAAAATATGATATATGTATATTTTAATGACACATTTGTACATCGATGGAGGGATCTACGATATGATTATAAGAGGGTTTGAAGGTATCAAATGATACTATATTAGCTTAGTTTTCATGAGATTCAAATATGTTACTTTTTAGAATTTTTCGAGACTGTATTTGCTGGCATTTGCAGAAATGAGTAAGAGGGGACGATGTGGTGGAAGAAAAATATGTGATTGATGCACTAAATGTTATTAGCTAGGCTAAGAAAGAATAACATTGACCACTTACTAAATTTTTTTCTTTGACATCTTGCTGTTGTTTGGCAGCCTTGCTTTTTGTTTCCAGCATTGAAAATATGGGAAAATATGGCTTGGATTGTATGATTTTGGGACCATGGCTCATTTGCATCAGTTTCTAGGAAGTATTGTTTATTTTTCGTATTTTTCATAAAGTTGGGACAGGCGAGGTCAGGGACATAGCAGGCCAAAGCTGAGAATTTGGGATTATGGCTAGTAGAGCGTTGGCTTTGTGGTGACACTGGATGGTCCACCCAGGTTGGACTTGGTACTGGGGTTGTTCGTGTTGCTCCTTAAAGCTGGAGTGGTATTCCTCTTTTTCTATCCAGTTACTGGTTCTATTTTTCTTCTTAGTAGTTATTAATAGCCAAAACTGTTTGTTGTTTGAAGGTATTCAATGTACAGGTCATATATTTCATTTTGGCACAAGGCTTGTTGTTACTTCAGGTTCCCAATAACCTTAATGCTTGAGTATTCAATATACATGTCATATAGTTTTGATTTGTTTCCCTTTGTTAACTACATGATATCATATGTTCTATTGTTCTACATGATATCATCTATTTTTCTATACAGGTTTATTATTCTATTTTTTTTCCTTTTGCAGGTATTAATGTGCTTATTCAACATTAGTGTCTATTAATTCGCTAAAATTTAGAAACTAAATAATGGGGAATGTAAAATGTGAATTCAAGTTTTCTATTTCTATGAAACTGCATTTTTTCAAAATCAGCGTATAAGCTCAGTGTGATAAGCGACGCATGACTTGACTTTTGAACATGGTGTCTCTCTAGCTGTTAAAAAGTGGGTTAGTGAATTTGATGCGCATCCTCTGTTTAGTAACTTTAATCAATTAGTTTTATGTTGGAGGGAAGGATATTTCATAAGCTTCCGAACATGATGAAGGAGCATGATGTGCATCCTCTGTTTAGTAACTACCAAACATGGTGAAGGAAATATTTGCGAATTTTCTTTTGGGAGAGGATATGTATGGTGGAGGGAAGGGTGTTTCATCAGCTTTGTCATTGTCAAATTCCATAAAAAATCTAGAAGCTTCCGTTTTTAGTGAATAATCACGATTAGAGTTCATGCCAGCAGAGAGGAAAGCAAGGTGCTGGAATGAAATCGATTGGCTCTTATCTGTTATATTGGGGCTAATGCCGCATATGATTAATCTTCGACCCCACCACTAATGATATGTGTCCCTGGTTTATCAGCGCATTTCACTAGTGGCAATGTGATCCAGTATGAGGCATCTGTTCTTGCCTCTCAGCCTTATTTTTTCATATCAACAGGAGTCTAATATGCAATGTTTTCTTTTTTATTTGATTTTTGTCTTTATTTTCCTTAGATCAAATTATGATGTATCGATATGTTTTATTGCAGGCTTTTACCATCCATTGTGTGGTATTAGTGCAACTGTCTCGACCTATGGGCTCAAACCTAGATTTCATGTCCAGACATAAAATCTCCACCATAACTGCTATCATGGACAAACTTGAAATGCAACCGTGAAGGAAGAAAACCTACTGCCACGAGCATGTCGTGACGAATATCAATGGAAAATCGAATAATTGGTAAAGTTTTGGTCATGAGAATTGCATGTCTGAACACGAGAAACCAACACGTAAGTGGATATTATTTTATAGCTATAAATTATTTATGTCTTATGAATAATTGTTACGGGAAATTTGAAAATGATTAAGTTACATTATCCCATTTAATTAAAGTTTTATTGAATTCATGTGCATTTTGAGATCGTTAGAAGATGTCAATGATTAGAAGGAAAAATGCCTGTGTGGTTTATTTATCTTATCCCATTTAATTGTTTGTTTTCACATTATTTCCTTTGTTTTCACTCTAATTACTTTTTCATTTTCATTTAATTACAGAAATGGTTCCTATGTTTAGAAATAAGTTTCATGTCGTGAAGCCTGTGTAACTTAATAAGGATGGTAGATGGATATGCATTGGAGTCTCATTTGCTTTCATGAAAATCTGTCAAATTCGAGGTGCGTTTAGAATCCCATTTTTCAACATTTCTTAGTTTAATTTTGATCAAACTCCACCACCATTCCAATTTTTACTCTGTATTATTTATTTAATTCCCCCCTCCAACTTTTTATGTTATTCCCTATTTTTTGAAAATTTGAGATACATTTCTAATGTAAGTTACTTCTTAACTCTTAATGTAAGGGATAAGTTACAAATCATCTTTGTATTTTATTTTTCGATTTCACATGATTCAATATTTTTTTTCCAAATGCTCCATCCTCTCATTGCACTTCTTCTGCAATGGCTTATCTCTTTAGATGTTTGATGTAGAAGACTTTACTAATTATATAGGATTTTTGAATGTGGTGTCAGGACGAAGGATTTTGCTGAGCCTCTGCTTCCAAAATTTATGAAATGTTTGACGTAAAACATATATTTGGATTTAGATGCTATAAAATTTGGGTATATTTGAAGTTTGCCCTGATTCTATGTATTTTAGTATATTTGGATTGTGTAGCTTATACGAGGTCCAAAATGGACTATTTGTTTTGTTGGATTAAATTTTTATTTCTTAAACATGGTGGATAGTCGAATAAATAAACGGAACATTGCCCAATTTTTTAAAAATTGTTCACACGTTTATTATTTATAATAAATAATAAATATACACTTATAATATATAAAATATTTATTATTTATATTATGCACGACTTTATATTTTTAAAAATTATATGCTTGCCTTTATTTGAAATTTTTGTTGTTTCGTGATTACGTACTTTCGAAATCTTCCCAATTTTGCGATTACCTACTTTCGAAATTTTCATTGTTACGTGATTATGTACTTTGGAAATTTTCGTTGTGCCTTCAGGCACGGGCATTTCCCTAGTATATTGATAAACTGTCCAAATCTTCTTATCTCATTTTGCCCGACCCCAGTTTAGGGGATCGGTACTGTAATGACCCCACTTTTATATATAGTTTGTTTTTACACACTTGTGTTACTTATTATCTTATAAATGTTGTATTATTAGATATGTGGTATTATTGGCTATCAATATAACATACCCATTTTTAATTACGAAGAATCAACTGTAAATTGGATCAAATCGAAGTCTTATGACATATCTTAAGGCAAATAATAAGTTTTGGGGTAGAAAATATAATTTTATGAAACTTTAAGGACTAAAATAAAAATATAAAATGGGCCATTTTGTAAATAAAATATTTTCAAGGACCTCTAAGAAATATTCAAAATATATAGTGTGAAATTACCAAAATACCCTTCATATGTGAAATGACCCTTATACCCTTATCAGCTTTCCACCACGTGCTGGTCACTTCCACCTTCCACACGTCATATGTAGAAAGAGAGCTAAAACACTTGTCATCATTTGGTGATATTAACACTGCAAGACCACTCCGGATCGCGACACCTTGGTGTTGAATCACTAATCCAAAAAGCTTAGTCATTTGACACGTGTCAACACCGTAATACATTTGGAAACCTATAAATAGGGCCTTAGGGTTCATTTGAAACTCACACCAATTCCTTGAGAATTATAGTAAGAAAGAGTGATAGAAATCTTGGGAAATATCTTAAGAATGAGTTCTATAATTTCGAAGAAAGAATTCATTTCGTAGGTATGATTTTAATTAAATGTTATAATGTATTTTTATAGTTTTAATTTTGTGATTTATAGCTTTTACTTAGTAGTTATTCTGGTAAAATACACTAAGGACTTCACTAATCAAAAGTTAAAGTTTAGAAGAAATCCAAGTTGATTTTATGTAAACTTGTTTGAAATTGTATATACACTTTTAAATATGATTTTATAAAAGTAATTGCTCTTTATTATGGAATCCCATTTAAGTAATTCCAAAATCAGGCCCGGTGAAATTATGTCTAGACGAGATGGTATTTAAGTGGTGCCCCTGTGACCCTCCATCTCTACTGGGAATGAATCCGGAAATGTTCTGTCTAGAGGAGATGGTATTTAAGCGGTGCCCCTGTGACCCTCCGTCTCTACTGGGAACCGACTGATTAGGAAGAACTATGAATTGAATCCTTTAATTACGATAAATAAGTTTTAAAAGTTAAGAAAATGGCTTTTTAGTAATCCTTTGAAACAAGTTACTATTAAAATACAATATGTAGACTGGACCTTGTTTAGAACATATACTTAAACCTTTATCGTATTTGTTAGATTAACGTGCGATCGAGGACTCGTTATCTATAATTTCGACCTCTATTTTAGGTGAGTACTCTATGCAATTTCTTTCACATTTTGATTATATTATATTATGCAAACTATGTATATTTTGTGAAATGATTTTATTCTCAAAATGCATCTGATACCGATGATTTCGTCAATTGTTATATGTTTATATCTCTCCATATAAACATATGATTTGAATTATGAAATTATTGATTCGGCCTATGGAAACTCTCTTACTATATTGGCCTTGACTACCGGGTGGAAATATTTGGGTGGTACCTTCCCAGCTAGTTTATCGCTGGTGTGCCCTAAACAAGGCGTTGTTCCAGAGATCATGATTATCTGTCTGTGATGTTACTGGGTGGAAACATTTGGTAACACTATCTGTCTGGGTATTAGAGCGTACATGGCCACTAAAACTGAATAATTGATACATGCTCAATTGTTTTATCTGCTTTGTTCTGAACTATTTATTTTGAATTTATATATTGTCATTTACTTTATATATATTACTTAAAATTCCTATCTCTATGTATATACCTTCTGTTCTAAATTGAATAGGTATCTATTTTCTGAAAATCTTGGAATATTTGGAGATTGAATCTCATTCGGCTTTTAGCTGATGTTTTATAATTAACCATTTTTTCAGGAAATAGTTAGGAAAACGGATGGAACATAAGGGGACTATGTTGAAGATTTAGCTTTTAGAACTCTTTTTGTTACATTAAGTAGAACTTTGTTTTATTAGATAAAGGATATTTGGCTCTTTAATTAAAAGGCTTTAAAATTTCTGCCAAGTTGTAACTCTTGGATATTTTAATATAAATGAAGTTTTCTTTAGAAAGTTCTGATGATGTAATTCCTTCACTTTCAGTATTTTACGATTCATAACCATTTGATTATACTTTCGCTATATATATATTTTTTAAAAGAAAATTTTGACGCCAGAATATTGGATACCTTGGTCGCATGTTAAGACACTCGTTCCCTACGATTTTTGGGTCGGGGTCGTGACAGAGGTGGTATCAGAGCATAGGTTATGAACCCGTAGACTACTGAGCATAGGTTTCGAATGTTATAGATTCTATGTTTCCATCCTTAGGAGATAGTATTAAAAATCTAATTTATGTGATAACCCTCCCTATGTGTTATATTATTTATAATTGGTCTTTTAGTTTTCAATATTGATATAGTATAGTAGATCTTACGTTTGGCCATGACTGTAGAAAATGACCAAGAGAAGATCATCAATGGGAACTAGTGATTCGAGTATAGAAGGACTGGAAGGTGCATACAAGGCAATTTAAAGTCTGGCAAAGATTGTGGAGCAGCAGGTGAACAATGGAGTACCAAAGAATCTTGAACTAAGTAGATGTACTATTGAACAGTTCAAAAAATTGAATCCTCCATCTTTTAAAGGTACTCCTAACCCCACCGAAGCAGAAAGTTGGGTGATGCAGATGGAAAAGATACTCGATGTTCTTAAGTGTACTAATGAACAAAGGGTGTCATTTGCAATATTTATGTTAGAATGGGAGGCTGAACATTGGTGGAGAATGACTAAGAGAATACACGGGGAAAGGAATACTTACATAGGTTGGAATGATTTCTTTGTAATATTTTATGAGAAATATTTTCCGAAAACAGTGAAAGACGAAATGGAAGCTGACTTCATGAGTTTGGTGCAAGGGAATATGACGGTTAGTCAATATGAGGCAAAGTTTACTGAGTTATCCCGTTTTGCACGTCATGTCGTAGCAACTGATGTTTTAATAGCGAAGAAGTTTGAGCGTGGGTTAAGGTTGAATATTCGTAGTTGAATTTCCATCCTGAAATTATCATCATATATTGATGTCGTGACTACGGCTACAATATATGAGAGGGATGGTGAGGAGTACAATCGAATTAGAGATGGAAAGAGGAAATTTGGGGAACAAAAAGGAAAGGACCCGAATAATATAAATTTCTTTAGGAACACATCCAATGTTGGGGGATCTAGTGATAACAAACAGTATAATAACCAAACATGTCAGCAATGTGGAAAGATGCATGGAGGACGACCTTGTTATAAGGATTCAGGAGCTTGTTTTAGATGTGGACAGAAAGGACTTCAGATAAAAGACTGCCCAAACCCAGCAAGGGTTCCGATAAAGCCTTCAAGTGCAAAGAAGGATCAAGATAGACAGGGTAGAGTTTTCACACTTTTTGATACCCAAGCTTCTAATGCGGTAGTGTCAGGTACACTTTCTATATGTGCACAACCTTTTAAAGCTTTGATAGATCCTGGTTCTACCCATTCATTCATATCTATACATGTATTAAATCGCTTTCATAATTTCCTGAACCCTTGAATCATAACATACATGTTTCTATTCCTTCGGGTGAGTTATTGATGGGTAAATTAGTATACAAGTCTTGCCCCATAGATATTGATAGTCATAAACTATTTGTTGATTTGATAGTTTTAGACATTAAATATTTTGAAGTCATTTTGGGGATGGATTGGTTAGCATCACATCATGATAAGGTAGACTCTTTTGAGAAGAGTGTTACTTTCCAAATTCCTCACCAACCAAAATTTAGTTTTGAATGAACTTGCATCATATCTCTGATGTGTATTATTTCTGCAATGCAAGCCTATAGTTTTCTTAAGAAGGGATGTCAAGGATTTCTTGCAACTGTTACCAGTTTACAGACAATAGGGCCTAGCTTAGAAGATATTTCTATCGCTAAGAAATTTACGGATGTTTTTCCAGATGATGTACTAGGCCTACCTCCTAATAGAGAAATAAAATTTATGATTGATCTTGTTCTTGGAACTATACCAATCTCAAAAACACCATATCGTATGGCACCTTTAGAATTAAGAGAGTTAAAAGTTCCATTAGAAGACCTTTTAGACAAGGGTTTTATCAGACCAAGTATATCGCCTTGGGGTGCTCCAGTGTTATTTGTGAAAAAGAAGGATGGGACAATGAGACTATGTATAGATTATCGTGAACTGAATAAGGTAACCATTAAGAACAAATACCCCTTACCTCGTATAGATGACTTGCTTGATCAATTAGAAGGTGCAAAAGTATTCTCTAAGATTGACCTTAGGTCAGGCTATCATCAATTGAAGATTAAGGATGATGATATTTCAAAATCAGCTTTTCGTACTAGATATGGTCACTATGAATTTCTTATAATGCCATTTGGACTAACTAATGCACCAGCCACTTTTGTGGATATGATGAATAGGGTGTTTAGGAAATATTTGGATCAGTATGTGGTTGTTTTCATTGATGACATCCTTATTTATTCCAAAAGTATTGAAGAACACGAAAAGCATTTAGAGACGGTATTACAAATCCTTAGGAAAGAGAAATTATATGCAAAATTAAAGAAGTGTGAGTTTTGGATGCCTAGTGTTTCTTTTTTAGGACATGTCATATCAAAAGAGGGAGTGTCAGTTGACCCTCAAAAGATTGAGGCTATATTAGATTGTCCCAGACCAACTAATGTGAGTGAGATTCGTAGTTTCCTTGGATTAACAGGTTATTACCGAAGATTTGTTGAAGGATTTTCTAGCATTGCCAAACCTCTATCTAGGTTAACACAAAAGAAGGTAAAATATGAATGGTCTGAGCAAGACGAGAAAAGTTTTCAAGAACTTAAGAATCGATTAGTAACTGCCCTAATTTTGACCATTCCTTCCAGGACAGGGAGATTTGTGATTTATAGTGATGCTTCTAAAAATGGTTTGGGATGTGTGCTAATGCAAAATGGAAAAGTAGTAGCTTACACCTCGAGACAGTTAAAAACCCATGAGCAGAATTATCCAACCCATGACCTAGAATTAGCAGCTGTAATTTTTGCTCTTAAGATTTGGAGGCACTATTTGTATGGTGAGACTTGTGAGATTTATACCGATCATAAGAGTTTGAAGTATATATTTACTCAGAAAGAGTTGAATATGAGACAAATGAGGTGGTTAGAATTGACGAAGGATTATGATGTAAATATTCACTATCACCCGACGAAAGCTAATGTAGTAGCCGATGCTTTAAGTAGGAAGTCTACACCAAATTTAGCATGTCTTATTACAAGCCAGGAAGCACTGTTAAGGGATTTGAGAAGTATGGAAATAGATGTACGTATCTATAGCAAAGGAGGAATAATTGCAAACTTACAAGTACAACCCATATTGATGGAGAGGATCAAAATTGCACAAGTAAATGACCCACAACTAAAGAAGATTAGAGAAGAAGTCATCGAAGGTAAGAGAACTGAATTTACGATGCGAGATGATATATTGAGGTTTGAAAATAGAGTGTGTGCCATGTGATGCCCAACTAAAGAGGCAAATTTTGGAGGAAAGCCATTACTCAAGATTCACATTTCATCCCGGATGTACAAAAATGTATAGGGATCTTCGAGAAGTATTTTGGTGGAATAACATGAAGAGGGAGATAGTAGAATTTATATCTCAGTGTTTGGTTTGTCAACAAGTAAAGGCAGAACATCAAAAACCATCAGGATTACTGCAACCCCTACCTATCCCTGAGTGGAAATGGGAACATATTACTACGAATTTTGTGACAGGTTTACCGAGGAGTTCAAATGGTAATGACTCTATTTGGGTAATTATTGATAGGTTAACTAAATCTGCTCATTTTCTTGCCATTAAGATTACCCATTCTTTAGAGAAGTTAGCTAAGTTTTATGTGCGGGAAATTATTAGGCTTCATGGAACCCCAATTTCAATTGTTTCTGACCGTGACCCTAGATTTGTGTCTCGCTTATGGAAAAGCCTACAAGAAGCCATGGGAACAAAATTGAATTTTAGCACTGCTTTTCATCCTCAAACGGATGGACAATCAGAGAGAACTATTCAAACCTTAGAGGATATGCTTAGGGCATGTGCACTTGATTTAAAAGGGAATTGGGATGATCATTTACCGTTAGTGGAATTCGCATATAATAATAGCTATCAAGCAAGTATTCAAATGGCTCCGTATGAGGCACTATATGGTAGAAGGTGTCGTTCCCCTACATGTTGGGTAGAAGTTGGGGAAAGAAAATTGTTGGGACCAGAATTGATTCAGATCACAACAGAGAAGGTGAAATTAATACAAGACCGACTTCGAACCGCTCAAAGCCGTCAAAAGAGTTATGTTGACAATCTACACCGACAGTTAGAATTCCAAAGAGAAGATTATGTGTTCTTGCGAGTATCACCTGCAAAGGGAGTAATACGATTTGGGAAGAAATGGAAATTGAGCCCAAGATACATAGGAACTTTTGAAATCCTTGAAAGTATAGGAGCTGTTGCGTATAAAATAGCCTTACCATCAGAACTCTCTAGTGTACATAATGTGTTTCATGTATCAATGATAAATAAATATGTCCCAGATCCAAAACATATCTTAAGTCATGAGCCTCTTCAAGTTAGAGAAGATTTGTCGTACATTGAGCATCCAGTGGAAATTTTGGATCATAAAGATTAATTATTACGAACCAAGGTTATTCCACTAGTTAAAGTATTATGGCGGAATCATTCTGTTGAAGAAGCAATGTGGTAGCGGGAAGATGAGATAAAGGAGCGATATCCATACCTTTTTGAAAATTAATGCAAGTAAAGTTTGGGGACCAAACTTTTTATAAGGAGGGTAGGATATAATGACCCCACTTTTATATATAGTTTGTTTTTACACTCTTGTGTTACTTATTATCTTATAAATGTTGTATTATTAGATATGTGGTATTATTGGCTATCAATATAACAAACCCTATTTTTAATTACGAAGAATCAACTGTAAATTGGATCACATCGAAGTCTTATGACATATTTTAAGGCAAATAATAAGTTTTGGGGTAGAAAATATAATTTTATGAAACTTTAAGGACTAAAATAAAAATATAAAATGGGCCATTTTGTAAATAAAATATTTTCAAGGACCTCTAAGAAATATTCAAAATTTATAGTGTGAAATTACCAAAATACCCTTCATGTGTGAAATGACCCTTATACCCTTATCACCTTTCCACCACGTGCTGGTCACTTCCACCTTCCACATGTCATATGTAGAAAGAGAGCTAAAACACTTGTCATCATTTGGTGATATTAACACTGCAAGACCACTCCGGATCGCGACACCTCGGTGTTGAATCACCAATCCAAAAAGCTTAGTCATTTGACACGTGTCAACACCGTAATACATTTGGAAACCTATAAATAGGGCCTTAGGGTTCATTTGAAACTCACACCAATTCCTTGAGAATTATAGTAAGAAAGAGTGATAGAAAGCTTGGGAAATATCTTAAGAAGGAGTTCTATAATTTCAAAGAAAGAATTCATTTCGTAGGTATGATTTTAATTAAATGTTATAATGTATTTTTATAGTTTTAATTTTGTGATTTATAGCTTTTACTTAGTAGTTATTCTGGTAAAATACACTAAGGACTTCACTAATCAAAAGTTAAAGTTTAGAAGAAATCCAAGTTGATTTTATGTAAACTTGTTTGAAATTGTATATACACTTTTAAATATGATTTTATAAAAGTAATTGCTCTTTATTATGGAATCCCATTTAAGTAATTCCAAAGTCAGGCCCGGTGAAATTATGTCTAGACGAGATGGTATTTAAGTGGTGCCCCTGTGACCCTCCATCTCTACTGGGAATGAATCCGGAAATGTTCTGTCTAGAGGAGATGGTATTTAAGCGGTGCCCCTGTGACCCTCCGTCTCTACTGGGAACCGACTTATTAGGAAGAACTATGAATTGAATCCTTTAATTACGATAAATAAGTTTTAAAAGTTAAGAAAATGTCTTTTTAGTAATCCTTTGAAACAAGTTACTATTAAAATACAATATGTAGACTGGACCTTGTTTAGAACATATACTTAAACCTTTATCGTATTTGTTAGATTAACGTGCGATCGAGGACTCGTTATCTATAATTTCGACCTCTATTTTAGGTGAGTACTCTATGCAATTTCTTTCACATTTTGATTATATTATATTATGCAAACTATGTATATTTTGTGAAATGATTTTATTCTCAAAATGCATCTGATACCGATGATTTCGTCAATTGTTATATGTTTATATCTCTCCATATAAACATCTCATTTGAATTATGAAATTATTGATTCGGTCTATGGAAACTCTCTTACCATATTGGCCTTGACTACCGGGTGGAAATATTTGGGTGGTACCTTCCCAGCTGGTTTATCGCTGGTGTGCCCTAAACAAGGCGTTGTTCCAGAAATCATGATTATCTGTCTGTGATGTTACTGGGTGGAAACATTTGGTAACACTATCTGTCTGGGTATTAGAGCGTACATGGCCACTAAAACTGAATAATTGACACATGCTCAATTTTTTATCTGCTTTGTTCTGAACTGTTTATTCTGAATATATATATTGTCATTTACTTTATATATATTACTTGAAATTCCTATCTCTATGTATATACCTTCTGTTCTAAATTGAATAGGTATTTATTTTCTGAAAATCTTGGAATATTTGGAGATTGAATCTCATTCGGGTTTTAGCTGATGTTTTATAATTAACCATTTTTCAGGAAATAGTTAGGAAAGCGGATGGAACATAAGGGGACTATGTTGAAGATTTAGCTTTTAGAGCTCTTTTTGTTACATTAAGTAGAACTTTGTTTTATTAGATAAAGGATATTTGGCTCTTTAATTAAAAGGCTTTAAAATTTCTGTCAAGTTGTAACTCTTGGATATTTTAATATAAATGAAGTTTCCTTTTGAAAGCTCTGATTATGTAATTCCTTCACTTTCAGTATTTTACGATTCATAACCATGTGATTATACTTCCGCTATATATATATATTTTAAAAGAAAACTTTTGACGCCAGAATATTGGATACCTTGGTCGCATGTCAAGACACTCGTTCCCTACGATTTTTGGGTCGGGTCGTGACGGGTACACACTTTACAATATTTATATTTTAAAGTCTGGTTTCTAACCCATCACTTTTGTTTAATAAATTGACACAATCATATGTTAAATAAATGATAAACAAACGCCACAACCACAAAACACAAATATGAAAAGATACTATTCAAAACCGTTCACATAAAAGTGTCAGTGAGCCGAGTCAGTCTGAAACTTTGCAAAGACAAAGTCTAAAATTCGGGTACCCGTACCGCTTCTCTGACCGAACAAAGCCCATCACTATGGGGACACCCCCGAATACATGTTTTCATATCAATACTTCTCAAGCATCGTCATTTGATTATGTATTATTTTTAACATATAAATATATGAATCCAATAAAATGAAAATTCTATATTAAGGACTAGGCTCCATAAATATCGTAATGCTACATATTCTATACTCGATATCCCATTCCCTATGCAAGCAAATATGTCCCTTTAGTTAGAACTATGTCGGCCTTGATCCCAATTCCTCTTGGGTAAGCAAGCGCTATACCGAGATGAAACTCGTGAAAGCCCAAGACTTCTAATACGTATCTTGACATATTATCTATTCGGGATGCATCCGTCTCGAGTCCAAATAACGGAGTATCCAACTCAAGGACTATGACACCTCTAGGATTTTAACAATGTCAATAAGGGATACTTAGATCTCTATCGTTGGATTTTTTTCCAATTCAATACTAAATAAGCTCTCCGCCTCCCTATACACCTCCAAACTAGTATGAAGGACACTACCTTTTAACTAGAGATCACCCGATGAACATAATATTATATGCCCCTAATGGCGATCTTTTGGCCCAATTGGATTCTGAACCTCCACCGAAGCTACCCTTTGTCCTACAAATAGCTTCTCCCCCTCTCAATACAAGTCTAACACTTGCACACACATCACACTAGAACACGTGAGCAACCAAACTATATAGGCTTTATTATAATGGATACAAGAGTACGTAAGCTAAATATCGAGTACTTCTTTTGAGCACAAGCCTCAATAATATATCTCATGATATATCGTCCCCATGGAGATGTATCCATCTCCCCTCTGTCATCCATTATCCCTATCTAACCCAAACGAGATATCAAACTATCTCCAAGTCTCGTCCTTTCACGCACCTTCATACAAACATGCAAACACGTATACATACTATACAAAACCAAACTATGTAGGGTTTGATCTCATGGCTACAAGATTACGTAGGCGTGATACTGAGTCCTTCTTGTGATAAAAAGCCTCGATAATATATATCTCGATATGTTATCACCACATAGATGCACCTATCTCTTATGGTACCTTTCCATCTCTCCTTAAACCTCAAATGAGATACCAAACTATCTTAAGCCAAGCTTTCTCGAACATTTACACACACACACACACACACACACACACAGATATATATATATATATATATATATATATATATATATATATATATATATATATATATATATATATATATATATTAACAACCACCCGTTATACTAATATGGATTTATACACAAGCACCCTTATGTACCTGCATCGGTTAAGTGACGTTCCTACACCTCTCACTAATACGGGTTGCATACCTAATCACCTATGTACGTTTTAAGGGACCCTCAAAATAAGGTATCTAAGCATGTTCTAAAATAAAGCTAAAAATTAATCAATTGATGTTAGGATCTATAATAATCATATAATTAAGGAAGCATAAAAAACAATGGGGTTTTAACACATTCTCCACACGTAACCCAATTCCTAAACCTGGACAACAAAAATCTATGGACCAACAACGGACTTAAACCTGCACTATGATTAGTTTGAAAGGGCTAAAACAAACCTTCTATTTGTTTTCATATAAAAAATGGAGTTTCTAAGCAACCTACGAACCCCCTTATTGTACCAAAACCCCACTTAGGCCCTAGGCCTAAAAACTAGGGCCATGCACAAAAAAATGGATATGATGTTGAACAGCTTCCTGGGGAAAATCATCGAGCCACATCGAATTGATAACCCGAACTTGGGGGGTACACAGGAAAATGGTATATAATCACCCCCAAGTGTAAACCATTAACACATGGACCCTTGGGCACATCACCTCTCGGGTTCCACAACACCACTGTGGAGAATCCACTGGGAAATATTTTCCTCCATTGAAAATCAACATTGTATATCATAGTTGGATTTCCCAACTACATCATAGTGGAGATTTTACTGGGGATTAATTAAGAGAATTGAACTATCCTTATGCTTCCTTTCTAATATGCTTAATATCGCTCCCTGCCTAACTATTTTATGTAAATTTTTAGAACTGTTTAGAGAAATTAGTTTAGAGTCCCTTAAAACGTAACTATGTGCTTAGGTCTCTAGGTACAACGCTGTACATTTTCCCCAAATGTATAGGTATGCACGAAGGACCTCACGATAAAATAAACATAAAAGTGCATTAATAAAGATTACCTATTTGCATCATTCGTTGCATAGTCTTGATTTTCATATTGTTTAAAGCCTATAATCTCGAGGCCAAAAGTTGTGAGCCGAAAGGCTAGTCACCAATGAATATTCTCACTCTTTTCGTCCACCGGTCTGGTATATTAGGCAACTTCTATCTTGATGCCAAAGTCTTGGTGATAAGTAACGTTTGAAGTTCTTTCAGTAATAGGGTATATCGACTAGGCTTTCACAGTTTCAGTATTAGGGTAAAGTGGTGTCACATGTACCTTAAAGGTTGCTCAGTCCAAGAAGCTTGATATGTCGTTATCCATGGCAATGAAAAGAAATCCATGGATCATTGAGTTTCATAGCCTTTTTTCATATAGAAAAATATCTAAGAACACACCCTATTGCACAAAAAATAGATAATTACGGGTCAATCACTCTAATGAAAATTTTCAAAATGTGTTGGTCCAAAGCCCCTCAAATTTTAGGTTGAATATCTCCCCTTTTTACATGAAAGATAAAACAACATGAATTTACAAGTTATTACCAAAACATAAGTCCCTTATGTTGGACTCCCCTCTCTATATTTTTACTTTGAGAAAATAATAGACCACAGTCTATTACTTCCTATCTCCTCGTATGAAAAATGAGAGCTCACCCTTGTTTACTTGAATCCATTGGGACTATATTACATTATTCCTTCATGAAGAAACTACCAAACAAAAAAATAAAATAAAACAAAGTACCGTCCACAAACGATTAAAATATATATAAAAAATTGCATCAAAAGACGTGATACATGTGATTCTTTCTCCCCCATTATCCTTTTATTAGTCTTTTTGTCCAAAAAAAATTGAATGAGAATGCCCTGAATTTTTTGTAGTTATCATTATGAGTAGAGAATTCTCGCTAAGTTCTTACCGTCGAAAGTCAGTTTCTCGCTCCGTGTGGTCGTGTTGTTTTCATTAGTGAGATCCCAAACCAAGATTGTTAAGTTTGCTCCACAGTGTGCTCCAGGTCTACTGTAACACCTACCCCCATGTTTTAACCGTACCCGTGTGATTTGGTAACTTTGTATGACCATTTGAGGCTTTAGACTTGGTAAGATGGATCCTGGGTTAAATTTGGGTAACGTAGTGGCCTTGGTATAATTAAACTGGATTTGTATGACCTAAAGTTGAGACGCAGAAATTTGGTCGTCATTTCAATGAGTGGCCACGCTGTTCGGATGAGAAAGGTTATCGTTCGAACGAGGTTGAAATGACCTTCTAACGACTAGGACCTGTTCAATTTCCATCGTCCTCTAGAATCACAATGGAACGCCCTCATTCGAATGAGGTGCGTTGTCGGTTCAATGAGGGGTAGTTTCCTATTCGAACGAGCTGGTGTCTTTTGCCCTATTAAGCCAAATTTTGCACTCGTTAGATCCATCGTGGGGATTTTCATTTGAATGAGAGGGGATCTCATTTGAACGAGGTCCAAAGTCATTCGAACGATCAGATGAAAATCATAAATTTCTGCAGATTTTAATGTGATGTCACTACGTGGATCCTCGGATTGGATGACGTGTAGAGCTCTCAGCGTCTCAGATCAATACGTGGAATAAAGGCTTGATGAGCCAAAGGTTAAAGGAGTTGAGTTTAGGGAATTTTTGGGATTTAACCCTTAGGGTTTGGGGAGTATTTAAAGTGATTTTTGGCCCATTGGGGAATTCCAATCGGATTTGGTATCTCTTTCTCTAGCTCTTAGATCTCCTCCACCCTCCACCACACTAACACCTCCATTCCTCCACCCGAAACCACCATAGATTAACCATTTTCTTCAATATTTAAGCTTATAAAAACCACCTACTCCATTTTTGGGAAAATTTATGGATTTTGAATATGTTATTGGGGGATTTTGGAGATAATATGAAGAACAAATTATGGAGTTTGAAGGGGGTTTTAATGGAGCTTTCATAAAGCAAACTTAGTGGAGTTAGGCAACATCTTTAAGGCCACCTTAGGAGGTGGGAGGTTGATATCTTTTTCTATATTTATACAACCATTTTTGTAGCTTCTTTAAGTGGAAAACTCTACCCTTTAGCTTAAAACTCTATTTTTCCATAGTATTGGTCTTGTGGTTAGTGTTTGTAAGCGTAGAATGCATATATGATTTAAGAGGGTTAATTCTTGTGAATTTGTGAAAACATGGTTTTACAAATGGTTCCAAGGTTTGAAAAAAATAATATACTTTCAAGAAAACTTAGTGTTAAACATTTTATCAAAGAAAATGCTATAAAATGATAATTATCTTGTTGAGATATTCTATGATAAAAGTTTTGAAGTTTTCTTGGAAAATGGGATTTTTAGTGAAATTAGACATTTATTCAAGTTTGAAGAACACAATGTCTTTTAAATTTTAAAAGGAATGTTTTTGTAAGTATTATGAATTTTTTTGAATAAATTATGTGTTAATCTCATTATTTTGGATATTGAACATAAAATCCCTCTTTCCATGTGTATAAACTTGTAGTATTTTGATGATGAGCATATAAACAGGTTTAGTGAAGTTTTTAATGAGTTTCAATATGAAATAAAGAAAATAAAAATTTCAGCCCTTAAAGTGTGTTAATAAGTGTGGAAAATGAGATAAGTGTATGTTTTCTAGACTATATATGATGATAAGGGAAAATAGTATTTTCCTTATAAAGTAGTCTTAGAAACGCCAAATGATTTCTTTGATAAAGAAAGTAGTCACTCCAAATTGTTAAACAAGTGTTAATGGGTTGAAAATATTTAAGAAGTTAGTGTGTGTAACTTAATAATATTTTTGAGAAATAACACTTAAGAAAATGGAGTAAAAGACAAGTTTGGAAATAAGTGGGTAAAATGGTAATTTTATGTAAAGTAAAATATTTTTAAGAAATAAAAATATTTGAAAAGGTGTTACACAAAGTGGTCCTAATCAAAGTGATTTTTGGGATAAAATCAATGCAAGTGTGCTAAGGACAAGAAATGGTGATTTTCAAAGTATTAAGAATGTGGTTTTGGTTATGGACTAACCATGAGGGTTGTGATGTGAGATGTGGATGCTCCAGACGAGTTCTCATGGGCGAAAATCTTTTTTGAAGCTCGATGAGGTTCTTGAGTAGACTTGGAAGCTTTGGTAGCCAAAATTTCCACCATCTTACACCCTATGTGGTTGAGGGTTTTGAAATCTGGGATCCAGGTGAGCCCGAGTTCGTTCGACACCTTCCTTTAGAGGTTCATGATCATGATCTCCATTTGATGATTTCCTAAGGGACGATTGACCATCTGACTTGCTTTATATCTCTAACGAGGGGAAAACGTTCCAACTGTCTCTTTCCATTCTTGATTAAGCGTTTCCAAATCTTTACGTGTGACATCAAGTTCCTCATTTTATTCGTACATATTTAGGAAAGCTTGACATACATCGTCGCATGTTTTGGCAATCCCCTATAATTTCATATCCAAATACTATGTAAGGGCTCCTCTGGACATGATGAAGGAGAATATCCTCTCTATAACTCATAGGTCAACGTCCTAAACCTACATCTAAAGGTGTTAGTTGGATAAATGAGTGGACGGGGAACCCAGTCCTCTGTATGTTTTGAAGACTGTCATTTTGAACTTGTCCAACAATCGGGCTTCCAGATAGAGAGACATCTTCTTGATGTTCGTAAGATCATTTATAGTTTTCATCTTGATGATGGATTTTTTGATGAGACATTGTTCAAACTTAATGAGATCGTTTGTAGAGGAGCTATGGATTCAGTTCGTAGGTTGTCTTTTTTTATATTCACAGCACAACCTAATTTTTTGCCATGTTCCATTATCTTTTTCTCGTAATCCCATAAATAATCGCGTACTTTTACTGCTCCACACCGCCGACTATGTTACCATATTCTCTGGCCAATGTTTTGGGTTTTTCACCCTAGGTCTCTGGGCCCTTCTTAATTATCTCCATCTTTGTTCTAGGATATAACACATGTAAAGTCCGAACAACATCTCATAAAAAAATTCATCATCAAGATGAAAACTACAAACGATATTACGAACATCAAGAAGATGGCTCTCTATCTTGAAGCCCGAGTATTGGATAAGTTCAAGATGCCATTCTTCAAAACGTTCAGAGGACTAGGTTCCTCGTCCACTCATTTATCCATCTAACACCTTTAGATGTAGGTCTGGGACATTGACCTATGAGTTATCGAGAGGATATTCTCCTTCATCATGTCCAGAGGAGTCCTTACATAGTATGAGTCTGAAATTGTAGGGGATTGCCAAAACATGGGACGATGTATGTCATGCTTACCTAAAGATGTACGAATAAAATGAGGAACTTGGTGTCACACGTAAAGATTTGGAAATTCTTAATCAAGAATGGGAAGGGGCAGTTGGTACGTTTGCCACTCATTGGAGAGATAAAACAAGTCAGATGGTCAATCGTCCCTTGACAAATGATCAGATGGAGATCATGTTCATGAACCTCTAGAGGGAGGTGTCGAACGAACTCGTGCTCACCTGGATCCCAGATTTCAAAACCCTCAACCACATAGGGTGTAAGATGGTGGAAAGTTTGGCTACCAAAGATTCCAATTCCACTCAGGAACCTCATCGAGCTTCCTATCAGATCTTGGCCCATAAGAACTCATCTAGAGCATCCACATCTCACATCACTACCTCATAGTTAGTCCACAACCAAAACCACATTTGGTTACCAACACTTCACAAGGTATGGTACACACTGTTGAGACCTTCCAACTAGGACTCCCTATAAAAAAATATCAGGCTTTCTTTCTCCCAAAGAGTTTCGTGCCTGGCTAAGACAATTTATAAATCTTCCAGCCCCCTTAGTTAAATATTCCTCCCTTTAAAATTGGTCAAATATTCCTCCCTTTAAAATTGAATGGTTTCCTAAAACCTCTCAACACTAGACCACCCCCTTCCATCATGGATAAGAATTGGTAGGCCTACTGACATTGCGAGTTCCATCAAGGGCCCTATCACATTATGGATAATTATTGGGCCTTGAGAGAGGCCATCCAAGACCTCATTGATGTCAGGCGCCTCATCTATCTAAAGTCTAATGTCACTAACAAACCCCTATAGTATCATCCCAATCCCCGCACCAATGTCCTATTAGACACTCTCGTCCAAAACACAGACCCTCTACCCTGATATTCCCCATCCATCACAAATCGAGGATGAGGATAGACTCTCAATTACGAACACCCACCCCTTTGGGCCCTAAGAATCATCGCTAAAGTTAACCCCACAATGGACGATATGAAATTCTTCATAATGTACATACACCTCCTACAAACTAATCACTATAGCTGAGACTTACTCTCGCTCACGGAGTTCATGTTCTTGAAATAGCCTGTACTTATTGCTCCCTCCTAAGAAGAATTAAATCAGTTGGGTGAGTAGGAGGAGATGTACGATGAGGCCCTACAAGCAACTGAACATATCACTATTGCCATACCAATTCAGTAGTTTGGATTAGTGAGGTTAAACCACTAAGAAACATATGTTTTCCCTCTCGAATTCAGGATTCGACAGTGGTTTCCACTCACCCACTGCTTCAAATACGTTCTCATTTAACACTGCGGGAAATAATGATAGTGTTACATCTTCTAGTCGCCAGACAGAAGAACCCATGGTTCGGACACCCCAATATCCTAGCCTCCTGGTACAATTGGGTAAGAAGGACTGACAATTCAAGGGCAATGATCATATTACATGCAAATATCAAGTCCATCACTAGCTGCTATATAAAGAGGAATAAAGGTGGAGAGACCACATTGCTTAAACAGACACCGCATGGGATTAAAAAATAAGGGACAACCCTTGTTCAATCAAGTACGTTCCACAATAGTTACCCAGATCCTATTCTAAGTGGAGTACGCATCAACCATATAATATATTCCTGAGACCCCTCCCCCCCCCCCCCCCCAAAGGACCCAAGACATAAGTCTTCCTTGTAGGTACCATTTATAGGATACTAACAGACACCAAAGGTGACATTGAACCCTCCAAGCTTATTGGTCGAGCGTCTGGACTAAACCCATCCATAAGAAACACCGCCTTCAAAAAATTAAAGCCTACTCTAAGACCTTCAGCCACCGAGTCCAAATAGGTCTAGTACACCCATTTTTTAGAACAACGCACCACTGAATTATTTAACCATATCTTGATCATTGAGGGTAATACATCCCCAGGGTTCAGAGACAAGTATGTTCTCAACGCCATATACTCAACGGGGAAAGGACTCAAACTTTATGAGTAAGTTCCCTCGTTCTTTGAATTTCCCAACATTTGAGATTATAAGTTTAGGATAGGATACGGTGCTACCACCTAAGAGCTTAATAGAATTAAATGGAATGGACATTTGACTTATCATATGAAAAATTAAAGCTACACTATAGATAATTTATATCCAAGTACCTCTTATGGATGATTGCCCCTCCAGTTCTTTAATAGAATTGGAGGGCTCAAGCACCCCAATGTCAACATATACCCAAGCATCTGGTCCACAGGATGGGATGACTTACCCATGGAAATACAGGATACCATTTGTGGTACTTTAGAGGTCTATCATAATCCACTTAAAATCACTCTACATAGAGAAGGCCCTATTAACCCTTATAGCATGATTGAATTGCTCGTTCTATAACTAGAATTTGACCTCTTCGTACTTAGGATATTGCCCTAGACACACAACTATATCGATGTAGGACACAATAATAGGAATACTTACCTAGAAGAAGCCCACATAAGTAGTATATTTTATATTCAGGATGAGATGACCCATCGAGGTCATCCCCTTTTAGAAGGTTCCCTATCCTAGAGGTATTCGTATACTATTAAGCTGTTCCCCATGACCATGCACGTAAAAAGTTTGACAACCTACAATATGTAGTTACGCATTAATCCAGACCAATTTTGTTAATAAAACATCTCCCTGGGGGCCTGAATACGCTGAATATTAGTACTATTACGGGAACATCTTTTGTAAGGATGCGAATATCGTGAGAAAAGAGAACCCAAAAGAGACCACAACATTTTTCGATAATGAAGGCACCAGGAAATAGCTTTCGACAATGACATATGGTCAAGATCATCCATCTCCATAAAATCATAATCGGATACACTTGACCAGATAAACAGAGAAATCCTACCCACAGTGGCAAAAATCGTTGCCCCTGTTAAGGACTCTGACGTAGCCATATAGTGGATAGATAACTCCATGTCCTGAACTCCACTAAAAATCCAAAACAAGGTTCGTCAAAGCTTAGAGCCAAACCCTACCCTAGATTGGACCAAAGTGTTGGCCCCAAATCCAACACCTTCTACCTCTAGCCGTAAATCCTTAGCTGACCTCCTGCTCCATGTAGAGAAAGATGAACAAGAAGCCTGGGTAAAAATCATACTCAACCCAAACAAAAAGGTCGATTTCCTCACTAGGTCAGGTTGACACCACTCCTTAGAACCTATCTAATAATGAGAAGGTCCCCCTAAGAAAAGGTTATCACACCTCCTCATCATCAATATAATTAAATCTAGGAACAAATCTATCGAACATCGGCTACCATCACCATATGGGAACTGATGGCTACATCCTGAGAGAATCTAACTTACCTCGTCCATCTATTGTCTCAAGCTTCTTTGCCTATGGACTTAACTCCAGCTAAGATGTCAGTTATCATCGGGTCTATCACCATGAAATAACACATTAGCTTCTCTGATTAGGACCTACCCATTCAAGGTCGTAATCATCGATTTGCCTTATATATCCCCACTAAGACCTACGTACATATTGTTCCCCTCGTACTGATAGACAATGGGTTCACCATTAATGTATGCCCCTCCGCACAACCAGCCGTCTAGAATACACCATCTCAAAGTTTTTACCATCTTTTATGACCATCAGGTCCTATGATAATACTCATCAAGAGGTCCTGAGAGTTGTCATCCTCACTTTCATAGTAAGACCAATTGATTGTAATATGGAGTTTTAGGATCTCGAACTCCCTTCCATCATCTACCTCCTACTCGAGAGGACCTGATAGATCCCAACGGGACATTACCCTCACCACTTCACATAAAATTTAGGTTCCCGTTCGATACAGAGGTCATCATGATCAAGGGAGATGATGGATGGGACACGATTTCTGGCACTAGTATCCTCCTCATCCTAGATACCTACCATTACAGTAGTGAAATTTGCCTTAATGGATTTTGCATTGTCCCACTAGCTCATATGATAGAGGAAGAACTATTTATTCATAATGTAGTTACCCGAATCATCCACAAGATGGGATATATGTCAGGGTTCAGACCAAGAAATAATTAAAAGGGAACCATTGAATCCATCATGACCACTAAACACAAGGTAAAGACATATCTCATGTACACCCCCAATAGTAAAACTCCAGCCCCAAGTTCCTAAAAACCCCCCATCAAGGGTGGATTGACAACTTTTGTCTCTAAGGAGAAGTATTCCCATGTCACGGGTTCCCCGAACCATGGTGGGATGAAGCAAAGATACCATTGTAACCCAAAATGGAGATACTCTATGAGGAAGGACTATACATGGACTATGGTAAAATCCAAATGGTCAGCTAGAATGAGCTCAACGTGCCATGGGTTACCAACGAAGACAGAAAAATCTTTGAGCCCGAACTAGAGTGACGATTACCCACACTATTTCCTGATGAAGTTGCCCTGTTATCCATATTGGAGTCTCAAAGTTGACCCCTATTTAATGCTTTCAGGACTAATACACTACCTCGGCCACCCGAGACATCACTACTAAAAAGGACGGTAGTAAGCACTCCATATATCAACCTCTACCTCCATGTACTAGACTCAAAAGCCCCACCCCCTGAAACACCGCCTTTGGAGGAGTCTCAAGATGCAACCTACTAGCCCTCTTAGTACTATCAATGGAATGAAGAAAACCACTAGCTCTTGTTGCAATCCCACTTCAAGGAACTCCCATACATTGACCCCTTGAGGGTCTTAATGGAGAATACCGCTACAATATCTAAGGGAAAACCAGTTAATCTTGAGGAACACTGCCTTCCCTAGGCTGCAGTCTATACTAAAGTTTAGAGCACCCTAAGACCACTTTAAAGGTCCGCCGAAAGAATCGAAAACACCAAATCACCAAAATCGTAGGAGTTGTGGTACTCAATAATTGGAATTCTATTAGATGTACCCTGATGCCTTTCATTCAGAGGACCTTTGAGTCTAGTCTATTAGCTAGATAGTCCCCCATCATCCCCTCTCCTAATGTATCCCTCTATAAATTAAAGATTTATGTTATTATCAATATTTTCCTTCCTCCATTTGATGGCATAATAAATAGTTATTTCTAGTATTTTCCGCTGTGTTACATGTGATGATTATCAATCCAATAATGGATTAGAACTCACACCTAATAATGATAACTCTGTGGATCTAAAATACTTAAAACACTTATAAAAACTATAACAAAGTCAAAATAGACGCATGTCTCCCAATAAGGATGACACAATAACCATAACATTGGTAACTCCCGAACATCCCAAACAGTTAGAAATAAGGTCCTCCCTAGACAAGAATGAACAAAAGAAGATCGTAAATATTCTTATCAGTTTCATGGATATGTTCTCTTGGTCTTACGACGACCTGCCAACATTGACCCCACAATCATCATGCATGAGATACCGACTCTCGTTGATGCAAAACTAATAAAATCGAGACTCTATAAATTGATACCCAAATGGTACATGAAAATGAAGGAGGAAGTAAATAAAAAATCCAGCATTGGTTTCATCCGAGTAAAATATTCGACTTGGATGGCCAACATTGTACCTAAATCCAATGGAAAATTTCAAATGTGCATAGAATAGAGAAATCTCAATTGGGACTTCTCTAAGGATGATTTCCCTTTACTACGCATCGACTTATTCTTACATAATACAACCAGAAATGCGTTCAAGTACGTTGATGGATACACATGCTATAGTCAGAATAAAATGCACCTTGATCACCAAGAGAAAACTGGGTTCTTTACCCCCTAAGGGGCATACTATTATATAGTTATGCCCTTCAATCTCAAGAATGTCGGTGCAATTTACCAAAGAGAAGCCACGACCATCATACACGACTTTAGACACAAGTAAGTGTAAGTCTATGTGGACGACATGATCATCAAATCCAAGGATGTTAAGGGACATGTTCCATCGCTCTGTAAATTCTTCCAAATTTACGCCTCTTCAAAATGACACTAAACCCTTAAAAGTGTGTTTTCAAAGTCACTAATGGTAAATTTCTTGGGTTCATTGCCATCAAATATGGAATCGAACTAGTCCTCACTAAGGTAAAAGAAATACGATAAATTCCACAACAAAAAATGGAGAAATAAGTCAAAGGATTCCTAGTCCAGGTACAGTTCATAAGTCATTTCATCAACTAGGTTACCACTATATGTGAATTATAAATACTCAAGAAAGACTCACCTAAAGAGTGGAACGATCAATTTATTAAAGCATTTGACAAAATATAGGAGTACCTCACTCACCCACCACTTTTAGTACCTCACCAACTGGGATAACCACTCGTACTCTACATGACCATAAACGACACAAATGTCGGAGCCATATTAGTATGGTACATAGAAAGTTCCAGAAAAGAATGCACCATCTACTATGTCAGCAAAAATCTAGTATCCTCTAATCTAGAATACATCGCCTTGGAAAATTCTTGTGTATCTATCATGGGGATCACTCGTAAACTACACAATTATATGATGTACCTCAATATACGATTCATCTCCAGAATGGATCCCCTGAAATACTTGTTTGAGAAACCCATTCTCTCTAGACGAATGGCAAAATTGCTAGTGATGTTTTTCGAGTTTGAAATTACATATGTTACACATAAAACCATGAAAGGACGGTCCATTTCCAACCTTTTCACAGGGAAACCCCTGTTTGAAGATGATGAACAAAATGAGGAAGAACTTCCCAATGAAGATCTCTTTGTCTTAAACTATAAAGAAACTTGAGAACTATACTATGACGGGGTCTCCAATAAAAAAAGGATTAAGCATCAGAATGATACTCATATCTCTTGACTCACAATGACTTCCCACAGCCATCAAACTACCTACGAGTGATCTGATAACATGGACGAGTACGAAGCTTACATAATAGGTCTTTAAATCACCTTGGAAATGGGAATCACCAACCTGAAAGCCTATGGAGATTCAAGGTTACTCATTAGCCAGATATTGGTCAAATAGAAAATTCGGGATGACAAACTACAACCGTAACACACCAACTTAGAATAGGCATCCTCATGATTCGAGCATCTTAAATTCAACTTATTCCTGAGGGCTAAAAATAACTTCCCAGATGCTATTGCCACCCTAGCCTCTATGATAGACATGCTGGAGGAAACTACGAAAATCATGTTTACTGTAACCAGTCGGATCACCCTTTTTTCCTTCTTAGAGGTCGACGCCATCAAGAAGACTACAGTAGGACCCACGATCTGGTATTATGACATATGGAACTTACTCAATAAGATCCATTACCATCCCGAGGCTTCCTCAAATGACTGACTTACCCTAAGACGGTTGGAAATATAAGGGGTCAAATCTACAAAAGAGGGTTCAATGTAATACACTTATGATACATCATAGAAGGTGATGCCCTCAAAATCATGGAAAAATACATAGTGTAAAATGTGGCCCGCATATGAGTTTTCACACCCTCTGTAAAAAAAAAATACTCAGACGGTCATACTAATAGACCATCATTAAAAAAGATTGCATGAATTATATTAAAAGGTGCCTCAAATGTCAACTTTGCACCCCCATGGAAACATTTACCTCCCTGAGAACTAAACTCCATGACCTCACCCTGGCCTTTATCCAATTAGGGGATGAATATCATAGGAACGGTAATCCCTAAGGCCTCCATCAGGCAAGAGTTCATCCTAGTCGCCATATGTTAATTTACCAAGTGGGTTGAAACCAAATCTTATGATGTATTGAATGCTAAGAAGGTGGCCAAGTTCATACGTCAAAAAATCATCTGCCACTTTGGCATCCCCTACATGTTAGTATCAGACAACAACTCTCATTTTAGGAAAGATCTCTCAACCTTTTGTATGAGCATGAGATTGCTCGATATAACTCCTCCGCATACAGACCTCAAACTAATGGAGCAGTCGAAGCCACTAACAAAAACTCTAAGAACATCATCAACAAGCTGACAAAGACCTATAATGATTAGTCCAAAAAACTCCACTACGTCCTCTAAGCTACTGTATAATAGAGCAAAATTCAATCAGGGCCACCTCCTACTCACTGGTTTACGGCATGGAGGTAGTATTACTGACATAACTAGAGGTACCATAATTATGGGTCATGCTCGAAACCATGTAGACGAAACAAAATGGGTCAAATCCTGCTATGATGAACTTGATCTCCTCGATGATAGAGGCTAAATTCGGTTTTCAATAATAAGATCTACGAACATATTATCTCCAAAGAATTTAATAAGATAGTTAAGAAAAGAAACATACAAGAGGCTCTAGTCCTAAATGAAACTATCAAACCTTCCCGGATACCTGGAGGAAAATTTTCACCAAATTGGGGAGGACCCTACCTTGTTACGAAAATAAACTCTGGTAGGGCAGCTACCTTAGTCGATCTCGACACAGTCACATTTTCCCAACCCTTCAATCTCAATTGATGGAAGAAATTATTTCCTTAAACCTTAATATGTTAAAAAAGAAAAGGTATATTCGACACAAAATAATCTATCGTAATGGGAAGGGAAGAATATGAAAGCACATACATATTCATAACCCTACATCAAAAGTCACACTCGAGCACCCAGCCTTTTGCTTGAAGACAGATAAAATACTTTGAGCCCCTAATGTTTCAATTCAAGAGAACCATGTAGACCTGATTCTCCATTATATTTATGTCGCAGACATTCAAAAATTGACACCCCTTTGTATTTGAATCGGAGATATATAGAAAATAGGAAATATCACTTCAGGATCGGTCTAAAAAACCATAAAAACATACGTTATAAGAAAACCCTATGTATGGTCATTTCCACCTTACTCCCAAAGAGTCATCTTGATCTAAATAAACTAAGCATCAAGTAATAAAATATTGCTCTAAGCCATTTTAAGACTCTGCATGGTCATATTTATTTAAGAAAACGTCACAAAAAGGTTGATACTAGGAAAACAATAACCAAAAGAATCCTAGAAGGAAAAAACAATGCCTATATACACTTCTTCCCAAAAAATAAACACCAAAAAAAACCCCTCCAAACACCCTGCATCCTGGACGAAACATCGACAGGTAGACTCACTATGTCCCCTCTATAATATGACACCCTATCCTAATAAAGAGCAGCACTGCTGCGTCTAAAGTCTCTCGCCTAATCACCAAGAAAGGAAAGGGAATATCCTTCCCTCACACCTCAACGTTAGCACAGATAGATTGCTCATATAGCGAGCAGATAAAAGTTGTCTCTCTTCCAAAAAAATAGACGGGTCACTTTTTATTTCCATATGTATATGTATATATTCCTTTTGGTTATTTTTATATTACTATTGAATAGCATCACCCCAATTTCAATGAAAAAGGGTCATTATGTGCATACGCACACTATTCATTATTTTGATGCATAAATAATGGAAATTAAAGAAAAGAAAAAACACAACATACAAAGTACGAACCATTCTTCATCGAAAGGAAATTGTTATCATTTATGAACATGATGTATAAATGATAATCCCCATACGTGCCCCCAGTGTACTGGGGATTCCTCGTGTTCCTCCTAAAGGAATTAACTACATAATTACCTAGGGCTTCACCTCTACCAAAAGAAAAATTAAAAAAAAAATGCCTTTTGGGGAGGTTACATCAAATCCCACCTAAAAGGCCGACAAAAAATATTACCCCACCAGAACATCATACATAAGTTCTCTTCCCCGTATGACCATACGAACCACTACCATTCCAGACCCCCGAATCTAACATCTTGGACCTTACACCTAATGTGGACACACTATACGCATATACATGACCACCTAAGTAATGGATCAGACTTTTCGACAACCTTAGATAATCAGTAGGGGTGTCCATCGAAGGTTCATCAGTCAGTTGGCATAAATCCAAATGCATTGATGATCAACACATTGGTATCTCACATAACTGGGAACCATAAATGAATACCTACTGAAAGTTTGTAAAACATAAATTCAGTGAAATTTAAAGAAACAAAAAAAGTGAGCCAAGATGTAAAAAATAGCACTTGTTAAAACTCACGTCATTAACAAAGATATAAGAGTCTAGGAATAGCACCAATATACCAATCACTGAACCACATTGGAGAATATGCATAATTGTGTCATCCCCGCGAAGGACCATCATAAATGCTGACGGTAACACCAGAAGGGTGCAACGGTCAACCTGAGTTATTGGCAGAGATAGAGTGGAAGAACCCAGAGAAATTTTGGTAGCATCCTCTGCGACCATCGAGATAATTGGCACAGAACAATCCCCTGTTCCCATGGGGAGGCTATCCGAGAGCAAAAACAAAAATGGGATGTCCAACATCCTAAAACTAGAACAACTCCCCTATCCATGATAATACAATGAAAGTACGGTTAGGGGAATGACAAATATAATGTATATCAATAAATTAAAAGTTTCGGTCTAGAGGCAAGCATCACTAAAGAGCTTGATAAAGATTTTGAAAAGAGGAAAGAAGTATCTGCATTTAATACCTTTCGAACTATTGAAAGGGATAACCGATCAGTCAAACATCCTTCTTAGGATAACCCGTCAAACCATTTTCAGATATCCCCGTTTTCTCCCCACCCTTTCTACCCTTTTACCCCAATGTCCCCATAATTCCCAAAAGAAATAGGAAAATAAATTTTTTACCCTTTCAATATTGACAAAGTGTTTTCGTGCACGCACCCTTTTAGTCGACCGCCTCTATGGACACCCCGATTTGGAATCGGGGTGTGGTTTCATTTTTATCCCATCCATAAAAATACCCTTAAAACCAAATTCCATCAAAAAATCCCAAGAACCTCTGGGGACCAAAATACAAATTATAGAGAAACCAAGAAAGAGCCAAACCCCCCTCCCAATGGATTTAATCGATTAGTCATCCTCCCTTCTTTATTTATCATTACTAGATCTTTCCATATCTTTTTATCTCCCTAAATGTGTAACTCCACCTCCATCCGCCCTACATGTGTCACTGTGTATGATCGATTGGTCAAATCTTAGGGATGATCGATCGATCAAAGGCCCTCTATAGACCCCTATAAATAAAGTTTCCCAACAACCTTTCACAGTTCCCCCAAACCCAACATTGATTTGATTTTCTAAATTTCTTCAATCCCGAGTGCCCATGATTGTCAAGATCATTATAAAAAGTCCGAACAAGTTTGTACTTTAGAAATGTCTCTCTCCCTTCAAGAAAAACTCCTACTTACATAGAGTCACTTTCCCTAGAGTGAGACTCATGATTCTGAAAAGTAGCTTCCTCCTAAAAATAGAGGCAAACCTCAGTGCGCATTCATCAAAAGTCATTTCTTCTAAATGAAGCTCTTCCCGACTTAATATAGCTTTGCCTAATTAGGCAGGTCAAGTGGGGACACTTCCCTATGGAAAAATTCGATTCACACTACAAGAGTAAAGAAAATCCACACGAATCCCAAGGCCATACCTCACACACACATATATATATATATATATATATATATATATATATATATATTGTGATAAACTTCCATATCCTCTTATCTCATTTAGCTCGACCCGTGTTTAGGGGACCGGGTATGCACTTTCTACCATTTATATTTTAAACCCTAGTTTCTAACCCATCACTTTTGTTTATTGAATTAACATACTCATATGATAAGTAGTTGCTAATCACATGACACAATGACTAAATATAAATTTGGAAGCATACTTTTTAAAACCCTTCTCAAGAAAGTGTGAGTGAGTCGAGCTAGCCCGAAACTTTGCAAAGACCAAGTTTAAAATCCTGCTACTCCTACCAATTCTCCTAATGAAAAAAGCCCGTCACTACAACAGCTCCTCGAAATATGTGTTTTCATATCAATACTTGTCAGTCATCAACCTTTGATTAACGTGTTATCTTTAACATATAAATATATTAATCCAACAAAATAGAATTGTTATATTAAGGAATAGGCTTCATAAATATCGTATTATTGTATATTGTATAACCGGTATCCTATTTCCTACATCCGTAAATATGTTCCTTTAGTTGTAAATATGCAGGATTTGATCCCAAGTCCTATTGAGTACATAGGAGTTATACCGAGCTAAAATTTATGAATACCATGCCTTATAATAAGTCTCTTAACATATTATCTATTAGGGATGCATCAGTCCCTAATGCAAAACTATCCCGGGGACTACGACACCTTCGAGATTTTATCCATGCCATAAGGGATACTTAGATCTGCATTGGGGGCTTCAGGTCTGTTCCAATACAAAATACACTCTTTCCCCTCCCTAAATGTTGGGCTGAAAATATACCCAAGAGGGGGGTGAACTAGGTATATGGTTTTAATGGAAATTTAAAAACTTTCTTAACCTATTATAAATATTAACTGCAATCTGGTAGAACAAATTAATAGTATTCAATTTAATCATTAGTAATTATACGTAGTTAAGAGAGAGAGGGAGAGATAATTAAAACTTTGTAAACTGAGGTTTTAACGTGGTTCGGCCACTTCCTACATCAACACTCGAGAACTTCACTATCTTCGGTTCACCTAAGACGGAACCAAAACCTCATAGGGAATGCTAACTTGCAAACTGCAACCAACAAAAAGTTACACTCATCCTTGGACAATTGGTAACCACTCCACAATAACGGCACTACCAATCGAAAAGATACAATGAAGTTAACCGTTCATCATAATAAGGAAATCTGTAACCGAGACAAAAAGCCACGTAACTTTGCTAAAATAATGAAATAGTATATTTACTTTCTCTCTAAAAAGAAAAGTAAACAAGTATCGTAAGTATATAACTCAAATGGGTTTTTGGGTAAAGCTTTAGTACAAGTGGGTATTGCGATTATAACTTTGCTAAAGAGGGATCGGGAATGAGACTTTGGCTCTTAATGGATGTTTCGAGTTTAAAGCTCTCGAATGGATTTTCTTAATTTCTGTCTAGAAACAAAAGGACATAAACTAAAAGATGGAACTTTGTTTAAAGTGATTGGTATTGTGAGTTTGTACGTTTTGCAATGGTTGTGAAGGGTTGTATTTATAGGGTTAGGATGAGGTGGGAGTCAGTCAAAATGGGTAGAAATATCAATAGATAGTTGGGAAAGGTTAGGGTTTTAGGATAGGAGGTTAGTGGATTTTACCAAAGTACAAGTTTTGAAATCTAGTACATTCAGTCGAGGGAAAGTGGACTTATCGATTGAAACTCCTTTAATTGGCTTCTTTCAAAGTTTCAGCTAGCTGAAAGATAATTTACCTAGATAAACTTTTTCCTAGGACTTTTAGTCGACTAAACCTCATGTTTAATCGACTAAAACTCTTGGGTTTTAGTCAAAAGATTATTTGATTTGGGTTCAAGATTTTGGGAAGGTTTAAGGTGTTCTAGGGAGGGTTTAGGTGAGTAGTTTTGAGATTACACATGTTGAAATATGTTACTTTACTTTTGTACATTGGTTCCTAAAGCACAACAAAAACAAAGTAATAAAGTTTCTTTGAACTGGTTGATGTAGTACTTGCATGAGTAGAATTATCATAGGTCGTGAGATGTGTTGGCACAAGCTTCTTTGAATTAGTTGATGTTTGAACATTTCATTAGTCTTTTGTATCAATGGTTTCAATGAAAACTTTAAGTATATCTTGTGATCTTAATTATCTTTTATTTATCATATTCATTGTCTTAGTTGAGGGCTTCATTGTCTTGGTTGAGGGCTTCATTATTTTTCCTGGGATAATTGCATGGTTTGTTGGATGAAGTGCTCCTGGTTACTTATTTCATAATGTATCGAGTGTTTTTTTAATCTCAATTACATTGGAGAGAACATAGTGAAGTATGTTCTTATATCAATCGTGTTTTCATTAATTAAAATCCTTTTTAAATGCATATTGGTTTCACAATCTCCCCCTTTTTTATGATGAGAATACACTTGATATAGTTTGATAAAATATTTTTAAATCCTCCCCCTTGTATGTCACTTGGTTTATGAAAAAACTTCGTGTTGAGAGAAATTATTTTTCTCCGACTTAGTTATAGCATCTTTTTTTTAAAAATAATTTTTATCCCCCTTTATCATTATTGAAAAGGGTGAGTGAGCTTGAGATGGAATGTGTGCTTGTATCCGACATGTCTTGGATAATATTAATAATTATCAAGATAATAGGATAAGTAATCATGAATATGGAGGGATATGGTTAGGAACAAATTTCATAAGAAAAGTTCCAAAAAAATTGTTTTAGATTATATCTTGAAGACTAGTTATTCCAAGTTCTCGGCGGGTTGCACAAAAATGATCTTTGAGAAAGGGGTTTGGTAAAACTAACCACAAGTTGTTTATCAGTAGAAATAAATTATAGATCCACGTCCCCTTTTGAACATGATCACATAAAAATTGATGTTTGATATCAATATGTTTTGTTCTCGATTATTGAACAAGGCTTTCGGTAATGGAAATTACACTTGTGTTATCACAAGGGATAGGTATTTTGGAAAATGCAATGTCGAATCCCTTCAATTTTTGTTTAATGTATAAACTTTGAGCGTAAAAGTAACCATCGGTAATGTATTCGTCTTCTATCGTAGATAAAGAAATTTATTTTTATTTATTACTTGCCCAAGATACAAGGGAATGCCCAAGAAAGTGGCATGATCCAATTGTACTTTTTCGACTTACTTGAAAACAGTCCGAGTTAGACTCTGAGTAAATTATTGCATCAAGACAAGTCTGTTTAGGAAACCAAAGTCCTAAGTTAAAGGTGCCTAGGAGGTAATGAAATATTCTTTTAACATTAATATGATGAGTTTCTTTTAGTAGGGATTAAAATCTAACGCATAGGAAAACACTAAAAATTATGTCACGAAGGATAGCAGTTATATACAATAGGCTTCCAATCATGCCACGAAATAGTTTCTTATCAACATCAATTCCAGACTCATCACTATCAATTTTGGTGGAGGTACTCATGGGTGTATTGAGGGGCTTTACAAGATTAAGCCTAAAATTTTCAGTTAGATCTTTCGTATTTATTGATTAGTTCATAAAAATTCCCATGTTAGATTGTTTGACTTGTATACCTAAGAAAAAGGTTGGTTCTCTCATTAGGATCATTTAAAATTCTTTCTGCATTCATGAGGCAAAATCTTCGCACATTTATTTATTTGTGGATCCAAAAATAATATAATTTACATAGATTTGTATAAGGAGAATGTTGTATTTTTAGGTCTTAATAAATAAGGTAGTTCAACGAAATCTCTTGTAAACCCATGTGAGATGAGGAAGTTTCTTAGATGTCTGTACCATGCTCGAGGGGCTTGTTTTAAATTATAAAGGGCTTTAGTAAGTTGGAAGACCTGATCAGGGAATTTCTGGTTTTTAAAATCAGCGGGTTATTTTACTTAGAATTCTTTATTAATGTAACCATTTAGAAAGGCGATTTTTACATACATTTGAAATAGTTTAAAATGTTTGTAACTCACAAAGGCAAGTAACATATATATGGCCTCTAGTTGGACAATGGGGTAAATGTTTCTTCGTAATCTATACATTCTTCTTGTGTATATCCTTGGGTAACTATATGAGATTTGTTACGAATGTTGGAACCATATTCATCTCTTTTATTTTTGAAAATCCATTTTGATCCCGTGATGGTGTGATTTTTGGGTGGGAGTACAACTGTCCACACTTGGTTTCTTTCAAATTGGACTAATTCTTCTTGTATAGCTAGCATCCATGATTCACCTTGTTCTACTTCGGTTATAATTTTAGGTTCTATTTGAGAGATGAGGGTAAATGATAAGTGTGGTCTCGTCTTTGAACAAACCATGTATATTTCAGTCGACCCCGCTCAACATTCATCAGACGGACCTATTCATTGGCCGACATAGTGTGGGCCACCCTCCACGATCTTGGCCTCCAGGACCTAATCCTTATCACTCCATGCTCATTCAGAAGAGCTCACTCTAGTCTCTCTTTGTATATCTCGTCTCAGCCTCATACCACCCTGATAGGTCGAGATAACACTCAGACTTAGCTTCATACTTTCTTGATTAGAGGATCACCTCTATCAGTCTTAGCTTAGTGCGGACCATCAGAGCCGACACCTATATTTCATATGGCACGCGTGACTTGTGCTTCGTCAATCTATGTGGACCATATCATTATAATAGATCTCCATCCCACATGGGGGAATATTTTGTCATCATGTATTGTACATGTGTTAGGCAGGTGTTCGTCTTTCATTGAATCACTTACCTCATGCATACATGCTACATTCTTAGGGGAGCACTGTACACCCCCAAGCCTATATAAACCTCCTTCTTCTTCATTCACATAGATCAAATATTAAAAACCCTACCTGAAACTCTGTCCAAACACATAGTGGAGAGATGAAGCTTGAAAGTTGTATTTCCATGGTCATTAGTGCCTAATTTTTATACATACATTACAACCTTGCACAATGGAGTAGGCCTAATTGGTTTAACCATTTATATTCTACGTCTTCTCCATTATCTCATCCCCTTCTTATTATTTAATTCTCTGTACATATATTACTCCATTATCGAATAAGCTAGATCTTGAGCTGCATACAAATTTAAGTGGTGATTCTTAGCATCATCATTTTTGGTGTCGTCTATGGGAACACATTATCTTCCTCCTCTTTATTTTTTAGCTTAGACTCTCACTTCTGCCTCTAGTGGTGGTTCATCTCCACCAATGTTGGACCTGTACCACCATTGAAAGAGTTGGGTGCGTGTTATTTAAACTTCATTCTTACTTATAGTTTATATACCTTTCTTACTTCTTCTCACTGGAGATATGGCATCAAAATTGCCTCATGGTGTTATCCCAAGCTCCAGCCAACAACCACCTCAGTCAGAAATGGCAGACATGGCGACAATGCTGCGATCCTTGGTGGACAGCAAGCAAAAGATATAAGAGCAGTTCATGGAATTTAGCCAAAGTGTGTTAGGAAGGGCCCAGGTGTCCCAGCTATGATTATTACTCCATAAGCCAGAAGATAGTGGATCTAGTAATGGGGGGACCACCCATGGCCCCACAAAAGAAGGCCTAGTTCTATTAGTGGCAGAGAGACGTTGCTAATCCTAGGCATCTTTGTGTGGGAAAACATATCCAGGACTACCCAGATGACCAGGACTGCAATGAGGAAGACTATTGGGAGTCGTATGAGGTTTCAGGTGACACAATTCTCCCATCTCTAGCCTATAATGGAATGAATACTAGGCCAACACCAGACGACTGACTAAGGACTTCAACTTTTGACAGGCTTAGTAGGGAGTTGGCCATCGACCGTCTCGACCCGGTCAAAGATCTGTATGATCGTCTCTCTCATTCTCGTAGTAATGCTACATCTAGGGTAAATAGCAGGCATGATGAGTATTGTCCCTAGAAAGTCCGAGATAAGGAAGATCAATGATAAGTGAATAGTCGATGGAGAACAGTGGTGCGAGATCCTGCACCAGTTATGGTTGGCCCATAGGGAGGTGGTGATAATGTTGTCGTTGAGGACAAAAGTTAGAATAGCTCCATCCTAAGGCTAGAATACAAGATGACTCTCTACTCAAGAGGCAAGACCCCAGGCGGGGTCTCCTTTTGTTGCAAGGATCGTGAGCTATCCCAACCCACAAAGTTTAAACCTCCTACTATCACCCCGAAATATGATGGGAGTTCTAAGACCATCCACCATATAAAGATGTATCAGTCGGCTATCAATATCAACTCAACCCTAGACGAGATGAGGTACAGGGCATTCTCTAGTATCCTTATATGTGCCACTCATATGTGGTACACAACTTTGCTTAAAAACTCCATTGATAATTTTATGTAGTTGGCCGAGAAGTTGATAAATAATTTTTTCTTCGGTACAAAACTGCAAAAGAAGGTAACTCGCCTCTTATAAGTGAAACAAGGCAAGATTGAGACTCTAAGAGACTACATTTCCCCTTTTAAATAATGAGACACTAGAGGTGGAAGATTATAAGGAGAACATTGCTATGACAACCCTTAGTAGCGGGCTACAACCAAGAAAACTACTCTAGAAGCTCGTTGAAGATCCTTCTAAGACCAAACGAAACTCCTGGTCATGGCTGGGAGGATAATAAATGCGGAGGAGTCCATGGAAGACAAAAGGGGAGATGTGAAAGAGTCCAGTGGAGGCAAGTCTCATCAGGATAAAGATAAAAATGGAATGAAGAGGTCGGCCAAGGATAAATTTACCAAATATACCCCACTGACGATGAGCCCCAATATGATCCTCAACAGATCAAGGACGACAGGTTTACTTTGATGACCAAAAAATATCAAGTCCCCTCCTCACAAGAGGGACAAAAGAAAATGGTGTGAGTTCTACCAAGACCACGGGCATACAACTGATAAATGCTTTGCTTTAAAGGATGATATAGAGAAGCTATTAAAAAAGGAAAGATCCAAAAGTATATAGACAGGAGTGGCGCCAAATATAACTCCAGGAATAAGCATAATTAGGGAAAAGATGAAAATTCAAGACGACAGACCCCGACCGACAAAAAGGATGATGAGTCAGATAGTGAAGAAAATTACCCTGATCTCTCATCAAAGATCCTAGAGGCAAAAGGTCATATGCACATAATATCCCTTGACATAAAAACAATATGTGGAGGATTAGCCGAGGGAGGCACAGAGCAGTTCGACTAGAAAGCCCATGTTGTGGAGGCAAAGTCGGTGTTTAAGAGAATGGATGTTAACTCGACCAAAATAGAGCCTATGTTTGGAAAGTGAAAGAAAGTTGACATGGACATCTTAGTGGTGGGATTCTCAAGACTGGATTTCAAGGGGATTATGGCCCCGCATGACGAACCTTTGATCATCAGCACCAGGGTCCATGGGTATGATGTACCATGTATCCTTGTTGATGGTGGTAGCTCAACCAATGTGATGTTTTGGGACTGCATTAACAATTTTAAGCTCAGTAAGAAGATATCGGTCCCATGCCATTAGTCGCTGATCGACTTCAGCAGAGAGAAGGTCCACCCTTTGGGGGTGTTTGAAATGGATATCTGCATGGGCACTTGGCCTAGATGTCTTACCAATAAAGTTGTCTTTTTCGTATGGACGAGCATTTTTCCTCGGCCTATAACATTATTCTTAGGAGAATGACACTTAAGGAGTTTGAGGCTATCCCTTCCATGGTCCACCAAATGATAAAATTCCTGACCCCTTATGGGGTAGGGGAAGTTCAAGATGACCACGTGGAAGCTTGGGAGCGTTAATTTAGCTGGGTAGAGTAGAAAGAGGCTTAGAAGAAGGGTACTACTTCCTACAATATAGACACTCTCGATCCAAGGGATGAGAAGAATTTGAAAAAAGGTGAGCATGTCGAGGAGGTAAAATCCATTATCCTCAATGAGGATGAGCTAAAAAAAATTTCCCAGATTGTGAAAGCCTTGAAGAAGGAAATAAAAGAAGAATTGGTGGAACTATTAAGAAGGGGGTAAAGTATCTTTGCATGGAGTCATGAAAATGTGATAGGGATAGACCCAAAGATAATCTGCCACCTATTGAATATTAAGGAGAAGGTGAAGTCTATGAAGTAAAGGAGGAGAACTTATTCAAGGGATCGATATGAGGTTATCAAGGACAGGGTTAAGAAACTCCATTTAGTCGAGTTCCTATGAAAAGTTCAGTATCCATACTAGTTATTCAATGTTGTTATAGTTCCAAAGGCTAATGAAAAATGGAGAATGTGTGTCGACTTCAGTGACCTAAAGAAAGTTTTACACAAAGATAGCTTCCCCTTGCCCAGAATTGATCAAATGGTCAATACTATGACCAGGCAAGAGTTGATGAGTTTTATGGAGGCTATTCGATTACAATCAGATATTTATACATGAGGTTGATGTTAAGAGGACCTCCTTTATCACGAATAAAGGAATATACGGTTATAAGGTATAATCGTCCAGCCTCAAGAATGAAGGGGAAACTTATCAGAGGTTAGTGAACAAGATGTTTGAGACCAGATGGTAAGGCTATGGAAGTGTATGTGGACGACATGCTGACCAAGAGGATAAAGGCTGAGAGTTATATAACCGCCCTTGAACGAACATTTGACACGATGGATAAGTTCATAATGAAATTAAACCTGACCAAGTGTGTTTTTGGTGTTGGCACAAGGAAATTTCTTAGATTTATTATGAACCAGTAGGGTATAGAGGCTAACCCTGAAAAGATCAAAGCTCTCATAGACATGCAGACACCAAGGATGATCAAATATGTACAGAGGCTGACGGGGCATATTACGGACCTCAACCATTTTGTCTCCAGAGCGATGGATAACTATTTTCAAATTTTCAAAATCAAGAGGAAAACGTTCGCATGGGAGAAAGAATGTAAAAAAGTCTTTCAAGAACTCGAAGCTTACTTGGGGTTGCCGATGTTACTGTTCCGGCCTATCAAATGGGAAAAATTATTTCTATATTTGTTAGTATCAAAGCCGGCCATCAGTGTTACAATTGTCTAAGATGATGAAGGTGTTCAAAAGTCGATGTATTTCAAAAGCAAAGCCTTATAGGGGGCGAGATAAAGTATCCTAGAATGGAGAATGATCATACACAATTATACATGCTTCAGGGAAGATGAAGCCATATTTCCTGTCCCATACGATAATAGTGATCACCGACACTCCCTTGAGGCAGGTTATCCATAAACCTGAGAAATCGAGTAGTTTGATGGCCTGGTCAATTAATATAGATGAGTTTGACATTATCTACCATCCTCGGATAGTAATCAAAGGGTAGGCCCTGGAAGATTTTATGGCTGAATTCACATGGGTCGAGGCCAAAACTAGTAGCATGGAAGAAATGGTGGCAGCAGTAACTATGCCAGAAAAAGATTTATAAAATTTCGTAGCGGTTGAGGTTGGCAAGGCCGACACTACAGAGTAGTATTTTTTGTTCCAAAATGGGATTTGGGATGAAGCGACTTTTTCATAGGAGGCTCCAACATGGATCCTATTTATTAACGACTCATCTTATGAAAGTGATAGCGGCGCTGGGTTAATACTCTCGGCTCTAGATGGGTCAAATTTTGAGTATGCTTTGACATTTATCTTCAAGGGATCAAACAACGAGTCAGGGTATCAGGACTTGTTGGTAGGTCTCTTCCTTGCCAAAATATTGAACATCGGTCAGAAGATCATCCACAATGACTCGCAGTTGGTCATGAATTAGATTTTGGAGGTTTATGAGGCTAAGGATAAGAAGATGTCCAAGTACTTGGCACGGGCCAAGAAAGTGATGACAAACTTCAAAGAGGTGAAGCTGAGGAGAATCCCTCGACTTGATAATAGTCGATCCAATGCTTTGGCAAGACTAACGTCGGCAACAAGGATAAAAATCAGATGAACAATTTCGGTTGAAATCCTGCATTGGCTGACCATAGAAGAAGATGACAGTGGGGTTGAATTCTTCTTGAATTTGAATTAAGGAGATTCATAAATGGATTCATTAATGAAGTACATCTGGGATGGAGAGCTCCCAGACTCCAAGGCCGAGAGAAAGAAGATCAGATACAAGGCAACCAAATTCGCTATTATTGGAGATGTTCTATACAAAAGGGGATTCTTACTAACCCTACTCAAATGTGTTCACCCTTCAAAGGTCGGCTATATCGTACAAGACATCCACAAAGGGTCATGTTCGAGCCATGTAGGTGGACGATCTCTTTCCAAGAGGATTTTCACTCAGGGTTATTAGTGGCCAACACTAATGAAAGATGCAACTAACTATGTAAAGAAATATGATGTGGCAAAGATTTGCATGTATCCCTCATCATCCTCACCAACCACTCTCTTCGATCACTGCATCATGGCCGTTAGAAGTTTGTGGGATTGATTTAGTAGGTCATATCCCCAAGGCAGGTTTCAATTACCAGTATTTGATCATGGCTATTGATTATTTCATAATGTGGGTAGAGATAGAGGTAATGATTTCCACCACTGAGGCAAAGACGTTCAAGTTTATTTAGAGGTATATTATTTATAGATATGTCCTGCCCCATACCTTAATATCAGATAATGATTAGCAATTTAAGAACAAGTCCTTGGAGGCAAACTGTAGCAGAGTTGTCATAAAACAATTTTATTTGTCACCATGTCGACCTTAAGCCAATGGCCAGACTGAGGTCACGAACAAGAAGATATTTTGACTGAATCAAGAAGAAGCTAGAGGATACAAAAGGTCTTTGTATGGAAGAACTACATGGGTTCCTATGGGATTATAGGATAACTAAGAGGATGTTGATAGGTGAAACCCAGTTTATGCTAGCGTATGGGTCTGAAGCAGTCATCCCTGCTGAAGTTGGAATCCCCATCCACATATTCCAAACCTATGATCTCGAAGCTTATAAAGATTAGAGGAGACTTAATTTATATTTAATTGAGGAGAGACTGGAGGATAATGAGGTTCGACAGTCCACTTATCAATAGAGACATGCCGGGTTCTTTAACAAGAGATTGAAGGCCAGACCGATAGCCATGGGTGACCTAGTGTTGAAGAAGGTTTGGCAGAAGTTGAACAAGATGCATCCTAACGAGCATGGGTCGTATAGGGTAACAGAGGAGGTCATCCCATGAACTTACATGTTAGAAAACCTAGAGGGAAAACCCTTCTCTAACCTTTGGAATGATGATCACCTAAAGAGATACTACTAGTAAAAGTTTGTTTTTCTAATTAGTTTGTACGATAGTTCAAGAATTAATTAAAGATACAAGTGTTGTTTCAAATCTAATTGTTGCATGGTTTAAACTAGTTTTAATGGTGAATTAGTTAAACTACATCTCAATGATACGAGAGTGTATAGGGAGTCTTGTCTCCTCACACACTCTCAATAACACTTAGAGGTGAAAACAGTGTAACAACATCACTTTGGTGGTAAAAAACACTTTAACATCATTATGTGGTGAATTAATGGTCAAAACTCTCTCGGCGAGATGAGAGTGTATGAAGAGACAAGTCTCGTCCATACACTGTAAAAATCGACGAGAGGGGATTTATGTGGTAACATCATTTACTTGGTGACAAACTTGAAAACTATTTGATTATGGTAACTTAATCATCATTATGTGGTGAATTAATGGTTAAAACTCTATGTCTAAAGTGTATGAACAGACAAGTCTTGTCCATACACTCTCAAAAGTGACGAGAGCGGACTTATATGGTAGCATCATTCATATGGTGACACACAAAAATTGAAAAAAATTATTATGGTTACTTAAACATCATCACGTGATGAATTAATGGTCAAACTCTATTGATGAGATGGGAGTGTATGAAGAGACAAGTTTCGTCCAATCACTCTCAAAAGCGACGAGAGGGGACGTATGTGGTAACATCATTTATTTGATGACACACAAAATTAAAAAATCATTTGATTATGGTTACTTAAACATCATTATGTGGTGAATTAATGGTCAAAACTCTCTCGGTGAGATGAAAGTGTATGAAGAGATAAGTCTTGTCCATATACTCTCAATTACGATAAGAGGGGACTTATGTAGTGAAAAACATAAAGATGATAACCACCATTTTGGATGATTAAACATTGGACTATTGCAAGCATACTCAGAAGCATTATGCATAAAACACCAATCAAAGGTGACAAGTCATAGAGGTGCAGACATTTACACATGATGAAAATAATCAAAAAGATGTGTATTGGATGTTGAATAAAAGGAACTGTCAATATTAACAAATAGAAACATTGTTAATTGTTCGGGGTACAAACAAGTCAAATCATTCGAGAGACAAGAACCTAAAAAATAGTTTATAAGTGGAATGGGCATAAGGCCACAAATGGCCTCCCAATAAAAAAATAAAAGTCTTTGGTGAAATGCCTCATGCTTCTTTGTCGACCTGGTTAGAGATGATGTTATTAGCGGTAGGATGAGTTTGAGACTCATTCTCAGTGTTAGCACCTTATGTTGTCTCGGCTCTTATCTGCATTGATGTCTCTAATTCCATCTCTTATGTGGAAAAACCTTCAGCCTCAGTCTCATTAAGAGCGGTGACTGTTGTCGAGTCTGAGAAGTTAAAAGTTGATAAGTCCTTCGCTAGGTATGCGATATCACGATATTTCATGGTTGCCTATCAGAGGGAATTTTGGGCTCCCCTCTCTAGGTACGAAAGACCATACCGGACAAAGTAGTCCGAAGTCTTAAAATCCTCCATGGCATTTTTCTCTACAACAATCAGCTCAACCTTATGTTTTCAATTCAGATTAGCCATCGCAGAGTCGTGCCCCTTCTTCTAAGAAGGAAATTCATCCTACCTTATCTTTTCTATCTCCTCAACCTTCTTGTTGTGGATGAGTTCCTAATCCTTTAGTGCCTTTTTCAAGCTTTCCTCAGCCTTGATAGCCTTAAAGGCCTTTTGGATAACAAAGATGTTTTCCTAGACCCATTGGTCTAATTAGTGGAAGGAGAAGAGAGACTATAAAATAAAAGCAACTAAGAAGTCAGTATGAGATGAGATAACACTTATAAAAATTCAGAAAGCAAAAAATGTGAAGCTTATTATTTGGACGGACGTATGGAGGCTGAAGTTGGCTAGTGGAGATAACGCCATTGATTCCCAAAACCTGTGACCAGACTCAGGTGTCCATGATCGGATAACCTTTCTTTCCTGGACTGGTCCCCAATTATAGAATCCGAGTTAATTAATAGTAGTGACAACCTCTCGGTCAGGACCAAGTCAGAAGATATTAGTATCGCCTTGTCAGCGACATCCTTAGGAATATCTAGCCTCCTAGTTTTCTTCTATTAAGGTGGAATGTTTAAAAGATCCTCGGTCGACTCTTTCCTCTTCTTAACCTGGTCGGCTTGGTCGGACCATCATTTGTAGTCTTTTTTGGGGGGTTAGTCCTCTTGGACATCTTGCTGAGAAGGTTCCCAAGTGAAGGGACAACCATATTCCACAACTTATCAAAAAATTTAAATGGATAACCTACAAATAAAGGATAAGATTAGTATCATTAAGAAAATAAGAGACGAGATTAGTATCACAAAGAAAATAAGAAACTTGCACAACTCAGTCAGGGGGTCGGACTCCAAACCCATCTCTTCCAGAAAGTGGGGAGTCATTAGTTGTTCGAACACCACTAAACCACCCTTATCTCCTTGACACCTTATCTGATAAATCTTATCTCGATTGTCAGTGCTGAAGACGGGGTCAATATTGGTGGCCATGTAAGCTTTAGATGATCTTTAGGGGACCCTCGACCCTGAAGCACTACAATTAATGTCAGAGTCAAATTCCCAAGCACTCGACACAAAAAAGTATCAGAGCTTCCAGTGATAGTTTGAAGTTCAGTTCACTCTCAGAGCTTTATCGGTGGATTTGCTGGGTATAAGATGATAGTAGCCATGCTGATTTTTTGTGGACAAGATATTATAACATGCATATAATACACTAACTAGAAGGTCGACTATATGAACCAACATCCAGAGGGAGATAAAAGCTAAGTAAAATCCTCCAGGCATTGAGTGAAAGTTGCGTTAGGGCAAGTCCCATACTGTCCAAGATCATCCGCACAGTAGGATGGACGGGAAGACTAAAGCCAATCTTGAACATTTATTCATAGACAACTATTTATCCCTCTCAATTGATAAAGGCCCTCTCGTCCTCGTTCTATACTCTCATGTTTATAGAAGGCTTAATCCTGTACACGTGTCTCCAGAATAAAAGATCAATCGCCTTAATAGTGGTCCTAAAAGTCTGTACATAATAGGAATCAAGTGGTTCCTCATCATCTTCCTAAAAGTCTACAATTTTGACTGTCAGGACTCCACTTAGATTCCTACTGGTGAACTCTACGGTAGGAATGGTCGTCAGAGGAACAACTACGGGTGGGTGGGGCTATGCTACATGAAACCTTAGCTCTTCCATATCCTCCCCCATGAATGGATGGTTCCTTATTACTAGACTCGATCGCATTAAAGTCCTCAATACAAGATGAGGGACCCTCATGGCCTCATCAAAGTTATCTGCCCTATCAAAATCCCTAGAGGCAGAAGGACTACACCCATCTGACGATGACATTGACTGTAAATAATAAGATGAGGTTCTACTCATGACATCACTACTTATGCCAATAAAGTTGGGTTCATTAGGGTATATGACAACTAAAGGGACTGGTTGGGTTGGAAGTGTGGTCTTGGCCTTAGAGTTGCATTTAGCCTCAGCCTTGGACTCGCCCTTGCATATCTCTCTGAAGATGGTCTACCTCATGTGTTGGAACTGGTCAGCTAACTCGTATAGTGTTTTGAATATCCAAACAAGACTAAGGTTTAACCTAGTTTTACTATTGGATAAAAAGGGGGAAACTTAAATGTTTTAGTTTATTTTTTTATTAAGAATAGTTTGGGGGATTCACCATAGAAGATGATTGGAAGGTCACCGATTAATGCTAGAAAAGAGCCCTAGTCCTATAAACCACCTCAATGGTGTTCCAACCACCTAAAATACCCATCATAATCACCAACACAACCCTTGAACCTCCCTAACAGTTTGCCGAAAAATGAAAGCTTTAAACGAGAAGAAATTAATGGTGGAACACAGAAAAGAAAGAGTGAGAAATGGTTACCTAAACAAGAAGAAGACCCTAAGAGTGTGACGAAGCCTAAAGCTTGCCTAAAATTATTGGTTTAAAGAGGGAAATAAATGGCATTAATGATGGTTGAAGCAAGAGAGGGAATAATTTTGGGAAAAAGAAAGAGAAACCATGTTTGATTTTGGGTATGTAAGTAGTGTAAGCATTGCACACGATAAAAGAAGCATCAAATCATTAGGAAACGAAGCCCTAGGCAAGCCTATAATCTCCAATTCTTGGCCAACATGCCAAACCATATAGATAGGGATATGTGTCATGCCAAGTGCATCCGGTTGACAGCTGTATCTGAGATATTAAAAGGAAGCCTCAACCTCATCCAAATGCATACACATCCTAAATGGAACCTATGACACTAAGGGGTCTCATCCTAATAGGGGATCAAACATATATATCCCTCATCCTCCCTTTCACATTACAGACTAGGGTCTTAGGGTGATTGATATACATAAGTGTGGTCTCGTCTTTGGACATACCCAATATGATTTGGCTGACCTTGCTTAATATTCATCATACGAACCTATTCATCAGTCGACATAGTGTGGGCCACCCTTCATGATCTGTCCCTCCGGTACCTCGTCCTCAGCACCCCATGGTCATATAGAATATCTCACTCCATTCTCTCTTGGTATATCTTGTCTCGGTCTCACACCACCCTGAAAGTTCGAGTCAACACTTAGACTTAGCTTCATAGTTACTTAATTGGAGTATCACCTTTGTTGGTCTCAACTCGGTCGGACCATCAGAGTCGACACATATATTTCATACAGAACACGTGACTTGGGCATCATTAGTCCACATGAACCATAGCTTTATCATAGATCTGCATCCCACATGGTGGAATATTTCGTCATTATGGATTGTGCATGCGCTATACCGGTGTTGGTCTCTCATTGGATCACTTACCTCATGCATACATGTTTCATGCTTGGGGGGCGCACTGTACACCCCAAAGACTATATAAACATGATTCTTCTTCATTCATAAGGATCAAATATTGAAAACCAAGTTGAAACTATGTCTAGACACGTAGTAGAGAGAGAAAGCTTGAGACTTGTATTTCCACGACCATTAATGCCTAATTGCTATAAATATATTACAACCTCGCACAGTGCAGTAGGCATAATTGGATTAAACATTTATATTATGTTTCTTCTCAATTCTCTAATCCCCTTCTTATTATTTACTTTTCTTCTCATATATTACTCCATTGTTGAACAAGCTAGAGCTTGAATTGCATACAAATTTAAGTGGTGATTCTTTGCATCATCGACAAATTTATTGCACGCATTTTTGAATTTATAACGAATGAATATAGTTTGGAGGCACTCTCCATTGATTTGGTCTTTAGGTTATTGATGATGAGTTTCCATGTTTTTGGTAAATTTTCTTATGTATCGCTGTCTATATCCGAACTGTACTTTATTAGTTCTTGAGGGGTATTGATGGATAAAGTTTTCATATTTTGTTTTAGAATGTTGTAGTTGTGTTCGTAATTATCCATATTTTGAGGTAGAAAGGAATTAATTTCATCAATGGTGACATGGATAGATTCTTGAATGACTAGGTTTCATTTGTTACAAATCCTGTAGGCTTTGCTATTGATGGCATATCCAAGAAAAAAATTCGTTAAATTGCTGATTAGTTTTGCTTAAGTTTTCCCAATCAATTAGAATAAAACATTTGTATCCAAAGACTTTAAAGCACCCGATGTTAGGTTTCTTTCCTTTCCATATTTTGTAAAGGGTTTTGTTGATAATTTTTTAAATAGTTACTGTATTGAGTACATAGCAAGTGGTGTTAACGACTTCTGTCCAAAAATATTCAGGGAGTTTTGTTCATTAAACATGTTGAGAGACATTTCTTATATTGATCAATTCTTTCTTTAAACAACATTGTTTTATTGAAAGGTTCTTGGGGATGATAAGTTATGACTATATCCTTAACTATAACATTATTCCTCAATATCTTTGTTATTAAATTCTCTCCCTATTTCACTCTGGATATGTTTGAGGGTTACACCTTTTTCATTTATCTCTTTTATAAAATTTTATAAAAATACCGAAGGTTTAAGTTTTGTTTGAAACAAATAATACTCAACAATATCTTGAAAAATCATCAACGATGAAAAATGCATATACCTTTTTTTTAAACTAGTAACATGGTTATGATCAAATAAATTGATGTGGATAAGGCCAAGGGGTCTAGTGGAGGGGATATCCTTTCTCCTTTTAAAATAATTTATGTGTTGCTTGCTGTATTGACATGCATTGCAAATTTTATCTTTTGTGTATGTATGGGGTCCTCTTATGATATCTTTATTACATAATTTATGAATTGTTCTCCATATAATCATGAGCGATGCTTTCATGCCCTAACCATTAGAAATCGTCTATAACGGTGATACATTTTAGTTTTTAATGGATTAGGTCATCTATAGCTAATGTGTTAACACTTGAGGTTCTAGGGGATACAAAGCATATTTCATTATCGAATTAACTAGGCAGTGTTTTTAGTTGAATATAACTCGGTATCCTTTATCATATAGTTGACCAGTTATAATTAAGTTATGTTTAAGACCATCCACAAGTAAGACATTATCAATAAATGTAGAGGTTTATGTACCAATTTTTCTTTCTCCAGTGATTCAACGTTTTGAGTTGTCACTGATGGTTATTTTTCCTATGTTACAAGGAAATAAGTTAATGAATTTTAATTTGTTAATGATTATGTGTCGAGAGCATCCACTGTCAAGGTACCAATTTCCTTGATTTGTGGATGTCTTCATGAATACCTTCACGAGTTAATAAAAAGGTTTTAATTTTGGCCCCCTTAAAGATTTGGGTCCATAGAGTTTAGTATGTGATGATAAGAAACTAGGATACCAAAAGGGCAATTCATTATAAGAGGGGTTTAATAATTCTGTGGGAGGGGATCTTGTATTGCGGTGAGAGTGGTGTGATTTGGATCTTTTCTTTTTATGGTGAAATTATTTTGGACTTGTTTTGTTTTTTAAACAATATCTTTATTTTTCAAATGATGGGTTTGGAGAAATCATTAAGGATTTCACTTTATCTTTTAGTTTATTTTTTCCCTTTTAGGAAGATATATCTTATGATCCTTTGATATTTCACTGTGAGAGAGTTTTATTTTAAGTAGATTATTTTCTTTATCTACCTAATGTATCTCATCTAATGGATTTTTATATTTGATAAAGGAGTTGTGATTGTTTTTGTTCAAATTCAATATTCCATAGTTTTACAATTTTCACAAATAGTTTTAAAAAGTTAATCATAATCACAATAAAATTTTTGAAATGAATGTACCTCATTGTCTAAACCCTCCAGACATGGTCTTGCTTCATGGTATATGCTTGATTCACTAGTTGAATGAGAATTGTTGGATTCACTCCATGATTCTCTCATAGATTTCTTCCCATGGAGTTCTTTCTTTTAATTTCTCCTTTCCATTTTCCTTTTTGGACATTCCCCAATAAAATGGTTATTTTCATTGCATCCAAAGAATTTGAGTCTTTCATTGAGTTGATGATCATTAGAGGGTTGTCTGTTGTAATTTGACCTCTTGTGACCATATTTTCGTTGATGTAGAAGATCCATCATTTCATTTTTGGTTCAATCTCCTTTTTATTGATTTCAAAGGAGGTCAAGAATTTTCTTTTGTTCATTTTTATTTCTTTCTTCTCTCTCCTTGATCTCCATTTCGTATGTGATGAGATATCCAATGTTTTATTCTAGAGATACGTCTCCCATTTTGATTTGAGATTGGAGAATTGTCTTCTTGGAATCCCAGTTCTTTAGCATGGACTTGAGGATATTTCTATCTTTTTATTATTAGAAAATTTTCTACCAAGATTAAGAAGTTTGTTTATAATTGTACTAAATCTATTGTACTTCTTGGTAATTAATTATTCTTCTTTCATTTGAAATCATTCATAACTATGCATGAGTATGCTAATTTTATCTTCTCTAAAAGTTGATGTACCTTCATGTGTAATCTGCAGAGTCTCCCACATGTGTTTAAAGGATGTGTAACATGAGTTTTTATTATATTCATTCAAAGAAAGTGAACATACGAGAATGCTTACTGCTTTAGAATTGACTTGAATTTTTCTAAAATATTCTTCCGTGAATTTTGAGTCGTTTATAGGGATGGAAACATCATCTACAATTTCCACACGTATGTAATGACTGTGGCCATCCTCGATCCTCATCGCAGGCGAGCGCGTGAAGGAAGGATCCTCGGGTCTCGCGCGTCCCTCTCGGGAGCGCTTCGGTCGGCGTCGTTTGAGAGGAGGTGTAAAAATGTAGAGAGATTTAGAGTCGCCAGTCTATTTTAGTCAAAATAGACGAAAAAAAGGGGAAACCATCCCGAAGGACAGCATCCAAAGACATACTGATGCATACAAAACCAAAATGATTTGAGAAGGGTTCAGAGGCTAAGTTATGAAATGGGAAGGTGTTAGGCACCCATTCCGCCCTTTCAGTCACTCATGGATATTTTCTATTTTCCCTTTTTATGTTCCCCGTGTTATGTGTGCATGTGTATATATATAGTGGAGATAGGAATCCTCGACTTGTATCATAGAGGAGATAAAGCGAGTCATCCGTAGGAAGGTATAAAAATAATACTAAAAAATAAGATTTACGCGATTACCCTTACGTTGATCATTATAATGGAACGATAACGCATATGGAGTAATACTTCACTAAGAAGAAGTATATAGAATATAAGAAAATTGGATTTAGAGAAGATAGAAAGTGAGAGAGAAAGTGAGAATTTGACTCAAGTCTTGGGTTTTACCCCAAGACGCCTACGTAGCCTATAAAGTCATCAAAGTCCACGTAGTTTGCATAAAAAACGAGGGGTGGGGTTTATCCCATAAATCCAAATGGGGGATCTCTTAGTTGTGAGTGTGTGTGTGTGTAGAAAAAGTGTTTTAGTTGTGAGAAAAGTGTGAGAAAAGTATGGGAATCCCTATTTGGAATTTATGAGCAAACCCTCTTTTTCTTGTTTTTTGGGTTTTATTGATATAAAAATAAGATATGTGAAATAATACTAAATAAAAAGTATATTAGGATGTGTGAGATGAGATAACAAAAGTGTTAAGTAATAAAATAAGCTATTGTGAATTTAAGAGAATTTGAAAAGAAAGTTGGACATTCTTAAAGATATTGAGCTTGATATTGAATGTTGGAGAGCAGCCCTTGCACTTGGATGATGATGGAGAGTGGCTAATTCACCAAGTTTTATGAAAAGGATGATGAAAAGTGGAAGTTAGAAAGGGATTTGGATGTTGAAATCGCGCTGCCTTCGAGAGAGGTTTTTGGGACTCGCTGTGAGCGATTTTTATCAGATCTGGGATCCCCCTAAAAATGAGGTGAAGGCCTCCTTTTATAGGCTCAGGTCATTGACGATTGGCATAGACCTGGTCCTGCCTATCGGCACCTTCCGATAGGCAGGGTCTGGAACCTGCCGTTTGGCAGTGTGTTTCAGGCCTTTTCGGAAAATTGGCTGCCGAGGGCAAACTGTTGGTCAGAATCATGCACACGGTAGACCGTAGGAAAGTTGATTCAGAGACCTTTGAAATTCCTTTGGAAACTCCCGGGTTCGGGAGTTAACTTTGGGTCAAATATTGCTCAGAAGCATTTATCGATCAATTGGACGGGGAATCATTCGGATGCAAACGGATCGTTCGTCTGCTTGGTAAGTTTGAATTGCACACGGGATGGACTGTTGGAAAGGTTAGGAGATGTACTTGAAAGAGTTTGACCTGGTTTGGGGAGTTGGCTTTGGTCAACTGGGCCCTGGAAGCATTTGGTGACCTCTTGGAGTCAAATGGATCGTTTATCCGCATGGTAAGTCATAATCGTGCACGGTGCAAACCATCAAAAAGGGGTTTCAGTGCCCTTCGAAGATTCGTTCAGTCTCAATCGATTTGAAGAGTTGGCTTAGGTTAAACAGAGCCCGGGAGGGCCCGATGGCCTTCGGATAAAGTTTCGGACGCAAATGGATCATTCGTCCGCATGGTAAGTCAGAATCGCGCACGGGATGTACTTTTGGAAAGGTAATTCAGTTCCAGTCAAAGATTCATTCAGTCTCGGTTGAGCTGAAGAGTTTGACTTTTGGGTTAAATGGAGCCTGGGAGTGCCTGATGCCTTCTAGGTTAGTACTCGGGACATGACCTGGGTTTGTAGTGATAAAGGGAGGTGCTAAGGACCTTAGGAAGGTTAGGGGGTAACAAAATGGGGTGTCTACAGGGCCCCTCGATGGGTGAGTTTGGAACAAATGAGAACCATCGAATAGATACCACATGATTCTTTTGAGGGAGTATTACCGATTCAGAGGGTCGAGGTCGATTCTGAGGACCTGAGGGGTGTGCTAGGGATGACCAACTTTGTGGGTCAAAGACAAATCTGCGGGCTTAGAGTGAAGATCTAATAATCGAGGTCAATTTTGACCTTGGAGTGGTGACGACCGAGGTCAATTCTGACCTAACTCAGGTGACGATCCAAGACCGAGGTCAATTATGACCTAAGAGTGGTGACGACCGAGGATCGAGGTCAATTCTGACCTAACTCAGGTGATGATCCAAGATCGAGGTCAATTCTGACCTAAGAGTGGTGACGACCGAGGACCGAGGTCAATTCTGACCTAGCTCAGGTGACGATCCAAGACCGAGGTCAATTCTGACTTAAGAGTGGTGACAACCGAGGATCGAGTTCAATTTTAACCTAACTCAGGTGATGATACAAGACCGAGGTCAATTATGACCTAAGAGTGGTGACGACCGAGGACCGAGGTCATTTCTGACCTAACTCAGGTGACGATCTAAGATCGAGGTCGATTATGACCTAAGAGTGGTGACGACCGAGGACCAAGGTCATTTTTTACCTAACTCAGGTGACAATCCAAGGCTGAGGTCAATTTTGAGCTAAGAGTGGTGACGACCGAGGACCGAGGTCATTTTTGACATAACTCTAGGTGACGATTCAAGACTGAGGTCAATTCCGAACTAAGAGTGGTGACGACCGAGGACATAGGTCATTTCTGACCTAACTCAGGTGACGATCCAAGACCGAGGTCAATTATGACCTAAGAGTGGTGACGACCGAGGACTGAGGTCATTTATGACCTAACTCAGGTGACGATCCAAGACCGAGGTCAATTCTAACCTAAGAGTGGATAAATATTGGATTTTAATTCTGCTGGAGAAACTTCTTTATGATTTTGATCTGATCTGGGGAGCTGATAGCTTGGGAAGCTTTTGTTTCCTTAGTAGGCCTCGCAGGGGGGAATAACCAATTTTGGTGCTGTAAAAAAACTCCGTTAGGGAAGTGATCAGGCGATCCTTAGATATCCTCCGGGGCTTTTCCGGGAGGAGATTTACTTGGTTTTTTGAGGATTTCACTGGGAAAAAGGGGTTCCTCTTAAGGGAATGCAAAATTTTCCTGGATAAATGTTCTAAATCCTTCCTGGGATTTTTAGGAATCTTTCGAGGATTTTCCGGGGTTTTCTGGTATTTTCTGAGAATTTCTATATGAAATTTAAGGGGGGTGCCGGTCGGCATGGTATGAGGGGTGATATTCGGCAGTGGCACAGACTTTTGGACTGCCTCGGGAAGGTAAGGAGTCAGTGCCGATCGGTATGGCTGGGGTAAGTGCCGATCGACATGGCGCTTGGCATCCTATAAAAAGGGGGAGAATCCCTTAATTTTTTCACAGCTTCTTTACGTTTATATCTTTCTGCGATTTCTCTGCAAATCATTTTAGCATTCCGATCTTCAAGAAATGGCCGCTTTTGTGAGCACTGCAGTCCACAGGGAGTGCTCGATCATTGATGACTGGGCAAATATGGAGTGGAGGGCCAGGGCACCTCTTGCTTTGGGGAGTGAGAACTCCTTTGATGCGTTTGAGCCTGTTGTGGATGAGCGGACTTTGTTGCGGGAGCCTTCACATCATCGCTTTTCGAGAGTGAATCCCGACGGTTATGTAAGTAACCCGACCTTTGGCATTCCTTTATTTTTTCGTGATTTTTCTTTCTTTCTTGACTTTTGATGATATTTTTCCTTTTTGCCAGTCTGATATTTCTTTGAAGAGCATGCGCGCCCGCGGGACGATGGGGCTCAGGGAAGTCTGGGAGCATCTCCCACCTGTGGTACGTTGGGTGGTATCATCAGCGAGTTTTGGGAGGTTGGCATCTGCGCTGGAGAAGACGCCTTGTTCGACAGCGTTCCTTTGTGCTTTAGGAGAGAGGTGGTGGGATACTACCCACACCTTCCATTTCGTCTTCGGGGAGATGACTGTGACTCCCATAGATGTGCAGCAGCTGTTGGGGCTGGATTATGACGGAGAGCAGATAGAGATGGATCGCTCTTTACGGGTGAGACAGAAGGTAGTGTGTGCGGCACTTAGTGATGTAGGGAGGATAGTCTGTGGGAATTCTATCCGGTTGTCCCTACTCAAGGATGTTCTGTTGGGCAGGGCGATTGATGTGGAGGACGGGCTGCAAGTGAGGCTGATGGCTCGATTATATATTCTACTGGTGTTGGGAGGTTTTATGGTGGCGTCGAGCGGTGACGTCCTCCATTTATGGTTCTTGCCGTACCTGAGGATATTTTCTAACATCCTTTTCTATGATTGGGGGAGTCTGACTTTGGCGACCCTTTACTCTTCTCTGAATGCATTCAGCCGGTGCTGTCGGCAAACCTTTACGGGAGCCACGTTCCTTCTTGAGGTATTCTTCATTTTGTGCATTTCTTTTCATGCATTCACATTTTCCTTTTATGCATTCGCATTTTCCTTATGCGTATCTTTTTGTTTGTTAATTTAGACGTGGTTCTATGAGGTGATTGGGTGCAATACCCCGCTGATCGCTCTGAAGGACGACACTGTTGGGGACTTCTGCCGATTATATCGATGGCGTAAGCCCAATCGACAGTCGAAGGGATCTCTATCCCTGGTGGCAGTGCGTCAGGTTTTGAATGACTTGACCAGTGGTAGGGTAAGACTCTTTCCATTTTCAATCTTGGTTTTTGCACATTCTGATCTTGTATTGATTTATGCCTGCTCCGAGATTTTTAGGTGACCTTTTATCCCTGGGGGATAGACATTTAGGATGTGGGGATGATCGGGGTGAACGCGCAGATGAGGCGTTTGCTGGCGCATGTGTTTGGCCATTCCTGGTATCTTGGGGAGAGGGTGGTTCACCAGATTGCTGAGGAGGAGGTGGTGGTGCTACCTGCACAGCCTCATATGTCTATGAGGCGGGAGCGATTGCTGTCGGAGGATGCGAGGATCGCGGCGATGATCGGTGAGTCCTACTTGTTGTACACTGATACGGCTACGTCGTATGACTATATGGACTTTGTGATGAGCTGGTTGATGGCGCCCAGCATGTATGATGCCTTGCCTTTCCCACCCGCGGGTTCGAGTTGAGCGGTGTGATCTTCCCACAATGGCGGCGATCCGACGGCGTCTTCGACGGTTGCGACCTCGGAGGTTCTTTTTGTGCGATTTCACACTCCTTTATACAACATTCGACGGGTTGATGGAGGGATGGTGCCTATGCTGCATCGTCCTCATGCGATGGATCCGAAAGAGTTGGGTTTGACCGAGGAGGTCCTTCGACCTGCGGTATACCTTTATGTTTTTCTCTTTCTTTCTATTTTGGTCATCTCTGCTTTGATACTGATTTTGCCTTTTTTTGCAGCAAGTTCGGGTGTTGACCACTTAGCTAAGAGACATCAGAGACTGGATATCTTCGGCGACTGACCATATTCGGGATGCGGTTCCTGTTCCTTCTTGCTTGGTGCCATCTGCTTCGTTTCCAAGAGGACTCTGGCTCGGGTAGTGGCGATGAATCGTCTCACCGTAGGGGAAAGAGAGCACGTCGTAGGGGTGGAAGCTCTTAGAGAGAAAGGTGGGTGAGAGAGAGAGAGAGAGAATGTGGGTTCGGGCTGAGTCCTGTTTTTTTTTTCTTTTTGTTTCCTGCAAAATCGATGTAACACATAAACAAATAGATGCAATGCAATGGATTTTTTTTTTATTATTATCTTTTATTAATGATGAATGAATGCATGCACATGTGCTTTTTAATTTGCTGCTGAGACCGTAAAAAGGAGTATTTTTTAAGGAAAGTTTTTAATTAAAAGGGGAAATTATATAAGTAGAAAAGTGGATTTTGAAATTCTGTTGAGAATATCAATTTATTTTTATTGAGTTTTCTTATTTGACAAAAGAGGGAAAAAGGGATATTTCTAAATATGGGGGATTGCCGATCGGCAAGCACCCTGTCCTGCCTATCGGTAGTTCAGTCCAATCCCATAAATTTAAAGCTTTGATTGGTACCCTCTTCAGCCTTTTGTATTTTGTGGGTTAGGATTCCCTCCAATTTCTGCAGGATATATGTCTCTTGTGAGGGTTCTCAAGTATAAAAAGGGGGTAAGGGTGGAGTGTTTTCATCACACCTTCGCATTCTTAGTTATTTGTCCACTATCTCTTAGCCTTGCAAGATGTCTCTCCCTAGTACCATTGAGTTTGCTAACTACCTCGAAGCCTTGGAAGCAATGTGCTCTTATGATGTCGACTATGATGCTTTCAACATGCGTCGAGTCTCCTTATGGCGCAATCGGCCTATTGAGTGGAACATACTCATGGCTGCAGTACAATTCTGGTACCCCGAAGACCATGTATTCCTCTTTGGGTTGTTGAAGTTTTTCCTACGTACGAGGAATTTTCTGCCATGTTGGGTATAAATCCCAGTGTTGCTGCAGCTTTGCCCAAATTTTCCCGTTCTCCCAGGGATTTGTTGGCCTGGCTTCTTTATATTTTGCCTTCGGCGGCCAGATCACTTGTTGCTGGAGGAATGATCACCCTCCCGGCGGTGTTGTAGTCCTTGCATTTGTGGGAAGTAGGTGATGTTGGTTATGCCAGAGCCATTGCTCTAGGCCTGGTTTCAAAATTACTGCTGGTAACTGGGGAACTGCTGGTGGACCCGCAACTTTCAGCCATTACTTTGTGGATGTCATACCATCACAATCCTGCGGCGGTGATACTGGCGGAGACCCTGAATGGTCTGGATGCCTGAAGAGAAGGTCGTTCTGACTTTTTGAGGGGTAGCCCCGTGATGCTGTTCATGTGGTTGTCTGAAAGACTCCACTTGGCGACTCCTCCAGAATATCCTTTGTCGGTCGTACCCAACTTCTTTTCGCATTACTTCATCAGTGTTGGCCTATATTTTGAGAGCTGGGAGAATTGGCTTGTGGAGCATGGGGCTCGGAGTTTGCGCTGGTCAGTGCCTTGGTGGGGACAGTTGCTGCCTATTCTGGAGCTAGGGGAATACTCGTATGTGCGGCTGGTTGGTCTCAGGCAAACCTCTTTTTATTTCCCTGGGCGACTTCTATGCCAATTTGGCTGGGCACAGGTCGTGCCACCTCGAACCTCAAATTTCTTTCCGGTAGAAGATTTGATTGAGCGCCTACGTCTGTTGCTTGGCTCTTTGTGGGAAAATTGGCGTCCGTCAACCCGTCCCTCTTAGTCTGTTGGGAGAGTTTGGTATGTCCCTAAATATTATATGAAGTGGTTGTGGAGGAAAGTAGTCAGCAAGATATTGGCAGTGGAGACTGGACAAAGGTGGTTTGTTTTATTTAACACCATGGAAGGGGGCGTCGCGATCTTTTCGAAGATGGTTCGGGCTCATCGATCCATGGAGTGTTTACGACATTCTATTCAGGTAGGGAAAGTTTGGGGACCCCAGGATGTAGATGATGAGGGTGTAGGCTCCTCTGGTAGCTGTGGGTAGGACTCTTGGAGAGTTTATTTATGTAATAGGGAATAAGTGTGGGGATTTTATTTGGATTTTTATGGCAGTAGGGGGGAGGAGTTATCCGTTCCTTTTATTATGTAATCCATGTTGTAATTTCTTATTAATGAAATAAGAAGTTTCTGATCATCCATCTGTGCCTTTCGATGAATTTTATATTTTTGAATAATCTATACCGATCACTAAGGCATACATAATCCTTTTGTTTAAGAATTTGTTAGAATGAACTGTCATTCTCAGAGATAAGAAATGAATAGTATTTTGTGAAAAAGAAAGGGTCGTTCTCCTGTAAGATGTATGAGCTACCTACGTACCTCTGAGGTTTTTGAATTTTTTTTATCTTTCTTGAAAATTGGTTTTTTGCAGAGGATCAGGTCCACGTAGTTCTGGGTAGAGGGAAATGAAGAGAGGTTTTTTTTTAGAATAGAAGGGAGATGAGAAGAGTCATAGCGCACCGAGATTTCGGACTAGGGGTAGAATTTCTTGAGACGGTCTAGGTTGACTGGACGAGTCATCTCTTTCCCATCTAGGTCAATGAGCATGGCGGCACCGCCGGATAAGATTTTCTTCACAATGTAAGGAAGAATCCAATTGGTCTTGAATTTCCCTCTGGGGTCCCAGATGGGTTCTGTTATCTCCTTGAGGGCTAAATCCCCTTCCCGAATATCGCGGTCCTTAACTCTCTTATTGAATTATCGTGTTATTCAGCGATGGTACCCCTGTATGTGGTAAAGAGCTTTCAATCTCCTTTCATCTAGGAGGGTCAGCTCGTCGAGACGGCTTTGGCACCAGTCTTCTTCATTAACTTTTCTTTCGAGCATGACGCGTAGTAAGGGTACTTCCAGCTCCACAGCTAGGACCGCTTCCATATCGTAGACTAGAGAGTAAGGGGTAGTCCCAGTAGAGGTTCAGATTGAGGTTCGATAGCCCCAGAGGGCATATGAGATCCGATCGGCCTAATCCCTACAGCTTATGGTCATCTTGCTGATGATGGCTTTGAGGTTCTTATTGGTGGCTTCAACTGCACCATTGGTCTGAGGTCGGTAGGGAGAAGATTTGTGTCCTTAAATTTCGTACTCTTTGACTACTTCTGTGACTTCTTCTTTGAAGTGCAACCCGTTATCTGACACTAACTCATGCGGGACCCCATATCGACAGATGATATTTTTCTTAATGAATTTGGCCACCTTCTTGGCGTTCAGAACTGCGTATAACTCAACTTTAACCCATTTGGCGTAGTAATCAATAGCAGCTAGGATGAACTCATGCCCGTTGGAATCCTTCGGTGTAACCTTCCCTATGATGTCGACACCCCAGGTGGAGAACTGCTAGGGAGAGGTCATGTTGTATAATTCTCGCGGAGTCAGGTGTTGAAGATTAGAGAACTGTTGGCATTTGAGTCATCTCCGAACATAGGCGGTGCAATCTTGGGCCATGGTGGTCCAGTAGTAGCCTTGTCGAATGATCTTCTTGGAAAGCATGTGACCGTTCATGTGTGGCCCACATTCCCAGTTGTGGATCTTCTGCATTATCTTCTCAATCTTAGTACCTGCGATACAGTGTAGATGAGTTCCATCGAAGGTCCTCTTGAGTAGAGTTTTATGACAGATGATGTATTGGGCGACCAGTCTTCGGAGGGTTGCTCGGTGTTTCTTGTTGGAACCATCGGGATACCTACCATGTTTGAGGAGGCACCAGATGTCATAGTACCAGCAATCGACTAGTTCGGGATCTTCGGTGGAGACAAGCTCAATATGGTAGCAGTGGGTTGGTTTGTCTTGCTTTTGAACTAGGAAGGGGGTTATTGTTATTCCTTCGGGCATGTCGACCATGGAGTCCAAGGTAGCGAGAGCATCGACTAGGTTATTCTTTGCTCGGGGTAGGTAATGGAAGGTGATATCTCGTAATTGGGAGGCTAACTCTTTTAAGTGGGCATGGAAGGGTTGGAGCTTTTCGTCCTTGACTTTACACTTTCTGAGCACTTGACCGATGACGAGGGAAGAATCCCCGTAATCATCAAGGTATTGAATACCTTTCTTGAGAGCAACTTTGAGACCCACTATGCAAGCCTCGTATTCCTCCATGTTATTGGTGCAAGTGAAATCCAATTTGATAGCTATGGGAGTGTAGGAGTCATCTAGGGCGATCAGAAGTATACCAACGCCATATCCCTTTTTATTGGCAGCGCCGTCAAAGAACATTTACCATCGAAGGTGGTCTTGAGCGGTGCAGAGGATATTTTCATTTGGGAATTCGGAGATCCAGACATATGCTTATTCTACTGGGTAATCAACGAGGTAGTCAGAGATGGCTCTTCCTTTAATGACTTTCTGCGTGATGTACACGATATCGAACTCGGTTAGGAGCATCAACCATTGGGCCATTCGACTGGATAAGGTGGGTTTCTCAAGAAGGTATTTAATGGGATCCATTCGGGATATAAGTTTGATGGGGAAAGCGAGCATGTAGTGTCGCAACTTTTGGGTGACCAGATAAGTGCGACACACGCCTTTTCCAAAGCAGTGTAGTTGACCTCGTACCCGCCCAGTTTGCAACTGGCATAATTGATGGATCTTTCCTTGTGGGAGTCTTTAAGGTATTGGGCTAGCAAATCCCCAGCTCCAGTGTCAGTTATGGTTAGGTATAGGAGAAAAGGGAGACTAGGTTGTAGTGGCATGAGCACTGGAGGTTGGGTCAGATATTGTTTGATTCGGTCAAAATATTCTTGGAAGGCCTCGTTCCAAACCTTGGTTGAATCCTTTTGGAGGATCTTGAAGATCGGTTCATAGATAGAGGTTAGCTAGCTGATGAACCGGCTGATATATTGTAATTTCCCAAGAAAACCTCGGACTTCTTTCTCTGTTCGGGGTGCTGTTATCTCAAGTATGGCCTTCAGCTTTACAGGATCTGCTTCTATCCCCTTCTCACTGACCATGAATCCCAAGAGTTTTCCTTTTGTAATGCCGAAGACACATTTTTGTGGATTGAGTCTCATCTGATACCGTCGTAGTCTTTCGAAGAACTTTTGGAGAGCGGGAATATGACATTCTCTAGTTTTGGACTTAATAATCATATCATCCACATAAACCTCGACTTCTTTGTGAATCAGATCATGCAGGATGGTTGTGGCAGCCCTTTGGTAGATAGCCCCATCATTTTTTAGACCAAATGGTATGATGGTATAGCAAAAGGTTCCCCATGGGGTGATGAATGCGATTTTTTCTTGGTGGTCTGGGTGCATCTTGATCTAGTTGTATCCGGCAAACCCGTCGATGAATGACTTGAGAGCATGTTTGGCTGTGTTGTCCACGATCATGTCGATATTGGGTAGCGGATAATCATCCTTTGGAGAAGCTTTGTTTAAATCTCGGTAGTTCACACACATTCGAACCTTCCCTCCTGATTTTCAACACAGGTACTATGTTGGCTAGCCATGTGGGATATTCGATCACATGAATGAAGCACACGTTCAACTGTTTGACCACCTCCTCTTTGACCTTGAGCGACCATTCAGTGCGGAGTTTTCTTAATTTTTTTAACCGGCCTGTAATATGGGAGAGTGGGGATCTCGTGCTGAGCTATTTCAGGATCAATTCCGGGCATATCATCATAGGACCATGCGAAGACATCCACAAATTCCTTTAGCAATTTTTCGAGTTGTGCACGCTCATGCTCGTCAAGGGTGGCCCCTATCGTAATCTCGCGCAGTTGGCTACTAGAACTGAGATTAATAACAACAGTCTCTTCTTCATTAACTTGAATGCGGTTATGTTGTTTATTATTAACCTTATTTAGATCAGTTAAGAGTTGTTCATTTGCAAAATCATCATCATCAAAAGTTTGATTAGAATCCAAGCAGTTAATGTAAGGCACAACAATATACTCAAAATCTTCGTTTATTACATTGATAGTAAAAACAGCATTGAGAACCTCATCAAAAGAGGTCTTGATTACATTTGAATAAGGATAGACAACAGAAGAGGAAATAGAGTGAACATTGGGGTTAGGGGGGATTTCAAGAGGTAAAACTGGCACAGCCTGCCAGTTGAGAAGGGGTGTATCAGCATCTTTAATCAGATGGGATGGATCCATTGATGTAGTGCCTGAATGAACTATGCAGAGTGCAAGCCCCAGTGTCTGTAAGTTGAAGGAATCTTCAGAATCACTTTCCTCAGCCTCTTCGATATCTTTAATGAGCGGTTGTGCTCGGTATTGGAAACTTTCGGCCCATGGGTAGCTATCTTGGAAAAAGATCTCCATTCCAGGTTTTATCTTCTTATCTGTGTGGTCATACCATGGTTCTGGAAAACCACAAAAGGGGAAGTCTTCGCCTTCTTTGATGAATTATCCATTCAAGGAGTCTCCTGGGATAGTTGGGATGCAGTATAATATTCTCTTTGGTCGAGACTGGTGGATCATTCTAATCTCTTGTTCTGATGGTTGATACCCCAAGCCACAAGGAGGAAAAGCTTTCTTCAGTTCGATGGGCTCAAGTATCCCTTGCTGCCTTTTCCCTAGCCCCAGTCCGGGCATGAAGTGCATGTTTCTGAGCATCCGAATCACATTGACATTGCCATGAGGGTCATATTCTGGACAAACCCTTTCTTTGAAACCGTCCCCCGCCGGGAGTAGGAGTGGCTCAACTCCGAATCCTGATAGGAGCATATCATTTGACCCGTGCTATATCTCAAGGATTGGACTGTTGGTGCTTACACCCTCGATATTTTCATCATTGCCCAAAATGGTGATGACTCACCCGTCGACGAAGAACTTCAATTTCTGATGGAGTGAGGAAGACACACCCTTGATATTGTGGATCCAGGGTCGTCCGAGTAACAGGTTGAAATAAGTTGGGATGTCTATGACTTGGAATTCAATAATAGGGTTTATAGGGCCAACCCCTATTACAAGCTTTATGGATCCCATCACCTCCCAACGGGTATTATGGCAGGCACGTACAGCGGCGAAGGTTGGAGCGAGGTCGCTTTCTTTCAAGCCTAAACACTTGACGGTTCTCAGTGGGAAGACATTCAAGGCGGATCCATTATCGACAAGAGAGAGTGGCACGACCTTCCCCATAACTTCGATGGAATTGTTGAGTGCATGATTGTGATTTGACCCAATTCTGGGGATTTTTTCTTCAGAAAACAATAGAATTCGGGTCGAGGTCAAGGATCCGACCAGATTTACCGCCTTTTCTGGCGTGGTAGAAGGAGGAACTATGGGTCCAGTAAGCAGCTTGATTAAAGCATTTATGTGCAGTTGGGAAGACATGAAAAGCCCCCATAGAGTGATATTAGCATGAGTTTTCTTCAGTTGATCGAGGATCTTGCTCTCCTCGATGGTCATCTCTAGCATAAGACGCCCTTCCCTTTGTTATTTGCTGGTAGCGAGCTTGGAAACTGATAATGTCTCCCTGATCTGTTCATGTGATTTACTGAAGAAGGGAAGAACATGAATCTCGTTTCCTCGTCAATCTCAGGTTGTTCTGTCACCCTGTTTATTTCTTCGAGGAGTTCTTCAAATGATATCATCCCATATATGTCGGTTACTGGACTAGTTCTTCCTAAAACTTGTTCTTCACTCGAATCTTCGAATTCTTCCCCCCATCCGGTGGTAATAATTCTTTCTTTCCATGTAAAGTCAATGCATTCCAAAACTTCAACGGCTTCTTCATATAGGTCCTCCCATTCTATGGGGATATGTATGGTTGAAGGGACCAAGCGCCCTTGTAGCTTCAAAATGTCAAGTAACCCGGTGATACTACAAATGCTGTTGGCTTGCCCGGATAATTCTACCATAATCTGGACAACATCATCTAGGCCGACTTCATCGATTGGTACCACCCACTTCTCTGAATCTCGAGCCCATTTCCGTTCTTCCAAGAATAATGTACTGAACCTTTGGCAATCGATGACCATCTGTGAGGGAAATTTCAGCCCGAACTCTAGGAGTTGGTTTAACACCTCTGACAATTCCATATTTCCATTTTCAGAACGGGTACGGACAACGATGCACGGTTGGTGGTATGGCCAACAGTTTGGTGAAAGGCTTAATGGGCATCGGCCTTAAAGTTTCTTGGGAGTGGATTTGTCAATGTACGGGGATCCAAGGGTTTGATGAGGTTTCGGCTTAACAGGGCTTGGTAAACTTTGGAGAGAGAGCATGGAGCTCAGTGTGTTCCCTTCGGATGGGGGCAGGGCGACTTTCTGGTGCCCATGATGTGGTTGGTTGAGAGATATTGTTGACGATTGAGACTGTAGCACTGGCAGGCTTGTCATACTTTCTAGGGGTGAACTGTTCGGACACCTTTTTAAGTTCAACCTATGTTTTAACAAGTCTTTCCTCTATTTCTAATCCAGTCTCTCTGAGAGCTCGGAAGTGGGGATAATATTGTCCTCCCATCCCCGACGTGCCACTTCCTTCAACTAGTGAGAGGTCTTCCACTTCCTCCTCCTTTGAGTTATTGAAAGTCGATACCATTTTTTATGTAGAGGAAGAAGATATGTCCCCAAAGAAGATGATTATTTGGTCCATGATGGTGACATTACTCTTCCCCTAAGTCCAAGATTCGCAAGAAGAAAGATCTTAGGGGTCCTTTTGTGCCTATATCTGTAGGGGATCTTTTTTTCCTAGAGAAGAATAAGAAGGAAAAGGCTGTTTCTTCTTCTATCATTATTATTCTTCCCCAATAGGGCGATGCCCCAAACTATGGGAAGGGCGACTAGGTGATGTCGATGGCTAAGAATGCATCTTTGGCTTTTGGCTTGCTAAAAAGGGGAGTTCCTGTGCTTGATCATGGGAAAGTTAACCAATTGATGCACGATCAGATTTCTACCCATGCTGCTCAAGCATTGTCATTGATAAATAAAATTTTCTTCTACACTATTTGGATTGTTAAATTTTTAAATTTCTGGCATAATCCTTTTTCTTTTGTTTACAGTTTGTGGCTAACTTTATTTCCATTTTAGAAAAATGCTCTGATCATTCCAAGGTCACCAATGAACTGACAACGGCCTTGGATAAGTCCAAAGAGGCTATTGCTTTAACCTAAAGAGAGTATAATATGGAGAAAAAAATCATTGGGTTGGAGATAACTGAGCTGAAGGATGAGTGTGACTAGATAAAGGTCGCTCGTAACCAACTGAAGGTTGAATGCTATCAACTGTTAGTCAAGTGTGATCACCTATAAACATCACATGAGGATAAAATAAAATCTTTATCCACCCAAGGATTTTGGGCATGATATTATCTATGAGGAAGCCTTTGTCGATACCAAATGCTAGTTGACTTTCATTATAAAGTCCAACTTCAAGAAAGTTTAGGATACCTCTCTAAGGAAGGCTAACGTCTTGACGGAGTTTGAAATTTTTGGCGAGCAATATACAAATTCCCTACTAAGGGTAGAGGAACGTGTTCGGGAATATGTTGTTATCGACCAAAAATCCTTTGAGGCTGCTCGACACAAAGTCCCAGAAACAGAAAAGGAGGTGAAATAAAGAAGCCCAAAGCTAGTTAGGAATAGTTAGCTTAAGAATCCTTGTATTTCCTATTTATTTGTAAGGGCCTTACCCCATTTTGTTGTAATGAAATATTTTGCCAATGTTTGACTTTGTCTCTTATTACTATTGAGTTATTTTATTTTATTCTTGTAGCCTGGACATGTATCTTTAGAGATTCCTTCTTTTACAGGTGATGTAGATTCCATTCTTTGTCAGGGAGTTAGTATTCAAGCTCTCCGTGCTTTATCTTTTGCTCAAAAAGATCTTTCGAAAATTACCAAGTATTACAAAGAACAATTGTCCTTGGTTGCCAAGATGAAAGATGATGTCAAGGACCTCGATAATATCAGTGTAGTAATGAGAGATGAGATTAACTCTTTGAGGGGATGGATTGCTAAATCGAAATACACAGGTATTTTTTCAAGGAGAGAATGATTTTTTCAAGAAATAACTCCGTGAAGCTAAGGAAGACCCTATAAGGGAGGGGTAATTAAAATAGGGCTAAGTCATGATATAATCAAACTCTATTACCTCTTCAATAAAGGTCCTTATGCGGCATGAAATGTTGGATATGATGAGGGGTTTATAGATGCCCCTATTAGGATGGACGAAGCAAAGCAATTGGCCTATAAACATAGTTGGTTGAATGCTTTGGGAGACTTGAAAGTTTCAAAGGACTCTGAGTTTTGGTACTGGTATTAAGTTAATTGTCCAGACTATAGACATCGCCTCTTTGGAAGTTGTTATACCGTCAGTAAATCAGTCTACGTGGAGCCTAGGTGTCATAATGGGAGCCCCAAATGATCCCTTTTATAGGGTCGGCACTATCACTTATCTGAGGTCGACTTACGTCCTAATCTTCTCGGGCATCCTCGCCAGACACCTATCCTTAATGGATACAATATCTTGCTCATACCGCATACCCGTAATTGTAAATACACAGGAAGTATTCCCAATGGTCAAATGGAGAATAGTTAAAAACGTACTTGTTTCCAACTTTCACTCACTACGTATGGACTGTAATTAATTCATCATTATTTGTTACCTTATATATAAATGGTGTAACTTCCTGAATTATAAAGGTAGTCCACCTGTCCTATAATATTTTCAGTTAAACACTTATAAATATCACGGAATCCCATGAACATAAGGGATAAAAAATCATCTCCCCCATTAAAACCCTAGACCCTGTACTTACACAGAAGTCATAATGGAATCATTTCACCCGTGGACAGAGGTACAATTTCTGGACCGAACCAAGTAAATCGGGTCTCTTATCATTATCTCTTATCCCGTCTTTCTGTATTTCTTTTTACAAATTATTATTTCATTATTTTTTATCCTAACTCTCTAACTAAGACATAAATTCCACAAGCCATTTTTAGATGATAACAAATTAGCATCGTCTGTGGGAACTCGATAAGACATTGTAGTTCCTACGCCATTTCATTTCCTTTTCTTATCCACCTTTGACTGTTGGGGATGGCGAACAATCCATATAGAATTCTAATGGTAGGAGTCCAGACTCCACCCACCTCATGAGGATGGATGCCATTCAAGGCTGTAGAGGGGTACACATTTGATAGCTTAAAGACTTGGGCGAGTAGGCTCAATTGGTGAGGAGGGACTCACCACGAGAACCGCCAAAAATTAGAACGTGGGCGAGGAGGGCCCCAGGAAGGGCTCCTCATCTCAATTTTCCCAAAGTTCACATAATTAGAACTTGGGTGAGGAGGTCCCCAGGAAGGGCTCCTCGCCCTAATTTTCCAAAGTTCACAAGATTAGAACTTAGGCGAGGAGTGCCCTAAGAAGGGCTCCTAGCCCCAATTTTCCCAAAGTTCACAGGATTAGAACTTTGGCGAGGAGGGCCCCAGGAAGGGCTCCTCGCCCCAATTTTCCAAAGTTCACATAATTAGAACTTGGGCGAGGAGGGCCTTAAGAAGGGCTCCTCGCCCCAATTTTCCCAAATTTCACATAAATAAAACTTGGGCGAAGAGGTCCCTAGAAAGGGCTCCTCGCCCCCAATTTTCCCAAAGGTCACAGACATAGAACAAGGACGAGGAGAGCCCCAGATAGGTATCCTCGCCTCAATTTGTACAAAGTTCGTAGGATTAGAATTTGGGCGAGGAGGCCCCCCCAAAAGGGCTCCTAGCCCAAATGGACACCAAGTTCGTAGATATTGAACTTGGACGAGAGGCCCACCAGGAAGGGCTCCTCTCCCCAAAATGCCCAGATGTCACAAAATTGGATTTTAGGCGAGGAGGCCCATTAGAAAAAGCTCCTCGTCCCAAACAACTCAGCAAATAATAGAATTGAGGTTTGAGCGAGGAGGCCCAGCCAGGTGGCTCCTTGCCCCAACATTCAAAAGTCACAAGAATAAAGTATAAACGAGGAGCCCCACCAGGAGGAACTCCTCATCCCCAGAAGTCCTTCTCCTTATAGAATAAAACCAGTGGTCTAGGAGGTCCACCTAGAGTGACCTCCTCCCCAAGATTTGTTACTCACATGAATGTCAAAGCACTAATGATAATAGGTTTTTTACGTATGTGTCTTCATTGTCTTTAAAAGCCTAATCTCAAAATCCCTTGAATAACTACAAAACTTGTTAAACAACTCATATTGCAATAACTACGAGTATCAATCTAACTTTCAAGGTGAAACAATTAGCGTGAACACTTGCAATTTCCAATTTTTTTTATTAAAATCTTTTTATTTTTATTTTTATTTATATATTTTAAAAAAACAATTTCAAGGAAGAAGTAACTAATAAATGCTAAAAATATGAAATGACTAAATAATGAAAAATAATGTGTAACCGAGTGTGATAACTAGGAGAAGGTCAAGAGACGGGACTTCACCGCAATATCAATTATTTTAATTTATCAATTTATTAATTTGAAATATTTCGAGATAATATTAAATCGATAATCTAACTCTCGTTACAATTATAAATTTAATAGTATCTTTTTTAGAAAACTAATTTAAAACTGTCACACTGAAAATTTTAGAATTATACTATTTTCAAGAAAATTACCCGCTAGGATCAATTTAATAAAAATCGTATGAATCCTCAAATTTCAACACCGAATTAACATTTAAATTTTGGAAAAACATATCTCTAGTTCTATTACCAAAACCAAATATTAAAACTAAATTAATTTACTATCTCTCGATACATAAATTAATTTGTGACAATTACAAATTAATTTTCCTAGAAATATGGCAATCAATGAAATTGATTAATTAAACTAACATCATACTAGTTTCATTGTACCCCTTGAATGGAGTGATTAGCAAAGCATAATACAATAATCAAGCATAATCAAAGTAAAAATTAAAAGTGGAGAGAAGAAATTACCATACAAATGTCTCCTTTTGAATCGCATATCTTGAAATGCGTCTCTTTCTTTCACAAATAAAAATAAATAAAAATTATTCTAAAGCTAAACTAATTTTTTTTATTTTTCTAATTTTTTTATTTACAAAATGTACAAAAATGGACGGTCTCTCTCTGTGTGTGTGTGTGCAGTGTATCCTATATGAGAGTCCCTCTCTTAATGAGATGCCACTTTTCCTTTATAGTCCAGGTATATGCTTGTTCGATTTGGTTTCGGGTTAAAGTTGGTCGAAGTCCAAATATGGTTATGGGATATGGTAGAACCGAGTAGGGGCTTCAGTTAGGTTCTGGGTTTATCGAGTTTGGCTGAGATGGGCCGAAGGTTTGAGTTGGGATACGAGTTTGGAGTGACATGGCAGCAGTGGTTCGGGTTGATGCTGGGCATCCGGGGTCGTGGGTTTCGAGTTTTAAAGCAGTAGCAGGAGGCTGGTTGAGGGATTAGAAATGGTGAAGGTCTTGGATATGGTGGGAGGAGAGAGAAAGTGATGGTTGGGAAGATGATGGGTATGTGGAGCTGTATGTGGTGAGGTGTATAATAGTTAGTGTGTGTGTGTGTTTGTAAAAACAACAAAATAAAAGTAAACAAAAGATTTACAACCTAAGAAAAATAAAATAAAATTTAAGACTAAATAAAATTTCCTAAAATTAAAATTTTAAATCCCCAATCTCTAAATTACTAAAAGACTCAAAATAAAAATAATAAAAAAATAAATTCAAATTAAACTAAAAAAATAAAAATTAAAAACAAATAAAATAAACAAATGAAAACCTAATAACATATATACACCTATAATATAAAAATACTCGACGCAAATTAACGGACCCTAAATATTTACATCTATATGCACGCCAATAAACTATAAAAATCCTAAAAATTATATACGACTCAAGTAAAAATTCTAAAAATAATAAAAATACAAACTAACACACACGAGGCTTGGGTGATTGCTAGGACTCGGTTTAGGCTTAGGTTTAGTTCGGGACTGGGTTTAGGGCATCGAAACTCAGTTGGGTATACTCAAAAGGACTCAAACTTCTCGGACGCTTTGATTTTCCTCGTTTATCGCTTTTAACCACTACTTTGTCCCAATTATGTCGAATTAGCACAATTTGATACCGCGACTACCAATGGACCTGCGAAATAATAAAATACGAACATAAGGCCATTTTTATTACAAATGAGTGACTAAAATGCATCTATTTAGGATATAAAATAGATACTTTTGGGTGTTTATCACACCACCCCCAAATAGAACATTGCTAGTCCTCGAGCAGAAATAGAGAGAAATGGACATAAGTAACCAAAAGTGTGCCACTTTCGCGAGCACTGGCGATTGCACTTAGTAATGGTTATAAGTCGTTAAACCTACAGGTTTCCCTACAGGACGAGTGTTGTCTCGTGAGGCTTTGCAATGAATTTACCCACAAAATTCAAAATTTTATTTTACCGCAGTCTTTATTTGACGAAGACAAGCATTACGACCCTAATTAAAAAGGCATCAAGGAACACCATGTTCAACTATCAAAGTATGGCATAAAATTACTTAATACAAAAAACGTAATCCTTCCTAAAACTCAGCATATGTCAGAGTGAAATAGTCGTAAGTATCATTAGAGCTATTCCTAGATCGCCTTTATAGAATCAATGCTTTGACTTAAATTCTCACTAGATATATATCTCTGAATCGAACTCTCTGAGAATTGGGTAAGTGTATCTCTCTAGTGTGTGAGCAGGTGAGTAAATGTAAACAAGGTCAAACGTCTCACACACTTATAACAATAGACAGATATATGAAAGAATTTTGATCTCATGAAGGAATGTAAACCACTATGTTGAGAATGTCAAGTTATTCACCATATAGACTTCTCGTTTGCCTGAACACGTCACCAAGGGTGAAAATGGGTTTTATGTAAGGCATAAAGGCAAAATGAAGAAGATGATGTACACTTTTTTAGAAGAGTGAAACACAATTTGAATAACTAATGCCTTCATTTCGTAAATTTATGATCGCATGCTTTCTTTTTCTTCTTTTTTATATTTTTTCTTTCTTTTTCTGCTTCTTTTTCTATTATTTTATTTATCTTGTTCTCTTTTTCTTTCTATTTTTATTGCGATGCATTTTTCTTTTCATAACACAAATGAAGACAATTTACATTTTGAATTTCGAACACTCTTTCAAAAATGATGGGTGGTAGTGATTGGAAATGATATGTGGAAGGAATTTGGAATATATAAAGACAAGGGAAATTTGGAATGATAATGGGTGAAGTTAATGATGATGTGATATTGAAAAATTGTAGTTGTATGGTAAGAAATGGTTTAGTGCTCGGGACAAACTACAAGACACGTGTTTCATAGAACTGGAAAGTAATGTCATTCTCTGTGATTATGCCATAAATGAGAAAATAATGAGATCATGCAACAACTAAGTGCGGTACCCAAAGAAAGTTGAGTCAACTTATGATTCGAAGATTACGTAAAAACCCTAAAAAAGGTGAAAGCCTCAAATCTCACGGGTTTTAAATCTCCACTAATGATCTTTTAAGTATTTCTTGAGAATGTTGTTACTCCTCAACTTTTGATTGTAAAGCGTGATAGTGAAAATATTGTAAATTTTAGGAATTCATAGTGAAAGTACTCTTTAAGAGGTACTATTTAATTTTATAATAAAAAAGCCTAATCATAGGTACAAACAATGTTATTTCGAGACTTCTGAAAGAGAGATAATAGACAATTCATGTTATAAACAATTATTTTTAACTTCACAAAAAGGAATTTAAAATAATTTGTTTCTAAAAAAACTTCAAAAGAGGTACGATTTTGATAAATTTTTCACCCCCAAACAAAAGAGAACATTGTCCTCAATGTTTAAAACTCTATATAAAAAAATGAAAAGTACAAGGGAGGAAAGATATTACAATAATGAACCGCTAATGAAATTGTTCCGCATGATGGAGCATAGGTGGAACCTGAAGAACAAATGCGACACAAAAATATGTACAAGTCTAAAAAGCATGTGAAAATCTGTGGGTGATTTGAAACACCATCCCCAAACAAGATAAGACTTATACTCAGAAACAAGATACGATGGGCTGCCTCCCGGTAGCGCTAAGTTTAATGTCTTCAACCAGACCGAAAGGAACTCACCATAAAGATAAGAACTATGAAAGCACGAGGTGACAGAAATTTGAGGTGATTATAATCACACCCCCAAACAAGACTGAACTGTCAGTCTTGTTGGATAAAGGCTAAAAGGTCAATGCACTTGTATGGAAAAGCATCAGTGGACCAAGGGTGGGTTGGTAGAAGGGTAGGGCAAAGACGGGAAAGGGTGAGGGTGAAGAGGCACCAATCACGAGACTTATTGAGCATACATGTAAGGGCAACAAGGGCCCTAAAAGCGTAATGCTCTAATTGGATTGGGAGGCTAAATGTTTTGGCAATAGTGATGGGGTGGGTCTCACAGAATGTGTACGATCGTTCTATAAATGGACTATGATAAAGGTCGCATTATGACATGTCAATGAACTGTCGGGTAAAACAATCACCACGATAGACGAGTGGTGGGATTGAAAAAACAATCTCGGTGTCACAAAAGTTGAGAGTATCACAAATACTCTCATAGATGTCGGGGTTGATGAAAAATTCAAGAGTCGACTCATGGAGCACTAGGGTGGAGGAAGGGTTCGGGTGAGACAAAGGGTGGAGGAAGATGATCCAACTCGAGAGTATGGGACACACACTCACCATGAGGGTCAGAATAATCCTCAAGGTACTCCAGAGCACGAACATCCGAGATAGAGGAATCAACATCAAAATCGGACTCAAAGTGAGTTAAGCATGTGTAGACGTGATCCATATCCATAGAGGTGGGAACCATCCCGGCTTCAATCTGAAAGAGTGCGCTTGCGTTCAAATAAAGAAATTATTTAATTAAACTCAGTTTTTATCAATTAAGTCCTAAACATGTATCTAGGTGTGATTGGTGATGATAAAATCAAGCAAAAACATTCAAATACGCACAAATGAGGAAAAATCCCCCAAAGGGGCAAAACCTTTTATTTTCACTATAATTTTGTAAAAACGGTTACACGAATTACAATGAAAATAAGTGACACAGAAATACCCTCGGGTGTCAGTTCTGATGTCGTCGGCTGGAACTTTACCTTTCCAGGAGGGCTGCAATGAAGACGAGAGACGACTTCTCCACAAGATACTCTAGATGAGTAAATGATCCTCTTGAAGATTTAAAGATTCACACAAATATATGGGAATGGTTTTGTGAATCAAAAAAGGTTTTGAAAATCTTAAAAAGATTAAGTCTTATTCTAGGTTGTTTTCGCAAAATTTTGAGATTACAAAAAAACTTAAAAATCGTGTAGAAGGTGTACATGTATTTATATGAAAATCGAGACGGTGGCTCGTTCGAACGAGATAGTCATGTCACTCGAATAAAGGACAAATGTCGTTCGAACGAGATCGTACGACATGCCTATCTCGCGTGAACGACAGTCCAAAGTCATTTGAGCGAGCTCATTGTTCAAGGCACTTCATTTCTACACTTAGAAAAAAATATGCTTTTAATAAAAATTAATCCAGACTTCAAAAATAATTTTCTAAAAAAATTTCCCAAATATTTATGTAAATATTAAAGCTCCAATAAACCATTTTATCGATAATGCGTAGTGGAGTAGTTGGAATGAGCTGAGCAACACGTCGCATGTAGCATGATGCACGTGAAGATAATGGATGCATTGAATTTGGATAAAGGCCGTTAAGGATGATCGTGTTGACGTGACGAATGTAGTGGTATCAAATAAACAAACTGTGATCTAGGGGAAAACATAAAATTCATAGATTCTACCCCGGACATTTATAAAATTATATCCTTACAAATCTCCCCCTATGTCTATGTCGGTATATACATAAAAATTTGAATTCGAATTATGCAATCAAATGACATACAAGATAATATCCCCATTAAACCCTCAAACTGAGAATACTAAATTGACATGTCTCCAAATCTTTAGCTCTTCAGAAACTTCCAAAGCTTTTCTCATCAGGGTGTGCAATCCAATAATGAACATTGTTGTACCTACACACATGAGATAAAGAAAATACCCGTGAGAAGCAACAGTTTGAAATATAATGATATGCAAAAAAATAATGATCAAATAATCTTAAGCAAATTATTCATAAATCAACCAAACACCAAAACAATTCTCCCCCCATAATTCTTCTACCCCTTTTTATGATGTCCCCAAATAGACAGTTATGAGAAGCATAAACCAATTCACATGGAGAATGTCACAAGGTAATAAACTGCTATTTTTGTATTTTTCAAAAAAAATTCACACATAATATACAACAAAGAATCACACCATGAAAGAACACAAAAACAACCAAGTCGATGATAGCATAAATGTAGGGGTGTGATCAAATTCGATAGGAAAATCAATTCATACAAGCATAACATATGTGCAAGATGAATATCGGATACTCCTAACGAATGAACTCAAAATCTTCCTTTGGTGTAAAAAGATGGTAATATGAGACATTGACTCAATCAAATCAACAAATCAAAGCTCAAAGGGATTTCCACACCAATAATGCCCTAAACTATTTCATGCTTTTTCCGGACTTTCAAGGAAGTGCAAACCTGTTTATATTTTTCAACCAAACTACCTCAGATTTATATATTGAATAGAGGCGATCTAAATTCTCAAACTCTGGAGAATTGATGATGAAACCTAATGGCCCATATTTGGCATATATTGCCTTTTATTGCCAATAAAAAAAAATCGGTCTCTTTTAACCTCTTTGGACCCCGGATAATAAAATTCCTCATTTTTTTAGGTCTTTTTTAACGGTGGCTTAGAATCGCAAAGGCTAAATGAACCTTTCGCAGCCCTTCCCCATTTTCAAATAAACACACAGTCTCACCAAACGGTTTTTACATGCATTTCAATCTTGTCAAGTTTTATCGCATATGGTTAGTTGTATAGACATAATTGAGATGGAAAAACTCAGACCAATATGTGATAGACAAGTACAATAATCAAATAAAGTCGTTCATGTGTGCAATAAAGGAGATATGAGTCAAACATGTAGAAGGATATCACTAATCACATCTCAAAGACTCCAAGCAATGTAAAGCACATGGATGAAATGATATAGCATCTCAAATCTCTATCAAACAGTCACATAGATAAATGGAATGAAATTTGTGACTTGGCTATCTTAAATGCTCATCCATAAAAATTGTAAATAAAATACAAAAATCTTTTTGTGCTTTTCTAAAATTTTTATAAAGGAAAATCTTTTTGGATTTAAAATATATATATATATATATACACAACAAAGTAATAATACAAATGAAACAAACTAGCAATAGGAAGCATATGATATAAACATGAAAAAGTATCCTATCCTAGACACGGACCAACCCCTCAGTCAACTGTGCAAATCCCCAAAGACTTTCTAAGACTCTCAAATCTAAGGGGATCTAAAGGTTTTGTGAAAATATCGGCTAACTGACGGTCGATGAGTACGAAACTTAGGGATACGACTTTCTCCTCAACTAACTGACGTATAAAGTACTCGTGTATCGTGATGTGCTTTGTGCGCGAATGTTGGACTGGATTGCGGGATACGTGTATCGTGCGTTATCACAGGAAATGATCATGGTGTCCTGTGAAATACCATAATCCTCCAACATTTGCTTCATCCACAAAAGTTGCGTGCAACAACTCCCAACGGCTATGTACTCAGCCTCCGCAGTGGACAAAAAGATGGAGTTTTACTTCCTGCTCATCCAGGAGACAAGAGTAGAACTAAAATAGAAACACCCACCAGAAGTGCTCCTACAACCGTCTACATCCTCGGCCCAATCAGCATCTGAATAGGCCGACAAATGGTCATCAGTACCAAAGGAGTACCAAATACCGTATGAGAGAGTCCCACTCATGTATTTGATAATACGTTTTAGAGCGAGTAAGTGTGTCTCTTTCGGGGACGCCTGATATTGCGCACAGACTTCGTGTTGATTTTTCAGGACATGGAACTTGGTCGTTAAAAACTCTACAACATCAAATTTCTCCCTCAGAAAACCTACAATCGAGTATCTGGAGAAATCATCCACCATTACGAGGATATACCTCTTACCACCCAAACTCTCAGTACGAGTAGGACCCATAAGATCCATGTGAATAAGCTCAAGTACACGAGAGGTGGTAATGGAATTCAACTTCCTATGGGGGCTACGAATTTTCTTTCCCAACTGACAGGGTCCACAAACCGTGGAAGTTGGCTTTCCAAGTGATGGTAAGCTACGTACAAGGTCTTTTTTAGCTAAACGAGTTAGATCTCTAACGTTCACGTGACCTAGACATTAGTTCCACAGATCCATAGGAGTGATCATGGTGTTGTTGCAGACAAGTGAGGATGTGGGCTCAGTCCCATAGAAATTATCCCTTATCCTCACCCCTCGTACTAAAAGTTTACCAGCTTGATTATAGACGTTACAAGCGTCCCGATCAAACTTTACGGCAAAGTCAGCGTCGCACAGCTGGCTAATGCTGAGAAGGTTTTCTTTCAAACCTTTGACGTACAAAACATTTTCTAGCTTAGGAAATCCTAGTAACTCTATAGTTCCTCGTCCTACAATGCTAGACTTGCTCCCATATCCAAAGGCGACTCTACGATCCTTATAATCCTCAAGGTAGGTAAAAAATGAGGCATCACTTGTCATATGTCTGGAGCACCCACTATCAAAATACCACTGTGAGGTATTATATGCTTTGAGAGCGACATGAACAACAAGGGCCTTTTTATCTTTCTTAGGTACCCAAGAAGTGGTGACCTTTTGTTTTCCCTTGTTGTTGTTGGTTTTAGCCGAAATGTGAGAAGCATTCACTGACGGCAAGGACATCCATCGAAATTCCTCCATCAAACTCTATGATGTGGAAGCTAAAAACTCAACTCTCTCTCTCAGACTGGTAAAATCATCAGTATGATGTGGTGGAGCAGTAGTACGTCATGTCCGACCCATACTATAGCAAAACTCCCTGAGGTGACCTTTTCTTTTGCAATACGTACAAAAGAGCACAGTCTTAGGCGGAAGTTGGTTTACTTTTCTTGGTCGAAATCTCCTTCGAGGATTTTGACGATGGCCATAAGGAGTCGTAGTAAACTCGGGAACTGGTTCAGGTGAAATTTGAGATGTGGAGGCACATCATAACCTATTCCCTGCCTATCACCAAAACCTAAGGCGGGGCCGAGGAGCATCTTTCCCATCTTCCCAGATTTGTCCTCGATTTGTACCTTGACTTCCCGTGCTCTCTCCAGATCATGAGTAAGCTGAGCTACAAGGGCTTCAAGTTTCTTCTGAGTCTCCACAGAGGAATGGAGCTCATTCGTAAGACTAGCCACTTGTTTAGTCAAGTCCCCTTTCTCTTTCCCAAAATAACTCTCTCTCTCTAAACAAACTCTCTCTTTCTCTAAACAAACTCTCTTTCTCAACACAGGAAGACTCTCTCTCACTTAAGGTAGTGCAGGTAGAGGACTCTCTCTCTCTCTCTCTCTTTTTCCTAAATCTTCGGCTAAAGCGGTGATCCTAAGAACTAACTCTTTGTTATGCTTTTTAGTTTCAAATGACTCAGAATATAGCTCGGCGTAGGTGCGTTGAAGATCACTCTCTCTCTCTCACTTGCATCATCCTCCCCCTCACTCACATCGCTCTCACTGTCGAGGTTCCCCTGTGAAGTAGCATCCTCATCGTCATGAGGAGAACTATAAGTACTCATATGACTAGCCATGAATGCGGTGAAGTTACACTCATGCGGTGACTCCACTCCAGAATCCATCGACTCGACCTCACTGTTGTCACTAAGGGTAGCATTAAGAACAACTTTGCCTTTTTCTCTGTTCAGCCTAATAGCACACTCAAAGACTCTATGACCGCTACCGTCGGACTCAAAGCATCTTTCACTTTCTTTCTTAAGTGGATATTTAAAATCTTTTTCATTTTTCTTTTCAAACTTATTTTTCTCAAACTTCTTTTTATCTTTAAAATAACCATTTTTTCTTGAATTTGAGAATTCTCTTGAAATTTTTAGCAAATAGGGCCAAATCATCTAAGTCAAAATCACACTTAGAATCTGATGTATCAGTCTCTCTTTTTCTAGATGACTCTCCCCTCTTTCTTGTCGACCCCTTACTCTTTCTCTCCTGGGCATAAAGTGCAATTCCCTTATCTTTAGACTTGACAGATTTAGGAAATATATCAATTTCATACGTTTGCAAGTCTCCTTCAAGTTCCTCCAATTTAAGCGTGTTTAAATTACCCATAGAATTTAGCACAATGACTTTATGAATAAAACGCTTAGGCAGTGATCTAAGAATCTTTTTAACAACTCTAGAATTAGGAATGTGTTCACCAAGATTAAAGCTAGTGTTAACAATATCAGACAGTCTAGCATAAAATTCATCAAAACATTCAGATTCAAGCATGGTGATTGTTTCAAATTGAGTTGTTAAATTTTACAGTTTAGACTCTTTCATAGCATTATTTCCTTCATGGGTAAGTTGCAAAACATCCCATGCCTCTTTTAACGTGGTGCACGTCATTATGCGTTTGAACTCATCAGGTGTGACAGACCCAGAAATAACACTTAAACCCTTAGAATTAAAAGATGACCATTTAACCTCTTCTTCAGTCCATATAGTGACAATTTTTAAATTGGTCACGTTTTCAAGAGTGACGGAGGGAGGTATCCACCCTCTTTTAACAAAAATCCAGACACGTTCATCAATGGCTTTTAATGCAGATCACATGCGGGCTTTCCAGTATGCACAGTTTGTCCCGTCAAAAACTGGAATTTTATTATATAACTTCTCCATTATGAACCCACTCATTTTCAAAAAAATCAATTTTCAGAAAATTGATATCTTAGAATAATTTTGCAGAAAATTACACGGTAAAGTTGTGTAATTGGCTTTGATACCAATTTGAAAGAGTGCGCTTGCGTTCAAATAAAAAATTATTTAATTAAACTCAGTTTTTATGAATTAAGTCCTAAACATGCATCTAGGTGTGATTGATGATGATAAAATCAAGCAAGAACATTCAAACACCCACAAATGAGGAAAAATCCCCCAAAGGGGCAAAACCTTTTATTTTCACTATAATTTTGTAAAAACGGTTACACGGATTACAATGAAAATAAATGACACAGAAATACTCTCGGGTGTCAGTTTTGATGTCATCGGCTAGAACTTTCCCTTTCTAGGAGGGCTGCAATGAAGAAGAAAGACAGCTTGTCCACAAGATACTCCAGATGAGTAAATGATCCTCTTGAAGGTTTAAAGATTCACACACATATATGGGAATGGTTTTGTGAATCAAAAAAGGTTTAGAAAACCTTAAAAAGATGAAGTCTTATTCTGGGCTATTTTCCCAGAATTTTGAGATTGCAGAAAGACTTGAAAATCGTATAGAAGGTATACAGGTATTTATTCAAAAATCGAGGCAGTGGCTCATTTGAATGAGATAGCCAAGTAGCTAGAACGAAGGATAAATATCATTCGAACGAGATCGCGCTATATGCCTATCTCGCGCGAACGACAGTCCAAAGTCATTTGAGCGAGCTCGTCGTTTAAGGCACTTAGCTTCTACACTTAGAAAAAATTTTGCTTTTGATAAAAATTAATCCACACTTCAAAAATAATTTTCTAAATTTTTTTTCCAAAAATTTATGCAAATATTAAAGCTCCAATAAACCATTTTACCAATCATGCGTAGTGGAGTAGTGGGAATGAGCTGAGCAGCACGTCGCATGTAGCATAATGCACATAAAGATAATGGATGCATTGAATTCGGATAAAAGTCGTCGAGGATGATCGTGTTGACGTGCCGAATGTAGCGGTATCAGACATACACACTGTGATCTAGGGAAAAATAGAAAATTTCTAGATTCTACGTCGGACATTTATAAAATTATGTCATTACACAATCTCACGACATCGGGGAGCACTCGTAGCCAGAGCTAACCTATAATGAATTGGTTCTTTGGGAACACACATGGGGGGGCTCATGAGGTGTAAACTCGGGAATATTTTTGGATTCAGGTGGGGGTGGGGGGTAAAGAGGAACCTCAATGGTGGGTTCCTTGAATGAGATAAGGTCGTGATCAGTATCACAATCGATGGATAAGTCAACACAATTATCAACTTAGGGCCCGAACCATTGGAAGGTCTCAACTTCGAGATTCTAGGGATGATAGAGTTGGTCACACTCAAAATCAATGGCACAAGGCGACTCATCATCACTCCACGTGGGAGCAACAATGGGTTGACTTGGGGTGGAATCTGACTCTCAAGCACACTCAAATTCATTTAACCTTTATTTAAGCCATTGAAAGGCTTTATTTTGAGATATAAGAGTGTGCTCGTGTTCGAGGAAGAGCTTTTGCAAGATGCTCTCGAGAGCGGATGAGCATGATAATGGTGAAGTGATAGCGGGAGGAGGTGGTGGACATAACTCTCTATAGACACTAGGATGCGGAGAATACTCATATGAAGTGGGAGGAATAGGGCTAAGTTCATCATACACGAGAGAGGCATCTCCGTGAGAGATAAAAGGGTAATCATCATGAGGAGAATAGTAAGGGGACTGATCGGAATGAGGTGCACGAGGTTTCAATGATGATTGTTGGAAACCGTAAGGATCCGTAACATGGGGTTGGTATTCATAAGGAATAGAAGGGTGATTAGGCCTCCCTAAATAGCTTGGGTTCTCATACCCCTCGGTAGTGGATATCTCGTGACAATACACCGAGGGTTGTTCCAAAACAGTGTCATATGGATACAAGTCAACCATGATGGGTTCAGATGGATAGGAAATATATGGACACTCACGGGACAAGTAATCGGCAAGAAAGCGGTGGGTGCATGATGAAGCATTGGATGAGTTGACACTCATCATCGAAGGTGGTGGAATATGAGATGTGTGCGTGGATGACAACACGATAACAACTGTGGGTGTAAGAGAGTTAAATCCATGAAGTAAATTATGGAGGTTCGACATGGGCTCAACTCCAAACAAGCTTCGAGAGAATGGGAAATGGCCAAAGTATTCCTGTAAAGGACGTTATTCGGCCATGATGAGAGGAATATTTTTTAAAATTTTAAATATTTTTCAAAAGAAAAGAAAATCCTTTTGGCATTTGGAATTTTGAAAGAGAAAGAAAATACTTTTGGTATTTTTGGATATATTTTTAACAAAGGAAGAAAATATTTTTGCAATTTTTCAAAAAAGGGGAGAAAATGGACTCTTTTTTAAACTCGAAAGGACGGAGCAGAAAATTGACTACCAAAAGAGATGAATACGCATGAGGAAAGAAAAAATCCTAGCGAGCACGTAGCCAATTATTATCTTCAATTAAGTGATAGGTAGTCAAAATTTTAATTAATTCGTGAGCGAGAAAAACACAGAGCCGTACATCGCCTTTGAAAAAAATGTGCTCCTACTTTCTTCCCGAAAGAACAAAAGGCTTACTACTTAAGGCTCACCACACTAGATACTATAATAATTGACCATCCGGTACCATGCTGGGGAAAGAACAAACCCTTTTTACTGGGCGACCTCACTTAAAACCCAGTTTCCCTAGGCAGTTGTTTTAAGAAGGTCGATTGAAGATTGACAGGGGTGAAAAGAACTCACTAGAGTATCCTTCGAGTGTCTCAGTTAAAAAGGGTCCTAATGAACACTGATCCTACTTGGCTTTCTAGTTCATTGATTTTAATTTAAGTGATAGCACGAGTAACAATCAAATAGATAAAGTGATTGGGTGGGTGATGAAATCCCAACTCGTTGTAGTGGCCGAGTCTAGTCTTAGGCAGATTAATTCATCAAACCATTCAAATTAAGTGCGATGCAAAAATTAAAATCACACAAGAAAAATTAATCACACAAAAAATGAACTCGTTTGTAGGAGATTCACAAGTGATAAAGAAATTTATCTCCCACAATTTTTACATACGTGGGGTGAATACCGAGTTGAGTCGATCGGGGGTAAGCTCGCCTAACTTTAGTCATCCCGGGATTCTTACGGGCCAAAAATAGAGAGGCTTCAAATTTCCACTCCAAGGGTGCTCTCTCTTTATTTTGTCCCGTTTCCCGTTTCCCTTTTCGCTTTTGTTTTTGTTTTTTAATGAATAATTACTACAAAAAGAATCGGTGTCAAAACGCAGCCAAGTAAATACAAGGCCTCAATAATCCTATACAACTAGTCTAAGGAAGAGGGAGAAGAAATAACTATAACTAAAAAAAATAAAAAATAAATTAGAAATCTTCACTTTGCTCCAATCGTCAAGAAAGCGGCAACGACGCCATTTAAAAAGAGGCTTTACGCATATTTGTCGTTGTCTTCAAAGGCCTAATCTCAAAATCCCTTGAATACCTACCAAACTTGTTAAACAACTCGTATTGCGGTAAGTAAGGTTATCAATCCAACTTTCAAGGTGAAACAATTAACATGAGCACTTGCAATTTCCAATTTTTTTAATTAAAGTCTTTATTTTATTATATTTTTATATTTAAAAAAACAATTTCAAGGGAGAATTAACTAATAAATGCTAAAAATATGAAATGAAAAATAATGTGTAACCGAGTGTGATAACTGTGAGAAGGTCAAGAGATGTGATTTCACCGCATTATCAATTATTTTAATTTCTCAATTTTTTAATTTGAAATGTTATGAGATAATATTAGATTGATAATCTAACTCTCGTTACAATTATAAATTTAATAGTAACTTTTTTAGAAAACTAATTTAAAATTGTCCCTCTATGAAAATTTAAGAATTATACTATTTTCAAGAAAATTACCCGTTAGGATCAATTTAATAAAAAATGTATGAATCCTCAAATTTCAACGCCGAATTAACATTTAAATTTAGGAAAAACCTATCTCTAGTTTGATTCCCAAAATCGAATATTAAAACTAAATTAATTTACTATCTCTAGATACATAAATTAATTTGTGACAATTACAAATTAATTTTCCTAGAAATATGACAATCAATGAAATTGATTAATTAAACTAACATCATACGTGCTTCATCCCACCCCTTAAACGGAGTGATTAGTCAAGCATACTATAATAATCAACTATAATCAAAATAAAAATTAAAAGGGGAGATAAGAAATTACGATACAAATGTATCTTTTTGAATCGCGTATCTTAAAATGCGTCTCTTTCTTCCATAGATAAAATCACTTGATTACACCAACAAGAATAAAAAAACAAACCTAAAAATTATTCTAAAGCTTAACTATGTTTTTTTTATTTTTTTATTTACAAAATGTACAAAAAATGGACTATCTCTCTCTCTCTCTGCAGTGTATCCTATATGAGAGTCCCTCTATAGATGAGTTGCCACTTTTTCTTTATAGTCCACAAATTGATTTGTGGTTAGAGAGATTCATGGTATTTTAATTAGCCAAGTCAAGGGAAAACGTACGTGGATTTTTGGTTTCGAAATGGGTCTTCGATTATCGGATTGAAACCGGGTATATGTTGGTTCGGTTTTGGGTTAAAGTGGGTCAAAGTTCAGATATGGGTATGGGATATGGTAGAACCAATAATTTATGAAATGAAGGCATCAGTTATTCAAAGTGTGTTTCACTCTTCTCAAAAACCCTACATCATCTTCTTCATTTTCCCTTTATGCCTTACATAAACCCCATTTTCACCCTTGGTGACGTGTTCGGGCAAACGAGAAGTTTATATGGTGAATTACTCGACATTATCAACATAGTAGTTAGCATTCATTCATGAGATAAAATTTCTTTCATGCGACCAGACCACTCAGGAGGATGTGGTGGTGACCGGAGCAAAGACAACTGCTCCTTAGGGAGGGCAGACCAGCTCACCGATAGCAGCTCCAGTGATAGGTACGAGTCTAATGAGCATGTTTTTTGACTTCTTAAACAAAAAAATGCGGACCTAGCAAGTTTGGGTCAAGGCTATGTAACCCCAGCAGCTGCCCCCTTTGGTGGGGTAGCCACTCCAACGGCCATTCCAGTAGAGACGATTCCGCCACGGAAGATGGTGCCAGAGAAAGTTGTGTCACCATCCAGCACACCAGCAACAAAGGAACCAAGTTTGGAGGAATCTCCCTCCAAAGAAGTTACTATAGAGGAGGTGAGAAAGTAGATTTCCTCCACTTAAAGAGAAGAACCTTATCTATATGATGAGTTATAAGATCCTTACCCTCAGACTGTAAATGAGAAACCATACCTAGAGGGGTACATTCTACCGAAGTTTATTAAGTTTAATGGCAAAGGATAAAACTCAATAGAACACGTGAAGAAGTTCGTTGAATACCTAAGGGTGCATGGAAATGACAAGAACTTGAGAATTAAGGAGTTCTCCAAGACCCTCACAGGGAAGGCCTACACATGGTATTCCCACCTGGCTCCCAACAGTATTCCCTCATGGGAAGAAATGCATAGACTATTCCTTTAAAAGTTCTTTGTGACAGAGGATGATTTCACATTGAGACACATGGCAGAAGAAGTGCAAAATCTTGGGGAGGAGTTAATATAATATATCAAGAACTTTCGTGAGAGAGCACTGGATTTTCACGAGCAGGTAGAAGAGGAAAGGCTACTTAAAATCTGTGTTGATGGGCTATTAGAGGAATATAAGCTCCATATGATCAATGAAACTATATATGGCACCTTTAGAGAGTTCACTATGGCTGCCAACAATATAGCCATGATAATCAAGCTGAGGTCCTCGAGCTGGAGGACACAGGTGCCATTGACTTCTGGATGGTTTCAAGTCTCGAGGAGACGGGTCATCAACTATGTAGATGGGATCCCTAAAGGTAAGAAGGTAGGCTCCGGATCTAAGAACAATAGCCCGAGTAATAAGAGAAAGTTTGGAGAAAATGACACACCACCCCTACCTTGCAGCGTGGCAGAAGCTATAGATTTCTATCATACGTTGGTATGAGAGGGGGTAGTAGGTCCCCCTCACTTGAATGGGGAAACTCCAACAGCAACTAAAAATGCCAACCTAAATATTGCGAGTTACACCAGTGGGTACAACACTCCACCAAGGATTGTAACTACCTAAGGAGGATCATTGGTGAGTAAGTGGCCAGTGTACTCTACAGATACCTCCCGTGGATGTTAATGAAAACCCACTTCAACCAGATCATTATACAACTGCCAATATGGTAGTAGTGTATGATGAAGAAGCATCCCAAGATCTCATGGAGTGGGAAAGTGGTGGGAAACTATGTGAAGAGTTGGAAAGGCTATCACTGAGCAGTAAGAAGAGAGTTGAGCTAGAAAAAAGGCACGAGGAGTACTTATTCACTCTAGACCAAGAAGACGATGGAGATGAATAAATCGAGCAGGTAAACCTCCTAAAGGGCGAGGTGGGTATGGGGGAGGGGGCTATCTGAGGCAGAATACATTTGCAATGCCTAGACATATGAGGTAAACCTAGATTCTGAATGTGAAGCCATTACGAGGAGACCCAAGTTCAAGTGGTTCTTCGACCAAATATGAGTTAAATATGACACCAGGGTGGTCATAACCAGAGAAGTTTTGGAAGAAGTATAACAGCGAGGAGATCCCTTATTGAATTGGCAGGGACCGACTTGTAGGTTGATTAAGAGGTATACCTCTGAAGTGGTATTTTCTGAAATAGACAAACATTTGTCGTACTTCCACAACCACCCATCATATGTCATAACTATAATCAATGGAGTTTCATTCCCTAGAGAATTAATGGATAGAGGAGCATCCTTCAACATTATGCCAATCATCACGTTATACGAGACGAGGATCGATCAAGAGAAGATTGTGTCTGTGCCATTAGTGATATCGGGATTTAACAGCGCCAAGATTTTTTCCCTCGGATATGTGAATGTAGTGATTAAGTTGGGAAATTTTACTTCCCACATCAAATTTCAAGTCATTAATGCTAATGCAAACTACCAACTACTCATTGGGAGGGTATGAATGCATACCCACATCATAGTACCACCCACCTACCATTAGTGTGCAAAGGCCAATATCAGAGGGACAAAGATCATAATTAAGGCCACACAAAAGCCTTTTTCCGTTGAGGAGGCCCATCGGGTGGATGCAACGTTCTATAAAAAACTGGATGAGGAAAGAAAATATATTACTAAAAAGCTAGAAGAAAAGCAAGTGGTTGGAGGAATTGCCCGGCTAAAGAAATCTGTACATGATCGTTTGGGGGGAGGGTGATCCCCCATATAGAAAAAGGTAAGAGAAAGGTGGAGGAGGTAGTTAAACATTCTTGAACCTATAAAAAAGTGGTCCTACTCGATGGAAAAGTTATCTGCCATTTATAACGGTTTGCGCAAGCGGTCATCTGGGATGAGAGCATCGACCCGACGCCAGAATGTTTTGTTGTGGATGAATCCCATGTTATTGAGAATATTATCTAAGCAAAAGAATCTCTAGAATGCATGCAGGATGAACCTAGGGAGCAACTACAAGAATTAGTAGAGATCAACCTGGGGGTGGAAGGGGGTGAAAGTAGACCCATTCTAATCTCCAAGAGTTTAAGACAAAAATAGAAGTAAGATCTTGTGGGGATGCTCAAAGAGTTCACTAATGTGTTCTCCTGGAAATAAATGTAAATGCCATGGATAGACCTAGAGGTGAGCTCCACAAATTGAATGTTCTTACCAACGCTCTCCCATTCAGGCAAGCAACACGCACGTATAAAGCTGACCTCGATCTATAGATAAAACCATAGGTAGAGAAGATATCACAAGCGAGGTTCATCAAGCCTATAAAACATCCTATGTGGCTCTCCAGCATAGTGCCGATGGCAATGAAAGACAAGATCCAAATTCAAATTTAGGTGGATTTTTGTGACCTAAATCGGGCATGTCCCAAGGATGAGTTTCCTCTGCCAAGTATAGACAACTTACTTGATGCTACTGTAGACCATGAGATGTATATCTTCCTGGATGGGTACGTTGGCTACAATTAGATTAAGATGGACCCACTAGATGCGGAGAATATTGCATTTCACACGCCCTGGGAAATTTCCACTATACAATTATATCATTCGGATTGAAGAATGTCGGGGCCATGTACCAAAGGACTATAATGGAAATTTTTCATGATTTATTTCATGATATACTAGAATTTTATGTGGACGATCTAGTTGTGAAATGTAACAAAGAAAGTAAACACAAATAGGACCTACGAAGAGTGTTCGAAATGTGTCGCAAGTACAAGATGCGGATGAACCCCTCGAAGTGTGCCTTCAGGGTCACTGCGGGAATTTTTTTGGGTTTTATTGTAAATAGGCAGTGGGTGAAAGTAGATGAAGAGAAAAAGAAGGCCATCATGATGATGCCACCTCCAAAGAGTCAAAGGTAACTTAAGAGATTCTTAGGTAAAGTTTTCTACCTAAGAAGGTTCATAGCTGCGCTAACGGAGGTGACCCACCCATTCACACCCCTTCAAGAAGACAGAGTTAAGTGGATTTGAGGAGATGATTTGAAGAAGGCCTTTGAAAATATCAAAGGAATTTTATCCTCCCCATCCATAATGATTCCACCAAAAGCTGGGGCGCTACTACTGCTCTACCTTACTTCAATAGAAAGATCCATAGGGGCATTCCTAGCCCAAGAAAAGGAAGGAGTAGAAAATACAGTGTATTATTACTTGTCAAGAGTGATCTTAGGTACATAATCTAGATACACCAGCATAGAGAGGCACTATATTTACCTAGTCTTTATTGCTCAAAAGTTGAGACTTTATTTACTAGCTTTCACAGCTCATGTAGTCACTAAGTGTGACCCCATCAAGTACCTCCTCTCACAGACAATTCTTGTCAGAATATGATTTAAAATGCATAGTACCTAAATACATTAAAAGTCAAGTGGTAGCGGATCTACTCGCCCATTTTCCAAGTGGGAATTTTGAGCCCCCCAGTGAGGAACTACCTGGGGAGAAATTTCAAGCATGCATAGTGGAAGAAATGGAAAAGTGTACGATGGAGTTCGATGACTCCAGTGCTTGAGAACAGGAGGTGCCGGTATTATATTGTCAAACAGTAAGGAGAAGATCACCCTCTCCTTTAAGTTAGATTTTAATGCTCAAACAACGAGGTTGAATATGAGGCCCTCATTTTGGCAATTTTAGAGGCACTCAGAAGAGGGATCAGAGTGTTGTACATATGAGGGGACTCCAACCTGGTAGTAAAACAGGTTAATGGGGAGTTCCCCCTTAAGCATGCCAACCTAGCACCCAACAGATACATCATTCAGAGATTGTTGGGGTAGTTCTTGGAAGTAACTGTCGATATACATGCAAGAATAATGACTAGGCATCTTGACGCACTAGCCACGAGAAGTTATAAATGGATGGTGTAGAAGTAACAATCAAAGTACGACAAAGAACATTACTTACTACAGTGAAATCTTTGTACCCAGGCAACGATCCAGAAGATTAGAGGCACCTAGTGGTGAAGAAACTAGAAACCAGAAAGGGGACAATGAAGGTATTGGAGCTAGCTAACTACCACTTGCTACAGGGAACACTTTATTTCAAGAGCCCTGAAGGGTTCCTATCAAGATGTGTTGGAGAACAAGAAGCTAAAGAAAGGTTTGCAGAGATGCACGAAAACATTGTGGGGACACTGATATTCCTCTTTACCATCGGTTGCAGCAGGGGGCTACTATTGGCCCACTTTAAAGTTCCAAGCCTATTTTGACAATCCAACGAAAGCTAACTTTGTGGAAGTATTTGAAGATTGGAGGTAACCATACATAGCATATCTAAAAAACGGTGAGTTACCCACTGAGAGAGTGGATCAGCGAAAGAGGATGGACCATTCTTACTTGGTGGAAGGAGATCTTTATAGGAAGGGGTACAATGAGAAGGCACTGAGGTTCATAGATAAGGAAGACACTGGGAGAGTGCTAAAAGAAGCTCATGGGACCTCCCACATGGGGGTGCCAAGCTGTATGATTAGCTGATAACATTGAGGTACTACTGGCCAACCATGGAGAATGAATCCATTAGTTATGTGAAGAAGTGCAAAGCCTGTCAAGTACATAGCAACATGGTACATGCCCCTTCAGTTAGCTTACAAAGCCAAATAGCTCCCTACCCCTTCCATATATAGGCATTTGGCCTAGTTGGAAAAATCAGCCCAACTTCTCATGGAAAAGCTTTTATCATTGTGGATGCAGAATTATACACCAAATGGCCAGAAGCCATCCCTATAAGGAGAGTGATTGCCCAAGTGGTAACCCAATTTATCAAGGAGTATATCATATGCTGGTTTTGTATACCCAAAGTAATTTTTACAGATAATGGGAAGCAATTGGTACGCAAGGAGACGGCCTTCCGCATAAATAAGTACAAAATTATGCACAACAGTTCAACCATCTCTTACCCTAAGGGTAATGGCCAAGCAAAATCAACCAATAAGACCTTGATAAATATCTTGAAGAAGATGCGGGAGGACATGCTTGGATCATAGGATGAGAAGATACCCATGGTGCTATGGGCTTATCGTACCTCAAAAAGAAAACCAATCAAGTTCAACCTATTCTCATTGGTATATGGTACTGAAGTTGTATTACCAGTGGAGTTGGCGGTACCCTCAACTAAAGTTACTCTAAGTAATAGACTCATACCTGACCCATGACATGTACAACTAGAGGCGTTTGACGAACATAGAGCCAAGGTGAAAGATATCTTTAAAGTCTACACCTAAATATTTCCAGAGCCTACGAAAATTTGGTCAAGCCCAGGGAGTTCCAAGTGGGAGACTTAGTCCTGCGAGCATCCACTCACCATCTCCGCAGCATGTCGGCATCAAAGTTCAAACCTAATTGGGAAGGCCCCTTTGTCATGAGAGGGGTAGGCAAGTCGAATTATTGCCATATTTTAGAACAGAGAGTGATTGCCTCCAGTCCATCAATTGCAAGTGGCTGAAGAGGTATTATGTTTAGCATTGTTAAAAAAATTCATTTTTGTTAAAGAATTTGAGCAACTTGCTCTAGCACCAGAAAAGTTCTTTTTTGTAAAAATGATAGAGTAGTGAAATTTTGTAAATGATACAGAAAATGAAAAGAAATGAATAGCAACTCCTTTTTTAGCATTGCATGATGATTCTTATTTTGCTTATTTACCTATGGCATAAGGTAGATCCATCAAAATATTTTTTTATGTACCCTCTACTAGACTAGAAGAGGGTCCAAGACAAAGAGAACTTTGCTCATTACATTTGGAGGTACATCCATCCTAATAGAAAAGTATATTTAGAAAAATCTCTCCAGACATGTTAGACAAATGATTTTGATCTTGTCACTAGACCGGTAAGAGGACATCCTCCAAGTCATAATAAAAAAATATATAGCAAATGGTTTTTTTAATTTCCTAGAGACCAAGTTTTAACTTCTGTTCTTAAAGAAAAGGCCTTACATGACCAAGTCCATAAAAATATAGAGAAAATGGAACTTACACTCCCCTGCTTTAATTTCTTAAAAAAAGTTTGAGGGAAGGAGAAGAGTTAACCCTTTATCTCCCATCTATTTCCTAAGAAATGTTAACCATGATAAAATACCCCATAGTTAGAGGGAACAATTCTAAAACATGATAACTTTCTTAGATAATATGAAAGTACCCCACAGTTAGAGGGGAAAGTTCTAAATTTATAAGTTTATCAAATAATATACAAGTACCCCACAGTTAGAGGGATAACTTGCTCAGATAATATGCAAATACCCCACAGTTAGAGGGGACAATTCTAAAAATGATAACTTGCTCAGATAATATGCAAGTATCCCACAGTTAGAGGGGACAGTTCTAAATATGATAACTTGCTCATATAATATGAAATCACTCCACAGTTAGAGGGGGCAATTCTAAAAAATGTTACTTGCTCAGATAAAATGCATGTATTCCACAGTTAGAGGGGACGATTTTAAAAATATTGGTTGCTCAGATAATATGCAAGTACCCCACAGTTAGAGGGGACAATTTGAATATGCAAGTATCCCACAGTTAAAGGGGACAGTTCAAACAGATGAAGTGGCCACAGAAGATTAGAGCAGACCATAGTAAGTAGATATCAAAGTCCACATAAAAGAAAATGAGCAAGATTATAGAAACTAACAAAATACATTTTCATTAATAATGACAAAGTTCTTTACATATGAAAAGTGTACAAAAGAAAGTATACACAATAGTGCTATCTACCCACTAGACAACATGAAAAATAAATCTTAGCGGGAGCGCAGGTCTGTGTAAGAAGGAGCAGTCTCCTTAACAAGTTTCTCCTCTAATCAAGCCATTCGAGCGTCATCCTTAGCAACACCAACCTCTAGCTTGGACAGCTTGGCCTAGAGGGACTAAATCTGAGTTTGAACCCGAGCAGCGTCAGCCAGACGCTGTTGTTCCTTAGTTTGCCTGGAAGTATGGAGCTTTATCATCTACCTAAAGGCGATTCCAAGAAAGTGACGAACTAAAGATTCGAACCAATCCAGTTGTAAATAATAGAAGTGTTGAAGATCATGAAAGCCTGGAGAAACAATGCAGCCCTCTCAGTAGTCATGTCAGCAATAGGGGTAGATAAGAAGTCATGCAGATGGCTATCTAGGGATTTCAAGTTATAGACCATAAGGCTATCTATGTTGAGGATACTCTCGAAAGTAAAAGTCTTAGAATGGTGCTCCAATAGCATCTCCAACACCTCGCGCTCATGAGCACGGAATCGGGAAGGAAACTTTGAACGCCTCATCGTTCTCATAAAAGACCCAAGAGCCCCTACCTCTATATCATCATATCCTTTGTTATGAGACTCAATCTCTGAAAGAGGGGTAGAAGAATTCTCGCCAAAGCCGATATCACCGGTGGCTCATAACTTTGGTCGGCCTCACCAGTGGCCTTAGCAGGCTAACCAACCGGATCATGTAATTTGAAAAGAAAAAGGAGATAAGTCACAAAGAAGATAAGTAGCAGGAGGTGGGTTACCCATACTTAAATTAAAACAAAGATCATGGAAAGCTTACCCCAAAGTCCATGGGAGTCAATACGCTGTCACCAAAATGAGGGGACTATGAACTTGAGCACCAGCCTAACAGAAATTGACAAGAGTTAGTATTTTTTCTTTTAGCTAATGAAAAAAGAGAAATTTTCTTGCTTTAAGAGACAACAATAACCCAGGTATGACAGTTTAATACCTGGGGAGTGCATAGTATAACACTCACAGTAAGTCCCACAAAACTAGGGACGACCGCCTCATTAACTTGATAATAAGGAAATAGGAACATGAAGGTGAGCCAACTTACATAGTAAAAGCAAGAAGAAAAGAGGGAACAAAGAAAAGAGTAAGGTATGACAGTATAGTACCTAACTCACTATAGTTCCCCTGGTTGTTCCACAGTCAGAGGAACAATCGATGTGATAATCTAAAAATAGGGAAATAGGTAAATGCCATCAAGTATTTACACAGAAAATATAAGCTCAACAGATCCAGGAAGATTAAGTATTTACCTGAGAGTTCCCCACTGAGATACCCGCCAGAGACTCCCAAGTAGCCGGAGCAAGAGTGGTACTAATTAGAGGGGTGAGCAAAGTCTCCTCAAGAACATAAATTGGTGGACTACTCACCTAAGAGCCCAAATATAGGCCCTAAAAGTAAAGGGACCACATCCACAAATATGTCAGAAAAAATATAGAATACGCAGATCTGTAACTAAGCTAGAAAGTAGAGGTTGCAAAGATCGAACATACCACTGAAGCTGGTCCTGTGGAGCTAGGAACAAGCCCCCCAGACAAGGGGACTTCATCCAGGTTGGCTGAAGTAGCTTCCCCCACATAAGATAAGGGGAAACTCACAGGTGCTACCTCAGGAACTATGTCTAAGACCTTCATCATAGGCAATACAGGTGAGGAGGTCTCACTAGCACTACCCTGTAAGAGAAGAAAGATATGAAAATTTATAATTCTTTCGTAGTAATAAAAAAAGGAGGCATAAAAGATAAGTAAAGACAAGACATAATAGTTATCGGGAGAGGTTTTATAGTAATGCCTCACGCATATATGATGGATCTAGGAGCTTCCCCGTAGTTAGTAGGGACTACTAAAGGGGGAACTGAAGATGCAAATGGAGAAGCGGTAGTGCCAACCAATTAGCATAAAAACAAACAGAAACATAGTATGAAAATAGAATCCCAATGGCACGAGAAAATGAATCAAAAAGACAAAATATTCAATATAAGCATACCTGAAGTCCCTATAAAGAAGGAGGAAAGATGACCGGCATAATAGTAGCACTGGATACAATAACCTAGTTATGGCAAAAATAGCTAGCAAACCAAACATAAAAAAAGAAAGAGATGAATCCTAATGAGAATGAATAATACCTGAGAGGTAGAGCTAACCTATGTAACAGACTCGCTAGATGCAATAGCGAAAATTGGCCTGGAAGATATAGGCTGAATGTAAGGGTTATTGTCCATGGGCACAAAGACCCCAAAGATGAGAATCCTCCCTGACGGTGATAGACCAGGGGTAGTGCCTCCTGTAAGTGGGGGGGGGGGGTATATTCCCTTAGTAGATGAAGGATCACTAGAAGAAGGTCCCTGCAATAAAAATAGGCAAAGAAAATACAATCATGGATGTAGAAAATATGATAGAATAGATAAAGACCATAAAGAAGACAGACTCAAAATACCTCAGACAGTCCTATAGAGGAACCTCTCATCACCAAGGAGGGGTGAGGTTAAGAGAGGTGGCCAAGAGAAACAGTCACCTATGTGTATAACAATGGTAGACTTTAAAAGATATGTCTCAAAATGTAACAAGTAAAAGTAAGAGACTTATGAGAGCTAATGTGTACCTGGACTGAAAAGGAGGACACAAAAGAAGTCCTTACTGTCGTCGACAATACAGTAGATAACTGCAAAAAAAAAATATAAGGAAAGAAGATGTATTAGTAAAATAAATAAGAAAAAGAGAATAACAACTGATCAGAGGGAAATGACAAACCTCACTAGATAGGCCCAAAGACGAGACTAACATAGAACTCCGGGCCCTAGGAAAAGGCCCCCAAGCAGGAGGGGACGACGGATCACTCGCCGCAATGAAGAAACCCTGCGAATTTCTTAAAGATAAACAAAATTCATATCTGAAATATGTATATGAAAATAGATAGTAAAATAGTAATAGAGAAGTTAAGAGAAAAGACTTATAGTGGTAGAGCGAGCGGTCTCCCATATGGTAGATGTCCGGTAGTGGGGCTACTGACAGACGGAGAGCCTATGAGAGCATCTTCACTAGAAGACTCCCCAAAAATAGTTAACAAATAACAAATATCAGGATGTTGATCACCATAAGGGTTAGTGACACTCATCTTATTCGAAGAAGAACCATCATCATCATAGGAGGGAGTGATTCTATAATAGAAAATGGAACCAATAAATGAAACCCTGAGAAAGCCAGTTTCACTAAGTAAAAGAGAATGAGGTGTAGTACCTTCACCTATGGGAATGGAAGTAGCAGCGGGCTCTTCAGTAGATAATTCAAGGGCCTCATAACCTTGCTCGCATACATTCCTATATGTCTCCTCTACCCCAAGATCGTAAGTGTCAGACCATCTGGTGCGGAGGAAGGGGAAGAAGTCTCAATGTCAGCCTTCTTCTTCTTCCTGCTCGCCCTAGTTCTTACTAGTTAAGGAAGGGAAGTGGGGGAAACAGTCACAATAGTGGAAGTAGTAGTGCCAATAGGGACAATGGTAGCTGATATGAAGCTGGAAACTTCCACACCGGGATGCTTCCTTTTTGAAGCAGCAGGAGCTCTTGAATTGCCTCTCGAATTGGTCCTAGCAGGTTGAGGCTCAGGTTGCTTGGAATGGATAAACTCATTGAGCAGAAGCCACACCAGGATTGGAGTCAATTGCTCAAGAGGATCCTTAGTGATGGTACTTCGGTGTCACACCGACCTTTGGGTCCTTTTACCCAAGTATCGGTCGTTGTTGGGGATCTTTGTGTAAATAGTTTCATGGGGAACATCCTTTATGAAAATCTGAATCAAGAGGACCTGCTTATGCCAATGGGTAAACTAGGAACGCGAAAAAGTGGGAAGGTAATCGTGAGAGGGAAGAAATAAGTTACCCAAATGACCTACTCTGCCAACCACCCCGTCAAAGGTGAAGTTGGTAAAAGCCTCAAGATATAGCTCGAAGGGGGGGGGGGGTGCTCGAAGGATAACCAAATTTCCTCCTCACTCTCTCAGAGTGGTAGAACTCCACACCTTTACCCATGTTCGTCAGTGAGGGAAAAATGCAAGGAAGAAGCATAATGATCACAAAAATGTGGGGGCAAGTGGAAACAAAGTCAACATCGACAGGATAGTAGAAGGTGCCTCCAGTCGCAGAAAAATAATGCCAAGAAAAAATATCATCCACAGTCTTGCAGTACGGTCTGAAATAGAACTCATCAACATTATATATCTGTAGTGGGTGGAGGCATGTTCTCCACATCATAGATAGATGAGGTCATCAACCATCTCGTCCAAAAATCTATATAATCGTAGCTCATCGTTGTATCTGTATAGTGCGTATAGGGCTCTTCGATCATCGACCCCGACTGCGCATCATTCTACATCTCTTTCACCCACCTCATATACATAGGGACACTGACGATGGAACCACAACCTCCTCCTACACGATTTGCCTCACTACCCTCTCGCCTAGGTACCATACGTAACCAAACTCATGCGATATCAATCGTCGCATCTGTGCATGTAGGTCCGTCACCCCCGTATCATGCACTGTTTCCCCCCAAAGGTAGAAGGTCATCTATAATCCCCAATAGAGAATCAATATCTACTCATGGAATGAATATTCCAAGGACTCAAAAAAGATAGACAGATAACCTGATCACTCGTTAGGGCATTCAGAGCCCGTCGCACATCCGTCATAGACAAAGACTACTTCGACCACCGGTTGGACTTCCACCACTAAAACATCTGACAGAATCCCCCAATCCCTCATCCTTCAGGGATATTAACCCCACATTGTTCCCGATCACCTTAAAAAACCATGTCAGCAAAAGACAGGAATCAGCAAAACAAACCAAAGAAGAATACAAGGAAATGCATAAAAATAAAAATGAATTCAAAATTACCTCCAGAAGATACGCAACCCCGTAAAAGTCTACCAGCAGCACTGGTTGAAATCATCCAAAGAAGAATAAAGTTGTGCCAAGGTCAGTGTTGATGTAAAAAATTAGATCGCTCTAATTATTCAATCACAAATAAATAAAATGAGACAAAGATTTTAAAGTGGTTCAGCCTTATATGAATGGCCTACGTCCACTGTTATGTTATTGCTGAGTGTTTGGGAATTCTCGATTACAAGTTCAACCAAGAAATTCCGGTCCCCTTGAATGAGGGTGATACAAGGTATTTATAGCCCTTAGGCTGTACATGAAAAGGGTTGATACATTAAATGATATACATATGAAAGGGTAATACATTTAATGCAGCGTGTGTGTCAAGATGTTAAACATTCAATGAATAGTTGAATTGTTGATTATCTGGCAATTAATGCTACGGCCGAGATGCATCTTGAACCGCCTCCAGTTGCTCGTTGCTCGTTGCTCAGGAGTTCCTCGGAGCGTTAGAGTACCTCGGAGTGCTGAAGTTCCACGGTGTATCCTCGTTGCTCGGAGAGACCATGAGTAGGTCGGGGAAATGAACTTCCTCGTTGCTATTGTGCCAAATAGATTGACACGTGTTCACATATTATTCATCCATATCAGCATGTTAATTTTTGGTATCAACAGAAGCCCCCAATGTTTTCATTTTTCGAACTTTGAGGAGTATGGAACATTCTTTCTCTATATATGGCGATATTAAATGACTTTCCTGGGTTTTAGGAGCCTTTTCTTCATATTTGAATTTCCTTCCAAATTCGCAGAATCCGCCATTTTGCCTTTTTATAGGCGCTTCGGTCTTCGTGCCCTTTTTGTCCTTTTAGCTGCCGGAAGTTCGATAGTTTCTTTTTGTAATCATTTCTTTCGCCATTTCCCAAGGCACAATATTTAAACTTCCCACGCAATCATATCGTCTTCTACCTTTTCCAATGTTCTGCATTCAAGCTTTCTGTTCTCTCTCTCTCTTGTGCGTTCATCTTTTCCTTCGCTAGTTGTCAGCTCTTCCTTTTTCCCTGTAAGTTTCTCTTCTTTTTCTTCTGTATATCTTTTATTCACTATGGTTTATCTTATGGAATCTGTTGAAAAATTTCGTTCCGATTTTTCCATTCCTTCCTGGGTAACTCTGGAGGTTCTTTCTGAGCCTTTAGATTATTTTCGATTGGCTGAGGAACATTGGTTCCCCAGTCTATTCATTGCTGAATGTGGATTTTCTTTTCCACCAAACCCCTTATGCTTAGAGTTATGTCAGTACTTTGACGTTGTTCCTGCAAAAATAACCCCCAATTCATGGAGAATAATTAATGGGGTGTATAAATTAAATCTGACTCATGGGACTCGTATAGGGATTCCTGAGATTATGTATTGCTATAGATGGGCTATTTTAGATAATGTTTATTACTTAAAAACTAGGTTTCTAAATAGGGCTCTTGTAGTTAACCTCCCTGATGCAAATAGAGATTATTTTGAACATGGAGTGGTTATTAAAAATTGGCAATATGCACCCCTGGTTGGAGATGCAGTATACCAGGGTCCTAAATGCCCCCCATATGGCAATGGGATAGGTTTATTCTCATTTTCCTTTACTTATGAAATTATGCTTTTATCATATTTGACAAAATGTATGACTGATATTTCATTATGTATTTATTTGCAGTGGATAGTAAAAGAAAAACTCCAAAAGAATCAGAGGTTAATATTAAGCATCTGAAACTTATCTGGGGTTTGCATAAGAGCGTGGCAGACGAACACATCAGGTCTGCATCATATTTACTGCAGTATAGGAGCTATACGACTTCTTATACTGCTGGTCCTGTGATTAGATCTATTGAGCCAGCCTCAACTCCAGAGGATTCTTCTTCAGATTCTCACCTTCCTTTAAGTCAGAGAATGGGTAGGAAAAGAGCTCCTCCTGCTCTATTTGATGACACTACTTCTGCTGCTGAGGCCAAGAAAAGCAAAATTGATGTCCCAGAGGGGACTAAGAAGGTGGATGTTGTGCCTTCTAAAGCTTCCGAAAAGCCCCCAGTGGCTCCGAGCAAGAAGGTTACTCCTGTGGAGATGACTGCTATCTCTCCAACCAAGAGCTCTTCCTTGGTTGAAATTACTGAAGTCCCTTTGAGGAGATTGAGGAAATCGTCCTCAGTCAATTTTGCTGAAACTGTCAATCCGGCTGAAACCATCTCCTCTCTACCAGCTGGTGATGTTGGTGTTCCAACCATCATTCATCCGAGCTCTGCCATGAGCTCGGTAAAAACTTGGATCATACCCGAGGTCCAAGGAACTGATGAAAAGATTTCTAGGGATATGCTAACATCCCTAGATACCCGTCATTTGGCTTCAGTAAATCTCTCATACTCTGAATTTCCTCTCTTTCTTTGAATACTTGTATTTTTGTACTGATTTGTCACTTTTTCCCTTGTTTAGCTGGTGAATTGTTTTAACAACATCGTGAAGAAAGATGAAGCAATTAAAGCTTCCAGCTCCTCGTCGGGGGTAGAGGATGCTCTGTTGGGTTTGACCCAATCCTTGAAGGATTCTCGTCAGCAGTATGATGAGGACAAAGCTATCTGGGAGAAAAAGTTGTCTATAGTTGAAACTGAGAAAGTGAAGCTGGCTGAGATCTCCAAGAGTTTGGAGAATAAGGTGAAAAATTTAGAGGTCGAGCATAAAAAATATGACGACAAGCTCAAGAACTTTGGAGATCTTGAAGATAAACTGAAAAAGGCAGAGGAAGAGTTGTCCGTCCTGCGAGATGTAAAGCGCTAAAAAGAAGAATTGGATGTGAAGTTAAAGACTGCCGAGGATCTTCTATCCGAGAAGCTCTCCTCGGAGAAACTAAAAAGAAAGCTCGCAGTTAAAAAGTCCTTCAGCGCTGGCTGGGATAAAGGATGGGACAAAGGGATTGCTGCGATGACATCCCAAGTACAATACGGGAAGTTGAAATACTTCCGAGATGGCTGGGTAGCTGCCCTGCAGGAATTGAAGATCAAAGACAACTCTGAGCTATTTCAGCTACACCTCCCTGGTCCTCCCCCACCAATTGTAGAAGAAGAAGAAGATGAGCCCATCTCTGATGAATCTTCCATGGCCATTGGTGATCAAGTCCCTGCCTCTCTACCTTCTTCCAACGAGGACATTTCTTCCATGCTTCCTCCTCCTGAGAAAATTTCAACTCCTGCTGATCAAACCGTTGTTACCACCGAGCAACCAAGCTCCTCATCCCAGCCTCCCGAGAAAGTCTTGGGAGACAAGGAAAAGGTGTGAAGTTGTTCGGTATCATTTCTATCTTTCATTATCTGTAATCAAACAATGTAATCTTTTTATGATCTAATAAAATACATCTTCGTTCATCTCTGTTGTTGATGATTTGTTTTTGTTGACTGTTGTCTTCTTTTCATTATTAGTTTGTGGCTAGAATGGAACTAATATCTGCACATGATACAAGGCTGATGCAACAATGCCATGAATATTATAGAGCTGGTCATACAAATTTGAGTGTATCAAAAATTGCTGACATCCTTGGCCATGATGCCTCAGAACAAGCAATTGAGGCTTATCAGTACTTGAAGGATTTACTTGACCGAGCTGTGACCAATAACGTGGCCTACTATGACTTGATTGAGGAGCTTCATTGTTCCTTAGAAGATCTTTAGAATCAGCACAATGAATCAACTGCTTTGTTACACAAGGAATATGAGAATAGGTATCAACAGCTTTCTTCTGAGATAGGTCACAAAAAGATCATTGCTGGGTACGATGTTAGGGAGAGAACCCTAAAAGGTGAAGTTGAGGCCTGCAGACAGATCGCCGAGCTGCTGGAACAAGAGAACAACAATTTGCAGAAAAAGTTGGCGCAATACGAGTCTGCAGCTTCATCCTCTGCTGCCTTGGTGCCGGTCAATGATGAAGGAGTCTCCTTCTTAGAGGTTTAAAATGACAAATTAAGGCAAGAATTGGATACTTTAAGAAAGTCTGGTGTTTCTGCTACTTCTCGAGGATGAGGAAGAGGTTCTCGTGGGCGAGGAAGAACTGTTCAAAATGTTGTCGAGGAGCAAAGTCCTCCACCTTCTCGGAGTCGATCAAGAGTTCTCAGCCGTAATGTTGTAGAGGCTCGCACTCAGTCTACTTTGGAAACTCAAGCGTTCCAATTGAATGTAAAAGATCGTGCTTTGTCTGAAATGTCCAAGAAAAATTTGACCTTGGAAGATCAACTTACTACGACGAAGTCTGCTTTACATACCAAGGACCTTTTCGCTAAAAACCTTCTTGAACAATTGGATAGATTAACCTTCCAATTCCATAAACAACCCAGGGAATTTTGGATGGCTGGATACAACGAAGCTCTAGTTCATTTAGATGCTCGTATTGAACATGCCAATAATGAAGGTTATAAGTAGGGGTGGTTGAACGCCCTGGGTGTATTAAAATTGGAGCAAGGGCATTTTTTATGGGATTATCATGCTCCAGGGTTACTAGACTTGCTTGTGCCACCTTTCAAATTGGACATGGAGTGGATCCCAGCTCGTTCCATTCCTCGGAGTTTAATTTCAAAATATCTTGGTGACTATAGTCTTCATTCTCAGATTGAATTATCTCGTCCTGAGCATCTCTTGGATACTCCTTCAATAATGAATGTCGGGATGTTGAAGGATTTGAATTTTATCAATTCTCTTCAGACATTAAATGATCCTCCTGCTGGCGAGGAACCTGTGTCGAAGGCTGAAGGGAAAAAACCAATAGAATAGGATTTTCAATGTAATGGTTAGAATATATATATATATATGTAACTTGTAATTTATTTTGATGTTTAATGAAAGACTTTCATTTTCTGTTTGTAAATCTATATTGCTATTCTTTTGTACTTGTCTAACACTTTTACATCTGTGCATATGTATCTGTTAAAAAGATAACAATTTTGTGCTGTTCATCAACCAACTTAGTAATAAACAGTTACAAGTATCAATGTTGCTCAATCACTTAACAATAAAGTAATGAGTATAAAATGTTTTTTTCAACCAACCAAGGTTGTTAAATTGTGCTTGTCGACCAACTACAGTTGGTGGGTTTTTATCCCCGACCAGCCATACTTGGTTCTATTTGAAATATTTTCTCCTCGTTGACCAAATACAGTTAGTAGGTTTTTATCCCCGACCAACCATACTTGGTTCAATTTGGAATATTTTGTATTTTTTGGAAAGGTTTTTCCTTCCGACCAATATAAGTTGGCATATTTTGTTTCTTAACTAGCCAAAATTGGCGTTTTTAAGAATGTTGTTCTTTCCCTTTTACCAACCAAAGTTGGTCGTGGGTTTGAACTGTTAGGTTCTTCCGAACTATCTGGTTCTTTCGAACTATCTTGTCCACAAGCTCTTTTACCAACCGAAGTTGATCACGCAAGTGTACGCCTCCTAACCAAAGGAGTATAATTTGTTCTCGCTATTTTACCAACCGAAGTTGATCACGCTCGAACTATCAGGTTCTTTCGAACTATCTGGTTCTTTCGAACTATCTTGTCCACAAGCTCTTTTACCAACCGAAGTTGATCACGCAAGTGTACGCCTCCTAACCAAATGGGTATAATTTTTTCTACCTATTTTACCAACCGAAGTTGATCACGCTCGAACTATCAGGTTCTTTTGAACTATTTGGTTCTTTCGAACTATCTGGTTCTTTCGAACTATCTTGTCCACAAGCTCTTTTACCAACCGAAGTTGATCACGCAAGTGTACGCCTCCTAACCAAAGGAGTATAATTTGTTCTCACCCTTTTACCAACCGGGGTTGGTCGTGGGTCTGAACTATCGTCTTCTTTTTGCTGTCGAGCAGCGTTAGTGTACAACACTAATATTCCCCGAAAAACTTTCAAACAAAGGAGAGAAAAATGGTGAAACATCATCATTTTATTCATATTAATGGACCTGCTGTACATTTTACATTACTGATAATACTTGCGAAGGTGTTCAACATTCCAGGCATTCTTGAATTCCTCTCCTTCTAGAGTTGCTATTCGGTAAGTTCCTGGTCGGACAACTGCAGTAACTCGGTAAGGTCCATGCCAGTTTGCTTCCAACTTATTGTGCTTCTGAATGACCTTCTTTAGCACGTAATCTCCTTCTTTTAAGTCGCATTTTTTCACCCTCTTATTGTAGAACAGGGATGTTCGCTGTTGATAAGCAGCATTCCTAATGGCTGCCTCTTCTTTAACCTCCTCGAGCATGTCCAAATCTAATCTTCTCATCAAGTCACTGACTGGGGAATTGAAATTTAGCACTCTGTGTGTTGGGAGACCCAACTCAGCAGGTATTACCGCCTCACTTCCAAATGCCAGCATGTATGGTGATTCTCCAGTTACTGCTCGGGGAGTTATTCGGTAAGCCCACAATACTGACTGTAGCTCATTAATCCAATTAGCTTTAGACTCACTTAGCCTCTTTTTCAAACCATTTAGTAGCGTTCTGTTTGTCACCTCAGTCTGCCCATTGCTTTGAGGATGACCTGGTGCTGAATGAGTCTTCAGGATGTTTGATTGTTGAGAATAGGCAGCAAACTCTTTGTTGTCGAATTGTGTTCCATGGTCCGTGATGAAGGCATGAGGGAGACCATATCGACAGATGATATTCTTCCAGACAAATTGGTATACCTTCTCGTACGTCATGTCGATTAGGGGTTCAGCTTCTACCCACTTAGTAAAATAGTCTACTGCGACGACGAGGTACTTGAATCTTCCTCGGGTGGTCGGCAATGGTCCAACCAAATCAATTCCCCACATGGCGAATGGCCAAGGGGAAGTTATGGGTGTCAACAATGCTTGTGGAGTTCGTCGGATGGAGGAAAAACGTTGGCACTTATCACATCTCTTGGCGTAGGCTATACAATCAGCCCTCATCGTCGGCCAGAAATATCCCTGTGTCATCACCCTTTGTAAAAGTGTTCGACCTGCTACATGGGCTCCGCATGACCCTTCATGGATCTCTTCAATCAATTCTTTCACCTCGGAGGGATGTACACATCTCTGTAAACCTACCATAATTCCTCGTCTGTACAAAACACCATTAGTTAGTACATACCGGGCAGCTTTAAACTTCAATTTCTTTGTCACGAGCTTGTCTTCTGGCAATCCTCCTTCTTCAATATATACCCTGATGGGATCCATCCAAGATGGTCCTAGATCAAGGGTAATAACATTCATCGTCAGGTCTTCATCTATGCTTCGACTTTCCAGTATTCAATTGGTATCGTTCTTCGCAGCTCGGTACGTGTAGCTGATGCTATTCGGGCCAGTGCATCCGCTTGTGCATTTTCTATTATGGGTATTCTGATCAACTGAATGGCATCAAATTCTGCCAGCAATTCCATCACCTTTGCATGATACTTGACCATTAATTCCCCTTTAACCTCATATGTTCCCATCATCTGATTCACAATTAATTGAGAATCACTGAATACCATCACTTGTTGTGCTTCCATAATCTTTGCTAAATTAAGACCTGCTATCATGGCCTCATACTCAGCCTCATTATTGGAGGTTTTGAATTGAAATCGCAAGGCATATTCTATATCAATCTTGTCTGGGGTTTTCAAAACAATCCCCGCTCCACAACCTGCTGTGCAAGATGACCCATCTACATACAATCTCCATGTAGGTAACTCATCTTCAAATTTCTTATCCAATAGAGTTCCTCGGTGAAATATTTGTTGTTCTCTTCCATCCTCCCCTGTTAATTTTCGCTCCTTGTCGACCATTTCTTCTCGCCCTTTCACCAACTGGAGTTGGTCTAGGTTTGAATCTGATGATCTTTCTACATCCGTAAGCCCTTTTACCAACCGGAGTTGGTCTGGACTTATATCTGTTGATCCTATAACATCCACAGGTTGGTCAATGAGCAACTTTTTCTCCTCGGGAGTATCAGGATATGTAAACTCTGCTATAAAATCTGCTACAGCTTTCCCTTTCAATGATGACCTGGGTTCATACACAATATCATATTCACCGAATTCTATTGCCCAGTACATCAGTCTCCCTGACTTTTCTGTTTTATGAAGGGCTTGTCTCAATGGCATGTCGGTATACACGATGATGGTATGGGCCTGGAAATATGGTCTCATTCTTCTACTTGCTTCAATTAATGCCAATGCCAATTTTTCTAACTTTGGGTACCTGATCTCTGCACCTCGGAAAGCCTTACTTGTGTAATAAATTGGCTTCTGGACTCCATTCTCCAATCTGATCAATGCCGAGCTGACTGCATGCTCTGATACTGCCAGGTATAAGTACAACTTTTCTCCCGTTATTGGCCTGGACAACAGTGGAGGTGTTCCCAAATATTTCTTCAAATCTTAAAAGGATTTTTCACATTCATCATTCCACTCGAAAGTTTTTCGAAGCGTTTTGAAAAATGGTAAGCATCTATCTGTTGCTCGAGATACAAATCTATTGAGCGCTGCAACTCGTCCTGTAAGACTCTGCACTTCTTTCTTCGTCGTTGGTGATCGCAACCCTAAAAGAGCTTTGATCTTTTCTGGATTTGCTTCAATGCCTCTTTGGTTGACGATGTACCCAAGGAACATTCCTTCTCGTACTCCAAATGTGCACTTCGTTGGGTTGAGCTTCATCTGATATTTATCTAGTTGATCAAAAGTTTGACTTAAATCAACTAGATGATCAGCAACTTTCTTGCTTTTTGTCAGCATATCATCGACATAGACTTCCATATTGCAACTGATTTGCTCGGCAAAAACCTTGTTCATCAGCCGCTGGTATTTCGCTCCTTCATTTTTTAAACCAAAAGGCATAACATTATAACAATAAGTTCCCCTAGGGGTAATAAAAGAAGTACTCTCCCTGTCTTCAGGTTTCATCTTGATCTGGTTGTAGCCTAAATAAGCGTCCATGAAGCTAAGCAGCTCATGCCCAGAAGTAACATCCACTAACTGATTAATTCTGGGTAATGGAAAATGGTCCTTTGGGCAGGCCTTGTTGAGATCAGTGAAATCAACACACATTCTCCATTTGTTGTTTTTCTTCTTTACCATCACCACATTCGCCAACCAGTCCGGGTATATCACATCTTCAATGAATTGAGCCTTCTGGAGCTTTTCGACCTCCTCTTGAATGGCTTGATTCTTCTCGGGGCTAAATACCCTTCTTCTTTGCTTTACGGGCTTGATTTCCTTATTCACATTGAGCTCGTGACATAAGAAGTTTGGATCTATTCCTGGCATGTCCTTATGACTCCATGCAAAATTTTTCTTCTTGTTTCTTAAGAAAATTATCAACTCCTGTTTTATTGAAGCATCCAACGTTGAACCTATCTGGGTTACTCGTTCAGGGTGCTCGTCATCTAGAATAACATTTTCTGTAGATTCCACCACCTGTCCTTTTACAAGTTGGGATTCATCTCTGGGATCGAGAGTTTCAATCTCTGTATCTTCTTCCACCTGGTAGGTTGTAGTCTTTTTTCTTGATTCTTCAAGCTCCTCTTGTTCAGCAGATGAATAATAGCATGCCCGAGCTACTTTTTGGTCACCCTTCATAACTCCTACTCCAAAGTTTGTTGGGAATTTTAAGCATTGATGCACTGTATATGGAACTGCTTCGAATTTCTTCAAACCAACTCTTCCCATGATGATGTTGTAGGCTGACTGCACATTCTTATCCATCACAAAGAAGCGTATTCTTTCTGTTCGACAAGCAGGCCAAGTTCCAATGAATATATCCAACTTGATCGTCCCAAGTAGAAAAACTTTCTCGCCAGCAAAACCCAGGAGGGGTCTGTGATAAGGTTCCAATTGAGATAATTTCAGATTCAAGCTATCAAAGCATGAATAGTACATGATGTCTGCCGAGCTTCCATTATCTACCAACACCCTTGAAATCACTACTTCCTTCATCCTCATTTTGATCACCAGAGGATCGTCGTGCGGATAAAGAACACCTGCTAGGTCGTTTTTTGAAAAACCAATGACCAGCTTCTCTTTGTTTACCTTCCTCGGACGATCGTCCTCGGCTAGATTTATTCGCTGAATATATGAACAAGCTTGAGCCTCTCCGAGGTAAGCTTTTCTTTCTACAGTATGGTCTCCTCCTCCTGCATATCCTCCTGCAATAACATTACAATCAAATGATCCAAAACGTATGGAAAATACCTCTCGTTCTGGCTGCCTTGGTTTCTTGGGAAGATCGGGGTCATCCTCTAGATCATCTTTATGGTTTCTCTTCTTTTTCTCCTCTGCCCGAAGAGGAGATCTAGACCTCTCTCTAGCTCGGTCGTTATCTTTTCTTTCACCTCCCCGATCAACATATTTTGCTAGCTTTCCTCTTCGGATGAGTGTTTCAATCTCGTTCTGAAGAGATATGCAATTTTTGGTCATGTGACCATGATCTTTATAAAATTCGCAGTACTTATCCCTACTCCTCGAATCTGGGTCTGACCTCAGTTTCTTTGGCCATTTTACATCCTCGTTGTTCTTGATTTCCTCCAAGACGTGATTAATACCCATTTTCAAAGGAGTATAATTATCGTATTTCTTCATGACTTCCCATTTATTCTTGGAATGTTTATCTCCACCATTACTTTTATGCTCTTTCTTCTTAGATTTGTCGACTTCCACCTTGGTGTCTTTATCTATATTCTTCTTTGCAGCCATAGCTTCCTCGGCATTCATGATTTTGGCCGCTTTTGCCATCAGTTCTGACATAGTTTTAGGTGGATCTTTCGCCAAAGTATAATACAACTTATTAGGCAACAACCCACTCATCAAAGCGGTGATTGCAGTCTTCTCTTCGTAATCTATGACCTCCAGCTTCTCGTTATTGAAACGAGTTATGTAATCTCTAGTACTCTCACCAGATTTTTTTCTAACACTTAACAAATGTGCTACTCGTTTTACTGGCTTTGCTCCAAAACAGAAATTGTCGATGAACAACTCAGCCAACTGAAAGATAGCTGAAATCTTACCCCGAGGAAGATTGTTGTACCAAATCTGGGCAGCTCTAGTAAGAGTTCCAGAGAATGCTCTACATCTCATCTCGTCGGGGAAAACATAGATATCGGCGGCAGCTTGATATTGCTCTATGTATTAAACAGGATCTGTCTTTCCATCATATTTGGGGGTCACCACAGGTGCTTTAAACTTTGACGGGGTAGGAAAACCCACAATGGCCTGGACAAAAAGTGTCCCTTGAACAAAAGTTCGTTGCAAGGGATTCTTCGCCTTAGCCATTTCTCCCAATCTATCCTCCAAGCGCTGAAGGGATCCTTTCCACGCTTTATTTCCTTCCTCGGGCCTATTGGTTCGAGCAATAGATCGTTCTGAAGTAGCCTCCTAAGATTTATCTTGACGAGCAACTGGTCGTGATTGTGTTGATCCTTCTCTTAGATCTGATGGTCGTCGAAAACTCCTCGACATGGTCTTAGGTGGACTCCTATTCCTCCTAGGGCCTAATCGACTGAAAGGAGACACCCTACTCAATCTTTCTAAGGCACTGGGTCTTTCTGGAGAGAGGGTGATACGTTGATCAGTATCTGTAGCCTTTATTGACGAAGTTCGCCCATGTTGATAAGAGAAATCATCAGACTCCTCCTTACGATATGACTCAGTACGCCTGGATCGTGAAGAAAGTAAATAAGTTTGCCTCTGACCGCTTTGCTGTCCTGAACGTGCAGGTGCATTGCCATGAAGGGTTTATATGAGTTGCCTCATTATGTCTTGCATGGCGGTTTGTCCTTGAGCCAGATTCGTCATAATTTTGGCCAGATCTGGTGGTGCAGAGGGGTTTGGAGGATTTCTAGAATTTCAAGCGTTTCGATTGCTAGATTCTGGATTATCCTCCATTGATGATGAATGATTTTTGGTGAAAAACGATAATAACAATCGTTCCCACAGACGGCGCCAATCTGTTGATGTAAAAAATTAGATTGCTCTAATTATTCAATCACAGATAAATAAAATGAGACAAAGATTTTTAAAGTGGTTCAGCCTTATATGAATGGCCTATGTCCACTGTTATGTTATTGCTGAGTGTTTGGGAATTCTCGATTACAAGTTCAACCAAGAAATTCCGATCCCCTTGAATGAGGGTGATACAAGGTATTTATAGCCCTTAGGCTGTACATGAAAGGGTTGATACATTAAATGATATACATATGAAAGGGTAATACATTTAATGCAGCGTGTGTGTCAAGATGTTAAACATTCAATGAATAGTTGAATTGTTGATTATCTGGTAATTAATGCTACGGTCGAGATGCAGCTCGGACCGCCTCCAGTTGCTCGTTTCTCAGGAGTTCCTCGGAGCGTTAGAGTACCTCGGAGTGCTGAAGTTCCTCGGTGTATCCTCGTTGCTCGGAGAGACCATGAGTAGGTCAGGGAAATGAACTTCCTCGTTGCTATTGTGCCAAATATATTGACACGTGTTCACATATTATTCGTCCAAATCAGCATGTTAATTTTGGTATCAACAGTCAGGTTCCCCCATTCATACAACCGAACGCCGAAAATCGTCCTCAAGTATGACAAGAAATAGAGATGGACAACATCGCAACTCATCGCCACCAGAAAGCCACCTAATACTAGTAAAATAAACATACGGGTCATCTTCCTCACCTACTTCCCCTCAGTCACATCCACCCTCCTCATCAGTAGAATCTCCTTCAAAGAAAAAATATGAATATAATCCCCAGAAAATGATCCTACCTACATCCCCCAAAGTTGTATGCACCACCTCCGGTGTCACTCTCAGCGTTTCATCCACCACTATTAGAAATCCCTCACAATCAACCCCCATCAACTGCTGAACATCTATGGGAGTAACCATCATCTCCTCAAAGCCAATATGGAAAGTATGGGTAGTGTCCCACCACCTCTCCACCATAGCACACAAAATCATAGTAGAACGTGGTGTCTCGTCCAAATCCTTTGCCAAGCGACAAAAACTAGTATAGGAAACCATCTAGCACACCACGGTAGGTAGAGCTTCTACCAAACCTCGTTCAACCATGTCGTCCCCCGAGATTGAATACCCGAAGGAGCAATGTCAGTTCGCAAAAGAAGAAGAAGAAAAACCCTTCATTAGCAAAAGAAGGAAGAGAAAACATGAAATGGAATACCAAAAGTCATTGCACATACGTAGCCACTAGGGTTCTTCACCCTAGACGAATGGTGGTATGCCAACTCGTGTAGTAGAGTACGTTCATCAGCTACAAACATAAACAGATCAAAGGCAATTTCATTGCCCAATGCAAGAGGAACCCTATACTGCCACTCTAGGTTAGCCCAGTGATCAACGACCAGCCAGTCATTATTGTACACCTCACTTGAACCATCTATTTGAAGTCTTGAAGAAAAAAGGACTTAACAATGGTTTTTAGAGAGAAAAGCAGAAGATTCAAACACTTGAAGGTGTGAAAATGGGGAGGATTCACCCCCTTTTTATAATAGGCTAAGGGGCCTGCCGACAACTGATTAATCATACCGATAGGCAATTGTCTTTTCCTCTTCCTAAGGAAGCCCAAAAGTCCATGCCTTTTTTTATTAGCACCTCCGGGACTGCCTATTGGTACCCCCTTCTAAATTTCGTACAAAAAATACTAAAAAATTCAAAAATTGGGTTGAAAATTACTAAAAAATCCCAGGAAAGTATGGAACCTCAAGAAAATCATTTTTTTAGAGCACTAATACCCTTACAAACTCTCAGTATCCCCAACAGGATTAATCTTACATGCCTATCCAATGATGCACCTGCATCCAAGTCTACTATAATTAACCATCCTAAACATCCCCTAGTGGAGTCTCAAAGCAACATAATACCCAGCTGAAATCTCAAAGATAAGACCTTTCCCAGTAGAGTCTTAGAACAACACAATAACTAGCCAAACCACAGATGCATTTACACCCCCAAGATAATTTAAAATCCCCAGGAAAGCAATTCTTTGCGTCACAACATAAGGTCCTCAGAATAGACCTCGGCCCGCAGAATTGGTCGCCATAACTTAAGGTCCTCAGAATTGACCTCATCATGCATAATTGGCCGCCACAACTTAAGATCCTCAAAATTGACCTCGGCGCCCAGAATTGATCATCATAACTTAAGGTCCCCATAATTGACCTCAACCCTCATAATTGGTCATCACAACTTAAGATCCTCATAATTGACCTCGAACCTCAGAATTGGTCACCATAACTTAAGGTCCTCAGAATTGACCTCGACCTACAGAATTGATCGCCACAACTTAAGGTCCTCAGAATTGACCTCGACCTGCAGAATTAGTTTCCACAACTTAAGGTCCTCAGAATTAATCTCGGCTTGTAGAATTGGTCGCCACAACTTATGGTCCTCAGAATTAACCTCGGTCTACAGAATTGGTCGCCACAACTTAAGGTCCTCATAATTGACCTCGGCCTGTAAAATTGGTCGCCACAACTTAAGGTCCTCAGAACTGACCTCGACCCTTAGAATTAGTTGCCACAACTTAAGGTTCTCAAAATTGAACTCGACCTTGAGAATTGGTCATCCTAACTTAAGGTCCTCATAATTGACCTCGGTCCTGAGAATTGGTCGTCACAACTTTAGGTCCTCAGAATTAACCTCAACCATTAAAATTGGTCGTCACAACTAAAGGTCCTCATAATTAACCTGGGTTCTCGAAATCAGTCATCATAACTCAAGGTACTGAGAAATGACCTCGAACCTCAGAATTGGTCATCACAACTCAAGGTCCTTAGAATCGGCCTCAACCCGCTGAATTTATCATCCCCAACATAACTTGAAAGTTGAACTTAACCCACTAAATTGGTCATCCTCATCTCCTAAGGTCCCAAAAATCGACTTCGACCCACTAAATTGGGGTCCCTAGCCCCTTAGAACCTATCATAGCACATCTCCGACCCACTGAATTGGTCATCCTCATCTCCTTAGGTCCTCGGAACTGACCTCGACCTGCAGAATCGATCATCCTCGTCTCCTTATGTCCTCAAAATTGACCTTGACCTGTTAAATCGATCATCCTCTTCTCCATAGGTCCTCAGAGCTGACCTCGACCCTCTAAATCGGTCTATAACACCCTCTAGATCCACATAATCGATTAAAACCTCTTTCGCAACGTCGATGTAGTGTCTATCATTCTACGACCTTCACTTGATTCCAAGATCTCTCATCGAGGGTCTCCCTATAAACACCCTATCTTAGGACCCCGAAAGCACCTCCGGAGGTTCCTATCACTCACTTATTCATCACAAACCCTAGGTCATTTTTCGAGTATTGATCAGAGCCCATCGGGCGCTCCTGGGCCCCGATTGACTCCAATCCAATTTTCACCTAAGAAATAGCTTAATGAATATTTCAAGGACTCTGAATCCCCTTTCCAACGGTCCACCTCATGTACAAAGTGGCCTTACAATTCGGATGAATACTTTATTTTACTATAAAAAACTGATCTAGAGGCCACCGAACACTTCCAAGCCCCGTTTAACTCTAGTTAACTTCCTCGCCAGAGATAAAGCTCAATGAATCTTTGAAGGGTTCTGAATCCTTTTTTAACGGTCTGCCTCATGTGCAAATCGTCATTAAGGTTCGGTCGAACGATCTATTTTAACTCAAAAACTTATCCATAGGTCACCGTGCGCTCTCGGGCTCCATTTGAATCTTCTCAACTCTTTAGCTCGAATGAAGCTAAATGAATCCTTTAAGGGATCTGAATTCCCTTTCCAACGGTCTACCTCGTGCATGAATCAACCTTATGGTTCAAATAAATGATCTATTTTACTCCGAAGGGTCATCGGATGCTTCCTGGCCCCGTTTAACCATAGTCAAATCTTTGAACCAAACGAAGACAAATAAAATCTCAAAGGGAAGTGAACACCTATTCCAACGGTTATGCTCGTGTAGGAATCAACCTTACGATTTAGATGAACGATATTTTTATGTCCAGGAATTTCTTGTCTAGTGACCAACAGATGCTTCCGAACCCCGTTTGACTTCAGCCAACTCCCGAATTAGGGAGTGACTCGGTGGATTCCTAAAGTTCTCTGAATAACCTTTCCAATATTTTGCCCATGCACGATTCTAACTTATGATTCACATTTTATGAACATTTTTTTAAAAAACCTGTCTCAGACTGCCGAATAGAAACCCTAGGACCCTGCCTATCAATAGCGTATCTAGGGTTATATATTGATAGGTAGGTTTTGAACCATACCGATTGGCACCCACATTTTCCCTATAAATATGGGCCATGGACTCACTTTGAAAGGCGTCCCTGAACATCCCTCTCAGTAATTGAGAGAGAATTCTCTCGAATTCAAAGTTTTTCCTTCCTTAAAAAGCCCATTTTGCACATTCCTTCCATCATTTTCATTGTCTTTTGAGTAAATTCCCACCCACCTCCTCAAACCACCATCACCTTATCTTGAGATTAGTGCATATACAATCAAGATCTACTTCAAGTCTTCACAAGGAGGTCTAATTTTTCCGCTTTGCCTTTAAATTCTCTTATTTTTGCATTAGTTACTTCATTCTCATTTCAGTACTTTACTTCATTACATCACATATCTTAACTTCAAACTTTTTATTATTAGTATTCGGACATACTTTATTTTCATAGAAAAACACAAAAATAAGAAAAAGAGGGTTCACTTGTAAATTCCAAGCGATGATTTCTCATCACACTTCCTCACACTAAAACACCTTTTCTACACACACACATATAATATAGTCCCCAGTTGGATTCAACATATATTCATCATATATAAATTTTATATGCTTGCTTGTTTGTGCCTTGTATGATATACCCAATCGTTCTTCTATAACGATTTGTGAATCGACAAACACTTACATCATGTTTTTTATTACAATTTTGGGAACACTCCTAAGGATGACCTCACTTTGCCTTTATCCATGATGCAAGTCGGGTGATTCCGTCCTCCATTTATATTATGCACATAAGTACACACACCAAGGAGTTCTACAAGAGAAGATTAACACATGCCCATGAGAGATCGAAAAGGAAGGATGTGTGCCTACCACCTTCCCTTTCCGTAAAATAAAATACTTAGTTTCACAAGCATCACATTGTCCTTAATGTCGTTATCTCGAGGAAGCAACATTTCTTTTGTTCGTTGTGTGCAAAATAGGCTGGCGACTATATATCTACGTATCACCCCACATCGACGACAGTCAAGCGCCCTGATATAGGATGCAATCTTGTGCACATGTAAAAAAAGGGGGAAGGAGGGAAGGAAGGAAGGATCCACCTCGAGATATGCATTTCCCCCCAGACACCCCGAAACGACACCCTTTTTGATCTCCACTTTCTATAGTGGTTGGGACAGATTTATTTTGTTTTCTAGTGCACGCCCCTTCACTCTATACCACATTTGGTTTAGACAGATTTATGCCATACGAGTATGGAAAATAATATTTTGTGTCTTTTGTGGTGTGTGTGTGTGTGTGTGTGTGTGTGTGTATATATATCCTTTTGTGTTGAAACATATGTGGTTATTTTTGTCTAAATGGTATTTTTGTTGAGTCTTTGTGTTGTATGTAATCCATGTTTGTCATCTGCTTCATAGTTGTATCAAATTGACATCACATTGGTATCATTTGTTTCATAGTTTGGATTATTTGTGCTTGTGTTACCGAGTGTGATTGTCGTTGTCATTTCACTTCACTTCACATCACATGATATTACTTATTTTCCTTTATGTTTACACGTGTTACATTTAGGAGGAGAATTTTTTTATATTTTAACTTTACCTTTGTCTAATTCTGAATAAAAGGGGGAGAAATATTCCCTCAATAAGGGAAGTCTAACCTAGGGGGGATACATACTCTAAGGGGTAGATGTTTAACAAAGGGGGAATTTTGTTTTTCATATGTTGATTATATATTGTTATATTAACTCCGCCTGTGTCGTGCTTAACTTCTTATTTTTTTGACACTGCCGGTCCCAAGCCCGAAAAAAGGAGGAGGGTTGTGTTAGGTAGCTGACAGCCAGCGTAAAACTTTGTCAGATCCTTATGAACATGAATATGAACATATGTTGATTATATATTGTTATATTCTCTTTGCATTTGAAATGTGCGTTAAGTGTGCAGGTTTAAAAATGACGCGATAAAGATTTTATATTTGTCAAGTTTATGTACCGTTTCCTTTTGGGGTTGACATTGAGTCTTATAGATCTTGATGGTCCATTTGGTTTTTATTTTTGATTTTTATCCTCGAATAGCTACAGGAGAAGATTTGTAAGGGAAAATTTTCAATCAAGTCAATTTGTATGTATATTAGATTTACTCCATTTAGACAAAACTTTTGTGTGTCATAGGTTAGGATTTGAATTATGATTGTCCTTTAAGCCTATGATGCATATTGATGACTACAGCGAACAAATCAAGAAACGATAAAATCATCCTAAGTTTCATGACGAATTTTATTTTCAACATCCAAGGGATGTCAATGAGGTATGAATGCGCCTTACATTTCATCATTGGATATGTTTTGAGTGTTTGAGTCTTCAAAGTGTTTATAAGCCATTTTTTATAAAAGGATTTTAGAAGAAAAATATATTTTTTATTTTAATCTCATTCAAACGAACTCACATATGTCATTCAAATGAGATTGTGTATGTCATTTGAACGAGTTTTTTGTTTCATTCAAATGAGGATATAGTTTCAGTTCGAACGAGCTTTGAACAAGCATCGAGCGAGATATTTCAATTTGATAGAAAGTTTTCACAAGAAGGTCATTTGATCCTCATTCAAATGAGTTTTGGTTCGATCGAATAACATGTGTCATCTCATTCGAACGACCCTTATGTTTTTTTCGAATGAGTTCCTTATTTTTTGCATTTTCTACAAATACTAGGGATGCAAATGTTTTGGTGAGAGGCTTTGACAAAATTATATTCAGAGTAAAAAAATGAGCCTCCCAAACCTTAGTTTACACCCGAAGTTTGAGATTCATGTTTCAACATTTTACGTGTCTTTGAGATCTCTTGTGTACTGCACCACGGTTATTTGTTCTGGATATTGGAGAGTGTTTTGAGTGGTGGATATCGTGTTTGCATTGTGCGATGGATGGACCAGTCAAGAGGCAAGTAAGATCGATGGGATACTAAAACGTGGGAAAGCACCCAAATTGTTATTGGAAGGCACCTAACAGTGGCTATGAAGAAGGTAATAAGGAACAAGTAAGTGAGTTAAGGATTGAAGCCATCGAGTCGTTGATTAACTCTAAGTTTTTTTTACATAGACTGATATCGTAGTGTACTTGTATGGTTGGGTCATCTGAGGTTTTCCTCGTACATTGGCGTTTTGTGGTTTACTTTATTTTACTCTTGCGTATTCACTTAGATGCATGATTTGGTCAAGATAAATTGGTAAATAGTTTACACAACACTTTGGTTTTAATTGATGCAAAGTTAAACTGGCTTAATTAAAATTAAAAAATTACAAATTTATGTTTGTTTCATAATCCGTATAACCCTAAGGAGCACTAGTGACATTCAGTGATAGAGCAAGTGATCCTATTATTTTATTCTAAAGGTTTAAAGAGGCTTTGGAGGTATGACTTACACCTTTATGGACTGAGTTGGTGAAGATGGTTCTATTGGGATCGTTTCCTCTAATTAACCTAGTATAGGAATTCACTGATTAGGTTGATGTCGACTGTGTAAATATGGATGTATCCTATTCTTAGTTATAAGTAAATTATTGTGATGGATGGTATTGAAATGAATAATCTAGCTTCTTCCCATGTCATCCCTCCTTCATATGTGAGATAATGATGACAACTTATATTATCCTCAGTAATTGGGCGAGGTCCCATATGGAAATTTCAGGAGTGTATATGTCACTCGAACCTAGTACACCACTATTTGATGGATGGTTTCTAGAATTTGGATAGATATATGAATCCTTCTCGTGGTTATTGGTTTTCACTCATCCCTTATTTGAAGGGTTGATTGTAAGTTATGTTATTGTAATCTATCGCATAGGCTACTATCTAAGCATGCAGTTCTTAAGTGGAAGTCCATTACATTGGGTCCTCTCCAAGATTTTGTACATATGTGTAATGTAGGTCCATGTATGAATTTTTGTAAATAAAGGCCCAACCTATGGGTTGTGTATTTGCCTCACAAGTTGAAAGGTATAAGATGTGGATAATCTACAAGGCATATATGTATCATTCCCCCCAATCTAACCTCTATATTTTGAGTATCCTATATGTTATGCATGATGTTTCTCTTCAAATGGATCTTGTTATGTGACTGAACTCATGGGTCACTGGTACTAGGACCTAATCTAGGGTGAATACAATGTGGTATTTGTTGCTTTGTTTTTAATTATAACATAACACATACCATTCTATTAAGATCCATTTAAAAGGGTATTCCAAGAAAATAGGTCGCAATGTATGCCAAAGAAGGAGTAAATAATTTAATGATTATTTTGCCTTTGTTCTTTTGATTAAGAATGGTGGGTGGTATCGATCGACTCCTTTTTATTACGGGAAGTTAGGATGTGTTGATAGTTAAGCCTGACTATGGTAATTCTAAGCTCATAATTGGGTCCGCAATTAGTCTAACCATAATACCATTCAAGACTAATAAAATATGTTTACTAAGTCTGGAAATATATACGTAATGATCTTTGAGGGGTCAAACGATTCGTTATCCTAATATATCATCTTGGTATTAGGCTCATGCTGCAGAAATGGATGGTTGATTATGTTATCCTTTGGAGTCACAGATTCATAGATAAACCCCTTATTAATGATATCATGTATGGAATCCTAAAGGATAAAGAAATAATCGATATTGTGTCCTAACAAATTGTGGTATTCACATTGTTAATCTGTGTGGTGGTGTGCCGACAATGGACTGGGAAGAGGTCTCAGAGGTAAAGAGATAGATACCCTATCCTTTTAAGAGATTATAAGAGTTTCCATATAAGATCATGAATCTCTAAGTAAGGATGACTTGGGTTGCGGTTTGTGGATCTAGTTTGGTTAACCACAAAGCCATCACTGGTTTGGATACTGCATTGACTAGTAAAAAATGTGGAAATTTTATCCAACTTGAGCAGGATGAACTGACTAGTTATTTTTTTAGTTCAGTTTTTAATCGAACGTTATTGAGTGAGATGTATTAATCTAACATGGTTGTTACATGATTCAAGTCTTTGAAGTGTAAGATGTACTAATTTTTAAACTACTCCTGATAAACTAGCAAAAGGTTATTCTATACGATGTTGAACTATACTTCCTCTACGAGACACTCGATCATTAATGTTTCCTTATCCCTTTTACAGGTTAGGAAACTTCTCATACCTTGGGTAGGATCTTGATGTGTAAGATCTTGTTCTTATCTAAATATTTCTAGATCATAGTTGTATTAATATTGACATAAGAACCTTTAGTAAATGTCAGTCTTAGTTTTAATGTGGCATCCTCCATATAGAGGAACCATTTGAGTTCTTATATGGGCCATAACCTTAATGTCATCCATTTCTACTTGCATTGAATTGATGCAGTTCCATAGATCGGTAATAGATATCCGTGAACTTACCTATGTTAGGAATTTTGAAGTAGGACAAAATTATGGCTTCTAGATATAGTGATGGTTGTTGAATGTTATTAAGATTGGTGACGCTATTAAGCAAAGAAATATTGGCCTTGGGCTTAGCCTCCTAAGCTAATTCATCTCTCGGTGTTATAAGAATGGTAGGAGTTGACTAGTGTGCAATGTGTAGGGTGGGCAAAGTCCATCCCGGTTCGGTTTTAGCCTATTTTTTAGAACATGCGCAATTATTCAGTCTTGATTTTTTTGGACCGAGACCAAACTGATTTAATCAGTTTAGGATTATTTTTATTCAGTTCGGGTATAAAATTTATTTGTAAGAAATACATTCTTTTTTGGTAGATTGTACTTTTTTGGCAGCCTGTATATTTTTTGGTAGATAGTATGTTTTTTTGCAGCCTTTTTTCAAATATTTGGTAGTCTGTAAATATTTTTGTCAGTCCTTTTTATTATCATGTTAACAAGTATAAATCTAGCATCTACAATTCTAGAAAATAGTAGCCAATCATTGTCCACATATCCAATATATGTCTCATATGAATAACCATTACATGTCCACAACTAAAATTAAACCAAAATAATGATTACATGTCCAAGTAAAATTAAGTATAATCAAACAAAAGTAACCCTTACATGTCCATAACTAAATTAAATTAACGCGTGATGCATGTGGATTAAAACGTTCTAATATAAAAATCATAAAAATGTTCTAATTCAACTCCAAATGGTGCATGTGCAGTAATCCACCACAATAGTTGAAGTAGATGTCTTGAATCCTTTTCCTAAACAATAAAATTTACATACTAAAACGTAATAAATTTACTATAACCCACATCAAGTTTTTCCAATTCTTTAATTCAATCCCTGGCATCTCAAATATTTATTTGATTCATTGAAGATTTGAGTCAATCTTGTGCACACATAAGTTTTAGGGTCTAGCTAGCAACAAAAAGGATCAAATAATTTCCCACCCATACTAAATGCCAATTTGAAGGCAATGGTAGACACGCGAATAGACAAAGCATCTCGTGCTACATGAGAGAGGACTCAATACTTAGTTTAACTGTTCTTCCACCAACCGAGAACATTAACCTTATCAATTTTTTCTTCACATGTTTCTAACAAATACTTCTCAACCTCAGATTTATCACCAAAATTTTCCTCCGCCTTGGTATGATAAAAATGCATGGAGATCTCATCAACATCAACCCAAACTGCATTTACTGATAGATTCACATTATTTAGAGACGCACTAGATGAATTATGACCATCATACCATTCAAACAAACGACTTATTGTATCTTTAACCATTCTTTACAACTCAATTCCCAAAACACACCCATAAAAACTTAATGAACCAAAATTCAAAATACACTAACTTGTGCATTGGGTCAAGAACAATTAAAATATATAACAAGAAGTCAACTTTCTTTACATTCCTTTTCCCATGGGAAGTCAATATATAATAAGTATTTTTGCATGTTAGTATTATATAGAGAAGGAGGTAAGTGAAATCACTGGTGAATAAAACAATAGGGTGTTTAAAAGAGTGGGTTTGAGTATTTTTCTTTCAAAAAATATTATAAATTCGGGTATTTTTCTTTTGAGGGAATGAATGTGAGATTTTGTGAGGGATTTGTAATCCTTTTATTCTAATTATTTACTAAAAAACATTGTCACTTGTTGATGTAAGCATACTTTTTTGAACCATGCATATTCTTGTCTTATGTTATGCGATTGTTCTTTTAGTTATCTCCACAGTATTAATTACATATTAATTTATTCCATTCTTCACCAACTAATTTTGATTCACATGTAATGGATTTGTAAAACGAAGGGTCTATATGGATTCACTTGTATCTTAGGTTACACACACAAAGAAGATCCAATTTTAAAATAAATTTTATCTTGATTAAAATTAGGTGTGCAAGCAAGAAAAAGTCCAAATTCAATGTGCCAAACCAACCAATCAAACCAAAAACACAAAAAAGATGATGTGAGGAAAATCCCTTTTGGGAAAAACCTATATTCAACATTGTATCAGAATTGACAGACATAAGATGAGTTACAAACTACTTAGATATCGACTAAGTATAACGGGATGTTGGTCTTCAAGTCTTCAACAGAAAGTGATGCAGTCCAGCACCACCTACAGGAAGCAGCTATTCTCTCGGTATCCGCTGATTAGCCTTAAGCTTGCGGAATCCTTTCTTTTTTAGTAGTAGAGTCACAACCCCACAAATCATCCATAGATATCACTCTACTAGGGTTTGACGTAGTGTATGTAAAGTGGGTTTGAAAAACTCAATAAATCATATTAGGGATGTATGATTCTAAAAATAAAAGTGTTTTAATGAAACAAAAAGAAAATTTTTTTTGGGCCAGGTATGAGAATTGATTTTTGCCAAAATAATTATCTAAAACAGTCCAAAGAATCCTTTTTATAGAAAAAAACATTTTTCGAGGCTGTGAGTTTGTTTGAATGAAAACTCAACTTCATTCGAATGAAAAATTATGTTTCGTTCTAACGATGTTGAGTCTCATTCGAATGAACCGCTTAGTTCATTCCAACGAGCTTATAATGAGCTTCCAACGAGTGCAACTCTCCTAAAAAAAGACCCCACGTTTGAGGTTCATTTGAAGTTTGTTCTAACGAATTCAACCAGTCGTTCCAATGAAGATTTAACCTCATTCGAACGAGAGCAATTATAAATTTCAAAAAGGATGCTCGGTCATTAACATGTCTTCAAAGATCGTGGAAACATATGTGGATGTAGTGTTCAATTTGTAACGGGATATACCAAATTATCTAAACTATGAGAAATTATAAATTCTTGGTCTAACAAATCTCCCCCTTTAGCTATTCTGGTACAAAAAAAAAAATCGAAACCAAATTAAACTCCAAAGACAATATTCTACCAATGCTCTCCCAAACTCAAAATAGAATGACATTCGAGACTTTATCTTCAACTGAATCATCTTGTGTGGTCCATGAGATCATCATCAAACCAAAAAAGACCTACACATATGAAACGAAGAATACCGTGATATGTACGAGTTTAAAGAAAAAAACTAAACTCCCCCTCAATTTGTTGTCCCACTTTTTTCGTAATAGACAAAGGGTAAGAAACTAAGCATGAAATACTACCATCACCCAAATCCAAGTGAGATAACATCACAAAGATAATCAATTAAGCAGAAATGATGAGATTTCCAAGAGGCATAACAACTATTTTTTGATTTTTTTTCAATTTTTTCAAGTATAAAACAAATATATGTATATACGTACAAATACATTATACCATAGACTAGCACTAAAATATCCGAATTATGAAAACGGAATGTAATGTGTGATCATTTTCCATGGGACAACAGAGGCACACGAAGTCAATGAGATACTTCTAAAGAAAGAACTCAATTTCAACCTTAGGTGTAAAAGTGACAAACTAGATGAAATTGACTCGACTTATGTAACATGCCATGAATATAAATGCTTCTCAAAACAATAACATCAAACTATTTAATGTTTTTCAAGAGAGTCTGTTGTTCAAACCCATTGATCTTCTACATTATAACACCCGCAAATCTAACATATTTAGGAAGTCACTCTAAATTTTTTGAAGATATCATAATGTTTATGCGTAGCGAAGCATCAATGAAATAAAATTGGCATTGCCACTTTGGTTTTTATGTGCTGTTAATATTTAGGATCTTTTTGCAAATGATGGACTTTAACGCAAAGACAATTTTCTCTTTCGTAGCCCCTTTTCATTGCTTAACAAACAACAAATTTTTCGAGAAATGAAATCCAAGGAATGGTTCTTACAAGCACAAGTTGTCTCTAGTACATTTGGTTCGTTATTCAACACTATTAAGATGAGAACACCGTATTTGACACATAATAAGCAAGTACAGTATTCAAAAATTCCGTGCATGTGTGGAATGATGGCGGTAAAGGGTCTATCATGAAGAAAGTAATCATCAATGAACAACGAAATTCTAGCCACACATTATTAAGCACACTAATGAAACAAAGACATGTATCAAAACACCTTTAAAAAGTCACATGAATGGATGGAATGTAGTAGTGATGCCAACAACTTAAATACTCATACATATATGGTGAAAGACAAATATACAAAAATCTTTTTGCCTTTTTCCAAAAAAAATTATCAAAAATAAAATCTTTTTGGAATTTTTCAAACTTTTTCTTAGAAACCAAAAATCTTTTTCGATTTTTCAAGATTTTTCCAAAATAAAATCATATATAAACATTGAAATACAATCTAGGAATAGGGATAAATGATATCAACATGATAATCACCCTATACTAGATAAAGTAATCGAACTCAATGAACGGAAGAAATGCTAAAAAACTTCCTAAGATTCTCGAATATAAGTGCATCTAAAGGTTTAGTAAAAATATCAACTAATTGGCATTCGATGCTCACAAAGTTCAAAGATATTACCTTCTCCTCAATGAGATCACGGATGAAATGCTCACGTATCCTAATGTGCTTCGTGTATGAATGTTGGACCGAAATATGGGATATATGAATTGCACTCGTATTATCACACAAAATGGTCATTGTGCTTTGGGTGATTCGATAATCTTTTAACATTTGCTTCAATAATAAGAGTTGTGTATAACAACTCTTGATAACTATATACTCCACCTTCACTGTGGAGAAAGAAATGGAGTTTTTCTTCTTGCTAAACCAAGAGACAAGAGCACTCCCAAAGTTAAAACACCCACCCGAGGTGCTCCTACCACCATCAACATCCCTAGCACAATCGGCATCCGAGTATTAAAGGAATTCCAAATACCATAGGAAAGAGTGCCACTCACATATTTTATGATAAGTATAAGTTCGAGAAAGTGAGAATAATTTGGGGATGTTTGGTAACACACACAAGCTTCTACGCTAAAGGCAATGTCGGGACGATTAGCGATCAAGTAGAGAATACTTTCTATCATGCACTTATAATGGGTTTACTCTACATCCTTCCCTAAAGTGTCATTATTAATCATGGTCGATGTACCCATAGGGGTGCGTGAGTGCTTAGCGGAGTCTAAACTAAACTTCTTCACTAGGTCCCTAGCATATTTGGACTGAGATATGAATATCCCATATTTTAGTTGATGCACTTGGAGACCTAATATTTAAGATCACCAACTACAGACACCCCATCCTAGTATCCCTCTGAGCACCTCCTAACACTCATCCACTCACCATAAATCCAAGGCCATACTCCGAGTACTGATTTGGAGGCCACCGGGCACTCTCAGGCCCCATTTGACTTTGGTTAACTCTCCAAATCGAGAGAAGTTCAATGAAATCTTGAAGGGCTCTGAATTCCCTTTCCAACGATTCATTTTGTGCATAAATCAGTCTCACGGTTTGCACGAACGACTAGTTTTCCTCTGAAACCCCCGTCTAGAGACCATTGGGCCCTTTTGAGCCCCGTTTGACTTAGGTCAACTCCCGAACCCGGGAGTGGCTTAATAGATTATTGAAGTTCTCTTAATTCCCTTTCCAACGGTCCTATCCATGTAGGATTTGGACTCAAGGTTTGCATTTTATACCCATTTTTTAAAAAAGTCAGTACTGGACTGCCTATAGGCACCCCAAACCCGCTGCCTATTGGCAGGGTGTACTTTCCTTGCTCAGCAAGGCAAGAACTATGCCTATAGGCCAGCTAGGGTCCATGTCGATCGGCAACCCCAACCCTAAATTGCACAATATAAATGGCTCATGACCTCATCCCTGGAGGGGGTCCCTTTCAGCAGTCAACAAAGATTCTCTCGAAATCAGAGCCTTCTCTTTACCCAAAAAAAGTCCATTTCCCAACATTCTCCCACCACACTTTGTTACCACACTTAGTCATCCACCTCACCCTATCATATTAACTTCATACCACTATAAAAACCAGCCTACATACATACTAAATTCTTAAGCAAATCTTTACAAGGAGGTCCATTTATCATCACTTTTTTTAGATTATTCATTTTAATGTTGTTATTCACTTTATTCTCATATTTTGACATCTTTTAGTTTTTTTCATTTTTTCACATCAAGTAATATCTATTTTTTTATTTTTAGTATTTCACACAACTTATTTTCATAAAATCCTAAAAAAAGACAAAAGGAGAGTTTATTCATAAATTCTAAAAGTAAGACTTCACTATTTTCCCATACTTTCACACTTGAACACATTTCTCTCCAAATTCATTAAAAGAGGAGTCCTACATTTGGATTTATGTGTTAAACCCCACCCCTATTCTATTTGTGAACTACATGGACTTTGATACCACTTGGGCTATGTAGGCATCTTGGGATAATCCCGAGATTCGAGTCCGACTTTTTCAATTCATGTCTTTTATATGCTATTATATCTATTTTGTTAGTCTTGGACTCCTACATATTTGTGCCTCACCCGATATGTACATTCACTCTTTCATATCAATTCATGATTTGGTAAACACTTACATCATATGTTTATTATTATTTTTGGATACACTCTACTAGATGAGTCCCATATATCCATTCCATAACGCGATTCGAATAATTCCATTATCATGATATTTATATTATACACACGTACACACAAGTCACTGAGAATAAAAGGAGAAGATTAACATATCCCATGAGAGATTGAAAGGGTGTAATGGGTGCCTAACACCTTCCCATTCCGCAACTTAGTCCCCGAACCTTCGAATCACTTGGTGTTGTATGCGTCAGTATAACCTTGATGCCATTCTCTCGAGGCGGCGAGATTCTTTTGCCTATTATGAGCAAAATAAGCCGACAACTCCATCTCTTCGTGTTGTCCCCATTTGACGATGGCCAATTTTATATTCGAGGCAGACTGCGAAGATTCCGACACGAGTGACGAAAAGAGGACCTCTATATCCTCGAACTACCCACACGCGCATGGAAAAAAGGAAGAAAGAGAGGGGGACCCTTTTCGCCTTCTCCCCTCGTTCCGAATTCGGGGTTGGGCACGGGCAGGCGGAATCCAACCCGAATGACCACAGTGGAAACTTCATTGGGGAATTTTTAGAGGAATAAACTATATTTTCACATGGGTGTTACTTCTTTACTCTCCTATTTTTCTACATCTGTACATATGCCACCACTTGTATGTTCTCCTTACTCATATGCTTACTTCTTGTATATTTATTCTTATCTCTACCATGCTCTTTCCTCACACATACACACATACTCACACACACACACACACACACACACACACACACACACACACACACACATATATATATATATATATATATATATCACTCTTCACTCACTTTTACATGCTCGCCATATTTCACCTTACACCCACTTGTGTATATTCTCCATGCTCACTTCACATACTCGTACTTGTATATAGTCTTGCCTCTCCTTGCATACTCAGACAGCACTTATAGATTATCCATGCCTAGCTTCACTAGCAGACGCCCTCACCTTTTATCACTTATCTCCATGCTCACTTACACATCTCACGCACCACTTGTAGATGATCCATGCTTAGTCTCACTAGAATAAACTTTCTTTTGGATATATTCCCATGTTATTTCACTCACACTATTCCCATGTCACTCTCTCACCTTACACGTCTCATTCACTTGTATATTCACATGCTTCACACTCTATTACAGTGATTTGTATAGTTACCATGCTCCCTGTATATACTTTCTAGCTTTACTTTTCATCTCATGCTACTTGTATATTCTCCCTCATAGTGTTAGTACTCCCTTTACTTAGCATAAAAAAATATCCATAAGACACTAATCAAAACTCATGCATTTTTTCACACTACATCACAAGAGCATGACAATATTGACCAAAATTGTCCCACATTGTGGGGTCACTTCGTGATGCTGCCGGTCCTGCGGGGTGCAATTAACCTAAGCAGTATGATTCTCACCTTCCATTGGCATCGTACCTTCAACATATATCAAACTATTTACCTGGCACCGTATCGCTTGACCAAACTCATGATAGGAGGTATATAGAAGGGAACTCGTAGATGTATGTTGAATATATCGAATTTCTCTCACACGTATTGCCCCGCGAGGTATATCATGAGGCAATTAACGTATACTCAGGTATATCAAATGGCTTGTCTATACATACCGATGAATGATTCCCTTTATAGGCAAGAGGTATATTGTGGAAGTCATACCAAAGGGGGGAACCCTTCCACTAACCCACCAAATTCATAAACCTCATATAGGCGTCTGCCCTAGGGCACTCATAATATTTTGCCAGTTACTATGCGAAACTCTTTCGAAATTTTAGGTCGCCATATTGCCCAAATTTTTGTGCTATTTTGCCCATTTTTATACAGGACCTTGTCCGTGAGCTTGGAAACAAGTCCAACCGTGTCTTATATCTTATACCCTATCTTTTCCCGCAGGGTCGGGTCCTGTTTGGAATTTTCTTTTCATTTAGGCAAACATAATACAAGTGAAACCACTAACAATAATTATCATGCTGAGGCCTTACCTTTTTTCCTCTTTTCAAAAATAAAAAATATAAAAATAAATATTTGCTCCCATTTTTAAAATACCAAAAATGCTCTCTCTTTCCTTAAAAAATAAACCAAAACCATTTTTCCTCTCAGATCGATTGTATACCCAGACTTTGTCATGGCTCCTTATTGGCTTCGATCTTCCGTCCAACCACCCCGAAGCTCCACTGCTTCCTCTTCTTCTTTGATCGAATTTGAGATCTACCTCCAACCAGACTTGATGGTCATCCTAGACCAAGCACCGAATGTCCAACAAGACTTGATGGTCATCCTAGACCAACTCAGTGCCAAGATCGACAACCTTCAAGCTGATTTCTAAGAAATGAAACGACATCAAGTCCAAACTCCTGAAGATCATGAACTTGAAATCCTCTTTCATCGTTCCATGGGTCCACCTTCCCCTAAACTGGTTTGGGTCCTAAAGGAGTACTAACATGCCCCACGCGCCCTTCCTACAAATGGATCACCTCCCACTCATCTACTGATTTCTAACCTTGCCCAGCCATGGGCTAATTGTCCAGTGCCTATGGACCCTAAAGAAGAAGAACTGAACAAGGTCAAGGAGGTCCTCAAGTTGTTATCAAAGAAATTTGACTAGTTCAAGATCTTCAAAAAGTATATGGATTACACACACATGTCTTCCTATCCTAAATCCAGACTACCAGAGAAGTTCAAGATTCCAAACATCGAGATATTCTAAGGCATGGGACCCAAATTATGAATCTACGTAGTTATTATCGAGCCATAACCCTCCTTGGGGCTTTAGAGGAGATAATGGCCCAAAAATTTGAGTAAACTATGAAAAAGAGTGCCCTCAGGTGGTCCCTGTCCCTCAAAGAATCCCATATCTGTAGTTGGGAGGATGTAACTAAGGAAATCAGGTCTTAATAAAAATATAATGAAGAAATAGAGGTCATATTTAGAAACCTAAAGCAACTCAAGCAAAACCTTGGGGAATCATTCACAAGTTTCATCGGGAGGTAGAGGGAGAAAGCCGCCACTATGACTAACATACCCTCGGTGGAAGAATAAGTGAGTATAGTGAAGAAGAATTTCACGCCCCATATTTGAGCATCATTGGGAGGACAGTACTACTCGCACTTCAGAGCCCTCCAGGAGGCTGGTGTGGAAATTAAAGAAGGGATTGCCAAAGTAGAGTCTAAACTAAAGAAGTTGACTAGACAATTTACACCGTAGAAGTATGACAAGCTCGCCAATGCCTTAGTCTCAACCATTAATAACATATCACAACCTGCCACTTCTTGGGCCCCTGAAATTCACCCCAATCCTATCAAAAAAAGAATGCACTGAACTTCATGCTCTCCCGTCGAAGATATACCAAGCCCTACAAAACTGAAACCTCATTAAATCGTTGAAACCCCAACTATTCTGAAATCCCCCTCCTAAAAACTTCACACGTGGTGCCCACTACAACTTTCACCAAATCGCAGGCCACACAACCGACCAGTGTTTCCACCTTAAAAATATAATCCAAGGCCTTATAGACTAGGGCATTATAGCTCTTCTATCTAAGCTCAAATCCAACACCATTCATAACCCTCTCCCAACACACAGAATCAGAGCAAATGCCATCTTTTTAGAAAATGACCTCGAATTTGACCCTTCAACCCAAATTGTGACTGTCAAAATATCTAGCATACCTACAATATCACCTAAACCCCTCAAAGTTTCCCATCTTTTCTTTTACATCCCATGAGCTTTGTTGATCAGGATCTATTGCTCCTCACACAAGCCTGTATTATTGTCTGCACCAGATCAGAGGGAAGAGGCATGGAATTGCCTTCATTACTAGATCAACTCTCAAGGTTTGGGCTGAAACTACCAACATAAATGACCATCGACTCTGAGTGGATCCGTAGCCTATTTATGAAAGCCCAAAAGTGGGCTCGATAATCCTAAGAATTGGTGGTACCCATAGAAGAAGTCATCCTGGATGATGTTGTGCAGACCATATCAGATATGTTTTGCCAGAAAGGAGAAATATATAGCACCCTTGAGTTTCCCATAGCCTTTAAATTTCAGGAATGCCTAGTCCCATCACTCTTATACTTCGCTGCTGAGTGGAAAGACCTGTTTGATGAAGCCGTTGAGGTTATCGAGTGCATCGCCAACTCTTGGTAGGAGGACATCGTTGCCACCGACGGGTGTGATGGCTTTAAAAACTCGAATGGCAAGTCTAAAGGCAAAGACTTCCCCTTTTATGGATTCTCCAAACAATGGTACAACCCTACTGATAAAGAGATAAAATAGGGCCTTGAGAGATGGGGCAAGGAATGGAAGCAAGAGGTGAAACATCTGACTAATGAGACCATGGAAATCATTGAAGACTCTAAGGGTAGTGATACCGAGGAGTCATTCGAGTTGCAAAAAATGGGACTCAATCTCTGCATGACTCACTAGGAAACTACGCTAGACCCATCCGCCAAAATTGCAACTGTCGAAGTATCTTTACTTAACCGGCACGCCATTCCGGTCTAGTCTGCCCAAGCCCAGCTAAACCCTGTGATTCACCCAATTTAAGAAAATCATGAACTTGTCACTATTTTTCCTATTTCTAATATCAATGTAAACAAGACCTCTTTGGATGAGCTCTCACTGTTGTATTCCTTAAGAATGAAAGAAAGATTTTGAGTATCTTGTTGAGCCTTACATTAATTGCATTGATTCTAATCAAACTTTTGATGATGATGGTTTTATTAATGAATAATTCTTAACCGATCTCAATAAAAAAAATAATAAATAACATAAATTCCTTCAAACTAATGATGATGAGACTGTCCTTATTAATCTTGATCCTAGTAACAATTTACGCGAGATTAGGATAGGGTACACCCTCAATGAGCATGAGCGAGCACAATTCAAAGTGCTTCTGAAAGAGTTCGTGAATGTCTTCATGTGGTCCTAAGATGACATGCTCAGTATCGACCCAGAAATATCTCATCACGAGATCCACATATTCCTAGAAAGAAAACCTAACAAGCAAAAACTGAAAAAGCTCCTAACAGAATGGTCCCTCAAGGTAAAAAAAGATGTAACCAAATACCTGAACGTGGGCTTCATTCGCGTAGTTAAATACCCTACATGGATTGAAATATTTCCCATGTGCTTAAATCAAAAGGAAAATCCTGCATGTGCGTCGACTGTCAGGATCTGAACAAAGCATCTCGAAAGGATGATTACCCTTTGCCCAATATCGACATGATTGTGGAAAATACGGATAACCTCACCCTCAAGTCATTTTTTGATGGATTTAGCGACTATAACCAAATTAAGATTCACCCTGACTACCAAGAAAAAAACTACCATTATCACCCATAAGGAACCTTCTATAACACTGTCCTGCCATTCAAATTCAAGAAAGTAGGGGCTACCAACTAAAGGTCCGCCACACCATCTTGCATGACCTCATCCATAGAGAAGTCGAGGTCTATTTTTTTGACATGATCATTAAGTCCAAAACTCGGGAAGGTCATATCCCCATCCTGAGAAAATTATTCAAGTGACTATAATAGTACCAGATGCAGCTCAACCGAACGAAATATATATTCGACATCACTAAGGAAAACTCCTTGTATTTATGGTAGTGAGAAAGGAATTGAAGTAGACCCCGCCAAACTGAAAGACATACTTGAGATGCCACCACTCCAGACGAAGAAGGAAGTACGAGGATTCCTGGGTAAGCTGCAATACATTAGTAGGTTCATAAGGTAACTAACCTCTATTAGAGAACCCATTTTTAAACTTCGCTGGAAGGACTCAACCAAAGGTTGCAAGGAGGCATACCAAGGAGCCTTTGACCAAGTCAAGTGATACCTCACTCGACCTCTGGTGATCATGCCTCCACAACTAGGTCTCCCTCTCCTACTATACTTTACTATCACCAATAGTGTAGCAAGGGCTTTGTTGGTCCAATACATTGAAAAATCCAGTAAGGAAATAGCCATTTTTTACACTAGTTAAAAGCTAGAAGGGTACGAAGTCAACTACACTGCCTTGAAGAAAGTATGTGTCGCCCTGGTCTAGGTCATGCAGAAATTACGGCACGACATGCTTCCATTTCCCATCAGACTAGTATCCTATGTGGATCCTATAAAATATTTGTTAGAGAAACTCGTTCTGTCAGGACGAATGGCCCATTAGTTGATACTGTTATCCAAGTTCGACATTGTGTACGTCACATAGAAAGCCATGAAGGGGAGGTCCATCTTCGAATACCTTACCAATTATCCAATGGAAGGATCCAAAGTTTGGGACTCCAAATTTCCAAATGTAGATATTCTCTGCACCTCTCAGGAAGACCTTGGGTGGAAAAAATTCTTCGATGGAGCTGCCAACAAGAAAGGGTATGGTATTGGGATACTCTTGATCACCCATGATTAATCTCACACCCCCATTGCCATCAAGCTTGAGCTCCCTTGCACCAACAACATGATAGAATATGAGGCATGCACTATAATGCTTAAGATCGCCCTCGAGAAAAGAATCAAACCCCTAGTCATCTATGGGGACTCTTCCCACATTGTCGAAAAAATCCTCAGGAAATGGAAAGTCAAAGATAAGAACCTCCAAACCTTCCACGCCCACCTAGAAGAGATCGCCTCCTAATTCAAAGATGTCACCTTCCATTACCTTCCTCACTCGAAGAATAGCCTAGCTGATGCATTAGCAACCTTGGCCTCCATGGTTGACATGCCTAAGAAAATAACAATGGCCCCTTTCCTGGTTCAGAAACAAGCTACACCCACTGAATGTTACCACATCGAACTCATCACCAAAGATGATTTTGAAATGGCAGGATTATGGTACTATAACATTTGGAGCCTTCTAAAAAATGGTAGGTATCCTTGAGATGCAGATAAGAAAGATTGTGTGACCCTTCGCAAACTAGTTGCCAAATACATTATCTGCAAAAAAGCACTTTTCGAGAGAAAATTCGACGGGACCTATTTGAATCTCATAGTAGTGGCTGAGATTGAAGGAATAATGCTGAAAATTCACAGCAGGGAATGTGGGTTCACATGAATGGTCACATGCTTACTATGAAAATTATTTGTCTGGTGTAATATTAGACCACCATGATCCAAGACTGCACAGCCTATGTTCGGAGGTGCCTCAAATTCCAACATTTTATTAGCCTCTAGCACATAAATCCTCGAGAGTTGTACAACATGACCACTCCCTGACCCTTCTCTACCTGAAGCATAGACATCATAGGGAAGGTCACTCTAAAATCTTCGAACATGCACGAATTCATCTTAATCGCCATTGACTACTTAATGAAATGGGTCGAAGCCGACTCATACACAATATTAAATGCAAAGAAAGTGGTCAAGTTTATTAGAAAGAATATCACATGCTGCAATGGGATTCTTCATAAGTTGGTATCAGACATTAGACCCCACTTCAAATCCTATGGAACATAATTAGTTGATGAGTATAGAATCCAGAGACACATGTCTTCCCCTACCATCCCCAAACCAACGGCGCTGTCGAAGCCTATAACAAAAGCCTCAAAACCATCATCAATAAGATGACTAAAACTTGTAGATACTGGGATGATCGGATCCCATATGCCCTTTGGGGATACGTCATCTCTATCAGGACACCCACTTGGGATACCTTTTATCTCTGCTATATGGCATGGAGGTGGTTCTCCTCGTCGAACTAGAAGTGCCTTTTTTACGTGTTATGCTCAAAAGCAAAGTGAGTGAGGAAAACTTGTATTACAGTTTCTAAAATGAACTCTCACTCTTAGATTAAAAGAGACTCAAGGATATGTATCACATATGAGGATATCATCGCCGAATTGTGCAATCATTCAATAGGAAAATCAAGGATCGTGGTGTACAAGAAGTAAACCTTTCCCTCAAAGAAACTGTAGAACCCATCTGGAACCCCAGAGGGAAGTTCAAAACTAATTGGAGTGGCCCCTGCATTGTGAAGAAAATCCTATCAGGAGCCACCGCTATGCTCGCATATCTCAATGAAGAAGTAATGGTGCATCAAGTCAATCTGGACCATCTCAAGAAGTTATATCCTTAATTCGAATTCTCGACGTGCTATGACTCATCTCATCCCCCTTCTATTCTAAAAAAATCTCTATCTTTATTTCCCTCTATCCATAACTACATGGGTCCTGATCCTCTCAAAACATCCTTTCCTAAATGAAGCTCACAAATTTTTAAAACCCACAGAGGTACGTAGGCACAATCATTTTTCTTTCACAAAATGCTATTATTTTCTTCCCCCGAGAACGTCGATCCATATCATCATTTACATTAACAAAAGGAGTATGTATGCCATAGTGATTGGTATAGACATTTCAAATACAAAATTCATCAAAAGACTGTAACACGGTGTAGATTTTAAGTCGGTAATAATTTAACTTAATTCAAAAATCGTAAAAATAAACTTTTGGATTTAATCATTTTTAGTAATTTAAAATGTTAGATTTTATTTATAAAAAGTGGAATTTTAATCGGTATTGAAATCGAGGAAGAAATCGTATTTATTTCACTTATATATGAAAATCTAGGCGAAGTGGCGACCTGATCCAGACCGAATCGATTCGGCCTCGAGGGTGAATAGATTCGGAATGGATCAGATACAGCAGTGACGTTGTTTTGTTAAAATTATAATTATACTAAAATGCTAATTTTTTTCCACATTAAATTAACTTGGGGTTAGACTTTTCAAAACACTTGTCCACCAAATTTTCCACCAGAAGACTCCTATAATTTTATCACCTTTCATCTACAAACCCTGGCCCTGAATTTAATCATGATTCAACTCAAGACTCTTATAAATAACATAAATAGATCCTACAAAATAGGATAGGACGTGTTTGTGCTTTAAAGACCTCTAGGTATGGGACTAGGGGTAGGTTTGAGGAATTTTGCTCTATAATATGATGGGATAATTTAAACAATGAAATCTTGGGAAATTGATAATTAATACATAAGATAATAACTGGGTATTAAAATGAATTGTCATTGTTAATAAGTGCAGGACTAACAGTTAAATGGGTTGGCTAGCTATTGCGATGTGTGGGTGTGTGACGGCGTAAGGAGTGCATGACTGACAGTTAAACGGGCCGGCTAGCTATTATGTCGTGTCGTGTGTGGAACCTCAGAAATAAGGGTAGGGCTGACAGAATATCATATTGGTGGATATTACAGGGGGAATGTGTGTGGTGTAAAACTTAAGACGGGCCCGAATATGTGCTAGACATACAGTAGGGTCGGCTGGCTATGACAACACCACAATAATGGAAATAATAATGTGATAAATTGATTTAAATAAAGATAGTGAATTTAAAATATTTATCGGATTGTGTGGCATAAGTTAAAATTAAACTTTGGGGTGGCATAATTTCAAGAATAGGTGCTCGCCGTTAATTTTTACTCGTACATTTAAAATTATCGCGCTTAAATTAAAATATTCAATTGTGGTATTTATTATGTATACTGCTACTATCTGGGTTCATGGACCCTAATTGGGGAGAGAATCTTGTATTCACATGGTGGGCTCTGACCCATTGCGTTGACAGATATTTCAAGCTTAGCAATGGAGTAGCTACATAGGAATGATTGGAGATTTTTAGAGGTGCAACTAGATTAGATTCTTTAGTAGATAGGTTTATTTTCCTTTCCGTCCCACTTTTATTATGAGACTCTATTTATGGATTTATGGGCCACTCGGTTCCATAGTTATTTACGATTTTCTTCAGATATTTATATTAGATCATTTTATTCAAATTTATATATTTGTTGGAGATTGGATTAATTTGGAGATTAGAATGGTGATGGATTTTATTATTGCATGAATGGTTATTCTTATATGGATCAATTTAATTATTGTCTTGTGGAATGAATTTTATATGTCTCATATCTGTCACATGCTAAGAATGATAACTTATTTAGTGACGCCCGGCGTAGTCTTGGTGGCGGTTGATACCAGAATGCGCGGGTTGTTGCAAATGGTATCAAAGAATGGTCTTAGGTCTCATAGGTTGTGAGTCCATTTTAGCTTCCTCGTTCCTTATCTTTGATTCCTTTGATGATTTTTACTCTAAGTTATTTCGAGTTTGATGTTGTTTTGTTCCTCTCTTTTCAGATGGCGAACACTAGGAGGACTGAAGATAGGAGAGAGGGTTCGGTTTTTGGTTCATCAAGTCAGAGAGGCTGAGGGAGTTTGTGTTGGATGTCGAGGAGCTATAGGTTATTGTGTGTGAGGCCACGACGATCGGTATCGAAGTAAGGAGATAGAGGTGGGTGACTTTATAGGCACAACAGCTGGGTACACCCGTTTCAACTTGGGACATAGTGAGGAAAAGAGTCCATAAGGGAAATCCTCTAACCTTCATAGGGGGATCTGACCCAATAGTTTCTCACCAATGGTGGAGAGATATGGAGAGACACTTGAAGATGCTTGACTTCATCGATGTGTAGAAACAAATGTTGGCTATGTTCAAACTGACCGGAGATGCTTTTCAGTGGTGGGAGAGTGTCACCACATCGTAGGATAGGGATCGCTTGAATTATGGAGATTTTCTGATAAATTTTAATAATAAGTATTCCCCGTATGTGATTAGGTGTGCAAAGAAGATGGAGTTTTTGGACTTAGAGCAGGGTTTGAAATTAGTGGTTGAATATGAGAAGGATTTTATGAATTTATCAATGTTTGTACCGAATAAGGTAAATACTGAGGTGAAGAAGATGGAGTTCTTTATTAAGGGCTTGTCTTGGTCTATTAGGTAGTTGGTGTTGGGGAATTTGGCGTACACTATGTACACTTAGGTGGTGGACATCGCAATGCTATTGTGGAAGGAGAGGGTAAATTACCAAAAGAAGTTAGGGAAGAGATAGGAGTCAAATAGTCAAGGAGGAGAGAACAAGGGTCGAAATGACCAGCAGTGGAAAAAACAACGAACAAGTCAAAATTAGAAGGGCAATGGTGTCCAGCAGGGACCTCAGGGGCAAGTACAATAGGGTGAGCAAAACCCAGGTAGGCATTCGGGACCTTTTAGGGGTGCATGTTTTATTTGTGGATAGATAGGGCACTAAGATTTTAGGTGTTCCAAGAGAGAGGGCCAAAAGGTCCAAGGGACTTAGGTCCATCACCGGTAGGGCTAGGTGTGAAGGGAGTTCCATTAGCACCAATGGTAGTCGTAGTGGGTAGGTTCTATATGCTTTCGACTCGGGAGCCTTAAGGTAGGGCAGGTTCCGCAGGAGCCACGACGTGGCTAGTAGCACGATATGTATTATTTTCTTAGATACTAATATATATAGGTGGAATATATATATTTTATTTTTTTATCATGGGGCATGTGCAGGTAGGATTGGGTGTACGAGTGCCTAATAGCGGTATTCTATGGGTAGGCATATGTGAGACTTATTTTATTTCGTACATTTACGCTTGGTCGAATTTTGAGGACGAAATTCTTGTGCTAGTGGAGAAGTATGTAATACCCCGTAGATTTTAAGTCGGTAATAATTTAAATTAATTCAAAATTCGTAAAAATAAATCATTTGAATTTAATCATTTTTAGTAATTTAAAATGTTAGATTTTAAAATGAAAAGTGGAATTTTAATCGGGGAAGAAATCGAATTTATTTAATTTATATATAAAAAGCTAGGTGAAGTGGCGACCTGATCCAGACCGAAAGATTCGGCCTGGAGGGCAAATCGATTCGGAATGGATCAGATGCTGAAGTGTGTTGTTTTGTCAGAATTCTAATTATACTAAAACTCTAATCTTTGTCCACATTAAATTAACTTAGGGCTAGACTTTTCTAAACACTTTTCACCAACTTTTCCACCCAAAGACTCCTACAATTTTATCACCTTTCATGTACAAATCCCAAACCTAAATTTAATTCAGATTCAACTCAAGATTTGAAGGCCTAATTGGTGTTTTTCTTAAGATTATTCAAGAACAACTCTTTGCTAATTTTCCAAGAGGATTACAACCATTTAATAAGAATTTTAAATCGACTTTTCAGCAGGCATGAATACTTGTATTATCTCTCTTTAGTATTATGCATTTTAAATGTCGCCTAAACCTTAATTCACATGTTTTACTTAAAATAAATTTGCAACCTCAATTAGGGAAAGTGAAAACTAATTTGAGTCTATTTTATTAAAACATTTTAATCTTAATTAATATTTATAACCCTTATGTGCTTCGGGTAGAGATTTGGTTTTGTTAAAATGGGTATAGGTTCGCATGTAGAAACCGTAGTAATTTTATTTTAATGAGAACTAGATTTGTACAACCACATAAAATTATGTAGATATGATTAAAGTAAATTATTATTGTGTGCTCCATAAACTCAGATGATGTGAATTTAAAATTGTTGAATGAAACAAATTATGTTAAACATGACGATGGATTGAATGATTTAAATTAATGTAAATTGTGATCGTACGAAAATTGCATACTTGTTGATAAATTGGATTGTGCGACCTATTGTTTTAACGATTAATTATCACCGCCAGGACGACGGGATTTTGGGTAGTTTTCTCTTACCTTAATTTTATAAGTACTTGCCAGGTATAGTACTAGTAGGTAGGCCTTAGTTATAGTTAACACTTTCTAGGTATGGGACTAGTTAGTGAATATTTTTACGGATGGGATATTCCGGGGTGGGGTTGATTTTGGCATCGTTCCGTTGACTTGGATAGACTATGTGCGAGGATAGGGAGAGATACATGACAAAAATTCATCCTACAAAATAGGATAGGATGTGTTTGTGTTTTGGAGGACTTTAGCTTTGGGACTAGGGGTAGGTTTGAGGAATTTTTCTCTATAATAGGGTGGGACAAATTAGAGAATGAAAACTTAAGAAATTAAGAATTAATGTCTAAGATAATAAACGGGTATTAAAATGAATTGGCGTCATTAATAAGTGCAGAACTGCAGTTAAACGGGTTGGATGGCTACTGCGACGTGTGGGTGTGTAACAACATGATAGTGCAGGGCTGACAGTTAAACGAGTGGGTTGGATATTATGACGTGTTGTCCGTGGAACCACTGAAATAAGTGCAGGACTGAAAAAATACGGGTTGGATGGATATTACGAGGGGAATGTGTGGTGTAAAACTTGAGACGGGCCCGGATAAGTGCTTACATATAGTAGGGTCAGATGGCTATGATGGCACTGCAATAATGGAGATAATAATGTGATAAATTAATTAAAAAAAAGATGATAAATTTAAAATAATTACCGGATTGTGATAGCATAAGTTAATATTTAACTTTGGGGTGGCATAACTTCAGGAATAGTTGTTCGTCATTTATTTTCACTCGTACATTTAAAATTATCGCGCTTAAATTAAAATATTCAATTGTGGTATTTATTATGTATCATGCTACTGTCTAGGTTTATGGACCCTAATTAGGGAGAGTAGCTTGTATTCATGCGCTGGGCTCTAACTCATTGCTTTGACTAACATTTCAGATTTAACGGTGAAGTAGCTGCATAGGAGTGATTGGAGATTTTTGGAGGTGCAACTAGAGTTATTTTAGATGCTTTAGTAGATAGGTTTATTTTCCTTTCCATCGCACTTTTATTATGAGACTCTATTTATGGATTTGTGGGACACTCGGTTCCACAGTTGTTTACAGTTTTCTTCAAATATTTATAGTTGGATCATTTTGTTCAGATTTATATATTTATTGGATATGGGATTTATTTGGAGATTAGCACGGTGATGGATTTTATTATTGCATGAATGGTTATTCTTATTTGGATAAATTTAATTATTATCTTATGGAATGAATTTTATATGTCTAATATCTATCACATGCTAAGAGTGATTACTTATTTAGCGACGCCCGATGTAGTCTTGGTGGCGGCCGATGCCAGAAAGTGTCGGGTATTACAAAGACACAAAAAAATATGTCAAAATTACTTTTATTTCAATCAAAGAATATGATTCTTACACGAAATATGAATGATGGGAGTAAAAAAAACCACTTCTATCCTAACCTTCATATAACCTACCAGTCCCCACCAATAACAAGCTTCAGAAAAAATCAAAAACATACCAAATATCTACCCAAACATAAATTCCCCACAAAACAAAAACACAAACAACTTCACAAGACCCTATCTTCAGCTACCATATGGGCCCGCCTCATTATCATTACCTACTCCTAGAGGCCCTTAGGTGTCTCATTCTTGATTTTTTCTCTGAATGTTCTCCATGCGATTGTTGCCCTTAATAAGCTTTCATGAGACCACAACGCCTTCTTCCGTGGTATCAAACATGAAAGGCCATCTTTGTCCAGTCTCCTCCACCAAAATCTGTTCAACCCCCAGTTTCCATAAGAGCTTCAAATAATTCCCATATACAAACCAAGACCCTACAATGGATTGTTATGGATGGGTAAATGCCCGACGATGCTACCAGAGAGGCCCCAGCATCATCATTAAGGACTCGATAAAGTCCTCAAATGGAAAGAAATTGGTTATGTGGGGAGACACAATCTTCTTCCATACTACTTAGTGCAGAATTCACCAAGGAAATTAAAAGGAAGTATGGAAAAGAAGTCTCTCACCGCACATATCGGTATTCCCCTAACTGCAAAATGGGTTGTAAGTCCCCCCACCATGGCACCGATCATCGAAGGCATCGGGACCCGTGATCCATAAGCCAGTTAACCCAGATCTCCATTAAAGTGATGAAATTGAAGAAGGGTCTAGTAAAGAAGTTGGGAATGCCGAACAGAGGGTACTCAGGATGGGCCTTTAGGCGTAGTCTCTCAGAAAGCCACATGAACATCATGACAGCATTCCCCCAAAAAACGTTTGCCCGACCTTCCTTCTAGTCATCTAGGCCTTTCATAGTCTCCACAAATACCACCAAAACAGGACTACAATGGTAGGATAACCACAACGTTATTGTAGCCACCTGAGAAAAAGCCATCAGATCAAACGTTACCTATAAAATCCTGGCAATCAATCCTAGGACCATAGCACTAGTGAAGCTATTATCAGTACAATCTCTTCGACACACCGTATTTAGAACAATCCCATATAGGCAAGTAGATCCACTTGATGTCAAGATTTTTATCTCCTCATCCATAAACCAACCAAACCAGCAATGATTTTGGAAAAATCTGAACACCAAGAATGCAAGAAGAGTGCCACAAGAGATAAAAAGAAGTGAACGTGAACCAATAAGCCCACAAGCAAGCTAGGGAAATGTTAGTTACACCCTCTTTTGGGAAACCCTCATTCTTCTCTTCTAAATCCTTTTCATTTTTAAATAAGTCCCTTCAAAGGAAAGCTTTTCGCAACTAAGCCTCCAAGGCTTTACCCTATTCAAATATGCCAAAAACATATTCAAGAAATTCAAAAAGACACATTTCCCTACTTTTCCGCACAATAAAACCTCACAGAAAATTAAAATGCATATAGAGTAAGCCACTAAATCAATATAATCAAACAAAAGTTGCATTTTTTTGCCTTTTTGAGTCTCTTTTCAGGAATAAAGAAAAGCCACTAAATTAGGCACACAACATGGTCAATGCTAAGCCCCCAGGTACTAGGAGTACCGAACTCATGCACCAGCAACATCTGTATCTGGGAATGCATGCCGTAATCCCTGCATCCTTCGAGGAAAAATGCCAATGGTAGAATGTCACATATTTCCCAATAAGAGTCAGTCGCCTACCGACAGTAACTGATGATGCTGAGATTCAGCACCACCAAATAAGTGATGATGAGTTAAACATTAGTAACAATGACAGCCATTGAGATATATATGTATAAGTGTATTGAAGGGGATGAGTATAAAAGAAATAAGACAATGATGTATAGTGGTTCAGCCAATTAGGCCTACATCCACTGTGAGTGTGTGATCGACTAAGTATGGGCACTAATGGCCTTGGATACAATGCAAATAAGCTCCCTCTCTCTCTACTGTGTACAAGTAGAATTTTAGCTAGGGTTACAATTATCGATCCTTTTGCAGGGTTGTAGGTGACAAGTATATATATAGGTCTTGGGGGGTGTAGTGTACCTCCCAAGCATGCATGGTGCATGTGAGTTATGATCTAGCCAATCCCCCATTGACACTTGGAGGTGCCACATGTGCTTAATGATAACATAATATTCCCTCATGTGGGGGGGGATATTATTATAACGGTCTTCCACGTTCCATATGAGACCCACGTGTATTGTCCTATGCGTCTCCCAAATCACGCGATGTGGTGATGTCACCCTCGGCCTATGATATGAGGCCGAGGGCAAAGTTCCTGCTTGCATTGAGCCTGGCCTAATGCAGGCCTTGTACTGTCGTACCCTCATAGGGTTGTTCGAACCATGATGATGGGGTTGACCCCTTGAGGGGTCGTATAAGCCTAATGAGGGGTCGGCCCCTTGTGGGGTCGTCTGAGCTTGATGAGGGGTCAGCCCCTTATGGGGTCGTCTAAGCCTGATGAGGGGTCAACCCCTTGGAGGGTCATCTGGGCCTGATGAAGGGTCATCCCCTTGTGGGTTCGTCTGAGCCTGATGAGGGGTCGGCCCCTTGGAGGGTCGTTTGATACATGATGAGAGATCTTGGCCTTGGGTATATGTGGTTATATCAATCACCCCCAACCCTTAGCCATCAAGATTGTTGAGATGGCTGAGGGATAGTGTTATTTTTTATATGAGAGTGTGATCAGTTTGGTGAGTGACACCTATCAAGCTGATGTGACACCTAGGCAGATATCCACTGTCGTTCCAGTGTCCAAGGCGTAGCGACTGTACACTTGGCCTGGGACTTTGTGCCCTAATGATGCCCTCCTCGTGGGCCATGTTTTGCCTTGGCTAGTGTGCCCACTCATTAGCAAGGTATTTAAATAATTGTTTTGAAGTATATTCCCTTTCTTCCTCTTCGCGCCTGAACTCTCTCTCTCGCTTCTCACCAGCTCCATTGCCATTTTTGCAACTTCATCATTTTGAGCTTTGGCAGTCTCGCTTGTTCTTTATCAGGTAATCCCTCTTCCCTAGTGCCCTCTTTATATTCCATTGCTTTTTACACTTTGACTGTTTTAGGCCTGTATGGATGGATTTTTCTTTGGCTGTTTCATAACTTTTCGGCGTTCTTCTCCGGTGACTTATTCTTGAGTGTTCTTGATTAAAACCCTTGCTTTCCTTAGTTTCAATCCAAAAGTCCAGCATGGTCAACTGCAAACTTGTTTGTAATTAACTTAGCCAAATTCTTGTAAGTGTAGGGTCTTCCCCTTAATGCTTAGGAGGCCTTATGATTTAGCTGAGGAGTTCCCATCCCTAAGAGAGAAGTTCTTCGTGGAGATTAGACGAATAGAGGAAGAGGAAGAGAGAAGATGAGGGGCCGACCCTAATTGGGTAAGACCCATTTTTCCCATTCCATTAGCCACTATTGTACCCCCTGAGTCCTACGGATCATCCAGTCGTCCAGTCGAGAGTCAATCGTGCGAGGAAGAAATGAATCAGAGAGCATCGTCACCGTCTGGTGCTGGCCCTTCTGGGAGGGGGGAGACATCCAGTCTTAGCCCAGGTCGACAGGCCGAGGGCATAACACCTTCTGAGGCTGTCCCTGTAATAGCGTTGTTCCCACTTGCATTTTGAGTAGCCTTTCCCGATGGTCCCCAGTGGTTGGGGGATCTAGGGACGAGAGAGATGAGGGAGACAGTGAGGGCTCCTCTGAGGGTGATGATAGTCAAGTTGACACTTCAACTACTTCAACTTATGTATCGTCAGTCAAAGATCGTGATCTCTTAGTATGGAGGCATCTCTTTGGCATACAACCCAAAATAAGTATGAGGGTTCCCCACTGAATCTGAGAGAGTCTTCGAGGGTGACGAGGGAGAGATTGTTGTTTGTGAGCAGATGTTAAGGATCGGTGTTAGGTTCCCTGTACACCCTTCTGTAGTCAACATATTGTCTGCCCTTGGGGTTTCCCCTTCTCAGCTTCCCCCCAACTCATGGAGGACTATTCTTGGCTACATCTCTCTTTGGAAGAATTCATTTACTGATGAGCCCTCGACCGATGTATTCCTTGCCTGTTACAACATCACCTCATCGTCTAAACAGCCTGGGTACTTCCATTTGGGGGCCAGGAAGTCTGACAAAAAGCTTCTCCATGTGGCTCAAACTTCCAATCATGACTGGAAGAAAAGGTTTTTCTTTATCTCTGGGGACTGAGAATTCCCCGCCGAGGGCGAGCTCACTGAAGATGGTCCGAGGGTACCTAGGGTATGGTCTAATCCCTTAATGAAAGCGCGCTTAGACCCTGGACTTAGCTTGGAGGAGAGGTTCATTGTTGATTATCTGAGAGAGCGAGGGAAAGAGGGTGGACTTGCAAAATTTGAAGATTTGATGACCCCTCGATTCCTCAAAGAAGCTAGTCTCAAGGTTGGCCCCTTGACAGAACTATGTGAGTAGTTTTTTTTCTCAATCTTTGATTTTTTCCAAGTGTTTTATCTTTGTCTCTGTATATTTCTGATGTGTCGTTTCCTTTTCAGGTCGTCCAGAAAATATCTCTAACCAACTTTGGGAAATGACTGCGCCAAGTTTTCTATCTGGTCTCAGCAAGAAGAAAGGCAAAGAGCCTCAGCAGGCTCCGAGGAAGTCAAAGGCCGTGGGGCCGACGCACGTTGAGCCGACCGCCGATAATCAAAAAAGAAAAGAGCCAGAAGTCCCTGTTGAGCCTCGGCCAGATTCTAGGACGAGGGCAAGGGTGGAGGCATCTGAGGGGGCCGGTCTCTTCCAGTATGAGGGCCTATTGATCTCAGAACTTAACATTCCTGAAGGTTGAACCGTCTTCTCTCATTACCAACCTGAGGGCAGCCAAGGCCTCGATGGTTTCTACTCCCTCGGCCGCGGAGTATGACTTCTTATCAAAGATGCCCCCGGCTAAGGTTTATGATTATGGTCTGCACACTTTAGCCCAGGTACCTCTCTTTTTACTCTTTTTGATTTTCCAGCATTTTATGACCTGTTCCCTTAACCCCTCTTAACATGTGTTCCCTCCTGCAGTCTGTCTGTGCCTTTACCTCGGCCACTAAGTGGATGGCTGAAAATCAACAAAAATTTCATGACGTCGAGAGAGTTATCCATCACGTGGCTGAGCTGGAGACCGAGCTGGAGACTGTAAAGGCTGAGTTAGAGAGTGCGAGGACCGAACATGCGAGGGTCCTGGACGAACTGATGAAGTAGCACGATGCTGACTTGAAGGCAAAGGACACCCTTATCAAAGAAAAGGATGAGGCCTTAACCAACCAGGGGTCTTAATTTAAAGCTGGTCTTAAAGGGGCAGTGAAGAAGGCCGAGGCCAATGCTGTGGAGGCTTATAAACTCTCGGACGAGTTTCAAGGCTTCGGTCTTGAATACTTGGAGAGGGGGATCAGGACGGCCTGCCGGTGGGTCGTCCTTAAGTTTGCTAACGTTGTCTCTTCAGTCCGCCCCTCTCTTGAGGCTGTTCAGTTGGACGATCCCCTGATTGCTGAGGCCTTGGACCATGTGGAGTCCCAAGTGCACGTCGAGGGTACCGACACGTCTGAGGGTTGGCCTGTCTTAGTCATAGAAGAATCTCCTATCGATGTTGATGCCTTGCCCACCGATGTCGCTTAGTAGGGTGGCTGTCTGTAGCCAATACCCTCTTCATGTACCCCATTTTTGTATTTTACTTTTGTTGGACAAACATAACATTTGTAATATAATACCTGTTGCTATCTTCTATGCTTGTCTCTTGTATGCCTTATCTTGTGATGCTTTAGATTAATAATCTCACCAACTCCTTCCTCGTCTTTCTTGAGGGTAATGGGGGGTCGTCCCCACCATTTTCCCTCATCATAGCCGAGGGTGGTTTCCCACCAACTTAATGATGTATTAAATTTCAAGTCCCCCCTCATCTTTCTTAAGGGTAAATGAGGGGTTTTCCCCACCATTTTCCCTCAACATAGCCAAGGGTGGTTTCCCACCAACCTCAATGATGTTTTATAATTCAAGTCCCCCCTCGTCTTTCTTGAGGGTAAATGAGGGGTTGTCCCCACCAATTACCCTCATCATAGCCGAGGTTGGTTTCCCACCAACTTGATGATGTATTAAATTTCAAGTCTCCCCTCGTCTTTCTTGAGGGTAAATGAGGGGTCGTCCCCACCATTTTCCATCATCATAGCCGAGGGTGGTTTCCCACCAACCTCAATGATGTTTTATAATTCAAGTCCCCACTCGTCTTTCTTGAGGGTAAATGGGGGGTCGTCCCCACCAATTACCCTCATCATAGCCGAGGGTGGTTTCCCACCAACTTAATGATGTATTAAATTTCAAGTCCCCCCTCGTCTTTCTTGAGGGTAAATGTGGGGTCGTCCCCACCAATTACCCTCATCGTAGCGGAGGGTGGTTTCCCAATAACTTAATGATGTTTTAAATTTCAAGTCCCCCCTCGTCTTTCTTGAGGGTAAATGGGGGGTCGTCCCCACCATTTGCCCTCATCATAGTCGAGGGTGGTTTCCCACCAACTTAATGATGTATTAAATTTCAAGTCCCCCCTCGTCTTTCTTGATGGTAAATGGGGGGTCGTCCCCACCAATTACCCTCATCATAGCTGAGGGTGGTTTCCCACCAACTTAATGATGTATTAAATTTCAAGTCCCCCCTCGTCTTTCTTGAGGGTAAATGGGGGGTCGTCCCCACCATTTGCCCTCATCATAGTCGAGGGTGGTTTCCCACCAACTTAATGATGTATTAAATTTCAAGTCCCCCCTCGTCTTTCTTGAGGGTAAATGGGGGGTCGTTTCCACCAATTACCCTCATCATAGCCGAGGGTGGTTTCCCACCAACTTGATGATGTATTAAATTTCAAGTCTCCCCTCGTCTTTCTTGAGGGTAAATGAGGGGTCGTCCCCACCATTTTCCCTCATCATAGCCGAGGGTGGTTTCCCACCAACCTCAATGATGTTTTATAATTCAAGTCCCCACTCTTCTTTCTTGAGGGTAAATGGGGGGTCGTCCCCACCAATTACCCTCATCATAGCCGAGGGTGGTTTCCCACCAACTTAATGATGTATTAAATTTCAAGTCCCCCCTCGTCTTTCTTGAGGGTAAATGGGGGGTCGTCCCCACCAATTACCCTCATCGTAGCGGAGGGTGGTTTCCCACCAACTTAATGATGTTTTAAATTTCAAGTCCCCCCTCATCTTTCTTGAGGGTAAATGGGGGGTCATCCCCACCATTTGCCCTCATCATAGTCGAGGTTGGTTTCCCACCAACTTAATGATGTATTAAATTTCAAGTCCCCCCTCGTCTTTCTTGAGGGTAAATGGGGGGTCGTCCCCACCAATTACCCTCATAATAGCCGAGGGTGGTTTCCCACCAACTTAATGATGTTTTAAATTTCAAGTCCCCCCTCGTCTTTCTTGAGGGTAAATGGGGGGTCGTCCCCACCATTTTCCCTCATCATAGCCGAGGGTGGTTTCCCAAGAATGACCCCAATCACACTAGAACTGACAAACACAAGATGAGGGGCCAATATGATATTTTTCATTAACATTCCAAGTGTTCTGTTGGAGCAACACCCATTACAATTGTGGTGCGATAAGACATTACAACACTACTGATAGTATTTCTTCAAATGATCTGCGTTCCAGGGGTTCGAAAAGGGTTCCCCTTCTAGGTTTTCTAGCATATGGGTTCCAGGGACAACTTCATCAATGAACCTATACGGGCCATGACAATTTGGGTGGAGTTTGTTAGGCTTTTGCCAAGTCTTTTTGAGGAATAAGTCCCCTACTGCAATTGGCCTTTGTCTCACTCTCTGGTTGTAAAACCTCACAGTCCTCTGTTGGTAAGCAGCTTGCCTTATCTCTGCATCTTCCCTCCTTTGTTCGATCAGGTCCAAGTCAAGTCTCCTCTCTTTCGCATTTCTCTTGGGGTCATACATTTGGACTCTATGGGTAGGAAACCCAATCTCAGTGGGGATGATGGCTTCTGAGCCATACGCTAGCATGAACGGGGTTTCCCCGGTGGGTGTCTTTGTCGTCGTCCTGTAGGCCCACAGTACAGCGTACAACTCCTCGAACCATCTTCCTTTTTCCTCCTCGAGTTTTTTCTTGATCCCATCTAGGATTGTTCTGTTCGTAACTTCCGTTTGCCCGTTGGTTTGAGGTCGGCCTGGGGTAGAGAAAAAATGCTTGATACTCACCCTTTCACAGTACTTCTTTAGAGATGTATTCTTGAATTGAGTCCCGTTATCCGAAATGAGGGTGTTGGGGAGACCATATCTGTATATAATATTTTTCTAGATAAACTGGAAGGCCTTCTTCTCGATGAGCCTTACCATTGGCTCCGCCTCTACCCATTTTGAAAAATAGTCAATTACTACGATGAAGAACCGATAATTATTGACGACCCTAGGCAAGGGTCCTACTAGGTCAATTCCCCATACTGCAAATGGCTATGGGGATGTAATGGAGGTAAGAGGCTAATGGGGTTGGTGAGGGATAGTGGCAAATCTTTGACATTTATCACACTTTTTTACATATGCCGTGGCATCTTTCCCCAAGGTCGGCCACTAGTACCCCTGGGTTACTACCCTCTTTGCCAAAGACCTGCCCCCAATGTGGCTTGAACATGACCACTCGTTCATATCTTGCAAGATGTGTGGGACTTCAGAAGGGTTCTCACACCTAAGTAATGGGAGCAAGAACCCCTTTTTGTATAAGATGTCTCCGATGATAGTGAATTTCGCAGCTCTGTATCTCAACTTCATCCTTTCTTTCCTTGCTTATGGCATCTACCCCTCTTTAATGTATTTGATTAGAAGGTCCATCCATGAAGCTTCCCTGTCAATATTTAAGCAATATCTAAGTGTTCCCTCAGCATCTTCAATCGTTGGTCGAAGCAAAATTTCCACTCGGACTGTCCTCCTGATATCTGTCCTAGTTGCTGAGGCCATCCTAGCAAGTGCATCGGCCCGACCATTATCAACCCTAGGTATCCTCTTCAGCTTTACTTCTCTAAAGCTCTTCAATAGTGCCTTTACCCTTTCAAGATATTTGGCCATTCTCTCATCCTTAGCCTCATAGGCTCCTAGTATCTGATTCACCACTAGTCTCGAATCACTATGGACCAAGACCTAATAGACACTAAGAGACTTAGACAAGGAGAGGCCCGCTATCAGAGCCTCATACTCATACTCATACTCATTATTAGAGGCTTTGAATTTAAACCTTAGGTCATACTCGATGTTTGTACCGTCTGGTGCTGATACTATTAATCCAGCCCCACATCCACTTTCGCAAGAGGACCCGTCAACGAAGAGGCTCCACATTATCTTTTCCTCCGAGAAATTTCCCTCAGTGAGGGACCCCTGTCTAAAGAGATATCTTCACTCTTCATTTTCAGCCACTTTTTCTCTAGTTGTGCTTGTCTCCGCCTTTTCTGCGAATGAGTCAACAACTCTGCCTTGTCGTCTATCTCTCTCTTCGAGTCTCTCATCCTCATTCTCATCATCTTCCCAAGTAAATTCATCCATGAAATCTGCTAATGCTTTCCCCTTAATGGTCGTCCTTAGTTGATATACAATGTCAAACTCTCGCAACTCTATTGCCCAGGCCATTAGCCTATCCTATTTTTCTGGCTTGTGCAAGACCTGCCTAAGAGGAGAGTTAGTGAGGATGATCATTGTATGGGACTGGAAGTACGACTTCATCTTTCTTGATGCATGGATCAAGTCATATGATAACTTCTCCATCTTTGGGTATCTTTGCTCTGTCCCCTGGAGTTCCTTACTGTTGAAATATACGAGATTTTGTACCCCATCCTCTTCTCTCACAATGGCTGCGCTGATGGATGATTTTGAGATGACTAGGTACACATATAATCGTTCAACCTGTACTAGCTGTGACAATAGCAAGGGAGACCCTAAGTATGTCTTTAGCTCCTTGAAAGCCTCATCACACTCTTTGCTCCATTCAAAAGCCTTTTTGAGAATTTTAAAGAATGGTAAGCACCTGTCTGTAGCTCTGGACACAAACCTATTCAAAGTAGCCATTCGCCCTGTGAGCCTTTGAACGTCTTTGATGGTCTGTGGGGTCTTCATTTCTATGAGGGCCCTTATCTTTTCAGGATTGGACTCTATGCCTCTTTGGTTGTCAATGAACCCCAAGAACTTCCCTGCTCCGACCCCAAAGACACATTTGGTCAGGTTGAGATTCATTCGGTACTTGTCCATTGTGTTAAAGGTCCTCTCGAGGTCGATCACATGATCCTCGGCCTTTAAGATTTTAGCCAGCATGTCATATACATAAACCTCCATAGACTCCCCAATTTGGTCTTCAAATATTTTATTCACAAGGCGGTTGTACGTTTCCCCGCATTTTTTAGGCCAAAGGGCATGACCCTATAATAGTATGTCCCGGTAATGAAGGCTATTTTCTCCGAGTCTTCAGGGTTCATGAAGATCTGGTTGTACCCTGAATAAGCATCCATGAAGCTCATGAGCTCATGGCCTGCGGTAGCGTCTATCATCTGATCAATGCGGGGGAGGGGGAAGCTATCTTTGGGACAATGCTTATTGAGGTCTGTGAAGTCTACACACATCTTTGACTTCCCGTTGGCTTTTGGGACAATGACTGCATCCCTGATAAACTATGCATCTTCCAGCTTCTTGACCTCATCCCTAACGACCTCATACTTCTCTCGAGAGTAAATTCTCCTCTTCTGCTTCACTGTCTTTGCACCCTTTACCACGTTGAGCTTGTGGCTCATAATTTTGGGGTCGATGCCCGGCATATCTGCATGACTCCATGCAAAGACACTATGTCTTCTCCTTAGCAGCTTGATGAGATCTTCTTTTATGTCTATCTTCAGAGCTTTGCCGACTTGGATGGTTTTTTTCTGCTCATCCTCATTGAGGATGATGGATTCTACCTCTTCCACGGCTTCTCCTTTCTTGAGTTTTTTCTCATCCCTGGGGTCAAGGGTGTCAATATTATAAGTGATTGTTGCCTTCTTGTGCGCCTCTCTTTCTTCAGCGGAGTTGAAATAACATTTCCGCGCTGTCGTCTGGTCTCCCTAAACTTCCCCCACCCCGTAAGGGGTTGGAAATTTAATCATTTGATGGACCGTAAATGACACAGCTTCAAACCCCTTGAGGGCTACTCGCCCCAGTATAATGTTGTAGGCCGAGAAGACATGTTCATCCATCACAAAGAAGCTGACCTTCTTGGTAAGCCATCTCGGCCACTCATCTCCCAACCTAACGCCGGCCTCATACACTCCAAGGGGACGAACCTTTTCCCCACTGAACCCGATCAATGGGTGATGGTATGGGATGAGTCTAGCACCGCTGAGGCCTAAGGCATTGAAGCACAGCCAAAACATCATATCTGCAGAGCTACCCCCATCTACCAAGATCCTCGGCACCTCACATTCGTGTACCCTGGTAGTGATGACTAGAGGGTCATCTTGCGGGGATAAGAGGCCTTTGAAGTGCATTATTGAGAATCCCACTATCAGTGTATCCATATCGACCTTCTTCCTCTTTTCTGACTTTGCCTCCACAGAGGTTGAGTGTATGGCTTTTGTCACTGCCCTGGCTTCAGCTACAAGGGCCTTCCTGTCGACGACCTCTAAACCTCCTCCTTCTAGACCCCCGAAGATCATTCCCACACCGAGCGAGATCATATTAAGTCTCTTGATAGGGCCGTGGTCGTCTCTTGGAGGGAAGTCAGGGTCGTCCTCATCATCAGAAGGGTCATCCCCTCTTTTTGGAGGACCTTCTCTACATGCATCACCTCGCTTCTTTCTGGGGTTGTCCCATCGGCCCCTCTTGAAGGCACCTTTGTCAACGTACTTCCTAAGCTTCCCTTCTTTTAGCATCTTCTCGATTTCGTCTTTCAGGGCAAAACACTTATCGGTGACATGGCTATGGTCTTGGTGAAATTCACACCACATATTCTTATTCCTCTTATGGGGGGCTGCCCTTAGCTTCTCAGTCCACTTCAAGGATCGGTCACTTTTTATCTCAATAAGAATATGCTCGCAGCTGACCGTCAAAGGATTGTAATCAGCGAATTTGTCGTCTGTTGACCTCTTCTTCCCCTCTTTATTCTTCTTATGTTACTTACCCCCACTAGTGTTTTGCAGCCATCGCCTCTTCGATGTTCAACACCTTTCCTGATGTCGATAGCAATTCATCCATTATCCTTGGAGGGTCTTCAGCAAGCTTCCATAATAGCTTCCCCTTCTGGAGTCCTCCAATGAGGGAGTTCATGGCTATGCTCTCCTCATAGTCTTCAACCTCTAACTTTTCTTTGTTGAATTTGGCTATGTAGTCTCTTAAACTCTCATTCTTCCCCTGCTGAACATAGAGCAGGTGTGTGGTCTTCTTCTGTGGCCTCACCCCAAAGCAAAAGATATGGATAAACAGGTCTACCAACTACTTAAAGCTTTCAATGGAGTTTTTTGGAAGAGATATGTGCCAGACATGTGCATCCCTAGTCAGAGTGCCAGAAAAGGCATGACACCTCATCTCATATGAGATAGAGTATATGTCTGCCACCGATTAACATATCTCAATATGATGGATAGGGTTTGTACTCCCGTCATACCTTGGGGTGACCACATGTGGCTTAAACTTGGATGGCGTTGGGAAGTTGACTATCTTTGCCACAAAGGGTGAGCCTATGGAGTATCCTCTCTGAAGAGGGTCCCAGCTCTTCAGAATATTGCCAATCTTATCCTTCAGTCGCTGGATTGAGTCATTCCAGGGCCTCGTAGGGTCGGTCTGGCCGATGTTATCCCCTACCACCTCTTTAAGGTGGACGGAGGGTTCTGCTGCAGCAGGCCTGTGTCAGCTGTTTACTTCTCCTTGGACGTCGTCCCATCCTTGGGGTCGGCCATCTGCTGCCTCCCTTCTGGACCTTGCAGCACTCCTTGATCTAGATAATTTTTCCCACAGGTCATTTACTGGGCCAAGCCTCTCAAAGGCCGACCCCTTGCTCAGAGTATCAAAAGCAGAGCCCCTCGGGCATTCGTTGGGATTTTGCCTTCCACACTTCCCTCTACTCTCGTGGAGAGGTCGCACAGTATTGTTGGATACCTCATACGGCTCCCAACACTCTATGGGGGCCTCCTCCCCCTTCAGATCATCATATCTGTCTTTTAGGAAAGGGTTTCCTTACCTCCCCAGGCATAGACGCTGGGGATCAACAACATCCCTCCGCCGCTGAGGAGGCGACAGGTATTTACGTGGTGCCTGGGGTGGTCCCCTGGCCTCATGCTTCCCTGGAGATGCCGCTGGAGTAATCATCTCCGGTGAGACTCCCAGTGGTCTTATTATGTTTTGGCTAAGAGCTGTGAACTACTCCTACATAATCCACTGCCTCGCTGCCAGAGACTTCAAGGCGGATGCCACATCAACCATCTCAGACTGAGGTGGTGGTTGACTGGAACTGGGTCTGACTCCACTGTCCGATGGAGGAAGAGGTGGTGGTGGAATCTCCAGTGCCATATGTTTGAGCTATAGAGAGCTAAATGATCAAAAGACCGAAGAGCTTGAAAACCTTAGTGGGTCTCTTTCAATGGTGAAACAACTCCACAAATGGGGAGATCTGGTTCACCACCAGAGTGCCCGGTGAGGTCAAGCTGTATAAAGGAAGAGATGTCTTCTCGTTCCCACAGACGACACCAAACTGATGATGCTGAGATTCAGCACCACCAGATAAGTGATGATGAGCTCAAATAGTAGTAACAATGGAAGCCATTGAGATATATATATGTATAAGTGTATAGAAGGGGATGAGTATGAGAGGAATAAGACAATGATGTATAGTGGTTCAGCCAATTAGGCATACATCCACTGTGAGTGTGTGATCCACTAAGTATAGGCACTAATGGCCTTGGATACAATGCACATAAGCTCCCTCTCTCTCTACTGTGTACATGTAGAATTTTAGCTAGGGTTACAATTATCGATCCTTTTGCAGGGTTGTAGGTGACAAGTATATATATAGGTCTTGGGGGTGTAGTGTAACCCCCAGGCATGCATGGTGCATGTGATTTATAATCTAACCAATCCCCCATTGACACCTGGAGGTGCCACATGTGCTTAATGATGACATAATATTCCCTCACGTGAGTGGGGATATTGTTATAACGGTCTTCCATGTTCCATATGAGCCCCACGCGCATTGTCCTACGCGTCTCCTAAATCATGCGTTGTGGTGATGTCACCCTTGGCCTATGATATGAGGCCGAGGGCAAAGTTCCTGCTTGCAGTAAGCCTGGCCTAATGCAGGCCTCATACTGTCATACCCTCATAGGGTCGTCCGAACCATGATGATAGAGTCGGCCCCTTGTTGGATCGTCTGATCCTGATAAGGAGTCGGCCCCTTGTGGGGTCGTCTGAGCCTGATGAGGGGTAGGCCCCTTGGAGGGTCGTTTGGGCCTGATGAGTGGTTGGCCCCTTGTGGGGTCGTCTGAGCCTGATGAGGGGTCGGCCCCTTGGAGGGTCGTCTGATATATGATGAGAGATCTTGGCCTCGTCCTGGTGGAGGAAACCCTCGGCTTGGCCGAGGGTATATATGGGTATATCAGTAACCTTTACCCTTCTTGAAAAAGCCCAGGAGTTCATTCCCTATGCCAATACGCACCTCCCCAGACCTACCTATCGGTAGTCTCCTCAAAATTTCCTCACAAAAATGCCAATTTTTTTTAAAATTGCTCAAAAATTTCACAAAAATTCCTAGAAAATCCCTGCAAAGTCAAGGTCATTTGATCTTTGAGAAAAACTCATGGTGAAGCACTAAAAAAATTACAAACTCTCATAAACCCCCAGTAGGATCATCAACAATCACTCTCATCGTCATAATACTCTCCATCAGAATAAAAAAATCCAAGGTGCACTTGCACCAAAATACTCTACGCTTTCCCCAATGGAGCCTCGACCCGCTGAATCAATCGCTACACTTTAGGTCCGCAGAATAGAATCGACCAGTTGAATCGGTCATCATAACTTTAGGTCCTCAGAATTGACCTCGACTCGCAGAATTGGTCATCTCATTCTTTAGGTCCACAAAATTAACCTCAACCCACTGAATAAGTCGCTACACTTTGGGTCCACATAATTGAGCTCGACCCGCAGAATCGGTCATCACAACTTTAGGTCCGTAGAATTGACCTCGTTCGCAGAATCTGTTGCTACCTCTTTAAGTATGCAGAATTGAACTCGACCCGCTAAATAGATCGTTACATCTTTAGGTACGTAGAATTGACATGGACTTGCTGAATCGATCGCTATAATTTTAGGTCCGCAAAATTGACCTCGACCGGCTAAATCGATTACTATAACTTTAGGTTCATAGAATTGACCTCGACTTACAGAATCGATCATCATAATTTTAGGTCTGTAGAATTGACCTCGACCTGCAGAATTGGTCGCTACATCTTTAGGTCTGTAAAATTGACCTCGACCCGATGAATCGGTCACTACATCTTTAGGTCTATAGAATTGACCTCGACCCACTGAATTGATCGCTATAACTTTAGGTCCACAAATTTTACCTCAACCCACAAAATTGGTCACCTCACTCTTTAGGTATGTAGAATTAACCTCGATCCGTAGAATCGGTCGATACTTCTTTAGGTCCGCAGAATTGGCCTCGACCTGCTAAATTGGTTGTTACATCTTTAGTCCCACAAAATTGAACTCAAGCCTCCTTAGGTTAGCAAAATTGACCTCAGCCCTCAAAATCAGTCACCTTCATCCCCTAAATCCTCGGAATCGACCTCTATCCTCTTCTTCAACATCGATGAGGTGTCTATCTTTTGATAACCTTCACTTATTCCATGCTCGTACATCAAGGGGCTCTATAGAAACTTATCCTAGTACCCTTAAGCACCTCCTAACACTCATCCACTCACTATAAACCCTAAGTCATACTCTGAGTACTGATCTGGAGGCCATCGGGCGCTCTCAAGCCCCATTTGACTTTGGTCGACTCTTAAAACCAAGCGAAGCTCATTGAAATCTCAGAGTGCTCTCTGAATTCATTTTCCAATAATCTATTACGTGCATGAATCAGCCTCACGATTCACGTGAATGACCCATTTTCCTTCAAAACCCCCAGTTTAAAGACCATCGAGTGCTTTTAAGCCTCGTTTGACTTTGGTCAAGTCCCTAACTCGAGAATGGATCATATATTCTTGAAGGTCTCTAAATTACTTTTTCAACTATCCGAGTCATGCACTATTCGGACTTACGATTTGCATTTTATGCCCGTTTTTCAAAAGACTATTTTGGACAGCTTATTGGCACCCTAGGCCTCCTGTCTTTCGGCATGGTGTACTTTTCTTTCCCAACAAGGCAGGCACTGTGCCGATAGGCAGGCCAGGATCCATGTAGATTATCACCCTTAACCTTAAATGGAATTATATAAAGGGTTCATGACCTCACCCATGGAGGGGGCACCTTTAGAATTCAGTATACATTCTCTCAAAATCAGAGCTTCTCATTATAAAAAAAGCCCATTTTCGAACATTCTCCCGCTCACTTTCTTACCACACTTAGTCATCCACCTCACCTTATCATATTACCTTTATATCACTACAAAAACTGTCTACACATATTCAAACTTCATAAACAAAGATCTACAAGGATTTCAATTCATCATCCTTTTTCTAGTTTATTCATTTAAGTGTTATTATTCACTTTATTCTCAGATTGTTATATCTTTTAGTTTTGTTTCATTATCTCACATCAAGTAATATCCATTTTATTATTATTATTATTTTACACAACCTATTTTTATAAAAGCCCTAAAAAGACAAAAGGAAGGTTATTCAAAAATTCAAAAAGTAAGACATCACAATTTTCCCACACTTTCACACATTCTCTACAAAAGCATTCAAAGAGGATCCCTACATTTGTATTTATGGTTTAAACCCCACCCCTATGCTATTTTTAACTATGTGGACTCTTATGCCTCTTGGTCTACGTAGGCGTCTTGGGCCAATCTTAAGATTCAAGTCCTCCCTTTTCATTTCATGTCTTTTGTATTCTATTATATCTATTTTGTGAGTCTTGGACTCCTACATATTTGTGCTGCACCCGACATGCGCATTCGCTCTTTCATAGCTATTCAGAATTCAAAAAACACTTACATCATATGTTTATTATTATTTTAGGGTACACTCCTACAGATTAGTCCGCCCATCCATTCTATGATACGAGTCGGATAATTCCATTCTTCCGTCATATATATTATACACATGTCCACACACGTCACGAAGAAAAAATGAGAAGATTAACAAATCCCATGAGAGACCATGTAAGGACACAAATTTCCAATTGAGTCCTCTTATAGTTTTGGCTCAATTCCGGACAAAAACATTTATTCATAGGATTTTATTTAATTATAATATTCAAGACCTATGAAGTGTTTGTTGAAGACGTAGCGGCAAAGAGTATAAAGCATCATCAACATGCCGTAGTTTATGTGCCTCGTTTGTACGTCATCAACTTAGGTTCCATGCTCCCAAGGTATGAATGTATTTATATGTATATAGGAGCTTGGAACAATTTGTATTGGGTGTTAGGTGAATTAAAACTGCATTTTATTTTTCAGAAAGAATCAATTAGAAACTAAAAATAAGTATATAAAAGTTTATAAAAAGTTTCTGGGCCAAAATCGAATTTTTCAATCTTTCTGTTTGTTCGTTTGAAATGTCATTCGAACGAGTTTTTTCGTTCGAACCAGATTTCGTTCGAACGAGTTTTGTCGTTCGAACCATGTTCGTTCGAACGAGTTTTGCCAATGACCCTAACTGGACAGTCGTTCGATATGTCGTTCGATATTTCGTTCGAACGAAGGTTCGTTCTAACGAGGTATCTAACGAACCTCTAACGAGCCCAGGCTGGTCACTCGTTAGAAGTCTCGTTCGAACGAGAATCACATTCGTTCGAACGAACTTCCAGCGGGAACAGTTATTTGGCAGTTTTTTGCAGTTTTTCCCCACTCTTCCACTTGGTTTTCAACCAACTTTTTTCATGCAATATTATGTGCGGGAAACACATTTTCCAAGACAACTTTTTCCATTCCATATCCATCTCTTAGAGAGAGTTTGAGAGCAAATTTATTTAGGGAAAATGTTCAAGTTTTGAGTGTTAATTTTTAATGGAAAATTCATACACACTCTAGTTTACACCCATTGTTGTTTATTCCAAGTTCTATATATACATATCCTTACTTGGAGTTTTTGGCACCGGTTTTCTCTACCGAATTCAAGAGACGTTTCGGGTTTGCTTCTACACCCCATCACAAAGAAGACTTTTGTTGAGATTTTACCCAAAAGGAGAAAGGCTCCATGCTTGGGTGACGGTGACCATATAAAGTCCCATCGGTGTATTCCGAGACCGCGGTGGAGCTCCGTTGGTTATCCGCTAATTGGAGGTCGATACAAGAAGAAGCATCACGGCTTGAGAGGGTTCGAGTTTAGGAAGTAAGTCTTTTGTCTTGTATTTTGTAATTCCGTTTTTAGTGGATTTGAGGCTAGGGTCGTCCCGAGGTTTTTTCCCGTTAGTGGGTTTTTCCTCGTATATCGCGGTGTAGTGTGACTGTTTATTTTATCTTGCTCTATATCACTTAGAACGCATGCTAGATTAATTTCAAGATAAAATTTGGTTTTACAATCACACGCATTTAATTTGGGACTTAAATTAAATATTGGGTTAATTTGGTTTATTCAAGTCATTTGCTAATATTGGTGTCGCCTAACTTTGTTTAAATGATTAATCATGACTTAGGCAAATTCTAGGACTTGAATTACATGTTTTATTAAAACTCGGCCTTGTTTAATTGTTGTTGAACCATCATCTTATTATACGCTTCCGCATTTATGTAAAAGGAAATTATTATTTTAATGTGAGATAATTAATCACCGGGGATCCAACTGCGTTTTCAGACCAATAGGGCGAAATGGGTTCTTAACACCTTCCCATTCTATAACTTATTCCCCGAACCTTCTAATCACTTGGTTTCGCATGCATCAGTATGACCTTCATGTCGTTCTCTTGAGGCCCGTGGAGATATTTTTTACCTGTTTTGAGCAGAATAGAAGGGAGACTCCATCTCTTCGTGGTATTCCTATTTGACGATGACCAATTTTATATCCGACATACACCGCGAAGATTCTGACATGAGTGATAGAAAGAGGACATCCATATCTTCTAATCACCCATACATGCATGGCAAAAAGGGAGAGAGAGGGGGACCCTTTTTTGCCTTCTCCCCTCATCCCAACATAGAGGTCAGGCCAGCATTGGAGGAATCTAACCTGGATGGACACACAAACCATTCTCATCTTAAATTCACTCTCCATCTCCTCTTAAAATGTGTGAGCATGTTGGTAACACGTGGATCCAAATACTATGTCATCCACATATACTTGGGCAACCAATATCTCACCACTCTCTCTCCTCGAAAATAACTTCTTATTCACTCCCCCTCTCTTGAAGCCACGAGATAAGAGGTAAGAAGTGAGCCTCTCATACCAAGCATGGGGTACTTGCTTAAAACCATACAAGGCCTTCTTAAGATAAAAGAGTGTCCCGGGTACTTTGGGTCTTTAAACCCCTTTAGGTGTTCCACATCCACTTCTTTCTGTAGAATGCCATTAAGAAAGGCACTCTTGACATGCGTTTGATATAAGTGGAAGCATATATGACATGCTATGGCGAGTACAAAGCAGATGGACTCAAGCCTAGCAATAAGAGTGAAAGTCTCGTCAAAGTCTATACCCTCAATTTATGTGTATCCTGGAGCGATCATTCTAGACTTATTGCAAACTATGGAACCATCGTCATCCATCTTATTCTTGTAAATCCACTTGGTACCAATCACATTAGTCTCACTAGGTCGGGGGAATAACTCCCAAACATCGTTCTTGTGAAACTGAAGAAAATCGTCTTGCATGGTGCAAACTCAATATTCATCCTTGAGTGCTTTTTTCGCATTCTTGGGCTTTGTTAAGGAGGTGTAGCAAAATTAGCTAGTCACATTCTGAAGTTGAGAGACAGTCTTGACCCCTAGTGTAAGATCACCAAGTATACTGGAGGACTCTTTCAAATAGAAGAGGTTGGACCCTTTAAATAAAGGGTGGGATCCATCGGGGTAGTATGAGTAATAATGCTATCATCATCGAGGGTGCATCATTCGCACACTCGAAGTTAGGATAAATACACGTAGGTGGTTCTCATTCTAATCGTGACATTTATTGACTCTATAACCTTAGAGCTTGCAAAGTTAAACACCCTATAAGCCCTACTTGAAGATGAATAACCTAAAAATATCCCCTCACCGTTTTGTGATCCTAACTGCTCTCTATCTCTCAAAATGCAACAAGGACTCCAAAAATCTCGAAAATACTATAGGTTGCATTTCTTACCTATCCATAACTCATATGGCGTGTGTAATATGGGTGGATCAAGATATACCATATTCACCGTATGGCATGCAGTATTAACTACCTCAACCCCAAAATATCTAAGAACGTTTCTTCCAAGAATCATGGATCTACACATCTCTTGAATCGTTCGATTCTTACTCTCAACTATCCCATTTTGTTGAGGAGTACAAATGGCCAAAAATTCTCTTTTGATGCCCACTTCATTGCAATAGCTATCCACTCTAGCTTCTTTAAATTTAGTGTTATTGTCACTATAAATCTGATTAATAGTGACACCGTGTTGGTTTTATAGAAACGACACTTGGTTGTTGGGAACCTAACTGCATCGTACTTTTCTTTAACAAACCCCATGATTAAGTATCTCAAAAATTCATCCACCATCATGAGAATGTATATCTTACCACCAATGCTCTTCATACGTGTAGGACCCATAAGATCTATGTGCATCAACTCCAACACGTGAGAGGTGGCAATGATATTCAGCTTTTGATGGGGACTTCAATTTTTTTTTCCTTATTTTCAAGGACCAAAAATAAAGGAACTAGATTTCCCAAGAGATGGTAAGTATTTTTTCACTAATCTCTCAAGATCTCTAAAGTTCACATGACCTAGTCATTGATGTCAAAGGTCCATAGAGAAGACCATGTCATTATTTCACACAGAGAAAGACTTGAGAATTACCCCATAGCAATTATACGTTACATATACATTGCATTTGGACCAATTAAGCTTTACTGTAAAGTTTATGTCGTAAAGTTGGCTTATGCTATTAATTTTGCTTTTAACCCTTCGATGTAAAACACATTGTCTAACTTAAGAAGTTCGGGTATCTCAACACAATCACGTCCAAAAATTCTAGACCTACTCCCATATACAAAGGTGACTTTTCCTTCCTTGCAATCCACAAGGTTGATAATATACAACTTGTCACCGGTCATGTGCCTAGAGCACCCACTATCAAAATACCATTAGGAAGTATCTTGAACCTAGAGAGAAACAAGAGCAACAAAAATAATAAGGGCATTGACGTCTTTCTTAGGTACCCAAGAGGTGGTAACCTTTTATTTGGCCTTATCGTTAGTGGCTCTATTAGTAACGTTAGAAGCATTCTCAAGAGGCAATGGCATCCTTTAAAATTTTCCACTAATCTTTGAGAAGTGGAAACTAGGAACTCAACTTGCTCTATAAGACTAGAAACGTCGTTATAGTGGTGCGCGGGAGTATGTGTACGTTAAGTTCTTCCTAACTGGTAGCAAAATTCCCTAAGGTGACCTCAACTTTAGCAATGGGTACAAATATAGGCTTGTTTGGATCTACCTTGGTTATATTTTTTAGGTTAAACTCTATTTGGTGAGTTAGGTCAAGGCCCATATGGATCCACCGTAAACTTAGGAACCAGTTCGGGTGCGGCATGAGAAGTGGATGCATCGTCATAACCTATTCCTTGCCTCTCCCTAAACCTTAAAGAGGGACCGAGGAACATATTACCTACCTTCTTCGATGTATCCTCTATAATAACCTTGACCTTATGGGAACGTTCAAAATCTTTCTCGAGTTGGGATACAAGGGGTTCAAGTTTCTCACGAGTCTCCAATGAAGCTTGAAGATTTCTCATAAGACTAGATACTTTATTGGTAAAGTCACCATTTTTACTCTCCACTAAAATGACTCTCTCTCCTAAAGAAACTCTCACTGAGGACTCACTCTCTTTTGAATCTTTCAACTCTTTATCTAGCGATAAGACCCTAAGAGCCAAATTTTAGTTTTTATTTTTAATTTTAAAGGACTCGACATAAAGTTTCACGTAAGCACGTTAAAGGCCACTTTATCCCTCACTCAAAACATCATCTCCCTCACTATTTCCCTAATGACTACATTCACTGTCGAGGTCATCATGTTTAGAAACATCCTAATCGGCATGAGACGTACTCGATGTACTAACATGATTGACCATAAACGTGGTGAAGTAACATCCACGAGGTAATTCATCCCCGGGACCCACCGACTCGACATAGCTATCGTAAAGAGTGGCATTATGAGCAGTGTTGCCTTATCCCTGTCTCTTTATCCTTATAGCACACTCGCAAGATTTATGACCCTTACCCTCATTCTTGTAGCATCTATCCTCGTCTTTCTTAGGGTACTCTCCTATCACTTTTTCAAAACTTTTCTTGCCCGACTGAAAATATTTTACATTCTTAAAACCTTTAAGATTATTGATATGAAAATAAAATTTGGAATCAGAAGAGACCTCATCTTTCTTTTTAGATTGGGCTTTCAAAGCAATTCCTTTTTCTTTCGGCATTTGAATTTTGGAAAACATATCGATCTCAAAAGTTTGAAGGTCTCCTATGAGTTCTTCTAACCTAATCGTATCTAAAATTCCCAAAGAATTAAGGACGATGACTTTAGGGATAAAATGGGACGACCGAGATCTCAAAATATTTTTCACTACTCTCGTCTCAGGAATTCTCTCACCCAAATTAAAACTAGAATTGACTATATCAGATAATCTAGCATAAAATTCATTAAAAGTCTTAGATTCTAGCATAGTGATAGTTTCAAACTATGTGGTGATATTTTGTAGCCTAAAAGTTTTCACATTATTAGTACGCTCGTGAGTGGGTTGGAAAGTATCCCACGATTCCTTGGACGTGGTGCACGTCATGATCTGGGGGAACTCGTCATGGGTGATGGATACATAAATTTCACTTAAGCTGTGGGAGTTAAAACTAATCCACTAAAAATAACCCTCTATCTAAGTAGTGACATGTTTAAGACTTTCGATATTGTCGTTAGCCACAGTATGTGGTGTCAACCCTTTTTCACAAACAAGCCAGAATCTCTCGTTAATCGACTTTAGTGTCGACCTCATCCGAGATTTCCAATAGGCATAATTTAACCCATAAAAAATAGGTAGCCTATTATACAAATTATCTATATAATCCCAATTTGAAGATCACACAATAATTTAGTGTAACCAACTCTGATACCAATTTGTAAAACGCAAGGGATATATGGATTCACTTGTATCTTAGGTTACACACACACATATCCAATTTTTAACCAAATTTTATCTTGATTAGAATTATGTGTGCATGTAAGATAAAGTCCAAATTAAATGTGCCAAACCAAGAAATCAAACCAAAAACATGAAGAAGAAGAAGAAGAAGAAGAAGAAGAAGAAGAAGAAGAAGAAGAAGAAGAAGAAGAAGAAGAAGAAGAAGAAGAAGAAGAAGAAGAAGAAGAAGAAGTACAAAAAAAACCCTTTCAATAAAATTTATATTCAGCACTGTATTAGAATTGACAAATACAAGACGACTTTTAAACTACTTAGAGATCCACTAAGTATGTTGGTCTTCAATAAAAAGTGATGCAGTCCATCACCACCCACAGGAAGCAGCTCTTCCCTCGGTATCCACTAATCAATGTCATAATTGTGGCATCCTTTCATTTTCAGTAGGAGAGTCACAACTCAACAAATCATCCCTAGAGAACACTCTACTAGGGTTTGATGTAGTTCATGGAAAGTAAGTTTGACAAACTCAACAAATCATATCAAGGATGTATTATTTCGAAAACAAAAGTGTTTCTGTAAAACAAAATGAAGAAATTTTTTGGAGCGGGCTAAATGATTTATGTAAAATGGTCCAAAAGAATCCCTTTTATAGAAAACATATTTTTCGAGGTGGTGGGTTAGTTGGAACGAAAATTCCACTTTGTTTGAATGAAAACATTTGTTTCATTCTAACGAGGTTTAAGTCTCGTTTGAACAAAAAATGTTTAGTTCATTCCAACGAGCTTCCAACGGGTGCATCTATGTTAAATAGAGACCCCTCGTTTAAAGTTCGTTTGATGTTCGTTCCAACAAACTCAACCAGTCGTTCAAACGAGGATCTAACCTCGTTCGAAAGATATTAATTATAAATTTCAAAAATGATGCTTGATCATCAACATGTCTTCAAAGATCATGGAAGCATATATGGATATTGTGTTTGTTTTTTAACAAGATATTCCAAATTATCTAAACTATGAGTAATTATAAATGCTTGCTCTACGAATTTAACAGACATTTTAATAAGTTACTTAGTAATCTGTGAAATATGGAATCGACTATTAATGACTAAGATAAATTATTGATATTATCGAGTTCTTTACCTGACAACTATCAAAACCTAGTTGATAAGCTGTTGTGTGGGAAATATTCTAAATCTTTTAAATGTATTAAAATGATGCTTATCTATAGCAACTTTTGAAAGAAAGAATCTAGTTAGGAGGTGCAAATATTTGGCTTAGTTATGGGGGAAATATCCAAATAATGGAAGTGTGGGAAATAAATATGAGGTTTAAATTCTAAATTTTAAAAAGAAGAACATATAATGTTATTAGTTTCATGAGAAAGTTCACATTAAGTAAATCGTACTAAATTCAAAGCTCAAAAGGAGAAGACGGTGGATTAATTATAGGCAACTTCACTTATGCAAGTCACTACCTAAGGCAAAGAATACCACCATGAGATATAGTAATACCCTATTTAGCTATTGGTATCCCAAGACTTCTAAAACTCTCCACTCTCACCTTCATAAGAGGAGATGTCCTAAGGTTAATCTCTGACCTCTTCCATAACACTAGCAACCTCCCAAGACCTTTGTTTCCTTCAAGAAAGGACCACAATACTTTGGCATGCCTCAGCCACTTACTCAATCTCCCAGAATGCCTAGTTTTTCCAACATATCTAAACAAATATTAGAGACCTCAACATTTAGCATCCCGTTGTCTTGGATGTACCCAATAAAAATCAATATGAATAAAGGTCATTTCTCCCTCAAAACGGAAAGGTAACATCAAAATATATGATAAGATCATCCTATAGCGAACCAATGATGATTCTCGACCTTTTGGATGATTGGTTGAACCCCTACATCTTTCTTGGAGGGTAGGTGGAAAGGACATCACTGTTCCACCTATCGTATCCATTCAGTTCCACTTGTATTGAATACTCCCATCGACATTGAATGCAACCATTAACTACCTTAAACCACCTACAAGCCTTTCTCTTCACCTTAGTACTATAGTTTGAAAAGTGGTGATCGCTTAAATAAGCTCTGATACCAATTTGAGAACGTGTGTGCTCACGTTCAAATGATCAAATTATATATAAAACCCTTTTAATCCAAACAAACCCTAAACATGCAGCAGTATGTGATTGAATAAATTGATAATCTACGCAAGAACATTCAAACACATGCAATTAAGGAAAAATTCCCCTCAGGGGCAAAAACATTTATTTTTACTATAATTTGTAAGAGAACGGCTTACAATCGGATAACAATGAAAATACAAGTTGACTAAGAATTACCCTCGGGTATCGGATTCTGTAGTCGTGGCTGGAATTATCCCTTTCCAGTAGGGCTGCAATGAAGAAGAGAAACGGCTTCTCCACAAGTGTATCGGCTGGAATTTTCCCTTTCCAGGAGGGCGACAATGAAAAAGAAAGATGGCTTCTCCACAAGGGTTGAACAAACTCAAAGTTGTGTTCTTGGGTTACCAAAAAGATTCACAAAGGTTTGGAAATTGTGTGAATCAAAACATGAGTCTTGGGACTAAAAAATATGAAGACTAGATGTATTTGGACTCTCAAATTCATCTCCTAAAGTCTTGCAAAACAACTCCCCCGAAGTTGGTATTTATAGGAAAAAATATGAAGAGTCCCACGTTCTTAAAACTCTAAAATTCTATCCAGCGTACAAAAAAAACAGCATTCTTTAAGGAATTTTCTCTATCTTCAAAAGGTCATAACTCCTTCACCGTAGCTCGGATTGAGGTACCGTTTTTTCCAGTATCTTCCTTACGGCGAGCTCTTCAACTTTCCAGTTGACCAGACCTCCAAACTATGGATGTGAAATTACAAAAATGCCTTTGAACACTCCTATCATGCCTTTTTTCACTGTTTTGACTTCCCTTGCGTTCCACTTGCATTACGAGCCTAAAATCAAGGAACGTGAAGTCGTTGCAGAAGATGAGGGACTCATTAACGGAGTTGTTGAATGCTTGATGCTTGGAATTCGGATTGAGGCCGTCGTGAGCGATCGTGTAGAGACGTGCCAAATGTAACGACATACGACATACAAAACTGTAAGATAACGGACATGAGAATTATGTCCTTACATAGTTGTTAAACCTAAGAGGGAACCCCTACCATACAATTGCAGTCCACTCATTCTCTCTCCAAGAAATGCGTATAAAAATAAGGATTGCGATCAGTTAGGGACATCCTCAAATGATCACATACCAACTAAACAAAAAAAATCAACTTATATAAGTGCTTTATCATTATTCAATGCACTCTGAACCGATTGTTGTGAGCACAAAATCATAGCTTGGGTTATTTGTATCTATTTATATCCTATCCACACTGTTGAGCCATAAAGAATACCACCATTAGACTCTCTTAGCCAAAGCCCGAAAGGTTATCTAGATCGTAATAACCATAATAGTGAAATACCCTTTGATAGGGGAGTTAGGATCCTCGATTGAGGTAAAAACCACTTTATATATTTGTTTATCACTTTGACACATCTCCCCTTAATATTTTTGTGGTTCTAAGGAGAGAACCTCTTAGGTATGAGGTCTCTCATGATTTTAATACCTACGAGTTTGGCATCATCTGTAGGAACGACAAGTTCCATTTCTTTCATATACAAACCTTACTCTTGTTAAGATGATGACAAATGTCAAGTTGGCATGCACTATCAAATACATGAAATCTTAATAAAAAGAGCTTTAGGAAAAACTAGTTGATATTCTTAGAAGACTTCCACTATCATATGTGGTAGAGGAACTAGCTGGATAAAAACATAGTGGAATCAGAGAGCACAAGTATCCATAATTGGAGGGAGAAAATGATATATATTATGTGCCTAGGGCCTCATAACCATTAGTGACCCGTATCCCCTTCAAGGATAGGTTATCACTTTTAATAGATCAATCCTAATGAGGTTCTAGGGTGGATAGACCCTGGGACAATGAGATCAATAAGATGCATGTCTAGTTGGGGAATTTCCTCAACCAGTACAAGATGTTGAATCTGAATACCATTGAGTTGTCTCCCCAGAAGATTTTATCGTATTTCTCCAATGAGGTTCAACACAATGATATTCGTTCAAAGTGGAAGATGCTTACTATTGAACCATTTGATGGGTCTAAAGATCCCACAAATCATTTGGAGACATACAAATCACTAACGATCGTTCAAGACACCCTAGATGAGGTCTTGTTCAAAGCCTTTTCTGCTACTTTAAGGGGAACGATTAGGCATTAATTTTCCAATATCAAACTAGGGATAATTGGAAGCTTCACAGAGTTGGTAAGATCCTTTGTCAACCCTTTCACAGTGGCTTAAAAAATGAGGATTCTTTCCACGTCTCTCCTTCACTTCAAATAAAAAATAGGTGAGGCCCTTAAAATGCGTGCCAAGAGATTGAAATAGGATGCCCTCCAAGATGATGATCTGAACTACATAATCTATGTGACAACATTCATCTTAGGTCTCACCTTAAAAGACTTACCGAGGTTTCCCAAATCTATGACTGGGTTGCTTAAGTGATCTCAGAAAACATGAATGTTGAGGATGCAGTCATACCAAGGCCATTTGTAGCCTCCCTCGGTAGGGAAAGAGGAAGGTTATATTATCTTGCTTTGTATAGACCCTTAAGGTAGTTATGACCAAGAAGAGAAAAAATGGAGGTAAAAATAATGGGCCCCTAGAAGCCAAACATTTTACCCCTTACCGCCATCATAGAAGAGGTCTTTATAGTAAGAGAAGCTTAAGATCTCCTATCTTTACCAGATCTAATGAGGGCTATATATGACATGATAGATAAATTTAAGTATTTTAGGTTCCACAAAGACCATGTCCACAATGCCAACAATTGCTTCAAACTTGAAGAGGTCATTGGGGGGGGGGTGATCAAAAGGGTTTACCTCAAGCAGTTTGTGAATAAGAATGTAGGCAAAGGTCAGAGCAATGATACCAATAACAAAAATAAGGACGATGTACCTCTACTTGTTATGAATACCATTTTTGGAGGTTTAGCCGATAGTGGACTCTCTTCAGTGGTAAATAAAGTCCATCTCTAGAGCATCCAACATTAAGAGGTGCATGCCAACACCATATTTCATGAGAATTAATCCCCAAAGGGAGTTCCAATGATGGTCTTTCAAGATACAGACCTCAAGAGGATCCTCCTACCTCATGACGACCCCTTTATTATCACGGTGATCAAGAGAAACACTAATATGAAGAGGGCATTAATTAACACCTTATATATTCTTAGATGCTTTCAAGTATGGGCCTCAACTCGAATCACATAAAGCTAATCACCACCCATCTAATTGGGTTTAATGGGTAAAGTACATATTCCATAGGGTACGTTACTCTCCCCTCACCATTGGTTTAAAAGACTGTTGCTCTACCATCTAGTCAAGCTCCAAGTGGTTGATATCCCCACAGTCTATAATGTGATCTTGGGGAGACCATTGCTCAATGATTTGGATATTTCCATATCAATAAGAAGGTTGGTAATGAGGTTCCCAGCCCCCATGGGTGTGGTAGAAGTGAATGGGGATCAGAAGAAGGCCAGGGAGTGTTACAAAACTTCCACGAAAGAGAAGAAGAAGTCTCTGAAAAAGTTAATAAAGAAGATGTAAGGCTCCAATAGAGGTATTGCCTCCTCTTCCAAAGAGTTTGAGAATAGAATTGATAAATGTGGATACTCTAGATCTAGTATGTGATGAGAAAGAAAAAATAGGCGAGTCAACAGAGGCTCTAGTCACTATATGCATTGATGTGGATGACCCATCAAGGGGGTACAAATTGGAAGTGGTCTGAGCTCCCCCTCAGAGAGGAGATCACCCTATTCCTAAAAGAAAATAAAGATGTATTCTTCGTGATTCACTCAGACATGATCGAAATAGACCTTGAGGTCATGGTCCACCACCTCTTTATAGGCCCAAACCACGGGCCTATCTTCCAGAAGAAGAGGTCCTTTGGTCCAAAGAGGAACAATTCTGCTGTTGAGGAGGTTGGAAAACTCTTGGTAGATAATTTTATCTGGGAAATGAAGTACCCATAATGGCTCTCTAACGAGGTGCTTGTTCCTAAAGCTAATAAGAAATGGAGAATCTGAGTCGATTTCACTTATCTTAACAAAGCATGACCTAAAGATTGTTATTCTCTACCTCAAATACACACTTTGGTAGACTTAATGGCTGATTATGAGATCCTCTCATTCATGGATGCATACTCTAGGTACAACCAGATCAGGATGACCGTAACTGATAAAGAAAATACCTCATTCATTATTGACAAAGGCACCTACTTCTACATAGTTATGCGTTTTGGACTAAATAATGAAGGTCAGATTTATCAGAGGGTAGTGAAATCCATTTTCAAAAATCTCATTAGAAAATCAATGGAGGTCTATATTGATGACATGCTAGTCAAAATCCTAGAACCTCCGGACCATGTGTAGAACCTCAGTGAGACCTTCACTATCCTTATAAGGAATCAGATCAACCTCAACCCAAAGAAAAGTGATTTTGGAGTGGCTGGAGGTAAATTTTTGGGTTTAATGGTCACCACGCATTGCATAAAGGCCAAGCTAAAAAATATTCAATATATGTTAAATATGGAGCCCCCAAGGATAGTCAAATAGGTCCACATCCTTCCTAGGAGAGTTACTGCCCTAAATTGATTTGTCTCTAAGGCCACAAAATAATTCTTTCCCTTATTTAAAATACTGAAGAAGGCTTTCCAATATACTCTTAAGGCCGAATAGGCCTTTTAGAGACTCAAGAAGTACCTAGGGTCTCCACCTTAACTGTCCTGAACCATCACTAGGAATACTGGTACTTATATACCTTATTGCTTCTCCAACCACTGTCAACTCAACCTTAATTCGAGAAGAGTTCAGAGTTTAATACCCCGTGTATTATGTCAGCTTAGCTTTGTAAGGGGTTTAGAGCAAGTATCCAAGGATGGAAAAGATCGCCTATGGTCTTATCACCTAACCTAGACATCTAAGGCCTTAATTCCAATCTTACACCATTGTGGTCATAACCGATCAACCCCCCTCCCCGATAAATCCTCCACAAGCCTAATACCTAAGCAAGGCTTATCAAGTAGTCTTTGGAGCTGGGAGAATTTGATATCAAGTATTAACTATAGAGTTCCATCAAATTTCATACCTTAATTGATTTCATTGTAGAGTTAGACAACCTAAAATGAGTAGATGAAGAGCCTAAGAGCTCTGAAACATAACTAGTAGTGACAAAGGATCCCAAACGATCATTATTCTAGAAGACATACCTCATGCACCCAACATGTGTATTGCACGAGGATGGCTCTTCCAACAGCTCAAGCAATGGAGTTAGACTTCACATGTTAATCCCATAAGTAGAGCGAGTACAGGCCATCAATAATTCTTAGCTAGTGGTCAATCAGGTCACTGAGGTCTATGAGGCAAAAGGTGATAGGATATCAAGCGACTTATCTATAGAATCCCAAAATAGAGCATTAGTAGAGTTCCCGTACAGAACTTTGAGGCTGACCACCTATGAATTATGTATTCTTTAGAGAGGAGGATTCAAAAGTACTGATTATCACCTTAGATAAACCAAGAATTCTAAAATAACACTCCAAAAGTCGATTAAAGCTCAAATTGGACCACTCCTATCAAATCTTACCACTGAGATGGAGTCTTGCCTAAGGAAAAGCTTCAGATCAAATGGATGAAGTCTTAGGCTTCCAAATACTGCATGAAGAATGAGATCGTACTTAAAAATGGGTATTTCTCAGCACCTCAATGGTACCTCGGTCCACTAAATATCGATTATATCCTAGCATACCTCGATAAAGGTGTCTATGGTGCTCATACATCCCCCATGACCTTATCCCATAAGGACTTTAGGAAAGGGTACTTATGGATAACCTTGAGAAAAATCAAAGATTTGGTCCAGCATTGTGATAAGTGTCAGAGGTTTGCCTTTATTCCAAATAAAACAGGGGAGAAGATGGTCCAAGTGCTCAGTTCATGGCCCTTTGCTCAATGAGGAGTGGATGTGGTAGGTCCTCTGCCCCTCATCAAATGCCAAAACAAGGTATGCATTATGGCTATTTATTAAATCATCAAGTGATCATGGAGAAGAAAAATACCAATTTCATATGGAAAAGCATCATTTGTAGGTTTGGATTGCCCAGATCCATCATCTTCGATAATGGAAAGTAGTTTGACAACCCTTCCTCTAGAGAGTTTTGCTCAGACTACGGTATAACTAATATTTTATTTGGTACTCGTCCAAAAATTAAATACTTATTAGTTAATCACAACACGACATTATAAGAAACTACTTCACGATCGGTGGAAACCGATACCGAGGGAATAATCCAAATAAGAAAACCCCCAACACTTAGTGCTTGACCATTCCATAGTTTCCCATATAACATAGTCATTACCAAATATTTAATTAATGAATTACCATGTATCAAGTCCTATTTGATATATGAATAGTATAAATCTTATAACACATGTAAAATATATATATAGTGACATCACATGCCATTACAAGAAAATATAATAATTTCACAATTTAATTAATACATATAAAAATACAAGGTATTACACTAACAGAGGTCGAGATACTAATGCAAAGGGTATCTCAGTTTGAACCAAACGATGAGGTTCTCCGAAGGTCCTTAGATGAACTGGAAAAAGAAGACCAGTTGTACTAGTCAGAATGGTCGGTTACAAATAGAGGACAACCTCCTACTTTAATAAAAAAAGGTTTGCCATCGATAATTCAAAGTGGGGGGCATGGTCTTAGAAGAGGTCACCCTCACAACTAGAAATTCGAACGAGGGGAAGCTAGTCCCCAAGTGGAAAGTCTCTTATGTGGTTTTCCGAATAGTGAGACCGAGATGTTATTACATTAAGAACATGGATGGATATGAACTTCCACACCCTTGGAATGTAGAGCATCTTAAGAAATATTTCCAATGACGTACTTTGATAATACAATGAAATGGAAAGAACTCTTTTAGCTTCTTATGATATCCCAGTAAAATGTTCAAAATGAGTTATAAGGATACAATCCTTGGCTCTGAATTAAACCAAAGGTCTGAAGACCCAATGTGACTTTTAAGGCTTCAATACTCATGTCCAGGCTTAATTTAAGGTCCCAGTGCCCACATCGAGTTGCAAGGTCTCAATACTTAGTTGTAAACACATGGTTGAGGTCCAAGATACCTTAAGCCAATAAATCATGGAGTTGTAAGGCTCTTATCCTTGGCTCCAAATGTCCCTAAGGTCTTAAACAACCCAACAATAGTTATAAGACTGTAATCCTTAACTAATAGTTGGTTATATAAAGACCCAAAAAAGATTAATGGAATTGCCAAGGATTTCATCCGTGATTCTGTTCAAATTGACTAAGGTCTAAAGATAATTGATAGTCAACATAAAAGGCCTTTTTCATACTAAATACGCTTTCAAAAGAACAAAAATTACCTAAAATGCAAAAACCTTAGCACAATATGTTTTTAATCCCCCTTTTTTTATAAAATCCAAATTTAAAGAATAAAAAAATCTCCCTTAAGCATGGCTAAAAATATTGAGACTTAGAATTTTTTTTTTGGAGGGGGGACTAATTGTTCATATATAAAAAAAAAATCAAAATTTAAGTTTTATAAGAAAAGGTTCAAGCTCCCAAGTCTCTAAGGATTTTATCATTAATTTTAAAAATGGTTCAGAGGTCTTAGGTACCATTGAGGAATCTCAAATGTTTACCACAACGCTTTCGTCCTAGTTGACTATGGTTTAGAGGTCTTAGGATCCACTATGGAACATCAGATTTTATGCCACAAGCCGTTCATCCCAGAAGACTAAAGCCTAGAGAACTTAAGGCCCAATTTTGAATTTAAATTTCAACACTTTAAGTTTAGATGTCTTAGGACCCACTGTGGGACTTCATATTTTAAAACAAGTCAAAAAAATTTAGAACCCATTGTGGGACTTTAAATTTTAAAACTTCTAAGTCTAGAAGTACCCATTGTGGGACTTTTCTAAGACTAGAGGTCTCAGGACCCATTGTGGGACTTCAGATTATAAAACTTTTAAGTTCAAAGGGACTTCAAAGTTTAAAACTCATAAGTCCAAAAGCTTAGGTCTATTTAGGGACTAGGTTGTAAGAATTCCTATGTTCTAAGGTCTTATTACCATCAATAGAATTGTATTATTATCCTAAGGATTTAACCCTTAATGGAACATGTTTCAAAGGTCTTAGGTCCTTTTTATGGAACAACTTAAAGTTTTAAGTGTGAATCTAAGGTCTTAGGTCCCATCACTAGTTTTAGGGGGACTAAATGTTTCTGTACAAAATTTATGAGGCCTTCAATCTTAAAGAGTACAAGTTCAAAGGCTTTTTGGTTCTAAGGTATTATGACCCATCTAAGAACCTCAATATTATACTTCAAAAGTTGCCATGAGTATACAATAAATCTATATGGACCCTAAGGTCATCTTTAACAGTGTTTTTGCCCATATTCTTTGCTTTGCAAGAGATATTGGGGGACTAAGGGGAATACTATGTACTACCTCAATCAAATAAATGCAAATGCAAAAATTCCTTGGAAAAGAAAATGTAAAGAATTAATGCAGAAATTAAGAACTCAACAAAACATAGTAATTTTTCAATTCATCATATGGGGACGTTAAAGGATTACAATAAAAGGCCCATGGCCAGAAAGAATTTTAAGACAAAAAAGACATTAAAAAATTCCTAAGGCTTGGGATCAACGGGGTTTTCCTTCACAAGGGCTTATGTTTCTTTCTCACAGGGGATTTATATGGGTTGAGGAGCAGTGGCTTCTCTTTAAAATTTCTTTTTATTTGGAAATAGAGGTAGAGACTTCAATAACTTTACCCCCACTATTTCTCTCACTATTAGAGTTATCATTAGTAGAGTGGAAGGCTTCCTAGAACGAGCCCGAGGCGTCCACCTTAGGGAAGAGCTATGAAGCTTGACTTTATAAGCCTGAAACCTTGAGGCATACTTTTGGAATAATTTTTTTTATAAGCATCAAAATCAAGGTACATATCTAGTTTGTTCTTTATAGTGGCATGAATCCTCCCCTAGAGATGAGTTTACTTAACCTCAAGATCATAATACTCCATCTACACCTCCTTTCCTTTGGACGTCAACAAGTCCTTAATAGCATTAAGGTCGATAACTTATTGCTTCATAAGCTCGATATCCTCAGCACATGAAATTTTTTTTCCTTGCCAACTCGGAGCTCGAGAGTATGGCCTTAAAATGTATTCATTACCATCCTATGCTCGATTGCATCTATGGAATGGTCTTCCTCAACCCTAGCTAAGGAATCTCGGGCAGCAATGAGAAGGTAGGCACTGTCCCTGAGGATCTTTTCATTCAGAAGTCGATCGTACTCATGAATGGTGATATGAAACCTCATACCCACCCTCTCTTTATCCAAAGAAACCACCTTCAGCCTCTAAATATTAATCTTTTGGTTCAACTCTAGCTAGGTCAGGTCCCATTGGTCATCCATCTCTAGAGATTTATTCCACACTCGTGGACCCTTAATGGTATTATACATAAGGTCCTCTACCAAGTGTTAAGACTGTAAAAGGGAAGAAATAATGAGAACAAATCATGTCAAAATAAAAAAATTTAAGAAAAATCAAAACATATGTAAAGGTACCTTACCGAGAAGGTGAATCAACTCCCCACTATTGTTGAGGGCTCCTAGCCCCTCAACGTGGCTACCATGTTAGAATAGTTGGTCTTAGTCATCGAATTTAGAATCTCCATATAAGAAGAATATAAATTCTTCTGCTTTGAAGAAAGAGGTCTGAAGTACTCCTCCACTCCAGAGGTCAGCAACTCTTTCCTTTCTTTAACATCTAACCCCTTAGCACTTACCATTCCCCCTCCTTCTGAAGGAACACAATGACCTCCTTCTCCTTTGAGAGGGTGTGACTGCGTAGCAGCCCCTATAGTGTACTCTTAGGCAAGGATGGTTCGAATAAGCACAAGTCCAAAATTTGTATATTTTTCAAATTTTAAAGATTAAACAATTAAACAAAATTAGCCTAAATAAACTTACCACCGATTTTAAATCTTTTCTGGTAGAAAACTAATTTACCAAATTTTATCATTTACACTAAAGCATGCAACTAAGGTGATAGCAGATAAAATAAATTAATCACACCACAAGACGTCGATGTACGAGGAAAGCCACAAAGGAAAAAACCTTAGATGACCTAGCCAATAGATTAATATGATATGGTTTTACAAAGCATTGACAAAAAATTTACATAATGATTTGATCCCCCAATAGCCTTGATGCTCTTCTATCTTCAACCACTCCTCCACAGTACAATGTAGCAGTCCATGCACGCAAGCTGCCATAGCACACGAGTCGATGCGCGCCTCAATATACATCGATGAGGCTCAATAAATGTCAAAGATCGCAATCATCACGTACGAAGTCCACCTCACAGAACAGGTTCGCTCAAGATGAAAGAAAAAAACTTGGTGCCTAAACAAGATCTCAAAGCCTATGGATTATGAATCTTGGATCTTGAAACGCAAAGGGTGAAATTAAAGGCTTTGAAATTTTGTAAATAAGTGTAGAAACATTTTTCGTCAAAAGTTCTTAAAAATTCCGAGTCCAAAATGCCTTAAATAGTAAAACTTGAATTTCAAGGCGGCAAAATTATTCTAAAGAAGACCAAGCTCGTTCGAATGATAATCGCATCTCGCTTGAACGAAAACTAGGTGCGTTCAAACGAGCTTCTAACAAATTTCAATAATGCCTCATTTTCCATAAGTTCGTTCTAACGACCTATAAGTTCATTCGAATGACAATTCGTATTCAGTCTAATGTCCTTATATTTCGTTCTAATGAAACATACTCAGAAAAATATTTTCCAAAAAAATCTTTAAAAAATGTTCAAAATAATTTTTAAATAAAACATAACACCCTTAAAAAAAATTCCAAGAACTCATAAATTATATGCATTCATACCTGCGTGATCCTCGGTAAACATGATGAAAAACTTTGCACTAAACTCAACACGAAATATCCAATCTTTGAAGCTTGGCCGCAACGTCTTCATCAGACATCGGCATAAGATTATAGGATCATGAACACAAGGTCTATCATATGACTCAAACATTTTGTCTGGAATGAAGCTAATTACATACAAATTGACTCGATTGCAAATTTGTCCTTACAAATATCCCCCCTTTGGCTATTCCGGGATAAAACCAAAAAAAATCCTATGGGCATTCAATCGCTCTTAAAATACTCATTCCCCAACCCCAAAAAAGGAAAAAGAGTACAAACACTTGACAATCACACAAACATGATTATCTTTGCTTTGCTTGAAAACTTTGCCACTTTGACGCATTGATGTAATCATGTAATCTTGCACACTTAAACACACCTTCAAATGCAAAGAGAATATAACAAGTATAAATCCTCAAATGAAAAACATCTAACAATGTTTAAAATAATCTCAACTTAGGTAAGACGTCTCCCCTTAATATAAAGATACTAAATAAGCAAAGGAAATATACAATTTCTTCCCCTTTTTGTTCAGGAATAGACAAAAAAAGATATCATAAACAATTACCTCCCCAAACAGAATCTCCCTCTAAATGCGTGATCATAAGATACCAAGATAAAAAAAATTGATTCCATAATTTTAAATATAGGGAGAAGGGAATAAATCATGCAAGGGTGTAAAGTGTAGCAAACATGCAACATGGCAAGTCAAGCATATGATAACATAGACTAAACGTAAATCACAAAGACTCAAAAACATGATACCATGTATAATATATGTAAAATATGTTAATGAAAATCTGGCACACATATATAGGTATAAACGACCACAAAACTCTACACATAACACATAATCTTTACACACAAGCATAGTATCAATACGTCTAAATAAGTGGAATGAAATGAATGGGCATAAACTAGATACTAATGAATTATGACCTAAACACTCAAATATGTTCAAGAAGTTCTAATTGATCGCAAAATTTTATCAATCTAAGCTTTAGCCTCAAGTGTCAAGTAAACTCGATCTTCAATGAACAAACAAGCATAATGCACACAAGTCTAGAATATTGATAATTATACAAATCAATAGCGTCATGAAAAAATAAACATAACTTGGATTCATTATGCAAACTCGTTGATCTTCAATTAAACACCCTCAAAAGATAAACATATATCATATTTTCTTTTCTCTTCTCAATTATTTTGAAGTGATTACTTTTAAATGATCAAACATTAATCTAAACTATATTGTCCCCATTTTTTCATATAGGAAGGGATACAATGAGAAGGCATTAAGGTGCGTAGCCAAAGAAGACGCGAAGAGAGTGCTAAAAGAAGCTCATGAGCCCTCCCACATAGGGGCGCCAAACTGTATGATCAACTGATGACGCTGGGATACTACTGACCGACCATGGATGATGACTCCATTGGGTATGTGAAGAAGTGTAGAGCATGTCAAGTGCATGGAAACATGGTGCACGCTCACTCCGTCAGTCTGCAAAGCTTGGCAGCTCCTTATCCCTTCCATACATGGGTGTTTGACCTGGTGGGAAAGATCACCCTGGCCTCTCACAATAAGGCTTTTAGCATTGTGTTTACATAATTGTACACTAAATGGGCGGAAGCCATCCCTCTAAGGAGAGTCACTGCCCAAGTGGTAGCCCAATTTATAAAGAGTATATCATATGCAGGTTCGGCATACCCAAGGTAATCTTAACAGATAATGGGAAGCAATTTGTATGCAAATAAATGGCCCTCCTCACAGACAAATACAAAATTGTTCATAATAGCTCAACCATCTCCTACCCCAAGGGCAATGGCCAAGAAGTGGCTACCAATAAGACCATGATAAACATTTTGAAGAAAATGCTAGAGGATATGCCGGGGGCGTGGGATGAGAAGTTGCCTATGGTGTTATGGGCTTACCGTACTTCAAAAAGAAAACTGACAGGGTTTACTCCATTCTCTTTGGTATACGGGACCGAAGCTGTCCTACCAGTGGAATTGCCGATACCCTCATCCAGAATTTCTCTTAGCAATGGGCTCATCCCTGACCCAAGGCATGTGCAGCTGGAGCCGCTGGAGGAGCATAGAGACAAGGCGAGAGAGAATTTCAAAGTCTACACTCAGCAACTGTCCAGGGCCTATGAGAACTTAGTCAAGCCTAGAGAGTTATAGGCAGGAGACTTAGTCCTGCGAGCATCAACTCACCATCTTCGTAGCATGTCGGCATCAAAATTCAAACCCAACTGGTAAGGCCCCTTTGTCGTCAAAGGAGTGGGGAAGTCGGGTTATTGTCAAATATCAGAACCAGAGAGCGATTGCCTCTAGTCCATCAACTGTAAGTGGCTGAAGAGGTACTATGCTTAGTAACAGCTAACAAATTTTGGTTGTATTTTGCATGTCTATAATGGATTTTCAGGTTTGCTCCTATATAAGAAAAGTTTTTTTGTAAATGTTTTTAGAGCAATACCACATTGTAAACAACACACAAAAGTAAAGAAATGAAATAGCAACGCTTTTGATCATTGCTAGCTTGCTTTGTTTACTCATTTATATATATACAGAAATATATATACACTCCCTGCTAAGTTAAAAGCGAGTACAAAAAAATCAGGAACTTTGCTCACTACACTTGGGAGGTAAGTCCATCCTAAGAGAAAGCGTACTGAGCAAAGTCCCCCAGGCATAAATTAAGAAAAATGTAGAAAGGGGGGGGGGGCTAGATTCCTCCTCCTTAATATTTCAAAGAACAGTGAACATAAGTAATATTGTGCTGGAATACCCCCATAGACATAAGGGGTGATCCAATACAGTAACATGCAAATACCTCACAGTTACAAGAGGTGCATTTTCAAAAATGTATAATAAGATAAAAGCACAATGTATATATATATATACATAACTTTCTCATATTAAGGCAAAGTACCCCGTAGCTTATGAGGAAGGCATCAATAGGCCAAGTGCTCACAGAAATAAGAGCAAGTCATATAAAATAAACACACACAATATAAACGGAGAACAAGGGAAAAGGAAAAATGCAGAAGAAACAAAGTGCCATTTCTCTCATTCATGAAGGATCAGTGATGTACACATAGAATTTTGAGCATTACAAAACAAGGAGTACTCTATCCGCTAGAAACGGAAAAAAATAAATCATCACGAGCGATGGCGCCGGCATACGATGGACCAGCTTCCCGCGGAAACTCTTCCTCCAACCTGACGGATTTAGCCTCATCCTCCTCATCACCAGACTCAAGTCTGGCGAGCTTCACCTGCAGTAATGCGATCTGATTCCGGATTCTCGTGGCCTCAGCCTGTCGCTGCTCAACCTTAGACTGTCGAAAAGCGTGAAATCTCACTATCTTTAAAAAAAGAACACTCGGAAAGTGGAGAACTCCCGTATCAAGCCAATCCAAACGAAAATGATAGAACTGTTGCAAGTCACGAAGAGCATCCTAGAATAGTGAAATAGAAGAGCTAGTCAGCTTAGCAGGGGAGGTAGCTAAGAACTCATGAACATAGCTGGTAAGAGCCCTCATGTTGAAGGCCGTGAGACTGTCAATCTGAAGTATGCTCTGAGAAGTGAATGTCTCGGGGTGGTTCTCTAAGATGAGATCCAAGAGCTAACGCTCGTGCGCCCTGAATCGTCCTGGTAACTCCTCACACCATAGTCAACCCACAATGGTTGCAGCATCCTCTACTTCGCCATCACCGTCGAAGTGGTGAGACCCTGCCTCAGAAGGGAGGAAAGAAGACTCTCCACCAGAATCAGCGTCATCGACCAAAGGAGTGACCTCAGAACTATGATCTCTATCTACATACATCCCACTTCCAGACTCCACAGTCATCGGAGTACCCTCATGCATCTGGAAATAATGAGACAAAGGTGAAATGAGAACGCTTGCACAGTATATGCAAGAAGAAAAGAGGGGAGTAGTAAAAAAGAGGGGGTATGCTAGTTTAATACCTCTATCGCGGTTTCCCCACTACCAGACTCCATAGTCAGCGGAGTACTCTCATGCACCTGGAAACAATGAGACAAAGGTGAAATGAGAACGATTTCACAGTATACGCAAGAAGAAAAGAGGGGAGTAGTAAAAAGAGGGGGTATTCTAGTTTAATACCTCTCTCGCAGTGGCCCCACTTCCAGACTCCACAGTCATCGGAGTACTCTCATGCACCTAGAAGCAATAAGACAAAGGTAAAATGAGAACACTCGCACAGTATACGCAATAGGAAAAGAGGGGAATAGTAAAAAGAGCGAATATGCTAATTTAATACCTCCCTCACAGCCATACCACTCTCAGACTCCACAAATATCGGAGCCACTTCATCAGACTCCATAGTCATCGGAGCAGTCTCACTCACCTAGAAACAATGCAACAAGGGGAAGATGGGAATGTTTGCACAATTTAAACAAAATAATAAAGGCATAAAAAATGACATCAGGGAAGTGGATACCCTTACACACTGTACCGGAATAACGCTCTCCATAACGGTCAAAGGAGGAGGTGCAGGGGCTCCCACAGGGGCCACCACACTGGCCGAGGCTCCTGTAGGGGCTGTCTCAGCAACCAGTGATTCTGAAGAGGTGGCCTCAATATCGGGTGCCCTTAAAGGGGATATCCCAGTAACCAATGCTCCAAAAGAGACAACCTTAACCTCAGGCGCTTCCGGAAGAACAACCTCAGCAACGGCAGTCGCAATGGACAGGCGAGACTGCGGAGGAGAAAAAGGGGAAAGAGTTAATAAATCACCTATCTCATGAATAAAAAAAAATATCTTAGTTAAAAAGGGGAGAGGGAAATTCCTCAATGGCACAGCAAAGATAGCTACCTGAAGGGGCGCAATAACAGGGCAAGCGGGACCATGTATAGGGGCTACTGAAGAGATAATAACAGGAGCCGCCATCGAAATAGTACCAAGGGATAACTGCAACAAAAGAGAATGAGGGATACAATAAGTACAGACGGGATAGAGAAGAAATCTACAACTAAGCAAATATGAAAATACCTGGGCCCCATCCAGAGGGGAAGAGCGGAAAAGGACGGTCGGTGTAGCAAGGGCTATGCTGATAGCCTGCAAAGAATGAAAACATGTTATTCATCATATGTTCAAGGAAAAAGGGATTCCTTGCTCAAATGGAAAGTCTTAACCTGAAGCGTGGGCTCACTAGTTGAAGCCACAGTAAATATTAGGCCACGAGAAATTATCTGAACCAAGGGTCTGCCGTCCATAGATATGCGGACCCGAGGGATAGAGATCCTCCTCGAAGAGGATAAACCTGGGATAATAACGTCAGGTAAGGGAAGAGTCCCTCCCTAAGAAGAAAATCCAAAAGCCGTTAAGACTCGCTACCGAAAGGAAATAAATATTCAAAGAAAAATACATACCTTGGAGGAAGAGGTGCCCAGGGGCTCAGCTATAGAAGTGCCCACCACCGAAATAAGATAAGATGAGGTGACAACGCTGGAAGGCATAACCCTCTACAGATTGTAAATGGGTAAGGAACAAGTAAAGAGGAAAAGGGCACAATGAAAGTTTTGAGAATGGCGAGACATACCTGAGCAGAAGGAGAAGTCACGAAAGTGGTCCTGGTGCCGGTAAGGTGCACAGATGGAAGCTGCAGGGAAATGCCAACGTACACAACCAAAATATAATTGAAATATTAACAAATTACATTAGATGGTAAAAGAAATAAGGAGATAGCAAACCTCTCTAAAAAGGCCCCGGGAAGAAACGAGCATGGAATTCCTCTCCCACTGAAAAGGCTTCAGTCGTAGTGGGGGAAGAGGAGAACTACTTGCCCCTATGGAAATGACCTGCAAAATACGACAGAATGCTTTCCTTAACAAATAAAATAATGAGGGGTAAGAAAGAAAACCATATGCATAAAAATTTCCAACAAAGGGGGAACACTGACAGTAGCAGGTGGCATAGTCTGGCCATAAGGGAGATGTCGGGTGGTGGGGATAACTCCCCCAGAAGAATGGGATGCCTCCCTCGAGACAGTTAACAAAGAATACGTGTCAGTAGTCCTTTCGCCATGGAAACCCAAGTCGCCCATATCACCCGAAGAAGAACTATGGTCGTCATAGGAAGGGGTGCTTCCATAATCAACTAGTTCCTCTTCCAATGAAAGGGAGGGAGATCCAGGAGGTGAAACTCTGAGAGAACTAGTTCCACTATGTAAAGGATATCGTGATATAATACCTTCTGCACTGGGAATAGATGTGACCCATGCGTCCTGGGAAGAAAGGACACATGATCCGTAACCTCTCTCGTTCACAACTTGATGTGTCTCCTCCACCCAAAGATCATCAGTATCGGACCCTTGTTCCACTGTGGAGGAAGCGGCCACGTCAGCACCATTTCCTTACTTTTTCTTTGAAGCCCGGGTCCTCACAGGAGAAAAGGGAGGAGAAGAGGCAGTAGCGGGAACGAAATTAGATACATCTGTGTCAGGGTGCTTCCTTTTACTTGCGGTGGAAGTGCTCACCTTCCCTCTGCTTTTCAATCGGCTTTGAGACTTCGCAGGAGGAAGCTCAGTCGACGGAGGCTGAAGTGACTCGTCAAGAATAGGCTTCACCAAAATGGGAATGGCACGCTCTAAGGGTAGCGTAGGAGTGGTGTTAAGAAACCAAGCATCTTTTTGCGTCCGCCTGACCAAGAACTGGGCTTTGATATATTTAACTGGGTTGGTCTCATGAGGGGGACCAACTACACATTTATGGATAAGGCGAACTTTCCACTGCAAAAAAAAAAATAACCAAGATGAATTAAATAAAGGATGATAATCGCAGGGAGGCACATAGAGGCCCCTTAGATCGCTGACTCTACGGAACACTCCCTGGAGAGTAAAGCTAGTTCACGCTTCTGAAAACGCCTCAGAAGGATCGCTGTAGGCAGGAAGAGGAGGGGTGTGAACTCCCTGATCATAGACAAACTGTCGTCTTGCTCTCTCGGAATGATAGAACTCATCACACAGACCCAACTCAGTCCAAGAAGGGAGGTGGCATGGTAAGAGCATCGTCACCACATTAATATGAGGGCAGGTGGAAACAGACCCCACTGCTGAAGGGCAATAGAAAGTCCCGCCATCGCTAGGGAAATAAAGCCAGCTGAAAGTACCCCCAGGGCGCTTGGTATAAAGCCGAAACTCAAACTCCTCAATATCGTCAATCAATATTATCAAATATTTCTTCAGAATTTTCTTGTGCCATCGAAGAAGTCGCGCAGCATCGCTATGCCAAGCGTGAGCCCCTGAAGTAAAGTGGGGGAAATGCTTAAATAAAAAGGACATTAAGAGAGCGTCATTTACATAATTAGAAACATCGTACCGACTGCAAGACCTCTCCACATCTATGTGTGCTCGATCCATCCAGGTGTAAAGGGAACCCAAAGTCAAGGCGGCCATAGGTATTGACCTGCCGCGAGATAACCACACAGCCAATCTAAAAAGAAGTTCGCGATGGCAATCTTCGGGCTTACCTGGCAGAAGGAACCGAGTCAAAAATGTAACCAAGAAAGCGTCTAAATGTGAAGGAGAGTGAATCTTGGGAACGTCCTGGGTTCTGGGGGCTGCGCGTGAAGTCTCCCCCTTCTTCAACTGCTCAAAATCTCTGAACCATTATCTTTTCCATTTGGTAAAGGAATGCTTGGAATGACCTATTATATTTATGGATACATACTTCGAGAACTCTTCGAGAGCTGACCATAGCTCCCCTACCATCTCCTGCTCTAAAAGATCCTCGCAATTATCAGAAAAGAGCTGTTGCCCAAAGAAAGGAAGAGCGTACAATTCACATACATCCTCTAGGGTGATGGTAAATTCGCCCCAGCCTATGACAAATGTGTGAGACTCCATACTCCATAGAGATAATAAAAGATTGAGCGAAGAAATTCTTAGATATCGTGCATGACTTCAGGCTACTAACGACGATAAAAAGACCCACTTCCCTAAGAATAGCCACATAATCAGGAATGCTCTAAACATAGTCAACCCAGTTAGCCCACTCCTCCGTGGGACCCTCAAAGTTCTAGCTTCAACATTGGAATAAGGAAAGTCACCGCGGTCAACTCGGACTCGGAGGATAGACTCTGGAGAAACAATAGAGGGATCGGCAGACTCACTTAACCCCACGTGAGGGTGCTCGAGGACAGTGTTAGAAATTTTTTTCTCAAATTTGGAAAGAGAAACCATGAAGTTGTCAGCTGGACCAAAAAAAGGAGCACGGCGATAATTATAAAAATCTCGCCCTTGGCGAATGCACATATAGTCCTTCCACGCCTGAGAAGAGGATGACGTAGCTGAAGAATTACCAAGAGCCAGGGGCTCAAGAAAGGAACTCCTCATGATGGAGACTCCGAGTGAGGAACCCGGGGTATCCCCTGCCGCCAAAAAAGAAGTAGAAGTGGCAACCCTTGTAAAAACACCAAATTTCGAGGAACCCTCAACGCGACACTGGGTCGAGATACCCACACTTGAAACAAATTGAAAATTACTCATTTCCCCAAAAGCAGCATGATAAGTCGAGGAACCGTCGACAATGCATGGGGTCGAGACACCCCTAGTAACCAACACTTGATTAGGCGAGGGACCCTCCATACCTTGAATAAAGCGTGAGGAATCACTACCAATTTCAGCAGATGTTGAGACCCCCTTTTCAACATAGTAGGGGTCCAGACACCCTCACCCAAAATACCAAGTGCCAATGACGCTTCCGGCGAGGAACCCATAGTACAAAAGGGGTCTCGCGAAAGTTTTTCAACAAATAACACATTTCGCGAAACCCCCCAGGAGCACCAACATCTGCGTTACCACGTAAAAAACCACCAGCCGACGTCGAGACCCCCTTCTCGTCGACGTCGAGAACCCCAGCTTCTGACGAGGGACCCGCAGACACGATGACAGACCACGAGGAACCCTTAGTTAAATAGGTAATCTGCGAAGATGAAACCACCATACTGTCACAGGTCGAGACCCCC